>OY728165.1:822797562-825200434 GCA_963277665.1 Viscum album
CTGTAAATTAAGAATAAGAAATCATCAACAAAATAGTAATAAGATCATTTATATAAGAAATATTATAAAAGATTACATTTACCTTACCAAAAATGAATATTTTCTTCTACTTTAAATGAACTGTCTCCATGTGTATTCATCTATGAAAGGATATATACGACATTGATTTTCATGAATCCTATGACCAAAAAATGAAATTAGATGTGAGGGTTGATTTGAAATCCCTCCATCTCCTAGCAGCCATCGATAAGCATTTCTTCATGACTCCTCCAGTGTCAGAAATATCAAATTTCATCTGATAAATAAGAGTTTAAACATATTATATATACTAGAAACATTTAAATAATTGGAAAAAAATATCAAAAGATCTTACCAAAATTGTCTCCCACAACTTAGAGATTATCTCTTTGCCTACACTTCTCCAGTCATCATACAAAATGCTTACTTTTCTCTTACCCTAATTTGATATAGAACTTTTAAAATATTTTTCATTTAGACCTCTAGGAATATCATACTCATTAAACTCAATGAGTATCCTATGATCCTGCGTATGGGAAGTGATAATTTTGGTAAACGTGTGCACCCACATTTACCAACTCTTGAACTCTTTATAGTAATGGGAGCAGATGAGGAAGATTGGGGAACATCAAGAGGAGCATGTGAATGTTCCTCCCCAGAGGTTTGACTGATATACTCATCTCCAGAATCATGTGGTTGATCAATTGATTGATCTGTCATTATACATAAAATAAAAAAACAAATATTAGTTCAAAAATATACAAATTCAAATATTTTAATACTACTGCAATCAGAAAATAGAAAATTGTACCAAGTTACATAATATTAAACATGGTTAATATGGTAAACATGTTAAACATGGTAAAGATGGTAAAGTTGGTCAAGATGGTAAACATGGTAAACATGGTAAACTTGGTAAACATGGTAAAGTAATTGTAACTGAAAAAAATAATAGATATATAATTTATGTGATGTTAAACATGATAAAGTAAACTAAACAAAATTAAAACATGGTAAACATGGTAAACATGGTAAAGTAATTTTCACCGGACAAAAACAATAGATATTTAATTAATGTAATGGTAAACATGATAAAGTAAACTAAACAAAACTAAAACAAACAAAAACTTACAATTATTTTGTTGTAATACATGTTTTAATAAAGAAAAAACTTATAATATCTACCATTTTATGAAGATAATAAATGTGAACAAGAAATAAACAAATGTTACCTGTAAATTTAGGAATGTACAGATGGATTTTTTTCCCAAATTCCTTCATCGTGATCATTCCTTATGGCACAAACCTTGTCTTCAACATGCTCATCATTATGTTTTGTTAATCTTTCCATGGAAGTAGAGATCTCACATAAATCAGCATCTTCATAAAGTTCATCCTCACCAACATATTGTTTTTTCCTTTGTAAAACAACATCCCACTGCATATCTAATTGATCTAATACATAAAAAATTTGTTTGCAAGTGTTTCCATTATAAAAGAATCAGCTATGTCTTCCAATCTATTCAGATTAACAACTGTCATTCCAAATTCATCTTGTCTGACACTGTTGTTACCGATAAACCATTTATAGTTAAAAACTTGAACATTAATTTTAATTAATCCACCTCCCATATGTCTTCATCACTCCATAATATGCACTTGATGCAGAAATTGGGTTTTTTTCCATAGCACTCGAAAAATGCATTGCTTCTGCAAACACCAATACACCACTATTCTGAACTGCACTTTTGTTGTCCTGAGATTTCATATAAAATGTATAGCCATTAATGTCATAACCGGACCATGTTATCACATTTAAACATGACCACCCACTATCCATTTTAATGTCTCTGATACATCTGATCTACCAAGCAAGGTGTTTTTAAACCATGACAAAAATGTTTTGTTGTTCTCATTCAAAATACACATTTCCTTCTTCTTAGGATAACATTGGTTCAACACATTAATATGCAATGTGATATACGGTTTAGCATCATCTATGTTATTCGAGATGTATGACTCTAAATTCTTTATCTGTTCAGTTGACAATGATTTGACTTTCAAGACATGAATCCTCTTTCCCTCATTATTAACTCATTTATGGTGAGATAGAGCAAACCTATGTGTTCCACCATAGCCAAGTAGCTCGTACAAAACTCTGCAACCTCCTCAGAAATATACTTTTCAATAATGGAGGCTTCAGGTCGATATGTATTCTTAACATACCCCTTCAATATTTCTATATACTTTTCAAAATGATATATCCAACAAAGAAATACAGGTCTACAAATCTTTATTTCTCGAACCAGATAAATCATTAAATGCACCATTATATCAAAAAAAGATGGAGAAAAATAAATTTCCAATTGAAAAAGTATACAAATTGCATCCTTTTCCAAAATGTTCAAAGCATTCACATCAGTCACCTTATTAAAAATTGAATTGAAAAAAATAACACAACTTCATTATAGTCCTTCTGACACGGATGGGAAATATTCCACACAATGCAACTGGTATAATTTGTTGCATCATGACGTGAAAATCATGAGATTTTATAGCTATCAACTTCAAGTCCTTCAATGAGACAAATTTTTTTACATTTAAGAATAAACTTGAGGCACTTTGATATCATGAAGACTTTGAAAAAAGCTAATTTTCTCCCTCTTCGATAATGTGTGACAAGCTGGGGAAAGAAATGTTCTTCTTCCATTAGGAGTGGGAGAAAACTCTAAATGTATTCCATTGATAGTAATCCTAATCTTGCATTCAACCCATATTTTCTCTTTAATTTAATATCTAACAATGTTCTAATAAAGCTATCACATATATTCTTCCACACGTGCATGACATCAATATTATGTTTAACTTCATGATATCTCCAATATGGTAGATCCAAAAATATTGACCTTTTCTTCCAAATATTTCTATCATTACCAGATTTCTGTGTCTTTCACAATGTCAGATCAAGGTTTTTCACCCTCTCAAAATACAGATCAGGGAAAAAGGTTTTAGAGAAATATCAAATTCTTTTGAGCCATTGAATTCCTTTTTTAGTCTTCTATAAGAGTGATCTATAGGAAAAAACTTTTGATGACCCATGTACACTGTTTTCCACCCATGATGAAATTGAAAATATGATGTCTGTTGTTCTCAAATTGGACATGCTTTATACCCTTTAACACTGTATCCATACAAATCTCCATATGCTGGGAAGTCATTTATAGTGAACAAAAGCACTTCATGCAGTTGAAAATATTCCATTTTATAAGAACCATACACCCTAACACCATCCTCCCATAAAAGTTTCAAATCATCAATCAACGGTGATAAGAAAAAATCAATATCATTTTCGGGTTGCTTCAGACCAGATATCATTATACTCAACATGAAATATTTGTGCCTCATAAAAACTTCAGGAGAGAGGTTGTAAATTACCAATAAAACAGGCCATGAACTATATGTGCTACTAAGGGTTCGGTATGGATTCATTTCATCTGTGCACAACCCTAGTCTGAGATTTCTAATTTCATTTACAAATGTAGGATACTCCTCATCAATTTTCTTTTTTGGACAATCTATTGGATAACGTATTTTTCCATCCCATAAATGCTCATCATCATTCTATATTAACCATTTTGCATCATGTGAATTATCAAATAAACGTTTGAAATGATGAATTATAGGAAGATACAAAAATACCTTTGTAGGGATCTTTGTAATCTCTACATCAGCGTGTGATTTTTCTTTCACCTTATACCATGATGTCCCATATTTAGGACACTCTGATAGAAATTCATATTCCTTCCTATATATCATAAAGTCATTCGGAGAGGCATGTATTTTCTTGTATCCCAATCCCATCAGGCATAATATTTTATTGGCCTTATAATGTGAATCTAGAAGATAATTATCTTTTGGAACAATGTATTTCATCAATTGTAGCATCTCTGTAAAACTTTTGTCACCTCATCCATGTTTCTCCTTCAGGTTAATCAATCTTAAAACCATAGAAAAAACTGTAAAATCTATACAACCTGGATATAATGGTTTTTCAACATCACCATAAAGACGTACAACTGTCGGTTCTATCTCAATTTGTTCTACTGCAATATTGTGAATCATTTCATCAATTCCATCGGAGTCACCATCTTGCGAATCATCATCATCAGTGACATTCCTTCTAGTTTCTCCAAGCCAAATCCAAGGGTTGTAACTCAGATTAAAACCATGAAAAATCAGATGATCTTTTATCTCTCAACTTTTAAACATCTTCATATTCAAACATTTCATGCATAGACAGAAAAAAATGTCACTAATTGGTTCATTTCATTTATAAAATTCCAAAAAGGCATCAACACCTTCCTCACATTCATTTCTCATTCAATGTGCCATAATCCATCTTTGACTCGTTATTACCTATAACAAATATCAAAATTATACATCTTTTTAGATAATACAAATATATGTTTATATTAAAAACATCATAATTTGAATTTGAAACAATTTTGAAATATAAAACAAATCTATGTGTATTTAAAAAAATTATTCTTGAATCTGATTTTAGAATGAAAATATATTTAGATATAATAGTTTTAAATTCATCTTGGATCCTTTCTTCTTATGGTTCACAAAGAATACATCCTAGTGCAAATGGATACCAAATTCACCCGTCCATAAAAAAGAAATATGAAGTATAAATATAAAAATATGTATACATTCACTACTAAAAATTACACAGATCCTAACAATTTGAATCCTTTGGACATCCCCCACCCCTCTGGACAGCCCCCACCCCTTGGACACCACCCCCACACCTCTGGACATCAACCCCACCCCCTTGGACACCACCCCCACCCCCTGGACACCCCTACCCCCTTGGACAAAACCCCCTACCCCCTTGGACACCGCCCCCATCCCCTTGGACACCACCTCTACCCCCTTGGACACCCCCTATACACCACCACCCCCTTGGATAGCCCCCCATCCCCTAGAACCACCCCACCACCTTGGACACCCCCTGGACACCACCACCCCCTTGGACACCCCCACCCCTCCTGGACACCACCCCCCACTCCCTACCCCTTTGGACACCCCAGGACACCCCCTAACCCCCTGGACACCCCCACCCCCTTGGACACCACCCCCACCCCATTGGACACCACCTCCCCCTTGGACAGCCCCCCACCCCTCTGGACAACCCCCCACCACCTGGACAGCCCCCACCCCTCTAGACAGCCCCCCCCCCCCACCCCCTTGAACACCCCCACCCCTCCTAATAACTCTAGAACACATTGATTACTATTAAACCGTCAATTTAAAAATGACCAAAAATCCCTAATAATAGAAGGAATGAAGGATAAGAAGAAGTGGATGAAGAAGAAAAAAGAAACAAATAATAAAGGAAGAAGAACATGGAATAAGTAACTTATTTAAGGAAATTCCATGGAATCCAAGAAAACCATGGGACCTCCAATGGTTGATAGAAAATTGGAGTAAACAACATTAATAAATTATAGCCTAATATCCATGAAACAATATAATAATCATGTCATAATCTCACAAACCACGATGCAATAGTCAATCCCAACTGACATGTATCCCCCACCCACTTGGACACCCCCTGGACACCACCACACCCCTAGACCCCCCCCCCCACCCCTCTAGACACCCCCACCCCCTGGACAGCCCCCTCACCTCTAGACAGCCCCCACCCTCTTGGCCACCCCACACCACTCCTGGACACCACCCCCCATCTCCTACCCCCTTAGACACCCCCTGGACACCCCAACCACTTGGATAGACCCCAAAACCCTCTATACAGCCCCCCCCCCCCCCCCACCCCCTGGGCACCACCCCCACCCCCTTTGACATCCCCCACACCCCCTTGGACACCCCCAAACCCCTTGGACATCCCCCGTACCCCCCTGGACACCACCCCCCACCCCCTTTGACACGCCCTAGAAACCCCCCACCCAACTGGACAACCCACCCAACCCCCTGGACCCCACCCCCCACCCCCTTTGACATCCCTCGCACCCCCTTGGAAACCCTCAACCCCCTTAGACAGCCCCCACACCCCCTGGACCCCACACCCAAAACCCTTTGACACCCCCTGGACACCCCCACCCAACTGGATAGCCCACCCAACCCCCCTGGACACCCCCCCCACCCCACCCCCTGTACACCCCCCACCCCCTTTGACATCCCCACACCCCCATGGACACCCCCAACCCCCTTGGACAGGCCCCTTACCCCCCTAAACACCACCCCCACACCCTTTGACACCCCTTAGACACCCCCACCCAACTAGACATCCCACCCAACCCCCCTAGACACACCCACCCACTTGCACAGCCCCCCCCCCCCACCCCCTTTGAAACCCCATGTATGCGCACACACACATGATAGAACACCTAAAAATTGTAAAATTGCATGAAATCACTTCCATAGATTTATTTTACCAAAAAATAATTCATCATGGTATAGTTGAACACTATGAAACTAACCATGACTGCAAGAACAAAGAAAAATAACATCTCAACAAATTAGTTTAGGGTAGCGTGGAAAAAAACTAAAAAGGAGTCGTGTAAGGCTTACTTGAGTATTGTGAGATGACCTGATAGATCTGATAATAATAAATATGAATAATGACATTGGAAAAACGAGGCTGGAGGGCATGACTTCGACGAATAAATTCTAGGTTTTCCACGTGAGAGAGATGAGTCGCAGGTCGCCCGATCAAAGAAAGCACAAAATAACTGAATACGGGGTGCGATAAATCATTTTAAAGATTTATCATGTCATTTATTTAATTACAGTCGTGATAAAATATTTTTCTAATGTTTATAACACCAGTTATTTAATAGCCAATGTAAAAAACTATTTATCAAATCGGTTATTTCATAACCGATGTGATATGTGTCTCTTTCTACCAATGTGATAAATTGCTGAGATTGGATTTATCATGTCGGTTTTTTTATAACTGACGTGGTAAAGAGATGAGATTTCCTTTATCATGTCAATTATAAAATAACTAACGTGATAAAGTTTCTATCTTTCCTTTATCACGTCGGTTATTTTATAACCGATGTGATAAAGCACGCCAGATTCGATTTACACGTCAGTTATATAATATCCAACATGAAAAAGCTAATATCCGTATATTTTACGTCGGTTATAAAATAAACAATGTAAAATATGGATCCTGATTGATATATCACATCTGTTATAAAATAACTGACGTGATATATCAATCATTACAGCTTTGTACATCGGTTATATAGAACCAACATGAAAAATGACGACATGTTAAATGTTTTTTCCACTAGTGTATCTGTCAAAGTATTGATCTGACCTTGAGGAACCAAGGTGAAAGTCTCATGGATGTGGAAGGAGTTGCATGGAAACATTCTGGTTCTCAAGAAGCAGTCTCAGTGGATTGTGGAATGAGGAAACATAAACATCTGGTTTGACAACTAGGCAGGTTCCCCTCTTGGCTTTCCAAGCTCTCTGACTCCCAAAATTTTGTTTTCCAAGGCATGCTGTTGCCCCTATTTTAAACAGGTTGTTCTTAACCACCATCAAAGTGAATCTTTTTATAACATTATTATATCTTCTTAAATGGAATTTTTAATATTAATGAAGTCTTCAATGGGGGTTTTCCTGGCCAAGATTTATAGGACCATACATCAGATCCCAAATGGTATCACTGGTGGTGAAAATCTGTACTGGTGTAATGAAATCCCAATTAAATGTAACTTGTTGATTTTGTGGATCAATAACCATTTTATTCCTATGAATGAAACTATTAGGAGAAGGGAGAGGGTTCGGGTGGGGTGTCTATGAGGGGTTCTCCATGGGGTGTCAAAGGGCTGTCCGGGGGGGGGGGGGGGGGTTCGGGGGGTCTGTAGGGTAGGGGGCAGGGTGCAGGTGGGGTGTCTTGGGGGGGATATCTAGGGAGGTGTCCAAGGGTTGTCCAGGGGGTCTGTAGGGCAAGGGGAGGGTGCAGGTGGGCTGTTTATGAGGGGGTGTCTAGGGTCTATCGGGGGGGTCAAGGGGTGGCTGTCCAGGAGGGGTGTCCAGGTGGTGTCTAGGGGGAGGGGGTGTCCAATGGGGGTGCAAGGGGTTTGTCCTAGGGGTGCAAGGGGCTATCTAGGGGGGTGGGGGTGTTTAAGGGGTATTTATAGGGGGCATGGGGGTTCAGGGGGTGTCCATACCTTCTGAGAATTTTAGAAATTAAACTACACTTTATTGTATCAAATTATTTTGAGATATCAAGCTTTAAAGAAAAGTTCTCATGTTTAACCTTTAGTTTCTTGATGTTAACACATTTAGAGGTAGTTTTGGATATTCCTACTAGGGATAGAGCCAAACTTATTTGAAGAGATAAACCCATGAGCAATGGGACCTTACCTCATAGTAATAATTTTGATAATGATTTTTAGAATGGTATTACCAATAGAAATAGGTCTAAAATTATTTACATCCATAGAATTTTCTTTCTTTGGGATTAGAGAAATAAAATTGGATTTGATTCCATAGGTCATTGAGGTGGGGTTAAACAACTCCCTCATAGAGTTAAGGATCTCATCACAAACTATGTCCTAGTAGAACATAATGAATTTAATTGTGAACCAATGATGACCAGCCACACTCTCATGATTTAGAGAAAAAATGGCACTTTTAACCTCCCTCTCATCAAGGTTTTCAACAAGGGATATTGTTGGATTGGTGTAGCCCAATCCGGTTGACCACACTCTAGTGCAGGAAGGCTATATTTTTTTCATCCTCTATCAGACTTTTTTTTGTCTTCAATAATAGATAAACGATTGTGATACTTTGTCATTAAAATTTTATTTAGGAATTTGCTGATAAGAATGTTTTTCTTCTTTGAACACTTTGGCCATCTCTTATTATGTTTTAACTGGTGAAAACAATTCATTATGGTTCCATTGTTTTTTGAATATGGTTTTCATTGTTTCAAAGTGGTTTCTTAAGGGGGTTGTGGGATTGGTGTAGGCAGGGGGCTGGGTACAGGGGGGATGGGGGGCTGGGTACAGGGTAGGGTTCTGGTGGTACTAGGTGTGCAGGGGGGGTGTCCAAGAGTGGGGTCGTGGGGTATAGGTGGGGGGGGGGTGGATAGTGGGGGTATAGTGAGGGGGGGAGGGGGACCTGGGTGCAGGGTGTAGTGATGGGGCTGGGTGCAGGAGGGGCTAGGTGCAGGGTTGGGTGAAGGTGGTACTGGGGGTGGAGGGGGTGTCTAAGAGGGGGAAGTGGGGGTGTAGGTTGGGGGTGGGGGTGGACAGTGGGGGGGGGGGGGATGGGGACCAGGGTGCAGGGGGTAGTGGGGGGGTTGGGTGCAGGGCTGGGTGCAGGTGGTACTGGGGGTTCAGGGGGTGTCAAGGAGGGGGGTAGTGGGGGTACAGGTGGGTGGGGGTGGGATAGTGGGGGTGCAGGTGGGGGAGGGGGACATGGGTGCAGGGGTAGTGGGGGGATGGGTGTAGGGATGGGTGAAGGTGGTACTGGGGGTCCAGGGGGGTTTCCAGGAGGGGGGGTACAGGTGGGGAGGAGGGGGACCTGGGTGCAGGGGGTAGTGGGGGGGGATGGGGTGCTGGGTTCGGGGGGGCAGTGGGGGTGCAGTTGGGGGTGCAGTGGGGGGGAGGGGGACCTGGGTGCAGGGGGTAGTGAGGGGGCTATGGGGATGGGTGTAGGGGGGGTGGGGGGCTAGGTGTAGGTATGGGTGCAGGTGGTACTGGGGGTGCAGGGGGGTGTCCAAGAGGGGGTAGTGGGGATACAGGTGGGAGAGAGGGGGACCTGGGTGCATGGGGTAGTGGTGGGGCTAGGTGCAGGGCTAGGTGTAGGGCTGGGTGCAGGGGGGGTCTAGGTGGGGGCAGTGGGGGTGTAGGTGTGGGGAGGGGGACCTGGGTGAAAGGGGTAGTGGGGGGCTGGGTGTAGGCGGGGCAGTGGGGGTGCATGTGGGGGGGGGGACAGTGGGGGTTTAGTGGGGGGAGGGGGACCAGGGTGTAGGGGGTAGTGAGGGGATGTGGGTAGGGTGCGAGGAGGATGGGGGGCTAGGCATAGGGCTAGGTGTAGGGCTAGGTGCAGGTGGTACTGGGGGTACATGGGGGTGTCCAAGAGGGGGGAAGTGGGGGTGCAGGTGGGGGTGGGGGGTGGACAGTGGGGGTGCAGGTAGGGGGAGGTGGACCTGTGTGTAGGGGGTAGTAGGGGTTGGGGGCTGGGTGAAAGGTTTGATGGGGGTATGGATGCAGGTGGTACTGGGGGTGCAGGGGGTGTCAGGGGGGGAGGGAGTTCTGGGTGTAGGTGGTATTGGGGGTGCAGGAGGGCAGAGGGGGTGCAGGATGGGGGGTCCAGGGGGTGTCCAGTGGTGTCAATGGGGGTGCAAGGGGGTTCTGTCTAGAGGGGGAGTGGGGGTGTGCAAAGGGGTAGGGGATGTGCTGGGGGGTCTTTCCAAGGGGAAGGGAGGGGCTGGAGGGGGTATGTCCAGTGGGGCGGCTGTTATTTCTAGGAAAAGAATATATACCCACAGTTTGAGAACCATGGGTAAATATACTACTGCATAACCCTCTATAACCATGGTTTACTTAACCGTGGGTATCTAATTTCGGATGTAAAAATGTATACAAACGGTTCTTTAAACTGTGGTCATAGATCTATAACCACGGTTCTGGTGAACCGTGGGTAAGATGAAATTTCAGTGGAATATACCCATGGTTTTTGTATAATTGTGGGTATAGGGCAATCCCGACCCCTCGGGATCCCACTATTCATTAAACCACGGGTATAGCCTATACCCCTGATTTAATGGGCTATACCCAAGGTTTGAAACCATCGGTATACAGAACTTTTCCAGTAGTTCCATCTGAACACCTGATCTACCTCTAGAGACACATTCATCATCTCAAAACATCACTTTGAGGAATTACAACTCTCAAAATATCATTATGAGTTATGATCCAATATTGAACTATTCTAGTAAATGAAAATTCAAAATCCTTCTAAAATTTTCAACTTATCTAGATGAAGGGTCTTAAAACCTCGGAACCATAATACTTCTCATCCCTGATAAGTCATGGTGTTCATCAATCTTTACCTCCCAACCCATGTCGGTCACCCATTATATCCAAAATCCTCATTCTCTTTCTGAATTCTAGAATCAAAACCAAAGAACAACCTACAACCCAAGGTAATCAACTATAAATATCTCAATCCAATTCTCATTGACAAAACAAAAACTCTAATATGGTTCTTACCCAAGTCCATTGAACTGAAAAAACGGTAACATCATCACCAAGAAACTCTCTATAGTTATAGAGATCCCCTCTATAATCATAATCATATAACCACTAACACCCAATTCTTGGAACCTCCTCTCTCAGAAAACCCCCAAAAAACCTTAAAACTTCACTCCTGCAATGTTCCTGGTATGGTTTCCAACTTATCGTAAAAAAATATCATTGACAATTTTAATCATCATTGACACTCATCCTTATCATTGAAAAAACTTTAGTGGAAACATACCCACCATCAAATCATGAACTAAGAACAAGAATGTTTTTCCTCAAAATCCCAACTTAAACCATAAATACTCATATAATTTACAAAAACAACACATCAGGTGTATCTTTCAACCTTCTACAGCCACAATGTGAACTAAACCATGTTAGAATATCCTTGAATGACTCATACTAAAAACACCCAACTCCAACTCTAGGTACATCACAATATCACCTGGTCGTAATGCCCTCACACCCATAGGAATTCCACAACAACCAAAACAAGACCACTAGATTCCATACCTAACCCTCAATGATATTCCATGGTTAGATACACTATTGACTCAAAATTTTAGTCATTCCCTGCTACAAACATTGTTGATTCCAACAAAATAACCTAAAATTACTTTTTGGTACCGCTTCGATCCTAAATCCAATATTCAACTCGACCATCTTCCACAATTGATTTCCCATTAGCATTATATATAGAGTTTAAGAACACACCCCAATGTTTTTTCCTTGGAATTACAATTCAACTATGACTGATCCATAGTGAGTTCCACACACTTTTTACCCTTCAAGCATGAGGGTTTCACACCTATAACCAACACATCACTCCCCACTATAAGAGTTTCATTTTGTCATCTCACCTAAGAAACTCTAACCACCATTGCCTTTTCTCCTTTCACTACAAACCCAAGAATAAGATGTGGTCATCTCTCTCACACTATAGAAACAAAAAAATAGAAACTTTCATTTATCATGATCTCCTAATAATGGTACATTTAGTAATTTCCAACATCCAAACCACCACAAGGAGTTACTCACTAATAGCCAATGGTGAACTTCCCACCATACGGATCAACTTACACAACTCTATGAGTTTTTCCTCCTCATAAACCCTTAATCAAACCAAAAATACATTTAGATAATTAGGAATACATATAAATCAATCTCATAATACCCAAGAAGATATCAAGATATTTGGTATGAACATCACCAACTATGAGTGTGCTAATATTTCATTAATTAATACCAACACAACCCATCCATTTTTTATTTCACATATAACTGCAGGGACATGTGAAACTCATTAAAAGGTCTTGATCCTCCCTATTCATAAACATCTCAGCACACCCACATCAATTCTCAACATATTCATTGCTTCCTTATTAACTCAAGCACCTCAAGCATACACTCCTGTAACATCTTATCCACAAGTCAGATGATACAGCATGGCTCTACATGCTCATTCCCCCAATATCCCATTTACACTTATCCACTACAAAATCTTTTGTAACCCAACCTCAAAAAAATTCCCCAACTCTTACGAGTCACCTCTCATAAAAAATCATCCCATGAGCCTTACCCACTATCCAGGCCTACCCCAAATGCCCATCTCATCCAACACATAGCACTCTTGTTTCTTCCAAAAACCAAATGTAAATCACTAAGCTGAAACCATTTACACAACCAATAAGTCTCAAGCATCATCAGAGACTTCCTCTATGATCATAGAGGCTTTCTCTATATTCCCAAAGATACATCCAACACCAATCGGGCGAGGCACCTAACCAGTCCAACCCTCTAAAACCTCATGCACCACTGAAGAATCAACACTCCAAGTGATTTCCATCTCAATGAAACCAGAAATATCTTTATTTACCACACCACTATCATACCAATTTTACATAACCAACATGGGTATCGCCCAAATAAGACTTGAAAACTTGAAACAACTTACCCTCAAGCACCTCATGTGCTCTCGGTCCAACTCAAAACTATTCGGCATAACCCACCTGCACAATCATTAATCATTCTAGAAACCCAAATGAGACTCCCCCTTTTGAAACACACCATCAATATAAGGTACAAGAACACAAGTTCTCATTTTTTAAAAAAATCATTCAATATTCCTGAACCCCAAACCATGAAGCACTATTCGTGCATCATTTTCAAAAACATGAAGCAATCACTTACGCCTCACACAACCAAAATCACTCAAAACTTGACTGACCCCTCTCATGCGTCACTATAAAAAGTCAAATGGAATGAACATTCTAA
This sequence comes from Viscum album, assembly GCA_963277665.1. NCBI lineage: Eukaryota > Viridiplantae > Streptophyta > Magnoliopsida > Santalales > Viscaceae > Viscum > Viscum album. The sequence goes on from OY728165.1 coordinate 822,811,158, forward strand.
ACTAAATTTATTTCAAGAAGGCCACTGAGCTATCTGACCTAACCCTTTCAAAAAGGTCTCACAATAAGTCACTAGGTCAAACCACCCAGGTCTACTACAAGTCATATAAGGTCACAACACACAAGGGATCATCACACTCCCATCCAAACATCACATTAAATCAATATATAAGAACACACACCACTAGAATATCACATTATAAGTGAATAATATATCATCAAAATGCCCATAACTACGGTGTTATTCCTCTTTGAGAATCTTCACATTAGACCACTCCCTGGAGGACTCCGAAACTCAACTGATCCTGAAGAAAAATTATCCATAAGGGGTCCATTGATCCTATACTTATACCATCTTGAACCTCTATGTTCACTACGCCAACTATGAATGAGGACCACATCAGGGTCCTCACCATAGAGCATCTCTCCATAGATCCATATAACCTTCCAAAAATAAATCCATTAAAACACACACTATAAGACATATAACATGTGTATCCAACATTAACATCACAGTGAATGAGACCCCTCTTGCCTACCTAGATCAAGAGTAAAAAACAAAACCAAAGGCTTCATGAAAATGGTCCAAGATCCAGAAATCAATCCTAATTCATAAAATACAAACAACATGTACATCTACTTAAGTGAAAATCATATTAAACAATAACATCCCAAACCAAAATTGAAATACCAGAACATGATGTCCTAGACTTCCTACTAGAACAAGTGTTTATGATACACCATCCCAGTATTCATCATAACCTCCAGAAGATTACTATATCTCCAGTTTACCAACCCCAAATAGTGAAATAATAGGAATGTAAACACCTTTGAAGCCACTTTTTAACATCCCAACCTCTAATCCACTATATTAATGCCTTGAGTAGGTTCAACACATGACCTCAAGTGTGACTCCTATTATGATAGAGGTTGCCGACTAACTGCGGGGGTCTAAGTTGGGACCCTAAGGAGACTATAATCCCATATCAAATTAAAAATCCATAAGTAAATAAAAAAATCATTAACATTATATAGTATAGAAATAATAAATAAACTTAAACAGAATCATACTCTATTAAAATGAAATGTGATAAAGAACCAACAGTCATGTCATATATACAACATCGATCACAATCTAGGATAATCACATATATAGAATGAAAAACTAAAAATAAGTACATCAGACCCTATATAAAAATTGATTCAAACCTCATAAAAACTCCTGATACAATATGAGCTATCCAACTCAACCATGAAAAACTCAACAAGGTCCTCAACCCAAATCTAGGTCTGTAACAAACATGTGAGATCCTCTTTGGTACCCAAGTGAAATGGAAGCTCAAGAAGGGTGTGATTATAACTCAGTATTCCACCAAAAATAGTGTCTAAAGAAAATAAGGTCCAATTAAACATTGTATGAAGTTAAAAAGTACAATTAATAAACAATACAATAATAAAGATACAAGTAATGGAAAAAAACTACATATCTTGTAACGACTGTCCCATGAGTTCTATAGTGAAAACTGGGCTAAACAAATATGCATCAACCTAAACCACTCATCTAGAATAATAGTATAGGGTAATGTGTATTTTGAATAATAAAAAGTTATTTTCATTTACCATCTATCTCTAGGTAACATAAACAACAATATCTGACGTGTATGGGACTTCATCCCAAGAACCATCAATAAATAAATATCAGTGGTTCCTAGAGCATCAATATGACACCCACCCAAATATGAATAGCATTAGTCCAACAACAAAAATACTTGGTTAGGACTACCATGATCAATACCCTAACTATAGTTGAGGATCTCTATGATGATAACCTTAAACCATAGGTGATAACCTCCATGACCAACACCATAAACCATGACTATTAGTGGGTACCACTATGACCAACACCATAAACCATGGGTAGGATTTCCAGGACTAACATCCAAACCAAAAAGTGAGGAAAACACCTTAAACCAAGGGTGAGTACCACCATGAATAACACCCTAAACCATAGGTGAGGACCTCCAAGACCAACACCATAAACCATGGGTGAGTTTCTCCATGAACAATACCCTAAACCATATGTCAAGACCACCCTAATGAACATCTTAAACCATTTCCCCATTGATCACCTTTCATGATTCAACATCCTAACCTTACAAAACATTCACGAAGTAGGAAAAACACCTTTTAAACAGTTATCATTTACCAAGGGTCCCTATAGACCTTTAACACCAAAACAAGGCCGAAAACATTCTTTCTATTAAAAATATTAAAAGATACATCAAGAAAATTCACCAAAATTGGATTCGTACACCCATTTCAAATCAACATTTGAATTCCATTTATGAATATTTTTTCATAAATCTCTTGGAGGTTAACTTATATTTTAAAAACTAGAACAATTTCAATTCCTAATTTTTCCCCTTTGAAACCCAACACTGGGTCAAAACCCACTCTCATAGTTAAAATAATTACAAGGTCCTCATAGGTGTTTCACAAAGCTTACCATTTGAAACCCAAATATTTTACAATCTTACATGTCACAACCATTTATTCCAAGATATAACCATTATCTATTTGACCATTTAATTATTGCAACCAATAATGTTAAATGGGTTAATATCATAAGATACCTTATTTACCCTTAAAAATCCCCAACTTACCATTTTCATGGAATGTCACACCACATGGGTAGCTGTAAGTTTGATCTTATAAATGATAATAGATCTGACTCGATCTTTGGAAGTATTAAGGAAATCTTTAAAAGCCCAAATCTATTTATTTACAAAAAGTGGGTGAACACACCACCCAAAAAAAATCATGAACATACCACATACATGTGTAAATAATATAACAATACTATGGGTAAATTTGATATACCACCTACCTCAATAATAAATCTTTCCAAAAAATTTCCAAACAACAAATACCTTGCTAAGTACCATCAATGTCCTGATTAAACCCTTGAAATTCAAATGAGATCATATAAACTACCCAATATTTGATACCATAATAAGAAAAAATGATTAATTATAATACTTATAATTAATTAAAACATTAAACCCCAAACTTTAAAAAATTCAAGAAAATTCAATGGGCACTCATATCTTATCAAAACATAATGAAACCACCATGGGAGGTCCATAATGGATTTTGGAAAAAAATTCCCTCTTAAATATCGAAGATTTGATACCATTAAAATAAAAAATTATATTAATTTAACTGGGAAAACACTAGAAAACTCACCAACAATAAATACCTTAATGAAACATCTCCCAACAGCATGTTGAAGTCATCTCGATATATCCTCTACACATGCCTAGAGAAATATATTTTGGAAATGTAATATTCCACCATGCTCTGATGGAATCCTCAACAAAACCTATTTCATATAATTGTAAAATTATATTGGAGTGAGATTAAGAATAAAAGAAGCCATTGGATTATAAAAACTCACCTAAAATGCCAAGTAAATGCTATGAACTCTACCCAAATCGATGGGTGAAAGGAAGAAAAAGTTTAATAAGGCCCTAATTCATGTGGAATAAATGAGGTAGGAAGAGGGTGGAGTGGATAAAAATAAAAAGTTGTTATTTTGGTCATTTCACCCTTTTAATGAAATTTGGGAAACCGAATGGTTTGGCCCTGTGATTTTCGAAAACATCCCCCGACCAAGAAGTTGGGACTATCAAAACCAACACCACCACAGAGTTTGGCCACATGATTTTCTAAATCATATGCCAACCATGAACACCCCACTAAACAACTTATACAATGGGGTTCACATTTTTTTTCTGAAACCACGCATAGCTCATACACCATGTATGAGGCCCTCCTTTACCTTACACTATTTCCACTTTTTCTCACATTATTTACCCCAAACCATGCCTATAACATGTAACTTAACCAATATCAGTTCAAAATGAACATAAATCCTCCTGGTCATCAAGGTGTCACATGGTTTCTCCTAAACTATGCACACTAAACTATGCACCCTATCAAGAATTCACTAAAACTCCAAAACAATTATCTTGAAGCCTCTAAATCCCATATAAACACCTGAGAAACCTCCCAATATTCATTTATTATCTCAAAACATAACTTTTAATAATTTCAACAAAGGTAAATGAGTGTCTTCTCAGGGGGTGTTTCAAATTCTTCTCCCGCTCTATAAAATCATTGGCTAACGTGTCCATCCCTTCACCTCAAGTAGGGGAGGGACCTCCAACATATTTAAAGGAATAATAATCCTCTTCATCACCATTTTCGAATCCCAACATTCTACCCCCATTCCCTAAAATACCTTTATGCCCTAAAGTTACAGATCAGTATGATAGCTTCCCTATCCTTAGGATTTCAATCGAAGTGTTTAATGAAGCTTCAGACCATCTAAACCTAACCTTGATTGATTGATTCTCATAGATAAGTGCTTATACAAACTCATTATATAGGGTTTTTTATCATGGGATTTAAAGGATAGTTAAACAAATTGTTTTCTTGAAATCAAGAATATTATGGTCCACATTGCTTCAGAGGAAGGCTTGATCAAAGATTTGTCTTGTTAGGTCCACTAGGCTAGATACCCTGAGAGGGGGGTTAATTAAGGTATGACAGATTAAAAAAACTGCCCCTTTTGATCTTGTTTTTCTATTAGACAAAACCCTCTTCTCTCTTCTTCCCATTGCAGAGTATGAATAAACCTTAAACCATGCACAAGACACAATAATTTGTACTTGGTTCACCCTCACTAGGCTATGTCCAAGGATCATACACTAACAGTGTGTTGATGTACCAATTCCACTATAAGTGCACTATTGTTTACAAGTTAGAAGAGGACTCACTATCCCTCCTGGATTATAACCACTCAAAATTTGAGAACTCATTGCTCTCTCAACTGAAGTGAGCTCACTACTTCTTCAGAAGATTCACTCATAGTTTATAGACCTTTAAGTCACTTAATTACCACTAATGAATTCATCATCCACTATATGTAGAAGCTCTATTGAATTCCAAATTTCATCCACTGATGAATACCCCTTTTCCCCTGACCACTAGGAACCAACCTATAGAAAGTACCCTCGTAAAGCACCCTACTTCACGAAGCTACCAATTTCGCGAAACTCAAACAAGCCTTAGCGATGATACTGCCTTTTCATGAAGCTCACACCTCTGTCGAGATCAGGTCGTCACGGAGCTCAAGTCATCGTAGAGAGACTTCTTTTCTGAAGCTCACTGAGCCAACCTGGAGCACACAACTTTCACAGAGCTAAATTAGCCACCGAAAATCTCCTCTCTCTCACGAATCACACTTCCTTATCAAACCACTTTTCCAAACCACCTTCACAATTCAAGAGCTACAAATGTTTCTTTGGAAAAATCTCTCTTTCTCTTGAGGGGGTTGTGGCCAATTTATAGGCGATTCCACCGACCCTCGAACCATCTGTGTGATGTCAGTGCCACATCATCTCAAATCATGAAGATCCGAAATTTCGTCCAAAATTCTATCAATATCTTGAAGCACCATGGAAATTTTCCAATCACGGTGCTCATCGTAATCGGGGAGCATTCCGTCAATTACTTTGGGCTGCCACTGTGAAGCGCCCTCACATTTTCTATCTACTCCGTCGTCTGCGAAGCCCATCTTAATTGCAAAGAATACCGTCAACACTCTTCTTGTCTTCGTGAAATCCAATCCATGAAGCCTATCTTCTCAAAACTCATGCTTTTTCCATATTTTGAAGAGATATTCAAGGAAATACATATTTTGTGATTCTCACCAAACTCCAAATTTTGGACCCCAAAAATTTGGCAAAGACTGAAAAATAATTCCACCTTGTATCTTTTCTTTTTCACTGCCTCTAGATCATTAATCCCTTTTTCATGGTTCTTTTTCAGCATGGATTGTCAATAACATCTCTAGAACTCAACAACTCGCCATGGAAACCTGCATTGTTAACAAACACAAACAACCCAAAAATGCTGCAATGATACCTTGAGGGATTTTTTCCAACAGGTCTAGTGCTCCCCGCAGCTGCAACAGATCCTAATTATACCTCTTCAAATGGACCTCTGATTTTCATATGAATAAAGACTCCCCTTCATTGGAAATTTTCTTGAGTTTATCTAATCTCCCCTTACCGTTTCATAGCACTTAGATTGTTATATTTCTTGGGAACCTCATGGGTAGAGACTTGGGTTCTGATAGCCATACTAAATCTATTTTTCACTCAATAAATCATCATGTTTTTGTGAAATTTGATGCATAATAATGCCTTCAGATTACATTTTGATTATAGTTGTAAAATAATTTCTTTGTAGATAGCAAGTTGTTTTCAAATCAAGGTTGGAATTTTTTTCTACTTTTAAGTGAATGCGTCATTCTATAGTGTCCTGTAGGTGAGGGTCTAGAAATCTTGATAAGATGAAGGGTGTAGGTATAGGAGGTAGAAAAAGTATCCTGATTCAAGAGTTGGGGATGGTTTTTCTACACAGGGGAAAGTGGTTGTCAAGACTAAGATTAATTTAGATAAGTTTGTGAAGAGCGGGTCATAGGAAGTTAATTAATTGGTTCCAGACATCTTCATCCAGTTGAGAAAAGATATGGGAGATCCTCAGCCTTCTGTACAATATTCATTATAGAATATGTGTTCTGTGGAGGAGAAGGATGTTGGTGATTTGGGTCCTTCTAAGTCTCTTGAGTTTCCTCAAGTTAGAATTGGGAATAACATTTAAGTGGAATAAAAAATGGTGTATGAGGGAGGTCTTAAGACTCCAATGGGTTATTCAAATGATGATGCAGTGTATTCAAGTAATAGTATCAGTGATAGAGTCTAGATGGGGGTTAAAAATTAACCTAGGGAGGTTAATTATCAAGGTTGAAATGATATGGGCCAAGGGGTGAGGCCTTGATTAGGAAAATTCCTAGAAGGGGGTGGCTATTATTGATATAGGTAACCATTTTGAACGATTGACTAATGATGATCTAGTTCAGGAGTTTGAAATCAATCTGTTCAGGCCCTCCAAGGATAAGAATAAGGTCTCTATGAATGAGTCTAGTGATGAGTGTTGTAGCCATTTTATAACGGATACAGAAGATTATGTTCATTGTAGTAGGATTCTAATCCCAAGTAGAAGTAAGAGTCGAAGGGGAAACCAAAAAGAGAGAAAATTTTACTCATACTTACCACACCAATGGAGGCAAGATCCACAAATAAGTCAAAATTCAAGCTATTTTACGGTGCTCCCAACCTTTCCTCCAAGGTTTCTTATCAGTAGTAGAAGTATGGTGTTGTTCTTGAAAAATATTTGGAATTGCTTATGAACTTGGATGAATAAATGGATGAATCTGTTATGCTAATTAATGCTACTAAAGAAGAAGCTGATAGAATGATGGGAGCATCATTAAGGGTTACTCCCGACGAGAAGCAGTATACCTAGATCAACAAGAAATACCTTATATTAATAAGTGGATTTATTAATGGTAAGATCAACCTAGAGGAGTACATCTAGTCTTGGGAAAAGCTATCATTTTAGTTCGAAGATCTTTTCAATGATGAACCATACACTCAATTAAACACTGTCTCTTTGAAATTATTTAGGGAGATTAAATGTTATAGGATTAAATTTTAATATAATAGACCTGTTATTTTCTTTATTGGTTAAACATATGGTTTCTCAATTTTACATTAAAATTTTATGATAATAAAAAAATTATCTTTTAGTCTGGAATTCCAACTCTTAGAATCTATTTCCATGTTTTAATTAAATATTTGACCCCTCCAGTAAAATAAAATTCAAAATACTTATAAATTTTTTGACCCATATAAACATGATAACTTATAAAATATCTTCATATGTTTTAATTTTACATGAACTGTAATCTTGGGAAGGGGAAAATTGTTTTTGATTCCCTCAATAGGTATTTTCCTTTCCAAATTGTCCCAAAATCGAAGGAGGAGTGGAACTTTAGGGATATTTTCACTCAGTTGAATCATATAAAAAGTAGAATGATTTAGGTGTGGTTCTGACCAGTGTTTAGTTTTCATCATCTCTTCTTGATTATATTCTTCAAGACTAGTAGTAGGGTAATGAGTTTCAAGAAATCCAATAAACATTATATACTAGGAAGACCATTCTTGGTTTTTCTATCCCATCTGATAGTATTCTCCACTTAAGGGATTGGTTTTTCATCCCATAATCCATGAGAAATTAGGTGTTTCATGATTATCATGGATATTCATGGGTCGATCACCCTATATCTACAATGATATATTATGACATGAGACAATACTTTTGGTGGTTGGGTATAAAGTATGACATTACTAGTTTTGTGTCTCGTTGTTACACCATCTAGGAGAAAAAGGTAGAGAACATGGATCCATTCGGTATTCTATAAGCTCTTTTGGTTCCTATTTTTAAATGGGATGGGTTTTCCATGGAGTTCATCATTGGATTTCCATGAACTCCATAAGAAAATAATTATATCTAGGTTGTGATTGATCAGTTGATTAAATCACCTCATTTTATTTAGATCAAGGACACCACCAAGATAGAAAATATTAGTAAGTTTTATGTGCATGATATTGTGAGGTATTATGGGGATAACTCTACCATTGTCTCCAATAAGGATACTTGTATTACTTATAGATTCTGGAAGAGTATTAAATAGGTTATATGGGCTCATGTTAGATTTTTTACAACTTACGATCCATAGATAGATGCTCTGAAAAAGTGTGTTATTCATATTATAGAGGATATTCTATATGCCCACATCTTGGATTTTGGTGGATTATGGGATAGCCATATGAGAATGGTCGAGTTATCATATAATAATTGCTAATATTCATTTATCACAATGGATCCCTTTGATTAATTGTATGGTTTCCCATAAATATCTTTAATTTGTTAGGAATAGGTGGGAGAGGCCTTTCTTTAGGGATCAAGTCTCAATTATTTGGAATTGGTGATGATTCGGGATATATGTAGATTCTTGGTTATGAATCATTGTTGGAATAAATTATATGCAGATTGTTGATTTCATAATTTGGAGTTTCCCATTAGTGGATGGGTTTTCTTAAATTTTTCTCCTCAGTTGGTTCACCGACATCATGGAAAATAGGGGAAGTCGTCTCTGAGATATATTGGACTATTTGATATCACTCATCAACTTGGTCACATTTCTTATCGATTGGTGTTTCCAACTCTATTGATGGGTATTCATGATTTTTTCCACATATCCTAGCACATGAAGTATCATATGGATCCTTACCATGTTCTGTGTTAGGAATAGATTTATTTAGATCTAGATTTTTTTATAAAACTAGTGGAGATCATGGATTATTACGAGAAACTTTTTCACGGTAATTTTATTCCATTAGTCTATTTGTTGTGGTGTAATGGATCAAATTCTCATGATACGTGGGATCACAAATCATTAATGAGGGTGTAGAGTCCTCACCACTTTCTAGATATTTCTTCTTCTCTATAACTTCCTTACGATAGCATGTTCTACTATGGATAGAAATGTAACATGTTAGTTAAGGTATAATATCTTTTTAATACTTAAGTAGGTATACTATAAGATAATAGGGGTATTAGAGGAAACATGGAGGTTTTAGAAAGGCTTGGAGTTGTGCGCTAGCAACAAGATCCATTTCACATGATGAATTATTTATTCATGATGTGAATTATCCCTAGTAAGAGGCCATGAATCTTGTTTAGAGAATAAAAATGTTTGTTATGTTAAATTTGTATACACATTTTGAACTGGGATATCAGGTTTTTAAAAGATGGTGATGAATTTTTATGAAAATAGAAATATGGAAAATTTGCATTGTCTATTAGACTTTCACAGAATGTAATGTTTCTATTATAGTGGATTTAATGTTTTGTGTGTCCAACTCCACTCTCATTCATCTTTCACCTCCTCACTCAAACCCTAGGTCTAATCTAGTATTTGTTTTGTGTGAATCTATCTCTTTTAGGCATCTTCTTTTGGTGCTTTGATCCCCGAGTTGGTTTGTTGTTATCCTTTTAGTAAGTATGATCATTCCCTTTCTACATTCAACATTTATAGTATAATTAGAAGTGGTGTTTGAATACATTACTAGAATCAGTTGATCATGTGATTATTATTCTCAAATACCTTTTATATCCACTGTGATTTTGTCTTTTGGAGGCTAGTTTTATTATCAGTTGGGGTGTGGAATGTGAGAACCATGTGGTATGTGTTCATAAACCATATTAAATTACCCCATTTTTTAGGAGAAATATTTTAAGATATTGGAATCCATTTTATGTCTCTTCTTGTTGACCTTACATTATTTTCCTTCTTGTGTGTGTTGGACCTATCGAAGTTGATGTATGAATCGTGTTTGAGGTAGGTGGTTCCATTTTTAGAATGTGTTGGACAAACCATGAATGTTCTTAATTTTATAAATGGTTTTCTAAATGAATTCATATGATTATCAATTGATTTATTTGTTTGTGTGAAATGGGGATTTGATAAAGTATGGTTTTTCATCTCTTTTTAGTAAAGGAAAAGGGTATTTTCAAATCATTGTACGAATTGTAAAATGGGTTTTCAAAGATTTTATTATGAAAAAGGGTTATTGGGAATGATTTGAGAAATGTGTAATACATTTTTTAAATTGATTAATTATATTCCACATAAGGGATCCTTTTGTACCTATGTGAATGGATTAATATTGGTCCTTTCCTACTACATTGTGAGGGAGTTCAATTTCTAGGTTGTTCTTATAAGGACTTAGAATTTTTTCAATGTAAATTCCCTTCTTATAATTATTTCATAAATAATAAATCGGATAAATCATATAAAGAAAATAATATAAACTTTATAAATGAATAATTAATAAAATAATAAGTATTTCTAGAAATCAAAAAACCTTTAATAATGGAATAGTGACTTGGAAATTGGAATAGTGACATGACCATTAAGAATAGTAATCTAGCAATAAAACTGTAACCGCACCTATAAAAGTATATATAAAAGTTGGGTATCTTATAAATGAAAATATGATATATTTACATCTTGGAATAAGTAAATAAATGTTTTAAAAATGATAAATTAAGTGTTGGTATTTTTGTAAAGCATAAATGTTAATTTAAAATTTTATAATTAATATAATTTTTTTAAAACAAAATTATTTTCACTATATATATTCATAAATTAATATTTTTTTATCTTATTATTATTATATAATTTTATGAGACATTAATTAATTTTTCAAAGTGTCATAAATTAGTTATTATTTTGAAATCGATATTTTTTTAATAAATGGGGATTTTAATACAAAAACTAAATTTCTCATATTTATAAAATTATATTCATAAACCGGAGTCTATTTTTCAATTATACATGTCAAAAAATGGTTATGGTGAAGTTTTGGTATTTGTATGAAATATTTGAATTTTGTGAATAGTGAAATATGGTAATTTATGGTATTTAACATTATAAGTAAATACATTAATTTTTTAGTCAATGTTGACGTATAGATGAGGTAAGAACCGTTATTTCAAACTCACATGCTCTATTTATTGTACTTAGTCACAAGAATCAATACTATTGATAATCTTGATCCAAATTAATAAAAAAATGAATAAAATAATAAAAAACACCACTCTCCTCCCACTATAAATACCACCCTTCACCACCTCTTCTCCTCATACCAATAAATCATTGAAGCTTGTCCAAATTCTACCAAAAACTCTTCCCATGTATCTCCACAATATCCATGATCCTTTGGTCATAAAAAAAATACCCAACCATTTTGACTTAAGGAGGCTGTCAAGGAGAAGAAGTTCAAGACAAAATTAAGTGCAAGTGTAGAGAACTTTAGGACATAAGGTAAGGGATTCTCTATGAACCTCTATTTTTTCCTTTGTGTTATGATTTCTCTCTCTGTACCCCCAATTTAATTCTTAATTATTATGTAATCCTCCTAAATTATGTGTGTATGTACCAAACATAAATACCTAGCTCACTTATTCTTTCTTTTATGGGGAAATACATGTTTTATATGGTTCTCATCTCAATTCCTATCAATAAGCATCCTCGATTAAAAGGAACTTTCCAATTTCTTACCCATTATCAAGTACACTCTATAATATATTTTTATCCACCAATATTTTTTAAAAACTACTCAATTTATCAAGAAAATCTATCTATGTTCATTTTTGGTTTTTTTCAAATAATTATACCTTTTCCCGCTTTAAAGTTTCATTAATATTTTCCCTTAAACCGCACAAAAGTGGTTCATTTATAAAGTTTCTTAAACACTCTTTATAAAATTTTTCACTTACTTTTAACATCATTTACCATGATTTATGCCTATGTTTTCTTATGAATGTCTATATATAATTTAAATACATTCTTTCATGGACACTTTTATGATACGCCCATTTTTTATGCTCTATGACATGATTATGATACCCATTTCATTCCATAGATATTATTTATGTTGATGTTTGATTCTTAATGTGGCACACATATACATAAACATGTTGTGATGGGTGCACCTAGAGAGTGCTCTAATGCAATGGGTAATGTTTAGTCTCGTGAGACGTCATATAGGGATAGGGAGGAAACCAGATTCTTTTATGGGACTTTGTCCTCCTTGTCTTATGCTCTTGGTAGTTATCCTTGACTAATGCTTATATCATGTTTTCTATTGTATCCACATTCCAATGATTCCATGATTATATGATACCATGTTCTACATGTTATTCTTACTTGTGTTTATTCATGTTTCATTCATTTTTATGTATTCATGGTATGTCTTTTAACCCATGTGCTATGATAAATTGATTTGTTTATTCCCTTATGGGGATTTTTAGCTCATCTATTTTTTCTATGTATTACTTAGGTTATCCTATGCATATTTAAGATCTCAAAGTATGTTAGTATCCCATTAGGTTGAATAAATAAAATATGTTTTTATTTTGGTTTCTTGATTGGTAATCAGGTACGTAATCTTTAAAATACACTTGAAATTAGGATCCTTGGTTTTCTATTTAATGGATAGTTATTCTTAATGTTATGTAATAATATGTGTAAAATGATAGGGACATTTTATTTGGTATCAGAGCATAGACTAGTTATTTTTGGAGATTATTACTAAAGCACTTTAGTAAGTACCCTTGGGATAATTCTTCACTATGGATGACCAAGATTGATACATAGTGAATCACATGTTAGAATATAATTTTCATTTCCAAATTTTTTCTTATATGTTCAAAGTTTCATTATTATATTCTTATAAGATAAGTATTAGATACCCCCTAATTTTACATAATTTTTCTTAGTTAATGGATATAAATAAGAGAACCCATGATAATAATCAATATGATAGTAAATGTGATAACTACCCTAGTGAAATGAAAAATATGATGGGAATGGTAGCTCAAAATTTCATGACAGTACTTGATCAACTCCCTCAAGTTGTGAATGATAACTTGAATCATGGGGAACTCCCTCCTCCCTATAAGAAAGTTAAAGTTTCGGTAGAATCCTTTATGTGATAAAAGACTCTTATATTTAGTGGATCATATGATCTCATCATTGCAGCATAATGGATTAACTCCATTGACAAGATATTCTTCATCCTACAGTTCTTGAAATAAGTGAATGTTTTGATGGAGGTATATTATTTTTATGAGGAAGTTGATCAATGTTGTACATTGATCAAGAATAAAAATTCTATGTAGGAAATTGATTCCATATAATGGGAATCATTTAATAAAATATTTTTCTATAAATATTTTCCCTGAACTCTCTGTATTAATATGGAGAGGGAGTTCCTCTGAAAAAAGAAAAATGAAGATGATTCTATCTGAGTGTACAAAGAAAAGATCACAAGATTTGAAATATATTCCTTCAAATTTGTCATGAGCACAAAAAGAAAATTATATCACTTCTTTAGTGAACTAATGTCTAGTCTATGAAATTTATGGGTGATTAGAGACTTTGAAAACTATGAGAAAATTTCCCATTGTGCCCTCAATGTTGAAATGGAGATAGGAGACTCTCAGTGGCCTCATGGGACTGAAGAAAAAAAATAGTAAAATAGAGATTTATATGGGAGGATCAGTAGATAAATCTCATGATAGAAAAAAATCCCAACATCCCACGTGTCAAAAGTGTGGGAAGAAACATCCTAGATACTACCTATGGGGAACCAGTAGATGATTCAAATGGGGAAGAGAGGGGAATATGGATAATAACTGAAGAAAGGATATAAATAATCCAACAAATGTGGATGATGAAAGGAAGGTTAATATTAACACTCATCTATTAGTGTTGTGTTTCAACTACACGAAACAAGTCCATTGTGTGATCTATTTCCCTAAACCAAGGGTTGTTAGAGGAAGTCGACAAAGAAAAACTCCAAGGTAATAAGGAAGGGGATATGATTTCACTACTTCTGAGGTGGATCTTGATAATTAAATGGTGATAGGTATTTTTTTTGTTCATTCAATAATAGTGAATGTAATATTTGATTCTGGTTCTATACATTATTTAAAATCTTATAGGTTTACTTAAACTATTCAAACTCCAATTAAAAATATGGATGTTGAGTTACTCATGAGAATAGTTAATTGAGAAATTATTGCATCCAAAGTATATAACCCCTACCTAGTTAATTTTTGGGGAAATAAACTCCCAGAAAATAATTTCATACTTTCTTTGGTGGAGTTTGATTCTATATTGGGCATGGATTTGATATCTTTATAAAAATCCAACATCAACTGCTGTGAAAGGGAGATAATTATTCACATCCCATGGTATCTTTCAATTATGTACAAGTGTAAGGAGGAGTATGAAAATCCTTTAGAATCGTCATATATATTTTGGATATTATTTCATTATAAACAAGCATATATAGCTCAAATGATCGAGATAAAGGAGAGAATCGTGCTCGAAGACATGCCTGTTTTGTGGGACTACATTGATGCATTCCCTAAAGAATTTTCATGGTATTACTCATAAATGAGAGGTATATTTATCAATTTAATGTATTCATGGATCTCTGTCTATATCAAATACACCCTATAAAATGGCCACCATTGAGTTCGAATAACTGAAGTAGTAGTTACAGGAGAATCTGGACAAGGTCTGTATACGTATGAGTGCTTCACCATTAGGTTGTCCAGACCTCTTCATTGATTATCATGGAAAAAAAAATCTTAATAAATAATAAGTATCCCCTAAAATGGATAGATTACATGTTCGATCAACTATATGGGGCCAAGCATTTCTGAAACGTGGACCTTCGGTCAGGATATCATCAAAAAAAGGTGACGAAGAAAGATATTCCCAAGAATTCCTTTAGAATGAGGTATGGAAATTATTATTTCATGATGATTACCTTAGTACTCACTAATTATCCATCAATTTTCATGGCTTTCATGAATATATTTCTTAGATATTCCTTGAAAAAATTTTGGTTTTCTTTATCGATGATATATCGATATAATCCAAAAGTATGAAGGAGTATAAGAAACATATAAATACTTTGATAAAGACTTTGATAAGGGATAAACTATATGTAAATATAGTAAATGAGAGTTAGTTATAGAGGAAGTATCATTATTGGGGAATGTTATCACTAGAAAAGAAAAACATTTGGACCCCTGCAAGATAAAGGCAAATGAAGAGTGGCCCAAGCCAACATCTGTATCGATTATCCTTAGTTTCCTTAGTATAGATGGATATTACCAATGATTTATAAATATAATATAAATATTTTGAAACCCACTAACCAAGCTTACAATAAAGGGAGAAACAAATTACACTAGAGAATATGAATTCTACTTCAAAGATTTAAAAAATAACCTTATCAATTTTCCAATACTAGAGGTTATAACAATCAAGGAACTATTTGTGGCATAAAAAGACGACTAAAATAAGGTCTTAGGATGCGTACTGATGAAATATGATAAATTTATGGCATATGACTCAAGGTAGTTGAAAATTCATAATAAAATTATCCCACGCATGATATGGAGATACTAGTTGTGATATTCACATTTAAAATATATTAAAATTATCTCTATAGGGAGAAGTGTGTGACAAATATTGATCATAAGAACCAAAAATATATATTCACACAAAATTACCTTAATATAAACTAGATAATATGGTTAGATCTCATAAAGTATTATGACTACTCAATCCACTACCATCCTAGTAAGGTAAATAAAGTGACAGATTCTCAAAATAGAAAGGATCCAACAACTTTATCAATGATTAGAATTGAAAATGATACAATATTATTACACCTATGAAGGTTAAAAATTGGAATAATTAAGGAATGAAAACCATCAAACCTTTCTGAAATGATTTTTCAACCATGCCCCACAGATAAAATAAAGGATACACAAATAAATGATGTGGAAATTCAGAAAAAAGGCAGAAGCTGTCACAAAAGGGAAAATCCTTAGATTTCTAAATTGATGAGAAATGACTATTATGATTTGAGCCTTGACTATGTGTACCATATGATCCATAAATAAAGATAGATATTATGAATGATTCACATAGCACAACTTTGTTTATTCACCCTGGAAGCACAAAGATGTATCAATATATCCAAGATCACTATTGGTGGTTCAATATGAAGAATGATATTTCTGAGTATAAATAAAAGTACTTTATATGTTAGAAAATGAGGGATGAAATTCAAAATTATAAATGGGTGATGTAACCATTACCCATACCAACATGGAAATGGGAAAACATCACTATAGTCTGTGTTTCTATACTTCCAAATACATCCATAGGAAACAATGCTATATGGGTCATTGTGAATCATCTGAAAAAGACATATAACTTTATCTAAATTCAAGGGAACTTATCACTAGATCATGATTCACAGATATACATCATAAGAGTTGGAAGGATGCATGGAGTACAAATATTTATTATATCCGACTAAGATATGATATTCACCTCTATGTTCTGTAAAAGTCTCCAACATTATCTAAACATTGAGTAGAAATTCAGCATGTCTTATGATCCTCAATCTATTTTTTAATTATCAAGGAATATTTAGTCACCAGAAAACATCTTGAGATTATTTTATATGGACTTAAAAGAATGATGGGACTAACATCTACCTATGGTCTAGCTTCCTTACAACAACAGTTTCCACTCAATAATCCAAATGTCTCTATATTAATCCCATTATGCGAAAAGATGTAGAACCCTAGAATGTTGGGATGAAGTCAGTGAACGGAAGATGCTGAGACCTAAAATGGTTTAAGAAACGGTAGAAATGGTGAAAAACAATCTGTAATATATTTGGGCTTCCCAAAGTCAACAAAAGAGCTATACTAATAATCGTTGGTGGGACCGGGAGTTTAAGGTTAGATACATGGTATTTATATTGAAATCTCCAAGGATGAGAATCATGAGATTTGGGAACAAAGGAAGGTTGAGTCTTAGGTACCTTAGCCCCTTTAAGAATATTGATTGTATTATATCTATGGTATATAGACTAGTAATTCCACAAACTATGTCTCAAGAACATGATGTATTACACATATCCCTTTGGATGAATTACATACCAGATCCCTCACATGTACTAAATTCAATGTTGGTACAGTTAGAAAATGATCTCTTTTACGAGGAGTAGTCGGTAAATATCTTAGACCATAGAGATGAATTTCTATGAAATAATACTACTCACCTGGTGAAATTAAAATGGATAAAACATAAGTAAGAGAAGGAAACATGGGAATCAGAGTAAGTGATGAAGGATAAGTACCCTTAATTTTATTAACCATATTCTATAAAATGAAATTTTTAGGGAAAAATTTCATCAAGGGGAGAGAATATAATGAAAATAACATTTACCAAAGAAAATTCACTTCCTATAATTTTTTCATATAGTATAAATCACAAAAAAATCACGTAGAGAACACAATACAAACTTTATAAATGAATAATGATTGAAATAAGAGGTATTTCTAGACTGTTGGAATAGTAATATGACCATTAGGAATAGTAATCTGGATAATAGGATTGAAATATCACATATGAAAGTATAATTAAACTTTAGGTGTCTTATAAATGAAAATATGATATATTTATATCTTGGTATAAGTAAATAAATTTTTAAAAAATGATAAATTAAGTGTTGGTATTTTTGTAAAGCATAAACGTTTGTTTACAATTTTATAATTAATATAATGTTTTAGAAGAAAATTTATTTTCACACAATAGATTCATAAATTAATATTTTTTTGTCCTATTATTATAATTTAATTTCGTGACACATTAATTAATTTTTCAAAGTATCATAAAATCAATTATAATCTGAAAATTTGTATTTTTCAAATAAATATTGATTTTAATTAGAAATTAAATTTTTCATATTTAGAAAATTACTTTCATAAAATGGATTTCTTTTTTTAATTATACACATAAAAAATGGTTAGGGTGAATTTTAGGGATTTTTCTGAAATAGATGAATTTTTGTGAATAGTCAAGTACAGTAATTTACAGTATTCAACATTATAAGTAAATACATGAATTTTTTAGTCATTGTTGATGTATAGCGGAGGTAATAACCATTAGTTCAAACTGAAATTGTACTAAAACACAATAATCATCAATATTTATAATATTGATCCAAAAGAATAAAAAAATGAATAAAATAATCCAAATCACTCCTCTCCTCCCGATATAAATGTCGCCCCTCACTGCTTCTTCTCCTCACACATCTAAATCCAGGAAGCTTGTCCAAATTCTAACCAATCATCTTCCCAAGTATCTCTCCCCATGTCTAAGTGACTTTGGTATTAAAAAAAGATCAAACCATTTTCCCTACGGAGGTTCTAAAGGAGAATAAGTTCAAGAGTACATTAAGTACATGTTCATAAGACTTTCAGACATAAGGGATTCTCTCCAAACCTCTATTTTAACTTCGGGATACACTTTATCTCTCTTTACCCAAATGTAATTATTATTTATTATTATTTACTCATCCTAATTTTTTTATATGTTCCAAACATATGTACCTTTCTAAATTCTTCTTTCTTTGATAGGTAAAGACATGTTTTATAAGATTCTCATCTAAATTCCTCCTGATAAAAAAGTTATTTTAAAGTGAAATTCCCAGTTTCTTACTCGTTTTCATGTACACTTAATATTTTATTTTAAGCCAAAAATATTTTTCTAGGACCACTCATTTTTTCATGAAAAAGTATCTAAGTTCATTTCTTGTTTTATACAAACAATTAAACATTTTCCCGCTTTAAAGACTCTTTAATATTTTCCCTTTAACGGAACAATATTACTTCATTTAAAAAGTTTTTTAAAGACTCTTTTTATATTTTTTCACTTTAGTTGAACAATATTTACCATGATATATTCCTATTTTACCATATAAATTTTCTTGTATAATTTAATTCCATTATTCATGGACACTTTTATCATATGACCACTTTTTATTCTCAATAAAATTATTATGATACCCATTTATTTATATAGGAAATCCTTATATTTATGTTTCATTATTAATTTAGAACAAATATTCATGAACATGTTATTATGGGTGCACCCAAATAGAACTCCAATGCATTGGTTAATGTTTAGTCTCACGATATGTATATTGTCTCATATTTTCTAGGTATTATTTTTTGATATTATATAGATTATTTTCGAGGCCAGGTGCAGAGATGGTGTGCAGTTCTAAGTCCCAATGTTCTTAGAATAAATTTTTTTAATATATTACATATTTTAAATGGAATTAATAAGTACTTTTCCTATAAAAATAGAATAAATTCAAAATATATTCCCTAATCAAAAATCTGAGGGCACCGCTCATTAACAAGGAGGAATTCATACAGAAAATAAACAGAATGGCTAATAATTTTGAATATATTCTCAAGGAGTATCCGTATCTTTAGGTTAGTTCCCTTCATTGGGAGTTATATAAATTTTCGAAGTCAAACAGTCTTAGTTTTGTTTTTAATCAAATTTTGGTCTCTTTCAGTACATAGTTCTTTGGCTATGTTGACTGAGGTTTCCCACTTCTCCTCAAAGTGGCTTTTCAATAAAAATTGATATTTGGTGTGAGGGCACCGTTGGGTTAAAAATGTAGTTTATACCCTGGGTTTTTCATAACCTTTTTAGATGTGATCTATTAGTGAAAAAATTATCATGGGCCTGAAATTAATAAAATAAATTTATTTAAGAATTTATTTTATTTTTTTCAATGTATCAACCTGCTTCCTCTTTAAATATATGGTTATGGATTTTACCTCGGGGTTGAACTCTAAACCATAGAGACCTAGGATTCATTTTTGGATAATGTTCTTGGATAACGATGATGGATCGTAGATCATTGCACCAATCGAGTTTGAGTATCTCATTAACGACGATAAAGTAATCGTACTTCATCAATGATCAATCTAAACTCCATATAAGGAATTTTTTGTTTTTATTTATTTCTCATTCATTTTTTTTATGATGAACATGAATTAATAAATGAATATATAGATCCATGTTTGATCACAAAAATGGATGGGATGATTAATTGGGTTTTGGGATAATTACATTGTAATTGTTGATTTCTTTGTTTTTATTCTTATGGTAAGGAACTGAGTTCGGCACTAACATTGATTAAGGCATGTTCCACTATTTTTTCTTGTAATTTTTTCCCCTAGTTCTTCATTCACCATGGGTGTTCTTCATTTTTCCTACGATTCAATATATGCCAATAAATATATTGTTGTGAACCCATTTCTTGGAACAACGATTCGATATCATAGATTTGGGATCAACATGCTATGATGGTGGTGTGACAATGGAAGTGACAAAGAATCAGATGGTTTTGGATACTTGATTTCATGTTCTTTGGAATTATTTCACAAAAAACTATGATAATTGTGTAGATCTATTTTCTGAGAAGATTCAAGTCCAGTTTTTTATTGATAGGCATTGGAAAGGACCAGACGAACCCCAATCTACAAGTTCTAGTGAGGGTGTTGGATTTGTAAATGTGAAAGATTATACATAAAATATTTCGATAGATCTGAAAAATCCCAAGAAACACAGCATGTACATTAGAATACAAACTTTTTGGTCCACCCTAGTGGAAACACTAGGTTTTCGGCCAATGTTAAAGATTGCATGGCGTGTTACCCCTATCACATGGTGTGTGACACCTTCTGTGTTACTTGGTGTGTATTTCAGAGAGTACAGAGATAGGGTAAAAGATACATGGCTAGATGACACACCATGTACATGGACATAGAAAAGGTTTAGATCACAAGAGATGGTACATATACATGGCCTCGATACATGGACATGGCCTTGGTTCATTGACACGGCCAAGTGACATGGGAAGGATACAGTGTGTCTCTACATGTCGGGTATTCCTTATACACACTGTTTATATGAAGAGTACATGTCATGTGAGGATCTTTTACAAGGGAAAGCATGGGGATATATGGACACATCTTTCACCACCATGTAATCATTGTGCACCCACTTCATGAGTGTTTAGGGATCTTCATTTTCTTAGTTTGCACCATTATAGGTTGAGTGTGTTTCCTTGGTATTTTTTCCTTAAGGGTATAGTGAGGAATTAGATCCATATCACTAGATTGTGATCCCCTCTAGATGTCGATTCTCAGATAGAGTTTTGGTGTCCCTCTATGAGACTAGAGTGAGATCCTCTATCATAAATTGTTCCCTATATGGAGTTTATGGAATCAACAGGGCTTTCCTATGTAGGGTGTTGATCCTCTATCTAGAATTTCATATCAGTAGGGTTTTTGGAACTGTTGTCATCTGATCACTTACATTGTGGGTTGATTCAGAATATTTTTGTGATGTCCCCTAGTGGTTCTTAGAATGAACACTTATATTTGTATCATAGTCCTATTACACCAGTGATATTTCATTGGGTGGGGCACAAAAATCTTGACTTCTTTGTTGAGTGTCTCTGATGATAGCATGGATCGTTGAGTGTATTCTCATGTAATGGGTGTTTCTTCAATCAGAATCATGTGTCTGGTATTTAGTTTGGACCACCTGGTGTTGTGGTGTCTTTCCTGAGTATATCTGGGTGTTTCTATTATACATTGAATTTTATATCTTACATTGAGATGACTATAAATGGTAATTCATGTTTATTGTTTTCTGGGTGACCAACTAAGTATTGTTATAATCACCCCTACATATGCTTTTCCCATACATGTCTTATATTATATAGGTGAAGTCCCTTTTGACAGTATCATGGGAGGATAGGGAGTGTGTGGAGAATAGATGGAGCTATCAGGCTGAGTTGTTTTACTAGTAGCTTACATTGGACTTGTTCCTCTCTCTTAGAGTCAGTTGGCATCATTACAATTTTTATTAGGATTTTATTTGGACCCTTTTTCCATTTTCATTACTTTTACTCCCATACTATGTTGTAGGATATTAGATGTATGCATGCATTGTTTCAGTTGTTTTACATTTTAGGATTTTGTGTTCTTGGAGATGTGTGTATATGTATAGTTACTTAGGATAATGCCTCCCATTTGTGGGAAATTCCTACTCAGTACTGGTCGCCAGCCCCTAGACTATTGGAGGCAAGCTTTGGGTGGTTACAAGTGAAACCCCATCTAGTCTGGTCATGATAGAGTGGTATCAAATCATTCGGTTCTATATTAGGAATAAAGTTAGTGATATTTGTTTGAGGAAATGTCTTTTAGTGTTTTGAGTTTGGATTTCAGGCCAAGGACTCTAGTGTTGATTTGGTGGTCGATATGTCCATACACCAGGGCTCTGATCACCTGCCTTTCGACATGGTACATATAAAAATTGGTTGCTGGGATAAATTTTGGTACATGAATCATATAGGAATAGTAATGTCTTCCATGTCCTTCTTATGTCAGTTCCCCAGATACACTCTTTTGACCATGGTATATCTTGTTTTATTTCGGTATTCCTCCACATATACAGCAAAGTGAGATTCAACTACATGATCACAATGATGATCTTCATAGTGACGAGGCATCGATACAGGGGCATGTACTAGAGATAGAAACTTTTGTTGTTTTTTCAGCTATACCACCACCCATTGAGTAGCAACTAGCGATGGAAATACCAACTAAGGATGCACGTAGGTTGAGCGCGTTGCATGAGTTTCATAGGAAATGACCTCCTAGTTTTTTAGGTGAGCCAGACCCCCATGAGGCTGAGCACTATCTAGAGGTAGTCACTCACATTTTTTGCCTAGTGAGGATGCCTTCCAACCAGATGGAGTCCTCACAAAAATTCTTCTTTAAGGATCTGTTGGGCGATGGCGGAGCTTGGTGACTCAGTCACTGGATGAGATAGCTCTCTCCTGGTTATACATTGAGTATCTCTTCAGGGATGAGTCCTATCCAGCCATTTTGTGATCAGTACACATATAAGAACTTCTTTATCTACACTAAGGAAGTATGATTCTGGTGAAGTACATAGTTGGGTTTACTTATATCTCATGTTACTCTTTAGATATGGTGTGGTAGCAGTTCTTTATATCATAGAATTATGAGCAGGGATTATGTTGATACATCAGGACTTCTGTGGTACCCATTTGCATTCCCACCTATGTTGGGCTGATTGATCAATCCTGTTTTGTGGAGATATTTCGAGCAGAGTAGACACAGGTAGTGAGAGATAGCAATGTAAACCTAGTAGCTTTGACCTTGGTACTATCTAGTTGACAGAATTCATAGAGATCCAAGAATTTTAGAAACATCCAAAGGTGTTCCCAGAAGTTGGGGCTAGCAGTACATGGCTCTTAGGGTAGCTCAAATCATCCATGGGATAGGCGGTGTTTCTCCTATGATGGTTGGGTTAATTTGGATCGAGATTGTATGACACATCATACAACTGATTGTGAGATGGTCAAGGGACCACCAAGGCTGAGATAGACGCAGGGGATGGGTGGTTCGTATGGTGGTGGACATGGAAAGGGGGCCAGCAGGGTAGTAGGAGGTGATAAAAGGTTTGATCTATTACCACCTCTACCCCCATGGTGTTACATGCTAGGATTAGGGAGATAGTGGATAATGATAAGGCCAACTGAAAGATATGGAGTCCTATGACCCCAAGGATCCAAGGATGATACAGGGTACGATCTGTTTCTCTTCCAATTTAATTGCAGTATTTATGGACATAGGCGTGTTTAATTCCTTCATTTCAACTTATATGGTTTGAGACTTAGAGATTCAGGTTGATCCATTGGCTCAACCCTTGAGGTTGGAGACTCAAAAAGGTATTTAATCGGATATTAAACACTTGTGATGATAGTTTATCTAACGCTTGGAGGTAATAGTTTTATATGGGATCTCTTTATTGCAACAGAAAGGCCTTATGACATCATCTTAAGTATGGACTGGATATCCATATTAAATGTCCATATTGACTGTTTTAGGTAGAGGATGTGGTGTGTCCTTTGTAGTTGCTTGAGTTTTTCCTTTGTGGGTGAAAAGGAGACCCTGGCAGAGAATGATAGGATTAGGTACAAGATAGTGCATCTGATTACTCAATAGTTGGGTGTCTTGACTCTTAGAGTAGGTTAGATGCATTATATTTTTTTGGTGGGGATTCTATTTGGACCCTTTTCCCTTTTTCAGAACATTTAATATCGTTATCCATTATGGGATCTTAGATATATGTATGCATTGTTTCAGTTGTTTTATATTTCAGTATTGTGTCATCTTGGAGATGTGTGTGTGTGTTTGTGTGCATGTGTGTGTGTGTGTGCAGGTACTTACTCTAATGCCTCCCATATGCCTAATCAGTATTGGTCACCACTTTGTTCGACTGATCCAAGATAGTTATAACTCATGGTCCTGGAGTTGGTGAGAACTATTATAGAGAATCTTAAAATCATCCTGGAGTGGATGAAGACTTCACAAACTCATCAAATTTATTATATGTACTTATGAAGGATACTTTTTCAGTTCAATAAAGGAGACCATGTGTTCCTAAGGGTCTCACCTCAACATGGATTGAAGAGATTTTTTGTGCATGAAATTTATCTCTGAGATTCATTAGACCCTTCCAAATACTATGTAGAGTTGGAAGGGTTCCATACCACTTAACTCTACCATCGCAGTTAGACTAGGTACATGATGTCTTCCATATTTCGAAGATGAAAAGGTACATGCATGACCCATTACACATTATTGACTAGGGAGATCTGGACATCAGGGATGGATCTACCACTATAGAGAAATCGGTGGAGATTATGTTTCGAAAGGGGAGGATCCTTTGTAGCATTCAATTCCCTTTATGGGTTCTTGGTGGTAGCATGGGAATCTTCAAGAGTGCGCCTGGGAGTGGTAGACCCATATGTGAGCCCAGTACCTTATTATTTTTTAGTAGGTTTCTCTCTTTCTAGTATGAAAATACCTAATGAAGGGACAATTTAATGTCTTGTATTTTTTATATTACTTTTGGCTATTATATGGATTATTTTTTAGACCAGGAGCTGAGATAGTGTGTGGTTCTAAGGCCCAGTGTTCCCATAATAAATGTTTGTAATACATTAAATATATTATATATCATGACCACCTAATTTTCCTATAAAAATATAATAACTTCTAAACTGGTGCACTTATCATAAATTCTAGGGCACCGTTGAGTTCATAA
This sequence comes from Viscum album, assembly GCA_963277665.1. Classification (NCBI taxonomy): domain Eukaryota; kingdom Viridiplantae; phylum Streptophyta; class Magnoliopsida; order Santalales; family Viscaceae; genus Viscum; species Viscum album. Next base: position 822,836,820 of record OY728165.1, read on the forward strand.
TGTGGTTTTTACCCTAGGCACGACAGAATATTGTTTGGCATGAGCCGTCTGTGAAAAGGTTATCATGGGCACAAAATTAATAGAATAAATAAATTAAAATTTTATTTTATTTTATTCAATGAAGCAACCTTCTTCCTCTTTAAATATATGGCTATGTATTTTCACCCAGGGTTTACCACTGAACCTTGGACACTTAAGAGCTGTTATAAGAGATCATTCTTGGAGAAGATGATGGATCGAGATCTAATCGCGGATCATTATGCTGATGGAGTTGTAGGTTCTCATAAATGATAGAAATTAAATAATTATTCATCAATAATAAATCAAAAATACATGTTGGGTATTTTTTTGGATTAATTTTCCATTAATGATTTCTATGAAAAACATGAATCAATAAACAAACTAATTGATCTTTGGTTCGATCATCTCGCATAATGGGTTAGAATAATCTGTTTTGGAAATAATTACATTGTAATTGTTTATTTAGTCATTATTAGTATAATGGAAAATAATCAAGATCAACATGATCATCAATCAACATAGATTCCTCCATTTTTTTCTTTTTCTATTCTCCCTTGGTTGTTCATTCACTGGTGGTCTTCTTCGTTTGGCCTGAGGTTCAACATATCTCTATCAATCGATCATTGCACACACTTTTATAATCACAAAAATATGATATCATAGATCTAGGAACATCACAAAATGATAGTAGAGAAATGATGGAAGAAATAGTGAATCAAATAGTTTTGGATACCTGATTTCACATTCTTCAGTGTTCTTCAATTTGTAATCAAGAATGAAATGTAAATCTTTTTTTATCATATTTGAGTATTATTCTCTATATATCAATATTATCAAGGACCATAAGAACCCCAATCTACAAGTTTTGGTGAGGTTTCCAGCTTCATAGATGCACAAGATGATGTGAAATAGATCCTGATGGATCTAGAAAATCTCGAGAAACATGGAATGTACTTCGGATTACATGTCGTGTGGGTTCCCATGGTTGAGGTGATAGTGTTTTGGACAATAATAAAGATCACACAACATTTGAACTCTGAAACAGGGTGTGTGACCCCTGACACATAACATGTGACCCCTTCCATTACTGGGTGTGAACTTTAGATAGTACATGGACACTAGAAAAGGTACACGGCTAGATGGCACATCATGTACTTATAAATGGAAATGGCTTGGCATATAAAGGCCAGTACACGGACATGGCCACGGTAAACATACCCAACCTCAGTACATGGATATGACCAGAATACAATGGAAGGACATCATGTGTCTCTACATTCCATGTACTCCTTATACATAACATGTATAAGGAGACTACATGTTGTGTGACGCTCTTCTACATGGGAAGGCATGGGGATAGATGGACACGTTTTGTACCCCCTAGTACATGTTGTGTACCCCATTCAATAGTGATTGTGTCTATTATTTTATTATTTTGGACCATTATAGGTTGAGTTTGTTCCCTTGGTCATTTTCCTCAAGGGTACAATGTATAATTTACTTTTATATCACATGATTATGATCCCCCATAGAGGCTAAGACTCAGATAGAGTTGTGTTGTCCCTCTATGATACTGGAGTGTGATCCCCTACCATAATTTTTTCCATATGTGAATTTTTTGTAATCATCATGGCCTCCCTGAGAAGGGAGTTGATCCTCCATCTAGTAAGATATATCAATGGGGTTTGTGGTATCACTGGAATATGATCCCCTACATAGTGGGTTATTCCAGACTAGGTTCATGGTGTCCCTCAGTACTCATAAGCATGGACCCTTATTTTTGTATCAGATTCTTCTTAGACCATGGATATTTAATTGGGTTGGGACTAATGATATAGACCTATTTTTTTAGTGCCTCCGATGATATCATGGCTCATATAGTGGATTCTCCTGGAACAGTCAATGCTTCAATCAGAATCCTATGGTTGGCAATTACTTGTGACCTCTTACAGTGTGGTGTTTTCCCTGAGTATATCAAGGTGTTTATTTTATAAATTTTTTATATCTTTTATTGAGCTGACAATACTTGGAGCTTTGTGTTTAGTATTTTTTTGGTATCCTAATTTGTATTGTTATACTCACCCCTGTATGGGCTTTTCCAACATGTATCATGTCTAATGCAGACGATGACCCTTTCGATGGTGTCCTGAGAGGATAGGGAGTAAGTGTAGCATAGCTGGATCTATCAGGATCAGGTTTTTTATCATGATCTTGAATTTGACTTAGTCCTATCCATTAGAGAAGGTTGGACTCTTTATAGTTTTTGGTTGGGCTTGTATTTGGCCCCATTTTCCATTTTAGTACTTTTGTTATCATACTCTGTTGTGGGATCTAAGATGTATGTATTCGTTATTTCAGTTGTTTTACATTTTAGCATGTTTGGGGTTGGATATGTGTGTTTCTGGGTGTAAATGTACTTAATATAGTGCCTCTCATTTGTGGGATATGCATACTCAACGTTGGTTTCCCACCCTTTACCTATTATAGGTGGGATTGGGTTAGTCACTATTCGGACCTTAGCATGTTGGGTTGGGACAATATGTTATATTGGGATAGGGAGAAAATTTGGTCCCTTTATTGGTTTTTGGTAGCCATGTGCAATAACCTTGGAAGTTATCATTTAATCATTCTTATGTTATATTTTATTTTGTCACCACATTCCTATGATTCCATGATTACATGATCCCATGTTCAACACGTTATTCTTCCCTATGTTAATTCATGTTATATTCCTTTTCATGTATTCATGTTATGTCTTCTAAACCATATGTTATTCTTTATTCCTATTTTTATTCCCTTTTTGGATTTTTAGCTCATCCCTTTTATCTATGTATTCCCTAGGTTATCCTATATAGACAAAATATCTCAAAGTAATTCTGGAGATCATTATGGATAATAAATAAAATATCTTTTTATTTTGGTTTCATGATTTCAAATAATATACCTAATCTTGAAAAGACACTAGAATTTATGATCCTTGGTTTGTATTTGATGGCTAGTTACTCTTAAAATTGTGTAATAATATGTGTAAAGGGCTAGGTCCATTATAGTTCTTTTATTTTGATACCATCGATTCATGGCCTCTAAAACTTGATTGACATTGTAGGGCATTCACTTTCTAGGGTGTTCCTATATTACCTAGAATTTTATGCGTGAGTTTTATGGACTTGAGTGCACACATTTCATTGGTTTGTAATTGTGTTACAAGTGATCTAGCTAGAATGACTTTGTTATCCTATGTATTTTTAACATTTTTCATTGGAATATATGGTTTTGGATTTTCTATGATGTGATAAGTTCTTTGATTGATGAAAATGGTTATTTAAATTTCTCTTAGAAACTATTTTATCTGTTTTTATGGAAGATTTGGAAAAGAATAACTATTTACAATGATTTTTAAATAAAAAATTTTAACTACATATCATGACTTGTGAGAATATTGGTATCATTTTACAAATAAATTCTATAGAAAAATTGGGTGGAATCATACTAAGCCAATTTATCTCACACCCTATACATATCCTTGGTTGTGTATAGACCTTTTTTTGAATTTTATATCAAAGTAAATGGAAACTCAGTGAGGCAATGGGGTTTATAACAGGTGGGTATGGTAGATGGTGATGAGATAGTTTAACATTTCCTATATATCACATAGAGTTTCGATTGTTGGTATTATTTTTCTTTTATAGTTTTGTTGTACATGTACCTTTGGGTTATATCTCTATAATTGGAATTCTTTGGTTATGGAATATTTATTTTTTGATTTTATTTATATATATATTCCATGTATCTTATTTCATGTTTGGTGAAATCATTCCCTATATTTTTTGTTCATTTCCAAATTGGTGTTCATTAGCCAATGAGGATCAGGAATTCCCTTCAGGTCTTTCTGTGTTCTTGTTTAGAGCCTAGTTTTCAGTTATCTAGTTGGGAACACCCTTTAGGTCTTTCCATGTTCTAGTTCGGTGCATATTTTGATAAATATACACATTATTTGATACATGATTTAGTGTATATGTTTTAGTGCACAATGTGTCTCTCAAAAAGGATAATATAAGACTTATATGGAACATCATCAAGCATACCATGTCAAGTAGGGTAAGTTTCCTCATTTCACTAACACTATTGCAAAATAGTGTATAAGAAGGAGTAAGTTGGTATAAAATCTAACACTCTTATAGAAATTCAGTGAATCCTTAGTTAATATACTCACCAAATCAATTAGTTAAAATATTATTTGTCTTATTACCAAATTGAATCTATACTTCATTCCTTAACTCTTTCAATTTATCAAAGGATTCAAACTGATACCTCGTTAATTATGCTTATCCATATTCACTTAAACCATCAATAAAATAAATAAAGCATGAATACTCACCTATATCTTTTACAAGAAATGGTACACACACATAAGTGTGTACCAATTCTAAAATCTCTATATCCCTTTCACCATGTATGCCAAATGAGTCTTATCATATTTCATTGTAAACAAGCATGATGTATGTAATTATTTTTAGCTCTAAAGAGTACAAGTAATCATCTTGATGGATATTTGTCAAACACTTCTCATTTACATGACCAATACGGAAATTCCATGGCTGGGTGTGAAATGATTCATCTGAACTTGATTTTTTATCAATTTCCAATGCATGGTTTTCCAAATTTAATATATAAAGAATGAAATTGAAATGTTCCGTGCCATAACATATGTTGTCTTTATAAAAGAAATATTTTTTATTTCTAAATTTGAAAAAAAAATCATTATCTAGAAGGGATAAAAAAATTATGATCTTGGTAATATTTTATACATAAAAAAATCTTTTCAAACTAAGACCTTACTTGTTGGAAACAAAAGGTGGTAGTATTTGATGGCTAGAACTTCCATCCTCACACTATTGGTATCCCGTAAATCCACCTATTTTCTAGTAATATTTTAATATATACTTAGTTCATGTACTTGAGTGTATTTTTTATCACCAAAACTTGTATCTAATACCCAATGTGTAAATATAGAGTATTTCACTTAATAAATATTAAACCTAGATATTCATCTTACTTATTTAATTGGGTTCAATTATTCTTCTAGTATCCTAGATTTCCACATGAAAAAAACTAAATTATTTTCCATTACCAATATTTTGATCTTCCTTTTCTTAAAAGTGTGGTTCTTTGGATTCTTAAACGTGGAATGAGTCTTGGGCCCCGTTTCCTTGATCCTATTTTTCTTATTCTCTATAAGTACTCTATGTTTTTCATGCCCCATTTACTTATCAACATATCGAATCAATATAACGAATTCTGAGATAGATTTGTCACTATTTTACATATTGAAATTAAAAATTAATCTAGAGAATCTCTTAGGTAGTGAAAATAATATGACATTTTTCACATCTCATCGGTGATCGTAAACCACAAGATGTCTAATCACTCAATATAATCAATCATCTTGACTAAATGTAGCCCATTTGGTGCCTAATATCCAAACGTTCTTATGAAAAACATATTGTAGATATCATATATATCTTTTCTTTCCTTATCTGGATAATGATCATGAAGGAGAGACATGATTCTATAAAAATCTACATAATTCTGTTTCTTTAAAATCTTACTTGATAAGGATAATACCATGAATCATTGTAAATATGTGGAATCATCCAAATGTTTCATATAGAGAGAGAATTCCTCCTTACTATCCTCTTTTTTGATACCTCCGGAATAAATTTTTCTAGAACATATAATTTTTATTCATGGTTTATTATAAATCATAATCACCTATATAATTTTTGAAATTTCTTGTTGTTAAGAATGATATCCTTATATAATATGGGTCATAGTAAAATAGCAGAATTCATGTGATTCTCCTATTATAAATTAAATAAGAGTATAATTTTAATACTTTATATGAATTGCTAAATTAGATAATAAATTTGGAAATTTATTAATCTCCTGCTATTTTATTGAAACCTAATAGATCTGACCATTAGTTTTAGAATATCCTGTCACATAGATATTCTAGTGGAAAATATCCATATTCCCCTTATAATAACCTAGAATTAGTTTTGCTAAATTATTTATTAGGTTTTTGGTAAGCTTAACTTTTCAATTGAATTAACTCATGGATCATTGATATATTGAGTGGACTCCACAATCTTGAAATCCTATATAATAATTTTCTTAATATTTTTTCTCTTTGTTACACTAATTCCTTATTGGGAAGTCAACCCTTGCCATAAACTAAGTTAATTCAACCCAAAAACTAAATTTAAAATTACATGATAATTAAAATTTCCCCAACATTGGCTGGTTAATAACCTTGAACTATAGTTCATTTTTAACTTAATTTGTGGAAGTTTTTACCAACTTAATATTTAATTTGATGATTTTTATCTTTATGTGTAATATTACAATTTTATCTTATTGGATTATAGTTAATATTAAGTGGAATTTCATTAAGTGATTAACCATTTATATATAAACTTTAAACACATTATAATATTTGTTTTAACTCTACCATACATTCTTGTTCATTAATTAATTTAATTTGTTTAAACATTTACAAATAATTAACCATGAAAATTCATGGAAATAAATAAATAAAGTGGTATAAACATGATATTTTATAATAGTTTTTTTATCTAGGTAATGATAAAAACCCAATATCATAGCGGATTAAATCTAGAAACCATGCCTGGTTTGAGTTGTAATAATCCACATGTACTCCTATATACCTTCTGGACTACTTTCACCTCACCTCCAAACTCGAACCACCACTACTCACCATGGAGATCTATCCATTACCTAATTTTACTCACACTTAGGGTAAGTGAACCTAAGGATTGGATAAGAGGGTTTATATAAAAGAAATTATGTGCACACCAACCCTTACATAATGAGAGGATAGGAATGACTCACATATCATTATTTAATTTAATAAATTACTAAAAACATAGGGAAATAAAAATAAATTAAATTAACCAATAAAATACATAGGGTGTCCAAAACTCATGGTCACTCAGATAAATGAATGGATTATACAAAAGTGAACTATCTAGAATTCACTTTAATTCATTATTTATTATTAAGATAAATACACATGAATTAATTAATTAAAACCTTTATCTTAATGACCATTTGAAGTCGCTTGGAGATACCAATCATAAATGTAGAATGGATAGTAAATAGCTTGATGAGTATTTTATAGATAATTAAATGGAATTAATTAGTAATTTATTAATTTTAAAAATATTTTATGTGATGATTTTTGAATGAGATTGAGAAGCAAGAGTGATGAGAGTGATAAAGAGTCTAAAAATGAGGGAATTAGGGGAAATCTCACTAGTTTGAATTAATTAAAACTGATTTTATCTATTTAATATTAATTAAACACAATTATGATAATGTGTGAAGAAGCTATATTAGATGCCTAAATATCATTTGATGAATTCCACTTTATAGTTATCTTTCCGGAAAATGATCGGCTAACCAAATATCAATAAAACAATAGTGCATTAACAAAGAATAAGGGCATCATCGTTTTTCAATTTTTAGTACTTAAAATGAAACTAGCGAGTGAAAAGGTCTTATATCATCACCAGTAATTACTGATAATAGCATAGAAATGATTCTTTTCTAGAATTAAAAGAATATCATTGTACAATTAATATTACTAACACAATCAAGAAAATATAATCAAATAGAATAGAATATAATCAACTCATTGAAATCTAAATACCCTAACATATTTTAAGTATGCATGTTTAATAAAACTAAAAAATATATTCAAAAAAGTGAATATCAAAATAGGAAAACAAAATGAGGAGAAAGATAAATGAACCTTATCTATTGAGGTCACCTTATTCTCCAAGACTTAACTTAATAGGTTTATATTCAAAATTGTTCCTATATATAGTTATGTTCTCACTCTAGTAATATTTTCTTCATCTCCTATCTTCATCAAAATTGTTCTGTGTATATCCCAATAAAAAATAACCCTTTCCAATATTATTATTTCTTTTTTCTTATATTTCACCTCACTAATAAAAATACCCACATCAGTCCCATGACATCCAATTCGAAGATCAAATTCATTATCAGTTGATCACTCCTAATGTAATTTTAGAACTTGCCTTTAATAAATTAAACCACGTTTAGAGGTGATATACCAATATTTTATACCTAAATTAAAATATTCCTAATTTCAAAAAAATTCCTTCCACTCAACATGAACCTTTCTCTGCTTGAGATTCTTCCATCGTATATTATCAAAATCATACAATTCTCTTCAAAACCACATCATATATTTCAAGAATGCTCTATCTTGACTTCCATAAACCTTTGAACCCACCATGCAACCACAGTTCTAAGGAATAATGACCACCCTCCAGTGAGTCAACTAGTTACAACAAAAATTTATACATAAACACTTGGTTGACCACTATGTTTGTTCCCAAATTAAAAATAATAACCATGGAATTATAGAACATGAGCTACCCTTTCAATTGAATTTAATTAAATACTTAAAGATAGAGAAATACAACTAGAAAATAAAAATTCAATATTTATTATTTGGTCATTTTCGTAAAATTATATTATACTAGCATAACAAACCAGTTGTATAAATCATCAATCTTGTCTTCTACATTAGAGTCTCATCTGGATCCATTATTGAACTCCTCCATGGTCTGGAATCCTGGTTTGTTCTTCATCAATATTTAGCCTCGAAAGCTCAATCTCACTTTAGATTCATTTATAAATCCCTTAAATAGGTATCACGATGTTGTAAACACATCCATGGTATTGAATTATCAAAATTTATATTTTAACTTCATATTTAACTTTTGATGAGATTAGATATAGAAATATATCAATACAGTTCATCTTCCGCAAATATGATCATGAAAGGATTTAGATATTGCTTCACCTTCCCATAGTCAAACACCTATCAAATTCTTGTTTCCAATAGCTTCTCACAGAGGTTTGTTTATTTGTTCTTGTTTTGATAAAACATTAAGATGGGTAGGGGGCTTTGATCTGTGCTCTATCTTAATCCAAATCTCTACTTTTCTTAGTTACTTGGATTTTTATTTCCACATTTGGCTACGTGACGGTTCCACATACCTAGAATTTGGATATGTAATTTAGCTACATAATTAACTTCTTCAAATCCCATACATGGATACAACTTGAAATTACATATGGGAATTCTTTATAAAAAAATTATATGAGAGGGAAACATTGAATTTGATTATATGGGAAATACTTCAAATTCAACTACATAGGGAATGACAAAAAAATTCTACATAACAATTTGGCTACATAAGAAAAACTTGAAAATTCCCTCACATGGACATTCTTTAAATTACTAGAACAAATTAAGAATCATCCAAAAAAAATAACAGAATTAAAAATACAACACAAGATAAAATAAAATTTCATTTACTAAATAATTAAAAACATTACTAAATATTTATATAAAATAGATTGAAACTTATTATTTTTTTAAAAACAATAAAATATCAAAAATTAAAATCTACCTGATTAATTTATTAATAAATAGAATTAAGAAATGATAAAATTTAAAAACAATTGAATTATAATTTATTGTTATTAATTATTAACTTACGTAAACAATGAGATTAAAATTTAAAAATAAATCAATTAATTAATATATAAATACTAAAAACAAAAAAGGGATAGATATTTAATATGCATATCACAAAAAAGTAAAAAAAATAAAAATAATAAGTTCACACAAGAAAATTCAGAATAAATTTAATATACTATTTAGAGGATTAAAAAATGATAGTTTAATAAATAAAAAAACATTATTAATAATAATTCCATTAATTTACAAAATCTACTCTGAACTAAACTTAAAGAAATAATTAAAAAAATTAATTTCATTAAACGTATTAAAAATACAACAAATAATTGATAAAAGAAGTGGGATAATGCATCAATTAAAGGCCACATCAAATTCCCCCCCACATAAGATATTACTTTTCCTAAATAATTCCTTAGTCACATTAAATGGTAGAAAGTAAATATTAAAATAAAAAGGATGAAATGTCGCTGGGAATTAATTTTAAAATTGATTGTCTTAAAACGATTCTCTAAAGAATTAAAGTTTAATTTCCCTCTCCAAATAATATTATTCAATGAAAATTTTATTTCTATTTTATGAAAATTATTTAAATTTAAAAAATTATATAGAATCAAAAAAACCTAAATTTGCATCCAACTGAATGACCAAATTTTTTTTACCTATAGAACAACATACTCACATGTTTTAAGAATACATAAGAAATAAACTGATGTTTGGATGGAGTGGAGTAAAAAATTATAAGTTGAATAATTAACCCATTAAAAAAATTCGGAATAAATAATTAAAATATTGAATAAAATTTTTCATCCTCGGATAGAATTTTAATTTCATAATTCATGTGGAAACATGTCTTATGAGTAAAATTCTATTTAAAAAGTTCAAAATTAATGATTATTGTATATAATTATCCAAAATTTAACTAAGCTCCATTTTTAAATAGGTAAAGAAAAATTATTTACCCAATCAAATCAAAAATATAATAGAGATTAGTCCTCTCAAAGTGGTTTCAAAACATTTAACTTTAATAATAAATTTCACCGAGTAAAAATTCCTAAATGATGCTTAAAATTTTACAATTTTCAAAAATGTTAAGGGTTTTTATGGGATAAAATTGAAACATAGTTAAGAACACTTTAAGACACCCCCCCCCCTCCATACTTAAAACAAAATAGTGTACCAAATTTTGAAGTTAAATATGGAAAAATATTTAAATAATTTAAATTAAAAAATATTTTCAATTAAGTAGTGAGAGGTCCATGTAAAGTGTCACAAGAAAGGTTTCAAAATTATTTTTCCACAAAATATGAAAAATTAAAATATTTAAAAGGAATACATTGGCCATAATAGGTATTTAATCATATAAAATTATATCTGGAAATTATTCTTTCTTTCATACTTTAAATTCAAGATTGATTTTCAATTGAGCTCATAAAATTGAATGTATATTCCCTTTTTCATCGTACACAATAGCTTAAAAATCAGCTATGAAAAACAGACTTAACAATAATTATCAAAACATGAAAAATAGATTTCCAGCAATAAAATAAAAAGTTATAAATATCATTGAAAATAGATGTGTAATAATTAAAGATTAAGAAATAAAAATAATTACTTCACTGGTATAAAGAATATTTTCTCATTGTCACTTACTTAAAATACACTATTATTTTCTTTATATCCAATAAATTTATCCAAAATGATAAACATCATATAAAATTAAAACTATATAACATAAATTTCTATAAATTAAAGATCAAGAGAATAATTATTGTAATCTTGAATTAGGTTGTTCAATCTTATAGCTTCTTATGGAAGTGAATATTAGTCAAAAAATATACTTGTGAAAAAATAATTAGGGGAACATATGAAAGAGAGACCATGTAGAATTAATGATACTATGGAATATATTTAGATACTTTTATTTCTAAAGAAAAAATTAAAACCAAGATAAAAATTTGTGGCTTTCCTCCCATGCAGCGCAAAATTTTAAATCTTTAGTCAGACGCTCTCTCTCAAATGTCTAACCATAATCATTGAGAGGAAAGGTTGCATTGAGGAATGAAACTTCATTGTAATTTAAAAAATATTCATTATATTCTACCAACTTCTAAAGAAATATTACATTAATAAAATATTTAGTAATCTCTATTAAAAATAAATAATTGAGGTTTTTGTTTACCATTTCTCTTATGTCCAGTTTTACAATAACTGGTCCAAAATTGAATGAAATAACACCATATAAAATTATCGATGTAAAAAAATAGTGTCCTCAAGATTTTCCCACAAACATTGGTCTTTAATGAACTAAAAAAATGATAAAAATATGTTGCAACCTGCTAACTACCAAAAAGAACTATATAGAAATTAGTTTTTGAAAATGACAACCTAGAATTCTCCCATCGAAAGGTTTTGAATTCTGCAAAGAAAATATAACATTTAGAGTCTGAATAAGACTAAAAATAAATAAATTTTTAATAAATAATGGGGTAATCATCAATAATATTTTCAACAACAGCATAAGTGAATTATTCAAGGAAAAAAACTTTTTCAAGTTGACAAACATTAAGTCCTTCAGAGGGACTAAGTCTAATATTTTCTCAAGTTTCAGAAACAAAATAACTCTTGATGTCAGCAAAAAAATACTCATACTCATGATCACACAACTCATGAATAACTTATATCTCTAGGTAAAATTTTTATTCCTATTAAAGGGTTTCTACAAAATTAGGTGGTAGAATGGTTGTTCCAATAGCCATAGTAAAACTCTCTTAGATAAATTTTTTTTTCGAGTTTAACCTCCTCTTGATTTTTATTAATTATTTTCATATGCTTTATCTCAATACACACTAATAATTAAAGTTATCTAGTACATTTAGATTCCAAATAATTCAATTGAAAATTTTGATTATTTGATTATTTGATTAAATCATTATAAGAGTGATTACTCTCCTTTTGAATTTCATCTCAAAAAACATCTTCATCAACATCAATCAACTTACAACTTACAATGAGAGGGGAATCTTTGAAAAAATATATCTCATATTTATCTTCCCTAGTATGAAGGGTAAATTTTCCCTTAGAAACATCATTCACAACCCCAAATGTGAATAAAAATGATCTTTTGGGAATTATTGGGACTTTAATATCACTCTCTATTTCAAGAATGATAAAATCAATAGGGTGTGTGAGATTTCCTATATCAACTAGCAAGTCATCTAAACTTCCATAAGGATAATCAAGTGACCTCTCATCTAATTATAATGAAATGATATTGGATTCATCTTCTAAAGAATTTTTTTTTGAATAATGTGTAGGGAATAAGGTTGATGCTAACACCAAAATCACACAATCACATAATATCCTCACTAAATCTAATTTTTCAAGAGATGAAAAAGGAACTGAAGTCTTTCAATTTTTTAGTAATATTTCTTTGAACTATGGTTCTATAATCATCTTTTAGATTAATCATTGAACCCTCATACCAATATATCTTGTTAGATAAGAATCTTTTGAGAAATTTATACCAAATATAAACATTATCCAATGCATCAACAAATGGGATACTAAAATAAATGTTCCAAAACAATTAAAGTAATATCAATTAATACAGTTCATTATTCTTTTTATGCCTTTAAATAAAAGGAATGGGAGAAGTACAATTATTATAAATAGTTTTTTAACTCTCCTCATCCAAAAAACTCATTTTTTTCTTTCCTTATTTGAAAAGTTCCAGCATCATTTTCCTTTTTTCTATAGCTTTGCCATGTAAAGATTCATTGTTTTTTCAGTGTGGACCTTACTATCCAGATTTCTAGATTTGGTGCTTTCAATAATTTCAACCATATAATCATATTTTTCCTCAGTCTCAACCTTCCATGGTTGTTCCAAAAATTTTACTTAGGTTTGAAAGCATGAACTAGTTATTACAGCCATCACATTTTCCTTTGGGATTGCTTAAATTTTTAAGGGAAACTTATCTTTTTATCTTCCCCCTAAATCCCTATCAACTTGACCCAGATGAACTTTAAAATTTTTGATGCTATCTTTTTGTACATATAACTCAGATAACAATATTCTTATAATTAAATATAAATAAAAATGGAATTTTAAGGTCCAACATTTCTTTCGAATTTTTTTTTTGTCGGATTTGAGTGACCAAGATCTGAAGTAGGTTTCAACACACCTTGATCTCCTCAATAAATCTTGGGGTGATTTTTATATCTTGATTTATTCTGATTACAAAGTGGTTCAATACCCCCTTTATTCCTAACCCTAAAATCAACAAACAGGGAAATCTCCTCACGCTAGACAAGGGGGTAAATTCTGGGGTAGTATCATTGATAATGATTGAACATCTCATAATGAGATAACTTATCCCTAGGAAATATATCATCAAAAATAGTTTCTTGACTATTTTATTTAGATATATGAATAGAAATATTCCTTTATATTTTATATTGGAAATTTTTTGAGGATTTTTAAAGGACTTGTTTGAGATCATTCTCTATCATGTCCAAGAAATCACCAATACAGGATTGATCCACAAGGGTTTTATTATAAGGAGTCAAACTATTATAAAATTTATCCATAATGAAATGTGGAGAAAGTATAGATTAAATTTTTTTATAAAAATAGATCTAAATGTGTCCCAAGTCTCATGTGAAATATCATCCTTGTTTTAAATGAAACTGTTAATTTTATTCCTAAATTTAGTAATGGTGATTTTTTGGATAAAATTTTCCTATATATGAATTTAAGAGATGGTCCCAAGTATCAAATATTTATTCATATAAGTTTTGGAAATAAATTATTAGCTTACAATATAAATATATTGGGAATAATCTCAACCTAAGATCCTCCTCATTCAACCAATACAAAGGTAGTTGTTTTATTGATCTATAAAAATCCCAAATAAAATCAAGAGAAACGTCACTGGAATGACCTCTAAAGTAGGGTAACATGAATAGGTAAGATTTATTCATCTCATAATTTCTATACTTGAGGGATAGTTGAATTTGGGGAGGATTTTTTGAAATGGATGGAATATGGAAATACCTAATCACGTGCCTCTCTATAATCAAATTCCTAGGTTGAGGAGGGAGAATGTTTTCATTTTTAAACACAACTCATTGAACTTCAAGATGTTGATTTTCCATTTTGACTTTGTTATTTTTAATAAGTGTCGAAAAATGTTTTTTTATTTATCTTATAAGTGGTTTTGTTTAATAATTATAATGTTCATATAGAAAACTATAGATTATCTTACATATATATTACATAATTTTTTATAAATATACATTACATTAAAAAAACACAAACTAGAGGATCGTAATAGTTTAGTTTCTTTGGAAACATACAAATAAAAAACAACAGATTTGTAGGTAAAAAAAATTATCTCCCACTATGATATTCATAACTAGAACCCTTATTAGACATATAAAATGTAATAAATTTATTCCTAACATGGGTAAGGGAAATATAAGAATGGGTGATCTTAGATGGTCAGTAATGGAAAAGAAGTGAGATACATAAGTATAAAATAATCATATGGGTATGAGAACATGAGAATAACATTTGAAAATCATACCCTTAATATCATAGATAATAATCTTGAGTCATGGAATAAATATTTTCAATTAATAATACATGAATTGTAAGGGAATCAAAAAACCATGATCCATGAGATCATAACCCTGTAATAAGACATAGATTTGTCTCATAAACAAAATCATATAAAATCTTATGTCAATGTTACCCACCAAGACCTTTAAAACGTGTTATGCTTGGGATAACCACCTATGAACCTACTTAGAGTCTTGGGATGGCCTCATTTATCCCCTATTTTGGGATTGTTATAACCTCCCATTTACCCTTTGAGCTTATATAACATTAATCATTACCCAATGCATCAGAGGGAGATATCAGTCCAACCCATTTCTTAATGAAAACAATATTTATGGGTATTAAGAGATCATGAAAAACATTATATCATAACCTGTGAAATGACATGAGTTTCATAAACATTTTATCATATCATAACATGTGTAAAAGTGAAAAGTTTCATAATTATTTCATCATATCATCATATCATAACTTGTAGAAAAATAAGCGAGTTTTTTTGGATTTGTATCATCATATAAAATATTGAAGAGAAATGGGTTTCATAAACATCATGTCATTATAAACATAAACCATTCAGAGAAATAAAAAATAATGGTATCCTTGTATCATATCCTGTGTAAGGCATAGGTAACATCAATGGATATCATCTTAGATAGAAAATGATTTTGAACGATCATTTAAAACATTTATTGTGAAAAAATATCCTTTCCTCTTTGAAATTTTTTTTTAAAACACAAAAAAATGTTAAAAATTATTTTCCTATAAAATAACCTTGAAAATTTATAAATTAAAATTCTAATAAATATTTGGTAATGATGAAGTGATGTTTCTTTCATACCATACACATTAAAAAAATATTACTTTCATACTTTTAGTAAAATCAAAATTGGAATTGTTTGGAAAGTGGAAAAAATATTCCTTTCAAAAAAATTGTAAAAATTAAAACATTCGTTAAAATGTCCTTTAAAAATCATATGAAAATAATAAAACATTTTTGAAAACATTTTTAGAAAACATGGTGTTGGAAGAAAACGGATTTTGAAAAAAGAGAGAAATAAAGTCATATTTTATTAAAAACATTTTCACAATTATTTTAAGTACCATAAATTGGAAAAATGTAACTATTACTTGAAAATATAATTAATAACCATAGTAAAATAAAATTTATTAGCTTTATGATATATTAATCATAATGTTTTACCATCAAAAACATAATCACAAACAAACTTGATAAATGATTAGATTGTGACATAAAATCATTACCGCTTGGAATCTATGAATTATAAACCCCATGAAGGAATAACATAAAATGTAAATTAAAATATCATGTGGATAAAAAAATTCCTGATATTACATTTCAAAGGGGATTTATATACACCACTCTAAATAATATAGGTGTATAACTAAATGTATATCTCAAAGAAGAAAAATTGAGACAAAAATCTCTTACCTTGTGTCTTGAATTTCATCATACACATTCAAACATCATATATAATAAATAAAATTTTCTTATTAATATATTAAAAAATATTTATATATATTATTCTCTTATGACCTTTTATTACCCATTTATTGACAATTCTCTGTTAAAGTTATGTTTCAGGTAATAACCTCTTTTTTATATATGATTTGATTTTTTCATTTTAGTCCTACTAATTTGATCACAGTTCCATCATATACAAAATTTTAACCATGATATAAATATCATATATATTCAATATATATTTATTTATAGTAATCTATAAAATTTATTGATAGAAAATAAAATGCGATATTTATAGAGAAGGTAGTTTGCGAGACAGTAGAACACAATAAACACGAACAACATTATCAGATTCCCACAAAATGGAGATTATAAAGGTATGTTTGAAATAATAATTATATAAGTATAAAAATATCATAATTATAATATATAAATAAAAGATACATCATTATTTCTAGCCTTGAGATGTAGTAATTGAAAAATTAATGACATCCGTTCGTGAGGCTGTAGTTCACCGTATACATGAACGATGATTACATAAACCATTTGATGGAAGTGGAGATGGTTGCAAGTCATGAACATAATAGAAAATAACCTAAGTATATATAAGATATTAATTTCATTATATCATAATTTTATAATAATAATTTATTTATAAGGAGGAATAAATAAAACAAAAACACCCATTGATGTAAATCACCTCTTCTTCGGGTAGGTTTTCACCAAAATCCTTCCTAGGTTGTCTCTCTGTCTAAAAAATACTTATAGGATGAGAGGTAGGAAGTTGGGAAGTGATTTTTTAGGTTTGGATAAACTAAAATGGTTTTAATTTGTTAATATGAGACAAGAAAGGGTGACCTTTTATAAGTGTGGTGAGTGTTACACTTGTAATTTTTTGATAGAAAGAATTCCACCCACATTTTTTTATGATGCCATAAGGGTCCAAAATGGACCAATAAAAAACCAATAAGAGATAAAGTAAAAATAATTAAATAAAATGGTTCTTTAGATTTTTTAATTTATTTTTAACCATTATCATTTTATTTTAACCCCCCCTGATAAACCCTTTTTTACCTTAACCGTGGTAAATATTTTTTAGTGTTTTCACTATTCATTTTGGTAAAAAATTAAGTTCCCAAAATTATATAATATAAATTGTTCTAATTATAAATAAGGAATAAATTTTTTAAAAATTCATTCAAATAAGTAGACATTTTTATTTTAAAATTAATCTCGTAGACGCAATTTAAAAGCGGGTTTTTAGATGGAAAATGTTCAAAAGCTTACAATTGTTTTTATAAAAATCAATATAAAATTGATTAAAATGACCTAAATTGGATTAAAGGATGTATAATTGAAATAATATTAATTTAAAACCAATTTAAAATATAATAATACAATATAAATAAATTAAAAAAATTCATTTTCAATTAAAATTCAGTATTTTTCACCATTCATCAAAAAAAGAAACATTTCATAAAAATCCCAAAACATCACCTTAAACTAATTTTTAAATGATAATTTCAAATATAAAGTTTATTTTACCAAATTAATTTCCTAATAGTGTGAAAAAATAATTTTATTTATGCTCACAAAAAGAAACAAAATGCATTTTTTTTAGAAAATAGTATTTTCGAAACATATAAAGTCTTTAACAAAAATTAAATAATTTGTTATAAATATAAAAGCATTATAATTAATATTTAAATATTATTTATTACTATTCATATCACTATGTTTAATGGATGTATTATAATGGTCATGTTCAAATAACTATGTTAATAATATGTCAAAGTCTTTCTAGAACTCATTGTTGCTTATAGTGAAAGATAACTTAGTGTTGCTTATAGTGAAAGTTTAAATTGGTGTTTTATTTGATGAAATATATAAAATTAATTTATTTTATAAGAGAAAAAAATAATTCAAAAAAACTAAGGGTTTTACATTCCACCCCCCTTTAAAATAAATGCTTCCCTCAAACTTTTTCACTCTTTTACAAACAAATGAAAATACTTCTGCCTCATCATAACTTCAAGTTCCCATATAGATTCCTAAAAATCAAGTTTGTTACTTAAAAAATTTATTGGGTGAGTGGGTTTACTTCATATAAATTTCACTATTTTGTGCATAATCTCCATCAGTTGTTCCTCATAAGAAATATCTTTCTCCAACGGTATAACCTTTGAGATCATCGCATGAGAAGGGTCATGTATGTACTTCCTCGGGAGATATAAATGAAACACATTATGGATTTTATAGAGGTTTAGTGGATGTTACAATAAATAGGATACCATCTCGATGTGATCAATAATTTCAAAGGGACTGAATACCAAGGTCTTATTTTCCCTTTCTTCCTAAATCTCATAATCTGCATATATGAAGAAATTATTAGAATTATTTTTTCACCAACTTTAAATTAAATATCTTGATAGTGATTATTAGAATAAATTTTTTGGTGACTCTTAGATTCCCTTACATGTTTCTAAATATCACAAACCTTCTATTTCATTTCTTCAACTATCTCAGGTTCCAATATATTTCTTTCTCCAATATCATTGCAACATGTTTGAGATCTACATTTTTTAATAGAGGTATTCATAAGGAGCCATCTAAATTCTTAAGTGGAAGTTATTGTTGTTAGAAAACTCAACTAGATGAAGGTTTTGATCCCAACTGCCTTTGAAATCCAATGAACAAGATCTCAACATAACCAGTAGTGTTTGAATTGTTCTTTAAAATAGAAAATATATCTGAGTATGATACACAATGATGAAACTCAACTCTATATCAAGATATTACTGAAGTCTTCACCAGATCATTGAGATAAAACCTATATCATGATCATACACAATGGAATTTATTACTCCATGAAAACTTACCACTTCCTTAAATTTAATCTTCTAAATATAATCTATGGAGAAGTATTCTCTAATAGTTATAAAGTGTGATAACTTAGTAATAAGATTGACTAGAACTCAAATAGAATTATTCCCTTTAGATACATTGGTGAGTCCAATGACAAAATCTATGGTGATGTTTTCCCATTTCCATTTTGGTATGCAGAATGGATGTAACATCCCCTTATACATTTTTTATTTAGCCTTAACTTTTTTACAAACCAACCATTCATTTACAAACTATACCTTATATCTCTTCATGTCATCCCACCATAAATACTATTTCAAATATTTATACATCTTCATACTTCCCAAATGAATTTAGAATTAAGAACTATGATCTTCCTATAATATCTCCTTCCTTAAATTTGGTATCGACAGAATGCATACACCGTTACAAAACCTTATAATTTCATCATGATCAAGGTTAAACTCAGTAATATTTATAAAATTATTTTAAATCTCTACATCTTCCTTTTGTTCATATTTAATCATCGCCTAGATAGATGGTTGATCATTAAATTTATAAAGAAAATATTTTTCCCTTTCCTTAATTATTTCTAGATCCATCCTTTCTGAATCCATAAATATTGTATCTTTTGTTATCCCCATCCTAGATAACCTAGCATGATCATTTTGACTCAAAGCATCAACCACCTTTTTTACATTACAAAGGTTGTAATGTATTGAGAAATGATAATCCTTAATCATCTCTAACCAGATTCTTAGGATCAAATTCAACTCCTTATGTGTGAACATATACTTTAAAATTTTATGATCTGTATATATATATCACCTTTTATCTATAAAAATAATGCCTATATATCTTTAATTCAATAATTACTGTATCTATATCTAAATCATGACTTGGGGTAATTTTTCTCATCAATCTTCAATATTTGTGACGCATAAGCTATAACCATTTTATTCATCATAATAACACATCACATTCTCTTTCTGAATGTGTCTATATATATTTCATTCCTTTATCCCCTAAAGGATTATGTAAGTACAAGTTCAATGACTGATCTTCTATCCAAATCTTTGAAATTTTCCTCACATTCATCTGTTTAGAGGAACTTGGCTACCTTCTGAGTTAACTTGGTTATAGAATTAGTTATTCACTACTAGAAAGTTACTTTATCCACATTACCCTATACCAACAGTTTTCAAACACTGTTGGTATAGGGGTTCATATCCCAACAGTTCAACAAAACCATTGGAATATTCCATTTTAAGGAAGGATACCCCAAAAGTTTTAAATAAATGGGATAGATTCCACTATAGAAATGGTTTTAAAAAGCTATTGGTATAGATATTTCCCTATTACTCTATGAATACAGGACCTCCTCTGTTTCTAATTTATCCACATTTTTTCCTACCGAGCACTCCATCTTCTTCCCCACCTGGTGATCCATCCTCAATTTCATGCATTAGGTTTACTAAACATCAAATTTGTGAGTTAAAAATGGGTCATATCTTATTCCAAGAACCACTTTACTTTTCATATATGTATAAAACACTAACATATCACATTAAGTATAACTCCCCATCTGTATCAATCTCTCATCACTTAAGGTTTTCATATGATTATTCTTGAATATCAAATTGGTATGTTCCAAATACTTCATCACTTCTATCATCCATAATTCATGTTTATTTTCTAGGTCTCAAAGAATAAACAAGATTTTTTTAATAGATTCTAGATTCATGAAATTCAATATAGTTTTAGTTCTATTTTTTATTGAATTTTATAATAAATCTAATTGTGTGTGATACATTTTTTAATGCATTTTCTCTATACTTCTATATAAATCCAATATGAACTTATTATTTTTAGGATATTTATATAATCAAATTATAAGTGGTTGTTTATTAAAAAAAATTTAACTGTTTAAAATTTTTAATTCTTGATTTATTTATTTCCATTCACGGTGATTTTGGCTGAGATTATTAGTTTAATTTGATTACATTTAAAACATATTTGATAATAAAAAAATCTAATATTGTTAAAACAAGATATCAACTATATGTTTCCTATGATTTTACATATAAAAATTAATTCTAGTGTATTTAATGATTTATTAATGATATATGATTATTTTAATAAATATTTAATATGTTTGTTTCTATAATACATGATAAATATTGATAATATTAATTTTAATACATGTTATTAATTTTTGGATTTTATTATCAAATGATTTAGAAAAAATAGTATTGACATGGGATGTTTCATATCTAGGATATAAGTATATCACCCACCAATATGGTGTTCTATCTTTATTCCCTGACCATTAGAGACATTATACACCTCAACCTCATCTACAATAGCTTCATAAATATTTTATTAAAAATTTAAAAATTAAATTTAACTCAATGAGATTATGGAAAATTGTTTTATATTATTATAAAGTTAAATATACTTACACATTTTGATAAAAATATTTATATATCAATTGGGTAAATCATGTTAACATATTGAATAATCCTTCACAATTATAAAAAACTATTAGAAGGGGAATTATATTGTGTATTATACAAGCCTAAAATATTGAAAAGTGTCTTAAGATGGAAAGTCCTTTAATAGGATTAACTATTATAGTGTCTAAAAATATAAGAATACCACTCACATTATTGGAAAATAAATAATAGTCAATGAATATCCATATAAGGTTAATCCTATCACATCCTATAAGATTTCCTAGATTTTCAAAACACTCTTTTTTAGGGGAATTAAAACTCAAATAAAATCCTATATAAATCCATATGAGTCCCATGAAATTCATTAATGGCCAATAGAATAAAAAACGATAAATAAAAATAAACAAAAAATGAGTTTTTCCAAGATTGATACCTTAGAAAAACACCCTACAAAAAATATCTTCTTAAATGGTGTATAAACTATTTAACATATATACTTTATTGTTATAAGATTTATATCATCAAAATATCCTACTTTGAAATCATTGATCACTAATACTATAATTTTGATTCCATACACAAAAAATATATCATTATTTGAGGGTCACCATTGATTATAAATATCATTAATTATCCTATACAATGATCTCTCTAAATTTAGACTTAATCCCAATAGTTTCTCAAAATTATCCTAGAGAGATATTTATATATACAATTATTTTCCATCATATTCACTATGTTTCACATGATCTCAAAATTTATCCATTATTATAATGACCCAATAAAGTTTATAATTATCATCAATCTATACAAAATAATTTTCTAGTATTAGATAAAAGTATTATGTCTAGAAAAACATTTCAAGTAACCCAATTCAAATGAATCCCCTTAGAATTATATTATTAATTTCAATAATGTTGTCATTACATTATTCACTTTCTCATAATTTTATCTCATACACCCATTGTTCAAACCTTCTCATTACTTCTCATGCATTACTTCAGACACAAATTTAATTTCTTTTTTCCATTGTTTTGTAATGTTTGTCTATTTTATCATCTCTTTCGCACTTTCACTCATCATCACACAAACTTAAAAGTGAATTGAATAAGAGAAATATAAAAATAGAAAATATAATCAAAATTTTGTGTAGTATTATGTGTAGTTATTACTCATTGATATAATTGATTTCAATATCATGGTTTTATATTTGTATTATTTTTGTATATATATAGTATTTTGTTGTCTTTTATATTATGATTCTCATATATACTAGTGGGTCAGTTATGGTTTCATATAAAGTTAATAATTCATGTTTCCTTGAATATATTTTCGATTTAACTTAAATATTATTTCATTTCTTTTACAACATTACAGATAACATTTTTTATATAATGGATATAATTTTTATGTATGAAACAGATTTGATCTCAAGAGATTTTCAAAACAAAATGGAGGTATTTTTAGTTTTTTTATTTAAAAATTATTTCAATAGTGGTTACATACACTTCCCATGTCATAATTTTGTTGGAATACCTTGGTTGATTATTGAGGAAGTTAGATACCGTATAAAAAATATGGTTTAAAAATAAACTACTACTCGTGGAATTATAACAGGGAGAAAATGAAATCTCAAAATGTTCGTGATTCAAATAAGTGGACTAGACTGGAGAATTTATAAGATGATCGGTTTCTATTTATTCTTCATCATGAGAAGAAAATGATGTAGAACCAATAAGAATTATATACGAGCACTCATGATTTATGTAATGAAAATGATGATATTGATAGGGTGAAAACATTTAATGATGATGCCACAAATCCAGTATATCGGCAATGTGGTAAAATGAAAAATCTGGAATTTTTAATCCATGTGTTTCATGGAAAAGTCATGTATGGGATTTCTAATACTGAAATCGATTAAATTCATACCTCTTGGAATGAATTTATTTTAAATCATGAAAATATTCCCTCAAATAATTATCTTTAATAGAAGTTAGGTGAGGAACAATGATTTTCTAAAAACAAAATTCAATCTTTTCCAAAAGATTGCATCTTATTTAGGGAGGAAACTACTAAATGAAATGATTATATAAAATGTAGTACATCCTGATGGAAGTCAAATATTGATGGAACACCATCATGTGTTGAATTGAATGTAATGTGGAACTTTTCATTAATTCTCATACTCTAGAATATTTTCATGTATGATGAAATATAAATAAGATTACAATGGAATGTTACTGAGATAAAGAAGGATAATAATGATTTTATTCATCCTGTGGTTGGATTTTCATGAAAAAAAATTGATTCTCGATATTATGATTTCACAAATGACATGCATAATGTGAGGTTGGGTCTTTCATGTGATGTTTTTAGTCTTTTTAGACATATTGTTAATTCACATAGCATATGGCTAGTTTTTATACCCATTTATAACCTTCATATATGGATGTGTATGAAAAAACCATTAACATTCATGAGTATACCCATATCTAGACCTTTGATCCCAGAAATGATATATATGTATATATAAAACCTTTAATAAAAGAGTAGAAACATCTTTAAAATATGGGTGTGTGCACATAAGATTCATGTTCGAAAGACATATTTCATATGTGTGATGTGATTATGTGGACAATAAATAGTTTTCCTACTTATGTAATGATATTTAGATTCAACATAAAGGTAAAAATATAATGTCCTTTGAGAATAATTAAATATCACTGGATTTTAATTTTTATGGGACATATATGGTATTTTCCAATGGATCATCCATGTAGTAATAGTCATCGAAGGTTTGGAAATACCCTTGAGACCAATAATAAACCTCAGAGTATTTATGGTACTAATGTTCTTAATTAATTGAAATATTTCAGTTTTTCATTTGGGGAGGCTCAGATGAAATTGAGGAAGCAAAAGTATGTTTCCACTATTACCAATTACTATTGGAAGAAGAAAAGTATCTTATGTTGGTTCCCTTATTGGTGAACCAATTTTGTTATATCATTTCTTAGATGTAATGAATAATAAAAAATAATGTGAAATGTTGATTTCAATTATTCTAAATGTAAAGGGAAATAAAAAATATGATTTACGATCTTGGTGTGAAAAGGTGGATTGGGGTATCATACCAAAATTACATCATGTGTGTATCATTTAAAATTAATGGAAAGTTTTGTGTGCTTCTTATGTGATGACCCCTACAGAAAAAAAATCTAGAAGTAGTAGATATTATTAATGTTCCTGATGGATAATCAAGAAATGTATCACATCAGGTCAACAGAAGAGATTTGATGTTTAAATCTTTGAAGATTCATGATTATCACATCCTTATTCATGTGTTGATTCCATTAGAAATATACCATCAGTTGTCCCATAATATAAGGGTGTCAGTCATTCAGTTGTGCCATTTTTATAGAGATCTTTTTTATATGAATTTTTACAAGTCTTTCTTGTAAAACTTTTTGAAGAGGCGCCAATAATTTTTTGTGAGTTAGGGAAAATATTTCATCCAACATTTTTCACATTCATGTTGCATCTAATTTTCCATATTCTAAAAAAATAGTTCTTACTGGACTTATTGATTTTCATTGAATGTATCCAACTAAATGAAATATATACACATTGAAGTATTATATAGGTAATATGAATCATCCTAAAGTTTATATCATGAAATGTTACTTGGACTAAGAACATATGGATTTCAGTTCAATGTATTTTTTGGATGTGTATATAAGATAGAACAGTCCAATAACAAATAAAGAAAAAGAATATGAGTAAATTAAACCCTGTTTTCCATCACTTCCCTAAATATGTGGAATTCCTAAATTATATACATTAACAAAATTAATCCTTGAAGAACGAGAGATGGAACATCACACAATTTTATTTAACTGTGATTTGTTTTATGACTACATAAACTAAGTAAATTGAACTTTCATATCTTATCTCATATCAATTAATTGTATATATCTATTAAAATATTTCTATTTTCTAGGAGGGAACATAAATAAATGATAAATATAAATCATCATTCTTTATCTTTTAGAAAGAGAAATATGTTTCATAGAAAATAGTTTTTTCTTGATTGAAATTGATGGTAAAATTATTACAATAATAAATTAATAAAATCAATATTTAATTAATTTTAATATTCTTTTATATTTTAGGTTTTGATTTTTCATGTTAATCTTGTCTCTGATTAAATTAGAGCTTTTGATTTTGGTTCTAACTTTGTCATTCATGAATGAAAATCAATTGTGATCAATGGTTACCGATTTATTATCAATAAACGAACAATGAAAATGAGAACATAACATGATTTTGTTACAGTATATTCCACAATATACTATTATTCCAGTGCATTGCATATTATTCCTCCATTCAGAAATGTACCATATTATGAATTTTTTAATAAAATATTAATATTGTATTATTACTCTCATGGTCAAGTCACTATGATGAAATGGAATTGGTTTGATTCAATGACAAGGCATGGAACATTTATTTATGATTGTGAATTTCAAGTTATTATCATGAATCACACTCTTTATACCAATGAGATGTATATATTTTCATCAATTGATAAACAATTGTTTTATGTAAAAGATTATCTGTGACCTGAAATTGTTGTCATTATAGAAGTAATCCCAAAAAATATTTTGGATGACAGTTATGGTGTAATTAACACCATATATACTCCTATTAGCCTAGATTAATTTATTACTTATGGTGTCTCCAATATTTTAATTGTAAAATTTAATTGTGAACCTAAAGTTATGGTGGGAAATATATATAATCATCTATCTTTTTTCTCAGTTCTTTTGGTTTATATCAACATCAGTTTTTAAGGTTTTTATTATTCAAATTTCTTTATTATTGATTATAAATATTTCATATCCAACTTTTCATTCATGGTCATTTTCAATATTTAATAGTTACACTTTTATTTGAGTTACATTTTCTAATATTGAATTGAACTCTATTAGAACCTATCAAACGAAAAAGATAAAACAATTTAATAGGAAAAAAACAATATGAATCGAATTTAACATATTAAACTAATTAATATTAAAATCAAAACTAATGAAAATAATGACCTAACAAAAAATAAAAAAAATGAACTAAACCAAAATTTGGACCAAATAAACCATGATAAATAAAAATGTACAAATTTCATAATAAATAGAAAAATGAACCAAATGACCTGACCAAAATTGAATTGGATCAAATAGGAAATATAAGAAAACTATATCATACCCCTTATAAACATTCTAATTTGAATATATTTAATTTTCTATGACATGTATTTTATGTTTTGATATTTATCTCACTAAATATAATTTATTTTTTATATTACTATATATCTTTTATTTGGTATGAAAATTGGTATTTATTAATTAATTCATATATCATCTTCTTTATTGTTTAGATTACACATTAGTTATGGATTTATAATTAATTACAAATTTTTTTCAAATTAATGAAATGAAAAACATTAAAGATATGTAAAGGAAAGTATGAAATAAAATAATCTTTGAATTAGATAAATGGGTGTCCCTCCTATGGTTCCTGTTGTTTGTAATTTATTTCAAATATATATATATATAACATAAAATTTCATGTTATTAATTTTTTTTTAAGTTTGATCTCGATCCACCACCTAGGTGACAGTTATTCTCTAACAAGCCTACTGGTATAAGTGCTCTGCTAGATGATATAAAGGGGGTGTTACTAGAGCTATGTGATCTACTCAGTGTACTGGATAACACCATGTCCCTTACTCTAACATGACATATAGCACACCATCTGATCTCATAGAGTCATTAGAGACACCTTGGATATTTAGGTTGCCTATATGTTCATTGGAATTTCCATATGAACCTCCTCAAAAACCATCCCTCTATCCGAAGATGGATCCTAATCCCTATCCATATTATGAATTTCCACAAACATCTATGTCATATTCTTTTTCTTCTACTTATTTCTCCCTGAGTTTCTACATGATTTCTTCTTAAAATCATACACTAATTCATTCTAATCCTCTAGATCAGACATTGGGTCCCACCCCATCTGTATAGGTTGACATTCCTTCGGATCCTAGGTATCTAACAACACCCATGGATCAGACTGCCTTAGGTATATTTATAGAACCCCACTAAATTTTTTTGACCATAATTAATTTTCATTATATGATTTATTCATATAATATTTTTTCATTAATGGTTGGATCTGTTTCTAGGAAGCATGGGTGTACCCATATATGTATGATGTGGAACCTCTATACATATCTGATGGTGCAGTATAATGAGTAAAATCAAATGATTGGAAAAATAGGGTGAGATTGTAAAAGTTTTATGGCGATGTTTTCCAAATACTCTAACATCATTACCATCAAGACACTCTCCTAAAGATACCATCCAATTTAATTAAAGGACAATTATTGGGTATGTATATGGGTAAAAAATTCATTGGATTTAATTTTATATTATATTTCTACTTATATAAATTAATATTTGGTGTCAACTTCATTATAATTTTTCTAATAGTGAGGTTGTGAAGACACCACGGCTCATGGAATGAAGTGATATTTGGAGAGAAAATAAGCATGCGTTGTATAGTGTCTAGTGTGCTATATTTTATATGCATTTAGAGCCCACGCCTATCATTAATGAGTGTCTAGTATCGTATTATCGAAAAATTATTTCTTATTGGATGAGTATTGAGTTCAATGTATTAATAAAATTTGAGGTTTTTGAATGAAAATTAACATGATTTTAATTAATAATTAGATTTTTATTATTGAAAATTATTTTTAGAAAGTTATAGGAAGACATAAAAAATAATAATTCCAGGAAATATCTCCACTTTTTAAGCCATACTATGATGTTGGACCACAAGAGAAAGCAGGTATGACACTCATTAATAAATTTTCTATTTAAATAATTTTTGTAAATAAAATTTATTCAATTTTACATATATTTATTGCTTTATAGATTAAATTTTTTTCCTTTATAACATAGGAATAAGATCGAACATATATCACTAATTGAAAAAAAAAGTCATTGAATAACCATCTTTATAACCCCCCCACCCCCCTCCAACACACACAAACACCTTATAGTGTCATCATATAATTAGAATATTTTTTTGGTATGTGTTTCCATCATATGGTGTCATATATTAAAGGTTCTTACTTGGATTCCAATCTATCAAATCTATTTATGAATATTATATAACATATTGAATTTTATATTAAGACTCCTATGTTTTATGGTATTAATTATGAAGATTATAAATTTGATATTATTAATTATTTAAATACTTTTATATATGGTCTTATTGAGTGTATTTATCATTATGTTGATATGAAAAATCATAGACAAGGATTTTTGGATTAAAAGTCTATAAAGGCTTTTGTTTTTGTTTTAACTAAAAATTTATTTAAGAACAATTTTTATTTTTCTATAAATTTAGATACATGGGAGACTTTAACATATATTTATAGGTAGTATATATTAAATTAACATGACATTAATCCTTATATATGTATTTAATAATACGATGTTATTCCATTAATAAGTTGGGAAAGTAAATATTTTAAAGAAAAATACATTTTTTCTACAGGAAAAAATGAAGAAAAAGAATAAGAATAAGGTGTTCAATGAAAAGGGTAATCTAAAATAGGTGAATAAATTTTATATTGATGTTAAATTTAAAACTACTTCTCATTTTCTCATTTATTTAAAATTATTTATTTCATATTACCCCTTAGTTATTAAAAAATATGATGATATTATTGAAGAATGATAAATAACAACATCGATTTTTCAATATGTTGAATATTATTGCAAAAATTAGGAAGACCCTGAATACTTAAAGAAATGTTCAGTGTCAAGAAATTAAATTGAAATAATGTTATTCATATTATAATTATCTCAATAGAATAAAATTATAGATCAAGAATATTTTACCTTGAAAGAATCCATTGAAATAATAAATGTCAAGATGAAGGGGAAAAGTAATTTATTAGGATAAATTTCTCATAAAATCGAAGCAAAAATGGATAAGTAAATGGTAATTAAAGTTAACATGATCTCTCTCAAGAAATATATTAAAGAGTAAATGAAATAAAGAAAAGTAGAGAATCTAGAAATATATAAAACTAGAGATTCGTTAAATACATAAATATAGATAATCATGTAAATTTAAGCAAGGTATGATGAATCTGGAAATTATTATTAAAATAAAGATGAATGACATGGCTTAATCTGAAAAATCAAGTAGTAATATCCAAGTCTATAAAGTAAAATAACGAGTGTAAAGAAGATAAAGTTCATCCTCATAAAAAGAGATCATTACTGAAAAGTGGTACTGATATTTTTAAAAAATAGTATCTAATAGGATCAAATACAAGTGATAGCATACCTTAAAAAGGGAGGAGGATAACTCTAATATGATGGATCAGTAGGAGTATGCAAATAGGAATTTATTAATTTTTTATCCTTTTATTAATTTTGGTTTCATTTTTTATATAATACTTCATGCTATTAAAGGTAACCATATTTGAATAAAAATTTCTAGTTTCTTTTTAAATTGTTCCAAAACATGATATTATGATTTAAAATTTTATTTTAAACTATAAATCATGGGAAAGTGAATGTTTCTCTAGGAAATGGTATCCCCTTACCCTGTACTTATTGTGTGGATGATTTTATAGGATTTGAAAGTTTTAAAGTTAGTGATATTATCATTCTTGTTTTATTAAATGGAAATTAAAAGGTGTTAACTCTATTTTAAAATAGGGGTGTGTAGAAAATTTTTCATATGGTTTCAGGCATCTGTACTTTTCATCATAGGTTTCCACTATGAATTATGGTATTTTAAATGTTTTCGCATGGAGGTAATTAATTTGATATTTCTTCTTTCATTTGTCTTGAAATTGGTGGGGGGTTATAGGTTGATGAAATCCATTCAATAGAATTATTAAATTCATTTTTTAATTACCTCCATTTTTATTTCTACGTTCCTATGGAAGCTTGGATGACCATAGAAACATTCTATGTGCCTTTGAGTAGTTAAAACCCTCAACCTCAGTAGTTATGGTCTATGTAAACACCTCTCTCTCTCTCTCACAATACTTATACATCACATAATGGTTAGTTTATGGAATAATCTAGTGTCATGTGAATGTGATTATTCCATTTAAATTTAAAACTATATATTTTAATCGTGTCTTGATTGTTTTAAGTCAATCCATCTTATTTTAAATTTCTATATATATTTGGTTAATTAAAAGTATGTCTTGTTTTCTTTTTAATTGGGTGATTTTGATTATCTACCATTACAATATGTGGTTCCCCATGGGAAATGGGAAGTATTCTAAAAATGATAGGAACGGTGAAACTGTAATGGAAATAGAAAATGAGAGATAAGAACTGTTTCCTTAAAATTTCATAAATGATAAAAAAAATTAATATATGTTTCCAGCATTATATAAATTACCAAATGAAATGGGTGATTCTATAGAAATGGATATGAGGAATAGAATCTATAATAATGGGTATTAATATATAAGGGTTTTCATATTCTGCTAAAACTTTTTATCTCACTACATATTGTTTATTCTTGATATATGTTACTATCTTAAATTGTTTTCATGATACAATTTTATATTTTCATGTATTAATGCCCATTTTTTATAAAGTTATGTTTAAATTGTACATGAAAATATTAAATAAGTTAGGAATGGTTTATATGTATAAATATATAATGGTAATGAAAATATAAAATATTGGTTAGGATTCTTATTCATAGGGCCTTTTATTAAATTTATTCCATTGTGTTAAATTGATATTTCTTATATCAAATTTAGTAACCATGTGCAACAATATTATGTTGATTATATCCATTTTATTTTAAATATAAAATTCATTATTAATAACCTATTTTAAATTATGTTTTCTACATTTATTTCACTATAGAGGAAGGTTTTGAATATTGAAGGAAATGTACCTCAAGCCAAATTATTTTGCTCAGCAAAAAAGAAGAAATATTGAAGTGTGGTAAACTAAGAGAAAAAAAAGCAGATTATAAGTTTAAATCTATTGATTTAAAATTTTAATATCTATTTTATTACTAAATATTCTATTTATATTTGTAACAGGGTGATTTGGAGGCCCTGAATGAGCATTAAGCTGACAACTTTGGGTCAAATGATCACTTACATCAGGTTTTAGGAGATGAGCACCATAGAAGAGAATGATATTAATTAGGGAAGTTTATTTTCTTGACTAGATATTAGCACAAATTAGGTGATAGTTCTGGTAGTATTGAGTTAGAAAATAATAATTCATGAGGAGTATAAGCTCATGACCAAGAAAAATATGACACAAAAATAGTCGTACAGAAGCATGAACAGAATCAAATGGCCAATAATGATTTTATAAAATTTATCAATGCCTTGTGTCGATAACTTCCACTAGATACTACCAAATCATGTGATATATTTTTTTTAGGACTTAGATATTATATACTGCACCGGGATGTGGTCATAGTGTTGATCAATAAAATGATGTTCTTGGTGATAGTGATTGCAATGTAAATGGTGATGGAAATGGTGATGAAAATTAAGAGGATGGTGGTGAAGATGATGTAGAGGATGATGATGATGAAAGAATGTGAAGATGATAATGAGGATAATGGTGAGGGTGATGGATAGGATGACAGTGATGATGGTGATGGATTGATTTGTCCTTTACATTTTCTACTCATATTAATGACATTCTAGGTTTGAGTATTAGTTATAAAAGAATATATGTAATGTTTTTAATTTGTGTTATCCCAGGTCGAATGAATTAATTTGTTTATTGTGTTATCATTATTTTTATATTGGTTGTTGATTCTTTTTATAGATAATTGGACAAGTTGGGGGGATGGTGTGGATTCTTGTGGCTATTTGATAAGGTTTTAGGGGATGTTCACGTGACTATTGTAGGTCATGTGGGTAGGGCGGGGGTGTTGCTGGTCTGGCAACTAGGGGGTCTATACCAATAGTTATAAGTATACCATTTGTTAAACCAAAATTATATTAGCCCTATACCAATGGTTCACTAAAAAAATATTGGTATAGGCCTTCTTCAACATCCATATACTTAACAGTTTGGATAACCATTTTCATAGGTTATACGAATGTTTCCCCAGAAAATATCAATAGTTTTAAATCGTTGGTATAGGCAATAATCCCATCAGTGATTCATGATAAATTTTCTAAAACCCATTAATAATATTTAGTTGAACTAATAAAACTATGGATCTCAACCACCGAGGTTAGTTTGGGATAATATTATATATTCACCATCTTTGAGGGATCTACTCATATACACTCTCTATATATTATATGGCCCAAAAATGAAACCTTTTTTGTTAAAAATTCACACATTGTAAATTTTTCATATTGTTTCCCATTAGGGTATTTAGTATAATTCTCAAGTAGTATTCATGCACAACCTTTCTATTTGAATAGATAATAATATAATCTATAAAGACTATAAGAAACTGGTTAAGGTAAAATCTAAAGACTCTATACATTAAATACATGAATCCAGTGGGGGAATTAATAAGAATATATGGAATCACTATATATTTAGTGTCCATACCTTGTATGGAATTTAGTATTGTAAGTATCCTTCTTCATGAACCTCAATTGACAGTATCCAGAACAATTTTCAATATTGTAAAATTATTGATCTATGTGTAGCTGATCAAACAATTCATAAATATGGGGAAGAAGATTCTTGTTCTTAATTTTGAACATGTTCAGCTCCTAATAATCAATGAAAAGTCACATATATTGGTATTTATTTTGAACAAAAAGAATAGTTTCACCCCAAGGTGAAACACTTGGACGAATGAATCCATTATCAAGGTTTTCCTAGAGTTTCTTCTTCAATTCCTACAACTCAATCAGGGTCATTCTATTGGGAGTCCATGAAATTGGTATGGCACCAGGAATGAGTTTTATTCAGAACGCAACTTTAAATTTTGGTGGAAGGATAGGAAAATCTTCTAGAAATACATCAAAAAATTCCTGAAAAATAGTCTTATCATTGATGTAAAGTTTCTCCCCAACCAATTGAGACAAACACCCCTTCTAAATGGAAATTAAGACCCATACAATGGATGTGATCTCTATTAGAATATTATTCTTATCATCACATTGATAGACGATCATAGGTTAGTTTTTAATATAAAATTTAACTTCCCTTCCACGAATTTATGTGGATTTTATATAGAAAAATCCAATCCATGTCTAAGATAATATCAAATTCAACTAGAGGAATAGTGACAAGATTTGCAGGAAGTACATTCCAAAAAATGTTAAATAGAGAGGGATCATAGAATTGTGATGTCATTATCATACCATTATTATTTTTCACTACTAATACTACATCTAAATTTTTTGATGGAATCCATATACCCTTATAAAATTCATCATATATTAAAATATGGGTAGATCTAGAGTCAAATAAGACATTATGTGTTTTAGATTGGATAGTAAGTGTATATTTCACCACATTGTTATTGAACCCCTCCTCAAAAATAGTGAGCATATGACATTTATCATTTTCCCTTAGCTTAAGAGTCTACTGGCATTAATCAATATCATTAACCCTTGTATTTTGGAACTTTTTAAAATTATTTTTAAACTCCTTTCATTTGAAACATTGGAGTGTGGGTAGTGAAATTTGTAGATATTTTTCATTATTCATGTCATTTGGAAACTTCTTCCCATCATTTCAGTATTCATACACTCAATGAAATTATATTCCGTAGATAAAACATTTATTACCCCACTTAATATAATTTCTTCATGATTCTTCTTACACTTGATGCATAAAGGAAAGTTCATCTTCTTATCTCTATGGTTCCTATAATTTCCTTTGAAATAAATTTTTCTCTTCTTATCAAAACCATGATATTGATATGTAACTCTGACCTCCATTTCCAGCTTGATAGCACATCAAACAATCTCTTCATATATAATGCACTATCTTATGGATAAAAACCTTTGTTGACTTGGTATTAATCCATTTAACAGTCTATCAGCCATAATTTCAGGTTAGATAATAATATCATAAGTGTACCTCACTAGTATTGTTAAATTCTCCAAAAATTTACCAATAGATTCAACATAATTTGGTTTTAGCATAAGGAACTCCTTCTACATCTTTATATGAAGAATAATAGGAAAGTACATATTGAAAAAAATCATGAAATCATCCCAATCCATGGAGTCAATTTCATCCTATTTCCTCGTATTCTTGATAAGAGTCAACCATTAATTTGATACACTTTCCAAGTTGTATACATCCAAAATGAATTTTTCATGTGCCAAATACAAGAGAATGGAAAATATAATTTTTTTGGTGTTGATCCAGTTTTCAACAGTTATTGGATCAGAAGACCCATGGGAAGAAGGTTGAAATTTCATCATGAGGGACTCAATAGAGTTTGGTTCCCTCCTATGTTCATTTTCAAGTCTATCACGATTCATAGATTGAGAAACTTGTGTGAGCATAGCATTGATATTTTTTATTCTATTTCATATAAAGTTTGGATTCCCAAGAGGAATATAATTTAATTATCCATATCACTTATCATTAACACGGTTCCTTCAAGTTCCATCCATTGACTAAAACCAAAAATCATAGTGTAAGAAACAATAATCATAGTGGGAAACTATATAATCATGAAAACTCACTTATAGGTTGTCTAAATCATGAAACGTACTTTTTAAACTATGACACCTTCTGTGCATCCTAGGTCATTCATTTTCATTATCAATTAAAATAATTTATGATCATTCATAAATATTTTATTAAATTCTAATGTGTATCCCTCAGGAGTGTCAAACCAAGTGTAAAGAAAGGGCCATTTTCATAAACAATGTGATGATCCAATCTATCTCAATGTTCCCTTTTTAGATTTATTACACCTAAGTATAATTGTTCTGTAGCAATATCCACTTGTAGTATCCATACGAGGATGTAATTTTTTGAAAACCACTCACTCTTTGATTTACCAAAATTCAAGGAAATTTTCCTATAATTTGACTCATCCTTAAAATTACCCAAACATATTTACTTAGGGACATCTCTAAGGTTTTCTCATCCTAATTTAAAACATATAAGTAAACATATCCTCTAATACCAACTATAGAAACCTAGGTCTTATCACTTATAGATATTACACCACATTTTATGAATATTCATTACAATACACAAATAGACACTTGAGAACCATAATTTTTTAATGTATTTAGAAACATGGAAACACAAAAAAAATGGTCCAAAGGTAACCTATATCATCTCCCACTATGATATTCATAACTAAAAACCTTCTTAGACATGTCATACGAAATACATTTATTTATAACCTAGGGTATAGAAACAGAATAATGGCTTATCCTAGATACTCAGTAATGGTAAACAAGGGAGATACATAATCATAACATGAACATAGGGGTATGAGAACATAAGAATAACATTTGAAAATGATACCATGTAAATCAAAGATCATAATACTAAGTCGTGGAATAAATATTGTTTGTTTATAAGACATGAATCAAAAGGGAATAAAAGAACATGATCCATGTGAGTGTAACATTGGTATAAGACCTAGATTTTTCACATACACATAAGAATATATATTTTTATGTTAAGGATACCTTCCAAGATATTCATTGTAACGACCCGAAAGTTTGAATAAATCTTGTTTCCTAATTTTGTGTGTTATTTTATTTTATTTTTATACTCAAAAAAAATGTTTCATTTGATAACATGAGTATAATTAAAATGAGACCGTTGGGTTTTGACTTTTATATGACCATTGGTCAATATGACCGCTGTAAACTAAACATTTCGATTATTGTCTCTAAATAAAAGCAATCTTGGTTAATTAATATAGAAAGAAGATTTGATGGCCTCACCCAGTAGTCTTGGACTGATCGAAGCCCATATAACAGAACTTGGGAAGGAGGTAGCACCACTAAGCTTTGCTCTGGACCAAACCCAAGCCGAACTTCATCGTGTGAAGCTAGAACAGAATCGGCTTTTCGAGAAGTTCAAACTGATAGAAATTACTACTCGTGCGATGTTGGTCGAGCCTCCCTCAGATTGTCTCACCTTAGCACACCTTACACTTAGGTCCTATGCTGGTGTGATAAGGGGCTTTGTAAGGATACTGTAACTGCCTTGTGTAATCCTTTGTTTTAAATAAAAATTGGGATTTCTTCTTATGATGAAGTTTATGAATTTTCAAATGACCGGATAAATATAGTATGCATATTTTTGATGAATTTTAGAAAAAAGGATATTTTAAAAATGTTTATGTAAACCTTAAATAGTTAAAAATGTGTAATGATATTCAAAAAATGGTCTTCTACAATTATGTCCTATACGAAATTTAGAGTCTAATAATATCAACCTGATTTTTGATGAATAGTAAATTATGAATAGTGATTTGGGATTAGGATTAGTAATGTGTCCAAATGGATTAGTAATCTCACTTAAAGAAATTATTAATATAATCTAGGCACCTTGATTAAGTAATGTGATTCAATAAAATGGTTAAATAACGGTTTCGTAAATTATTATTCAAGTATTAGTTTTTTCATGTGAAAAGTGTTTTTTAATTAAAAATTAAATTAAAAATATTTAGAAAATTATTTTCAAAATGGATTTCATTTTTGAACTCAGAGCATCGATATTATGTTAAGGTAATTTTTGGGGATTTTTCTGAAAAAAATGAATTTTCGGTGAATAGTGTATTTATTTAAAAATTAAATTAAAAATATTTAAAAAATTATTTTTATAAAATGGAGTTCATTTTTGAAATCAGAGCATCTATATTTGGTTATGGTGAAATTTCGCGATTTTTCTGAGAAAGTTGAATTTTCGATGAATAGTGAAAATACTGTTTTTAAGTTACGGGTGATTAATGACATCATTAAATGATGTATTAAGTATGTAATCAATATGGTCGACTTATGAATATTAATATAAGGTATGAGGTGTCCCAATTGGCCAATACCATGGGCAAGTACCATGGCAAGCCCATGGTTTTGCCAAAACCACCAATGAGGTGTCCCTTGGCCATTAATGCCTTGTCCCCTCACTTTTTCTATAAATACCAAGCCCTCCTCTCGTCCATTTGACTCAAAAACCATCCTCAATGAAGTTATGGTCAACTTACCTCCCAAGGAGTCCTCCCAAGGTGCCCCCAAGCCCTCAAGTTCCAAACCTTTGAGTTTTAAGAGTTACGTTTTAAGGTAAGGGATCTGACCCCTCTCTTTCTTTTCAAGTGGTCTCTTTTAAGTCATTTCTTTTATGATCCACATTCTTATGTTGGAGGATATTCTTTTATATTCCTCTTACTTCCCATTTTGTGTTCATATAATGATATATCCCCTCTTACTCTCATTATTTCGTTTTATGAATGTTTAAGTGGCGTTGTTAGGCTGCCTAAATATTTGTAACGGATTCTTTCTCCCTTCTCATTTTCCAAGATCTATTTTCATGTAAAGTCTTTCAAGTTCCTTTTTATTATGTTGGGGTATG
Source organism: Viscum album (assembly GCA_963277665.1). Taxonomy (NCBI): domain Eukaryota; kingdom Viridiplantae; phylum Streptophyta; class Magnoliopsida; order Santalales; family Viscaceae; genus Viscum; species Viscum album. The sequence goes on from OY728165.1 coordinate 822,875,493, forward strand.
ATCTATATATATATCATACTGATATATTATGATCATATGATGAGATACCCCATTTGATCTCTTCAATTTAGTATTTTGATGTTTTAAGTGGCGTCGTTAGGCTGCCGAATTTTTAAATGGTTCTTTCACCCTTCCCATTTTCAAGTTCTACTTTCATTTCATTTCTTTAATGTTCCTTTTATTATGTTGGGTAATTATCTATATATCTATCATACTGATATTTTATGATCATATGATGAGAGACCCCATTTTATCTCTTCAATTCAGTATTTTGATGTTTTAAGTGGCGTCGTTAGGCTGCCGAATTTTTAAGTGGTTCTTTCACCTTTCTCCTTTTTCAAATTTCTAATTCCATGTCAAGTATTGATAGTACCATTTTATTATGTTGGGGTATTATCTCTATATATATCATACTGATCTTTTATGTTCATATGATGAGATACCCTATTTGATCTCATCAATTCAATTTTGGTTGAAGTTTATGTGACGTCGTTAGGCTGCCGAGTTTTCATAAGAGAAATCTTATTTTTGTCTTCCTTTCATGTTCATCGTTTCATATGGTATATTTTCAAATTTCATTACCATGTTCTTAAATCCCTTATATTATCTCCCTCTACCGTTTTATGGGTCAATTATGAATATTTGACCCATGTCCCCTCACTTTTCAGCATTTTCTAAAACCCTGTAACGTAGCCGTTGTGCAGCAGAATTTTCGTCTCAAAATGCCTCTCTATTTTCTCAAAATTATTTTATGTTATTAAGTGAATACTCAAAGATCTTATTTCTACAAGGGTATTCACATATATATCAAAATGTTCTTTTTTAAATTCTTGGATTTACATACATGAAACCCACTTTCCCTTTCTGTGGGTTTAAAGTGACATAAAGATCCTGTCTTTAAAGCAGTTTTTAAAATGTTATGATTATGAAATGAAACCCATTTATTTTATGCTATGTGGGTTGTTTAAGAAATGATTTATGATGATATATGTGGCTCACATGATGATAAAGACAAATTTAAGGGTGCACCCTGATAGCGCTCCAATGCATTGGGTAATGATGTAACCACTAGAGATTACAATTTTCACGATATCTTGGTTAATAACCATGGAAATTTTCAAATGACACCTTGGGGATGGACCTTGGTGATATGTTCCTGATTTTATATGTTAAATGATGTAGCCACATATTAAAGTTATGAAAAATGTTATTTTTATTATTATATGCCATATGATTTCTTTCTCATGCCTTAAAGTTCTTTTTTATGACATAGTTGATGTATCTCAAGTTCACATGTTAAATGTTTCTCTTGTTTCCCTTACCGGGCCTTCTGCTCACCCTTTCTTTTGATGTATGTCCCCAGGTTATGAGATGAAATAATGAACCTAGGATGAACTTAAGTAAAATCCTTTCAAGTGTTTAAGAATAATGTTTTAAGTTGTTTTCGTGTATTATGTTCCTAGTTTCCAGGACACTAAACCTTAAAGATCCTCAGTTTTGTGTAATGTAATGAAAGTTTATGTGATAAAAACGTGGGATTCTATATTTTGTATCAAAGGATGGTTTAGTTATTTGTGGAAGTTAGGATATGAAAACTTTTGGAAGAAGCCTATAGAAAAGTTTATATATAGGAAATCTTCATACTATTTTGGTGAGTATTGAGTAAGGGGTTTCCAAGAAAATGCATCCATGTCTGGATACGATCAGGTAGAGATGGCTCTGGCACAGATGTACATAGGGGTAAAACCTGAAAACACCGCTTTGAGATAGACTCGAACGGGAACTGGTACACAACAACGGGCCTTGCTGCACTCTTGGTTATGACACTCCTGGGGGATATGCTTTGGTAAATTCAGAAGCTTAGTATGAACCATTATTAAAGGAAAAAGATAAAATAAAATAAAGATTCACATAAGAATATTTGATCATGGATAAACTATATGTGAACCTATGGGACCACAAGTTAGGGTATACTTTTCTTCTATAAGTTATCCTTATATGCTTTAAGTTTCTTTTCATGATTCTTGGATAAGTATTTAATCCCCTAATTATACTTTCTCTTCCTAGGTAATGGTGGGAAATAGAAGAATATGTCCCAAGAAACATTGTGATAGGAAACGCGACGATTGGCGTATTAATATGATTGAGATGATTAGGGGATTAAAAGATGATTATTATTTTGGAAGATGTTCACTATTTTGGGGACCCTATATGATCAAGGTAAATAGATTACTACGGTATTTTCATTGAGGAGTAAGGTTGACATATATTTTGAAGAATCGATGAATTTAAGTGAACTTATGATAATTAATGTTACTTATGGAAATGATTAACCTATCTTGGGTAAAATATGTTTAGGTTAGCTACTTTTGTTATAAGATGTTAGGAGTGGTTGATGTTGTTTGGAGATGAACAATGAAGTTTATTTTGGAAGACTATGTTATCAAATCCTTCTCGTATTTGGGTTTCAATCTTAGTTTGGTTTATTTTGAGGAATTTTAAGGACCGTTATTTATGGAATGGTCTATGATGAACTTTGGGGAGTACCATAGAACGTTGAAGATTTAAAATTAGTTTCCATTCCTATGGGATTCTTTCTTTTTGAAGAGTTGTTTTACCTTACCCTTTCTATTTTTGGGATAATGTTTAAATATAGAAGAAATAGATAGTTAATATTTTGTGGATTATGTGATTATCTAGAAGATGATTCTTATGCTTTTGATGAGACCATGTTTTTTTTGAATCATTTGGAGAAAAGATTAGTTTTGGTAGAGAGTTATTAAAGGATGAAACTCTACTTGAAGGTTGGTATATTTCCTTATGTTTTTCTTCTATGTAGTAGATGAATTCCTCAAAATTATGAAAAGGAACATAAAACAAAAACATCGTTGGTTTACGTTTCCTACAAGGTAATCAAAGACCATTTACAAACATCATAAGTTTGGGATTTTCTTATGGTTAACTTTCTACTAATCATGTTTTCTATCACTCTCCCTCAGAACATGACCCTTTGTTTTCTACTCCATGTTCATGTTTTCCTACATGGAATCCTAGTGTGGGTTAACTCAGGTGACCTTTTTACTTCCCTTTATTTCTTTTAAAGTAATAGTTTTACAGTCTCCTTTTCTGATGTGTGACTTTCAATGAAATCTCAAAACCCAATTTTAAAAATTGCGAGGACGCAATTTATTAAGGGGGGGATATTTTAATGACCCGAAATATTGAATAAATATTGTTTCCTAATTTTTTGTGTTATTTTATTTTATTTTTATACTCAACAAAAATGTTTCATTTGATAACATGAGTATTTTTAAAATGAGACTGTTGGGTTTTGACTGTTATATGACCATTGGTCAATATGACCGCTGTAAACCAAAAGTTTCAATTATTGTCTCTAAATACAAGTAATATTGGTTAATTAATATAGAAATAAGATTTGATGGCCTCACCCAGTAGTCTTGGACTGATCGAAAACCATATAACAGAACTTGGGAAGGAGGTAGCACCACTGGGCTTTGCTCTGGACCAATCCCAAGTCGAATTTCATCGTGTGAAGCTAGAACGGAATTGCCTTTGCGAGAAGTTCAAACTGATAGAAATTACTACTCGTGCGATGTTGGTCGAGCCTCCCTTGGATTCTCTCACCTTAGCACACCTTACACTTAGGTCCTATGCTGGTGTGATAAGGGGCTATGTAAGGAGACCGTAACTGCCTTGTATAATCCTTTGTTTTAAATAAAAATTGGGATTTCTTCTTATGATGAATTTTATGAATTTAAAAATGACCGGATAAATTTAGTATGCATATTTTTGATGAATTTTAGAAAAAAGTATACTTTAAAAATGTTTATGTAAACCTTAAATAATTAAAAACATGTAATGATATTCAAAAAATGGTCTTCTACAATTATGTCCAGTACGAAATTTAGAGTCTAATAAGATCAACATTATTTTTGATGAATAGTAAATTATGAATAGTTATTTTATGATTTGGATTAGTAATGTGTCCAAATTTATTAGTATTCTCACTTAAAGAAAGTATTAACATAATCTAGGCACCTTGATTAAATAACGTGATTCAATAAAATGGTTAAATAACGGTTTCGTAAATTATTATTCAAGTATTAGTTTTTTCGGGTGAATAGTGTTTTTTAATTAAAAATTAAATTAAAAATATTTAGAAAATTATTTTTAAAATGGATTTCATTTTTGAACTCAGAGCATCGATATTATATTAAGGTAATTTTTGGGGATTTTTCTGAAAAAAATGAATTTTCGGTGAATAGTGTATTTATTTAAAAATTAAATTAAAAATATTTAGAAAATTATTTTTATAAAATGGAGTTCATTTTTGAAATCAAAGCATCTATATTGGGTTGTGGTGAATGTTTTCAATTTTTCTGAGAAAGTTGAATTTTCGATGAATAGTGAAAATACTGTTTTTAAGTTACGAGTATTTAATTCCATCATTAAATGATGTATTAAGTATTTAATCAATATGTTCGAATTATGAATAGTAATATAAGGTATGAGGTGTCCCAAGTGGCCAATACCATGGGCAAATACCATTGGCAAGCCCATGGTTTTGCCAAAACCACCAATGAGGTGTCCCTTGGCCATTAATGCCTTGTCCCCTCACTTTCCCTATAAATACCAAGCCCTCCTCTCATCCATTCGACTCAAAAACCATCCTCAACGAAGTTCTAGTCTTCTTACCTCCCAAGGAGTCCTCCCAAGGTTCCCCCATGCCCTCAAGGACCAAACCTTTGAGTTTTAAGAGTTACGTTTTAACGTAAGGGATTTGACCCCTCTCTTTCTTTTCAAGTCATCTCTTTTAAGTCATTTATTTTATGCTCCCTGTTATTATGTTGGAGGATGTTCTTTTATATTCCTATTACATCCCTTTTCCTGTTCATATAATTATAGATCCCCTCTTACTCTCATTATTTCGTTTTATGAATGTTTAAGTGGGGCCGTTAGGCTGCCGAAAGTTTTGTAACAGATTCTTTCTCCCTTCTCATTTTTCAAGATCTATTTTTATGTAAAGTATTTCAAGATCCTTTTTATTATGTTGGGGTATTATATATATATCTATCAAACTGATCTTTTATGATCATATGATTAGAGAACCCATTTTATCTCTTAAATTTAGTATTTTGATGTTTTAAGTGGCGTCGTTAGGCTGCCGAATTTTTTAGTGGTTCTTTCACCCTTCTCGTTTTCAAGTTCTACTTTCATGTCAAGTCCTTCAAGTTCCTTTTTAATATGTTGGGGAATGATATATATATCTATCATAATGATATTTTATGATCATATGATGAGAGACCCCATTTGATATCTTCAATTCAGTATTTTGATGTTTTAAGTGGCGCCGTTAGACTGCCGAATTTTTAAGTGGTTCTTTCACCTTTCTCCTTTTTCAAAGTTCTAATTCCATGTCAAGTCTTGAAAGTACCTTTTTATTATGTTGGGCTATTATCTCTATATCTATCATACTGATCTTTTATGTTCATATGATGAGAGACCCTATTTGATCTCATCAATTCATTTTTTGTTGAAGTTTATGTGACGTCGTTAGGCTGCCGAGTTTTCATAAGAGAAATATTATTTTTGTCTTCCTTTCATGTTCTTAATTTCATTTGGTATATTTCCAAATTTTATTAACATGTTCTTAAATCCCTTATATTCTGTCCCTCTACTGTTTTATGGGTCAATTATAAATTTTTGACCCGTGTCCCCTCTCTTTTCAGTGTTTTCTAAAACCATATAACGTAGTCGTTGTGCTCCAGAATTTTCATCTCAAAATGCCTCTCTTTTTCTCAAAATTATTTTATGTTATTAATTGAATACTCAAATATCTTATTTCTACAGGGGTATTCAGATATATATCAAAATTTTCTATTTTAAATTCTGGGATTTACATACATGAAACCCACTTTCCCTTTCTATGGGTTTAAAGTGACACAAAGATCATGTCTTTAAAGCAGTTTTTAAAACGTTATGATTATGAAATGAAACCCATTTCTATTATGCTCTGTGGGTTTTTTATGAAATTATTTATGATGATATATGTGTCTCACATGATGATAAAGATAAATTTAAGGGTGCGCCCTGATAGTGCTCCAATGCATTGGGTAATGATGTAACCACTAGAGATTACAATTTTCAAGATATCTTGGTGAATAACCTTGGTAATTTTCAAATGACACCTTGGGGATGGACCTTGGTGATATGTTCATGATTTTATATGTTAAATGATGTAGTTATATCTTAAAGTTATGAAAAATGTTATTTTTATTATGATATGCCACATGATTTCTTTCTCATGCCTTAAAGATCTTTTTCATGACATAGTTGATATATCTCAAGTTCACATGTTAAATGTTTCTCTTGTTTCCCTTACTGGGCCTTCTGCTCACCCTTTCTTTTGATGTATGTCCCAAGGTTATGAGATGCAGTAATGAACCTAGGATGAACTTAAGGAGAAGCCTTTCAAGTTTTTAAGAATAATGTTTTATGTTGTTTTCATGTATTATGTTCTTGGTTTCCAAGACACTAAACCTTAAAGATCCTCAGTTTTGTGTAATGTAATGAAAGTTTACGTGATAAAAAGTTGGGATGCTATAGTTGGTATCAAAGGATGGTTTAGTAATTTGTGGAAATTAGGATATGAAAACTTTAGGAAGAAGCCTATAGAAAAGTTTATATATAGGAAATCTTCCTGGTATTTTGGTGAGTATTGAGTAAGGGGTTGCCAAGAAAATACATCCCTGTCTGGATACGAGCAGGTAGAGGTGGCTCTGGCATAGATGTACATAGGGGTAAAACCCGAAAACACCGCTTTAAGCTAGACTCAAACGGGAAATGGTACATGACAACGGGCCTTGCTGCACTCTTGGTTATGACACTTATGGGGGATATGCTTTGGTAAATTCATAAGATTACTATGAACCATTATTAAAGGAAAAAAGATAAAATAAAATAAAGATTCACATAAGAATATATGATCATGGATAACCTATATGGAAACCTATGGGATCACAAGTTAGGGTATAATTTTATTCTTTAGGTTATCCTTATATGCTTTAAGTTCCTTTTCATTATTATTCACTAAGTATTTAAGCCCCTAATTATACTTTCTCTTCATTGTTAATGGTGGGAAATGTAAGAATATGTCCCAATAACCAATGTGATAAGAAATGCGACGATTGACGTATTAATATGACAGAGATGATTAGGGGATTAAAAGATGATTATTATTTTGTAAGATGTTCACTATTTTGGGGACCCTATATGATCGAGGTAAATAGATTACTACGGTATTTTCATTGAGGAGTAAGGTTGACTTATATTTTGAAGAATCTATGAATTTAAGGTGAACTTATGATAATTTAGGTTAATTATGGAAATGATTAACCTATCTTGGGTAAAATATTTTTAGGTTTGCTACTTTTGTTATAAGATGTTAGGAGCGGTTTATGTTGTTTGGAGATGAACAATGAAGTTTATTTTGGAAGACTATGTTATCAAATCCTTCTCGTATTTGGGTTTCAACCTTAGTTTGGTTTATTTTGAGGAATTTTAAGGACCGTTATTTATGGAATGGTCTGTGATGAACTTTGGGTAGCACCATGGAACTTTGAAGATTTAAAAGTAGTTACCATTCCTATGGGATTCTTTATTTTTGAATAGTTGTTTTACCATACCCTTTCTGTTTTTGTGATAATGTTTAAAGATAGAAGAAATAGATAGTTAATCTTTTGTGGATTATGTGATTCTCTAGAAGATGATTCTTATGCTTTTGATGAGACCATGTGTTTTTGAATCATTTGGAGAAAAGATTAGTTTTGGTACAGACTTATTAAAGGATGAAACTCTTCTTGAAGGTTGGTATATTTCCTTATGTTTTTGTTCTATGTAGTAGATTAATTCCTCAAAATTATGAAAAGGAACGTAAAACAAAAACGTCGTTGGTTTAAATTTCCTACAAACTAATCAAAGAAAATTCACAAACATCATAAGTTTGGGATTTTCTTATGGTTAACTTTCTCCTAATCATGTTTTCTATCACTCTCCCTCAAAACATGACCCTTTGTTTTCTCCACCATGTCCATGTTTTCCTACATGGAATCCTAGTGTGGGTTAACTAGGGTGACCTCTGTACTTCCCTTTATTTCTTTTAAAGTAATATTTTTACTGACTCATTTTCCGATGTGGGACTTTCAATGAAATCTCAAAACCCAATTTTAAAAATTAAAAGGACGCAATTTCTTAAGGGGGGAATATTGTAACAACCTGAAATTTTAAATAAATCTTGTTTCCTAATTTTGTGTGTTATTTTATTTTATTTTTATACTCAAAAAAAAATGTTTCATTTGATAACATGAGTATAATTAAAATGAGACCGTTGGGTTTTGACTGTTATATGACCATTGGTCAATATGACTGTTGTAAACTAAACGTTTCGATTATTGTATCTAAATACAAGTAATCTTCGTTAATTAATATAGAAAGAAGATTTGATGGCCCCACCCAGTAGTCTTGGACTGATTGAAGCCCATATAACAGATCTTGGGAAGGAGGTAGCACCACTGGGCTTTGCTCTGGACCAAACCCAAGTTGAACTTCATCGTGTGAACCTAGAACGGAATCGCCTTTACGAGAAGTTCAAACTGATAGAAATTACTACTCATGCGATGTTGGCCAAGCCTACCTCAGATTCTGTCACCTTAGCACACCTTACACTTTGGTCCTATGCTGGTGTGATAAGGAGCTATGTAAGGAGACTGTAACTGTCTTGTGTAATCCTTTGTTTTAAATAAAAATTGGGATTTCTTCTTATGATGAAGTTTATGAATTTTCAAATGACCGGATAAATATAGTATGCTTATTTTGGATGAATTTCCGAAAAAAGGATATTTTAAAAATGTTTATGTAACCCTTAAATAATTAAAAACGTGTAATGATATTCAAAAAATGGTCTTCTACAATTATGTCCACTAAGAAATTTAGAGTCTAATAAGATCAACATTATTTTTGATGAATAGTAAATTATGAATAGTGATTTTATGATTAGGATTTGTAATGTGTCCAAATGGATTAGTAATCTCACTTAAAGAAAGTATTAATATAATCTAGGCACCTTGATTAAGTAATGTGATTCAATAAAATGGTTAAATAACGGTTTAGTAAATTATTATTCAAGTATTAGTTTTTTTTGTGTGAATAGTGTTTTTTAATTAAAAATTAAATTAAAAATATTTCGAAAATTATTTTTAAAATGGGTTTCATTTTTGAACTCAGAGCATCGATATTATGTTAAGGTAATTTTTGGGGATTTTTCTGAAAAAAATGAATTTTCGGTGAATAGTGTGTTTATTTAAAAATTAAATTAAAAATATTTAGAAAATTATTTTTATAAAATGGAGTTCATTTTTGAAATCAGAGAATTTATATTTGGTTATGGTGAAATTTTGTGATTTTTCTGAGAAAGTTGAATTTTCGATGAATAGTGAAAATAATGTTTTTAAGTTACGAGTGTTTAATGACATCATTAAATTATGTATTAATCATGTAATCAATATTGTCGACTTATGAATAGTAAAATAAGGTATGAGGTGTCCCAAGTGGCCAATACCATGGGCAAGCCCATGGTTTTTCCAAAACCACCAAGGAGGTGTCCTTTGGCCATAATGCCTTGTCCCCTCACTTTCGCTATAAATACCAAGCCCTCCTCTCATCCATTCGACTAAAAAACCATTATAAACTAAGTTCTGGTCTCCTTACCTCCCAAGAATTCCTCTCAAGGTGCCCCCAAGCCCTCAAGGTCCAAATCTTTGAGTTTTAAGAGTTACGTTTTAAGATAAGGGATCTGACCCTCTCTTTCTTTTCAAGTGATCTCTTTTAAGTCATTTCTTTTATGCTCCATGTTCTTATGTTGTAGGATGTTCTTTTATATTCCTCTTACTTCCCTTTTCATGTTAATATAATGAGAGATCCCCTCTTACTCTCATTATTTCATTTTATGAATGTTTAAGTGGCGTCGTTAGGCTGCCGAAATATTTGTAACGGATTCTTTCTCCCATCTCATTTTTCAAGATCTATTTTCATGTAAAGTCTTTCAAGTTACTTTTTATTATTTTGTGGTATGATATCTATATCTATGATACTGATATTTTATGATCATATTATGAGAGACTCCATTTTATCTCTTCAATTTAGTATTGTGATGTTTTACGTGGCGCCGTTAGGCTACCGAATTTTTAAGTGGTTCTTTCACCATTCTCGTTTTCAAGTTCTACTTTCATGTCAAGTCTCTCAAGTTCCTTTTTATTATGTTGGGGAATGATATTTATATCTACCATACTGATATTTTATGATCATATGATTAGATACCCCATTTTATCTCTTCAATTCAGTATTTTGATGTTTTAAGTGGCATCGTTAGACTGCCGAATTTTTAAGCGGTTCTTTCACCTTTCTCCTTTTTCAAAGTTCTAATTCCATGTCAAGTTTTGAAAGTCCCTTTTTATTATGTTGGGGTATTATCTCTATATCTATCATACTGATATTTTATGTTCATATGATGAGAGGCCCTATTTTATCTCATCAATTCATTTTTGGTTTAAGTTTATGTGACGTCGTTAGGTTGCCGAGTTTTCATAAGAGAAATCTTATTTTTGTCTTACTTTCATGTTCTTCATTTCATATGGTATATTTTCAAATTTCATTACCATGTTCTTAAATCCCTTATATTTTATCCCTATACTGTTTTATGGGTCAATTATGAATGTTTTACCCGTGTCCCCTCTCTTTTCAGCGTCTTCTAAAACCCTGTAACCTAGCCGTTGTGCTGCAGAATTTTTGTCTCAAAATGCCTCTCTCTTTTTCTCAAAATTATTTTATGTTATTAAGTGAATACTCAAAGATATTATTTATACATGGGTATTCACATATATGTCAAAATGTTCTATTTTAAATTCTGGGATTTATATACATGAAACCCACATTCCCTTTTCGTGGGTTTAAAGTGACATAAAGATCATGTCTTTAAAGCAGTTTTTAAAACGTTATGATTATGAAATGAAACCCATTTCTTTTATGCTATGTGGTTTGTTTATGAAATGATTTATTATGATATATGTGGCTCACATGATGATAAATAAAAATTTAATGGTGTCCCGGATAGTGCTCCAATGCATTGGGTAATGATGTAACCACTAGAGATTACAATTTTCACGATATCTTGGTGAATAACCTCGGTAATTTTCAAATTACACCTTAGGGATGGACCTTGGTGATATTTTCATGATTTTATATGTTAAATGATGTATCCACATCTTAAAGTTATGAAAAATTTTATTTTTATTATGATATTCCACATGATTTCTTTCTCATGCCTTAAAGTTCTTTTTCATGACATAGTTGATGTATCTCAAGTTCACATGTTAAATGTTTCTCTTGTTTCCCTTACTGGGCCTTCTGCTCACCCTTTCTTTTGATGTATGTCCCCAGGTTATGAGATGTAGTAATAAACCTAGGATGAACTTAAGGAGAAGCCTTTCAAGTTTTTAAGAAGAATGTTTTATCATGTTTTCATGTATTATGTTCCTGGTTTCCAAAACACTAAACCTTAAAGATCCTCAGTTTTGTGTAATGTAATGAAAGTTTATGTGATAAAAAGTCGGGATGATATAGTTGGTATCAAAAGATGGTTTAGTTATTTGTAAACATTAGGATATGAAAACTTTAGGAAGAAGCCTATAGAAAAGTTTATATATAGGAAATCTTAGTGATATTTTGGTGAGTATTGAGTAAGGGGTTTCCAAGAAAATACATCCATGTCTGGATACGAGCAGGTAGAGGTGGCTCTGGCACAGATGAACATAGGGTAAAACCTGAAAACACTGCTTTGAGCTAGACTCGAACGGGAACTGGTACTCGACAATGGGACTTACTGCATTCTTGGTTACGACACTCCCAGGGGATATGCTTTAGTAAATTCATAAGCTTAGTATGAACCATTATTAAAGGAAAAAGATAAAATAAAATAAAGATTCACATAAGAATATATGATCATGGATAACCTAGATGGGAACCTATGGGATCACAAGTTAGGGTATACTTTTCTTCTATAATTTATCCTTATATGCTTTAAGATCCTTTTCATGATTATTGGCTAAGTATTTAAGCCACTAATTATACTTTCTCTTCCTAGTTAATGATGGGAAATGGAAGAATATGTCCCAATAACCAACGTGATAGGAAATGCGACGATTGACGTATTAATATGACATAGATGATTAGGGGATTAAAAGATGATTATTATTTTGGAAAATGTTCACTATTTTGGGGACCCTATATGATCGAGGTAAATAGATTACTACTGTATTTTCATTAAGGAGTAAGGTTGACTTATATTTTGAAGAATCAATGAATTTAAGGTGAACTTATGATAATTTAGGTTACTTATGTAAATGATTAACCTATCTTGGGTAAAATATGTTTAGGTTAGCTACTTTAGTTATAAGATGTTAGGAGTGGTTGATGTTGTTTGGAGATGAACAATGAAGTTTATTTTAGAAGACTATGTTATCAAATCCTTCTCGTATTTGGGTTTCAATCTTAGTTTGGTTTATTTTGAGGAATTTTAAGGACTGTTATTTATGGAATGGTCTATGATGAACTTTAGGTAGTACCATGGAACTTTGAATATTTAAAATTAGTTTCCATTCCTATGGGATTCTTTCTTTTTTAAGAGTTGTTTTACCTTACCCTTTCTGTTTTTGGGATAATGTTTAATTATAGAAGAAATAGATAGTTAATCTTTTGTGGATTATGTGATTATCTAGAAGATGATTCTTATGCTTTTGATGAGACCAAGTGTTTTTGAATCATTTGGAGAAAATATTAGTTTTGTTATAGCCTTATTAAATGATGAAACTCTTCTTGAAGGTTGGTATATTTCCTTATGTTTTTGTTCTATGTAGTAGATGAATTCCTCAAAATTATGAAAAGGAACGTAAAACAAAAACGTCGTTGGTTTACATTTCCTACAAAGTAATCAAAGAAAATTTACAAACATCATAAGTTTGGGATTTTATTATGGATAACTTTCTCCTAATCATGTTTTCTATCACTCTCCCTCAGAAGATGACCCTTTTATTTCTCCTCCATGTCCATGTTTTCCTACATGGAATCCTAGTGTGGGTTAACTCGAGTGACCTTTGTACTTCCCTTTATTTCTTTTAAAGTAATATTTTTACTGACTCCTTTTCCGATGTGGTACTTTCAATGAAATCTCAAAAACCAATTTTAGAAATTGCGAGGACGCAATTTCTTAAGGGGGGAAGATTGTAACGACCCGAAATTTTGAATTAATCTTGTTTCCTAATTTTATGTGTTATTTTATTTTATTTTTACACTCAACAAAAATGTTTCATTTGATAACATGAGTATAATTAAAATGAGACCGTTGGGTTTTGACTGTTATATGACCATTGGTCAATATGACTGCTGTAAACTAAAAGTTCTGATTATTGTATCTAAATACAAGTAATATTGGTTAATTAATATAGAAAGAAGATTTGATGGCCTCACCCAGTAGTTTGGGACTGATCGAAGCCCATATAACAGAACTTGGGAAGGAGGTAGCACCACTGGGCTTTTCTCTGGACGAAACCCAAGCCGAACTTCATCGTGTGAACCGAAAATGGAATCACCTTTGCGAGAAGTTCAAACTGATAGAAATTACTACTAATGCGATGTTGGCTGATCCTACCTCAGATTCTCTCACCATAGCACACCTTACACTTTGGTCCTATACTGGTGTGATAAGGGGCTATGTATGGAGACCGTAACTGCCTTGTGTAATCCTTTGTTTTAAATAAAAATTGGGATTTCTTCTTATGATGAAGTTTATGAATTTTCAAATGACCGGATAAATATAGTATGCATATTTTTGATTAATTTTAAAAAAAATTATATTTTAAAAATGTTTATGTAAATCTTAAATAATTAAAAATGTGTAATGATATTCAAAAAATGGTCTTCTACAATTATTTCCAGTATGAAATTTAGAGTCTAATAAGACCAACTTGATTTTTGATGAATAGTAAATTATGAATAGTGAATTTATGATTAGGATTAGTAATGTGTCCAAATGGATTAGTAATCTCACTTAAAGAAAGTATTAATATAATCTAGGCACCTTGATTAAGTAATGTGATTCAATAAAATGGTTAAATAACGGTTTAGTAAATTATTTTTCAAGTATTTGTTTTTTCGTGTGAATAGTGTTTTTTAATTAAAAATTAAATTAAAAATATTTAAAAAATTATTTTTAAAATGGATTTCATTTTTGAACTCTGAGCATCGATATTATGTTAAGGTTATTTTTGGGTATTTTTCTGAAAAAATGAATTTTCGGTGAATTGTGTATTTGTTTAAAAATTAAATTAAAAAAATTTAGAAAATTATTTTTATAAAATGGAGTTCATTTTTGAAATCAGAGCATTTATATTTGGTTATGGTGAAATTTTGCGATTTTTCTGAGAAAGTTGAATTTTCGATGAATAGTGAAAATACTGTTTTTAAGTTACGGGTGATTAATGACATCATTAAATGACGTATTATGTATGTAATCAATATTGTCGACTTATGAATAGTAAAATAAGGTATGAGGTGTCCCAAGTGGCCAATACCATGGGCAAATACCATGGGCAAGCCCATGGTTTTTCCAAAACCACCAAGGAGGTGTCCCTTGACCATTAATGCCTTGTCCCCTCACTTTCGCTATAAATATTAAGCCCTCCTCTCATACATTCAACTCAAAAACCATTATCAACGAAGTTCTGGTCTCCTTACCTCCCAAGGGGTCCTCTTAAGGTGCCCCCAAGCCCTCAATGTCCAAACCTTTGAGTTTTAAGAGTTACGTTTTAAGGTAAGGGATCTGACCCCTCTCTTTCTTTTCAAGTGATCTCTTTTAAGTCATTTCTTTTATGCTCCATGTTCTTATGTTGTAGGATGTTCTTTTATATTCCTCTTACTTCCCTTTTCATGTTCATATAATGAGAGATCCCCTATTACTCTCATTATTTCGTTTTATGAATGTTTAAGTGGTGCCGTTAGGATGTCGAAATTTTTGTAACGGATTCTTTCTCCCATCTCATTTTTCAAGATCTATTTTCATGTAATGTCATTCAAGTTACTTTTTATTATGTTGGTTTATGATCTCTATATCTATTATACTGATCTTTTATGATCATATTATGAGATAACCCATTTGATCTCTTCAATTTAGTATTGTGATGTTTTACGTGGCGCCGTTAGGCTGCCGAATTTTTAATTGGTTCTTTCACCATTATCATTTTCAAGTTCTACTTTCATGTAAAGTCTCTCAAGTTCCTTTTTATTATGTTGGGTAATTATATCTATATCTATCATACTGATGTTTTATGATCATATGATGATATACCCCATTTTATCTCTTCAATTCAGTATTTTGATGTTTTAAGTGGCGCTGTTTGGCTGCCGAATTTTTAAGTGGTTCTTTCACCTTTCTCCTTTTTCAAAGTTCTAATTCCATGTCAAGTCTTTCAAGTACCTTTTTATTATGTTGGGGTATTATCTCTATATCTATCATACTGATATTTCATGTTCATATGATGAGAGGCCCTATTTTATCTCATCAATTCATTTTTGGTTGAAGTTTATGTGATGCCGTTAGGCTGCCGAGTTTTCATAAGAGAAATCTTATTTTTGTCTTCCTTTCATGTTCTTCATTTTATATGGTATATTTTCAAATTTCATTACCATGTTCTTAAATCCTTTATATTCTGTCTCTATACTGTTTTTTGGGTCAATTAAGATTGTTTGACCAGTGTCCCCTCTCTTTTCAGCGTTTTCTAAAACCCTGTAACGTAGCTGTTGTGCTGCAAAATGTTTGTCTCAAAATGCCTCTCATTTTCTCAAAATTATTTTATGTTATTAAGTGAATACTCAATGATCTTATTTCTACAGGGGTATTCACATATATGTCAAAATTGTATATTTTATATTCTGGGATTTACATACATGAAACCCACATTCCCTTTCTGTGGGTTTAAAGTGACATAAAGATCATGTCTTTAAAGCAGTTTTTAAAACGTTATGATTATGAAATGAAACCTATTTCTTTTATGCTATGTGGGTTGTTTATGAAAGGATTTCTGATGATATATGTGGCTCACATGATGATAAATACAAATTTAATGGTGCTCCCTGATAGCGCTCCAATGCATTGGGTAATGATGTAACCACTAGAGATTACAATTTTCACGATATCTTGGTGAATAACCTTGGTAATTTTCAAATTACACCTTGGGGATGGACCTTGGTGATATTTTCATGATTATCTATGTTAAATGATGTAGCCACATCTTAAATTTATGAAAAATGTTATTTTTATTATGATATTCCACATAATTTCTTTCTCATGCCTTAAAGTTCTTTTTCATGACATAGTTGATGTATCACAAGTTCATATGTTATGTGTTTCTATTGTTTCCCTTACTGGGCCTTCTGCTCACCCTTTTTTTTGATGTATGTCCCCAGGTTATGAGATGCAGTAATGAACCTAGGATGAACTTAAGGATAATCCTTTCAAGTGTTTAAGAAGAATGTTTTATCATGTTTTCATGTATTATGTTCCTGGTTTCCAAAACACTAAACCTTAAAGATCCTCAGTTTTGTGTAATGTAATGAAAGTTTATGTGATAAAAATGCGGGATGCTATAGTTGGTATCAAAGGATGGTTTAGTTATTTATAGAAATTAGGATATGAAAACTTTAGAAAGAAGCCTATATAAAAGTTTATATATAGGAAATCTTCCTGGTATTTTGATGAGTATTGAGTAAGGAGTTGGCAAGAAAATACATCCATGTCTGGATACGAGCAGGTAGAGGTGGATCTGGCATAGATGAACATAAGGGTAAAACCCAAAAACACCGCTTTGAGCTAGACTCGAATGGGAACTGGTACCCGACAATGGGCTTTGCTGCACTCTTGGTTACGACACTCCCGGGGGATATGCTTTGGTAAATTCATAAGCTTAGTATGAACCATTATTAAAGGAAAAAAGATAAAATAAAATAAATATTCACATAAGAATATATGATCATGGATAACCTAGATGGGAACCTATGGGATCACAAGTTAGGGTATACTTTTCTTCTATAAGTTATCCTTATATGCTTTAAGTTCCTTTTCATGATTATTAGCTAAGTATTTAAGCCCCTAATTATACTTTCTGTTCCTAGTTAATGGTGGGAAATGGAAGAATATGTCCCAATAACCAATGTGATAAGAAATGCGATGATTGACATATTAATATGACAGAGATGATTAGGGGATTAAAAGATGATTAGTATTTTGGAAAATGTTCACTATTTTGGGGACCCTATATGATCGAGGTAAATAGATTACTACGGTATTTTCATTGAGGAGTAAGGTTGACTTATATTTTGAAGAATCGATGAATTTATGGTGAACTTATGATAATTTAGGTTACTTATGGAAATGATTAACCTATCTTGGGTAAAATATGTTTAGGTTAGCTACTTTTGTTATAAGATGTTAGGAGTGGTTGATGTTGTTTGGAGATGAACAATGAAGTTTATTTTGGATGACAATGTTATCAAATCTTTCTCGTATTTGGGTTTCAATCTTAGTTTGGTTTATTTTGAGGAATTTTAAGGACCGTTATTTATGGAATGGTCTATGATGAACTTTGGGTAGTACCATGGAACTTTGAATATTTAAAAGTAGTTTCCATTCCTATGGGATTCTTTCTTTTTGAAGAGTTGTTTTACCATACCCTTTCTGTTTTTGGGATAATGTTTAAAGATAGAAGAAATAGATAGTTAATCTTTTGTGGATTATGAGATTCTCTAGAAGATGATTCTTATTCTTTTGATGAGACCAGTGTTTTTTGAATCATTTAGAGAAAAGATTAGTTTTGTTAGATACTTATTAAAGGATGAAACTCTACTTGAAGGTTGGTATATTTCCTTATGTTTTTGTTCTATGAAGTAGTTGAATTCCTCAAAATTATGAAAAGGAACGTAAAACAAAAATGTCATTGGTTTACGTTTCCTACTAGGTAATCAAAGAACATTTACAAACATCAAAAGTTTGGGATTTTCTTATGGTTAACTTTCTCCTAATCGTGTTTTCTATCACTCTCCCTCAGAACTTGACCCTTTGTTTTCTCCTCCATTTCCATGTTTTCCTATATGAAATCCTAGTGTGGGTTAACTCGGGTGACCTTTGTACTGCCCTTTATTTCTTTTAAAGTAATAGTTTTACTGACTCCTTTTCTGATGTGGGACTTTCAATGAAATCTCAAAACCCAATTTTAAAAATTGTGAGGATGCAATTTCTTAAGGGGGGAAGATTGTAAAGAACCGAAATTTTGAATAAATCTTGTTTCCTAATTTTGTGTGTTGTTTTATTTTATTTTTATACTCAACAAAAATGTTTCATTTGATAATATGAGTATAATTAAAATGAGACCATTGGATTTTGACTGTTATATGACCATTGTTCAATATGACCGCTGTAAACTAAACGTTTCGATTATTGTCTCTAAATACAAGTAATCTTGGTTAATTAATATAGAAAGAAGATTCGATGGCCTCACCCAGTAGTCTTGGACCG
This sequence comes from Viscum album, assembly GCA_963277665.1. NCBI lineage: Eukaryota > Viridiplantae > Streptophyta > Magnoliopsida > Santalales > Viscaceae > Viscum > Viscum album. Next base: position 822,894,190 of record OY728165.1, read on the forward strand.
ATCGAAGCCCATATAACAGAACTTGGGAAGGAGGTAGCACCACTGGGCTTTGCTCTGGACCAAACCCAAGCCGAACATCATCGTGTGAAGCTAGAACAGAATCTCCTTTGCGAGAAGTTCAAACTGATAGAAATTACTAATCGTGCGATGTTGGCCGAGCCTCCCTCGAATTCTCTCACCTTAGCACACCTTACACTTGGGTCCTATGTTGGTGTGATAAGGGGCTATGTAAGGAGACCGTAACTGCCTTGTGTAATCATTTGTTTTAAATAAAAATTGGGATTTCTTCTTATGATGAAGTTTATGAATTTTCAAATGACCGGATAAATATAGTATGCATATTTTTGATGAATTTTAGAAAAAAGGATATTTTAAAATTTTTTATGTAAACCTTAAATAATTAAAAACGTGTAATGATATTCAAAAAATGGTCTTCTACAATTATGTCCAGTATGAAATTCAGAGTCTAATAAGATCAACTTGATTTTTGATTAATTGTAAATTATGAATACTGATTTTATGATTAGGATTGGTAATGTGTCCAAATGGATTAGTAATCTCACTTAAAGAAAGTATTAATATAATTTAGGCACCTTGATTAAGTAATGTGATTCAATAAAATCGTTAAATAACGGTTTCGTAAATTATTATTCAAGTATTAGTTTTTTAGTGTGAATAGAGTTTTTTAATTAAAAATTAAATTAAAAATATTTAGAAAAATATTTTTAAAATGGATTTCATTTTTGAACTCAGAGCATCGATGTTATGTTAAGGTAATTTTTGGGGATTTTTCTGAAAAAAATGAATTTTCGGTGAATAGTGTATTTATTTAAAAATTAAATTAAAATATTTATAAAATTATTTTTATAAAATGGATTTCAATTTTGAAATAAGAGCATATATATTTGGTTGTGGTGAAACTTTGTGATTTTTATGAGAAATTTGAATTTTCGATGAATAGTGAAAATACTGTTTTTAAGTTACGGGTGTTTAATGACATCATTAAATGACGTATTAAGTATTTAATCAATATGGTCGACTTATGAATAGTAATATAAGGTATGAGGTGTCCCATGTGGCCAATACCATGGGAAAATACCACGTGCAAGCCAATGGTTTTTCCAAAACCACCAATGATGTGTCCCTTGGCCATTAATGCCTTGTCCCCTCACTTTCCCTATAAATACCAAGCCCTCCTATCATCCATTTGACTCAAAAACCATACTCAACGAATTTCTGGTCTCCTTACCTCCCAAGGAGTCCTCCCAAGGTTCCCCCAATCCCTCAAGGTCCAAACCTTTAAGTTTTAAGAGTTACGTTTTAAGGTAAGGGATCTGACCCCTCTCTTTCTTTTCAAGTGATCTCTTTTAAGTAATTTATTTTATACTCCATGTTCTTCTGTTGGAGTATGTTCTTTTATATTCCTCTTACTTACCTTTTCATGTTCATATAATGAGATATCCCCTCTTACTCTCATTATTTGGTTTTATGAATGTTTAAGTGGCGCCGTTAGGCTGCCGAAATATTTGTAACGAATTCTTTCTTCCTTCTCATTTTTTAAGATCTATTTTCATGTAAAGTCTTTCAAGTACCTTTTTATTATGTTGGGGTATGATATATATATCTATCATACTGATCTTTTATTATCATATTATGATATACCCCATTTTATCTCTTCAATTTAGTATTTTGATGTTTTACGTGGCGCCGTTAAGCTGCCGAATTTTTAAGTGGTCCTTTCACCCTTCTCGTTTTCAAGTTCTACTTTCATGTAAAGTCTTTCAAGTTCCTTTTTATTATGTGGGGGAATGATCTCTATATCTATAATACTGATATTTTATTATCATATGATTAAATCCCCATTTGATCTATTCAATTCAGTATTTTGATGTTTTAAGTGGCGTCGTTAGGCTGCCAAATTTTTAAGTGGTTCTTTCACCTTTCTCCTTTTTCTAAGTTATAATTCCATGTCAAGTCTGGAAAGTCCCTTTTTATTATGTTGGGGTATTATCTCTGTATCTATCATACTGATATTTTATGTTCATATGATGAGAGACCCTATTTTATTTCATCAATTCATTTTTGGTTGAAGTTTATGTGACGCCGTTAGGCTGTCGAGTTTTCATAAGAGAAATCTTATTTTTGTCTTCCTTTCATGTTCTTCATTTCATATGGTATATTTTCAAATTTCATTACCATTATCTTAAATCCCTTATATTCTGTACCTATACTGTTTTATGGGTCAATTATGAATGTTTGACCCGTGTCCCCTCTCTTTTCAGCGTTTTCTAAAACCCTGTAACGTAGCCGTTGTGCTGCAGAATTTTCGTCTCAAAATGCCTCTCACATTTTCTCAAAATTATTTTATGTTGTAAAGTGAATACTCAAAGATCTTATTTCTATAGGGTTATTCACATATATATCAAAATGTTCTATTTTAAATTCTTGGATTTACATACATGACACCCACTTTCCCTTTCCGTGGGTTTAAAGTGACATAAAGATCATGTCTTTAAAGCAGTTTTTAAAACACTGTGATTATGAAATGAAACCCATTTCTTTTATGCTATGTGGGTTGTTTATTAAATTATTTATGATTATATATGTGGCTCATATGATTATAAAGAAAAATTTAAGGGTTCTCCCTGATAGAGCTCCAATGCATTGGGTAGTGATGTAACCACTAGAGATTACAATTTTCACGATATCTTGGTGAATAACCTTGGTAATTTTCAAATGACACCTTGGTGATGGACCTTGGTGATATGTTCATGATTTTCTATGTTAAATGATGTATCCAAATCTTAAAGTTATGAAAAATTTTATTTTTATTATGATATTCCACATGATTTCTTTCTCATGCCTTAAAGTTCTTTTTCATGACATAGTTGATGTATCTCAAGTTCACATGTTAAATGTTTCTCTTGTTTCCCTTACTGGACCTTCTGCTCACCCTTTCTTTTGATGTATGTCCCCAGGTTCTGATATGTATTAATGAACCTAGGATGAACTTAAGGAGAATCCTTTCAAGTGTTTAAGAAGAATGTTTTATGTTGTTTTCATGTATTATGTTCCTGGTTTCCAAGACACTATACCTTAAAGATCCTCAGTTTTGTGTAATGTAATGAAAGTTTATGTGATAAAAAGGCGGGATGATATAGTTGGTATCAAAGGATGGTTTAGTTATTTGTGCAAATTAGGATATGGAAACTTTAGGAAGAAGCCTATAGAAAAGATTATATATAGGAAATCTTTCTGGTATTTTCGTGAGTATTGAGTAAGGGGTTGCCAAGAAAATACATCCCTGTCTGGATACGTGTAGGTAGAGGTGGCTCTAGCACAGATGTACATAGGGGTAAAATCTAAAAACACCGCTTTGAGCTAGACTCGAACAGGAACTGGTAAACGACTACGGGCCTTACTTCACTCTTGGTTACGACACTCCCGGGGGATATGCTTTGGTAAATTCATAAGCTTAGTATGAACCATTATTAAAGGAAAAAAGATAAAATAAAATAAAGATTAACATAAGAATATATAATCATGGATAACCTAGATGGGAACCTATGGGATCAAAAGTTAGGGTATAATTTTCTTCTATAAGTTATCCTTATATGCTTTAAGTTCCTTTTCATGATTATTGGCTAAGTATTTAAGCCCCTAATTATAATTTCTCTTCCTATTTAATGGTGGGAAATGGAAGAATATGTCCCAATAACCAATGTGATAAGAAATGTGATGATTGACGTATTAATATGACAGAGATGACTAGGGGATTAAAAGATGATTATTATTTTTGAAGATGTTCACTATTTTGGGGACCCTATATGATCGAGGTAAATAGATTACTACGGTATTTTCATTTAGTAGTAAGATTGACTTATATTTTGAAGAATCAATGAATTTAAGGTGAACTTTTGATAATTTAGGTTACTTATAGAAATGATTAACCTATATTGGGTAAAATATGTTTAGGTTAGCTACTTTTGTTATAAGATGTTAGGAGTGGTTGATGTTGTCTGGAGATGAACAATGACGTTTATTTTGGAAGACTATGTTATCAAATCCTTCTCGTATTTGTGTTTCAATCTTAGCTTAGTTTATTTTGAGGAATTTTAAGGACTGTTTTTTATGGAATGGTCTATGTTGAACTTTGGGTAGCACCATGGATCTTTGAAGATTTAAAAGTAGTTTCCATTCCTGTGCGATTCTTTATTTTTGAAGAGTTGTTTTACCATACCCTTTCTGTTTTTGGGATAATGTTTAAATATATAAGAAATAGAAAGTTAATCTTTTGTGGATTATGTGATTCTCTAGAAGATGATTCTTATGATTTTTATGAGACCAAGTGTTTTTGAATCATTTGGAGAAAATATTTGTTTTGGTAGAGACTTATTAAAGGATGAAACTCTACTTGAAGGTTGGTATATTTCCTTATGTTTTTGTTCTATGTAGTAGATGAATTCCTCAAAATTAAGAAAAGGAATGTAAAACAAAAACGTCGTTGGTTTACGTTTCCTACTAGGTAATCAAAGACCATTTACAAAAATCATAAGTTTGGGATTTTCTTATGGTTAACTTTCTCCTAATCATGTTTTCTATCACTCTCCCTCAGAACTTGACCCTTTGTTTTCTCCTCCATGTCCATGTTTTCCTACATGAAATCCTATTGTGGGTTAACTCAGGTGACCTTTGTACTTCCCTTTCTTTATTTTAAAGTAATAGTTTTACTGACTCCTTTTCTGATGTGGGAATTTCAATGAAATCTCAAAACCCAATTTTAAAAATTGTGAGGATGTAATTTCTTAAGGGGGGAAGATTGTAACGACCCAAAATTTTGAATAAATATTGTTTCCTAATTTTGTGTGTTATTTTATTTTATTTTTATACTCAACAAAAATGTTTCATTTGATAACATGAGTATAATTAAAATGAGACTATTGGGTTTTGACTGTTATATGACCATTGGTCAATATGACCGCTGTAAACTAAAAAATTTGATTATTGTCTCTATATACAAGTAATCTTGGTTAATTAATATAGAAAGAAGATTCGATGGCCTCACCCAATAGTCTTGGACCGATCGAAGCCCATATAACAGAACTTGGGAAGGAGGTAGCACCACTGGGCTTTTCTCTGGACCAAACCCAAGCCGAACTTCATCGTGTGAAGCTAGAATGAAATCGCCTTTGCGAGAAGTTCAAACTGATAGAAATTACTACTCGTGCGATGTCGGTCGAGCCTCCCTCGGATTCTCTCACCTTAGCACACCTTACACTTAGGTCCTATGCTGGTGTGATAAGGGGCTATGTAAGGAGACCATAACTGCCTTGTGTAATCCTTTGTTTTAAATAAAAATTGTGATTTCTTCTTATAATGAAGTTTATGAATTTTCAAATGACCGGATAAATATAGTATGCATATTTTTGATGAATTTTAGAAAAAAGGATATTTTAAATTTTTTTATGTAAACCTTAAATAATTAAAAACGTGTAATGATATTCAAAAAATGGTATTCTACAATTTTGTCTAGCACAAAATTTAGAGTCTAATAAGATCAACTTGATTTTTGATTAATAGTAAATTATGAATAGTGATTTTATGATTAGGATTAGCAATGTGTCCAAATGGATTAGTAATCTCACTTAAAGAAAGTATTAATATAATCTAGGCACCTTGATTAAGTAATGTGATTCAATAAAATGGTTAAATAACGGTTTCGTAAATTATTATTAAAGTATTAGTTTTTTCATGTGGATAGTGTTTTTTAGTTAAAAATTAAATTAAAAATATTTAGAAAATTATTTTTAAAATGAATTTCATTTTTCAACTCAGAGCATCAATATTATGTTAAGGAAATTTTTGGGGATTTTTCTGACAAAAATGAATTTTTGGTGAATAGTGTATTTATTTAAAAATTGAACTAAAATTTTTACAAAATTATTTTTATAAAATGGAGTTAATTTTTGAAATCAGAGAATCTATATTTGGTTATGTTGAAATTTTGCGATTTTTCTGAGAAAGTTGAATTTTCAATGAATAGTGAAAATACTGTTTTTAAGTTACTGGTGTTTAATAACATCATTAAATGATGTATTAAGTATGTAATCAATATGGTAGACTTATGAATAGTAATATAAGGTATGAGTGTCCCAAGTGGCCAATACCATGGGCAAATAACATGGGCAAGCCCATGGTTTTTCCAAAACCACCAATGAGGTGTCCCTTGGCCATTAATGCGTTGTCCCCTCACTTTCCCTATAAATACCAAGCCCTCATCTCATCCATTCGACTAAAAAACCATCCTCAACGAAGTTCTAGTCTACATAACTCCCAAGGAGTCCTCCCAAGGTGCCCCCAAGCCCTCAAGGTCCAAACCTTTGTGTTTTAAGAGTTACGTTTTAAGGTAAGGGATCTGACCCCTCTCTTTCTTTTCAAGTGATCTCTTTTAAGTCATTTATTTTATGCTCCATGTTCTTATGTTGGAGGATGTTCTTTTATATTCCTCTTACTTCCATTTTCATTTTCATATAATTATAGATCCCCTCTTACTCTCATTATTTCGTTTTATGAATGTTTATGTGGCGCCGTTAGGCTGCCGATATTTTTGTAACGGATTTTTTCTCCCAGCCCATTTTTCAAGATCTATTTTCATGTAAAGTCTTTCAAGTTCCTTTTTATTTTGTTGGGGTATGATATATATATCTATCATACTGGTATTTTATGATAATATGATGAGAGACCCCATTTGATCTCTTCAATTTAGTATTTTGATGTTTTACGTGGCGCCGTTAGGCTGCCGAATTTTTAAGTGGTTCTTTCATCCTTCTCATTTTCAAGTTCTACTTTCATGTCAAGTCTTTCAAGTTCTTTTTTATTATGTTGGGTAATGATATCAATATCTATCATACTAATATCTTATGATCATATGATGAGATACCCCATTTGATCTCTTCAATTCAGTATTTTGATGTTTTAAGTGGTGTCGTTAGGCTGCCGAACTTTTAAGTGGTTCTTTCACCTTTCTCCTTTTTCAAAGTTCTAATTCCATGTCAAGTCTTGAATGTCCCTTTTTATTATGTTGGGGTATTATCTCTATATCTATCATACTGATATTTTATGTTCATATGATGAGAGACCCTATTTTATCTCATCAATTCATTTTTGGTTGAAGTTTATGTGACATCGTTAGGCTGCCATGTTTTCATAAGAGAAATATTATTTTTGTCTTCCTTTCATGTTATTCATTTAATATGGTATATTTTCAAATTGCATTACCATGTTCTTAAATCCCTTATATTCTGTCCCTATACTGTTTTATGGATCAATTATGAATGTTTGACCTGTGTCCCCTCTCTTTTCAGCATTTTCTAAAACCCTGTAACGTAGCCGTTGTGCTGCAGAATTTTCCTCTCAAAATGCCTCTCTCTTTTTCCCAAAATTATTTTATGTTATTAAGTTAATACTCAAAGATCTTATTTCTACAGGGGTATTCACATATATATAAAAATTATCTATTTTAAATTCTGGGATTTACATACATGAAACCCACTTTCCCTTTCCGTGGGTTTAAAGTGACATAAAGATCATGTCTTTAAAGCAGTTTTTAAAACGTTATGATTATGAAATGAAACCCATTTCTTTTATGCTATGTGGGTTTTTTATGAAATTATTTATGATGATATATGTGGCTCACATGATGATAAAGACAAATTTATGGGTGTGCTTTGATAGCGCTCCAATGCATTGGGTAATGATGTAACCACTAGAGATTACAATTTTCACGATATCTTGGTGAATAACCTTGGTAATTTTCAAATGACACCTTGGGGATGGACCTTGGTGATATGTTCATGATTGTCTATGTTAAATGATTTAGCCACATCTTAAATTTATGAAAAAATTTATTTTTATTGTGATATTCCACATGATTTCTTTTTCATGCCTTAAATTTCTTTTTCATGACATAGTTGATGTATCTCAAGTTCACATGTTAAATATTTCTCTTGTTTCCCTTACTGGGCCTTCTTCTCATCCTTTCTTTTGATGTATGTCCACAGGTTATGAGATGCAGAAATGAACCTAGGATGAACTTATGGAGAATCCTTTCAAGTGATTAAGAAGAATGTTGTATGTTGTTTTCATGTATTATGTTCCTGGTTTCCAAGACACTAGACCTTAAAGATCCTCAGTTTTGTGTAATGTAATAAAAGTTTATGTGATAAAAAGGCGGGATGCTATATTCATAAAATATTAAGTTTTAGATAACTACCTGTATACTTGACTCAGTCTTGGGATAACCTCTCGTGTACCCTATTTTAGGATTGGTATAACCTACCATGTATCCTTTGATCTCATACAACATTAATCATTACCCAATGAATTTGAGGGAGATATAGGTCCCATCCATCTCAAAATTAAAACCACATTTTTGTGTGACATAACATCATAATAACATTCATTTTATCAAAACACAAGAAATAAAATAAGATAATTTTCTTCATATAATAACCTATGGAAAATATACTATTTTTATAATCATTTATTCATCTCAGCATAGCATAACCAATGAAAAAAAAGAAGTAGATTTCATACTAATTTTATCATGGTATAACCCATAGAAGATAAATGGATTTCATAAAATTCATTTTATTATAAACACAAACCATTAAGAGAATGAATAAAAATGGTATCTGTAACATCCCCAAATGATAGAGGGTTAAATGACTAAATGATATGACTCATGTCAACAAGGTGCACCTTCCATTTCGGGAGCCCGTCTGATTAGAACTCCATAGTTAAGAGTGCTTGGCTTGGAATAGTGATCAGGATGGGTGACCTTCTGGGAAGTTTCCCAGGTTGTGTGTGAGTGAGGACAAAGCACACTAGAATGGACATGTGTTGGCTTGTGGGGACTGTCATTAGTCAGATCACCCGTTTGGGCACGTGGGTGGACCTTGGGGTGGGACCCACGTGTCTACGGGGCAACTGGTGGTACCTGGTGGGCCAGGACCCGACAGCCATATTAAGGCGGGGTGGTTGTGCTGTCACTGGGACCCAGTTGTCACAGTTGGTATCAGAGGAGGAACCCAGCCTTAAGATCGCGGTGCACTGCCTGGGTTGAGTTGTAGGGCCCATAACGAGGGCGTTGTGCTCTAAAGGGGGGGGGGTGATTGTAACATCCCCAAATGATAAAGGGTTAAATGACTAAATGATATGACTCATGTCAACAAGGTGCACCTTCCATTTCGGGAGCCCGTCTGATTAGAACTCCATAGTTAAGCGTGCTTGTCTTGGAATAGTGATCAGGATGGGTGACCTTCTGGGAAGTTTCCCAGGTTGTGTGTGAGTGAGGACAAAGCACACTAGAATGGACATGTGTTGGCTTGTGGGGAATGTCATTAGTCAGATCACCCGTTCGGGCACGTGGGTGGACCTTGGGGTGGGACCCACGTGTCTACGGGGCAACTGGTGGTACCTGGTGGGCCAGGACCCGACAGCCATATTAAGGCGGGGTGGTTGTGCTGTCACTGGGACCCAGTTGTCACATTAAAGGAAGATGGAAGGTTGGGAGCTTCGTGTGGGCCCCACCACACTTAATCCTCCCAAGGGAGTTTAAGTGGATGTGGGCCCCACTCCCAACTCCCTTTGGAAGGATTTAACAAGTTAAAATAAAAATTTGTATTTCACAAATTTTATTTAACTTAATCAAAAAACCCAAAAACTAACATTCAACCCGCAATAAACGCAACATCCGAAAAGGTCTCCTTAAGCGAATATTGGCGCTGCGAGTTCATCGGTGCCCTCGGATTTCAATTCCGAGCACCGGATCAAAAGTTAGAAATTCCCGCTCGTTCGTTCACTGAACGTACCCGAGCCAAACTTCGGAAAATGATTCCGGGAACTCCGGGCCTCGGAATCAGGTGCCGTCAGAAACCGCGCTCTTGTAAAATTCCAAGGAAAATTAAGAAAAAATTTCCCTTGAATTTTACGGGTCTTTACATTACTCCCACCTCAGGGCTTTACGTCCCCGTAAAGATATATCAAAAACTAGGGAAACAAATGAGGGTACTTAGCACGCATCTGAGCCTCCCGCTCCCATGTGCTCTCCTGTAGATTCCCATGCTGCCATCTGATGCGCACAAGAGGAATCGATCGCCCACGCAGGACCCGCTCCTGTCGATCCTCTATCTCCACCGGGACCTCCGTAAAAGTCGCCCCATCTTCATCGTCAAGCTCCCCATGGTCAATGATGTGCGTTGGGTCGTGCACGTATCTCCACAGCTGAGACACGTGGAAGACGTCGTGCACCCGGTGCAACTGAGGTGGTAGAGCCAGGCGATAAGCCACCTCACCAATCCTGCTGAGGACCTGGAAGGGTCCGATGAAGCTCGGAGATAACTTGTCGCCTCGGCCAAATCTCCGAATACCACGTCGAGGTGAGACCCACAAGAAGACGTGGTCGCCATCCTCAAACTCTAGTGGCCTCCGCCTCCTGTCAGCATATGACTTCTTCCGGCTCTGAGCTGTCCTCATCCACTCCTGGATGACCTGGACCTTCTCTGTCGTGGCCTGAACCATCTCCGGTCCCATCAGAGCTGCAAGATTTCTTCTTTGCCGATAAGAGAAATCTGGTCCCATCCCCTGGATGAACCACATTCTTTGCCTAAAACAGTCAATCCTAACATGGATGATACTAATCCATACCAAGGATGACGTCGTAAGGCCTCGACGCTACTACTAAGAGATTCAACCGTTACTCTCGCCTCCAAGGGTTGAGTCACACTGTCGGCATCAGTGTGTGGTAACTGGGTCTCCTCCAGTAGATGTCTCACAAGTGAGGGTCAAGTCAACAGCCAAAACTGGAACCTCTTAGTAACATCACGAAAGAGGATAGGAACGAAAATATCACAAAGGTATGCGTCTTTTATTATTGCAGCTCATAATACAAGATGCTACACAAATGAAACAAGGAACCAGAAGTACAAAGGATGTATCCACTAGTTCTGCTCCTGTCCATCGGCTCCCAGAGCTCCATGATCGAAGGCCTCGGCTTCCTGAAGTTGAGCTCTCGCATGTTCACCTACTCCCTGTGGTCGGGGTGGACCTCCTGGTGGTGGTGGTGGCAGAGCCTCAAAGCGTCGCCCACCACCGGCTGCTCGTCCAGCTCCTCTGCCTCGTCTGCCTCCTCCCTGTGGACCTCCACGGTCGAACCTCTGCCTCTGCCGGGGAGGTTCTTCACTTAACTGCTGATCATCAACATGGCGGGTCGGACAGTCACGTGCCATGTGACCAATCCCGCCACAGGAGTAACACTGCCCACTTTCGGCACACCTGGCTCTGACTCCACCCCGGCTTCCCCGCACAACTGAGCCTGAGTCGTGCAGTCGGCCACTGGTAGGTCTGGTCTGCCTAGAACCCTGAGTCATCCGTCGGCTACCTGCTACAGATGACTCTTCCACGTGCCGCCCTGCGGTGGGTCGCTGCACTGGTGTAGATTCAGCAAGGAAGCTCTCGATCAGAAGGGCCCGATCCAGTACTCCTATGTGAGTCGGTATGCTAAGGGAGATCAGCGATGCCCTGATCTCGTGTCTCAAACCCTGCTCGAAGGTCCGGTCCCGGAAGTATGGGTCCCGTACCATGTCGGTCGAGTAGCGCGAGAGATCGGTAAATCTCGCCGAGTACTGAGCGACCGTCATACTGCCCTGCCGCAGCTGAAGAAGCTCCTGGATACGCACCGCACGAAGGGTGGCTGGGACGAACTCCGAGCAGAAGATGCTCTCAAAGTCCATCCAAAGTAGAGATGTCTCATCGTGCACCTGGAGCATCAAGCTCCACCATCATCCATCTGCTGCGTGTAGTAGGCTCGTATCGAGGATCACCATGAGGTCTGCTAGTGTCCTCACTAGCCTAAACACTCGTACCAATGCCTCCAACCAGTCCTCTGCTGCCTGGGGATCCGTCTCCCCGCGAAACCTGGGTGGTCGCTGGTGCTGAAACTCATGCAGTGTGCTGAGGTGACGTGCATCGTCAGCGGCTGGCGCTGGAAACATCGGGGGCTCGGTGGGTAGTGCTACCACCGGTGCCACTGCTGACAAAGGGCCCTGCACCGAAGCCTCGTCGCTCGGTGGGCTGTCGTCACACTCGACTCTCGGAACCCTAGCTGGCTGCCGTCGTGGGGGGCATCCTGAATAGGAAACAGGTGCGCCACGGTCAAACAGTATACCTGGTGAGCTGATTTAAGTAATCACAAAGAAAACTTTGAAACACACACGCAATCAATGTTTTCGTGCATTAAGTCGGAAATCAGAAGTCAGGGTCCTGGTGTACGGATACGTCGGCCGCCGCACCAACACTGGACTCCCTCGACTGATAACCACACTCAATACGCTAAACATTATTGCTTCGTATAGAAAAGATCAGATTTCGCGGTAGAACCGAACTCCTCTGATACCAATTTGTCACGACCCGCCCTCGGGGTCCGTGTCGTGACTACCCCAAGCCCGCCTTCCATAGGCCAGGGGCTGGCGACTAGCTCCAAGACGTAAATCCCGGTAAAAAGTGAAGGCATTGCCTTTGTAAAGTAAACAAACACCACAGAGTAAGAAAGCGGAAAGTAAACACTAAGAAAAAGCATAGTACAACTGAAAGTGCGGAAAAGTAAATGGGCCAGTATACAAACCCAAACTGAAAGTAAAGTACAACTCGAAAGGGAAAACAACAACTGAAAAGTAAAAGCCGCTACACCGAACTGTCCACTGGAAATCCCACCTGAAGGGTGGGTACAGATAGCTCCACTGCTCTACGGGTCCCGTCGTCCGCTCCGAGCACGTCCCGCCCAGTGGTCCACCTCCAGGTACTGTCCTGCTCTGCAAGCCTCAGCTAAGGTCAACGCTGTCCGTCGTCTGCAACCAACACAACGTAGTGCGGGAAAAGCCCGTGCAGGGGTGAGTATAAGCTACTCAGTAGGGACCCCGAGACCCCTGAAGGTCTCTCAAATCCACAAAGGCTAAACCACGAAGAAAGGTACAATCACGAAGTATCAACCGACACTGCTTAGGTATATGCCCATACATATACCTAAGTCATAAATTTCAAATACGCTCCAACCTCCGAGCCCAAGTACAACTCAGTCCACACAGGAAAGTAAACGTATTCCACACAGGAAAGAAAAACGTAATCCACACAGGATAGCACAACACAATCCACACAGGAAAGCAAAACGTAATCCACACAGGATAGCACAACACAATCCACACAAGAAAGAAACAGGATTCAGCTCACACAGGATTTTCATTATCAAAAACATAACAACTGAAGAGCCCCATCTCTGAAGTGTACAGTGTCCTGTCACGTCTCTGAGATACTGCTCACTAACCTAAGACTGCTGAGGTACTCCTCCTGTCGAGTACCGCGGGTCTGCCGCCAACTACCGGGCGCTCCGTCCGCTGAGGGTCTGCTGCTAAATACCAGGCGCTCACCCAAATAGCCTACAGAGGTACTCCTCCAGTCGAGTACCGCGGGTCTGCTGCCAACTACCAGGCGCTCCGTCCGCCGTGGGTCTGCCGCCAAATACCGGGCGCTCCGTCCACTGGGCTAGTCGACTTACTCCAAGTCGAGTCGGTCGAGCAGTCTTCAGGTCTCAGCCGGCTACACGGTCTCCGTACTCCGTACGCTCGTCTCCAGTATCGCAGGTCTGCCGCTACAACCAAGCGCACCACCTCTATCGAGTAAAACAGAAAATTCAGCTCACACGAATATACTTCTTCGGATGACGATAAAGATGATCACTGAACCATCTAAGTCGTCGGACCCACGAAGGATCGATAGGTACTAACCCCCGCAGTGACTTACATAGGATCAGACCCACACGGGATCGGGCCCACGCAGGACCTGTAGCACTGATCCACGTAGGATCACTGAGTGCAGTAGTCGTCGTCTTCGAATCCACACAGGATCTCTGTACTGTCGTCGTCGCAGTCACAGTAGCAGTAGTAGCAGCAGTAGCAGTCGCAGCCGGCACTAGGGTTCCCGCACATAGCAAGCTCGTTCGGAGGGTCCGCTCCACGAGCCGAGAGGCTGATACATCAACTGTAACAAAGTCCAGAGTTGATGTATCCAAAAGTTCCGTATCGTCAACAGGAACTCAACGCAACAGACGGCGCGTCGATCGGACGCCCGGTCTGAGAGTTATTGGCATTTTCGTCCCCGGGGCCCGGTTGGTTTTTAAGGCAAAACCAACCCGACCGTACTCCACTTGCGTCCAAACCTCAGGCGGAGCATGCCAAAAGAACCGTCTCACTAAGAGGAACACAACAAAACTGACGACACGTCAATCGGACGTCCGTAGCTCAAGATATGAGCGTTTCCGCTCCGAAGGCCCGGTTGGTTTCGTGAACGAACCAACCCGTCCGAACTCAAAGTGTTCCGAAACTTTGAGTGCGATATACCGAAACTACCGTCTCGATCCAAGGATCGCGTTTCCGCAGACGGTTCGTCGATCTGAGGTCCGTGGCTCATGTTATGGCCAAATGACCGAAACGATCCGAAAACGGGGGGGTCCGGGTCCGGACCGACCCGGCCCGGCAGGCGCGACCCGGCCCGAGCCGGCGGCCTGCCTGGCCGCGTGGCCGGAGGAAGCTCGGCCATCCGGCCGAGCGTGTGAAACGGGGGGCGGCACGGCAATATGCCGCACCCCTAATTTTTTTTAAGCGGCCCCCCACCGCACGTGGGGGATAACTCAAAGGGAGGTACTGGGGGTTTCAAATCCCCGGATTTAAAGGATCAAGGCCGGCTTTAAGCCGGCCGTTTTTATTACACGCGGGACCTGTGGGTCCCGCTTCCTTTGAAAGCCGGCGGCCGGCATGGCCGGCCGCCTTCCATTGCTATGCCGCGGCCTAATGGCCGCGGCTCTCCTAGACGCTGGCGGCCGGCGAAGTCGGCCGCCCCTGGTTTCTCCTCCGCTGCCGAAGTGCCGCAGCTCCTCCGTTCTCCTGCGGCCAGTGAGGCCGGCCGCCTTCTGGCTGCTCCGCCGCGGCCGTAGGGCCGCGGCCTACCTGATCTCCGGCGCCGGTGAGGCCGGCGCCCCTGGCTGCTCCGCCGCGACCGTAGGACCGCGGTCTCTTTGTATTCAACGACGCGGTGCATTGGCACCGCGTTTCTTCGTCACAGCTCGCTCCGGTCAATAATTCTTTTGTTCCTGCGCGGTTGCGACGACACCGCGCTGTCTCCGCTAAATTAACACGATAGAATAGAAGGGGGAGGAGAATCGGCCGTGTTCGTGCGGTCCGATCTCCTCCCGTTATAACGATATCAGTTGGCCAATCGTATAAATACAACAATGAACGTTTCACAAATTTTTAATAAAATTTGGAACTACGCCCAACGGGTTATTCTTTCATGATCGAGGGAATGAAACACGTAATATGAAAAGTTCAATCCCATACCTTGGTTCTGGAACGAAGACCGATGATCAATAACGATTCGCGGAAGTCGAGCGTCGCGATGGTCGACGTCACGGAAGAAGAACATCGATGTCGCGGTTATGTCGTCACGGAAGACGGTTCCCGAGAACGTGGAGTTCTTCGTCGAAGTTCGAAGATTCTTCAGGTTCTTCGTTAGAGTTGAAGAAGAAGAAGGAGGAGAAGCTCCAAAATTTCTTCTCAAGGTGGTAAAAGAATTCCCTAGAATAAAATAAGCTTTAAGCTTATATTATTACACAACTTTACCACAAGAATTTCAAAGGTTTGAATTTGAACAACTCACCTCAATTAATTCTTTACAGTATCAAAGTATCATATCCCCATTAAGGAATAGGTAACATTAACAGATGTTGTCTTGGATGTAAAATGATTTTGAATGATAATTTAAAACATTTCTGGGAGAAAATATACTATATTCTTTGAAAAATACTTTTTAAAACTTAAAAAATATTGAAAATAATTTTCTTTTAAAATAACCATGAAAAATTATAAATTAATCTTAAAATAAATTATTTTTCATTATTATGGGGTGATTCATTCTTGTCGTACAAGTTAAAATAAATATTTCATTCAAATTTTTTTGTAAAATACAATGGAGCATTTTTTAGAAAGTGACAGGAAGACTCCTATCAAAAAATATTGTAAAAAGTGAAACACAGGTAAAAATTTGAATTAAAAATCATATCATAATAATAAAACATGTTTGAAAATTTTTTGAGAAGATGTGGTTTTGGAAGAAAATGGATTTCTGCCGAAGGGAGAAATAAATCCAGATTTTATTAAAAACATTTTATCAATTATTTTAATTACTAAAGAGTGGGAAAACCATATTATTACTTAAAAATATCATGAATAACCCCATCAGAATAAAATTCATGATTTTTTGGAGATATGGAACATAATATTCTATCATTAGAAACATAATCATAAACTATTCCGATAAATGATGATATTTTAACATAAAATTGTTACCACTTTGGAATCTTTGAGATTATAAGAGATATTATATAAATATGTCCATCCAATGGTTTTTTAAAATTTTTTGGGTTATTCGTAACCCTTCTCTTTTTAGTTTACCCCCCCCCCCCACCGGTAGACCAATTTTTACCTTAACCGCTGTAAATAATTTTTAATGTTTTTACTATTCATTTTGGTAAAAAAATTATATTGAACCTAATTGATAATAAAAATTAGGATGATTCAAAATATAGGATCCTTTTTAAAAAATTTATTTCATAAAATTATCAAAATTTTATATAAAATCAATCTCAAAGATGTGATGAGAAAGTGGTTTTTTGAAGAGAAAATGTTCAAAAGTTTTCAGAGTTTTTATATCAAAATTCAATATTAAATTGATTATAATGAACTATATTGGATTAATTAGTGTATAACTTAATTAAATTTAATTTAAAAACTAAAATATAATTTATCTTTATAAATAAATTAAACTTAAAGGTAGTTTTCAAATACAATTCTACATTTTCCACCATTAATCAAAAAATGAACCTTTTCAAAAAAATCCCAGAATTTCACCCTAAGATAAATTTTAGAAGATTATTTAAAAATGATGTTTAATTTATCCAATTAATTTTCTAAAAGTGTGAAGATTTTATTTTATTAATGTTCACAAAAACAAACAAAATTTATTTTTTGAGAAAATAATTTTTTCAAAACATATAAAGACTTTAGCGAAAATTAAGTAAATTTTTTATCAATATAAAAAAAATTATTAATATTTAAAAACTAGTTATTACTATTCATATAAATAAGTTTAAAAAATTGGTTATAATGGTTATGTTTAGATAACAATATTAATAATATATCACGATCTTGTTAAAACATAGTGTTGTGTGTAACACATCCTTACCTAGTGTTGCGTATAAATAAAGAATAACTTGGTTTTAATTATAATGTAAGATATCAAATTAATTTAATTTATTTGAGAAAAAATAATTCATAAAAAATTAGGTTTTTATAGTTCCCTTCTTCTAGTGTGAAAAAAATTTTAGGCTCAAACAGTATAAAAACAATCGCACATAACAATGAAATTCAAATAGATTTTTTTAAGAATTTGTTTTATGATTTTTTATGGATTTTAATGTTCTTTTAATTGTTTTTTCTAGTTGTTCACATGTCACTTATTTGGAAATGGAACCAATATTTAAACTCTGATGTTCATTGTTTCACGAGTCAGATTTAATTATTCTATAAATCCTACTACTGCTAGAAGTACGGTGAGTAGGTGTATCGTGCCACAGGGAAGGCTTACATAATTGGGCCATGAAACAATAAAAAAATAAACAAAAAATAAATTAAATAGTAAATGTAATGATTTTTTGAAGGATAATGAGAAAAAATAATGATGATATAGATAGAGAGTCCAAAAAATGATGGAATTAAGTGAAGTCAGACTAGTTTGAATGAACTAAGAATGATATTCTCTTTTTTAACTTCACTAAACACAATTGTTCGGATTTTTTAAGATAGTGTTTTATAAACTTAACTAACATTATGTAAATTAAAAATTGTAGGGATCTTTCTAGAAAATTTTTGGTCAACCAAATTTTATAAAAATAGTATTTCATGGATGAGGAAGAGAGATATCATACTTTTTCAATTTTTGGTACTTTGAATGATAATCAAGAGTGAAAAAGTTCACAATTTTCACCTGATGGTACTTATAATAGTGTATAAATGATGCTCATAAAGAAAAGAAAATAAGTACAGTGTATAATTAAGATCACTAGCACAATTATGGAAATACAATCAAATAGATTGAAAAATAATCAATTTATTCAAATATGAAACACCTAGCATATTTTAATCATTCTAGTTTATAAAAACTAAAATAAAAATATATTCTATGAAATCCATATCAAAAAAAAACAAAAGGATGAGAAAGAGAAATGATGTTTCTCTATAGAGGTTGCCTTCTTCTCTAAGCTTTGTCTTCACTGGTTTCTACTTTAAAAGTGTTATTGTCTCGAGTTTTTTTCTCACTCTAGAAATATACTCTCTATCTCCCATCTATCTGAAAAGTATATTGTGTATGTCTCACTAAAAAATTTCACATTTTTAATCTTAATATTTCTTTTTATTTCTCTTACAGCTTACTAAATAAAATGACTACATGAATCCAATGAAATCTAAGTTATATATCTAATTCATTATCAACATGTCACTGCCACTAAAAGTTTATAATTTCCCTTCAACAAATTCAAAAACTTATAGAGGTAAGCAATTAACATTTAATCCCTCGTTTAAAATATTCTACATGTCAACCCAATTCCTTCCACTCAACGTACACCTCTCTCCACCTGATCTACTCCAATCATCTATTATTTCAATAACACAATTCTCTTCAAAACCATATCCTCTATTTCAAAAAGTCTTTGGCTAGGAATCCATAACTCTTTGAACCCACCATGAAACTATAGGACTACGGAAAAATGAGGTACCATTAATTGAGTTATCATATTAAAAACAATTACCGCAAAATTCATCCAAGCACCATGTGTGCAACCAAATTCAACTGAATGATCATGGAATTGGAGAACATGATCATCTCATTCTTCATATTTTAATCAAAAACCTATAGATGGAGAAATATAACTAGAAAATATAAATTTAAAAACATTTATTTGTTAACATTATTTAACTTTGATCGGATTGACATCATAAAAAAACCAAAATAATCCATGATGTCATCTTCAACATAAGAGACTCATCTAAAAACTTTATTTTACTCAACCATGGTCATAAATCATTGGTTTTCCTTCATTAATCTTTGACATTAACACCACTAGCTCATTCATGCTTCAATTTTAACTCACTTAAAATAGTTTTTTGAGGTCGGAAACACTATCTTGGAATCAACTTCATAAAAAAACATCTTATAACTTTATCTTCAAGTTTCAGCAAGATTATATATAGAAAAATCTCTATGTGGTTCATCTTCCTCGCATATGGATTGAGTAAGTCCAGATCCTGGTTCAACTTTCTACAGTTACACTCCTTTCATATTTGGTTATCAATAAATTCTCCTGCAAGCTTCGTCGGTTATTCTTGGTTTGACATGGCATCGCTATATGAGGGAGGTCTTGGATCCACGCTATTTCTTGATCCAAATCAGGACTTTACATTATTACATGGTTTCTGGTTTCCAAATTTGGCTATGGGACTATTACACATACCCAAAATTGGGATACAGATTTCTACTATGTAACTACCTTATTCAAATCCCTTAGGTGGATCCTATTCAAAATTGTCTACATGAATGCCTTATAAAAATGGATATTTTAGGTACATTTTGGATTTGACTACATAGAAAACACATCAAATTTGTCTATTTGGGTCAGGCTGAGAAATGGATACATAAAAACATTTCTACATATCCAAAACATGAAAATTCTCTTATGTGTCCATTTTTTAAATTACTAGAACAAATGAAGTGGCATCCAAAAACAATACAAAATAACTGAAGTACAAATCCAATAAAGAATAAAATTAGATTTCATTTGTTAAATAATTAAAAAAATAAGTAAAAAATTAAATGAAATAAATTAAAACTTATTATTTTGTCAAAAACAATATAAGATTAAAAATTAAAATCAACCTGATTAAATTGATTAACTAGTTAATTAATTAACAGAATTAATAAATTATAAAAATTTTGAAAGAATTGAATTATAATTTATTATTACTAATTTTTAAATTTTGTATATAATGATATTAAAATTTAAACATAAATTAACTAATTAATATATAAATAATAAAAGGGGAAAATATTTAGTAAACAAATCATAAAAATAAAAAATAAACAAATAACCTAGAAAATGCAACCCAAAAGACAATTCAAAATAAATTAAATAAATATTTTGAAGGATGAAAAATATGATATTTTACGAAATAAAATAAAAACTATTATTATAAATTTAATTAATTTTCTAAATATACTATAAACTAAACTTTAAGACACAATTAAACAATTTAATGTAATTATTATAAATAAAAACACAATAAATACCAAATAAAGGATGTGGAAAAATACATCAATTAATAGACACATTATATGGAAAATAAATAGATTGAAAATAATTTTATAGATAATTTCATTGAAATAATTGAGTATTTATTAATTCTAAAAAAATGGTTTAGAGATAACACATTTTAAGCCAACAATTTATTTAGGTTTAATTAACACTAAAATTAATTATTCTTTTTTGTAATTTATATTTTTTCTTTTTTGGGGGACTACACAACATATACTAAAAACCTATACGCCATGTTTCACACTTATCATGTATCTAGTATAGACACCTAGGGACTCAGCATGTATCTAGGTCTAGATACATGGTATGTACTAATAAGATACCCACCATGTGTTTAATCTATCGTGTGTCCATGTAACCAGCCAGTTAACATAGCGTATTCTTTGTATATGAGGATAAATCAGTCAAATAGAATTTATGATGCCTACGCACCATGTATTTCATTAATGTTATAGATATTTAGTATCATGTGCAGTATATCACATACCTGGCCACACGGGTAGTGAAAATTTCACTACGAAACTGTGTAGACTACATAGCATGTACTCTATCTACATGTTGTGTAGTCCAAGAGAAAACATCCTAGATTTTCCCACTCACCACATAGTGTGAATTAAATTCACCATGTGTTATTATTCCATGGTGTTCTATGTATACCATGAAATTTCTAGGTACAGTGTACTTAGGTGCACGACATGTACTTTTGGTCACATATTGTGTATCTATGTCCACCAGCCAGAATCCTCCGCACCTCTCAATGGAATCATTGATCATTATTCATCTATTATTAATATATTTAAGATGATAGGAAGCGTGAAAAAGAATATTAATATGTGGAAATCATGTTAATTAAAATCTAGATTAAATATCGAAGAAAATAAAATAAAATAAAATATTAAAAATTATGTATAATCAATCAAGGAATAATAAATAATTATAAACTATTATGTGACCTCTCGGATACAAATTTAAGGTTCTGGGTGTAGTGGAAGTTTTGGTTTTGGAAAATCCAATTTGTATTTTTATGATAATCCCTGAATAATCTATGATGTACATGACAAAAAATCATCATGACCAAAAAAATTGATATAAACATTAATTGAAAAGAACCTGAACCACAAAGAGGGTATCGTTTCACATATAATTTATAATTATTTTATTTAACTAAATAATTTCCATTTGGTGAATTATTTATAAATTTTTTATGATTATTTTATGACCTCTTTTCATATTGACACTATTTTAGGGGAACCAATAATAGATTCAACCAAGATATGGTCCTCAAATGCTTCATAAACCTATGATCATCACTATAGAATCCTCTGGGTTCTAGCGCTAATGAATCTAACTCTTGTGGTGGTCGACTCTGATCTCAACCAAATCCATCAAGGGAGAAGGATTCATACTAGTGTAGGATGTGAATTATTTTGGATTCGTCGTAGCTTTTTACAGGAAATCTCTCTAGGTCTTGAGAGAATTTTATCTGGAATTAATTTTTCACAATGATAGAATGTAGCTCAAGTATTTGGAGAATACCAAAACTAGTTTTAAATACTTCTAGGATTAGGAAGTAATAATTTCATAAGTGATATTATTATTTTTATTAATCCATGATGAACCTTGTTTTTAAATAGTAATTGAATTATTATTATCTAATTGACATGCGCTAAACTCAAAGATAAAATCAATATTATTTTTTAGAATAAATAAATTAATATTTATTCAAATAATATTTAATATGAAAATACCCATCACACCCTTAAACTCAGTCTGGAAATCCTTTTTTTTATTTATTAGGACACAAATAATGACTATTTATTAATAAAATAAATATCACTATATTATTTTCCAAAAAATATATAAATATTATATTCACTATTTAGTGAATAAATATTAATTAAATATATTCATGTAAATAAATAAATTATTTAATATTTTGTTATCTTTTGGATAAACATGGATAAATAAATGTTATATATTCACGTAATTTTATAAATAATTACCCGGTGAATAGAAATTTATTAAGCATTCTACTCATATATTACCTCAAGTAACTGATGATTGAATATTTTTTATTAAACAAACATTAATAATTATTAAATTATGTATGGTTATAATATTTTCAACATGATAAATTCATATATAATTTAACTAAAGTTGGAATATATTTTCTGTGATATCTTCTTGGTACCTTTCTCAGTGGCATTAGGCTACACTGTATAATCTAAAAGGTTAGTGTCTTGAAACAATATGAAGCTCCCATATAGAAAAAATTTAATATCACTATGGATTGTAGCCTCCTAAAATTTCAAAATATGTAATATAATTCCTTTATCTTGATATATATAATTAATAAAATTTTATATTAGTGTCATCGACCTATATGATTAATGCCTCTTTTTTGACCTTTTGAAAAAAACCTTCCAAAAATACTGCCATTTCCATAGACATAATCAGATATTTTATTCCCATTAAATGACCTCAAATATCAACTTTAGTTAATAATAGAATTGATAAATCGATTCTAGAATTATTCATTAAAACAATGTCAGTCGGGATGCACCAAATGTATCCAAATTCTCCATGAGAATATTTCATCACAGATTTATCCAATGTATCAAAGTATATGAATCATGTAATGAATTAATTATAATATTAAAATCTAAGAATTGTGACACATTTCTATAGATAGAAACATCCAATGACACATAAAAATGTGGATTTCCTACTGGTGGGTCATGTTCTCATGATCTCTTTCCCTAAAGATCTCTAAGGGAATACATCATGAGAAAGTGTCTCAAATCCTTATGAGTCTCTACCCTTGATATCTTGCATCATTGTTTCACATAAAAGGATATCAAATTTTTATAAAACATATATTTATGAATATTATTGTTTCACTTCTTGGTTATCAACATAATTGGTAACTGCAATGACCTTTTGATGTGATAAGTACCCTTAATAAATTATAACATACTATGTTACAAAAAATAAAAATCAAGATGTGATCAGAAAATTATATTAATATTTAAAATAATTAATATAATTATTAATAAATTATTTAAAAATTGGTTCTTGGGAACAACTATAATCAAAAAAAATATTAATTCCCATGTAGTTAAAACTAACTTGATTCATACACCACCACATTATCCACATGAATTATTGTGCATCCCAATCTATATCAATATGTATTATAGTTCACTAAAAACCTTCTCACCAAATTTAGGGATGATAAACAAGGTTTTTTAAGTCAACATTATCTTGAAATCATTAAAGGATTCTTGAAACTTCTTTTATCACTCAAAATTCACACCTTTATGAACCTTTATAATCATGAATGAAAAAAAAATTAAAAATAAAATTAAAAAATCACTTGTAGTATCCTATTGATCTGAGGAAACATTAAATCTTGAAAACTTTCTTGGGGTGATTTAAATAATTCAGTACTTTAACTTTATCTAGATCAACATAAACATCCTTATCCAAGATAACGTGTCCTAAGAACTTCACATACTCTATCTAAATTTAGCACTTGAATAGTTTTTTATATAACATGTACTCTTTCAGTATCATTAGTAAGATACATAAATTCATTCCATGATATTATTTTGATCTTGAGTAAACCAGTATATCATCCACAAAAAACACAAAAAACGAGTCAAGATATTTATGGAAGATAAGATTCATAAATTATGTGAAAATAATTGAAGAAATTGTAACCTCAAATAATATTTAAAATGGTTAATAATGTTCATACTTACTCCTAAAAGTATGTTTTTGAATCCCCACCTCCATCACACTTAACTAGTAATATCACAATGTCAATTTGATCTTTTAAACCCAATTATATTACTTAAACCGATTAGATGTATTATCTATGTGATGTGGAGATTATTTATTCCTCACAATCACCTAATTAAACTTCTAGTAGTCACTAAAAAATCACAAGACACCGTAAACATTCACGGAAAATAAATTCAATGTTGGTTAAAGAAAAATACTCTATCAAATAAATCCATCCTCTTCTAAATCATTTAATTGAATATTAAACTCTCACAATTATGTAGGCCCCAAGTGATATGAAATAAATAATATAAAACTATTAAAAGATTATAAGTTAATAGGGAACTCCATATCTCACTCTGGAGTTAGTGTAAACAATTCTTTGTCAAACACATCTAAAAAATATCCCACCAGTAGTAGCAATTGAAATTTATTTCCTAATTCTATCAATCAAATAACCATTCTAGTTAACTTAATATAACCCTTGTATTTAATAAACATTATTTCATGATTTATTATATAAAGTGACACATAGTAAAACCATAATATTGATAAGCCTAGTGTGTTTGGGATATTAGGTACATAGAACATCAAATAGATACATGGATACGAGAACATTATTTAAAACATACTTAACATGCTTCTAATATTCCACTACTCCTTTAAATCTCCACAAGATAAGCTAAGGAATACATAATAAAGGGGTGAAATATAAATCCCCTAAATAAGATAAATAAATAATAACATGATGAAAGTATTATATATTTTTAATATGAATTTAAATAGAAAATAAAAGGGGTGATAATCATAATCTTGAATAATCATGCATGATACAACAAGATAGCATAAAGGAAACATGGGAAATGTGGAAACAACATTAAACATGTCATCAAAAACATAGTTCAAGGATAAATTCAAAGATATCATAACATGGTTTAAAAATATCCATAATGGATTAGTTTTACTCCCTAATCCCATATATGATGTCCCATGAAACTAAAACATTACCCAATTCATTGAAGAACTTTATAATTCATGGTGTACTCATCGCTTTCATGTCATGTACACGCATAAGTGTGCCATATAGATCATTCAACATAGGATTAGATTTCATCACATTTAACCCCATGAATAAAGAGTGTAGGAAACATATATGGAATTCAAAAATTAAATAAGTATATGTTTGTATAGTTCAATACCCATGAGTTTAAATCCATATGGTATTCATAATACAAAGGATTGGTATGGAAAAAATTTAGAATAATTTCATAGGCATAATGGGGGTACACAATGAATCATTGGAGTGATTAATGAGAGTGAAATGTTTCTATAATCACTTGGAAACAAAAAGACTGATAATATGGATATGTGAGAACATAATCCAACATGAAAAATTGAGAATTTAAATCCATATGACAAAAAGGGTTCTCAAATAAAATTTTGTCAAGGAAAACTCATAGGATAATTTCAGTAAAATAACTGGGGTAAATAATAAATCATGATTGGGATTAATGAGATGTAAAGGGTTCTATCATTAATTGGATATCATAAAGGAAATAATATGTATGTTGAAAATCATATCCCATCAATGGTAATTGAAACACAAAAGGCATTACATAAATAATGTGGTGGAATACAGTGGAGAAGAAGAGGATCCCTTACATTGAGAGGGTGTTTCCAAAATCTTATGAGCAGATTATTGAGAGTTTGGGTCACCTTGTGAGGGATATATAGAGAAAATTTGAGAGTGTATTTGTGCTCTGATTTCACAACGATTCACTATTTTATTTTATCCTTGCATCACAATGTTAAAGTGATCTTGTGTTATAAATTCTAATTTTTATAACAATTCATAGTTATAACAATTCATGATTGATTTAAATATTTTGTTTTTAACATATTTATAAAGGGAAATTTCACTTGTTTGCATGATTTTATTGTATTTGGAGGTAATTTGAGGTCTCAGGTTGACGTTGAAGAAAAACGGGCCAAACTGCGCAAGAATTCAAGACAATATGTGGAATCATCCTCACACTTATACTAATAATTTCATTAAATTGGGATGAAATTTTGTATTATAATCCAAAATTCAGTGTTATAAAACTATTATTGAGACACCCAATCACAATTAGTTCTTTAATGGGCCTAACCGAACTGATTTTTCTAAGAAACTGAATCTTCACGAAGTCAAAAGTTGTGTTATGTATTTCATCAATATCTCAAGATGTGGTTTTCTTAATGGTTCCAAGTTTTCAATGGAGATAATAAAGTTTTTTGGAATAAAAATTATTTTCTCAAATGTTCATTAGTAATTTTTGGCTACTCAAAACCATGGTCAAAATAGTTTCTTGAAATTTTGGGGCTCAAACCCACCTTCCACTTTGCCTATAAAATGATACCTTGAAAACCACATTTTTATGTTTGACAAGGATTCAAGTTTTTGATATTTTGGAGTCCCAAAGGTGTCCAATAATCCATTTGGAGGTTCTAGATAACCCTATCCATATAGGGAAGTCTTAAATGAATAAGTAGATCCACCCGAGCGTCCTCCTCCTCTCGATGTCGAGCTAAACGGTGGGCGTTCATTGTGACGGAGCTACACACATGTCAAAGGAGTTATTTTGTATGTATTAGATAATAATTTGGTTTAATTTGGATGAAAAAACATTTAATTCCATGTATCTTACATTATTTCAAAGTTTAATTCTTTTTTTGATTCATGTGATTGATATACTCTCAATCTCTAATTAATCAGTGTGAGGTTTTGAGTGTGTGACTTTTGTTGTTCTGATTGGAAAACACATGAATCATTTTCTTACCCACTTTTATGACATTTCAATATTATTTAGAATCTCTTATTACATTATTAAGTTATGGAACTTGTCAAAGTGATTGTAATGTCAATGTTTAGTTCTTCAAGCATTGATATAAAATCTTAGGAGCTAATCAGGATTCCAATTAATTTCAACCAAATAATTACTCCAAACCTAAATGAATCTATAAGAACAATGAACATTAAATGTGTTTAGTAAAATAAAAAATATCCTTTTGTCTAATATTTTTCAAAATCCACTTGGTTTTTCAACTATTAAACTCTTTAAATTAATTTATTTTCTTAAAAGTGGATTCAAAAAATATGCCCCCTCTTTTTGTAATTTTATTAAAAATACACACTTTAAACAACAACATATCCTTGAGAGATGACCTAGGGTATGGTTAATGATATAATTTCCATTTAAAACATATTAAATTTGATGTGACATGACAATGCGGTTAAATTTTGGTTCCATTATTGGGGAGAGCTTTTATTTTTAGTGTGTGTTGTTTATAAAAACATTGTGTATTTTATAATTATTTGTTCACTTATTTTCTTCATTTTTTTATAATTATTTTTAAATATTCCATTTTTACACCTTTTTCATGAAGTGATATTCATTGGGGGAACTAATTTATTTCAAACATGAACCAGAGAAGATCTTGCATCATCGGTGCCAAGAAGCATCAAAAGGCCCATTGAAGGAGGACACAAAAAATAATGAAACTCTTCTCGATCCTTCTTATTCTTATGAAAAAAACATCAAGACTGAAATAAACGTGTATAATATGTCTGATAATAACCTTACATTAAAATAACTAACCTTTCATGATGTATATATTCTACCCGCATATATTCAAATACAGGGTATGGAAGTAAATTTTAAACTTAATCTTGTTTAATTCACTTATTACAAAATTCCATGGACTCATGGGAGAATATCCACAAAATAAATTAAATAATTTCATATTATTTTTCATAAAATAAAACCCTCTAATTTAGCTAAATAATAAGTAAATCTTAGGTTATTCCCTTTTTCATTTAAAGATACTACAGAATATTTTTTGTATTATGTTAATTCCAATTTTAGAGGTTGGTCAGATATGAAACACTTTTTTCATGATAAATATTATTCAGCCTCTCAAATTGTAACAATAAAGAAAGAAATTTGTGGGATAAGAAATAAAAAGGTAAAATACTTCATTAAAACTGGAAAATATTTAAAAGGATTTTTTCATGTTTCTCGCTCCACCAAATAAGTGATCAAGTTTTAATACAGTGTTTTTATGAGGGTTTAATTCCTATTGATTGAAAATTGATTGATGCGGATGTAGGTGGTGTTCTAGTTGAAAAACCCCAATCACTACAAGTACCCTCCTTAAGAACAACATGCATGGCCCTCAATAATTTTGTTCAAGGTCCAGTTTACCCATTCAAGGTGTGCATGAGGTGAAAAGTTCTGAGTTTGAGAAGAATATGGACACGACGTTTAAAGAGGTAGGTACCCTTCTCCGAAAACATTATCTTCCCCAAGTGAAATCCAAATATCATATTACCATCCATTGTGGTATATGTTCTACTGACACCCAATATTCTAACAAATGCCCTCAATTGAGATAAACAACTTAGAGTTGTGATTCAATCTATCTAGGCCACCCCTATAGCTAACATATCCATCAAGGACCATACTATGCATCCTACTCTAGGTGGAAATACAACCAAACCTATAGAATAAAGGGTATTAAAACTGGCCAGAAAAAACATGAATATCACCAGGGCAAAGTAGTTATCCACCACCAACACACAGAAATCATAAACCATCAAAAATGCATTACCCACAACCCCCTTCAAAACCTGATCTTATCCTAAAATACATGATGAAAGAAATGCCTGAAAATAATATCCAATCCCAAAAAACCACCCATGATTCCATAAAAAACCTAAAACCCCAATTAGGCCAACTCACTAACTCGATGGGATAAATTTGAAATCAGGGGTTAGGTAAACTTCCCTTACAACCACTAGTCAACCCTAGAGACAAGGTAAATATTGCTACTATCACCCTTAAGAGTGGAAAAAATATACAATACAAATAAAATCTTCATTAGAGTCATCCCCTCCTAAGGAAACCACAATCCCAATGAAGAAAAATGGTCTAAATGATAAAAAAACCTTGTATTGAGAGAAGCCCTGACAAAGTAAAGAGAGTTTAATTTGGTGAAAAACGAAGAAAAACCATGCCTCTTACATTTCCAAAATGGTCCACCCAACTAATTAAACAAAAATAAACATAACTTGTCAAAATAAATATGGTAAACTTTCAAAAATGTGTAGGTTAACATCCCATTAATTGGTGTCATAAATAAAATTCTATGATACACCAAGTATCTGAAAGATATTTGTACACATCAAAGGTGACTTCATGGTGATGCAATGGTGATATTGGGGAGGAACATATCATAATTGATAAATCCATCATTTCCCACCAAATTCATTGATTTGGGAACATTCTCAATTCTATACACCATTAGGGGGTATTCATTTTCCCATGATATGCTTTATCTAGTAGCCTATATAAATTTGATATCTCACTATATTTTCTCTTAATTATAGGTTGGGGAACTGGATCCACTAGAATTTTTGTTCATATATAAATTCATAGTACAACACACCCTCTTGGTGTGTTATAGGATGTTCTTGTGAGGGTTAAAATTTTAATTTTTCTTATGGATTTTTAGATTCTTAAAATAAAATATGATATGATGAATGGACACTCCCCAATTATATTAGGGAGACCTTTCTTGAAAACATGCAAAATCATAATTAGTGTATAAAATGGAACATTATCTATGTAGTTTTGGGGTGAAATTTTACACTTCAACATCCTTAAATCCATGAAGCACCCTTCAGAAGAACATTCCTCACTTTAATTTAATTCTATTGATGTACTCTCTTCCCCTGAAAAAACATCATTTCTTTTCCTTGGACCACATTCTAGGTTTTTATAATTAATAAACATTCTAGGTGATGAATCATTTATTGAATGTTGTAATGGTTAATAAAAATTTCAATCATGTTCATTAATTGATGATTTATTGCGCACATAAAATCTCATGACCATTTTTGATATTACTAAGCCTATAAGAGATTATTTTTAATCTGAGGGTGTTTCCATTAAGTAATTATATGAAATCATGGACCTCTCACTTTCACATTCACTTCAATCTATCCAAAATCCCCATTAATTAGAACTTAAACCACTTCCTAAAAATTTGAAATATTTATATCTTCAGAATGGAAACAAGTTGTTTGTCACCATTTCTAGTTCATTCCCTATAGAGTATGAATTGAGACTGTTTGATCTTTTGAGGGAGTATAAACAAGCATTAGGGTGGACACTTGATAACATTTCTATTATTATCTCATAAATTCCCATGCATCATATATTGTTAAATTATGAGGATGAACTGGTGAAGTAGGCATAACATACAATAAACCCAAACCTCCTAGATGTAGTTAAAAATGAGGTAACTAAATTATTGCTTACTGGAAAAATTTACCCAATCTATGACAGCCAATTGGGTGGTCCAGTGTTGGTAGTTCCCAATAAAACTGGTCTTACAATAATTAAAAATTATAATAACAAATTGGTTCTAACCCATATGAAGAATATTTGGTGTGTCTATATAGACTATTTTTGACTACACCAACACACTAGGAATGACCATTTCCCATTATTGTTCCTTAACTAGATGTTAGAGGGCCTAGTGGGGAAGTCCCACTATGATTTCCTTGATGGGTATTCTGGATACTTTCAAATCCATATGACCACTAAGGATCATAAAAAAGACAACCTTCACTTTCCCCTTTGGCACATTTTCATATTAGAGGATTCCATTTGGTCTGTTCAGTGCTTCAAGTACTTTCCAGTGATGCATGGTTAGTATTTTTTTGGATTACCTATAGAATTTCATGAAAGTATTCATTGATGATTTCATTGTTTTTGGATCCAATTTTTATGAATGTATAAATATTATTGGTTATGTCCAATGTCATTTTATTGAAAATAATATCATATAAAATTATGATAAATTCTATTTCATAGTGCAAAAAGGTATAGTACTTTGACATGTAAATTTTGGGGATGGTATCCAAGTAGATAAATCAAAAGCGGATTTCATTTATTCCATAAAATTTACAAAAAATGTGCAGTAAGTGTTTTCATTCTTAATTCATGCTAGATTTTACATTTTTTCATTCATGATTTTGTAATATTTAACTCCCCCTCTACTTATTATTCAAAAAATAAAAAGAATTTTTTTATAAATAATTTCAGGAAGATTTAAAAAAAATTAAATAGAGTCTCACATCACCCTCAGTAATCCATCCACCTCATTGGGATTTTCTATTTGATATCATATGTGACACCTCTAATAAGAATTTGGGGAAGTCTTTTCACAAATGGTAGATCGATCTCCACATGTCGTAGCCTATGTATCACGCACACTGGACCCTGTCCAAGAAAAATACACCACAATAGGAAAATAATTTCTTTCAATTTTTTTTCCTTGGACAAATTCAAGTCATACCTTTTTAGGGTCCCAATTGATAGTGTTATCCAGCCATGAATCCCTCTAGTATATTTTTAAGAAACCGGAATCAAAACCATATCTTATTCGTTTGATTCTCCTCCACCAAGAATTTATGTCACGACCCGTCCTCGGGGCCCGTGTCGTGACTAACCCAAGCCCGCCTTCCATAGGCCAGGGGCTGGCGACTAGCACCAAAGGCGTAAAATCCCGATAACTGGGAAGGCATTTCCTTTATAAAAGAAAACAAGCACCACAGAGTACAATCGGAAACAAAACACTAAGTACAAAAGAAAAGTTGAAAAGTAAATGGGCCAGAATCCAAACCCAAAAGAAAGTACAACTACAACTGAACAAAAAGTCAAACAGCTGGAAGAGGGAAGCAGCTCCTGGGTCGTCCTCCTCAGATCCGACCTGAAGGGTAGGTACAGATAGCCTCCTCCACGCTCTCGTCCTTCAACCTCCTCCGTGAGTTGTCTCGTCGCGTAGTCCACCTCCGGGTACTGACTTGTCATGTAGTCCACCTCCGGGTACCGACTCGTCGTGTAGTCCACCTCCGGGTACCGTCCAGTCCTCGAACACTCGGCCTCCATCAGCACTGCCCGTCGTCTGCAACCAACACAATGAGGTGCGGTCATAGCCCGTGCAGGGGTGAGTATAACGATACTCAGTAGGGACCCCGAGACCCTCAAGGTCTCACTAAACCAACAAGGATAACCACAAGAAGATCTCAACAGATAACCTCTACTTAGATATATGCCCATACATATACCTAATTTACCATGTAACCCATCTCAATCATGAGGAAACACAAGTATTGTGAAATCAACGGATAACCACTACCCAGGTATATTCCCATACATATACCTAAGTTATCAAGTGACCCATCTCAATCATGAGGTAAACACAAAGGTCAAAAGTCTCAGCTCAAACCAGGATTTTCATTTATCGAAACCGTAACTGCTGAAGAGCTCCGTCTCTGGAGTGTACAGTGTTCCTGTCACGACTCTGAGGTACTGCTCACTAACCCAAGACTGCTGAGGTACTCCTCCTGTCGAGTACAGCGGGCCTCCCACCTCACACAGTAGTGCTTCCCGCCGGGGTCTGCCACTCAAACACAGTAGTGCTCCCCCCTCATAGCCTACAGAGGTACTCCTCCTATCAAGTACCGCGGGTCTGCCACCTCACATAGTAGTGCTCCTCCGCTGTGGGTCTGCCACCTCACAAAGTAGTGCTCCCCACTGGGCTACGTAAGTCACTCCGAATCGAATCGGACAAGCAGACTTCATGTCTCTGCCAGCTACACGGTCTCTGTACTCTGTACGCTCATCTCCAGGAGGGTCCGCTCCACGAGCTAGAAGTCGATACTCCAAGTATCTCAAAGCACCGCCTTCTCATAGGGGTCTCAACGCAACAGACGGCGCGTCAATCAGACGCCCGGTCTGTGAGTTATTAGCCTTTTCGTCCCAGGGGCCCGGTTGGTTTCGTGAGTGAACCAACCCGGCCATATCTCAACTGTACCCCAAACTCCCATAGTGTATACTCATAGGGACCTATACTCAACGTGATCACCAACGCCGCTGACGGTTCGTCAAACGGATGTCTGGTCTGAAAGATATCAACTCTTCCGTTCCAGGGGCCCGATTGGATTTCGGTGCGATCCAACCCGGCCACTATCCATCTGCATCCAATTCTCGGGCGGAGGATGCCAAAAGTTCCATATCATCGACAGGAACGCAACGCAACAGACGTCGCATCAATCGGATGCCCGGTATGAGAGTTATTGGTTTTTTCGTTCCACACCCACCCTGGGAAACATCTCAGGAGGTCACCCATCCTGATCAGTACTCTAGGCCTAGCACGCTTAACTATGGAGTTTTAACCACGTAAGCTCCCGAAAAGGAAGGTGCACCTTGAGTATAGTATACCGAAACGACCATCTCGATCCAAGGATCGTGTTGCCGCTGACGGCGATTCGTTTGGAGGCTCGTAGCCCAAGATACGGGCATTTGACCGAAAGTGGTCCGAAACTGGGGGGTCTGGGCCCGGGCCGACCCGGCCTGACCCCCCCCCCCCCTGGGTCGGCTGAACTGGGTAGACCCGCCTTGGGCGGCGACCCGGCCCGACGACCCGACCCGGATCGGAAAACCCGGCCCGTCCGGCGGCGCGGGCCGGTGCGGCGATGCGGCGGCGCGGACCAGCACGACGGCGCGGCCTGGGCGCCGTTTGGGTGTCGCGCGCGGGGAGCAAATCCCCCCTTTGAGAACCGTGGCCCCTTAATTGGGGCCGCTTTTGAGACCCGGCCGGGGGAAATTAATTCCCCCGGTCACCACTGTCCGGCCGGCCCGCACTGGTCGGCCGGTATCGCCAGCAAGGACCGGCGACGGCCGGTCCTTCCTTCGCCGACATCGGCGGCCCAGTGCCGGCCGCCGGTCATCTTGCTCCGCCGCGGCCTATGTCGTTTGGCGCGATGCGACGACATCGCTTCCCTCCGCCGCGGCCCCGCTCCGGCCGCGACGCCTTTGACTTTCATCGACGCGACGCGACGGCGTCGCGTTCTTGGATTTCTTTCCACGGCGCGGCGCGACGGCACCGCGCAATAATTGTCGTGCAATTCCCGCTTGGTGTGACAGCACCACGCCATCCCGTTCCATCCGCAAGGAAACAATTATGAACATAGGAGGGGGTTTCGGCCGTGTTGGTGCGGTTCGGGCCCCCCTCTCGTTAGACAATAACATTTAATCCTTTATCCTCGAAGTTAGACATTCTAGAATCAAGAATGGAATATAAATAAATAAAATATCAACAATCCCCTACCTCGGATTCAAATTGGGTGCACGCCAATCAAGCCGCGTAAGACTAGCGTCGCGGAAATCGAACGTCGTTTCCGTTGACGTCGAGGTGTGTCTGAAGAGGTACGTCGCTGGAGATGCTTCGTAAGCTGACGGAGATAGTCCGAGGAGGAAATGGCGTCTCCTTTCGTTGACACGGGAAGAAGATCGAAGAAGCGGCGTCGTCGATCTTCGGAAACACAACAGCTACGAAGAAGAGAAACGGCGTTCTTTGTCGGAGCTTAAGTGTTCTTCGTGTTCTTCGTCAAGGTTGAAGAAGTTGGAGAGAGCTTCTCAAAATCTCTCAAGGTGGCAAAGGAGACCAACCCAAAATAAAATAATCTCAAGCCTTATTTTATTTACACAACTAAACATTTGAATTTCAAAAGATAAGAAACGAACCATTAATTCGTAGAATTAATTCAACGAAAGAAACAACTCATTTAATTTACGAAAAAAAAACCGCCCAATTAAATGGTCTGTTAAGAATTTAAGAAAATTCATCAGTTGACTTTCATAATGACGGGTTTTCGCGGGTGCGTTACTTAGCGGAAAGAAATGGAGGGGCTCGTGCGGGCCCCACCTCACAAATATCCTACCAAGAGGGTAGGATATTTCTGGATAGTACCCTATCCGGTTCAACTCAGTTTAAGCCGCTTTTAAGTGGCTTCAAGTGGCTTCCAAGTGGGTTAAGTGAAATAAAATAAAGTTGTCGTAAAATTATTTTATTTCTTAACTTTAAGCCCAAAAATTAAAAACCACACCCGAGAAAACGCAACTCCAGAAGAGGCGTTTCTAAGCGAATACTGGCGCTGCGATTTCATCGGTGCCCTCAGAATTTGATTCTGGGCACCGGTTCAAAATTTAGAAAAACCCGCTCGTCCGTTCACTGAACGTACCCGAGCCAAACTTCGAAAAATGATTCCGGGCACACCGGGCCTCGGAATCAGGTGCCTTCAGAAACTGCGTTCTTGTAAAGTCCAAAGAAAATTAAGAAAAAAAATTTCATGGAATTTACGGGTCTTTACATTACTCCCACCCACAGGGCTTTATGTCCCCGTAAAGCTTCACCACAAACTTAGGGATACAAAGGCGGTACTGAGCACGCATGTGAGCCTTCCGCTCCCACGTGCTCACCTGGAGGTTCCGTACTGCCAAAGAAAGCGCACCCGAGGAATCGATCATCCTCGTAGGATCTGCTCCTGTCGATCCTTGATCCCCACTGGAACCTCCGTGAAAAACACACCATCGCCATCGTCCAGCTCCTCATGGTCGATGATATACGAAGGGTCGAGCACGTACCTCCTCAGTTGAGATACGTGGAAGTCTTCGTGCACCTGGTGCAACTGAGGTGGATGGGTCAAGCGGTAAACCACCCCGCCTACCCAGCTGAGGACCTAGAAAGGTCCGTTGAACCTCGGAGATAACCTGCCTCCCTGGCCACATCTCCGTAAACCTTGTCGAGGTGAGACCCGTAAGAAGACGTGGTCGTCATCCTCGAACTCCAGAGGTCTCCATTTCTGTTATAACTGAAACTTAAAACGACTGCTGCTACGAGGGTAAGGTTGACCGACTCAAGAGTGATCGGTCACACCCTTCTATGCAAGAGTTACCCTGCGCTGCCTGGGGTTTCCACTTCCTCCAACCAAGGAAAACCCATCCCGACGTTTGCCTAAAACCATCAATTTGAGTATGAATAGTTATTTCCCATTCCATACTCAAACTAACGTCGTAAGGCCTCGACGCTGCCACCAAGAGATTCCAACCAGAACTCTCTCCTCGAGGGTCTGACCACACCGTCGGCATAAGTGTGATTATCGAGTCTCCTCCCAAGGTATCTCCAGACGTGAGGGTCAAGTCCACGGCTTACCAGAAACTCTAGGTCGGGAACAAGATTTGTGAAAGTGAGGAATGATTCATATCGACGTCTGTTACTACAGCAGCTAGTAGTGGACATAGACTGTCCCTTGAATCATTTATAGAGCCATTGGGTCACACTCCTTGACCACATGCAGCCTCACTCTTCCTCCGCCCTCCAGCTCCCTGAGCCTGGCGGGAATAACTAAGGAGGGTGGTTGTAGCATGTTAAGATGTACACCACCTCATGCTGCTCTACTAGCTCTGCCTCCACGTCTTCCACTTCGCAGACTCATCTCTATTTAATGATACCTCTTATTGAAACATTTAAAACGCTCGAGTCTCTAAGACTGGCACTGGTTCCTTGTTTCTTACTGCACTGTGCAGTCTTCATCCGCTCCGGGATGAACTGCACCTCCTTTAGTATCACAAGAGCTGCTATGATTTATTCTTTTCCGATAAGAGAAATCTGGTCTCATCCCATGGATGAACCACATTCGTTTCCTAATACAGTCAATCCTGACATAAATGATGCATTCATGCCATGGATGATGTCGTAAGGCCTCGATGAAACTACTAAAAGATCCAACTATCACTCTCGCCTCCAAGGGTCGAGTCACACTGTTGGCATCAGTGTGAGGTCACTGGGTCTCCTCCAGTAGGAATCTCAAAAGTGAGGGTCAAGTCAACAGTCTTAGTCGGGACCACTCAGTATCAACCAAACAAAAGGATAGGAAAGCAAACAAAGAAAAGTGTCTTTTTATTATTGCAGATCCTAGTACAAGACACAAAGCAACTACATACAAACATCAACAAAACCAGAAGCAACAGGAGCTCTAATCTCTTACCTGAGCCCCTGCTCGAAGGTTCGGGCACTGAAGAACGGGTCCCGTACCATATCTGTGGAGTAGCGTGAGAGGTCTGTGAATCTCGCTGAGTACTGCGCCACTGACATGTTGCCCTGCCGCAGCTGAAGTAGCTCCTGTATACACACCGCTCGAAGGGTGGTTGGTACAAACTCTGCCCGGAACAGGCTCTCGAAGTCTGCCCATAGAAGTGTCGCCTCGTCATGCATCTGAAGCATCAGGCTCCGCCATCTGCCTGTTGCTGCCTGAAGAAGGTTGGCAGCTAGGATCACCATGAAATCTGTCAGCGTCCCCACTAGCCTGAAGACTCTCACCACAGCCTCCAGCCAATCCTCAGCCGCCTGCGGGTCCGTCCCTCCCTGAAACCAGGGTGGCCTCTGGCGCTAAACTCATGCAGTGCGCTCAAGCGACGTGCATCCTCTGCTGCTGGGGCTGGTGGCATCGGTGGCCCAACGGGTAGTAGTACTGCTGGTGCCTCCACTGGTGCCTCAACTGGGATAGGGCCCTGTACTGAGGCCTCGTCGCTCGGCGGGATGTTAGTACGCACCACTCTCGGGGCTCTAGCTGGTCGTCCACGGGGAGGCAACCTGGAAGAAACAACGTGACACGGTCAAAATATTACACCTGGTGAGCTGACCTGGTTTGAGCAAACA
This sequence comes from Viscum album, assembly GCA_963277665.1. Taxonomy (NCBI): domain Eukaryota; kingdom Viridiplantae; phylum Streptophyta; class Magnoliopsida; order Santalales; family Viscaceae; genus Viscum; species Viscum album. The sequence goes on from OY728165.1 coordinate 822,932,120, forward strand.
TTTAAATAAAACTTCTGGAAAACACACATTCAATCAGTGTTTTCGTGCACAAAGTCGGAAACCAGTTGTCAGGGTCATGGTGTACGGATACATCGGCCGCCCGCACCAATAATGGACTCCCTAAACTGAAAACCACACTCGGTACTCTTAACACTATTGCATCACAGAAGGAAACATCAGAGTTATAAGTTCTATGGTAGAACTGAACTCCTTTGATACCAATTTGTCACGACCTGTCCTCGGGGACCGTGCCGTGACTAACCCAAACCCGCCTTCCATAGGCCAGGGGCTGGCGACTAGCACCAAAGGTGTAAAATCCCGATAACTAGGAAGGAATTGCCTTTATAAAAGAAAACAAGCATCACAGAGTACAAGAGGAAACAAAACACTAAGTAAAAAAGAAAAGTTGAAAAGTAAATGGGCCAGAATACAAACCCAAAAGAAAGTACAACTACAACTGAACAAAAAGACAAATAGCTGGAAGAGGGAAGCAGCTCCTGGGTCGTCCTCCTCGGGTCCTACCTGAAGGGTAGGTACAGATATCCTCCTCCACGCTCTCATCCGTCAACCTCCTCTGTGAGTTGTCTCGTCGCGTAGTCCACCTCCGGGTACTGACTCGTCGTGTAGTCCACCTCCTGGTACCAACTTGTCGTGTAGTCCACCTCCGGGTACCGTCCAGTCCTCGAACACTCAGCCTCCATCAGCACTGCCTGTCGTCTGCAACCAACACAATGAGGTGCGGTCATAGCCCGTGCAGGGGTGAGTATAACGTTACTCAGTAGGGACCCCGATACCCTCAAGGTCTCACTAAACCAACAAGGATAACCACAAGAAGATCTCAACAGATAACCTCTACTTAGATATATGCCCATACATATACCTAAGTTATCAAGTAACCCATCTCAATCATGAGGAAACACAAGGATTGTGAAATCAACGGATAACCACTACCCAGGTATATGCCCATACATATACCTAAGTTATCAAGTGACCCATCTCAATCATGAGGTAAACACAAAGGTCAACAGTATCAGCTCAAACCAGGATTTTCATTTATCGAAACTGTAACTGCTGAAGAGCTCCGTCTCTTGAGTGTACAGTGTTCCTGTCACGACTCTGAGGTACTGCTCACTAACCGAAGACTGCTGAGGTACTCCTCCTGTCGAGTACCACGGGCCTCCCACCTCACACAGTAGTGCTTCCCGTCGGGGTATGCCACTCAAACACAGTAGTGCTCCCCCATCATAGCCTACAGAGGTACTCCTCCTGTCAAGTACCGCGGGTCTGCCACCTCACATAGTAGTGCTCCTCCGCTGTGGGTCTGCCACCTCACAAAGTAGTGCTCCCCACTGGGCTACGTAAGTCACTCCGAATCGAATCGGACAAGCAGTCTTCAGGTCTCTGCCGGCTACACGGTCTCTGTACTCCGTACGCTCATCTCCGGGACGGTCCGCTCCACGAGCTACAAGTCGATACTCCAAGTATCTCAAAGGACTGCCTCGTCATAGGGGTCTCAACGCAACAGACGGCGCGTCAATCGGACGCCCGGTCTGTGAGTTATTAGCCTTTTCGTCATAGGGGCCCGGTTGGTTTCGTGAGTGAACCAACCCGCCCGTATCTCAACTGTACCCTAAACTCCCATAGGGTATACTCATAGGGACCGATACTCAACGTGATCACCAACACCGCTGACGGTTCGTCAAACGGACGTCTGGTCTGAAAGATATCAACTTTTCAGTTCCAGGGGCCCGGTTGGATTTCGGTGCGATCCAACCCGGCCACTATCCATCTTCATCCAATTCTCGGGCGTAGGATGCCAAATGTTCCGTATCATCGACAGGAACTCAACACAATAGACGACGCGTCAATCGGATGTCCGGTCTGAGAGTTATTGGCTTTTTCGTTCCACACCCACCCTGGGAAACTTCCCAGGAGGTCACTCATCCTGATCACTACTCTAGGCCAAGCATGTTTAACTATGGAGTTTTAACCACGTAGGCTCCCGAAAAGGAAGGTGCACCTTGAGTATAGTATACCGAAACGACCGGCTCGATCCAAGGATCGTGTTGCCGCTGACGGCGAGTCGTTTGGAGGCCCGTAGCCCAAGATACGGGCATTTGACCGAAAGTGGTCCGAAACTGGGGGGTCTGGGCCCGGGCCGACCCCCCCCCCCTGGGTCGGCCGAACCGGGTCGACCCGCCCCGGGCGGCGACCCGGCTCGGAAAACCCGGCCCGGCCGGCGGCGCGGACCGGCGCGGCGGCGCGGACCGGCACGGCGCCGCAGCCTGGGCGTCGTTCGGGTGCCACGCGCGGGGGGCAAAGCCCCCCTTTGAGAACCGCAGCCCCTTAATTGGGGCCGCTTTTGAGACCCGGTCGGGGGAAATTAATTCCCCCAGTCACCACTGTCCGGCCCACCCGCACTGGCCGGCCGGTTTCGCCAGCAAGGACCGGCGACGGCCGGTCCTTCCTTCGCCGACACCGGCAGCCCAGTGCCGGCCGTCGGTCATCTTGCTCCGCCGCGGCCCGGAACCGGCCGCGGCCTATGTCGTCCGGCGCGATGTGACGATATCGCTTCCCTCCGCCGCGGCCCCGCTCCAGCCGCGGCGCCTTTGACTTTCATCGACGCGACGCGACGGCGTCGCGTTCTTGGATTTCTTTCCACAGCGCGGCACGACGGTGCCGCGCAATAATTGCCATGTGATTCCTGCGTGGTGCGACGACACCACACCATCCCGTTCCATCCGCAAGGAAACAATTATGAACATAGGAGGAGGTTTCGGCCGTTTTGGTGCGGTCCGGGCCCCCCTCTCCTTAGACAATAACATTTAATCCTTTATCCTCGAAGTTTGACATTCTAGAATCAAGAATGGAAAATAAATAAATAAAATATCAACAATCCCCTACCTCGGATTGAAGTGCGGTGCACGCCAATCAAGCCGCAGAAGACTAGCGTCGCGGAGGTCGGGCGTCGCGGAAATCGAACGCTGTTTCTGTTGATGTCGAGGTGCGTCCGAAGAGGTACGTCGCTGGAGAAGCTTCGTAAGCTGACAGAGATAGTCCGAGGAGGAAATGGAATCTCCTTTCGTTGACCCGGGAAGAAGATCGAAGAAGAGGCGTCGTCGATCTTCGAAAACACACCGGCTACGAAGAAGAGAAACGACGTTCTTCGTCGGAGCTTAAGTGTTCTTCGTGTTCTTCGTCAAGGTTGAATAAGATGGAGAGAGCTTCTCAAAATCTCTTAAGGTGGCAAAGGAGACCAACCCAAAATAAAATAAGCTCAAGCCTTATTTTATTTACACAACTAAACATTTGAATTTCAAAAGATAAGAAGTGAACCATTAATTCGTAAAATTAATTCAACGAAAGAAACATCTCATTTAATTTATGAAAAAAAACCGCCCAATTAAATGGTCTGTTAAGAATTTAAGAAAACGCGTCAGTTGACTTTCATAATGATGGGTTTTAGCGGGTGCGTTACTTAGCGGAAAGAAACAGCGGGGCTCGTGCGGGCCCCACCTCACAAATATCCTACCAAGAGGGTAGGATATTTCTGGATAGTACCCTATCCGGTTCAACTCGGTTTAAGCCGCTTTTAAGTGGCTTAAAGTGGCTTCCAAGTGGGTTAAGTGAAATAAAATAAAGTTGTCGTAAAATTATTTTATTTCTTAACTTTAAGCCCAAAAATTAAAAACCACACCCGAGCAAACGCAACTCCGGAAGAGGCGTTTCTAAGCGAATATCGGCGCTGCAATTTCATCGGTGCCCTCAGAATTCGATTCCGGGCACCGGTTCAAAATTTAGAAAAACCCGCTCATCCGTTCACTAAACGTACCCGAGCCAAACTTCGGAAAATGATTACGGGCACACCGGGCCTCGGAATCAGGTGCCGTCAGAAACTATGTTTTTCTAAAATTCCAAAGAAAATTAAGAAAAAAATTTCCTTGGAATTTACGGGTCTTTACAATTTAATCTAGAAATTAGGGATAAAAAAGGATCATATAATGTGGTGGATGACCATATTAGTAGAATCCTCCCATCCTCAGACATTAACTCGTCCACTTGTGTTACCATAAATGACAGTTTCCTTGGTGAGAAATTATACCAAGTGGAAGATTCAATTTTTTTTTGGTATTCTGAAATTGTAAATTATTTGGTATCATCTTTCATTCCTATTGATTTAAAAAAAATAGATCATCTAAACCATGAGTCTTGTAGGTATATTTGTGATAACCCCTACCTCTAGTGCACATGTAGTGATCAGGGTCTTAGACACTGTGTTCTCGATAGTGATTTCCAATCTATCATTGGGTTCTTCCACACTACTGATTATGGGGGGCACTTTGGTCCCTAATGGATTGCTTGTAAGGTACTTGATTTGGGTCTCTTTTAGCCAACACTATTTGAAAATTCCTTTGTTTTCTATAAATCTTGTCCTCGCTATCAATTAATGTAGAATGTCTCTAAAAGAAATTAAATTACACAACAACCCTTTCTATTTCATGACATTTTTTATGTTTGGGGCATTGAATTTATGGGGAAAATACCCAATTCATTATAAAAACTTTAATTTCTTTTCGAATTTGATTATGCATCAAAACGGGTAGAGGCACGAGCCTCAAGAGATGATGATTCCAAAAAAATTGTGTAATTTTTTAAAACCCAAATTTTATATAGGTTGGTATTACCTAGGTTCACCATCAATGACTAGGGTTTTCATTTTTTTTCAAATGAATAATGTAATCACTTTTGTGTCAGTATTGGGTTGGGCATCCAGTGTCTACTTCATATCACAAACAAAACAATGGTCAAGTCAAGTTTTTGAATAAAAATATAAAATAAACTCTTGAAAAAATGGTTAAACCCAATCTAAAATACTTAAGTCATAGAATCAAGGATACATTATGGGATTATCTTACTACCTTGAAAACTCTCAAAGGAATGTCATCATATCATCTAGTTTTCAGAAAGAGTTTTCACCTCCCTATTAAGATACAGAACCAATCCTACTGGTACCTTAAACAATGAAATTATAATCTTTGTGGTGCAGTTGATCAAAAGATGTTACAGATTCAATAGACATAGGAAATGGGAAGAGACCCTTATGAGAATTCCCTAATTTAGAATGAGAGAACCAAGGCTTCCCATAACTGCCTCATCCTTCATTGACATTTCTACATTGGGAATAAGGTCCTCATTTTCAATGAAAGCCTGAATTTTAATCCAGGTATGCTTCATTCCGAATTTTTTCCATACATTTTTAAGAATGTATATCCATTTGGTGTTGATTAGGTTCAAAATGAAGATACAAAACAAACCATCACTGTCACTGGGTAGCAGTTGAAGCACATTAATGAATCCATTTTGGATTCCCTAGAGGAACTCCAATTTCAAAAAGAAATGTACCAATTATGCACACCAGTTTTTTTCTTTCCTTCCCAAATTTTCTTTTAAAACAGTGAGGACACTACACACTCTTGGTGGGGGATTGGTATATTCCAGGTTTAGTTCGGAATTTTCATCATCTTTCTTTATTTTTCTATTTTTTTTCTTATTGTATGGTATTGTCACCCCCCCCCCCCCACCTTTCCCCTCACTTTTTATTGGAATGTTCATTTTTTATTCCCAATTAATCATTAATATTGTTGAAAATTCATAAGGGATTTACAAATTTCATGTTGATTTAACATTTAAAAAAATATTAAAAGAAATTTGTGTTTTAGCATGATTTTAACATTGAGGTTTTCCCTTTTCTAGAATATTGGTTGTTTTTCAATGTAATAAATAGTTATATCACTTTAAAACCATTGAGAAGAGTGGTACCTTTGTGTGAGTAGTTTTTGAGAAAATTGTTTCACTTCATATCTCCACACAGCTCTTCACACAACCCTGAAGTGTGAATTTTTCATTCTTAATAGAAGGTAAATATATGTTAGGTTAATATTTATCATCTCTACAAATTATATATCCATATGTTTTTTCTTATTTGGTCTTTTTTATTGTTATATGGGATTAACCTATGCGTTTGTACCTATAATAAAAATGTTTTATGAACTAAAAAATAAATAAACACAAAAAACATAAAACATAAAAATATGGGTTGTGTCTTGGTAAAATTAAAAAATTCTATTCCTTAACCTTTTTCTTGTTATAACTATTACAATTAGTTTCGTGAGGAGATCAAATAAGGGTTGAGTGATGAGTGAGATATTTGTTCCAAGTTCAATTTCTGAAAAAAAAATAATAAATGATGGGAGTGATGAAATGTAAAATGTATGGAAATATATAGGTTGGGATATTAAGGATTTACTTATAGGAATTCTTAAGTGAGTGGGTCTTGAAATTTGATTGCAAAGGCTCTAGGGAAAGTTCAGTGGACATAATCATCTAAGCAGAAAAAATTTAAAATAACCTATATTTATTGGATAGAAAGTGGAAAGAATATCATGAAATGGTTGTCACAAACATGTAGATAATTAATGAAATTTTTGAATTTGGAATTATTTTCTCAAATTGGTATCATTCATTTCCATGATTTTTTTCTGATATAATTAACAATACATATTTTTCCATGATCACTAAAAATAACTCTTTAGATTAGTTTTTTCATTGATAAAATTGCTATCAGGAATTGAATTATCAATTTTAAATAATTATTAAGTTGGAAATATCTCTATTCTTATGTTTTTGATATGTTAATTTTCCCATAAGTGAAAAAATTTAGGTTTGGGGGTGTGATCAAACTGCGATTCACTATTTTATTTAACTCTTACATCACTTTGTTAAACTGATTTTGTGTTATAAATTCTAATTTTTATAAAACAATCACTTCATTAATGATTCAATTATTTTTTATCACTATAAAAATTGGTAATTTAACTTTTTTGGATGATTTCATTGTAGGTGGAGGTTATTTGGAGGTCCCAGTTGAAGTTGAAGAAAAATGGGCCAAACTATGATAGTATTTAAGAACATATGTTGACACATCCACATGCTTACACTAATACTTAAATTACATTAGGATGAAATTTTTTAATCTGATACAAAATTGAGTGGGATAAAACTCTTATAAAGGCACCCAATCCCAATTCTTTATTTAAGGGGCCCAAATAAACTAGTATATCCAAGAAGCCAAATCTGCACGGAGTATAAATTTGTGTTTTGTATTATATCCATATCTCCATATATAGTTTTAAAAATGGTTCCAAATTATCTATGGAGTTATTAAAAATGTGATGAAACAAGTTTTATTTTTTTCAAATTGATATAAGACTTTTTTCCATGCAAAACCATGTTCTAAGTGGTGTCTTGAAATTAGGAGGCTCAAAACCACCTTCCACTTTGCCTATAAAATGATACCTTGGAAAACCCATTTTCAAATTCTACCTATATAAAAGGTGATGATATTTTTGAGTCCTAAATGACTCTTATAATACATTTGTAGTTTCTTGAACTCCCTATCCTCATAGGGAAATCTGATATGAAGAATGATATCCACCTGAGCATCCTCCTCCTCTCAATGTCATGTTAAACGGTGTGCATTTGTTTTGAGGGAGGTACGCACATGTCAAGGGAGTTTTGATACTTATATTAGCTATTTTTTTGGATTAATTTAGGTGATAAAACATTCTATTCCATGTAACTTACATTATTTAATATTTTAATTCTTTTTTTGATGCATGTGATTGATATTATCTTAATTTATGACTGATCAGTGTTAGGTTTTAAGTGTGTGACTTGTTCTGTTATAATTGGAAAACATAGGAATACTTATCTTACCCAATTTCTTTATTTTTTAATCTTATTTTGAAGATCCTATTCTATTCATAAGTTTTATACCTTTTCAATACAATTTTTATGTCAAGGTTTGGTTCTTCAAGCATTGATCTAAAATATTAGAAGATAATTAGGATTCTAATTAATTTGAAATAAATAATTACTCCAAACCTAGATGAGTATCTAAGAACATTGAACTTAAAATATTTTAAGTAAAATAAAAATGATCTCGTTATCTCATATTTTTTAAAATCCACATGGGTTTTCAATTATTAAACTCTTTAAATTATGTTATTTTCTTAAAAATATTTTTAAAAAATACCCCCCCATCCCATTTTTAATAACTTTTATTAAAAAAACACACATTAAATAATCAAAAAACTCCTTGGGAGATGACCTTGGGTTTTACCTATGCTCTAAATACCCTTTTAATAATATAATCTATTTCACATGTCATGACAACAAGATCAAATTTTGGCACCATTTATGGGGAGGTCTTTTGTTTTTTGTGTGTGTTTTTATAAAAACATTGTATATTTTGTAACTATTTGTTCACCTACTTTATTTTATTTTTTGATTATTACTAAAATATTCCTTTTTAGGTATTGTTCATGAAACAATATTCATTATAATAGCTACTATATTTCAAACATAAACCAGAGAGGATCTTGCGCCATCGACACTAAGAAGTATTGAAGGACCCCTTGAAGGAGGATGCACAAAACATAGAAACTCTCCTTGGTCCTTCTTATTCTTATGAAAAAAGTCAAGACTAAAATAAATGTGAATAATATGTCTTAAAATATTCAGAAATTAAAATAACTCACCTCACCTGATGTATATATTCATTCCGTATACATTCAAATACATGGCGAGGAACCCATTTTTGAACTTAAATCTGATTTAATTCACATAATAAAAATATTGCATGGAATCACGGAAGAATATCCACATAATCACTTAAAATAATTTCATACTACGTGTTCTATATAAAAATATGCTAATGTAGATGAAGAAAACATAAACCTTAGGTCATTCTCTTTTTTCATTAGAAGACACTGCAAAATATTGGTTGTATTATCTTAATTCCACTACTAGGGGCTGGGAAGACATGTAACACCTTTTTATTGAAAAATATTTCTCTACCACTTGAATTGAAAAAATAAAGAAAGAAATTTTTGGGATAATAAAATCACCAGGTGAAACACTTCATGAATACTGGGAAAGATTCTGAAAGGATTTGTTCAAGTTTCCCACACCACCAAATAAAAGATCAACTTTTAATGTAGTATTTTTATGAATGTTAAATTCCTATTGATCAAAAAATTATTTAAGTTGTTTTAGTTGGTTAATTAGTTGGATAAAACCCATTCACTTCAAGTACACTCATTTAGAACATGGTGCAAAACACTCAATAATTCGGTTTAAGGTCCAGTGTACCCATTCGAGGTACTCATGAGGTGAAAAGTTATAAGTTTTGAGAAGAAGTTTGAAATGATGTTTTAAGAGTTAATTACCCTTATTTGAAAAATTTCTCTTTCCCAATATAAATTCCAATATCCTCCTCTCATCCACTGTGGTATCTATTCTACTGAAACCCACTATTCTGACTAATGTTGCAACTGAGATACACATTTGGGAGTTGTGAGGAAATCTTTTGAGACTACCCCAATAACCAACCTATTAGGAAAGAACCATATTATCCATCCAACTATAGGTTGAAAGATAACTAAACCTATGGGAAATTAGTTATTTAAACTAACCTCAACAACCATGCAACCAACTGGGGAAGAGTAGTTATTCACCACCACCACCCAGAAATCCTCAACAACTACAAAGGCCATTCCAACAACCCCCTCCAAAACCTAATCCTATACTAGAATACATGATTAAACAAATGGATTTAGATAATCTAAATTTCCAAAAAAACCACTCAAGCATCCATACAAGACCTAAAAAGTAATTAGGCCAACTCTTTAACTCGGTGAAAAAAATTCAAAATCATGGTTCAGGTAAACTATCCTCTCAAATACTATCAAACACTTGAGATAATGTAAATTTCAATTCTATCACCATTAGGAGTGGAAAACAATTTAAAATCCAAATTACCACTCCATCATAGTCATACCCTCCTAAGGAAAAAATCCATCTCAACTAGTAAAATGGTCCAAATGAAAAAAAACATTATCCTAAGAGAATCCCTATCAAAGTAAAGAAAGTTTCATTTCATAAAAAACAAATAAAAATCATTCCTCTACTATTTTACCAAAAATACACCCAGCCATGAAAATAAAAATAAACTGTACATGACAAATAATTAATGGAATCTTTCAAAAAAGTGTAAGTTAACCTCCCCTTGATTGATTTCGTAAAGAAACTTCCACAATATGCCACGTTTCTAATGGATATGTGTACACATATAAGGTGAATTAATGGTGATCAAAAGGTGATATTGGAGAGGAATGTATATTAATTGATAAATCCATCACTTCCCATAAAAAACTACATTTTTCCTAACCCCATTTTAATTTTAATTATCAATAGATATTCAATTAAATTAATCATTCATTGAATGTTGTAATGGTTCGGAAAAATTTCATGCATGTTCGTTAATTGATGTTTTCTTCAGCACTGAGGATAATATAACCATCGATGATACAGATATGATTATAAGATCATATTCCTAGTCTAAGGATGTTACCATTAATTAGTTATATGAGATTAGTGACCTCTAACATTCACATTCACTCCCATCAATCCAAAATCCCCCTGAATAGGAACTTAAACTACTGCCAAAAAAATTCCAATATTCATATCTTAAGATTGGAAATAAATTTACTATTATCATTTCTAGTTCACTCCCTATAGATCATTAATTGAGACTAGTTGAACTTTTTATGGGGTATAAAAAGCATTGGGATGGAAACTTTCTGACTTTCTTGGTATTATCCCATCAATTTTCATACATCATATATTGTAAAATGATGAGGCTAAACCAATGAGGCAGGAACAACGTTGACTAAACCCAAATTTCCTAAATGTTGTTGAAAAGTAGGTAAAACAATTATTGGCTTCTAGAATAATTTACCTCATATCTAATATCCAGTGGGTTAGTCCAGTGTAGTTAGTTCCCAAAAAATGGTCTTATTATAATTAAAAATAAAAATAATTAATTGGTTCCAATCTGTGGGAAGAATAGTCGGTGTGTCGGTATAGACTAACACTGACTAAACCAACATCCTAGGAAGTACCATTTAACATTTTCATTCATTTTCAAGATGTTAGAGAGTCTAGTAGGAAAGTCCCACTACAATTTCCTTGATGGTTATTCTAGATACTTTCATATCCATATCACCCCCTAGGATCCGTAAAAGATAGCCTTCACTTGCCCTTTGGCACATTTGCATCTAGAAGGATTCTATTTGGTCTATTAAATTCTCTAGGTACTTCCAGTGATGCATGGTTATTATTTTTTTGGATTACCTGGAAAATTGTGTGGATGTATTCATGGATGATTTCACTATTTATGGGTCCTATTTTCATGAATTTCTAAGTAGTGGTGTTTTTTTCCTGCGTCGTTGGATTGAAAATAATATCATATTAAATTATGAGAAATGAAATTCCTTGGTGTGATAAGTTATATTATTGTACATGTCATTTTAGGGGATGGTATCTAAGTAGATAAATAAAAATTTGATGTCATTTCTTCCCTTCCATTCCACAAAAAATGTACAGGAAGTGCAGTCACTCTTAGCTCATGCTGTATTTTACCATCGTTTCATTCGTGACTTTAGCAACATTAAACTCCCCCTATCCTGATTACTCCAAAAAGAAAAAAAATAATTTTTTTGATAAATAATGCGGGGAAACTTTTAAAAAATTCAAATGGAGTCTCACGTCACCCCCGGTAATCAATCCACCTTGGTGGGATTTACCATTTGAGCTCATGTGTGAAAACTATAACTATGAACTTGGGGAATTCTTATCACAAAGGTTTGATTGATCTCCACATGTCATAGTCTATACCTCACACACACTGGACCCTACCCAAGAAAACCACACCACAAAAAAAAATATCTCTCAATTGTGTTTCCTTTTATAAATTCATATTATAACTTTTAAGGTCCCAAGTGATTCTATTCCTATAACATGCCACCCTCCAATATCTTATTAAAAACCCAGAATCCAAGCAACATCTAATTTTTCAGATTCCCCTACCTAAATAATTTAATCTAGAAATTATGGATAAAAAAGGAATAAAGAATTTGGTGGCTAACCATATCTGTAGGATCCTCCCATCCTTAGATATTAACTCATCCCCCTATATTTCCATAAATGAAATGTTCCATGATGATAAATTATACCACATGAAATAAGTTATTCTTTGGTATTCTAAAATTGTAAATTATTTGGTAGCATATTTCATTCCTGTTTATTTCAACAAAAACAAAGTCGATCATCTAAAACATGAGTCTTTTCGGTACATTTGGGATGACCCCTACCTCCAAGATACATGTAGTGATCATCTCCTTAGGCATTGTGTTTTGTATAGTGATTTTATGGTTTATTTATAGTATAGAGAAGACCCTATGTCATCTCTCAAGGAGAGCTAGATGTTTAAAGTGTGTATTTTTAATAAATATTACCAAAGGAGGGGGTGGTTTTGAAAACTATTTTAAAAGAAATAAAATGACTTAATTAAAGAGTTTAATACTTGATAAATAAAGGTGTTTTTTTAATAATTACTATATAAGGAAATCATTTCAATTTCACTACACACCTTGGACTGTTCATTGTTCTGAAAATTTCACAAGTTATTGTTTAATCCTTTGGTTGAGGGTTGTCAAGATCTAGGTTCCCCTGTTACCCCTTGAAACGATGCACAAAGAAGAAACCCTTGACAAAAAAATCATGTTGTCACAGTTTGGTCCTAAATCATATAAAAATAGATAACAAATCACACTAAAATCCCAAATATGTGTGAGAGAGAAAGTATGCTTCTGTTGTCCTATCGAAACAACCCAAGATTCCTACTTAAATCTCAACCCAATTAGTGTTGAAATAAAAAGTGTTTTATATAATTATATCAGAAGAAATGAAATTAGAGAAGAAGAATGTCAATATAATAAATAAGTGAAACATTTAACATACAAATTACAAAAAACTAGAAGAATAACATGTTCTTGAACTCCCTCCCAAGTTTGTGTATCTCCCTCAAAAGATCATCCACTGTTTAGCTCTCCATCGATAGGTGGAAGAGGCTTAGGTGGAACTTCACCATCATACTTGAATTCCCTATGAGGATAGGAGCCTCTAGAACTTCTTGGATGAGGAGAGGACTCCTTTGGGACCCCAAAATGGTAGATAATTTCTTCTGGTTTGAACTTACAAATGAGGTTCTCAAGGTATCATATTATAGGCAAAGTGGAAGGTGGTTTTGGGCACAGAGATTGTGTAAAACCACTTGGAACATTTTTTTAGGTGGGTAGAAATCCTTATATTACTTTGGTAAAAAAAAATTTCCACGCATCTTTAATATTTGAAATAAAATTTTGGCTTCATTTGGTCATATATATATCTCGATATATGGATATATCACAACACACCACTTTTGACTTCGTGCAGATTTGGTGTGTTGGACAGATCAAGTAAGTTGGGAAACTTAATTGACAAATTGAACATGGATGTCTTAATAAGAGGTTTAGCTTATGGAAATTTGGACCAGCCCATAAAATCTCATCCTATTTGGATGTATGTATTTTTCTAACCATTCACAATAGTGTACATGTGTTCATGGATCCCATGCAATTTTGGACCATTTTTCTTCCACTTCATCATGGGCCTTCCAAATCACCTCCATCTATAACGTAATTATCAAAACAAGTAACATTTCCCTTTTTAACAGTGATAAACACAAAATAGTTGAATAAAAAATGAAGTGAAATTTATTATTATTTCTATAATTTTCAATACAAAACTAGTTTATCACTCTGGTGTAAGGGTGAAAATGAAATAGTGAATCATGGTGTGATCACACCACCATTCCTAAACAATTTCACTAATGGGAAAATTATTGTTTCAAAAAATTATACATGTAGGTATTTCCAACTTCATAAAGATTTAAAAATCAATGAAAAATTAATTCCTGATTGAAATGTGATCAAATAAAAAATCACACCGAGTAGTTATTCTTAGTGATCATTGAAAAAGATGTCTCAAAAATTGTATCCAAATGAAATTCCAAGAGATGAATTATACCAATTAAAGAAAATAATTAAAAAGTTAATAATGTCACTAATTATACATGTGCGTGTTTGAAAACCATTTCATTCTATTATTTACAGTTTCTAACAAGTAAATATAAGTTATATTAAAACATTTATACTTACATGATCCTTTCCATCGAAATTTCTCTGCATCCTTTACAATCAAATTTCAGGACCCACTCACTTAAGCATTTCCAGAAGTCAAATCATAAGCTCCCCACCTAGATATCTTGATATATTGTACATTTCATCACCCCTCTCATTTATTATTTTTATAAAATTTTCACTTAGAAAAAATATCACACTCTTCTCTCGACCCTTGTTTTATCTCTTCACGTCACTAATTGTAAGAGTTATAACAAGATAAAAAGTCAAGGAAGGGTTGTTTTTTACCTTCACAATATATAACATTTTTTGAGGGTGTAAAATAGTAGGATAACAGGTACACATGCATAGTTCCATTAGGCACAGAAATGAAATAGATCATATAAGGAATTAATATATGTAAAAATCGTTTTTGAAGGTGTAGAAACATTAACCAAACTTATATTTACCTTCTATTAAGTAAATATTTTTACACTTCATGGTTGGGTGCAAAGATATATGGAGAGATTAAGTGAAACAATTTTCTCTTAAAATATTCACATAAAGGGTACCATTCTTCTCAAAGTTTTCAAAATGATACAACCAATTATATCATCGATAAACAAAAAAAATTCAAGAGAAAGTCACAACACAGAATTGAATTCTTACTAAAATGCACATTTCATCAGAATTTTTTTTAATGATAAAACAACATGAAAGAGAAAAATTACTCATGAATTGTAAATAACTTTCATGATTAAGTATTTATTATTTTCCATGATAAAGTAAGTGACAAAACAATCCAACAAGACAACAATAGAAAAAGAAGAAAGATGATGAAAATTCCTAACTACCTTAAGAATGTACCCATCCCCACACACCTAAAGTGTGTAGTGTCCTCAATATAATAAAATAGAATGTGGGAAGGAAGGATGAAACCTATTGGGTTTCATTCATAGACTACTTCTTGAACTTGGAGTTCCTCCATCGTGGACTTCAGAATGGGTTCGTGGAAGTGCTTCAGTCGTTTCCATTGACAGTGAAGGTTTTCTTAGTTTATTAATTTTGAACCAAAAAAACATCAAATAGAGAGACATTAGAAATAGTGTATGGTCCAAACTAGTGGGAATTAATCTTACCTAGATGAAACTTCATCCTAACATTGTATAGGAGGACCTTCTGCAAATTTTGAAACTAACGATGAAGGATTAGACAGTCGTGGGCAGCCTTGGTTCGCTCCTTATAAATCCAGGAGCTCTCATATGCATCTCTTCTCATTTCATACATCTCTAGAATATAACACTTCCTTTCAGCACCTGTACTTGAAATATTAGAATTTCATTGTTTGATGGCCCAGTATGCCCAGTGCTCAATCTGAACAGGGAAGTGGAAACTCCTTCCAATCACAAGCTGAAAGGGTGACATTACAATGAGTGATTTAAAGGAAGTATGGTAAGACCATAAAGAATCATAGAGTCTAAGACTACAATATTTTGTATTAGGTAGAATGGTTTTTTCAATATTATGTTTTACCTCATTATTTAACACCTCGGCTTGGCCATTGGTTTGTGGGTGATATACTGTAGACAGTCTATGCCCGACCCCATACCGATTAAAAAGAGATTTTATTATTCAATTGTAGAAATGAGAACCCTGGTCAATAATAATAAATCTAGGTAATCCAACCCTATATAAGATTTTGGTTCTCAAAAATTCCACAACTAACTTAGAATCTTTTTTCCTTGTAGCTCGTGCCTCTAACCATTTTGAAACATAATCCACTTCCATAAGAATGTAAAGGTTCCCAAATGAATTGGGGAATGGTACAATAAATTCAATACCCCAAATATCAAAAATTTCATTAAAGAGAAAGGTTTTTTGTGGAATTTCATTTCTTTTAGATACATACTTCATTCTTTGACAGTGAGAAAAAGATTTATAGAATTCATGGGCATCCTAAAAAATTGTTGGCCAAAAGTGAGTAGAATCAAGGACCTTACGAGCAATCCATTGGAGACCAAAGTGGCCCCTCTAAGCAAGAGTGTGACAGAACCTCAAAAAAGACTGAAACTCACTGTTAAGAACACAACTCCTAAGGATTTTATCACTACATGTTCACTAAAGGTTGGGGTCATCCCAAATGTACCAACAGGACACATGTTTTAGAAGGTTGGCCTACTTTTTATAGAAAACAGTATAAATACAAGATTCAACCAAATAATTTACAATTTTAGAATACTAAGGAATAACATCTTTCACTTGGTACAATTTCTCATATAGAAACATATCATTTATGGGAATATAGGGGGATGAGTCAATGTCGGAGGATGGGTGGATCCAACTAATATGGTCAGCTACCACATTCTCTATCCTTTTTTATCCCAAATTTCTAGATTGAATTCCTAAAGGAGGAGTATCTAGTGAATGATCCATAGTTTGGCATCATGTTTCCTAAAGAGATAATAGAGGGATTCTTGTTCTGAGAACATAATGACTTTGGACCCTAAAATATATGACCTAAATTTAACCAAGGCACACAAAATAGTAATAAATTTTTTTTTAGTCGTGGTGTAGTTTTATTTGGAAGGTTCAAAAGTATGTGAGGCATACGCAATGACATGTGGAGCTCAATCAACACTTTATGATAAGACTTCCCCAACTACATAGTTAATGGCATCACACATGAGCCCAATGGTAAATCCCATCAAGGTGGTTGGATTACAAGGGGAGATGTGAGACTCCATTTTAACTTATTAAAATCTTACTCACATTATTTATCAAAAACAAATTCCTTTTCTTTTTGGAGAAATTAAGAGAGGGGGTAAAATTTTACTAAAGTCATGAATGAATCAATGGAAAAATATAGCATGACCTAGGAAAGACCAAACATCCCATACATTTTTTGGGATGGTAGGGAGGAAATAACATCCACTTTTGATTTATCAACTTTGATACCATCCCTAGAAATAACATGTCCCAAAACTATACCTTATCGCACCATCAAATGGAATTTATCATAATTTAATATGATATTCTTTTCAATAGAGTGATGTTGGATGGAACGGAGACTACATAAAATTCATCAAAAGAGGATCCATAAATAATGAAATCATCCATCAATAATTCCATGCAATTCTCTCGGTAATTTGAACAAATAATAATTATGCATTGATTGAAATTACCTGGATCATTACACAAACCAAATGGCATCTTTCTACATGAAAATGTACGAAAGGGGCAGGTAAAGGATGTCTTTTTCTAATCCATATGAGCAATATGGATCTGAAAGTATCCAGAATAACCATCAAGGAAACAGTAATGGGACTTCCATGCCATCCTTTCTAGAATTTGGTTAATTAATGGCAATAGGAAATCTTCCTTCCTGGTGTGTTGATTTAATAGGTGATATTCTATACAAACATGCCAACTATTATGCACACGAGTTGGAACCAATTCCTTTTTTTCATTTTTTATTATTGTTAGACCAGATTTTTAGAAACCACTTGTACTGGACTGACTTAATGGCTATTAGAGAAGGGGTAAATGATCCATGTATCCATTAATTTTTTTACCTCATTTTTAACAACATCTAGGAGTTTTGGGTTCAGTCAACGTAGTGACTTCCTCACTGGTTTAGCCTCATCATTTAACAGTATATGATGTGTGAAAATTGATGGGATAATACCAGTAATGTTTTCAAGTGTCCATCATAATGATTTTTTATACTCCCTCAAAATTTCAAGAATTAGAAATTCATGCTCAAGAGGGAGTGAACTAGCAATGATGACTGGAAACTTTTTTACATTCTCAAGATAAGAATATTTTAAATCCTGAGGTAGTTTTTTTAGTTCCAATTCAGGTGGATTTTGGATTAATGAGAGTGTGTGAAGTTGAGAGGTCACTAATCTAATCTAACTACTAAATGGAATCATCTTCATATGATAAATGAGATTTTACAAGCTTAGTAGCATCATCGATGGTCATGTGATCCTTATTTTTCAAGAAATCATCAATTAATAAACATTCATGACATTTTTCTAGATAGGTACAACATTCTATATATGATTAATTTCCCAACATTTAAATCAATGATGAAAACTCATAAAGGGGGTTAAGGGAATGAAAATAAGTGTTTTCAGGGTAAGGGAGTACATCAATGGAATTAACAAAAAGGGGGGAATATTCTTCAGAGTGGTGTTTCAAGGTATCAAGGATGTTGAAGTGGAAAATTTCCCTACCAGACTCCATAAATAATGTACCATTGTGAACATTAATTATGGTTTTGGTAGTTTTTAGGAATATTCTCCCCAATATAATTGGGGAATGACCATTCATCCTATCATCTTTTATTTTTTTCACATAAAAATTAATAGGAAAAATTAAATTTTTCACCCTCATAAGGGCATCCTCTAACACACCAGAAGGGTGTGTTGTAATCTGATTTCACAATTGAACAACAATTCTAGTGGGCTGCAATTCTCCGACCTGCAATGACTATTAAATGGAGTGAGGCATCACATTTACAAAGGAACCTAAATCAAGAATAGAATTGGAAAAAGAATGCCCTCCTATGGTGTAGGGAATTGAGAATATTCATGGATAATTGCATTTTTTGGGAAGTTATGGCTCTATCAATGATGAGATGTTACTCCATAGGCTCACCTTATCATCACATCAAAGTCACCTTCAGTGTGTACACATCTCATTTAGAAACTTAGTGTATCTTGGAATTTGCTTCACGGTGTTAATTAAGGGGATGTTAACCTGTACTTTTTTGAAAGTATATAAGATTTATTTATCAATTTCAGTTTATTTTGGTTTTCTTAGTTGGGTGGACCTTTGGGGAAATGGAATAGGAATGGTTGGGTTAGTTGACTCATCAATAAACAAGCTCTTTCCTTTGGAAGGGCTTCTCTCGGGACAAGGTTTTTCAACATTTGGACTTATTTCAATGGTTGGGATGGTGTTTTCTTTAGAATAAGATGACTCTAAAGGTAGGTTCATTTGGATTTTAAGTTGAGTTCCACTTCTAAGGGTGATGGAACTAGAATTTAACATATCCTTAGGGTTAACTACTGGTTGAGAGGGTAGTTTACCCGACCCATGACTTTGAATTTACCCCATGGAGTTAGTGACTTAGCCTAATTAGGTATTTTGGACTTCTATGGATTCTGGGGTGGTTTTTTGGAATTAGATATTGTAGGAAGCTATTTGTTTCATTATATCTTCTTGGCTAGGCACATGTTTTGGAGGGGCTTATTTGAAAGTCCTCTATGGTGGTTGGGTATTTCTGGGTGGTGGTGGTGGATGACTACTATACCTCGGTTAGTTCCATTACTATTGATTTTGGTTTGAATACCCCACTTCCTAGATTCTTAGTTACCATTACACCTAAGGTTGGATGGATAGTATCGTTCTTTCATAAAGGGTTGGTTATAGGTTCAGCCTGGAAAGATTGCCTCACAAATCTCAGAAGTTTCACTTAGTTAGGGGCAGTGTTCAGAATAATGGGTGTCCAAAAACATATTCCATAGTGGATAAAAGGTGGAGATTCGGATTTCTATTGGTAAATAGTATGTTTTCAAATAAGGTTACTTACTTGTTGAAAATCAACGTCCACCTTCTTCTTGAATTCAGTACTTTACACCTCATAGACACATTGAATGGGTATATTGGATCTTGAACCAAATTATTGAGTGTTCAGTGACATGTTATCTACCAGGATTCTTGCTGTTATTATGGCCTTATCAACTAGACATGTAGTATCATCAATCTTATTTCCATCAACAAGAATTAAACCTTCATGAAAATAATTAATTAAAAGTTGATCACTTGTTTGGTGGTGTGGGAAACTTGAACAAAGACTTTTAAATCTTTCCCATTATTCATTTTGAGTTTCCCCTTATGATTGTCTTATCCCACAAATTTCTTTCCATATTGTTTCAATTTAAGTGGCTAGGAAATATTTTTCAAGAAAAATGCATTTCATGTCTTCCCAACATCTAATTGGTGAATTAACATAGTAAAGTCAATATTTTTTAGTATCTTCTAATGTAAAAGGGAATTACCTAATATTTACTTATTATTCACCCATATTTGTAGGTTTTAACGTAGAACACACAATATGAAATTATTTTATGTGCTTATGTGGATCTTCTCCTGTGGGTCCATGGAATCTTGGTCACACACTATTGGAAAATGGATCTATCCCCACGGTTTTGGGGAAAACCGTGGGGATAGGTACCCCTATACCCACGGTTTTTGAAAACAATGGGAATAGGTCAATTTTCAAGACCAATACCCACGGTTTTGAAGAACCGTGGGTATAGGGGGGTATATCCCCACGATTTTCCAAAACTGTGGGTATAGGGATACCTATCCCCACGGTTTTGGAAAAACCGTAGGGATAGGTCAGGGTTAAAATACTTATGCCCACGGTTATGAAAAACCGTGGGTATAGGTTTCCCGTGTGTCCGTGGGAAAAAAAATTCCATGGGAAGGAAATTTTTTTTGGCGGGAGTCTTATACCCATGATTCTTTCCTCTATACCCACGGTTTATATAACTATATTTAACTAAATACAAATATATATACATAAAAACGGTGTTGGGGTAGTGGTTAGGTGCTTCTTTTGCAGCGGAGTGGTTGCGGTTCAAAACCCGCAGGCCGCATTATTTTAGGACCTATACCCATGGTTTCGAATCCGTGGGGAAAAACCTTTGACACTGTGGCAATTGAGTATATTTCGTTGACATGGTGGAAGAACACCTATACCCACGGTTTTGGAAAACCGTGGGTATAGGTTAGGGACCTATACCGACGTCGTTCCAGCCCACAGTTCCCAAAACCGTGGGTATAGCCTATACCCACGGTTTTGGGGGATATACCCACGGTTTTGAACCGTGGGTATATGCTGTTTTTTCAGCAGTGACAACTGATTTAAATAATATTTTAACTCAAAATTGGGTGTCTCACCTTGTATTTGAATGTAAGTGGGCTAGATTTAAACATCATGTGAGGTTAGTTATTTTAATTTTTGATTGTTTTTATCCATGTTATGAAAATTTATTTCAATTTTTATGTTGGTTTAATAAGAAGAAGATGAAGGATTAAGAAGAGTGTTGGTTTTTTGTGTGTCCTCCTTCAAACGGCTCTCTTGTGTGTCTCGGTGTTGCTGACGTAGGATCCTCTCCGATTCAGGTTTTAGAGGTAGTAAATCTCATGAATTAGAACGTTTCATGTACCGAAACTAAAAAATAAATTAATCAGAACACAAAAAGATAGGTAAAGGTATAAGATAAAAAATATATCTATATTCACAAAATTTACGAAAATATTACCAAAAACACACCCAAAAAACCAAAAATGCACCCCGGAAACGGAAAAAAAATTTGGCCATGTTATCATTACATGTAAAATTTATTATGATTTTAAGGTTTATTTATAGTATAGGGGAGACCCTAGGTCATCTCTCAAGGAGCGTTAGATGTTTACAGCTTGTATTTTTAACAAAGATTACTAAAAGAGGGGGGGTTTGAAAATGGTTTATAAAAATAAATTGACTTAACTAAAGAGTTAAATAGTTGATAAATAAAGATGGTGTTTTAAGAATTATGAGAGAATGAAATTATTTAAAGTTCACTACTCATATTTGATGGTACATTGTTCTAAAAATTTCACATTTTTTTAATTCTTTGGTTTAGGGTTTTCAAGATCATGAGTCCCCATTACCCCTTCATATGATGCACAAAGAAGCAACCCTTGACACAACAATCATGTTGTAATGTTTTGGTCCTCAATAACTAAAAAAGGGATACCAAATCATACTGAAATCACATATATGTGTGAGATAGAGGAAGGATAATTATGTTGTCCAATCGGAACAACCCAAGATTACCACTTGAAATCTCAACCCAATCGGTGTTGAAATAAAGATCATTTCACTTAATTATATCAAAAGAAATGAAATTAGGGTAGAATAAAATCAAGATAAGAAATAAGTGAAATATTTCAGACACAAATTACACAAAACTAGTATAATAACAAGTGTTGTAACTCCCTCCCTAGTGTGTGTCGCTTCCTCGACATGACCGTCCACCATTTAGCTCGCCATTAAGAGGAAGAAGAGGCTCAGGGTGAACTCTTCCTTCATACTTTATCCCACTATGAGGATAGGGGCCTCCAAAAATTCATGGATGATGATATTACACCTTTGGGACTCCAAAATGGAAAATATTTTCTTCTTTTTCGAACTTACAAATGAGGTTCCTAAGGTATCATTTTATAGGCAAAGTAGAAGGTGGTTTTGGGTACACATATTCCTTAAAACCACTTATCCCATTGTTTTTTGTGGGTATACAACCTTTTATCGCTTTATAAAAAACTAAAAAGTTGTTTACCCACCACATTAATATCTCCAACAAAAGTTTGGATTCATTTGGACAACTACAGCTTGAGATGTGGATAGATCATAGCACACCACTTTTGACATCATGCAGATTCGGTGTGTTGTACATATCAGGTCGGTTGGGAAAATTAATGGCTAAACGGGGCATGGATTTCTTAATAATATTTTTAGATTTTTTAAATTTTCACCATCACACAAAATCTCATCCCATTTGGATGCACTTACTATTCTCAACATTCATAATAGTGAAGAGGTGTTCATGGTTCCTAGAAATTTTGGTCCATTTTTCTTCAACTTCATACTAGGCCCTCCAAATCACCTCCACCTACAATGTAATTACAAAAAAATGTAACATTTCTCTTTTTAAAAGTTATAAATATAAAATAATTTAATTAAAAATGAATTGAAATTTGTCATTACTTTTATAATTTTCAATACACAACTAGTTTAACATAGTGTTGTATAGGTGAAAATGAAATAGTGAATAGAGGAGGTGGAAGGAGGGAGACTCTTTGGGAGCAGTGCTGAAGGTGAATCATGATAACCCTAACATTCAATTAGTGGCATGATCATTGATTTCCCTTAAAACTATCCCTGTGATAATGGTGTCATTTGACCCACAATGGGAGCGATACATCACAACCAAAGAAACAAAAGCACATGTAGAGGAAGCTACCATAAAGGATAACCCTAACCATTCTCTTGAGGAAAAATCTAGAGGGATTTCATTCTTTGATTCTCTTAATGTCATGGATCTACATAAATCAACCATGTTGAAGCCCCCCCCCCAACTCTTCAATAAACTTGATGATGGAGGATTCCTGGTCAAGGATAATCCTGACACCCTACAACAACGCACGAAAATATGTAAATTATTTATCATGGGGTGCATCTATTATCTAAAATGTGACTATAATTGGCCTTTTCTTGAATTAAAATGTCATATTGCGCACTATTGGGGTTTTTTGGATTGGAAAAGTCTACCAATAAGTAGAGGCTATTTTTATATACTGTTAAAATCACAGGAGGACCTTGATAAGGTGTGGAAGACTGGAAATATTAATTTGAAGCCATGTTTCCTTAGATTATATGATTGGGACTATGCCTTTAACCCACATATTAATGGGAACACCATGGCACAAGTATGGGTTAAATTTCATGCTCTCAATTAGTATTTTTTCATCCCAAAATCATGAATGAACTAGTTTCCTGCATTGGATCTCTGCTAAAATTTGACCATAGAACATTAAATGATTGAATTAGGTCTATATGCGACTGTGATGGTTGAAGTAAATTGGTATTCAAATTTCCCAATACAATCATCTTCAATTATAATGTTTATCAAACTAAAATCAGAATTTAGTATGAGATAAAACCCCCCTTCTGTGAGCTTTGTAAGATTATTGGTCACTCAATCTCAAATTTTAGGGTGGTTAGAAAAAAAATTCAATCAACTAATTGAGAATGAATGGTAGGAAATGAGAAAAAATAAGATAGATAAGGCCCCATTATAGACATTCTTGAAACCTCTAAGAAGAATACTGAATTTTGGGTTAGAAATGTAAATAACATGACCCCCTTAAGGGAATATTCGGGTAAATATTGGGCGTATTTAGCTCAAGAATAAGATATTGTTGCTAAATAAAACTACCTATTATATGCAATAAAAAATCTGGTCATGGATACTATTAAGGAATCCCATAAAGACCTTGAGGTTGTGGAAGTTGTTATTTTCAAGAATACTATGAAACCTTCTAATTATGTGGCATGTTCTGTTATCAACAAATGCACTAAACCAGCTTACATGGACAAAAGCCTAGTGATCCCCACTGGAAAAACAATAGGTGATAATGACTTCACACCTTTAGTGATGGATAATGTCTCGAAGCAGAAAAACTCAAGTATGGATGATCTTGGTACACCGAGTGTGGAGGATGAAAATTCAAACACACCTTTGGTAATGTGAGCTATCAAGAAGTAGGAAAATCATTAAATGACTACTCAAGATCAATTGGGTTTGGAAGAAATACCAAATCCACTCATAGATTTTTATGGGTAGAAAATTGGACCAAGTCCTTCAGGTATGAGAAATATCTTATAACAGCACAAACCTACTACAAATGACTCAGGTACACCTATCCCTACTTTTATCATTCATTTTGTAGGAGGTTCCCAAGCTATTGATAACAATTTCGTTTCTGATACCTCTAAGAATCTGATTGTTACTCAAAATTTTGATCATATAGACATTATTAATAATAATTTTGTGGAATAAGCTGTGATTTCTTCTTTACATGACCTACCCAAGGATAATTCTAAGGCAGGTAACCCAAACAACCCCCTGCTGCTTCTAAATGTAAGCAGGAGCAGAATGCTAGCCCAAACACTACTAAAATGTTTAGAATATCTTCTAGTGAAAATGGATTAGGGGACAAAAAATGAGTTTTAACTCAAAATTTATGTTTAAATGAAGATTATTTTTTATAATTTTTAGGGTATTTCCAACTCTGACACATTTTCTATTTTAAGAAGAATGATTGACACTCATCTTCAAAAAAAATTCTATTATTGAGCCCAAAATTAATTTTTTCTCTAAGTACTCCCATTTGTGCTAGTATGATCATTCTTTTATAGGTGCAACAAAAAAATCCTCCTATTTTGAATCCCTCTATATCTTCTTGCACTCTTATTTACATAATGTTAATGTTTTTAATGTTTCTCAGCAAGTCTTTACATGTGAATTTATTATTCATGGAATGCTTTTATTCTACTCTTTTTTTATGATAAGAATATATACCAAGATAAGAGGCCTACTTGGAATAACATTACCTATTTATGTACTAATATTAGTACAACTTGGTTTGTGATTAGGGATGTTAATGCTATTCTTAACTCAAGTAAGAAAATTGGCCAGTCTCATGCTAATATTTCCACAATAGAATTTAAAACTTCTATTGAAGATAATAACCTTGTTGAAATAAATCTTACATGTGAGAAATATACTTGGAATAGAAGGCATTGAAATAGGGTGGTCACCAACAAGTTGGATAGAGCCTTCACAAATTTCCTTGATTTATATAAATGGGACACCATCTCTATCACCACCCTTCACAAGATATACTCTGACCACCATCCCATTCTAGTCAGTGTCTCCACCAAAAATATGAAACCCTCACTACCATTCAGGTTCAAAAATGTGTCGTTTTATAACCCTGAATGCACAGGTATCATAAAAAATAACTCGTCCTCTATGACACACTGCAATGATGCCTTTTCTTACTATGTTAAGTTAAAATACCTTAAACAGATTCTCAAAGTTTTGTGTCATTCTAAATCCAAATTATTAACAATGACATCCTTCTTCTTGATTACGATCTTAATAAACTTCAAAACAATAACACTAGATCTTATTTCAACATTGAACTAAATCATGAAGTCATCATTTCGGTAAAGCTCAACTCTCTACTCATCTTTAAAGAGAACATGAGGAAATGGGATTTTAATGTAAAATAGTTATCAAACAGTGATAGGAATAGTAATTTCTATAACTCTCTTCAAAGATTCAGGAAATCTTGTAGACTGATAACCTTTTTAAAATATGGTGACAACCTTTTAGAAATGAAGATGATACTTCTAATCACATTTTATGTTACTTTGAATCTATCTTTAATAGACCTAACAACCATAAAGACCTCTTACCAGAGGTCATTATGATGGTGGTAAATGAGGAGGATAACACTTTTCTTCTAAGAATTCCTCTTTATCATAAAATTAAAGACACTATCTTTAGTTTGAGTCTTGATAGTGCTCCGGGTCCTAATGGATTCAATAATGGTTTTTTTTACGTTATTGGGACGTTATTCAATTTGATGTTCGTAAGCTTGTAAAATATTTCTCCACCAATAGTGTCCTTCCTTATGGTATAAATGATCAATTTCTTTCTTTGATTCCAAAAGTTTACAATGATACTGAGATTCAATTTTTGGTCCATTTCTCTCATTAACAGCCTTTATAAAATCATCACTAAACTCATTTCTAATAAAATTTAAACTATCATGGAAAAAACAGTCTCATAGAACTAATTTTGGTTTATTAAGGGTAGATCCATACAAGACTATATCTTTCTTGCCTTTGAGTGTGTCAACACGTTAAACAAATCCAACATAGGAGGTAATATTTCCATTAAACTTGATATTAAAAAAAATATAATACCATGGACTGGAGCTTTATCTTCAAGGTGCTTCAATGTTTTGGTCTTAGTGATTCCTTTATAACTGCAATCAAAACCCTATTAAATTTGGACTCAATTTCCATTCTGATTAATGTTTCTCCCAAGGACTATTTCAAATTCACCAA
Organism: Viscum album; assembly: GCA_963277665.1. Classification (NCBI taxonomy): domain Eukaryota; kingdom Viridiplantae; phylum Streptophyta; class Magnoliopsida; order Santalales; family Viscaceae; genus Viscum; species Viscum album. The sequence goes on from OY728165.1 coordinate 822,959,006, forward strand.
AGGTGTTAGGCAAGGTGACCCCCACGATTCCATCCTTTTCTCTATTGAGGAAGACTATCTTAGTCACCTACTCACTCATCTTGTGGACCAGACAAAATTCAAGTCCATTCAGTTTTCTAGGAATTTCAATGCTCCCATACACCTATTATATGCTGATGATATAATCATTTTCTTATATTTTTTTAAAACAAATATTTTAAACCTCAAAATTTCCCTCTCTCACTATTAATAGGTTTCTGGTCAATCCATTAGTTGGAACAAATATTCTGTCTTATTTGGGAAAAACTTTCCTCCTACTAGGAAATGTAATATTATTAGTAACTTAGGAAAAAATAAGGTTCTTTTACTTTTACTTATCTTAGTGTTTCCATTTTTTTTGGAAGACCCATGTCCTGTAACTTTTCTACAATAGTAGACCAAGTTCTTAATCAGTTATCTTCTTGAATAGGTAAATCTCTCTCTACGGCAGACAGAATATTCCTTGTAAAATCTATTATTGTTTCTAAAATGGTATACTCTATGATGGTTTATAAATGGCCCACTGGTCTTATCAAAAAAATTAATACCTCAATTAAAAATTTTATTTGTACTGGTAGCACTCTGGAAAGGAAACTTGTGATTGTCCCCTGGTTAACTTGCTGCAAACTTAATGGTAAAGTTGGTATTGGCATCAAAAATATTATGTAATTTAATGAGTACCTTCAATACAGACTCACTTGGAACCTTCATTATAATAAATCTGATTCTATCACTCTTCTCAAAAATAGATTTCTTGACAAACTTAAGAAAGGAAATATGAATTTCTTTATATTTTCTATATGGACATCCATTAAGAAATATTTTTCCAGCATTATGAATAATTCCAGATGGATGGTTTCTATGTATTCTTCCATGAATTTATGGTTGGATAATTGGACCGAAATTCCCTTAATATCTAAGATTATTCATAATCAAACCACTAAGAGTACCAACTATTCTATTAGAGATATGCTAAATTCTAAAAATGATCATCTCCTTGATACCGTTATGCATGTCATTGACAACTACCCCTTCTCAAACACTGATGATTTTTTAATTTGGGAGCCTGTTCATATTGGTATGCTTAATTCAGAAAAAAAATGTACTCATTAATTTTTTAATTCTAAAAATGAGTTTGTTTAGATAAAACTCTTTGAAAAACCATGGATAAAGATTTCAAGATTCACTCTTATTTGGTGTATTTCTCATAATAGGGTTCCAACAGACAGGTGCCTTGAATCATTTGGAATTCAAATCTGGTCTAAATGTAGACCCTATAATAAACAAAGAGAAGATACTAATCATTTATTTATTTCTTGTTCCACTTCTTCTACTCTTTGGATCTATATTTTTTCATTTTTTACGATATATGGTTGATTCTTGACACTATCAACTCTTAACTAGAGAGATGTGTGGAAATTGAAAGTTATTAGTAAATTAATAATCTATTCCTTACTATTGTTGCTGAACATAATCATGTGATATAGTATAATAGAAATGCTTTTATTCATTATAATTTTTCATTCATCCATAATGCAGGTCGAATGTAAATCCTTATTTCCAAATGAGAAGATGTATCGATGAAAAAGGGTCATTTCAATAACACTATGAGTGACTTTGGAATTTTGTGATGCCTTTAGATTGATAAAAAAATTTCCAACCAAGATGTACTTTTGAAGTGTTCTGGTGAGCTCTTTTTCCTGTTTGGATTAAAGTAAATGAGGGTGGTTCCTCCATAGGCAATCCAGGTCCTGCAGTTTGTAGAAATATCTTCAGGAATCAATTTGGTCAGATCATCATATAATTTTTTTGTAGTTGTGGCATTACCTATTCTAGGGAGGATAAAATGATGAGTATGATACATGTTATTTCTTTTTCAAATCACTATGGTAGGAACAATCTATGGACTAAAAGTGATTCGACTACAATTGTACAAGTGATTTGGAATATTGTGACACATCTTGCGTGGCTGATTACTACTTGATGGATGGATTGCATCTCCTCACTTATCAACATCAAATACATCATCACTCATATTTATCTTGAAGAAAACATGGTTGCAGATAGTCTTTCTAACAAGGGAGTAAACCAAGACATTACCTAGCTCGATGATCTACTCTCTGATTTACTCTCTCTTCATGATAAAGATTGTAAAATGATTCCATATTTTAGACTCATGTAACCACTTTTTTTTATAATATTTTTTCTTTGGTATTTTTTACAAGGTATCATCCTCTTAAAAGAAGATATTGAGTTTCAATGTATCCTTAGGTTATGCCACACTCTTTCTTTTGAGGACTACTTTGGTCCCCAATAGACTACTGATAAGGTCTTCGATTCTGGTCTCTTTTCTCTAACACTATTTTAATATGCCTATGTTTTCTGTAAATCTTGTCATCACTATCAAATAATTGGTAATTTATCTAAAATAAATGAAATTACACAAAAACTCTTGCTCTTTCTAGAAATTTTTGATGTTTGGGGAATTGACTTTATGGTACCATTCACTAATTAATTTGGAAACTTGTACATTATTCTGGTAGTTTATTATGTTTCAAAAATATGTAGAGGCAAGGGCCACAAGGGATGATGATTCCAAGATAGTTGTGGAATTTTTGAGAACCCAAATATTACATAGGATTCGATTCCATGGGTTCACAATCAGTGACAAGGATTCTCATTTTTGCAACAAAAAAATGAAATCACTTTTGACTCGACATGGGGTCGGGAATTGAATGTCCACTGTATATCACCCACTAACCAATGGTCAAACTGATGTGTCAAATAGCGAGGTAAAACAAATTCTTCAAAAAATGGCTTAACCAAATAGAAAATATTTGAGTCTTAGAATTAATGATTTGTTAGGGTCCTATCTTTCTTCCTTCAAAACTGTCATTAACATGTTACCATATCAGCTAGTTTTTAAAATGATTTTCACCTCCCTATTAAGATAGAGCACTGAGCCAACAGGTCCATTAAAAAATTAAATTCTAATATTTCTGGTGCATGTGATCAAAGGAATTTGCAGATTCGGAAGTTAGAGGAAATGAGAAGAGACCCTTATGAGAACTCCCATATTTAAAATCAGAGAACTAAGGCTTCCCAGAACAACCTCATCCTTCATCGTCAATTCTACATAGGGTATAAGGTCCTCCTTTTCAATGAAAGGATGAACTTTCATCTAGGTAAGTTTCATTCCTCCTAGTTTGTCCCATACACTATTACTAATGTTTATCTATTTGGTGTTGTTCAGGTTCAAAATGAAGAAACAAAACAAACCATCAATGTTAATGGGTAGTGGTTGATGCACAGTCATGAATCCATTATGGAGTCTCTAGTGGAGGAACTCCAAGTTAAAGAAGCAACATACAAATTACACCCACCAGGTTTTATCCTTCCTTCCCACGTTCTCATTTATTATAGTGAGGAAACTTCACACTCTAGTGTGGGGGGATGTGTACATTCCTATGTTAGTTAAAAAAATTCATCAATATTCTTTATTTTTCTCCTTTTCACTTGTTTCATGGTATTTTCACTCCCCCCCCCCCTTCCCCCCTCACTTTTTTGCCAGAATGTTCATTTTTGATTCCCACTTAATCATTAAATTTTTTGAAAATTCGTGAGGAGTTTCCATATTTCATATTGTTTTAACATTTAAAAACATTGATTCAATTATGAAATGTGTGTTTTAGCATAAATTTAACATTGAGGTTTTCTTTTTTCTAGAAAATTGGTTGTTTTTCAATGATATAAATGCTTGTGTCACATTGAAACCTATGAGAAGAATGGTAACCATTGTGTTAATAGTTTATGGGAAAATTGTGTCACTTAATATCTCCATACATCTCTGCACTCAAAAATGAAGTGATTATTATTCCTACTCAATATAAGATAAATATAAGTTAGTTTAATATTTATTATATTTCCAAAAAAAATTCTATATGTTCATTCCTTATCCGATCTTTTTCATTACTGTATCAGATTGACCTATATGTATATCCTAGTAATCCAACTGTTTTATTCCCTCAAAATAACAACAATAAAAATACAAAAAAAACAAACATATAATAAATATGGGTTGTTTCTTGGTAAATTTAAAAAACCACTCTTAATCGATTATTGATCTTGTTATACTGTTACAATTAGTGTCATGAGGAGATCAAACAAGGGTTGAGTGATGAGTGTGATAGTTTTTCTAAGTTCAACTTTTGAAAAAAAAATATAATTACTGAGGGGAGTGATGAAATGTAAAAAATATGGGGACATCTAGGTTGGGAGATTAATCTTTGACTTCTGGGAGTGTTTAAATGGGTGGGTGTTGAAATTTTATTACAAAGGATGTAGGGAAGGTTTTTTGGACAGAATCATTTAAGTATAATTTTTTTAAAATAAGATATTTTTACTTGATAGAAACTGGAAAGAATATCAAAAAATATTTTTTACACACACATGTGGAGAATTAGTCACATTTTTTACTTTGGAATTATTTTCTCAAATTAATAGAATTCATCTCCTAGAATTTCATTCTGATGCAATTTATAAGACATGGTTTTTCATGATCACTGAGAATAACTCATTTGTGTGGTTTTTTCTTTGATCTCGTGGATCTCAAGAATTAAATTTTCAATGGAAAATATTAATTAATATGGTAATATCTCCATGCTTAATTTTTTGAAATATAACTTGGCATAGGAGTGAAAATGTTTTTATGTGGGGGTGTGAGCGCACTCTGATTCCCTGTTTTATTTCACCAATACAACATTGTGTTAAACTGATTTTGTATTATAAATTCCAATTTTTATAATAAATTTTAATTCATTATTGACTTAATTATTTTGTTTTTATCACTTTTAAAAAGTTTAATTTCACTTTTCTGAATGATTTTATTATAGGTGGAGGGGATTTGGAGGGCCCAGTATGAAGTTAAAGAAAAATGGGCCAAACTACGCAAGAATTCCAGAACATATGTGGACTCATGCGTACACTTATACTAATATGTATTTTAAATTGGGATGAAATTCTGTAGACTGTTCCAAAATTCATTGGGATACAAATATTTTGATGACACTCAAGCCATATTTTTTATTTAAGGGGGCCAACCAAACTGATATCTCCAAGAAACAAAATCAACATGAAGTAAAAAGATTTTTTCTATATTTCATCCATATCTCAAGATGTAGTTTTATGAATGGTTCCAAACTTTTAGTAAAGATATTAAAGATGTGGGTAAAAAAAATTTAATTTTCCTCAAATCTAGATAATAATTTATGGATACTCAAAAACATGGTCCAGGTGGTTTCTTGAAATCTAAGGGCTTAAAACCACCTTTCACTTTCCCTATAAAATGATACCTTGAAAACCCCATTTATAAGTTCTACTAGGAGAAAAGGTACTGGTGTTTTTTAGACAAAATGGAGTCTTATAATCTATTTGGATATTTTGGAGCACCCTAACCTACAGGTAGATCTGAAATAAAGAACTAGATCCATCCGAATATCCTCTAATTCTCGATGTTGGGGTAAATGGTGGGAATCCGTTGTGAGGGAGATACACATATGTAAAGGGGGTTCTAGTGCTTATATTATCCATTTGGTTTGGCTAATTTTTGAAATTAAACATATCATTTCATGTGTCTTATATTATTACATATTTTAATTCTTTTTTTATGAATATTATTGATATGATCTTAATTTATAACCAATCAGTGTAAGGTATTGAGAGAGTGACTTGTGTTGTTCTGATTGGACAACACAAGAATAATTTTTTTACCCACATTCTTGAGATTTAATTAATATTTTTAATCTATTATTCCATACATAAGTTCTGTATAATTTAAATATGATTTTTATGTCTAGGTTCGGTTCTTCAATCATTGATATAATTCTTAGAAGTTAATTCGTATTCCAATTAATTTAAACCAAAGAATTACTCCAAAACCTAAATGAATCTCTAAAAACAAATATTTTAAAATGTGTATGTTGAAATAAAAAAATCCATTTATCTCATATTTTTCAAAATTCACTTATTTTTTCAACTATAAAACTCATTAAATTAAGTTATTTTCTTAAAAACTATTTTCAAAAAGTACACCTCCCCCCAAGTAATTTTTTAAAAAAATACAAACTTTAAACATCCAAAACTCTTTCAAATACGACCTAGGGTCTACCATATTCTATAAATACCCTTTAAAACCTTAATAAATTTAAAATTTCATGAAAATTTATTCATTATCCAAGGATTTTTAGTGAATAGTTAAGGAATCTTTGGTGGGTTAATATAGGAAAAGGGAGGGGGTTCTTTATTATTTTCCTAAGATAGGTTTTGGACTCTATAAAATAAAGTAATAAATACCAAAAAACACATGGTTTATTTCAAATTGGGGTGTTTTATGTTATTTTAAAAATCCATGAATAGATGACATTAAAACAATACCATTGGTGTCATGAAAGTGGGTCATGTTTACAAAGAATTGATTTTAAAAACATAAAATAGAATATACGATTTGTAGGATTCATAAATGATTCATAAAATTAATAAAATAAACTAAAAAACATATTATTTTAAAGGATAAATGTATATTTTTTGAGTTATAACTTTTATGGAACATATTACATCACTTTTGGTTCAATAGGATGTCATAATACAAACTGTATATTTATATTGTATTTAAATTTTACCTAAAATATGAATATCTCAAAAAAAAAATCAAAATTCATAGTTGGATAATTTTGACATTATGATTATAAAAATAATATTTATTTTATCAAAATAAATATATAAATATATTAATGTACTCTTTTAAATTAAATTCATTTTTTATTGAAAAATACTGGGTTTTTTTTACAATAACAGTTTTTTAACCCTTATAAAAATTACATTTTATTTTATAAAATTATATTATAATTTATATTAAATATATACTATTTAATTATAATTTTTATTAAAATATAATTTAATATATTTATTTATAAAATAAATGTCTTAATTAAAATTAAATATTACAAAAAAATACAATTCTTGTTTTATCGTATCAAAATTTAATTTTCATCAAAATCATTTCTTAATTATATATAATCTAAAAAAATAACAAATAAATATAATCATTATTTTAATAAAAAATAAAATACATATATTCATACTATAATGGTTGATATACACGGAATATTATTACACTAGAAAACTATCTAAGGGTAAGGTGTACGATTATGAGATTTTCATGCAGTGGTTCAGGAAACTTGTTTTGGGTCATGACCTTAATGAGCTTGAAGTTATCCAATAAACAGTTTTGATCAAACTTTAGTTGTTTTGAACTCTCTGTGAGATGGTTATTTTAATAATCACAAATCTTAGTTTTATTTATTTCAATTTAGTCTTTTGTTCAAATTGTTCTAAATATGTTTATATATGTTTAAATAATGTCTACATATGTTTATCTATGTTAATTTATGTTTTACAGTTGACCTGGAAGTATTCTGGATTGAACAGACACTTTGTGAGAATTTCATGTCTTGACACACCGTTAGTTATTTTCCTGACACACTGATGATGAACGGTCGCACCGATGATGAATGGTCGCACCGATGATGAACAGTCGCACTGATGATGAACGGTCGCACCAATGATGAATGGTCTCACCAATGATGAACGGTCTCACCGATGATGAATGGTCGCACTGATGATGAACGGTCGCACTGATGATGAACGGTCGCACCGATGATGAATGGTCACACCGATGATGAATGGTTGCACCGATGATGAATGGTCGCACCGATGATAGGAACTCTCACACCGATGACAACAGTCGCAACATCACCGGTCACATCAAGGAGCTACCGATACCGATGATCAATGAGCTACCGCTGCTGATGCTACCGATACCGATGCAGATTCAAAATGACTCTTCAATCTCATGACTCACTGATAGTCATGAAAACTGTTTGAAATTCTATAAACTATTATTTAATTACAACAGTCATATTTGATGTTTTTAATGAAATTAATGATATTTAATGTTAGTTGTTGGCATGTCAGGGGACCATACCTTGTACCTATGAAAAGGTAATCATTCCCATTGACAGAGCTCATGGAATAAAAGGAAGATCGAGATGCAGTAAAAGAGAGTGCGTGAAAAGTCATAGAGATATAATTCTTCCATACACATACATACATGAAAAGAAGAACACGTGAGGAACTCGAAGAATACATTGCAAGATCTTCAAAGAAATCTCATGCATGCAACCCAGCACTACTGAAGAACACACTAAGAACACCGGAAACCAGAGAACATACTCACTTGTGAAGGACACCAAGCTGAACCACGATACTCCGTTTTTCAATAGAAAAAACATAGAAGGACTCAGAAGCATTTCTGCAAAATCCAACGAGTCCAGAGCTGCACTGCTAATCACTAGAGCATTTTATACTCTTACCTACTCTCTCTAAGTGATTCATTTATTTACATTTTGAGCAGTGTGTGTATTCTGTATACTTTACACACACACTATCTCCTGTGTTGAACTGGAGGATACTAAATCCTCATTCCAAACTCCATACATCATACTGTATCCCACTGAGGATAGGGGTAGAGGTCAAGTTTGACCTGGACAGCCTGTGTGCTATTGTCTTTGTTCTCCCATGAAGAACTGTGGTAGAGGTCTTAGGACCTGGATAGTATTGTACTGTTGTTAACCACGATCGAGGTAGTGGATCAAATTTATATAAATTGTTTGAGAGGACTAAGTGTCTGCTTGAGATTGAACCTCTTGATTATATCTGTTGTTCTTTTTTGTATAAGTCTAAAGTATACTACATATATCTTTTATATTACGCTACTATTACTTTGAAATATAATTTGTTTTAAAGTTACTTTGACAGTTAAATTAGAAAGTGTTTATACTTATTGTAAACTAGTAAATTAGTTTCAAAAGTCAATTTAATCTTATGATTAAATTAACTGAGACCTAATCAATCTTTGAGAAACTAATTGAACATTTACACTATGTATAAATATGACAACCCTGCTTTTTAATACAACTTAAACATTATTTATTACATAAAACTTCACTTGATACAACAAATAAGATCGAAGGGTTTAGTGTCTTTAGGGCTTAGGATCATTACATAAGAACTTAAAACATGAAATTCAACATCTTTATTGAAAACTTCCTTTACATGACCACTACATTCCTTCGTACTTAGCATTACATGGGATAACCTGAGGACATGCCTAAGAAAAAGGTGAGCTATAAAGTCCAGTAAGGAAATACACATGAAATAACATGAGGAGTAAAATACATGTTAGAAATTAGACATGTCAATAGAGAACAAGAGAAACATGAACATAAAGGCATGATAAATGATGATAATCATTACATGGAAATGTGGCAATAACACTTAACATGGAATTATCATGAGCCAAGGCTCATTGCACATGGAGCATGAGTAAATCCTCATTGCACATAAAGCACGAGTAAACCATCATTTCACTTGAATTATCATGAGTCAACAATCATTGTACATGACATATAATTATACTATACTTTACCCAATGCATTGGAGCGTTATAAGGGTGCACCCTTCTTAAACATTTCATTTCATGCATAAGTGTGCCACATGGATCATAAAACATCGATAAATAAAACATAACCATTTGTTCCACGATAAAGGAATGTGGAATTCATACATGAAACTTTACAATAAATAATTAAATGTGCATAAAGGTGAATACCCTTGATGGAGAAATGGGCATGGTATTCACTACAGAATGACATTGGCTTAGAAAATCGGTGCGATTTCAGCAGCGTAACGGCATGACATAAGAATTCATAAAGATTGTTGATGATAGAGAAAGGGGTTCCTCATCATATTTACATGTAATGGACAGTAAGTAGTTCATATAGATACATTTTCCAAACATTTTAATGGAATTTAGATTCATGATACAAAAGTATTGCTTGAATGTAAAAGAGGAGAGAGAAGTTCCTTTCGGAATTTCAGCATAGTAACGGGTGTACATGGGAGGCATTTAATGAGAGAGAAAGGGTCTCCCGTCATTCAAACATAAAGAGGGAAGTATGAGGGTGGTTTTAAACCATACCCCAACATTTATAATTGATATTAAAATGGAAAAACAACTTAAAGAAAATTGGAAAAAAATGAGAAAGGAAGAAAAAATCCTTACTTGGAAGTGTGCATCCAAAGGCTAGAGAGAGGATTTTGAGAGGCTTATTGGGAGCATGGGGCACCTTGGGAGGATTCTAGAGAGAGTAGGTAAGAGGTTGGACGAACTCAAAAGGATTTTAGTGAGGAGGAAGTGGGAGCTTGGGTGGGTTTATATAGGAAAGGTGAGGGAATTCTTTATTATTTGGGTTTGGGACCCCTTATATTAAATTAATCCAAACCACAAAAAATCCCATGGTTTGTACCCATGGTTTTTGGAAAAGGGAATAGAAAACAATATTTTATAAGTATAAGGTCCGAAATTCTTAAAATAATTAGGTTGATTATGTGGAGGTGAGTCACACTCCCATGGAAATTAATTTAAAAAGACAAGATGTTTAATAAGTCTTGAGGGGTCGATTAATGCTTTTAAAAGTAAGCCAAATAAACCCAAAATCACATTATTTTAATGGTAAAACATATATTCGATTAACATAAAGATTATATTATTTTATTACATCATTATTGGTCCATTATGATGTCATAAAACACATTATATATTTAAGCGTTATTTAATTTTTACTCGAAAATTTGACTGTCTCAGAAAATTATTAAAATTTCACCGTTGGATAATTTCGACGTCCTGATTCCAAAAATAACATTTATTTTATCTAAATAATTTTCTAAATATGTGAATTTTAACTTTTAAAATAAAAAACTGACATTTATTGAAAATTTACGGGTTTTGACAAAAATGGTTTTCAAACCTTAATAAATATTATAATTGCACTCATACAATTATATGATCATTTATATATAATAAAATTAATCTAATAATAATAATAATATATTATTAAAATAATACTTAATTCAAAAATCCCTTAATTTAATAAAATATATTTCTTAATTAAATAATAACTAAAAACACCATTTTTACTTTAAAAACTATTTACAATGTATCAATAATGACAAGAAATTATATTCATTATTATATACAAAAAAATAATGTACATGAACATAGTACTATCGATTAGTTACATAACCCCTTAAAATTGCCGCATAAGACCTAAGGGTAAAGTGTTTGATGGTGACAGACTCTTGGGGTGGCTCAGATAACATCGCTTGAGTGGTAATTTCTATCAACTTCCATTTCTCCCATAAACGGTCCCATTCGAGCTTGACATGGAGAAGATTAGCTTGGGCTTGGTCCAGAGCGAAGCCCAAAGATGCCACCTCTTTTCCGAGCTCCGATAAATGGTCTTCGTATGGGGAAATTCTACTGGATGAGCCCATCACTTCCTTTGTCTAAGTAAAATTGGATTTGTTAAAGCCCTATATTTATACTAATCATGTGATCACTGTTCAACGGCTATAAAAGTAACGGTCACAATTCTTATCATAAAAACAATGAATTTGACATTTTATTACAACATTTTATATAAGGAGACATTTAATAAGATCAAGAGGGATTTTCCATTAATGAAACTTTGGGTCGTTACAATATTCCCCCCTTGAGAAATTTTACCCTCGAAATTTTCCTTTCCCACACTAAAATAGATGTGGGTAACTCAGCTTCATCACTTCCTTCGATTCCCAAGTTGCTTCTTCTAACTTACGGTTTCTCCACAACACCTTGAGGAGGGGCATTGTCGTATTTCGTAGAACTTTTTCTCTACGATCTAAGATCTTCACTGGATACTCCTCATAAGAAATATCGTCTTCCAATTGTACCACCTCAGAAGAGAGTACATGTGAAGGGTCTGGTATGTGCTTCCTTAATAGGGATACATGAAAGACATCATGTACTTTGACCATAGTAGGAGTAAGTTATAGTTGATAGGGCACAGCCCTGAAACAATCAAGAATCTCAAAGGGGTCGATGTACCTTGGAATTAACTTCCCTTTATTTCCAAACCTCATGACATTCTTCCACGGAGATATGCGTAGAAAAACCATGTCTCTAACTTTAAACTCAAGGTCTCATCTACGATTATCTACATAACTCTTCTGTCGACTCTAGGCTGCCTTGATATGATGCTGAATGGTTTTCACCTTCTCCACCATTTCCTCGACCATTTCTAGTCCAAGCAGCTTACGTTCACCGACCTCATCCCAACATGCCGGTGTTCTACACCTTTTCCCATACAGGGCTTCATATGGTTCCATTTAGATGCTCGAGTGGAAACTGTTATTATAAGAGAAGTCAACCAGAGGAAGATGTTGATCTCATTCTCCTTTAAAGTCCATTGAGCATGCTCTCAACATATCCTCAAGTGTTTGGATAGTATGCTCAGATTGGCCATCAGTTTGAGGATGATAGGCCGTACTGAAGTTCAGTTCAGTATTCAGAGCATGTTGAAGACTCTTCCAAAACTTAGATGTGAATCTTGGATCTCGGTCAGACACAATAGATAGTGGTACTCCATGCAACCTTACCACTTCCCTGATATATATTTGTGCCAGTTGATCCAATGAGAAATCCTCATAAATAGCAATGAAGTGTGCAGTCTTTGTAAGACGATCCACAACAACCCATATTGCATTGTTTCCTTTGGATGTCCTCTAAAGTCCAGTGACAAAGTCCATGGTGATGCTTTCCCATTTCCATTCTGGTATGGGCAATGGTTGCATCATCCCCTTAGACTTCTACCTCTCTACCTTCACTTTCTAACACACCAGGTACTTTGATGAATATTCAGCAATCTCCTTCTTCATATTATCCCACCAAAAGTTTTCTCGGAGATCTCAATACATCTTTGTTCTCCCTGGGTGAATAGAGGAATTTGAACTATATGCATCATCCAAAATTTCCTTCTTCATCTCCGGACTTGATGGAACACATAGTCTTTTCCCAAACCGCACAATTCCTTCTTCATTAACATTAAACTCCGAGGATTTACCTTTTTCTATAGCTTCCACTTTTTCTTGAATTCCTACATCATCCTTTTGAGCATCCTTTAACCTTTCCAAAAGAGACGGTTGAGCAATAATTTGTGAAAGGATTTATAATTCCCCCCTCTCTATGATTCCCATGTCCATTTTCATCAAGTCTAAGAAGATTGGATCCTTCTCAATTCTCATAATTGATAGAATCACTAGATCCTTTCTACATAGGGCATCTTCCACCTTGTTCGCTTTCCCAGGGTGGTAATGGATTGAACAATCATAATCCTTGATGAGCTCTATCCATCTTCTCTAGCGCATATTAATCTCTTTCTATGTGAATATATATTTAAGACTCTTGTGGTCAGTATATATCTCACATTTATCCCCATAGAGATAATGCTGCCATATTTTCAAGGCAAAGATCACCGCTGCCAACTCCAGATCATGCGTTGGATAGTTTTGCTCATGGATTTTTAACTGCCTTGAGATATAGGATATCACTTTATCATTTTGCATTAGCACACAACATAAGACCTTCTTTGAAGCATTACTGAATACCACAAAAAGTTCCCCACTTGTGGGTAAAGTGAGTACGGGTGTAGTGATAAGCCTCCTTTTCAACTCCTTGAATCTTTCTTCACATTCATCACTCCAAGAAAACTTTACTCTCTTTCGAGTTAGATTGGTAAGAGGGTTGGACAATCGTGAGAAATTTATCACAAATCGTCGATAATATCCAACTAACCCCAAGAAGCTACGGATATCTATCACCGATGTTGGCCTCGGTCATCCCTCAATTGCATATGATTTGAAGGGATCCACAGATATCTCATTGCTTGTGATGATATAGCCCAAGAATGAGACCTCCTTTAACCAGAACTCACAATTTATATACTTTTCAAAGAGATTCTCTTTGCGCAAAGTCGCTAGTACAGTTCTTAAATGATCATCATGATCCTCCTTGGTTTTAGAGTATATTAGAATATCATCTATAAAGACTACCACAAATTTGTCTAGGTAATCTCTATAGACTCTATTCATTAAGTCCATGAATATTTCTAGAGCATTAGTGAGTCCGAAAGGCATTACTATGAATTCATAGTGCCCGTATCTTGTGCGAAAAGCAGTCCTGGGGATATCTTCCTTCTTCACCCTTACTTGATAATATCCCAACCACAAATATACCTTGGACAAGAATTGTGCTCCACCCAGATGATCGAACAAGTCATTAATTCTTGGGAGAGGATACCTGTTCTTTATCGTGATTTTGTTAAGTTCACTATAATCGATGCAAAGCTGCATTGACCCATCCTTCTTCTTGACGAAGAGGACTGGTGCACCCCATGGTGAAGCACTTGGACGTATAAACCCTTTATCCAGATTCTTTTATAGTTGTTTCTTCAGCTCTTCAAGCTCTAAAACAGCCATTCTATATGGAGTCTTGGATATTAGTAAAGCCCCGGGTATAAGTTCAATTGATAATTCAACATCTCTTCTAGGAGGAAGACCAGACAGTTCATCGGGAAACACTTCAGCGAATTCCCTCACAATAGGCATTTCTTCAAGGATGGTTTCTTCCTTGGACTCAATCATCTGAGCCAGATACACGTGCTCATAAGGAAGTAATATCCATGCTTGGGATGATGGAGCTAAAGGATATTCATCTTCCTCCTTACACTTGTAAAGAATCAGGGGTCGATTCTCCATATGGAGTGTGATTTCCCTCTCCCGACAATTTATGTTGGCTCTATATAAGGAAAGCCAATCCATGCCAAGAATTGCATCAAATTCCACCAGAGGGAGTATGACGAGGTTCACCAGGAAATTCAATCCACATATTATAACATGGGAGGACTTATATTCATGGGATGCAATGATTACCCCATTTTCCGTACTCACCGACATCTTCACTTCAATGATTTGTGGTGGTACTGGGATTGTTCTACTAAACTTTTGGAATATAAAAGAATGTGTAGAACTTGAATCAAAAAGTATGTTCGCTATTCTTGAATGAATAACTAGCGTACATGTCACCACTTTTTTTTCAGGGTTCACTTCGGAAAAAGTGATGGAAAAATCTCTTCCTTGCTGCCTTAGAGGTTGTTGGTTGTCTCCAAAAACCCTTGGATTATGGCACTAATTTTCAAAATGTCCTGGTTCTTTGCATTTGTAGCATTGAACAACGTGTTGAGGTTCGAACGGAGAATTCCTCTCCTCTGTCGCAGTCGCGGGTCTTTCTTGCCGACAGTTAACAGCTAGGTGCCCTTCTCTTCCACACCTGAAGCATTTCCTCATCCCATTAAGGCAATTTATCGGGTGCTTCTTTCCGCACTTTTGGAATGTGGGGTGCTGGATCTTCTTATCACCATTGGATTTATCCATCGGCCCACCATCATTGAAGTCCACCTTACACTTCTTATCCCCATGATACCCCTGTGATTCTCCAATCTCCATTTCGACCTTGAGGGAACATCAGACAATTTCCTCATAGCTGTCGAAGTCACGGATCGCTAATGCTTTCCGCAGGCTAGGATTCATCCCACCAAAGAAGTGGTCAACCTTGCATTCATGGGTAACGACAAAGCTGGAAGCATATCGTGCAAGCCTTATGAAGTTTTCCTTGTACGCTCCAACGGATTCTTCATCTTTTTTCTTTAGGGAAAGGAAGTTCCTTTCCATCTTAAGCTGGAGGGTGCGCGGAAAATATTTATCAAAAAACATCTTCCAGAAATCCTTCCATTCTAACGCCTCGATCTCCTCCTCAGGCTTCGTATTTTTTATCAACGTCCACCATTGATCAGCTTCACCGTCCATATGATAAGCTTCCAGAATAACCTTCTCTTGTTCATAACATTGAAGGATGGAGAAGATCTTTTCAATGGAGTTGATCCATTGTTCAGCGATCGTGGGATCGGATGATCCACTAAAAGTATGAGGCCTTTGTCTCATGAAGCTCTCAATAGTGACTTGTTCTTTCTTAGGGGGGGGGGGTTGAACGTTCCTCTTGACCCATGTTTCAATTCAAAACTTGAGTTAGCTGAGAGAGAACTGTGACAAAGTTCGCGATTCCCGCTCCTATTGGATTGGGCATCTCATTAGTACAATCATCACACTGATCTTTACAACGGTTGTAAGCCCGAGTCCTCTTATTACCGGCCATTGGCTGGAATAAAAGGAAATTTAGGGGTAACACATAAAGGGTAATCCAAAGACAAAAGATGATGACTTATAAATAAACTTTCATTTCCTTAACTCATGAGTCTATAGGCTTCAATCTAGGATTTTCATGATCTACTTTCTAACATATATTCTTAGGGGAATTTTTTAATTCCCTTAATAAGGGTTCATACTAAGCTTGTGAATTTACCAAAGCATATCCCCCGGGAGTGTCGTAACCAAGATTGTAGCAAGGCCCGTTGTCATGCACCAGTTTCCGTTTGAGTCTAGCTCAAAGTGGTTTTTTCGGGTTTTACCCCTAGGATACATCTGTGCCAGAGCCGCCTCTACCTGCTCGTATCCAGACAGGGATTTATTTTCTTGATAACCCACTTACTAAATACTCACCAAAACGTAGGGACTTTTTATTGTACTTAGTCTTGTATCTAAGGCTTTACTATTGTTTTCTAATATTAATCCCAAAAATAACCAAACCTATCCTTTGATTCTAACTATGACAACCCTGCTTTTTAATACAACTTAAACATGATTTATTACATAAAACTTCACTTGATACAACAAATAAGATCGATAGGTTTAGTGTCTTTGGGGCTTAGGATCATTACATAAAAACTTAAAACAAGAAATACAACATCTTTATTGAAAACTTCATTTACATGACCACTACATTCCTTCGTACTTAGCATTGCATGGGATAAGCTGAGAACATGCATAACAAAAGGGTGAGATATAAAGACCAGTAACGAAATACACATGAAATAACATGAGGAGTACAATACATGTTATACATTAGAAATATCAATAGAGAACAAGAGAAACATGAACATAAAGGCACGATAAATCATGATAATCATAACATGGAAATGTGGCAATAACACTTAACATGGAATTAGCATGATCCAAGGCTCATTGCACATGGAGCATGAGTAAATCCTCATTGCACATAAATCATGAGTAAACCCTCATTTCACTTGAATTGTCATGAGTCAACACTCATTGCACATGACATATCATGATACTATACTTTACCCAATGCATTGGAGCGCTATAAGGGCACACCCTTCTTAAACATTTCATTTCATGCATAAGTGTGCCACATGGATCATAAAACATGGATTCATAAAGAATAACCATTTGTTCCATGATAAAGGAATGTGGAATTCATAAATGAAACTTTACAATCAATAAGTAAATTTTCATAAAGGTGAATACCCTTGATGGAGAAATGGGCATAGTATTCACTACACAATGACATTGGCTTAGAAAATTGGTGTGATTTCCGCAGCGTAACGGCGTGACAAAAGAATTCATAAAAATGGTTGATGAGAGAGAAAGGGGTTACTCATCATATTTACATGTAATGTATATTAAGGATTTCATATAGATACATTTACCAACAATTTTAATGGAATTTAGATTCATGATACAAAAGTATTGCTTGAATGTAAAAGAGGAGAGAGAAGTTCCTTTCGGAATTTCGACATAGTAACGGGTGTACATGGAAGGAATTTAATGAGAGATAAAGGGTCTCCCATAATTCAAACATAAAGAGGGATGTATGAGGGAGGTTTGAAACCATACCCCAACATTTATAATTGAAATTAAAAGGGCAAAACAACTTAAATAAAATTGGACAAAAATGAGAAAGGAAGAAAAAACCCATACTTGGAAGTGTGCTTCCAAAGGCTAGAGAGAGGATTTTGAGAGGCTTCTTGGGAGCTTGGGGAACCTTGGGAGGATTCTAGAGAGAGTAGGGAAGATTTTGTACGAACTAAAAAGGCTTTTAGTGAGGATTAAGTGGGAGCTTGGGTGGGTTTATATAGGAAAGGTGAGGGAATTCTTTATTATTTAGGTTTGGGACCCTTTATATTAAATTAATCCAAACCACAAACCATCCCATGGTTTTTACCCATGTTTTTTGGAAAAGTGAAGAGGAAAAAAATATCTTATAAGTCCAAGTTCCGAACTTAAAATAATGAGGTTGATTATGTGGAGGTGAGTCACACTCCCATGAAAATTAATTTAAAAAGACAAGATGTTTAATAAGTCTTGAGGGGTCCATTAATGCTTTGAAAAGTAAGACAAATAAACCCAAAATCACATTATTTTAATGGTAAAACATATATTGGCCAAAAATAAATATTATAGTATTTTATTACATCACTATTGGGTCATTATGATGTCATAAAACACATTATATATTTAAACGGTATTTAATTTTTACTCGAAAGTTTGACTGTCTCAGAAAATTATGAAAATTTCACCGTTGGATAATTTCAACATCCTGATTCCAAAAATAACATTTATTTTATCTAAATAATTTTCTAAATATGTGAATTTTAACTTTTAAAATAAAAACCGATATTTATCGAAAATTTACAGGTTTTGACAAAAATGGCTTACAAACCATAATTAAAATTATAATTACATTCATACAATTATATGATCATTTATATATAATAAAATTAATATAATAATAATAATATTTTATTAAAATATTATTCAATTCAAAAATCACTTAATTTAACAAAATATATTTCTTAATTAAATAATAACTAAAAACACCATTTTTACTTTAAAAAATATTTACAATGTATCAATAATGACAAGAAATTATATTCATTATTATATAAAAAAAATAATGTACATGAACATAGTACTATTTATTAGTTACATAACCCCTTAAAACAGCCACATAAGACCTAAGGGTAAGGTGTGCGATGGTGACAAACTCTTGGGGTGGCTCGGATAACATCGTTCGAGTGGTAATTTCCCTCAACTTCCACTTCTCCCGTAGACGGTCCCGTTCAAGCTTGACATGGTGAAGCTCAGCTTGGGCTTGGTCCAGAGAGAAGCCTAAAGATGCCACCTCTTTTCCGAGATCCGATAAATGGGCTTCGTATGGGGAAATTCTACTGGATCAGGCAATCACTTCCTTTGTCTAAGTAAAATTGGATGTGTTAAAGCCCTATATTTATACTAATCATGTGATCACTATTCAACGGCTATAAAAGTAACGGTCACAATTCTTATCATAAAACCAATGAAGTTGACATTTTATAAAAACATTTTATGTAAATAGACATTTAATAAGATCAAGAGGGATTTTCCATTAATGAAACTTTGGGTCGTTACAATAAATTCACTACAGTTTAACTTGTTTTTAAATAGAGGATTTCAAGAGAAATATTTTTAACAGAAATTTTTATTGGAACTCAATTCACCCCCCCCCCCTCTTGAGTATCCACTCTGACCAACATTTGGTATCAAAGGATTTTTTTTGTTTATCAAAGTTTTCGAATACTCTGTTTTGCAACTGTGATTTTAGTTATATTTTAAAGATCTTAAATTTTTGTTAGTTCTAAATTTTTTCTCTTTAAATTTATTTGCTAAAATCTAGTTCTGTATAATAGACTAGAAGGTTTTGCTACCAATAGCCCACCTTTCTTTAATGGCACAAATTATTCCCAGTGGAAACTGAAAATAAAAATTCATTTAGAAAGTATGGGATTTGATATGTGGACTGCTATAGAAACTGAATATAAGATTCCAGAAACTGTTAGAACTACTTGGGATGAAGCTACTAAGGCAGTTTACAATAATAATTGTAAATCTATGAATGCCATGTATTGTGATTTAGGAGATGAAGAGTTCAATATAATATCTTCTTGTAAAACTACCTATGAAATATGGGATACTTTGAGTTTTTCTCATGAAGGAACAACTAATGTTAAATAAATGAGATTGAATATATATACTATTAAATATGATAATTTTAAAATGAAGACTGATGAAACTATCTCTGACATGTATCTCAGGTTCAATGAGATTTTCAAAACAATGATCTCTCTTTTAAAAGATGTCATTGCTAAGGAACAAAGCATGAGAATATTGAGATGTCTACCAGATTGATGGAGAATCAATTCTGTTTCAATTAGAGAATCATCTGACAAAAGCAATCTACCAATCAAGGAGATCATTGGTAAGCTTATGATGTATGAGGAATAACTCAAGGTGAATAAGGAGGATGACGATGAACCGAAAAGGAAGTCTATAGATTATAAATCTACTTCTTCGAAGAGCAAGAACAAAGACAAAGTTCAAATACGAACTGAAAGTTCAACAAGTGATGATTCAAACTCTGACAGTGATGCTGAGATGGCTCAAATAGCTAAAAGATTCAAGAAGTTCTATAGGAAGAATAAATTCTTCAGAAAATCTAATTACAAAGGAAAGTATGACAATAAGGGTCATTGGAAGAAGTATTGGAAAAAGCCTGACAAGAATTATGAAGTTGTCTGCTATGAATGTAAAAGAAAAGGTCACATTAAAGAAGACTGTCCAAAATTAAAGTTCAAGAAGAAACATGACTACAAAGAAAATAACTATAAGAGAGCTATGAAAGCTACTTAGAGTGCTTCAGAAGATAACACAAGTGAATATGAAGTTTCTGATCTTGAAAATAATTTTTCCAACATGATCTTCATGACCAATACCTTTGAGGTATCTATTTCCCTTATTCTGAATGATTATTATTCTATAACTAATTCTTAATCTGAAAATATGTCTAGTGAGGAACTGTTTGAATATTCTAATATGCTAGAAGAAACATGTAATGAACTTAAGGACAAGTATAAAGCCTTAAATAAATAGCATGCTCTCACTGCGAGTGTTAAATATTCACTTGATATAGAAAAGGAAAATAATGCTCAACTGTTAAAGGAAAATACTAAACTGAAGTTGTCTAATGATAAATTAAGTAAAAACCTAGAATAATTTACAAATGGAAAGGATACTCTAACTCAAATTCTAGGAAAACAAGTGGCACCAAAATATACTACTGGAATAGGCTATCAGTCGGGACAGAGACAGCTTACTAAGACTAGATTTATTCCTAAATCTAGACAAAATTGTGCTAGTTCTAGTTCTGTTAATTCATATGCCTCAACTAGTTATTCACATAGTTATAGATCAAATAGAGTTTATCTTTCAAAATATGTTGAATCTCTTAATTATATGAGACTAATAAGACAAATTTTGATACCAAAATCTTTGATTGCTAACCTATCTGTACCCAAGAAGATCTGGGTACCAAAATAATTTTCCATCCAAATCTGTTTTGAAGGAAACATGTTTGAAGAGTTCTCACAAGAAGATATAGTACTTGGACAGTGGATGTTCAAGACATATGTCTGTAGATTACTCATACTTCAAGAGTCTAATCAATGTTGATGGAGGCCATGTCACATTTGGTGATAATTCTAAATGAAAAATCATTGTCCTAGGCCAGATTGGTAACACAGATTCATTTTTTATTTCTAAAGTTTTATTTGTTGATGGACTTAAATATAATCTGTTAAGTATTTCTCAATTATGGGATGATGGCTTTAATGTGAAATTTGAAAATGATTCTTGTAATGTTTTTAACTCTAAAAATGTTGTAGTATTTTTTACTTTGAGAAATGAAAATTTTTATGTTGTTGATTTAAACTCTTTAGAAAAACAAAATGTTACTTGCCTAAATGCTTTTCATAAAGAATATTGGATATAGCATAGAAGATTTGGACACTACAATATGCATTCACTTAGAAAGCTGATTAGGAAGAACTTGGTTAGAGACCTACCCAAACTTGAATTCCCAAATGAAAAAGTTTGTAATCCCTGTCAAAAGGGAAAGAAACATAAATTTTATTTTAAATCCAAGAAAGAATTCTCAACTTCTCAACCTCTCGAGTTGTTTCACATGGACTTGTTTGGACCTTCTAGAGTTTCTAGTTTAAATGGGAAGCACTATGTCTATGTCCTAGTAGATGATTTTTCTAGATATACTTGGGTATACTTCTTAGCTCACAAGAGTGAAGCTTGTTCTTACTTTATTAAATACTCCAAGTATGTAGAAAACCTTAGTGGACTTAAGATTAAAACCCTGAGAAGTGATCATGGTCATGAGTTTAAAAATCTTGAATTTGAATCTTATTTCTCACACAATGGCTATAGTCACAAATTTTCTGCTCCTAGGACACCTCAGCAGAATATTGTAGTATAAAGAAAGAATAGAACCCTTCAGGAAATAGCAAGAACCATGCTTAATGAATATGACCTACCTATTTATTTTTGGGCTGAAGCTATCAATACACCTTGTTATTTCATCAATAGAGTCTTGATAAGACTAGTTCTCAAGAAGACCCCTTATGAATTATGGAATAATAGAAATCCTAAAGTTAGTTACTTCAGAGTCTTTGGTTGCAAAGTTTTTACTCTCAATACTAAGGATAATCTAGAAAAATTTGCATCCAAGAGTGATGAAGGAATATTTTTAGGATATTATATATCTAGAAAATCCTATAGAGTCTTTAATAAGAGAACCAAGTGTGTAGAAGAATCTGTTCACATCAAGTTTTATGAAAATGATCCACATGAACCTAAACCATCTCTTGAGAATCTTGAAGAAGATTAATCGGTTCTAAAACTTAATGATAAAATCAATAAACCTGTTGTAAAGACAACAAGTTCTAGAAATGTTCCAGAATCCACTATTGTAGAACCTGAACCTAGTTAAGATATTGAAATCTCTAGTTCTACCTTTACTAGATCAACTAGGATTCTAAAGAATCATCCTTTTGATGCTGTTGTTGGTAATCTTGATAGAGGGACACAGACTAGAGATTCTCTAAGAAATTAGGTTGAAAATCAAGATTTTCTTTCACAGTTAGAACCTAAAAATATCAATGATGCTATCAGTGATGAATTTTGGGTAATGGATAAGCAAGAAGAACTAAATCAATTTGAAAGAAACAAAGTCTGGGAAATAGTTGACAAACCTATGGACACTTTGACCATAGGCACTAAATGGGTTTTTAGAAATAAAGTTGATGAGTCTGGAAACATAGTTAGAAACAAAGCTATATTAGTTTCACAAGGATATAGTCAAGAGGAAGGTATAGACTATGAGTAAACCTTTGCACCTGTAGCTATATTAGAAGATATAAGGATTCTACTTGCCTATGATTCTCATCTTAATTTCAAGTTATATCAAATGGATGTTAAAAGTTCTCTTCTAAATGGTTTTATTGTTGAAGATGTTTTTGTTGAACAACCACCTATATTTACTAATCCTCATTTTCCAAATTGAGTTTTTAAACTTTCTAAAGCTTTATATGGTTTAGAACAAGCTCCAAGAGCTTGGTATGATAAACTTAGTAGCATTCTTATATCAAAATGTTTTACTAAAGGGATTGTTGATCCAACTCTTTATTAAACAAATTTCTAAAGATGTTTTGATAGTACAAATCTATGTTGATGATATTATTTTTGGATCTTCTAAAAATTCTTTAGGTACAGATTTTTCATAAAGTATGAAAAATGAATTTGAAATGAGTTTATTGGGAGAACTCAAATATTTTCTGGGATTTCAAGTTTTTCAAAATGAAAATGGTATTATTTTGAATCAAAGTAAATATACAAAAGATATTTTAAAATGTTTTGGATTGGATAGTATTAAGGAAATTGATACACCTATGATTACTGTTTGTAAATTGGATGTAGATGAAACTGGGAAACCAGTGGATCAAACCAATTAAAGAGGTATGATTGGGAGTCTACTTTACCTTACTGCCAGTCGACCAGATATTATGTTTAGTGTGTGTATGTGTGCAAGATTTCAAGATAATCCTAAAGAATCTCATTTTCTTGCTGTTAAAAGAATTTTCAAATAACTTAAACATAATGAAAATTTAGGTTTGTTTTATCCAAAAAGTCTATCTTTTGACTTAATGAGTTATTCAGATGCTGACTTTTCTAGTTGCAAGTTAGATAGGAAGATCACATCTGGAACATGTCATATTTTGGAAAAGTCCTTGGTATCTTGGTGTAGTAAGAAATAGAACTTTGTTGCATTATATACTTCTGAAGCAGAATACATTGCTGCTGTTAGTTGTTGTGCAAAAATTCTGTGGATGAAACACACTCTTTTGGACTATGGATATGATTTTAATCATGTTTCAATCAACTGTGATAACACTAGTGTAATTAACATATCAAAGAACCTTGTGTCTCACTCTAAAACCAAACACATTGATGTAAGGCACCACTTTTTGAGAGATCACTACAAAAAGGTGATATTACTCTTGATTTTATAGGTACTGAACATGAATTAGCTGACATTTTCACCAAGCCCTATGTTCTGAAAGGTTATACTTGATTAAACAAGAGTTTGGTATGATAGATCTGTGAAACTGATCTGTGAAACCGATATGTGCTACTGATTGAGTTATAGTGTGTTTGAAACCTTTAGTGTTTTTTTAAAATGAAGTTGTTTTACTTAATCGATATTTTATTATTTTACAACCCTAAATGAAACAAATAATGACCCGCGGTTATTTCTTTTTCTAAGATACCGTTGACCTTCCATCTACCATCAAACCCTATCTTCTCTTTCTTGTCACCTGAACCTTTCAAACCTCTCCAAACCTCTCAATCCTCTCGAATATCCAATGGAAATGTAAAAGAAACAAGGCAAGGAATATGAAGGTTCTTCACCTATAAATAATGGTCGAAGAGAGTCGAGCAGCACGACGCAGAGGTCAGTAAACCCGGAGTTGGAAACTCGGGAAGTTATAGATGAGAAAGAAGTGTGTGCCGAATGGGTGTTATCGAGCAAGTCTGAATTGTTGAAGGTATTAGAGATACAAGGATGGAAAGACTAGTTCTGTAATAACAACCGAGTCTACTACCCGAAGCTGGTGCATGAGTTTTACATAAACATAAGTATTTTTTTGGATGGAGTAGAGGCTACGAGATTTTCTTCAATAGTTATAGGGAAAAGGGATTACTTTTTCATCGAAAAAGTGGACTGAATGTTTGGGAGTACCTCACAATGGAAGATATGAGGATTATGTTTGTAATATCTCTCCTACTACTGATTACTTTTCTTATGAGCTATCCCTAGAGTTATTTATTGGGAAGTCTGAATCGATGAGTATATCTGCTGCTAAGTTGGATGGTGAGAGTAGAATCCTGTTTAAGTTTATTCAACATCAAATATGTCCTAGAAAATGTGACTTTTCTTCAGTAAAGTATCAGAATGTTTTTCTGTTATCTCTTTTTTTGGATGGCGGAAAGATCAACCTGTGTAGATATTTTGCTGAGCATATTCCTGAGATGATAAAAACATCAACGAAAGCTACAAATTTGTTTTATTCAAAGAAAATATCTACCATGCTAAAGTTCTTGGACTGTGCTAATGATGGAGATGACTGTATCTCATCTATTAGCTTCGGTATTTACAAGGATATTTGTAAGAGGATTAAAATCAACTAGAACCCATGGAAGAAGGCTTGGGTTGCTGATGAGGAGAAGTTTTATGACTCCTTCAATCCTACTGATCATCCTACGAGACCATAGGGGATGATAGATCCTATTTTAAAACCTAGTGAAGAAGTGGTTTATTATGATAAAGAAGAGGAATCAGTAGTTCCTAAGGGAACTGGTGAGTCCAGTAAGCAAGGAACAGAAGAAGAAGAATATGAAGATAGAACTAATACTGAAAAGGAGCCTGAATCACCTCATGATGATCAGAGTGATCCTGATACAGTGATTCCAAAGAAATGAAGGATGGAATTTGGTTTGGAAAGCCCTCCTCTCAAGTTACCAGAGATAGAACCTCTTTTAGATGATGAAGAATAAGGTGAGACTGATGAATCAACCTCTGAGGAGTATGAATCTGGTAGTACAGACAGTTCAAGTGAGAGATCAGTTAATAATGATGATGATGAAGGAAATTATGGTGATGAGGGTGATGGTGATGGTGATAGTGATAGTAGTAGCAGTGACAGTGATAGTAGTGATGCTGATGACGCTAATGATCGAATTATAGAAGGTCAGAATGTGATCCAAGATGATCCTCAACCCCAACCAAATGTGCAAGAAAATGTCCCTGAGGCTGAGAGAACAGAACAGTTGGAGATTGATGAGGATGAGGAAGTACCTCTTGAAATTCTTGGAAGAGCTTAGTTTGTGAAACCTATGTATCCTTCATGAAAATCTGCATGGGAAGAACATATAGGTCTTGTTTTTCTGGTATTAGACTATCCAAAGGAATAGGAAGAAGAATGAATGGATCTTACAAGAGTAAGTGACTCAGTTAAGGCTCGATTAGTTGATAAATATATGCAAGTGACAACAGACAGACCAGGTCCTTCTATTTCTCAATCTAAACCTGATCCTTCTGTTTCTCAAGCTAGATCTGGTCCTGCAGTTGCTCAATATGATTTTGATAGATTTAAGGTTGAATTGATTCAAGCAGTTAGAGATACTATGAAAGATGAGTTATCTCATGTTTCTTCTCCTGCACCTATTACTTTATCAGAAGCTGCTATGGATGATTTGGCTCAAAGAGTGGTAAGCCTTATCAAACTAGACCTGTGCAATTATAGTGAGTCGATTGGTAGGCACATTACCTCTTTGAATCAAACACTCACGGGCTTAGGCAGTAATTTAGTTTCTTTGTCAGGAGAGTTCAGAACAACCATCTCTGGTATGATGGAAGTGTTAAGAAATATGATGGAACATCTGAAGAAGGCAGATTTGATGAAGTTGAAAGCTGAGATCACTCAAGTTGTTACTCAGGCTAGTTCCTCAAAGGTGACCAAGATTACTGGTCATGAGATTAATGCTTTAAAGGATGTTATTAAAGAAGCGCCGGAAGCTCTTGGAAATATTTTGTATTTGGATTCTTTGGAAAAGATGAAAGAGAAAAGTGATCATATTCATAAAATGGTGCAGTTGTATTCAGCCAATGCTAACAAGGCTTAAAAAGACATTAAAGAGAAAGTCGATCATTATTTCTCTATTATTTACACCAAAAATGAGTTGAATCATCATTTTAAAGCACTGGATGAAAATTTGAGACTCCCTCCAGTTACTCAATATTTTGAGGATCAAGTTCAGCAGTTGAAGGATATTACTCCTACTTTGGAAAGTTTCATGCAGAATAAGGATGATTTTGAAAAGGCTATGAAGTAAATTGGAGAAGTAATTAAGGACTTCATCAATTTGCTCAAAACCTACATTCATGTGCAAGCAAAGGCCATTGTTTTTCCTACTGCTGAGCCTCTTAATTCATCAAATGTTTCTCCTACTCAGATGTTTGTCTCTCAAGATCTCTCCAGTATTCGGCCAGTCTTTCAATAGCCTCCTTCAGAAAGATCTTATGCTCCTCAGCAGGTGACCTTAGAACCCAAAATTCGTCCAGCTAGAGTCATCCTACCTCTTCTATCCATCCGTCTAGTTCAACCTTCCACCTAGCCACCTTCTGGACCATCCATTCCTTCAACTACCAAAGGAAAAGCTCCATTGCACCCCGAGAAATAGTTGTATCTGTCAATTTTTTATAGGGTGTCTATTTCCTGTAATTTTCACTTCTGTATGTGATTTTTGTACTCATTTTCAAACCTTATTTTTCAAATTGAATCTTCTTGCTTATCTTCCTTATCTTTTCTTTTTTTGATAATCCCAAAGGGGGAGAAATGAGAAATGAGAAATGAGATATGAGATATCATGAATATGAATATGGGATGAACTGAAAATGCATATGAGCCCATGATGCCTGTTTAACAAATTACTACATTGTATGACTACTTCACTGTTTACTACATGCATACATATACACAGGGGGAAAAATGCTGACTCTATATCTAAGTGGAAGAAATGTTGAAAGGGGAGAATGAATCGTATTATCTGATTTATATTATATGGGGAGAATGCCTCATTTATGTAATTTCTGTTTGCTATTCTAACATTTTCTTATCTTTTGTCGTATTTTCTTTTTATATAGGGGGATCATACTAAATGATATACTTTTTTCTCTCTTCATTTATGCCATTGATTTGTGATTACCAAAAAGGGTGATATTGTTGAACTCTCTATGAGATGGTTATTTTAATAATCACAAATCATAGTTTTATTTATTTCAATTTAGTCTTTTGTTCAAATTGTTCTAAATATGTTTATATATGTTTAAATCATGTCTACATATGTTTATCTATGTTAATTTTTGTTTTATGGTTGACCTGGAAGTATTCTGGATTGAGCAGACACTTTGCGAGAATTCCATGTCTTGACTCACCGTTAGTTATTCTCCTGATGCACCGATGATGAACGGTCGCACTGATGATGAACAGTCGCACCGATGATGAACGTTTGCACCGATGATGAACGGTCACACTGATGATGAACGGTCGCACCGATGATTAACGGTCGCACCGATGATGAAGGGTCACACTGATGACGAATGGTCGCACTGATGATGAACGGTCTCACCGATAATAGGAACTATCACACCGAGGACAACGGTCGCAACATCACCGATCGTATCAAGGAGCTACCGATACAGATGATCAATAAGCTATCGATGTTGATGCTACCGATACTAATGTAGATTCAAAATGACTCACTAATAGTCATGAAAACTTTTTGAATTCCTATAAACTCGTATTTAATTCCAACGGTCGTATTTTATGTTCTTAATGTAATTAATGATATTTAATGTTAGTTGTTGTCATGTCAGGGGACCGTACCTCGTACCTATGAAAAGTTAATCATTCCCATTTCCAGAGCTCGTGGAATAAAAGGAAGATCGAGTTTTAGTAAAAGAGAGTGTGTGAAAAGGCATAGAGATAGAATTCTTCCATGCACATACATACATGAAAAGAAGAACACACGAGGAACTTGAAGAAGACATTACAAGATCTTCAAAGAACACCCATGCATGCAACCCAGCACTACTGAAGAACACACAAAGAACACTAGAAACCAGAGAACATGCTCACTTGTGAAGGACACCAAGTTGAACCACGATACTCTGTTTTTCAATAGAAAGACCAGAGAAGGACTCAGAAGCATTTTTGCTAAATCCAACAAGTCCAGAGCTGCACTGCTAATCTCGAGATCATTTTAAACTCTTACCTACTCTCTCTAAGTGATTAATTTATTTACATTTTGAGCAGTGTGTGTATTCTACATACTTTACACACACACTTTCACCTGTACTGAACCGGAGGATACTAAATCCTCATTCCAAAATCCATACATCATACTGTATCCCACTAAGGATAGTGGTAGAGGTCAAGTGTGGCCTGGACAACATGTGTGCTGTTGTATTTGTCTTCCCATGAAGAAATTGGTAGAGGTAATAGGACCTGGATAGTGTTGTACTGTTGTTAACCCTGATCCAGGGTGTGGATCAAATTTATATAAATTGTTTGAGAGGACTAAGTCTCTACTTGACAATGAACCTCTTGGTTATATCTGTTGTACTTTTTCATATAAGTATAAAGTATACTACATATATCTTTTATATTCCATTTCTATTACTGTGAAATATAATTTGTTCTAGACTTACTTTAATAGTTAAATTAGCAAGTGTTTATACTTATTGTAAACCAATAAGTTAGTTTCAAAAGTTAATTTAATCTTATGATTAAATTAACTGAGACCTAATCAATCTTTGAGAAACATTTACACTCTGTATAAATTCACTACAGTTTAACTTGTTTTTAAATAGGTGGATTTCAAGAGAAATATTTTTAATAGAAATTTTTATTGGAACTAAATTCACCCCCCTCTTGAGTATCCACTCCGACCAACAAGTTGTTAGATCTCAACTTGTTATTGATCAAGGGAAAATCCCAAATATGGAATCTCTATTTTAATATTTTACAAATGGGATTCATAGGGTATGATTCAACTGGTCAAGGAAATCGCTTCTTTTATTTGTCTCAATAGGATTTATCATAACCCTTAATATATACCAACCATATGATCACTATTAAATGGCTTTATTATCAATGGTTATGATGCTTAATATTCTTTTAAATTTGATATGTTATAACTTATAATAGTATAATATAACCAAAGTAGTGCATGATTTTTCTATTACTGCCTTACATAAATAATGAATTTATTCATTTAAAAGGTAATTTAATTTATAAAATCTTAGGTCGTTACATTATTATCCCCTTTATAAATATTTCCCTTGAAATTTTAATTTCATAAACTAAAATATATGAGGGTACTTATGTTTCATCCCCTCCTATGGTTCTCATGTCACTTCCTCAAACTTTTGGTTCTACAACAACACTTTGACTAGGTGAGTTGTCTTTTTTAGTAAAACTTTGTCTTGATGATCTACGATATCCATCTATAAATCCTCATATCAAATATCATTCTCCAATGGGGCCACCTACGGATTCAATAAATGTGTAAGAACCTGGTTCTTATTTTTGAGGTACGAGCTTCTTCTTTTTCCTTTTCCTTAAGTGTTTTTGAGAAAATATGGAAAATGGGGAAAAATCCTAAATTTTGGAACTACACGTCGTGTACTTTATCCACATGTTGTGTACTTTTGGCCATGTTGGGATGAGTACACGGGGCGTGTAGCCATGCCGGTGACGAAGGGTGTAGGAACCGACTACACACCGTGTAGTCAGTCGGAAGGCTTAAATAGTAAGGCAGTGGAGTCGCCGCCAGCTGGGCGACAGTACACGCCGTGTACTTGGGAGTACACGCCGTGTACTCAGGTCGACAGATGAACAGTGTGGCGATGCCGCCAAATGAACAGTTAAATGAAATAAGTACACGCTGGGTACTCAGAAGTACACGCCTTGTACTTTGTTTTTTCAGCTTAAAACAGGTATTAGCCTCCTCATTTGGCAGAGGAGGCATTTGAGCCAATTTGGAGCCAAAGGAGGAGGCCAGATCTTTGAAGATCCATTGGGAGTTCGTCTGGAATCCGATTTAGCTTCGGACGATCTCGTTGGAACCGCATGGGTAAGCCCTCTCCTCTCCTGGTACCGTTCTTACCAATTCTTATCTTAATTTAAGTTATTTATGTTTGATTGGGTTTTGTTATTCGTCAGATATATGCCATTCTTGGGCATTTCGGGAACTGACGTTCATGTATAACGCTCATTGGAGTATAAGTTAGGTGTATTTGTGTTTATTTTACAACTATCGTGCGTTTTTGTGCATTTTTGGGCCACGAACCCATGTTGGGGTGTCGTGTGGCTGAGGTCATTGCTATGCTTAATGCCTAGAATTTCATAGGTGATTAAACTATGATAATAAAATGTTGGTTGGGATCATTGCTTGGATCAGGAACTAGCCCCGGGGTGTGTTCCACTGTTTATCCGTTTGGCCAGGATACCCGAGGGTATGACTTAAATGTAGTAACAATAGAATTGCCTTGAGAGGAATTGCTTCTTTACTACATTTTGATATGTTGGTCATAGCCCGGTTACCTATTTAGCCTGATGGTGTTGTTGTGATTGGCCTGAGGGCATGACTATTTTAGCCCGAGGGCTGTCGTTATTCCGCCTGAGGGCAACCTTTCGTGCCTGAGGGCTTTACTTCTGTGCCTGAGGGCGACAATTCGTAAGCCTGAGGGTGAGAATTTATGTTATGCCTGAGGGAAATACCTACGGGTTGGATTCTGTATGGCCTAAGGGCATGCCTAAGGGCATGGTTTACTATTTTAGCCTGAGGGAAAGCTTCTGGTTGTCCTGAGGGATTGGTGTTGTTGAGCACAGAATGTTACTAAGTTAAATGATTAAATAAATAATAAAATGGAAATATAACTGGTAGTTAGTTACTTTTTATTACTGCTTACTTTATTGCATTTTACTACTTCACAATGTTGTTGCATGCTTACACGAAGTTGGGCACGATCCTTTGGTGGGTGCCTACTGATATATATTTCTAACACCCTGTTTGGATCATGCTTTTTGGCCCAAACAGATTACGTTTCTACAGGTGTGGATAGGGGAAAGAGTCCCTATACAGGTACTTGACTATTTCTCTGGAGTAGGAGGGCATGGGACCGAGCCTAGGCTCGTGATACCGCTGCCATCTGTTTACTTAGTTTTGTTGTACTCTACTGTTTACTGTACTGTATTGATGTATAACATGTTCTGGCTATTTTCTTAGAACTTGAAACATGTATCATCATCATTTATATACTTTCGGTTATATCCACTGCTTTAGTTTATTTCAGTTGTGTATGTTTACTGCTTCCACTGTTTTAGTATGATTTATTTAAATTCCGTTGTGCTACACTTTGAAAATGAAGGCATAGTTTCCCACTATCAGACCTGGTCTCTCGCTGCTAGTCGGCAGCCTCTGGTGTTTAGGGAAATGCGCTTGAGATCACGTGGCGAACCGGGCTCGGGGCACCCGTTGCATGGCACCCGGGTCCGGGATGTTACAAAGTGGTATCAAAGGCGGTTTCTTTTCTTTGACTTACTATTTGGAGTCATAATCAGGTATAGGATGGAACGGTAGTTGGTAATAAGTTATGCCCAGGTGTAGCAAACCCGTGTACAGGGAAAAGCTAGTCTACCTCATATTTTGCATTATTTTGATTCTGAAAATTTTACGGTTGATATGTTTTCACCGTTGGGTGACGCACTTGGATTGTGCTGTTTATATTTTATCTGTGGGTTCTATTTAGTTGCAACCCGATGAGATGAGGATATACTGTCTCATGCATCATATGGGCACATGCTAGATATCACATGCCATGCATAGTTTCCATGCCATGTAGGTGCATTAAAAATTAGCATGTTGTTGTTATAGTTGTTGTTCTAGAAAATCATGTTGTTGTGATAGCTGCTTGATAAATACCTGCCTTGTGATATGGTATTTTTGTTGGATCTTGTTTATATAATAGACGCCAAACATTGTTTTTGGGGGAGTATGGGACCCCATTGACTGGAATTTGGTGGATCATTGACTGCTTGTTGGTTATAAAACAGATAAGATGTCAAACTTTGATTCATGGGGAGTATGGGCCCCCACGGGTCAGAATTTGACACTTAGGTGTTGTTTTACGGTATTTTCTGGGTTTCGGGGAAATTTCTGAGGCATACTTTCTGGAAACCCAGTATACACGCCGTGTAGTATTTTTATACATGCCTTGTATGTTCTTCTGTTCGGGAAGAAAAATGAAACTTTTGAGTACACGCCGTGTACCCTGAGTACACGCCATGTAGTCTCTTCTCGTGTCACAAACCATGTGGGCAGCGAAACGGGGTAGGGAAGGCCTTGGGTAAAACACGCCGTGTTATTTTTGTGCACGCCGTGTAGTGTGACCCAGAGTCCGGCCGTGTAACTAACAACATGGGTCAGTGAACTCCTTGGTAGAGCACGCCGTGTCAATTATAGACACGTCGTGTAGTGTGACCTGGGGACTCGGTCGTGTAACTAAAAACACGGGTGGGTGTCACCTCTCCCTAAACACACCATATACCTGTGGGACACGCCGTGTAGTCTGGTCTGAGGACAGACCGTGTGGAGTTAGCCATGTGGCTGGGAAACGGGATGGTGTACACGCCGTGTGCGGGTGTAACACACCGTGTGGAGTAAATCCGAGTAGTCGGCCATGTCATAGACGACACGGGCAGTTGGAAAATAACATCGTACACACCGTGTAGATATTATACACGCCATGTAGTTTTGTTGAATGGAAGTCGCATGGCTTAGCCGTGTAGAAGGACCCGGGCAGGGGAAGGGAAGTCAAGTACACGCCGTGTAGTCATTGTACACGCCGTGTAGTCTTGTTATTCAAATTTTGAATGCCTTCTTTCTCTTGTTTCCTTTGTGGTTCCTTCGCTTTTCGGTCTTAATAATCTTGAATCTGAGGCATTATTTTGACCTTGTAGTGTCATGCCACCTAGACGACCACGAGTTGTTTGCCAGGAGAGCGGTGACGATTATACTCCAGAGATGGTGGGCCATGGGCTACCAGTTGATCCTCCAGCAAAGCCAGATGTGGCCCCAGCTGTTATACCAGACACAGGCGCGGAGGCGCAGTTCTGTGAAGGATTATTGCGGTTCATGCAGACCATTCTGGGAGCACCGCAGGCTACCACATCTATGGCCGAGTTGACGCATATCTTTCAGCATTAGAATCCGCCTACGTTTTTAGGGGATGGTGGACCACAGGCTGCAGAGTCTTGGCTAGGATCGATGCAGACTATTTTCGAGCACTTGGAGACTCCTCTAGGGCGGAGGGTCAATCTCGCGACTTACATGCTACGTGATTCCACCAAGAGGTGGTGGGTTGTTACCACCCAGACAGAGCATCACATGGACATGGCGTGGGAAGATTTTAAGGAAGTCTTCTATGACTTCTTCTTCCCCGAGACGCTGAGGGAAGATAGAGGTCGAGAGTTCATGAATCTGCAGCAGGGCTCTATGTCAGTGATGGACTAATCTGCTCGTTTTACGGAGCTTCAGTGCTTTGCACCCGTGCTGGTGGGTGATGAGACGTTGAGAGCCAGACGTTTTGAGGATGTTCTTCGGTATGACATCTGAGAACTGGTGAATGTTTTCAGGTTGCCTACTGTACACGTGATTGTTAATCAAGCATTGATTACATAGAGGAACCTGCAGGAATCTAGTGGTGTGGGCCAGGGAGGTTCATCACCAGTTACTGGTGTTATTTCTGCTGGCAAGAGGAAGAGACAGATGGAATTCTCTCAGGGTTGCAATACCATCCAGGCAGCTTCTTCAGGTGGCCCGATCAGGTGCTACCAGTGTGGCAGAGAGGGGCACAAGAGGCCGCAGTGTCCACGAGACCCAGTGGAGTGTTGAGCTTGTGGCAAGATGGGTCATATGCAGTGCTTTTGTAGGGAATTTCTACTAGTGGCTAGTGAGAGGGGTTCTGTGAAGACTTCGCATGTGGGAGAAGGACCAGTGGCTTCTTACTAGTCAGGGAACTGGAATACGTCAAGGCGTGCAGGCAGAGATGGTGGTTGTGGCCGTGGTATCCAGACACCAGGAACGCAGAGGCAGTAGGGCGGGATAGCTCAGGGTAGCCAGGCATTGTTGCAGGGCCGCAACACTGGGCAGACATATACAGTGTGATAGACCCAACAGGAGCAGGATCCCGGACCTTCTACAGTCAGAGTTACTATTTTAGTAGCTTCTGTCTTGTATTCAATACTTTTTGATACGGGTGCTACGCATAGTTTCATATCTGTACCTTTTGTAGATAGCCTTGGGCTCGGTGTTTCTTTTTCTTATGATATCATGATGCTAGACACTCCGTTGGGGACTAGAATGGCTAGTGTGCGTCAGTGAAAGGAGTGCCCCCTTGCGGTTGGTGGGTGTCACTTCCTTTGGGACCTCTATCTCTTAGAGATGAAGAGCTATGACGTCATTCTCAGGATGGACTGGTTGGTTCCCTATTGAGATTTTTTAGACTGCTATTATCGTAGGGTGCGTTTCACATCACCAGAGGGCCGAGAGTTTCTATACAAGGGAGAATGGGATGTTCAGGCGAGTTGAGCGGGACCAGAGCATCATGGGCAAGGTGGAGTCACAACCCAGATTGCGAGCTTATATCTGGATGATCAGGGGACTTGTCAGACGGATTTCCCTCCATTTGTCGATCGTTTCAGGTATGTCTTCCCGGATGACTTTTCAGGTCTTCCTCTGGTGCGTGAGGTGTATTTCTCTATCAAGCTAGTTCCAGGAGCAGCACCGGTGTCCATTCCTCCTTATAGGATGGCCACGCCTGAGTTGTAGGATCTCAAGAGGCAGTTAGAGGAGTTACAAGAAAAGGTCTTTATTCGACCCAGTACTCCTCCTTGGGGTTCTCCGGTCCTTTTCACGAAGAAGGAGGATGGTACCTTCAGACTTTGTGTGGATTATCGAATGTTGAACCAGTTGACGGTTAAGAACCGATATCCCTTACCGAGGATTGATGATCTGTTTGATCAACTTCGTGGAGCACGAGTGTTCTCAAAGATTGACTTGAGATCCGGATATCATCAGCTGTGCGTTAGACCATCTGATATACCTCTCACAACTTTCAGGAGTAGGTATGGTCTATATGAGTATATGGTTATGCCGTTCGGACTCACGAACGCACCAGCAGTTTTCATGGCTATGACGAATTGTGTGTTCCATCCGTATCTTGATTCTTTTGTGGTAGTATTCATGGACAACATCTTGGTGTACTCTCACACTCGACACGACCATGCCACCCATCTTGAGATCATATTGAGTACACTATGGGATAAGCGGCTATATGCTAAGCTCTCGAAGTGCAACTTTTGGATGGACCAGCTTCACTTCCTGGGTCATATTATCTCAGAGGAAGGAGTTGCAATAGACCCAGAGAAGGTGAGAGAAGTAGTTTCCTGGGTGCAGCCTAAGAACATGTTTGAGATACGGAGTTTCTTAGGGCTGGCTGGTTACTACAGGTGCTTCATACAGGACTTCTCTCACTTAGCAGCACCGTTGACTAGTCTAACTAAGAAGGGTGTGAAGTTCATTTGGTTGGAAGCTTGCGAGGAATATTTTCAGGACCTGAAGGGAAGGTTGACATCAGCACCGATCCTGATACTCCCAGAGAAGGGGAAGAGCTATACAGTTTACTGTGATGCATTAGGGATTGGGTTGGGGTCCATTTTTATGCAAGGCGATCGAGTTGTTGCGTACGGGTCCCGGTAGTTGAGGTCACATGAGAGGAATTACCCGACGCATGATCTCGAGTTGGCTGTAGTTTTTCATGTGTTGCGCTGTTGGAGACACTATCTGTTGGGACAGCATTTCGTGGTTTTCACCAACCGCAAAAGCCTCAAGTATATCTTTACTCAGTGTGACCTGAATCTGTGGCAGAGAAGGTGGGTTGAGTACCGACAATCCTTCATTTTTGAGATTACCTATACACCTAGTAAAGGTATTGTAGTAGCTGATGCACTGAGCAGGAAGACTCAGATACAGGCAGTGCAAGAGGCCAGTGGTGAGTGGGAGCTCATGGATTTGTTCTCTGAGATGCATCTGGAGGTGCATGATAGTCAGGGGAAGACTTATCTATCCTCGTTAGCTGTGACTTCTACCCTCCTGGATAGAGTGAGTATGAGGCAGCTATCAGTTTCAGAAGGCCTAGTCCTATGGGAGTCGGTGGCAAGTGAGGATCCTCCTCCTAGTTGGACGATAGGCGATGATGAGGTTTTGCGTTTCCATGGACGAGTATGGGTTCCAGGGGATATACGCGAGGAGCTGATGCGGGAGTTTCATGCTTCATCTTGGGCAGTTTATCCCGGGGTTACCAAGATGTATAGAGACTTGAGACGTTAGTGCTGGTGGTCGGGTATGAAGAGAGAGATAGATGGTTTTGTTACAAGGTGTTCCACCTATCAGCAGGTGAAGGCAGAGCATGAGAGGCCAGCTGGGCTGTTACAGCAGTTCCCCATTCCAGAGTGGAAATGGGATATGTCGCGATGGATTTTGTGAAGGGTTTGCCGAGGTCACCTCAAGGCAATGATGTCGTGTGGGTTGTCGTGGATAGACTCACGAAGGTAGCTCACTTCTTGCCGATCAAGGAGACCTTCGGTGTGGACAATCTCGGAAGGCTTTATATTCAAGTGATCGTACGTCTTCATGGGGTCCCTCGTTCTATAATTTCAGATAGGGACGCCCACTTTACATCTCGTTTCTGGAAGAGTTTTCAGTGGGCGCTGGGTACACAGGTGCTCCTGAGCACAGCATACCACCCTCAGACAGATGGCCAGTCAGAACGGACGATACAGGTGCTAGAGGACATGCTGTGCACATGCATCCTAGACTTTGGGGGCTCATGAGAGAAGCATATACCCTTAGTCGAGTTTTCCTATAACAATAGTTTTCAGGAAACTATTGAGATGACACCATACGAGGAATTATATGGTAGGCCATGTAGATCACCTTTGTGGTGGTTAGAGGCAGGTGAGGCATCTTTTCTAGGGCCACGGCTCGTGCAGGAGACATCTGAGCAGGTCTAGTTGATTCGGAAGCGGATGGCTACCACACAGTCTCGTCAGAAGTCTTATGTTGATCGCCGCAGATGACCTTTGGAGTTCGTGGTTTAGGATCAGGTTTTCTTGCGTGTTTCGCCGAGGCTGGGACACAAACGGATCAGGAGATAGGGTAATCTTTCACCGAGGTATGTGGGACCATTTGAGATTCTAGAGAGAGTTGGGCTGGCTGCCAATCGGTTGCAGTTACCACAACAATATCGAGCCATGCACGACGTCTTCCACGTGTCTCAGTTGCGTCACTACCATTCAGACCTGTCTCACACCTTTCAGAAAGAGGATGTTGAGCTTCAGCATGATGCATCCTTTGAGGAGCATCTGATCCGTATCGTTGACAGGAGCACGAAGGTTCTTCAAGGTCGGTCAGTTCCTCTCGTATGGGTGCAATGGCAGCATGGCCGAGTGCAGGACGAGACCTCGGAGTGGGAGGCCGACGTACGTGCTCAGTGGCTAGAGTTGTTCTGAGCTTTATCTTCATCACCCTTGGAAGGGAAATTCGAGGACGAATTGCTATAAGGGGGGAAGTTTTTAAGAACCTGGTTCTTATTTTTGAGGTATGGGCTTCTCCTTTTTCCTTTTCCTTAAGTGTTTTTGAGAAAATATGGAAAATGGGGAAAAATCCTAAATTTTGGAACTACACGTCGTGTACTTTATTCACACGCCGTGTACTTTTGGCTGTGTTGGGATGAGTACATGGGACGTGTAGCCATGCCAGCGACGAAGGGTGTAGGAACCGACTACACGCCGTGTAGTGGTACTTACATGCCGTGTAGTCAGTCGGCAGGCTTAAATAGTAAGGTGGTGGAGCCGCCACCAGCTGGGCGATAGTACATGCCGTGTACTTGGGAGTACATGCCGTGTACTCAGGTCGATGGATGAACAGTGTGGCGGTGCTGCCAAATGAACAGTTAAATGAAAGAAGTACACGTCGTGTACTCAGAAGTACACGTCGTGTACTTTTTTTTCAGCTTAAAACAGGCATTAGCCTCCTCAATTGGTAGACGAGGCGTTTCAGCCCTTTTGGAGCCAAAGGAGGAGGCCGGATCTTTGAAGATCTGTCGGGAGTTTGTCTGGAATCCGATTCGGCTTCGGACGATCTCGTTGGAACCGCACGGGTAATCCCTCTCCTCTCCTGGTACCGTTCTTACCAATTCTTCTCCTAACATAAGTTATTTATGTTTGATTGTGTTTTGTTCTTTGTTATATCTACGCCATTCTTGGGCATTTCGGGAACCGACATTCATGTATAACGCTCGTTGGCATATAAGGTAGGTGGATTTGTGTTTATTTTACAACTGTCATGCATTTTTGTGCATTTTTGTGCCACAAACCCATGTTGGGGTGTCGTGTGGCTGAGGTCGTTTCTATGTTTAATTCATAGAATTGCATAGGTTATTAAACTATGATAATAAAATATTGGTTGGGATCATTGCTTGGATCCGGAACCACCCCTGGGGTGTGTTCCACTATTTAGTCATTTGGCCAAGATACCCGAGGGTATGCATTAAATGTAGTAACTGTAGAATTGTCTTGAGAGGAATTTCTTGTTTACTACATTTTGATATGTTGGGCATGGCCCAGTTACATGTTTAGCCTGAGGGCATTGTTGTGATTGTCCTGAGGGCGTGACTGTTTTAGCCCGAGGGCTGTCGTTATTCCGCCTGAGGGCAACCTTTCGTGCCTAAGGGCTTGACTTCTATGCCAGAGGGTGAAACTTCATATTCCTAAGGGCGAGAATTTATGTTACGCCTGAGGGCAATACCTACGAGTTGGATTCTGTACGGCCTAAGGGCAAGCCTGAGGGCGTGGTTTACTATTTTAGCCTGAGGGAAAGCTTCTGGTTGGCCTGAGGGCTTGGTGCTGTTGAGCATAGAATTTTACTAAGTTAAATTATTAAATAAATAATAAAATGGAAACATAACTGGTAGTTAGTTACTTTTGAGTACTGCTTACTTTATTATATTTTACTAATGCACAATGTTGTTGCATGATTACACGCAGTTGGGCATGGGCCTTTGGTGGGTGCCTACTGAGATATATTTCTCACACCCTGTTTGGGTCATGCTTTTTGGCCCAAACAGATTACATTTCTGTAGGTGTGGGTAGGGGCAAGATTCCCTATATAGGTACTTGACTGTTGCTGTGGAGTAGGAGGGCATGGGACCGAGCCTAGGATCGCGATACTGATGCCAGTTGTTTGCTTTGTTTTGTTGTACTGTGTTATTTACTATACTGTATCGATGTATAACATGTTTTGGCTATTTTCTTAGAACTTGAAACATGTAGCATCATCATTTATATATTGTCAGTTATATCCACTGCTGTAATTTATTTCAGTTGTTTATGTTTACTGCTTCCGCTATTTTAGTATGATTTATTTAAATTCTATTGCGCTACACTTTGACAAATGAGGGCATAGTTTCCCCACTATCAGACCTGGGCCCTCGCTGCTAGTCGGCAGCCTCTGGCGTTTGGGGAAATGTGCTTGAGGTCACGTGGCGAACCGGGCTTGGGGCACCCGTTGCGTGGAACCCGGGTCCGGGATGTTGCAAAATGTGAGGGTTCAGTTATGTAATTTGTTAAGAGGGATACATGAAACACATAATGTACTTGAGATAGGTTATTTGGTATTCCAAGTCAATAGGTCACCACTCTGATGCGATCAAGGATCTGAAAGGGGTTGATGTATCATAGAATAAGTGTTCCACTAATCCCAAACCTCATGAATTTCTTCTATAGAGATGTAAAAAAGGAAAACTTTTTCTCCAACCTCAAACTATAGATATCACTGATAAGTTTCTACATAGATTTTATGTCGACTTTGTGATAATTTCATATGACACTAAATGTTTTGAACCTTTTCTATCATCTCTTGGATAATATCAAGTCCCATCAGGTTTCCCTCTCTAACTTAATCCTAATATTTTTGTGTTTTGCACATCTTACCATATAAAGCCTCATAATTTTCCATTTGAATGATATAATGGAAACATTTTTTATATGATAACTCCAATAGGGGAAGTTTTTAATACCAATATCCTTTGAAATCCACTAAACATGATCACAACATAACTTTGAGAGTGTAAATGATACATTCATACTGAACATCCGCCTGAGGGTGATAAGAGGTGATGAAGTTTAGTTCTATATTCAACACTTACAAAAGGCTTCTTCAAAACCTTGAGATAAAACTCAGATATAAATTATATATAACATAGATTGGAATTCCATACAGTCTTACCACTCCTCTTATGTATATATTGGTGAGTTTTTCAATTGATAAATCATCTTTGATAATAATGAAATGTGCTAACTTGGTATGGTGATTTACTACCACCCAAATGGCATTATTTCCATTAGGAATATTGGGGAGTCCTACTATGAAATCCATAATTATTTTTTCCCATTTACATACTGGTATGGGAAATAGTTTTATCATAAACTTATACTTATTTCATTCATCCTTGACTTGTTGACATACTAAGCATCGAGATACAAACATTATATTTCTCTCAACATGTTATACGAACATAAATTTTGTTTAGAATATCTATAAATATTATTATTTCTTGGATGAATAGATAAGGATGAGTTATGTGCGTCATCCAAAGGTTCCCTCTTGAGTTTTAGTTTTTATGGGACATGTATTCAGGTTCTAAACCTTAAAACTCCATCTTTAATAATTTTGAATAGAATGTAATTCTATCTCGGGGAAGTTGACATACTCTTAAGATCTTTTATCTCCCAAAAGATTTCAGTCTTAATGGTAAAAAATATGGGTTCTTTAAAGCTATCTTATTCCTTAGGTAGTGTAACAACCCCAGATTTTATGAGATATATTATTTTTTCTAACTTCTTTGATGTGTTCTATTATACACTACACCAAGATTATCTTGTACTATACGCAACACCGTATTAGCTTGCAGTATACACAACACTATTCTTTGCTCATGTTATACACATTTTCAAGTTTATTTTGTTGAAATTTTTCTACGCAACATTTAGTATAGATTTTTTTTAATGTATAAATGAAATAAGTTTTCATTATGTTATATGCAACACAAAACAACGCTTTCACTACACGCATCCCTGACATGGATTGCATTATATGCAATGAAGACCTTCATCGATAGCGTGTGTAGTATGTAATACTGAGTTTCACTAAAAAATATATTATTTTAATATTATTATGAACTAACCGTTATGAATAGTAATACCCATTTTTTTGAAATTTTATAAATTTTATCTTTCAAAATGGACTTCATTTTTGGATTCAGAATATCGAAATTAGCCTAGGGTGATTTTTTGGTATTTTCTAAAAACTTTCAATTTTTGATGAATAGTGAAAACACTGGGTTTCTATTTAAAAACCGACATTTTATTTAAATAATTATTTATTTTATTTAAATTTATTTTAGGTCAAAATTGATACATAATACCTATATAAGTTCAATGTAATTCATTGGAGTCATTTTATAATAATTTTAGATATATAAATATTTTATTGAACTTTTTACCATCTTTTACCCACCTCCTAGAAGAATTTGGAAATTCACATAAAACTTAATTTTACCGCTTCTGTGAGTGGAATTTCGAAAATCGGAGAGACACAGTTAATATCAAGGACTAAAATTTGGTTCAATGAGATGAAAATAATTTTTGGTGAATAGTAACTTTTTACTTTTATTTACCACGTTTAAAAGTAAATAGGGTAATTAAGGGTAAAAATGATATTATTATTACCCTAACACATGTCCTAATTCTATTGGATAAGTGTAATTCGACCAAAAACAACCTTAGGAATAATATATGACCATTTAGGTCCACGTGGATTAGATTAGGACATTCATTATTAATTTATTTAAGGAAGGGTTAAAATAGTTAAAATCAATGTTTAATAACTAAATAATTTTTAATATAGGGTTATACATAAGATAAATTCGACTATAAATATTCATTATAAAGATAAAATTATTTCCTACATAATGGTAATTTATTTATAATTTTTAGACATTAAATAAATTATGTTATTTATGATACAATGATAATGCATTAATTACCTTATTAATGAAATACTAACATAATTGATGTTATAAATACCCAAATAAATGTAATTTGAGACTTTTTATGAATTAAACTGATTTTATAGGTTAATATGACATGTTAGTATTTATTTAATTAACTTTTATCGAACTAATATTTCTGTTATGATTTTCAAACAAAATAAATTACCAAATAGTGTCAAAATTGATATAAAATAGTTTTTAAAATAAATATTATATTATTAATTGTTATTTTATTCCTAAAAATCCAAGGCTCGGCCAAATTACTTATATAAGGTTATATATATTAATAATGAACCAATTGGGGTTCGTTTGTCTTGTTATAGTATGTTTATTAACCTTATAGTGTAAGAAAACAAGAAGACACGGTAAAAGTAAAATTATTTAACATAAAGTTAAATATAAATGATAAGGTTAAAATAGTAACCTAAACATTTCAAAGTCATATTGGATGAGAGGATTTCGACCCATCCCCACCTTATTTTCGAAATAAATCAATTTGGATCTATTAAAAACTGAATATGACTTTATAATAAAATAATATTTTTAGTTTTTCCAAAGGTGCCCCTCTCCTCCCTTATAAAAGGGCACCTCCTCCCTCTCCTCCTCACACCACTTTGATCCATCAATCTCGGCCAAACCCAGCCAAGTTCTCTTCTCCACTTCCCTAGAAACATCCTAGATATCCTGGTATTCTTCAAAGACCAACCCTAGTTCCCTAAGAGGAGGTTCAGAAGAGGCGTGTCAAAGAAGAGGTAATATCCATTACTGATCCTTTCCAATTTCTTTCTTCTTCAACTTCTTCTTCTTTAGTTGTTTCATTATAAAGTAATAACATCAGTATTAAATATATACTGATATGTTATTATAAATATGAAACAACCATATTTCACCTTCTATCCATCCTACGGAAAACGAAATCATCGCGTGTGCGTACGTACGGAATACCGTCTCCACGCCGTGGTGTAATCTGTTTTCGAACACCACCTTACTTGGATGGGTATAATGGTGTAAATAAATAACTATATATGATTATTCTAAAGTTTTATTGATTCTGAAATATTATACATGCACTTCAATACAATTTTATGATCATGGGAATGGTATCATCGCTCGTGTGTACGTACGGACTACTGTCTCCACGACGCGATGAGATTCATTCTCCATGTTAATCATTAATGAATGATTATAAAGTATATATAATAAGTAATCATGAAATATATGACATAATAATGATATTGGATTTATGTACATATATATATATCTGTGTGTGTGTGTGTGTGTGTGTGTGTGTGTGTGTGTATGTATTTCATCTACTTAATTCCATTCAATTCAATAAGGAAACGAAAATAGCGTTCAGGCGTATGTACGGTCTACCGTCTCCATGAACGGTTTATTTCATTCCATTTATTGATATATCATATATATATATATGTATATTATGAATATATATTATATATAAATCATGTTTTACATTCTGTAATTAAGTAAATCAGGATATAAGTAATAATATCAAGAACAACAAGTCGAAACATGTACAATAAATGAAATGATTTTACCCAAATCGCTGCTTTTACATCGAATTTATAAAAGAACGGGTAATATAAAGTCATAAGTAACCCATATATGATATCATAATAATGAATATGATTCTGTAATAAGTCAATAACCTTATTTAAATCATTATATAGGATTTCCGGATACATACGAAGCATATCGGACATAAGGTAAGGGATAATTATTCCAATCTCATTCTTATCCAAGATTGTTTATTCGTAAGTATTTACTGGGGTTATTGTTATCATCAAAGTCC
Organism: Viscum album; assembly: GCA_963277665.1. Taxonomy (NCBI): domain Eukaryota; kingdom Viridiplantae; phylum Streptophyta; class Magnoliopsida; order Santalales; family Viscaceae; genus Viscum; species Viscum album. The sequence continues at coordinate 823,003,981 of OY728165.1, forward strand.
ATTTTTTATAAAAGTGTTTTTATGTATGTTTAAAGACCTTTTTACCCATTTTTTACTTTTACTGCATGGTATGTATGGAATCTTTCTTTTTTTACCATACAAGGTACTTTTTGACTTTTCCAGCAAAAGTACGAGAAGAATGTTTTTTTAACTTATACAGCATGAAAGGATTTTTAGGGGTTCATAAAGCCTTATTTTCATGAAGATTACTACAAAATATTTCATGACTATTTTCAACAAAATGTTTTTCTTTTAAAATTGGATGATGTTTTGTGAAAAGAAATTGATTTTGAAGAAGAAAGGATATTTTCCTCAACAATTCATTTCAAGTGTTTTATCAAAACCATTTTCCATCTAAGATGACATTATTTCATATGTGTATGTTTCAAGTATAATGTCTCAATGATTTACATGGTTTCACATTTCTTATGATGAAATGATATCCATTTGTTTTATATGGATTATGTTATGATTGGATGATGTTTATGAAACCAATTTTTTCCTTTGGGTTATGATGAATGATTTATGTTTATTTTGTGACACAAGTAAGAATGATTTAAATATGAGATGGGTGGGACCTATATCTACCTCCAATGCATTGGGTAAATATTTATATCTCATGAGGTAGACATGACTGGAACGATAAGTTAATCCAGTTTAGTGTTATAGGACTGGAACGAGGAGTGAACTCAATTCAGAATGGGACTTTCTCCACTAAGATGGTCTTGGAAGCAATGCCTTGGATACTATGGAAATCATAATGTGTGCTTAATGGATGCCACAATTACATGTTTTATTACCATTATAGTTTATCATGAGTAATGTTCCTTTATGATCTATGCTTTGTGTACTTCCAATATTTATGTCGTTGCTCATGATTTTTGATGTTCAAATTTTATGTTCAAGTTTTTGCATTCAAATGTTTATGGATTGTTTTATGTTCTCTATTCTTACCCTTAATGAGCATTTGAGCTCACCCATTATATTTTTTCTTTTCCCCAGGATTTAAAGAAAGGTTTTAGGTAAGAAAACAAATGGGGGAGATCTTTATGGGAGATGTTGAAGATCTTTCACCATGATTAGAAGATTATTTTATGAGTTTCCAAAGACACTAAACTATTACGGTCCTTGTGTGACTGTTTTCTTTATGTATCAATTATTCCACAAAAGTAATGTAATGTCCATTTACATGAGGATTTGGGTCTCTATAGTTGGTATCAGAGGCAAAGAAGGTAGGAATGTATCTAATCCTTGGGAACTCTCACCTGTGAGCGTTGGACGAAGCATGGATCTCCGCCCAAGGGATTCATGAGGAAATGGTTGACACTAGGGATGGTGGGGTGTCCCACCCAGGGGGTGTATCCACCCATGGAGTGCCCTGATAGGTATAAATTATAGTCCATTGGAAGTAATTCCAGACCGTTACAGTTGGTATCAGAGGAAAGGTTTAGTTAACCTTTGGAAACTAGCATGCGAAAACTTTAGTGAGATCCCTAGATATATTTATATGGTATGTATAGGGATGTCCATAATGTTAAGTATAATTATTGGTTATAGTCCTAGAATTATGGTAAAGATCTTAGAATTTAACCTAAGATGTTAGATATTGAAGGTAATCCACCTTGATTATGATTTTGGCCTCTCACACTATTCTTTTTGGGTTTTAGAAAATGGATGGAAATGAGAAGATTCATGATAATGGAAGATATGATGGACAATGGAATGATATTATTCCTGAGAAACCAAATGAAATTGGATCTGGAGGTCCACATATCGTTATTATTCCTAATCAGCAATCTCATAATATGATCAATAATCTCAACTTTGGTAAGTTTCCCAACTCAGCTAATAAGAGAAAGATGGAGTTTCATGATGATCATAGAGGAAAGAAAGTTCAATTTCTCTCATCTAAATCATGTGGGAAGAGGCATCAAGGAGAATGTTTCAAAGGAACTAGAAGATTCTTTGGGTGTGGAAAATAAGGACACAAATCCAGTAAGTGCAAAGGAAAAGGTCCAGTTAACACCATGGAGAAGGATAATGGTATTGCTACGATATCAACAATGATTAGATGTTTTAAATGTGGAATGTATGGGCATTATTCCAACCAATGCCCTAAGGGAAAATCCTATGAAGAGAATCATCATGGTCATATGGGTAGTATTTATGTGGATGATGATGAGGAGACTACAAATGATATATGATATTAAAGAAGTGTTGAAGCTTGGTCAATGGTTTAAGAAGATAGTGGAATGATTTATGTTTATCAAGAGTTATGTTGTATAGGTAATGGTACTATGGAATAAAGACACATCTAAGGATTGTTACACTATTGTTTTTTCTAAAGTATTTGAAATTATATGTTGAATGGTACAGGTAACCATGAAAAGTGATTCAAATATTTTGGAAATAAGATGATATGCACATAATGAAGTGATAAAGAGAAAATTAAATGTTTGATAGTATTCATGAGCTCATGACTGATATAAGGAAAAAGTTATATCATGGTTTGAGTATATAGAATTTTTGGATTTTGGTATGTGGAAAGAGTTAACTTTTGACAGCATTCATGTTTTCACTAAGGTTCAATGGGTATTTATTTTTCAAGAGAATACATGATTAAGGTATTCACATGATTGGAGTGTGACCAACAAGAATATGAGGGATAAATGATGGTATTCACAAGGTTGTTATATGACCTTTTTAGTAATCATTCTCTTTATACTATGAGATTGGAAAGAAGTATTTTGGATAAGCCTAAATACTGGAATAGATTATGTTGAACATAAGTTAGTATTGTTTAAGGCTATAACATTTTGATATTATTTTTGAAATTTTATAATAGTACAGTTTTAGAAAAAGGACAACACGTAGGATGGGCGACAACCCGTCGCGTCGGACAAGGCTGTGGGAATCGAACCCACAACTGAAGTGCGATAGGCCTTCATCTCCTACCACTGTCCTACAAGAAGTCCTTGGTTAGTAGAGACTAGTTTTATATTATTAATCGGTATGATATATGAAGTATAAGTCCATTTTAGGATCCATATACGATTAATCTCACCATAGATGGACTTATGTATATAACTTTTCCTAACCTTATGTTTGAGACAGATGGAATGACCTATCATTCTATCACATGATCTTCTAACACTTCACAGAAGAAAAATTAAACTTCATTTCTTTAAGAGATGAAGTGGAAATTGTTCAAGGCACGAACAATGGTGAGATTATACCGAAATAAAGTAAGTATTTCTTCTAATTCAAATTCTTCAACTTTAGGGAAATGATCTTGAAAACCAAAAATGTTTTCCTAGTGTCCTTATATACGATGAATCATATAGTACCTTAGATCATCACAAATTTTTGGCTTTGTGATTTTTGGCTTTTTCATAGTCATTTTCTCTACCACTCTCCATCAGAACTTGATGGTTAGATTTCTCTTCCATATCCATATTTTCACTTATGTTGTCCTATGTGGAAACCCAGTGATTAGTTAATTTGGGTAACCGTTACATTTCATACTTTAGTTTTTAAAGATAAGTTTTGTTATTGATTTTTACGATGTGGGTTTCTTTGAAAGAAACTCTCATGTAATAAACCATTTATAACCCCGAGGAATTTCGAGGGCAAAATTCATTTTAAGGGGGGTAGAATGTAACAACCCGAGATTTTATGAGATATATTATTATTTTTTAACTTTTTTGATGTGTTCTATTATAAACTACACCAAGATTAGGTTTTACTATATGCAACACCGTATTAGCTTGCAATATACACAACACTATTCTTGGCTCATGTTACACACATTTTCAAGTTCATTTAGTGGAAATTTTTCTACGCAACATTAAGTATAGATTTTGTTTGATGTATAAATGAAATAAGTTTTCATTATGTTATACGCAACACCAAACAGAGATTTCACTACATGCAGCCTTGACTTGTCTTGCATTACATGCAATCAAGACCCTCCTCGATAGCCCATGTAGTACGCAATACTGAGTTTCACTAAACAAGATATTATTATAATATTATTATGAACTAACCGTTATGAATAGTAATACCCATTTTTTTGAAATTTTATAAATTTTATCTTTCAAAATGGACTTCATTTTTGGATTCAGAATATTGAAATTATCCTAGGGTGAATTTTTTGTATTTTTCTGAAAACTTTCAATTTTTGATGAATAGTGAAAACACTAGGTTACTATTTAAAAACCGACTTTTTATTTAAATAATTATTTATTTTATATAAATTTATTTTAGGTCTAAATTGATACATAATACCTATATAAGTTCAATGTAATTCATTGGAGTCATTTTATAATAATTTTATATATATATAAATTTTATTGAACTTTTCACCGTCTTTTACCCACCTCCTAGGAGAATTTGCGAATTCACATAAAACTTAATTTTACCACTTATGTGAGTGGAATTTAGAAAATCTGAGAGACACGGTTAATATCAAGGACTAAAATTTGGTTCAATGAGTTGAAAATAATATTTGGTGAATAGTAACGTTTTACTTTTATTTACCACGGTTAAAAGTAAATAGAGTAATTAAGGGTAAAATGATATTATTATTACCCTAACACATGTCCTAATTCTATTAGATAAGTTTAATTCGACCAAAAACATCCTTAGGAATAATATATGACCATTTAGGTTAACTTGGATTATATTAGGACATTTATTATTAATTTATTTAAAGAAGGGTTAAAATAGTTAAAATCAAGGTTTAATAACTAAATCATTTTTAATATTGAGTTATACATAAGATACATTTGATGATAAATATTCATTAGAAAGATAAGAAAATTTAATACATAATGGTAATTTATTTATAATTTTTAGACATTAAATAAATTATGTTATTTATGACACAATGATGATGAAATAATTACCTTATTAATGAAATATTAACATGATTGATGGTATAAATACCCAAATAAATGTAATTTGAGACTTTTTATGAATTCCACTGATTTTATAGGTTAATATGACATGTTAGTATTGATTTAATTAACTTTTTTAGAACTAATCATGATGTTATGATTTTCACAAAAATCAATTACCAAATAGTGTCAAAATTGACATAAAATAGTTTTTAAAACAAATATTATATTATTAATTGTTATTTTATTCCTAAAAATCCAAGATTCAGAAAAATGACTCATATAATCATATATATATTAATAATGAACCACTTGGGGTTCTTTTAGCTTGTTATAGTATCTTTATTAACCTTATAGTGTAAGAAAACAAGAAGACGCGGTAAAAGTAAAATTATTTAACTTAAAGTTAAATCTAAATGATAAGGTTAAAATAGTAACATAAACTTGTCCAAATTCTATTGGAAGAGAGGATTTCGACCCATAACCACCTTATCTTCGAAATAAATCAATTTGGAGCTATTAAAAACCGAATATGACTTTATGATAAAATAATATTTTTTTCCAAAAGTGCCCCTCTCCTCCCTTATAAAAGGGCACCTCCTCCCTCTCCTCCTCACGCCACTTTGAGGTATCAATATCGGCCAAACCCTGAGAAATTCTCTTATACACTTCCCTAAAAACATCCTAGAGGTCCTGGTCTTCTTCAAAGACCAACCCTAGTGCCCTAAGAGGAGGTTAAGAAGAGCCGCGTCAAAGAAGAGGTAATATCCATTACTGATCCTTTCCAACTTCTTTATTCTTCAACTTCTTCTTATTTAGTTGCTTCATTATAAAGTAATAAAATCAGTATTAAATATATATTTATATGTTATTATAAATATGAAACAACCATATTTCACCTTCTATCCATCCTATGGAAAACGAAATCACCGCGCGTGCGGACGTACGAAATACCGTCTCCACGCCGTGGTGTAATCTATTTTCGACCACCACCTTACATGGATGGGTATAATGGTGTAAATAAATAACTATATATTATTATTGTAAAGTTATATTGATTCTGAAATATTATACATACACTTCAATACAATTCTATGATCATGGGAATGGTATCATCGCTCGTGTGTACGTATGGACTACCGTCTCCACGACGCGATGAGATTCATTCTCCATGTTAACCATTCATGAATTATTATAAAGTATATATAATAAGTAATCATGAAATATGTGACATAATAATGATATTGGATTTATGTATATATATATATATATATGTATGTCATCTACTTAATTCCATTCAATTCGATAAGGAAACAAAAACAGCGTCCATGCGTACGTACGGCCTACCGTCTCCATGAACGGTGTATTTCATTCCATTTATCAATATATCATATATATATGTATATTCTAAATATATATAATATATAAATCATTTTTTACATTCTTTAATTAAGTAAATAAGTATATAAGTAATAATATCAAGAACAACAAGTTGAAACATGTACAATAAATGAAATGATTTTACCCAAATCGCTGCTTTTACATCAAATTTATAAAAGAATGGGAAATATAAAGTCTTAAGAAAACCATATATGATATCATAACAATGAATATAATGCTGTAATAAGTCAATAAAATTATTTAAATCATTATACAAGAGGTCCAGATACATAAGAAGCATATCGGACATAAGGTAATGGATAATTATTCCAATCTCATTCTTATCCAAGATTGTTTATTCGTAAGTATTTACTGGGGTTATTTTTATCATCCATTTCCTTGTTTTCTAAAATTTTTTATGTATGTTTAAAGTCCTTTTTACCCATTTTTGAATTTTACTACATGGTATGTATGGAATATTTCTTTTTTTTTTACCATATGAGGTACTTTTTGACTTTTCCGGCAAAAGTACGAGAAGAATGTTTTTTTAACTTATACGGCATGAAAAGATTTTTACGGTTTTATAAAGCCTTATTTTCATAAAGATTACTCCAAAATATTTCATGACTATTTTCAACAAAATCTTTTTCTTTTAAAATTTCATAATGTTTTTTGAAAAGAAATTGATTTTGAAGAAGAAAGGATATTTTCCTCCAGAATTCATTTCTAGTGTTTTATCAAAACCATTTTCCATCTAAGATGAAATTATTTCATATGTGTATGTTTCAAGTATAATCTCTCTATGATTTACATGGTTTCACTTTTCTTATGATGAAAGGATATCCATTTTTTTATATGGATTATGTTATGATGGGATGATGTTTATGAAACCCATTTTTTTCCTTTGGGTTATGATGAATGATTTATGTTTATTTTGTGGCACAAGTAATAATGATTTCAATATGAGATGGGTGGGACCTATATATCCCTCCAATGCATTGGTTAACGATTTATATCTCATGAGATATATATGGATGGAATGGTAAGTTAATCCGGTTTAGTGTTACAGGACTGGAACGAGGAGTGAACTCGATTCAGAATGGGACTTTGTCCACTAAGATGGTCTTGGAAGCAATGCCTTGGCTACTATAGAAATCATAACATGTGCATAATGGATGCCACAATTACATGTTTTATTACCATGCTAGTTTATTGTGACTAATGTTCCTTTATGATCTATGCTTTGTGTACTTCCAAGATTTATGTCATTGCTCATGATTTTGATGTTCAGATTTTATGTTCAAGTTTTTGCATTCAAATGTTTATGGATTGTTTTATGTTCTCTATGCTTACCCTTACTGAGCATTTGAGCTTACCCTTTATATGTTTTATTTTCCCCGGGATTTAAAGAAAGGTTTTAGGCAAGAAAACAAAAGGGTAAGATCTTTATGGGAGATGTTGAAGATCTTTCACCATGATTAGAAGATTATTTTCCGAGTTTCCAAAGACACTAAACTATTAGGTCCTTGTGTGTCTGTTTTCGTTATGTATCAAGTACTCTGCAAAAGTAATGTAATGTCCTTGTACATAAATATTTGGGTCTCTACAGTTAGTATCAGAGGCAGAGGAGGTAGGTATGTATCTAATCCTTGGGAACTCTCACATGTGAGCATTGGACGAAGCATGGCTCTCCGCCCAAGGGCTTCATGAGGAAATGGTTCCCACTGGGGATGGTGGGGTGTCCCACCCAGGGGTTGTATCCGCCCATAGAGTGATCTGATAGGTATCAATTATAGTCCATTGGAAGTAATTCTAGACCATTATAGGTAGAGATATCCCCTTTCTCCTAGTATCTTTAGCTTAGACCAAGATGTGCTTAACAGATATCTGGATAAAATAATTCCTAGGGGAATCATTCATCCCTACCAAGGTAGGATTAATATCAGATACATCTCTATTTTTTTTGTGGATGATATGATATTTTTCTTCCACATAAATATCAAAAATATTCAATACTTTAACAAGGACCTAGATATGTGTTGCTGATGGAGCGGTCAATCCACTAACTGGGAAAAATCAATGTTTTCACTTCAAAATTCTGATCAGAATGTTAGGGAAAATAAAAAGATTAATGGTTGGTCATGACAAGGAGATCCTTCCCAATTGAATACCCTGGGTCTTTGATCTATCTTGGAAGGATTTTCATTCAATAATTTGATGGTTTGGTAGATAAAATTACTTCACGCATTTTAATTTGGAAGAATCGGTTTCTCTCCATAGGGGGATGAATCACTCTAGTTAATTATGTCTTGACTTCCATTCCCTTGCATGTGATGTATGTGATTAATGTACCAACGATGGTCTTGAGAAAGATTGAAAAAATCATGGCTTGTATAATTTGGGACTCTCATTTTAAATACTGGTTGCATTGGGCTTTATGGGATAGGATTGCCATGAAGGTGGGGGATGGTGGTATCAACTTGAGGAAAGTTATGGAATTCATGGAGATATTCAAGGCTAAACTAACATGGAATTTCATGGAGGGTAAATTTTTGTGGTCCAAATTTATTATAAAAAGATATATCAATATTATGAATAGTGTTAGTGGATGCATCTCTTGGATATGGCTCTCGATCTCACAGCATATCCCAGTTCTCTAAAATCAATCCAAATGAACATCTGGTTGTGGACAAATTGATTTATGGATAGAAAATTTTATTGGTTCAGTTCTTGGAATCCTAGGTTTCCCAAGCCTGGAAATCACTTATTTTCATGATATTAGGTTCAATCCTTTCGTCCACTCTATTCTCAACCAACAACAACTGAATATATTCAATATAATTGACATGAATTTTGAACCATACAAGCTTGTTTTCATAGTATATTCTTTGGGTGAGTACTTTAAGAAATTCTACCATTTTTTGACACAATTGAAGGGTTTACTGGATGATTGGAATGTAATAACCTAGTGTAGAGATATCTCGAAAAAGTTTAATTTTTTGGTTTTTCATCCTCATAACTGTTCCATTCCAACAGATGAGGAAGTTAAAAGGAAATGGGTCAGGCTTGCCTCCCAATGTTTGTATTGAAGGGCCCAAAAGTATGAGTCTTATGACCACTTGTTCTTCGAGATTCCGTAGAAGGAAGTTGTTTGGTGTGATCAAAGAAAGATCATTGGACTAGGGGACCAATTCTTCAATCATAATAATTTTTTCCATGCATGGTTTTGGTAGATCATGAACAAAAAGCTATAATAGAGGGAAAGAGCTCTTCTGGTTGTGGTGGGATACTGGGGAATTTTAATTACAAGGAATCATTTCTGACATAAACGTGCCCCTGGTTCACAGTTGGGATTTATGGTAAAAACCCGAAGTTTGGTGGTAGATATGTCTCGGGTGATTAAGAAATGGGAATTCACTCACTCATTGAGAAGATTTAAAGTGGTAAAAAATATAATTCCATATCTTTTGGATTTTAGTAGGTAGGGAATATGGGTGAGATGGACACATCCAAATAGTGGTTATAAAATGAATTTCGATGGATCTTTCATTTTGGGCTTCATGAGGGGTGTAGTTGTTTTTTGTGACCATAATGTTTCGGTGGTCATTACTTTTAGTGAGGTTTGTGGATAGGTGGACTTCCTATTAATGGAGGCTTTTATAATGAGGTGGTGTATTGAGATTTTCCATGATCACAAAACCCATCAAGAGGTGCTACAAACATACTCTACTATCATTCATCGATCACTACAGTAGAAACATCAAATTCCTTGGGTCGTAACTTACCTAATATATATAGTAAAAAATATACTAGAGCTACAGGTAAACATCTATCACATGTGGTGGGTGTGGAATAAGGTGGAAGACTACCTATCCTCTTGGGAAACTTTGTAAGGAGGGTGTTTTTTATTTTCTACTTTAGGTTCTCTTCCATAAGAGTGTGGTAGCCTTGTTAGACTGGATGCACTTAGTCTTCACTATTTCATACCGCCTTGATCTTTTTGGGGTTTGGGCCATTGTCTTCTTGCAATAAATTTTAAAATTTATTATTAAATATTCTCTACCTTATTCAATAGAAACTGATAATCTTCCTAAGCCTCATTGATTCTCTCAAAAATAGATGTTTGAGTAGTTATTTGAGAATGGTATGATGAAATTCCTTTTATTATTCAAAAATACATCCTTTTAGTTCCCAATAATATTGTATCCCTTAAAATCCTTATCATGGATAGAGTCATGTGATCCTTTCTAATTAGAGCATATACCACTTTGTTTTCTTTCCCAATATGGTAATGGGTTGAACAATTGTAATCCTTGGTCAGCTCTAACCACATCCATTGGTGCATATTGAGATCCTTTTGAGTGAATATATACTTGAGGATTTTATGGTCCATATATATATATATATATATATATCACACTTCTCCCTATATATATAATGTCTCAAAATATTTAATTAAAATATCACTACTTCCAATTCAAGATCATGAGTTAGGTACTTCTCATGAATCTTTAGTCGTCAGGAGGCATAGGCTATCACTTTTTCATTTTTAATGAGTAAACAAAAAATATTATTTTGGATTCATCACTATATATCACAAATCCTTCCCCACTAGTGTATAATTTTAGTTCAAGTTTAGTGATTATCCTCCTATTCATCTCTTTAAAACTTTACTCACATTCATCATTCTAGAAAAACTTGACACCTTTCTGAGTTATCTTGATTTGGGGGATTAAAAATCATAAGAATAATCTTCTAAATTGATAATAAAAATTAGATAATCTAAGTAAACTACGGATTTCTATCATAGAGGTTGTTATATGCCACCCTTCCATCATATTCATATTTTGATGGATCCACAAATATCCACTTCCTGGTGATAACATGCCTTATTAATGTAACTTACTTCAACTACAACTTGCATTTACTATACTTCGTATACATATTTTCTTTCCACATGTTCCATGGTATAATATTCAAATGCTCCTCTTTTTTTTCCTTTATTTTATAGTAGATAAGAATATCATCAATTAAGACTACCAAAAATTTGTCCATATAATCCCTAAATACTATATTCATCAAATCCATGAAGATTGATGCGTCATTAGTGAGTCCAAATGGAATCACTATGAAGTCGTAGTTCCCCTAACTTGTACGAAAAGTAGTCTATGGATATCCTTCTTCTTTAACTTTACATGAAAATATCCATACTGAAGATCTATCTTAGAGAAATACTGGGCTCCATGTATCTGATTGAACAAGTAATCAATTTATGGAAGAGGATACTTTTTATTTATTGTGATCTTGTTGAGCTCATTATAATCGCATTAACCCATCCTTATTCTTGATGAAGAGAACCAATAAACCCCATGGTAAAGAACTTGGTCATATAAAACATTTATCAACATTCTCTTATGGTTGTTTATTTAGCTTCTTGATTTCTACAATGGTCATTCTATACGAAGTCTTAGATATTGTAAAACCCCTAGTTATAAGCTTGGTTGAAAATTAAACATCTCAACTGGGAGGAATACCAAAAAATTATTTGGAGAACACACCAATATATTCCATCACAATTTGAATGTCTTAAAGGATGATATTTTCCTTAGTCTCAATCATTTTAGTTAGATATACTCTATCACAAGGAAATAATATTCTTACTTAAGATTTTGGTACTAAAGAATATCCATCCTCTTTGAATTTGTATAAAATAAGTGCACGATTTGTGATACAGAGGGTGATTTACTTCTCTCTACAATTTATGTTGGCCATATTTAAGTAAATCCAATCCATACCTAGAATTTCATCAAATTCCTCTAAAGGCCATATCGCAAGGTTTTTTGGGAAGTTTAACCTAATAATTTTCACAAGTGATGAGTCATATACTTGGGATACAATAATTTCCCCATTTTTCATTTTCACTGATAGTTCTACTTCTATTATTTGTGTTAGTGTTTTAATAGTTATAATAAACTTGTGAGATATGAAATAATCCGTAAAACCATGTATAATAAGCATGTATTTCACTATTTTATTCTAGTTATAATTATTTACTTCATCCAAAATAGACTTAGGGAAGAGAATTTATTAAAAATATTAAACAAATAAATAGTAACCCATGAAAAATAAATGGATAAATCATAAATGACACATATTCTTTAACCTATGAATTTCTCACTTTCAATCTAAGTTATCCATGATCTAATTTCTAATATAAATTATTATGGTTGTGTTTATTCCCTTAATAATTTTTTATAATGAGATTGTAAATTGTATAAATAATATCCCCCAGGAATATCAAACTAGGTGTGTATAAAGTTACATTTTCATGCACTACATATTAATTGATTATATCTCAATATGGTGTTTTTCAAAGTTTCTACCCCTAGATATATCTATGTCAGAGCCACATCCACTTGTAGTATCCAGATAGTAATGTATTTTCTTATAAATAACTTACACTATAATTAACAAAATTTAGGGATGTTTTATTATATTTGGTATTAAACCTAAGGCTTTATCTAATGTTTATTTATTACTAATCCGAAAATAACTATAATTTTTATTGTTACAAACTAAGACAACCATTATCTTTAATACACTTTATCTCATGACTTATCACATAAAATAACACTTAGTACAACCCAGAATATTAAGAATCCTAGTGAATTTGTTATATTGTGAATATAGAAAATTGAATTTATAGATGGAAACGAAAAAATTATTAAAAAATTCCAAAATATGCTTCTAATATTCCAGTGTACATTAAAAACTACATTGGATAACCTGAGGGCATACATTAGAAAGGGATGATCTATAAAGCTCGATATGTGAATAAACAAACCATAACATGATGAATGTATTACATGTTAGTAAACAAGTCTTTCAATGGAAGATAAAAGGGTTGAGAATAATAATATCTAACAATGAGGAATGACACAACATCATATCACAAGGCAACATATGAAATATGGAAACAATATTAAGCATGACATCATAAACATAGTTCAATTATAATTTCCAATACATCATAAAATGATCGGAAAATTCCCATAATAGATGATTTTTACTCCATAATCCCATACATGACGTCCCATAATACTAAAATATTACTCAATGCATTGGGGTACGATACAATTCTGGGCACACCCATCACATTTATATTATGTACATACATAAGTGTTCTACATATATCATTAAACATAGGATCACATTTCATAAAATTTAATCACATGATTAAATAGTGTGGGATAAATTCATGTAATTACCAAATAAAATAATTATAGGCATATCTAGGTGATTACCCATGAGTGTAAATGGTGATGGTATTCCCAATGCAAAGTTTTGGAATGGAAAAATTGCAGCATAATTTCTACGACATAACGAGGGTACATAATGAATCATGGGAGGAATTAATGGGAATTAAAGGGGTCCCTCATAACATGAAAATAATAAAGTAATAAATAGGTTTATGTAATAACATAATCCGGCATGAAAAAATGGGAATTAAAAGTCATAATACAAAATAGGTGATTGAATAAAAGTATGGAAAGGAAAAATCACAGGATAATTTCAACAAAATAACATGGGTATGTAATGAATCATGGTAGAGATTAATGAGAGTAAAATGGGTCTATCATTGCTTTGAAATCACAAGGGAGGTAATAGGTATGTGTAAAATCATATCCCAACAATATTAATTCAAATAAAAACTGCATTACATAAAGAAGGTTCTTGAATAAAGAGGAGGAGAGGATCCCTTACCTTGAGAGGGTGTTTCCAAAAGCTTGAAAAGAGCTTCTTGAGAGATTTAAAGAACCTTAGGAGGGATATAGAGAGGAAATTAAATAGTTTAATCATCCTCCAAGTATATTTAGTGAATATTAATGGGATATTGTGTGGCTTATATAGGAAAAAGATGAAATTTCTTAATTGTTTTCTAAACTTATGTTTTTGACTCCATAAAATAAAGTAATCAAAACCAAAAACCATCCCATCATTTTTTACCATGGGTTTTTATTATAGTTTCTTCCAAATAGGAATTTTTCATTATTTTATAGGTCCATGAACCAATAAAATTAAAATAATACCCTTGGTGAGGTGGAAGTAAGTCATGTTTATAAATAATTGATTTTTTAAACCATAAAATATAATATAGGTTTTGGAGGATTCATAAAGGGTTTATAAAATTGACAAAAATAAACTAAAAAAATAAAAATAAATATATATTTGGTCATGGATACCTTTTATGGCATATATTACATCACTTTTGGGTCATTATAATGTCATAATGCACACTGTATATTTATAGAGTATTTAATTCTTACCCAAAATTTTAATTGTCTCGGAAAATTATGAAAAATTAATTATTTCTTAATTTTGATTTTTTGATTCCAAAAATAAATATTTATTTTATAAAAATAATTTTATAAATATAATAAATTAAAATTTTAAATGAAAGTCTCTATTTATTGAAAAATACTAGTTTTTTTACAATAATAGTTTTCTGACCCTTATAAAAATTACATTTTCACTTTGTAAAATTGTATTATCATTTCTAATTAATATATACTATTAAATTATAATATTTTATTCAAATATAATTTAATTCATTAATTTATGAAAATGAATTTTTAATTTAAATTTAATGTTACATAAAAATGCAATTTTTGTTTTGTCATAATTAAATATGGTAAAATAGGGATATGGGTAAAGGTATTTTGATGATTCTCTAAGCTATGTAAAGGTAAATAAGGAACTGTGTAAGTGTTATCGGACCTCATGTAAATATAAATTCTCTCTATGTAAAGGTAACCTCACAAGTACGTAAGGGTATATATAGTCTATATAAGGGTCGTTGGAGCTTTATTTAAAGGTATGTAGAGATAAATATTTCATATGTTTAAACCAAAAATATAAAAATATGTTGTGAGTAAATATGTAGTTAATATCATGGGAGGATATAATGGTCAAAAAATAATTAAGATATGTTTGTAGTCAATATAAAAGGTGCTGGGAAAGAAAAATTCTAAAAATATATGATGAAGTCAATCAAAACGAGCATATGGAAGACACTACACTATGGTGGATGTCATGGAACAATTATAGTATGCCTATAAGAAATAGTAATCTCAATATGGGCATGGAGATGTCCATGTTAGACTTGTGTTTGGTGATTTGGATTTGGATGATATAAAATATCTGCAAACCATAATGCTAGTATCAAGAGCATTTTGTTAAATATTTAGAGTATAAAATTTTTTGAATCAGTTTTTGTGGATGGAAAAATGGGAAAGATAAATATAGAAAACTATGGAGGTAGGAATATTTCAGATTTATTTCTTGTATGTTTGGATTTTTCATTCTATAATAATTGAATATATTAAATTGAGAGTTTTGTTTGGTAATATTCAGCAGATTTATTTAGTTATTTTTTATAAAAGATGGGTGGATAAATTATTCTACAATAATTCAAGAGTTTAAATTATATATTTCAATGAATAATCATATAGTTGGTGTGTGTAGAGATTTAAATATCATGGAAGTTAAATACATTCTACCATTTAAATAGATAAATTTGTGTTTTGATATTCTGGGAGGTTTGGAGAAGGTTTTTAAATACAGGATATTTGTAAATCCTTCAAAATGGTTGACTGAAGTAAAGGCCCATGTGCCTCATCAATTATAACATTATGAAGATAAAAAGAATCTACCATGAATTTTAATACTGGAATTATGGATCTATATTATGGATATTTTTATTGAATATTAGATAGGTTATACGCATGAGATAGTGAGTGGGGATACTGGGTGATATTTTTGGTTCATTGGAAAACTTCTTCCAATCATAAAATATGGTATGGTAAACATGGTAGGATCATAGAGATTAGTTATAAACATAGTGATATCTACATTGTGGGTTACAATTTATGGAATCAGGAATTCATGTATAAAAATTTCTCAGGGCAGTTCTGAGAAATATAGAGGTACATATAAAATATTTATATATCAATTATTTCAAATAAATATATACCAGAACAAAATTTACATATTAGGATTGAAAGAGAGAGTCAATCACTACAATAAAAAATAATTTTAAGAGAAAATAAGGCATTATAGTGATCACATATGAAATTTATTGAATGGGGAGGCTTGGTAGAAGACAATTGAAGGTTACCACTCCTATATTTGATGAAAGATAAAGAATATATTAAAGTATAATTAGCATCTTTGAATTATCATAATATAGGAAAATGTTTTGCTATAACTTGAGAGGATATATTGGAAAATGACTCACCAATTAGGATTTCTAAACATCTAGTTAAAAGTAAGAAAGAGGAAGAAAACATTGAAGACCAATGGGAATCTATACACAATCAAAGATACAAGATTTTTTAGTTACCTATGATGCTTTAAAGAATATCACCATGTCTATAAACAGTTGAAGAGATCCTTAAGTTTATAAACATACATTATCCCTCACTTTAATAGTGTGTAAGAGTATATAAGATTCATAATGGCTAGGATCGGTAGTTCACCCTTCCAAATGACATTGTAATATATCTAATTTAGAGTATTTCAACACTGGAACATCAATACATCATTGGTGTGTGCTCCTTAGAGTATCTCATTTGGGTGAACTAAGTAAAAAATATATCCTTGCATATTAAAATTATACATGTGTGTGAAAGAAAAAGAAAAATAAGTTTAATAAATGTTCATGTTAAAATAGGAATAAGAACCAAAAAGAAAATAAAATTAATATAAATTGAAAAGGTTTAAATTATTAACACCTATATTCACCTCCCCCACACCCACTCTAAGGGTTTCTTGGTTCCAACCAGTGGTTTCAAACCTGAAAGGTTCTAAATTTGAATTTAATCTCATTATTTGTGTCTTCATCTATGTTCTATTATATATCCCATGTTGAGGATACCAATTTTTTAATGGATATAATTTCTATGGTGGGAATAATGATATTTTTTTGTTTCTAGAAGCTTATAGTATAAAAGATATAGAGTCTATTCAAAGATATTTAGATATAAATAATCATAATCAAAGAAAATTGGATGTAGGTATAGAGAAGATATTGGAAATATCATTTTCCGATGAATTTCATAAGAAACTCATCCATTATGCCACTTATATTGAAATATGTAAGGCATTAAAAATATTCTATGGGGAAATTGTGGATGTGACTAAGAAAAAATATTCAGTCTATAAATATGAAGAAGTTTACTTTATGTATAAATGAAAAAAATAATAAAAACATAATGAAGGATCCTAAGAACAAAGTCACACACACAGAGGTATGTGGAATTAATATTAGTGATAAATCTATTTATAATAAATGTTTAGATGATACTTGTACATCCATAAATTTAGACTCACTTTGATAAGGAAATAAATAAAGATTCCATAAAATTGGTGGTTATGTAATCCAATATCCAATATAAAAAAATTTCATGCGTTAAAGATGGTAAAATTCAATATCTTAATGAGAAGATGCATCGATTAGAAATTATGTTAGAAGTGGTCTATTCCTTTATAATAGATCGAGAAATGAAAAACAAATGGATAAGAAGTATGAAAGTGTCCTTAATGTTTGAAATAAAGAATATTAGAGCAGAGATAAAAGATCAAAGTGGACTTCATGAATAATTTTCACAAGACATATGAAAAAAATGGCCCTAGAAAAAGAATTAAAATCAAGTAATCTTTCCCTTAAGACTTAAATAGAAGAAATAATATGAGACTAAAATTGAAATATCCTATCCTTTTCAAAATATTTCCCTTTATTTTTTATAGGTACCCTTTTGCCCTTGTTTTGGGTATATTTTGATTGAGACTTGTCTTCAGTGCATTTAGGTTAATTTTGGAAGTTTTTGGAAGGATTTTGGGCATTGCACGGTCAGCACACAGTTTTCCCAAAATATGATCCCTTCCAGGAAAACTATTCACCCACAAATAGAGTGGTTTTGGATGGTTGGAACATGGTTTGTCAAATCATGAACCCACCTAGGAGTAACTGTGAACCCTAATATTAGTAGCACATGGTTAGGACGCACAGTTTGACAAATCGTGTTCCCCATATAGGAAACCATGAGTGTGGGATTTTAATCCAACTAAAATATAAAAAAATCCCAAATACCCCAATATTAATCCCTTATTTTCCCTACTCAAATCTAAACTCATTCCTATAAATTTCGAAGCTCTCGGAAGGGTTTCAAGGCTCTTCAAACATGGTTCTTGATGAATCTAAGATCTGCTTATAGGGTCATCTCTTTGTTGGTAAGTGATTTCTTCCCCATTTGGATTCCACTCCCTCATTCCCCTCTTTTAGGATTAATAGGAATGATTTATCCATCATTGTAGAGGGTTTATATCTATGTTTCCATGGATCTTATTCCATTTCACCTTGTTTCTAGGATTTAGTCCTAGATCTTCTGCACCATTGGGATCTTGATCGTTCTCCTTTAATTTGAGGATTTTTTTTTGAACACTCATCAATGACCTAGAGGTATGTGGTTTAAATATCAATTCCCACAGTCTTGAATTATAATTTCACGTATGTAATTTTGGAATTTCAATTTCCATGTTTGGAAATTGAATATATAATTGGATTAATTAATTATATAAATTAATTAATAGAATTGTGAAATTGGTAGAATATTGGAATTATGGAATTCATGGGATATGGAATTATAAAATTGATAAATTCAAGGTATTTGGAGATTTATTGATAATTTTAATTAAAGGTTTGGATGGATTAACCTTAAAGGTTTAATGGTTATTATGATAAAATGTCGATAAATGGTTTAATGGTGAATTTTTCATATTATTCCATGTGATTTAAATGGAGAACCCTGATTATTGTAATAAATTGCAATGGTTCACCATAATAAAAATGGTTGATAATAAGGTTAGTGATTATTAAACTTGATGAATCTTATATATGTGACATATGTGTTATTGATTGATAAATGGAGTGTGGGACAGGGAATGAAGCTCCAAATACCCACTGGGTGATAGACATGACATTTTAGGCCCAAATGAATGCATTTGAATATTATTGAATAGGATAGGGACTAATCCTCCAAATACCCATGGGATGTGATATAGGGACTAATGCTCCAAAAACATACAGGGTCCCACACATGAAATTTTGGGTCCATAATATTGGCATTATATTGGAATTCTAAGTATCCATGGAGTGAAATTGTATTTAAATGAATAATGAAATCCCATTTTATAAAGAATTATGATTCCCTGTATGATATGGTTCAGACTTTGACATGGGATGAAGCAGGTATTGATGGTTCATGTGTCATTGTGAACCCATGAAATTTATGTGATTTATTAAATAATAATTAAATGTGATAACTGTTTACTTTTTTATTGTAATTTATTCTTTATATAGATGCCTATACTGTAATAGAATGGATATCATTTTAGATGTCATTGGTGGTGGCCTACTAAGATGTACTCACGCCCTACTCAGGATGCCTAATTGGTACCTGAATAGACATCATGTTTGTAGGATAAGATAAGGGAAAGAGCCCTATGTTACATTGATGATTTGGGATGGAGCATGGATGAGGGAACCAGACAGGATGTCGAGACCTATTTGGGAGTTTTCAGTGTGTCATTATTTTTTTCATATTGACCCTTGAAACATATATGGAATGATATAACTATAGATTTTGTTTAGATATTGTTATCATATTCAGGTTCATAATGTGATACTAGTCTATATTAGTTAAGGTATTATCCAGGTTATTAGTTATTGTAATTTGGTTATTTTTTATTTATTCCATTGTTTTGTTTCTTTTCTATAGAGTTTATAGTCTCCCTATGTTATATATTAGACCCTCATTTCAATTTTTCAGCTTCTGGCATATGGGGAGGCATTCTTGAGTTCATGTAACCAATCGGCTCGGGGCACAGGTATGTGGCACCTGACTTAGGATGTTACAAAGTGGTATCATAGGTTGTTTTCTTTTCTTTTGTCTTCTTATTTGGTAAAGGTATACAGGATAATAGTATGAGTATGTACTTGGTCAAGAGCTCATGCATAGGGTTACCTGACCAATGTATGGGGTTAAAAGACATGTTCTCATAGTGAGATTACAATTATTGATGTTTGTTGTTACAGTTTGATGTTATTTCAACTCCGGTGATGCACTTATTGTGTGATGTTATAGTTTTATAAGATTTTTTTAATGGACCAGTATGGCATGAAATTTGAGTATACATGAATAATTCTAGGCCATCAATAATTATTTTGACATGAATCATTTTTAGGCATGCATGGAAAATCCCGTTTTGGGTGAGTTGTTTAAAAAAATATTTTCATTACTTGTGTAATTTAAATGAAAAAGGTTCCTAATATGAAATTGAAAATTTTAAATGATTTTGAATACGGTAAATTAAATGGATAAATAGGTGTATAATGAAAATCCTTGAAATGTGAAAATGTAATAAACTTAGTTAACTATGACCTAGATGAGAGATGGTTAAGGGTGGTGATAGTGCATTGGTTTTGAACATGTGGTGGGGTATGGGAATGAAATTTTATTTCCTATTATGAAACCCTATTATATAAATGTGTTAAGGATATGTTATGTTTCTTAATATTTGTGTTTTTTGTTCTATATATATGCCTCCATAACAACGCTTGTTGATAGGATGACAGGAGGATATGGCTGAAAATGTACCTCCAATACCAAAACCAGAGGATCTGACAATTTTGGGTGAGGAATATAGAGAATAGTTCCATGATAACTTTGCTTCATTTATGAATTTTTTGTAAAGTGACCTAGGGCGGTCTTTGAAGAGAATGTGTGACTTGACATGGGAGTTCCACCTACAGTTCCCTCTAATTTTTACTATAGAGGATGGACCTGAGGTAGCTGATTTTTGGATTGAGTCTATCCAGATAATCCTTGAACACTTAGAAACTCTTACTGAGAATACAGTCAAAATGGGTGCTTATATGTTACATAGTCAAGTGAAACAGTGGTGGGAAATCCATAAATGGGATTTAAAGCTATAGAATATGGAGGGGAATGACTTTTAACCTAAGTTCTTAGAGAACTTTTACCCTAATATGCTCAGGCAGAAGAAGCCAACTGGGTTCATAAGTTTGACTAAAGGGGGTATGTATGTGATGTACTATTCTAGTCACTTTACATATTTCAAGTGATTTGTTCTTATATTGGAAGTATATGAGGCAACTGCAACAAAAAAAATCAATATGGGCTTTAATGTGAGATTAAGTCCTTGGTTAACATATTTAGGTTGAAAATGTTTTAAGATTTTATGAATAACACTCTTATATCTTAGAGGAACCTGAAGGAGGCTTACAATGAAGGATATGTGGTTTCTAATGGATGACTAGGTGGTAAGTATTATGATAGATAAATCATTTCTATGAAAATGTTAACCAAATTAGTGGAAAGAGGAGTAGAAATGAGGGAGGATCGGTTATGCAAGACGTTACTCGAGTGCTCTTCCGCCAGTGTGGTTGGCCAAGAAACCTTCATAGACAGTTCACATGGCCACCGATAGAGTGTCAATATTGTGTCAGGAAGGGACACATACAATGGTTCTACAGAAACCCATGATAGATGGGTAATTACAGAGGATCTAGCCATAATCAGTGTGATGGAAGGTGTTCTTCTACCCCATATCAATCTAGAAACTAGAGTTCTACTGGTCATGCTGGTTGAGATAGTGGGTGTGGAACTTCCAAGAGAGAGTTCCTATATCAGTAAAGTGGTGTATTTTAGGGGAATTGAACTATATCATGGGGAAGAGGGTTAGTATAGTTTCATGTAGTTCGTAATACACTTGTGGATAGTAGGGTTGGAACATCAATAGTTATAGGTACTATTCTTAGAGATTCTATTCTTTCTAGTGCCCTATTTGATATTATGTCCTTCATTCCTTTATATCTACACAACTTGTAAATGTTTTGAGTCTAACTGTGGAGTATTTGAGTGGGGATATGACGATCAATACACTATTGGGAGTATGGTAAAGAGACATTTGTTTATATGAGGGGTGTTCTCTTGGGATTAGGGAGTACCATTTCTGCTGGGATCTTTACATAATTGACATGTTAGGTTTTGACATGATATTGGGTATGGATTGGACGGTATTTTACTGAGCCAAAAAA
Organism: Viscum album; assembly: GCA_963277665.1. Classification (NCBI taxonomy): domain Eukaryota; kingdom Viridiplantae; phylum Streptophyta; class Magnoliopsida; order Santalales; family Viscaceae; genus Viscum; species Viscum album. The sequence goes on from OY728165.1 coordinate 823,026,439, forward strand.
TATTTTTAACACTAAATTGTGACATTTACATCTCCCGAGGGTTAAAATTTAGATCATCATGGAGAGTGGGATATCAAGGCGGGTTGTGCATGGTCATTTCATCAGCTACTGGATGATCTCACTACCCTGGTTGTATGTATTTTTATGGATGATGAGGGTGTGAATCATGATGTATTTTAACCCAAAGTAGATCAGTTATGGGATGTGTTTCCTAGGGAATTATCAGGGTTTCCACCTAATATAGATATGTATTTTACAATTGATCTCATGATGGAGATGAGATAGTTTCTATTACACCTTATAGAATGGAACCAATTGAGCTACAGGAACATAAGACATGGCTGTAAGAGTTAATGGATAATGGTTTTATCCATTTTTTGTGTCACTGTGGGGTTCTTCGGTGTTTTTTTCTAAGAATTATAATAGCATTGTTCACTTTTTTTTGATTATCGGAAGTTCAACGTGATGATATTAAAGAATTGGTATCCTCTTCTGTATATCGACATTATATTTGAAAAATTTAAAGGAGATTGTGTTTTCTCTAAGATTGAATTGTGGTTAGGGTATCATCAGTTTAGATTTAGGCCTTATGATATACCATGGATAGCTTTCATAAGAAGGTATAGCCTATATTAGTTCTTTGTTATTCCATTCGGGGTGAAAAATACTTTGCCGGTATTTATGGCCTTGATGAACTAAATCTTCCACCCATACCTAGATTAGTTTTTTTGGATGAAATCTTACTATACTCTAAGACTCATGATGATCATTCCCAACATCTTGGAATCTTCCTAAGTGCACTGAGAGAACATCATATATACACCAAGCTATTTAAGTTTCAATTCTAGATTGATTGGGTAAATTTTTTAGGTCACATCATCTCATAGGAAGGAGTGTTAGTGGACCCATAGAATGTGCATGTAGTTGTTACCTAGGAGAATACCAAGAATGATTTGGATATTCTTAGATTTTGAGGTTTATCGGGCTATAATCATAGGTTCATCTAGGAGTTTTTCACTTGGAAGCACCACTTTTAGTCTTAACCAAGAAGGGAGTTATGTTTCAATGGTTTGGATCATGTGATAATGCTTTCCTAGAGTTAAAGAGGTGTTTGACCACCACACTGATCTTGATCTTACCTGAGTCGGGTTAGGAGTATACATTGTTTTGGGATGTGTATGGGAAAATACGTAGAGAAGTTTTGATTCAGGTAGATTGAGTTGTGGCATATGGTTCCAAGTAGATGATTCCACATAAATAGAATTATCATATACATGACATCGAGTTAACTACAGTGGTTTATGCCCTGAAGTGTTGGTGGCATTTTATGTTAGGTGAAAATTTTACTATGTATTCCTACCATAAGAACTTAAAGTATATATTTTTTAAATGGGATTTGAATATCTATAATAAAATATTGGATGGGTATATGGAATTTTTTGGTTTTTGAGATAACATATACACTCGTGAAGGAAAACAGTGTTGTTGACACTTTGAGCAGGAAAAATCAGACTCAGGTAGTTCATGAGTCTAGTTCTGAGTGTAAAATGACAACTTTACTAGATAAGATGTGTGTCGTGGTTCAAGAGGACAAGGAGAAGATAAACCTCATATTGGTATCAATGGAATCTACACTTTTTCATCAGGTCGGGGAGAGGCAATATCAAGATCTAGAGTGTTTGGCCTTGAGGGAAAACCTTGAAGTTGGGGATTCACCATCTGATTTTACTATAGATGATAATAAGAAATACTATGTTTAGAACCGAATCGTCGTGCCTGTGAGTATATGAGGGGATATAATGTGTGAGTTTCATTCCTCGAAGTGGGAGATGCATCCAGGTTTAACCAAAATGTGTCATGAACTATGTCAACAGTATTGGTGGTTGGGCATGAAAAAATAGACTGTAAGGTTCATGACATGATGCTCCACATTTTAGTAGGTGATGGTTGAGCATCAATGAAACGATGGTTTACTATTGTCACTTCCCATTTCATAATATAAGTGGGATGTCGTTACCATGGGATTTTTTATGGGTCTCCTAAAGATGAATCATAATAATGATGATATCTAGGTGATTTTAGACTGACTGATGAAAGTACCACATTTTATGCCTATATAGGACACTTTATTAGTGGATCAGTTGAGATACTTATACATTCGGGAGACAGTCTACCTACATGGGGATGACATGGATTATATTTTCAGACCATGATTCATGTTTCACTTTGAGATTCTGTAAAGGCTTCCAGAAGGTGCTCGGTATGTAGGTATTTCTGAGTAATTCTTTCCACCCATAGACATATGGGAAGTCAGAATGTACTATAGAGGTGTTGCAGTATGTGATATAGGAATGGGATATGGACTTTTGTGGGTCTTGTAAAAATTACCTAGTACTATTTTAGTTAACCTATAACAAAGATTATCAAAAAACTAATAAGATGGACCATATGAGGATCTTTATAGTAGAGCATGTAGATCACCTCCAGATTTGACAAAGGCAAGTAAGTCAGAGTTGTTGGGACCGATTCTCGTGCAGGAGACATCATAGAAGTTGTAGATGATTTGTAAACAAATGGTTATGGATCACAGTAGGCAGAAGTCATATGATAATTGACATTAAATACCCATTGAGTTTATGGTGGGTGATCATTTGTTTCTTTGGGAATCACCTAAATTGTTTCATTGTAGGATTCATAGGTAGGAAAAGTTAACACCTATGTTTATTAGAAATTTTGATATTTTGGAGAGAATCGGGTTGGGGGCATACCGATTGGCTCTTCCACGGAGGTAAAATGTTGTGCACAATATTTTTTAAGTGTCATAGAGTTGGTAGTATCACCCCATCTCTTCTCATGTGATTTATGTTGATGATGTTGATCTTTATACTGATGAATCCTTTGGGGATCATCATATATGTGTTATAGATTATAGTGAGAAAGTGTTGCGGGTAAAGACTGTGATGATAGTTCAAGTATTGGTGAAAATAGGACATGTTTCGGAGGAAACATGGAAGAGATAAGTAGTTATGTAGGATCAGTGGCTTGATCTTTTTAACCTGAAATCTTAGGCATGCTTGGGAGTATAGCTCAAGGACAATCTGTTATACGGTGGGGATATTTTAAGATCTTGACCTTTTCTAGAGATGTATTATGCTCATTTACAGGTACTCTTGTACCCTTTTTTAGTATATCTTGGTTGAGGATTTTATTGGATATGTTTAGATGAATTTTGGACGTTTTTGGAAGGTTTTTTGGGTAGTGCACAGTTGGCGTATGGTTTTCCAAAACCATGTTCCCTTCCTAGAAAACCATGCACCCTCAAACAGAGGTAGTTTTCATTGTTGACACATGGTTTTTGAAACTGTGTACCCGCCTAAGAGTAACCATTCACCCAAATAGAAAGGGTTCATGGTTTGACAACTCATGTCACCCATATAGTAAACCATGCACATTGGGTTTTAATCCTCTTAAAAATTATAAAAAAACTCAAACCACGCAGTATTAATACCTAATCACCCCTTCTCAGGCCTATATTCATTTCTATTAATTTTGAAGCTCTTGGGAGGGTTCCAAGGATCATTGAAACCTATTCTTAATGAATTTATGATTCGTTCGAAAGATCTTCTCTCCATTGGTAAGTGATTTATTCCTTATTTGGATTCCTCCATCTCTCATCCCTCTTTTCAGATGAAGAGTAATGATTTATCTCCCATTAGTGAGGCTTTATATCTAGTTTTTCATGTATCTTATTTTGTTTCATCTTTTTACAATGATTTGGTCCTAGATATTCCACACTGTTGGGATCTTGATTGTTCTGCTTCAATTTGGGGATTTCTGTTTGGAGAAAACTCATCAAAAACCATGAGGTAGGTGGTCTAAATTACAATTCATATAGTCTTGAATAATAATTACATGTATGTAATTGTGGAATTTAAATTTCCATGTTTGGTAAATAAATATGAAATTGTATAAATTAATTGGTTATATTAATTAATGGAATTATGAAATTGGTGGAATATTGTGATAATGGAATTGGTGGGATATGTAATTATGAAATTTTTCAATTCATGGGATTATGGGATTGATTAAAAATGTAATTAAAGGGTTGTTTTTCTTAAACTTGACGGTTTAATGTTTTTAGTATTAAATGTAGATGAATGGTTTTATGGTTAATTATTTATATTATTCCATGTGATTTAAATGAAGATCCATGATTGTTGTGATAAATTGAAATATTTCACCATGGTGAAAATGTTTGATAATAATTTTAATGATGATTACCTTTAAGAATCTAATATATGTGTTATATGTGTGATTGATTGATAAATGGGGTGTGGGATAGGGACCAATGCTTTAAATAACCATGAGGTTCTAGACATGGTGTTCTAGGTCCAAATTCATGCATGTGAATATTATTGTATGGTGTAGGGACTAATGCTATGAATACCCATGTTGTGTGGGACAAGGACCGATGCTCTAAATACCCATGGGGTCCTAGACATGACATTCTTGGTCCATAATATTGGCATTGGACAGGAGTTACAAGTACTCATGGAATGAAATTTTAATTAAATGAATAATAAAATCCCATGTTATAAAGAATTATGATACCATTATGATAGGGTTCAGACTCCAACATAGGTCAAAGTAGGTATTGATGGTTTGAGTGTCATATGAACACAGGAAATTTATGTGGTTAAGTAAAGAATAAGGAAATGTGGTAAATGTTTATTTTTTTTATTTTAACTTATTTTTATAAAAATGAACACAATTTTATCGACTGGATATTTATTTGACGTCGTTGGTGGTGGCCTACTAAGTTGTACTCACACCCTACTTAGGTTACCTGATCGGTATCGGAATAGAATTCATCTTTTTAGGAAATCATAAGGGTAATCTACCTATGTTAGATGGATGATTTGGGATGGTTCATTGATGAGGGAACCATACATGATTTCAAGACTCACTTGGTAATTTTCAGTGTCTATTTATTTTTGGTTTTTCATATTGACACTTGACACATATATGGAATGACATACCTACTTCTTTGGATTGTATATTTTTTGTCATTTTTTGTCTCATCATGTGATACGGGTTTGTATGGGTTATGGTATTATTCTGGTTATGGGTTATTTTTATTTGGTAATTTTTTATTTATTCTATTTTTTCCTACTTTGATATAGAGGGTATAGTCTCCCTGAGTTATATATTAGACCCTCATTACTATGTGGCAACCTATGGCATGTGGGGAGGCATTCTTGAGGTCACATAACCAACTATCTTGGGAAATTGATATGTCGAACTCAGTTCGGGATATTATGAAATGGAAACCAAGTTAGAATTGAAGAAAATAACTACTATTTGAAAGAAAAAAGATAAAAGAATCAAGTATCTAGAGAAGAGGTTGGAAAATGTTTAATATAAAAAGAATATTTTTCTATTGGCAGCATCATCAAGTGGAAAAAAGTAGGTTGACGTATAATATATCAAATTAAATATAAGAATCATGAAAAAATGGGAACAAAATATTTTTGAATATTGTGGTATTAAATTAAAACATTTTTAGAAGAGGTTGACACACCTTAAGTGTGTGCGTGGAATCTTGAAGGTTCAACAATAAAGGAGTACATGTTTCTACTACATCCCGATCGAGATAATAATATCACATGAGGTGTTTTTCTAGAATTTGTTATATATTTATAAATTTGACCATATGGATCAGTATTGGATAAATAAAATTAGTAGATATGTTGGGATGAGATTTTAAATGAAGATACAATAAATGATGAGTAATAAATCTATTACACCCAAAAATAGATTCATGATACTAGATGGTGAAGTTAATATTAAAGTTTAAAAATAGAAGAAGGTGGAATATGTGGCTCTGATGGATAGAAAGGAAAACATGGAAGGTATTTTATCCCTTCCCAAGAAAAAATAAACTTGTTCCATTAAATAAAAATTAATAAAAGGTTAAAAGAAAGGTTTTTCATGAACGAACAAACACGAGGAGAGTTTTTCAATCATGAAGGATAAACAACAGACTTGTCTAAGTGGTTTCAATAAATGAAAGAATAAGGAATTATAACTTATATGGAGGAAAAATATTTATAATGGTTCTATGAAAAATGAATTAATGAAGGAAATATGTATTAGTTAGATGTTTCACAACAAGGGGTATATAATAAACTACCTATAAAGATAGATTCATGATCAAATATTTAAAAGGAAAATTTTATAAGTTATTCTCACTAAAGAGAATCCTAAAATCATATTAGAAGAATTGGGTTGGTTTGTAATAGAAATCCAAATTATTTTACTTGAGGAAGATTAAGGTAACTATATTACCATGTTATTTATTTATAAATCATATTTTTGGATAATTATAGGATAACGGGGAAGATAAAATACATTGGGGATATACACCATGAGTGTATTAAATTACGAAGATTTATTAATCTGAAAGTACATTCTAAAATTAAACAATAAAGTTTTTGTCAAGTATCATCATGATAAGAAATTATATAATTTTATTAACTTAATTCATTGATGAATCCTAGATAAAATCTATCAACATAGAGAAATAGGATAGAATTTTTTCATTTATACTAAAAAGAAGTTACAAGTCAAATATTTACTTACAAAAAGTAGGTTTTGATGGTAAATATTTGTGTATCTGTATCTACATATGGAAATATATCTATGTAGGATGAAATAAAAAAATTTAGTGGGTAATGAAGCTACTTTAGAGAGATCCATCTATAAAATAAAAAATTTAGTCTTTAGAATGATGTTGGGATTGTTTTGGAAACTTTGAAAAGTGATCTTAGGACTTATCAAATAGTGGAAAATTTAGAATGAGTGGATGGATATATTTCTTCATAAAATTTATTTCTTAATATTTTATGTATATCTATTATATACTAACTTTATGGCATTAGCTGAATGTTTTTTTAATATATCTTGAACCCACTAGTAAGAAAAAATAATTTATCACCAAGGTGCCACTAAAAAGTGTTTTCTCATGATAAAAGTCAATTATAAAATGTGAAAAGACTCAGGGTGAGTTGGACTATACTTGTATAGTCTGTTTACCCACATTTGAAATAAGTTAGATGGTTTTTGATACAAATATTATGTTTCTCACCCATTTACATTAAAGATTATATACTAACTGTTTGGTGGGAAGTTTTTTGAGATCAAAATATTTTATGAATTTTCAATATAAAATATATTTTAAGAATATATAGTGACAAATATTGAAAACATTTTTATTGTTAATAAAAACTCGCATTTCTTACACTGATTTTTGACTCAATAGTCCTAGAGTATTTTTTGAAAAGTCTTTATTAAGTTATAAACCTAACTCATTGGAAGTTAAAAGGAATAATAAAGATATTATGTGAAATTGGTAAGAAAGTTATAGGGTTAACTTATTTTATATAATTAAAATAGGTTATTAATGTTTGGTATCTTCATAGAATATGATGGAAGGTGTTAAGGGGGAGAAAAGTATCTCAAAATTTAAAAAACAATTAAATATATGATAAGGAGGTAAAATCTATTAATAAACTTTGTTCATGGATTATGTTGAAGTAGGGGTAAAAATAGTTGTGATGGCTATGAGGAAATGAGGAAGATAACCCTTTGAAATTTATTAACAAAATAGAAGAGAGAATATAGATGGACTTATAAATTATTGGATTTTGTCAAAAAATTCCTCAGGTAGAGAATATTTCAACCATGGTTTTATATGTTAGATTTGTTGAGAAAATGTATATAGAATTATGGATGAGGGGTTGAGTGAATTAATGTTGAAAAATCATTGGATTTCATTCTTTAAGGATTTTTATGAATTTAGGGAATGTCTTGAAGTAGTAGACGATATGATTTATGAGGAATTAAAATGAATTAAATTGACTATACATAATATATAAGGGCAAAACATGATCTGTGTAAGGTTATATATTGATTGATTAAAGGTAACCAAATTAGGATGTTGTGTAAAGGTCACAAATTTTGACATAAAGGTGATATGAGTCTTCACCTACTGTAATATAAAGGAAGATTAAAATGCATCCATGCCACAGTGTAGGTCAAGGTGATTGGGAAATTCTTGTATAGAAATGAGATTGTGGGTGACATTTTTTATTTAGTGACATCTAATGTAAGAAACAGAAAATTGAAATGCCATGAATCAGGGCATGGTGAATTGGAATATCACCTGTGCAGAAGGCTAACTTAATCCTCGTGTAAGGGTACACATGGAAAAGTAACTTGGGGCACTGTGTAAAGGTTATCTCTATAGATAGGATATTGCATAAAGGTAAACATGTAGAATATGGAGGATCTATTTTTCAAGGTTTCATAAAGATAAGAAGGATATATATAGAGGTTGTGTAAAGGTAAATAGGAACCACTTTGTAAAGGTAACTCAAGTAACATGTTAGGGTAAAACAAGTATACGTATGAAGGTCTGATAAGGATTCATTGAGCTATGTAAAGTTAAATAAAGAACTATATAAGGATCATTATACATCACATAAAGGTAACTTCTTTCTATATTGGTATCCACTCAAGTATGTAAGGGTATATAAAGACTATCTAAGGTTCATTGGACATTTATGTAATGATAAGTGGATATAAAAGTTCAATTTTTTCACCAAAAATATTATAACATGTCAGGAATGAATACGGAGATAACATCATAGGAGGAGATCCTAGTCCATAAGGATTTAATATATGGACATGGTTGAGATGGAAGGCATTCAGAAATAAGAAGTACCGATCATGTTTGAAGAATTCAGTCAAAATGGTAATATAGTAGAAAACATATTGTGGTTAATGTCATGGTGCAACTCTAGTCCTATGTATGAAATGAGAATCCCAATATGGTCATGGAGAGGGTCATGTTAGACTCATTTTGGGTGAGTTGGAGTTGGATGATGTAGAACCTCACCACATCTTTGTGCCCACATAAAGAGAATTTTGTTGACAATTTTAAGAATTAGATTGGGTTTTATGGAAGGAAAATGAGTAAGATAAATAAAAGAAATTGTGGAAGTAGGTTTATAGAAAGTAAGAACTTGGTAAGATCTGCACCCCGGGTTATGATACATAGAATCCATCATGCATGTATCAAAACTTCTTGAAGAAATTATGAAAAAGATATAGGGTTGTGTGAAATATTTCTATATCAGGAATTTTAAAGAAATAGAAACTAACATGACAATGAAATATCATGATAGAAATAGAGAGTGAGGCATTGTATTGAAATTTTTTTGGTAGAAAATAAGGAATTACATTGATCACATATATAATTTAGTGAAGGATCTGGGGATTGAGATAAGATACGAGTAGGATACCTCCACTATATCTGGTGATAAAGAAAGTAGATCTTGGATGAGAAGTTTTATCTAGGAATTATCATCATCTAGGAGAAGGTGTTGGTATAATTTGATAAAATAAATAGACACAACAATCAATAATTGGGAGTTTGTTCATTTAGTTTGAAGGAAGAAGGAGGTAGAAACCATTAATGATCCATGAACATCTATCCAAAATCAATTATACAAGGTTTGTTAGTGAACTATATTGATTTTAAGAATACAATCACATCTATAAACTATTGAAGAGACCTTAAATACTATAAACTAACTTCATCAATCACATGAGCAGTGCATGAGAGTAGAGAAGATACATTACGCCTAATGTCAATAGATAAACCTTTCTATATACATTATAAAATCCCTAATCAGCATATTATGGCCTTGTCACACTAACACGTCATTGGTGTGTTCTCATTAGAGTATCCCATTTGGGTGGACCATGTAAAATATGGGGTCCTTACATAATTTCATTCTACATGTGTGTGATGTGAATTCACTACTACAAAATTGGTCTTTGACAGTGTTGGCCTTTATCAGTGCTAGAAAAAGACACTGATAAATGATACCTTTTATTAGTGTTTTTTTTGTGCTGATAAAAGATATCCTTTATCGATGCTTTATTTTTAGCACTGATAAAGGGTGCCCTTTATTAGTGCTTTATTTGTAGCACTGATAATGGGTAACCTTTAACAGTGATTTATTTTTAGTGCTCATACATGGATCATTTATCTATTATTTTCTAGCTCAGATAAAGGTCTGAATAAAATGAAATAACTAAATAAATACAAAATAAAAAATATTTTATTAAAAAAATATTAAAAAAAATATTAATTAAATAATTATTGATAAAAATGAATAAATTCACCATATTATATATAAATTATAAATACTAATATATATTATATATTAAATATATATATATATGAAAAATAAAAATTAAACAAATGAAAATTAAACAAATAAAAGTTAAAAATAAGTAAATTGAGAAAAATATTAAACATTTTATTAATTAAATAATTATTGATAATGTAAATAAATAGTATATATTAAATATATAGATGTATATGAATGTATAAAAATATGATTAATATAATACAAAATATTTTTTCATTAAATTAAATAATCTTATATTTAAAGAATAATGGTTTATAATTGTAAATTAATATGAACTAAAAATACTGACTAATTGTATCGAGTAATGGACATAATTTAATGTTGTTTTATTTTTCATTTTAACATAGATCTAACATGTTATATTTATTTCACATATATATAATTAATATAGGGTATTTGTGATCTAATCTTTTATTTATGTGAAAGTGTGGATGAATCATGTCGTATTTTCATTAGATAAATATTTAAATTAACTATATGGTAGAATTCCCATCCCATTTTACATCATCTATATAATTTTTTATGTATCAATTTCCATGACGGTGTTTGGGTAGCCTATGAGATTGCTTCCTAACATATTAAACTGACTAGTTATTCTCGAATTTGTGTAGTAGAGACTTTATATGGGGAGTGATGTTTTATAGATCTGTTAGTTTTATGATTCCACTTAGATTTATGAGTGAAGTAATGGTAGTACACTTAGAAAATGTGAGCTCGCAAGAGTCGTTTCGTCTCGGAAGAGTGTAGTGTGTATGGGATAGAAGTTGCAAAGGTTGGTGTGTTTTTCTCCTTTTTTGTTGATATATCTTGTTTATTTTTATTATTTATTTATTCAAACTTCTTTATGGACCTCCCAAAAATCTTAAGGATGGGCCAATGTGTATTAGATAGCCTCAAAATAATCCATCATATGGGTATATCTAATGTGATGACCTCCCTGGAATCCTTGGGATGGGTTAGTGTGGTGATATGAAATCCTAAGAGTCTTGATATGTTTTCAAATATTTGACAAACCAATAATATTAAATTTAATAATTCCTTAGGTTGTTACATCACTTATCCCAAAAAAATAAAGGTTATAAAATTCTATATCTTATAAATTATTTTTAGGTATTAATCCTTTTAGGTCTACATGTACTAGTTCCACCCTTATAAATCTTTGATTACCATCTATGTATATAAAATAAATCTTTATTTATTAAAAAAATCAATACATTTTTATATCATCTAGTTTATTGAATGAGATTTTATTATTCTTATCTGTCTTATTTGGGTTTCTTATTACATATTAATTTCCCATATTATATTTACATTTGTTTAGTGGATTTAAGAATGACTTGATTTTTTTCAACAAATAGTTATCATTGCAATTTGTTTATTGATACTCATCCCCCGTCTCTTTTAAATATAATTATCATCCTCATTAGTTTCATCTCCCAAATAGTTATTGCATTTTTTTTCTTAAGATTCATCCCCCATATCTTTTACATTTCTTGTAATAATTTGAGCAGTAGTCATCCCATGGATGACTATCTCTTAAAGTATTTCAAGAAACATAGGTGTATGTACACAAGAGATGGACAATGTGTGTCAAACAAAAAAATTAAATGATAAATGTTCAGAAGATGAGATGATGAGAATCACAGTTGTCTATAACATTCACCTTTTAATGAATTCAGAGGATAACACCAACTATAGTGGAGTAATTATTTTCTTAAATTCAGTTACCCATTTTCTTCAAATAATATTGAAATTATTTAAAGCAATCAAATTTTGGGTTTCACTTTTTACAATTGTATATAACTTTCACCTTTGATAATGAATATGTTATGTTCATTTATTAATTTATTGTATAAAATTAATATTTTATAAACCCAATATGATGGATATAAATTGAAAATGGCTGAATGATAATTATTTTAAAAAATAGAATGAATATGGAGTTAAATAGTTCATCAAGTTTTCAATATATCATGCACAAAACCCTTCTAAAATTGTTAGTCCATGTTTATGTTGTTATTTAAGACAAATTAGTCCCTAAGAGTAGGAAGAACATTTTATTTTCCATGAAATAGATCATTGCTATAAATGTTGGACTAAACAAGGGTAATGGGTGGATTTTCGTTCCTCTAGTATCTTACACTCTATCCAGGAAAGAAAATTTTCAATTTTTTCTTTTCCTGAATAGTGTAAAAATTCCAGAGGGGTATTCATCAAATATCAAGAATGTCATGTCAATGAAAAATTTTAAATTATAAGGAATAAAATCACATCACTTTCATGTTTTGATGCAATATTTGATGCATATTTATTTTTATATCATTCTTCCTCAAAATGTATGACATACATTAATCAAACTCTGCTTCTTTTTCAAAGACAAATAAAGTAAAGTTATAGACCATACAAAGTTTCCAATCATGAATAAGGTGGTTTTGGTCATATTATATTAATTAGAGATGTTATTTCCACCATCATTATTTGATATAATGTTCCACCTAATGGTTAACTTGGATATAGAGGTTCAAATATGTGGTTATATCCATTACATACGAATGTTCCCCATTCAATACTATATGAAGATTTTGAAATGGTATTTCAAGAATTAAAGTCATCCAGAAGTTTGTATTGCATAATGATATATTGTTGATGAAGCTATTGAATTATGTATCAATTATCTATCATATTTGGACAGCATCGGTATCCCAAAGTCTCATCACAGTACATTCCTTATAGGTAATGGATTTCTAGAAGAGATGTTGTAAAAATTACCTTAACAAAGTAGGAGCAAGTGAACCTTTACATTTTACATAATATTGAAGATGTTGATCCATACATTAAAACCCACAAATAAATTCTTTGAGATTTGAATCCATCAAGGGATGAATGATATATATCAAATACACATAATAAATAGTTTATAGGATGGTTCCAAGATAAAATTTATAAGTAGTTATCTAAAAATACAAATTCAGTTGCCAAAATAATTCAATGTCTATCCAGAGGACTGACTGAAAATACTATATCTTACACTAGTTTTGTAATAAATGGTTATACGTTCTATACAAGAGAACATGATTACTATAGTATGATGAAAAACAATGCTTTTACGCTCATGGCGGAGGCGATGCACATATCGAGTTCCAAGGATTGAAATCCAATTTATGTAAATCTATCATATTTAGGCATTATGGAATAGATATGAGTTGAATTATAAAACATTTCAAGTGCATATTTTCCATTTCAAATGGATTGACAATATGATTGTAGTGAGAGTTGATCAAATGGGCTTCATAAAGGTGAATTTTAGTGTGGAATAAAAATATATGAGTCATTCATAATGGAATCACAAGTAGTGCAAGTATTTTATGTCTCAAATCTATCAAACAAGAATTGGTATATTTTCCTACTAGCGACTAAAACAAAAGTTAGATTAGATGAAAATTTAATCAAGGATAACCATTTCATTGGTATATTGTAATCATTTAATGACAGATCAAAAATTTACCATGTCTTGTATATTAGAGGGGATAATAAATAGGGGATTTGTATTCTCAATAGAGGAACCAAATCCCTAAAACCTTTAAAAAGAGTGTTTAATGAGAAGGTAAAAGTGTTTTAATATACTATGTTTTCCCACATAATATTATATTTTCTCTACTACATTAACATAATCTAAATTAAATTCTTAACAACTCATGCAAACAATTTCTTTTATACATGATGATGTCATCAATCCCAAGTAAGAACATGTTATAATAAAGAAAACCCTTTGGGAATATGTTAAGGTAATGTTAAGATATAATTTATCTATTTTATTATTACTCACAAAATATTTCTTTTCTTATATAGGTGGATTATTTTTTGAGTTGGGTTGGTCTATCAATCTTCCACGCCTTTCTAAAATGTCTAAATTTATCACTTTCATTCAAGTTCCCTCAACTTCCTTTGAAGGAAGAGAAACAACATTACCTCTGCTCAATCATAGAGATGATGTTTATTTTTTCACAATAAAATATTTTTCCATAGAATTAATGTATTGTTTCAAATTTAGGTTTAATTTATTTTTTTCGAGTATTACTCAAATAAGATTTTTTTTCTTAAATAGATAGATTTTTTTGTTTAAGTTCGGGTGGTATGTCTACCTTTCATGCCTTTTTTCACCAAAACTTCAACAAACTTATTCTCCCTCAAAAATATTTCACCCCTTCAGTGTTGGTATTTACCACTTTCCTTCAATTTCCCTCCACTACTCAATCACAAAGGTAATAATTTTGTTTACATACTAAAATTATTTTCCATAGAATTGATGTATTTTTTCATATTTAGTTTTAATTTATTATTTTTATTATTACTCATATAATTTTTTTTTCTAATATAGGTCTATCCTTTTGTTCGAGGTGAGGTAGTTTGTTCGAACATCCAACACTACATATTGATTTGATATTCTTATCAAATAAAATTTCTCATTGTTGAAATTAAAAAAAAATATAGGAATATCATGTGCCCATTATGGTGAATTATCATGATATAATCGGCACATGAGATTCGATTACTCTTCTTGATTTCAATGATGAGAAAGGTTTTTTGTCTAAGAACATGAACTCGATTTGTAGTGTTGGAAGTTCAACAAATAAAGGTAATGGAAATAATTTTAACATTTCTATTTAGGATTTTTTTTTATAATTTCGGATGTGTAGGAATCATCTACATCTCAATCAAATTCATGGTGTGACCAATATGGATCCAAGTGCTTAATTTTATCTAAAATTGGCAGTAATTATATTAAAAAATACAACTAACATACTCAACACCAATAAAAAGTATTCAAATTATTTTGTTACTTTAATACAATGATCCATGAGTCATTTTTGACATGTAGGAATCAACTTCACCTCAATCTTATACACTATGTTCTCGTTATGACTCAAAGTTTCCGTTATCAGTTTAAAATAGGCATTTTAGTTCAAAAAGTATCACTCACTGAAAACTAAGAAAATGCACTCATGTTTTCTTGATATTTTTTTAAATAAAATCATAAATCTTTTTTGATGTATAGGAATCAAGGTCACGTAAAATTGATACATGATGTGATCAATATGAGTCAAAATTTTTGGTTCCAATTTAAAATGAAATTTTAGTAAATAATAAAAGTGACGTACTCAAAGCCAAGAAAAAACATTCAGATTATTTTTATACTTTAGGAAAATTATCAATAAGTCATTTGATATGTGTTGGAATTATCCTCACATAAATCTAATGAAAGGTGTTATCGATATGACTCCAAGTGTGTCTTTTAATTTAACATCAACATCAATTTTAGTAAAAGGAACAACTAACATACTAAAAATCAGGAAAAAGAATTCAAATTGTTTTTATACATTAGGGAAATGATCCATAAGTCATTTTTATGTATAGGAATCATCCATATCTCAATTTTAAACATGATGTTACAAGTATGACTAAAATTTTTTATTATCTGTTTAAAATCGACACTTTAGTTCAATATGTTTCACTCACTGAAAACCAAGAAAACAAACTCATATGTTCATGATAGTTTAGTAAAATGATTCATAAGTCATTTTTGACTTGTAGGAATCAGTCTTAGATCAAACTGACACATGATGTGATCAGTATGAATAAAAGTACGTGTTCCCAACTTGAAATGACATTTTAGTAAAAAAAACAAGTGACATACTCAAAAATGAGAAAACACATTCATATTAATTTTATACTTTAGTAAAATAACCCATAAGTCATTAAAGATGCTTAGTAATTATCTAAAACAAAATCCAACACATGGTTTGATCAGTATGACTCCAAGTGCATCTTTTTATTTAAAATTGACATTAATTTTAGTAAAAAATACAACTGACATACTCAAAACTAAGAAAATACATTCATATTGTTTTTATACTTTAGGAAAATTGTCCATAACTCATTTTTATATGTATTAATAATCCACACCTCAATACGATACATGATGTTCTTGTTATGACTCAATGTGTTTGTTATAAATTGAAAATCGACATTTTATTTCAAAAAGTGTCACTCACTGAAAACCAATAAAATGAACTCATATTTTCATAATAATTTAATATAATTATTCATAAGTCATTTGTGACATATAGGAATTATTCTCAAATCAAATTAAGACCTGATGTGATCGGTATGATTTAAAGTGTGTGTTTATAGTTTAAAATGAAATTTTTACTAAAAAAGATTAGTGATGTACTCAAAAGTATGAAAAAACATTCAGATTTTTTTGAAACTTTAAAAAATGATACATATATCATTTGAGATGTTTATAAATTAGCCTCACCTCAATCTAATGCACGGTGTGACTGGTATGACTCCATGTGTGTCTTTTTATTTAAAATTGATATCAATTTTACTAAAAAGGATAAGTATCCTAGTCAAAATGGAGAAAATGAATTTATATTATCTTGATACTTTATAAAAATGATCCATAAGTCATTTTTGATGAGTAGGTATCATCTTCACCTATATCTGATACAAGATGTTCCCGAAATGTCTCAATGGATCCGTTATCAATTTAAAATTGACATTTTAGTTCAAAATGTGTCACTCGCTGAAAACTAAGAAAACACGCTCATATTTTATTGATAATTTAATAAAAATATTCATAAGTCTTTTCTAGTGTGTAGGAATTAGTCTCACATCAAACTAATACACTATGTGATTGGTATGAGTCAAAGTACATGTTTCTAGTTTAGAATGACATTTTAGTAAAAAAGTAGAGTGACATACTCAAAAAAATAAAATGCATTTGAATTTTTTGCATACTTTAGGAAAATGATCCGTAAGTAATTTGAGATGTTTATGGATCATATGAACCTCAATATGATACACTGTGTGATCGGTATGAATCTTAGTGTGTATTTTTACTTAAAATTGATATCAATTTTATTAAAAAAGGCAATTAACCTACTCAATACTAATAAAACACACTCATATTGTTTTGATACAATAATAAAACAATCCATATATTATTTTTTATATTTATGAATTAGAAACACATCAATCTGATACAAGATGCTCCTAGTATGACTCAATGTTTCGGTTATTAGTTAGAATTTGATATTTTAGTTTAAAAATGTCACTCATTGAAAATTGAAAAAAAAAATTAGATTGTATTGATAATTTAGGAAGATTATTCATAATTAATTTTTGTTTTTATACATTAGTATCACATTAAACCGACACACGATGTGACCTTTATTAGTCAAATTGTGTGTTTCAAGTTTAAAATGACATTTTTGTCAAAAAGACAAGTGATGTACTCAAAACTAAGAAAACACATTCAGATTGTTTTGATACTTTATCAAAATGATCCATAATCTATTTTAGACATTTCAAAATAAATATCACCTCAATATGATGCACGGTGTGACTGGAATGACTCCAAGTGCATCTTTTCAATATATGAGTGTCCTTTTAGTTTAAAATGTGTATGAAATCAATATTATATCTAATATTACATCATTAATTGCCTAATTTATACTTATTTATATTACATAATTCAAGGGAGGTGGAATAAACAAATGAAACCCTACCTAAATGCGTTCAGGGAGGCTCAAAACTGAGACCTCCTAAACACTACCACAGGACGCAAACACTAGGTTTTACCCATGGGGGTTTATCTTATACTTATTTAATTAATTTTTATAGATATAATTCTTGAATATGAACAATAAATGGTGTGACGTGTAAGAATCAACCGCAACTCAATCTGATACATAGTTTTCCTGGTATAGGTTAAATTTTAGTTTAAAATTAACACTTTCTATTAATTAATATATTTATATTATTACTAACATAAGAATTTTATTTTATATAGGTGTGTTGTTTTTCTCGATCAAGGGTGGTTTGTTAATAAATATCATGAGTCGGGTCCAGGATCAAAATAAAAAGGGATATTGATGTTTTTGAATATATTTAATAATATTTACTTAAGTAATTGTATAAACCAATATTTGAAATGTCTATAACATATATCTTTTTTATTTTATTTGTGTTGTAAATTTAATTTCATTTAAATTTTTTATTGGTATTTGATTTTTTTAATATCTGGTGGTGTTTCTGGGGTTGTGGTGTGTTGTTATAGCACACTGCACTGGTGCTATAGTGTGATGTTACAACACACTGTAGTATTCCCCTTTATCAGTGATTTTACAAATTCTAATAAAGGGGTTCTTTATCAGTGCTAAAAAGGGCATTGATAAAGGGGTCTTTTTTCAGTGATTTTAAAAATGCTGATAAAAGACTCCTTTATCAGTACTTTTTTAGCACTGAAAAAGAACCCATTTATCAGTACTTTTTTAGAACTGATAAAAGACTAGGTCTTTTAATCTTGCTCTGGTAGTTAGCACTTCTATAGCACTGATAAAGACCATTTTTAGCACTGTTAAAGCTCTACTTTGTAGTAGTTATTCATATAAAAAATAAGAATAGGTTGAATAAATGTTCCTATTAACCCAGGAGTAAGATATAAAGTGAAAAGATAAATAACATAAAAATAGAAGGATTAAATTGGTTACAGCCTATCCCCCCCCCCCCCTCAGGGTGTCCTATTTCTAATAGTTGTCTTATTTAAACTCCTGGTAAAATCAATCCCCACCATAAATATGTGAGCTATGTATTTTTATAGGTGCCAATTGAGTTCCCCCCATCCTAATATGCACTCCTACCAGACTTCCCTATACTCAAATTTGAAAACCAATATCTAATATTATACTATGATTAATAGGACCCATCAACCAACATAAACACCCCAACCTTCCCATATGGACCTTGTATCTTAGCCCACCAATAACCACTAGTTTCCTCACAAACATGTTTCATCCAATATTTTATCCCACCCATATTCCTAAATGATCAATTATATAATTATTAATTATCCCTATAGGCCAACACATGTTCTTTTAATGTGATTTTTCCTCACACACACACACCATGGGAACTTCCTATGTGATCGCCCATACAAAAACTACTCTAATAGAAGTAACTTAACTATAGAGTTATAATCAGGTAATCTTGTGAAAAGAAAGTTTTGCCATTTTAAAATTGGTAGTACTAATTAGTCTTTTAAATATTACTTTTTTAAGGGAGTTACACCCCATGGATTTAAAGTACAATGTCAAAATTATGGACCCCTCACTGAAAACTTACATATTACACTATAGTTATGGATATGTATTAGATCTTATGTCATTTTTAAATGACTCTAGCTTGGGATACCAAACACTGAAACCTTATATGGGATCACCGTGAGGCCTTAGGAACATTACCCAATAATTATAGTCTGGAAACTAGTTTCAAGGGATAAAATATATCATTTTGGAATGATTTTCCCTTAAAATACGAGAAACAACTACATGTGATGAAAATTAAATTTTAATTTAAAAACCAAAAAAAAGAGCTTTAAAATAAAATAAATTAATTTAAATTCATAATAAAATAGTGTATAATAAAAATAAAAACCAAAAATTATAACATGATATGACTAAGTAATGAAACTTTTATAGCATGGATAGTATAATAGTGAGTGAAACAAATAGTCAAACACTACCATTTCCACCATTGTCGCATATCTTAAAATCCATCACCAGTAAACATGGGAGATTTTCCCTTTCCTATATAATGATAAAATGCATCAACATACATAATAAGATATGTAGGTACATGTGATTATATAAATAAACCAAGTTTTCTATATATGAAACTCATACATTCCCTTGAAATATTAATTCCCATCCATGTAACTAATGTCATTGAAAACCCATTATCACGTTTTTGAACAAAATATTTTATCATCTAAATTCATATAAAAAACACAATACCTGAAAACAATTGATGGAAATATTTTATCAAAGTAATATAAACCATTCTCAATTCACCTTAAACATTAAATTAATTTTTAGGCATAAAAATACAAATAGGAATGAGAAATATAAAACATATATCGCAAATACTAGTGTGTCATCATAAGATATATCCATTTTGGATCCTCACTCACCTAAGTGTTTCTTGAAAACGGCATGCATTTTGATTTACTTAAAACCCAATAAAAATTTCTATACAAGACAATTACACATCCCTTTCATTAGTTCTTGACACTTCATGGTCATTTCTCATACCTAATTCATTCAATTTATAAAACCATCTTTCTTCCAAAAAATATTTTCCAAGAAAAATTCATAGAATTGATTATCTTAAATTCAATCCTATTTAAGATATAAAACTAATTTTTTAAACCCAATTTAAACCAAATCCAATGTGTTTTTCAAAAAAACCAAAAATATAAAGTTTCATAAAACCAAAAAACACTAATTTTTATAAAATCAATTTCAAAAATTATTTGATAAAATAAAAATATGAAAAATTACCTAAAATAACATCAATCACAAAATAAGAAATAAAAAACCACCAAGGAATTAATATAATCTACCTACATTAGATGATTAATACACAAATATCCCTGAAACCTTATATTTGTAGTCAACAATCATGATCTTATTGATTGAAACCTAGCATCAAGAATAGGGTATCATGCTTATTTCATGAATGATTCATATTATACAATTATATCACTCAAGATATAATCCACCATGATAAATATACCTAGATAGTGAGAGAAAGGTGAAAATAAAAATATTCAAGAATTAGTGATACCACTAGGATATAACCTTTGATCCAATGTTGATCTAATAAATCTTAGGAATAATTATTATTTTTAATGATAGAGAAGACTAAAACCCACTTAAAAGTAAAACAGAGACCATTTAAATCCATAATAGTGTGTTATTTGGGGTAAAAGAGGCAAAAAAAAGTCTCTATATGGTGCAATAAACCACGTGGGGCTTGGTTGGGGGATAGAAGCATACACCAGTTTAGGTAAATAGTCTATGGTACCACACAAACCAACAGTTCAACTTGGGTTTCATAGGTGGGGAGGCCAATATGATTAATCTCATAGTCCGTTAGACTATATGATGTCAATCATGTGGGATTTTTTTAGGTATAAAGGCACATTCATTTAATGGTCACATGGTTTAAGGGGTTTTTACCTGAATCATGTAGCAAACTTTTTCTAAGCAATGAGGCTTATACAGTTATGCATACAGTCCATGGGACCATATCACCCAACCATATAAATAGGTTTGGGCTACATTATTTTATTTTAAAACTCTATTTATCCTTATTTAATCCTTATTAACACCTTATTTTATGTGTGTGGTACATGTTATAAATGTAAAGACTCATTTCCTATATATGGTTCCTTGAGTATAAAATGAGTGACTCTATAATATGGATTTTGGATCATGTGGTAGGACCATGGAAGTATAAAACTGATAGAGTTGGGATGTAAGGAACCAATTTAGGTAGGAATTATAAGATATACATGTTGAACCATAACCTGAGTGTAATGTTAGAACAAATCGGTGTTGGAAAAGGAAATGTAAGATTCACTAGGGGTTTCATTGAGTGGAAAATTTCATATGATGAAATTGAAGAAGTAAAACTTGTGTATTTTGTGACTGAAGTTTCCAATGTCTTTATATGGAGATTTCACTATTCACTAAAAGATAGTAGTTGGGTTGATGCATTAAATGGGAAACCAGAGGTTTACAAGACTAATTATGGGATCTATATGAACTTCAAGAGGATATGTAATTTGTTTCACTAAATGGAACCCTCTATAAATAGGAGGGGTTGGGTTTATTGTGAAATGTTATTCTAATAATTCTTTTTTCATCAGTTAATATAAATAAATTATTTATTTTCTCCAAAGAAGTAGTACTAAATTCTCAACCACATAATATCTTATTAACATTTTGAAAGTTTGTGGGTGTTCTTTGATTGGATTGTTTATTATAAAAGTTATATTTATTTGATTGTGTTAGGAACGGTTAATCGGTGTGGTGTTTGGGATTTTATTTTTCTTCTCATTTATGATACATAAAGTTTATGGATTTTACTATTTCTTGAAATATATATTCTTTGTAATCTAGTTGAAGTTCTGTAGGGTGCTTCCAGATCGATGATTTCAGACCAAAAAAGTGGTATCAGAGCTATTTTATTCTGGTGACTAATCATAATCAGTGGTTTATCATCTTATAGTTCTACTTGGAATGGATCAATCAATAGCATACTCTTTAGGTAAAATTTATGTCTTTATGACTTTTGTTTTAGTGGGATTTTTATATTTTATAATGAATGGAATCAGAAGAAGAAAATATCAATATTAAAAAAATTTATAGGATAGACTTTGGATTTTGGGGGACACAGATAAAGAATTATTTGTTCTATAAGATACATGAGATTATCTTGAAAGGATTCAAATAATAAATAATGGATAAATAATATTGTGAAAGGCTTAATCAGAAGTAAATTGGTGTGATATAGATGTCTTTGGCATAAAATGTTGTTTATAACATACAAGTGGGGAAGACCATAGTGGAGTTGATTAAATTTATTCCTCATATGTATGATAATACAGTAGAAAGTTTCCATGATGTAAAGATTATTTTATATTATAATATAAAAAGGAAGATCAACATATGATAATTTCAATGAATTCAACATGATCAGTAATCAGTTGGAATCAGTAGGAGAAAAGTTCACATATTCAATGTGGGATTTATTTTTACTCTCATTACTTCTAGAATCATGGTATGCAATGGTGATTTTCGTAATATATTATTATGGATAGGCTGACCTTGTGTGTGAATATCTTAGTTATATTATTCTGAATGAAGAGATTAAGTAGAGTTAATTTTAAAAACCTTCTAGAACCGCTCTCAATGTGGAAGGAATAGGATATTATGTTTCTTTAAAATATTGAAAGAAGTTTGAGGAGAAGAGAGAAAGAAGTCAAAGAATGTTAGTTGGTCCTATACCCATATATTGGAATTGTGAGAATAAAGGGCATCTAAATAAGTATTGAAGGGATAACAGAGTTAATTTCATAAGGTAATATTCCAAAAATTTTGTAAACATAGAAGATAAGGATGGAGACAGATTACTGCTATGTGATAATATTCTATTGGAATAATGAATTATTAATTTTAGGGGTTTATTCCATTATATTCCCAAGAGGATATGTGTGGTGAATTATGTGTTTAGAAGTTTCATTAAATTTTATCTTGCTGATAATGAAAGTCTCGAGATTATAGGGAAGGAAAAAATTAAGAAATGAATTTCAAATATAATCCAACTAGAATTTAGTATATTTTGGCACATTCTAGGTTTACAAAAGAATCTAGTTTTTATAGGTTAGCTGGATAAAGTGAATTTCATAATAAGTTTTATGTAAAAAGTGTGGAATATCACTCATGAAACAATGTTTGTGGACATAGTTTTGAAATATGGAACATTGTATTTGATGTAAAGATTGGATTTAATAGCAATTTCTAGAATAGAAACTTATTTGAGTTCAAAATTAAGGAATTACATCATTGGAAACCAGAGTGAGAAGAACATTTGATTCTTAGCGGCAAAGGGTATAATGAATCTTGTTCACATGGACTTTGAAACTTTTGAGAGTTGTATACTTAGAAAGAAAAGGAAGTTTTTGTTTATTAAAAATAGAATGAAATCTAAGTCTCGAATGTTGGATCATTTGTATATGGATTTTTAGGGTCTTATAGTAGTCTATTCTCATGATGTGTCATTATACTATGTTACATTCATTGTTTATTTAATGATTAAATTATGGATTTAATTACTTAATAACAAATATAAGGTCTTGGAATGTTTTTTAAAGGAGTTACTAATATATAAAGAGTTTGAAAATAACATTAAGTGTTTAAGGTCTAATAATAGAAGATGATATGGTAGAAGGAAATTCTAAAGATCTTTCTAGAGAAAGGTAAATTGATTTAAGAAGATTTTTCCAAGAACGCAAAAATAGAATGTAATAGTGGAGTAGATGAATTAAATAATGACTGATATGCTCAAAGAATGAGTTTTCTTGCAGGTTTACCAAAGGAGTTTTATATAGAAGTTATCAACTATTATACTTACATCATGAACATAATTCTGTATGCTTTGTTAGAGCATAAGTTTCTGAAATAATCATGGTTCAGAAAACCAACTAATTTTTCCCACCTAAAATTTTTCATAAGCATCTTCTAATTCCAGGATAATTCCAAGGATAGGGAAAAATTAATTAAAATCCCAAGAATATTTCTTTTTTTGGGATGTAAATAAAAAATTGTGGTTTTGAATTTAAGATAGTGATAATAGGAATATTGTTAGAAGTTGTAATGTTTTATTTGATGAGAGTATCTTATGGAAATATCTAAACTTGGTGAAAGATGGACTTGATAGAAAAGAATCAACATATCATATCTAAGTTGACATAAATAAAAGTTCTATAAGTTATTAAATTCTAGAATTTTTAGGATGTACAAAAATCAAGAAGTAATAGTGAGTCCAGAAGAATAACCTGAATTCTCAAGGACTACAGAAGCAATGGATAGAGTTCTAGAAGGTAAAGTTCCAAAAATGTAGTTCTTGAAATGGAAGAATTGTGGGCTAGGTTATGGAGGTCAATAAGGATTATACTTCCAGTTCAATGGTTTAGACTAGTCTTTATAGATTTCTTCTTAATTATGGAGGATATCCTAAGATCCTAGAATTATAGGTGATCCTTAGAGGTCTAGAAAGTGGGATATATCTATAAAAGAGGAAGTGTATTTTTTTATGAAATCAGAACCTGGAAGTTAATGGAACTACCATAGTGTAAAATATCACAGTAGAAAAAATATTTTCTGTGGTTATAGGTGGTAAAATATGGTATAAAATGTTATAAGACTAGTTTAGTTATGAAAGGGTTTCAATAGAATTTAGGTATATATTTCTCTTAAATCTTTACTATTGTTTTCAAACATACAACCATCCAGACAGTGTTATGTTTAGTTTCTTTGAAATGTATAAATATAGAATATATAGAAGTGAATAATATATTTTATCAAATATATATTTAGGAAGATATCTATAAAATTAAATTTTGGGTTTCATAGACAATCAGAATAAGGGCCTAGTGTGTAAGATGAATTGGGGTGTTTATGTTTTTAAGGAAGTTACAAGATTTTAAAACTAAAATTTTGATGTCTTTATGGCTAATAAGGGGTTCATCTGGAGAAACTCAAACCATTTTGGTTGCTATAAGGTTTTCTAGGATAGGGTTTACATCATCCTTCTATCATATGTGAATGATATTCTATTATACTATCTATGAATTAAGTTGATTCTGGAGGTTAAATTTATTTTTCTATAATGATTAAGATGAATGATCTTAGGGAATCCATGAATATTTTGGTAATACATATTAAAATAGATATAAGGACCTAAATTTTGGTTTTTTCTCTAAGGAAGTGTAATGAAGAATGTCTTGGATTGGTTCAGAATGAGCATACAAAACCCCATGTCTACCCATTAGTTGGACACTTCAATCTATCCAAACAGAAATCACCAAAAGTGAAATATGAGGATAAGAACATGGAAAAAGTTACATTTTCATAAATGGTTGTGAATATAATGTATGTCAAGTTTGGAACAAGATTTTATATTGTTAAAGTACTGCGAGTTGTGAGTAGACTCAGGGTGAATCTAGAAAATAAGCATTGGGAAGTGTTGAAGTGGATCCTTCGATATATCAAAGATTGAAAATCATTATACCTTTGTGTTAGAATGGATGATTTGTTACATGGTCGTGTATATTCAAAAATTATTTAAGATATGGATGCATGGAAGAGAACTATGGTATTTGTGTTTTCCTCTAGAAAAAAACCATTAGCTAGATTATGAGATTACAGTTGGTAGTTTCACTATCTTCAATAGATGAAGAGTACGTTATCATTGTGGAATAAGGGAAGGAAATGATCTGGTTGAAGTTATTATTGGAGTAACACAAAAATAAATAATAAAATGGAGTGTTACTTTATGATATTAAAAGTGAAATCCACTTGGATAATAATCCATTGTTTTATTCACAAATTCAACTCATCGAGATAAGTATCATTTCATCTAGAAAATGATAAAGGATGGATTTTTTGAACTATAAAATATCAAAAAAAATTAAAATATAGCTTAAATTCTCATTAGGATCTAAGTGTGAAAATGTTTGAGTTAGAATCGCAACTCAATGGGACTTTTTTAACTAGAAATAGTAATAGAGATGGTAACTATTTACATGGAAGATAAGTGAATCAAAATCTTCATATGTGTCAAAGAAATCTTGATTCCTTCAAATCGGTCTTTAAGTGGGAGATTTTTAAGAATGTGAAGAATCCTTTCATGTTTTTGGTTAGTTAAGTATGGAAAGAGTGAATTGAGAACTTAGGTTCCATATCAAGTGGGAGGATCATAGTGAAATACCGTTGAAGAAATGATTTCTTAAACCAGGTCCATAAGGTAGTAGAGGATGGACTTTCATAAGCATAACATGAGTGGAATGTTAGAATAAATTTGTTTCATTAAATCCTATATAATATTAATTTTGGGATATATCATGTTAAAAATTATGAATGATGGAATTACATAAGAAAAAATTATTTGAGTTGATACAGGAGTTTCCAAAGGTAATATAGGGAAAACTTTCAGTATTCACTGGAAGATATCAGTTGAGGCAGTTCATTCCATAGGCATCCTGAGGTGGCCAAGACCAATTATGATATCCCTGTGAACTTTGGGAGGGGGTGGAATCAGTTTCACAAGTTGATACCCATTATAAATAGATGGGGTGTGGTCACTTGTATAAAGGACTTGTATTCACACATTTTTCTTCCATTAATATAAAAATAATAATTAATGTTATCCCATAGAGTGGTACTAAATTCTAAACCACATGATGTTTTTTTTCATTCTAAAACTATGTTTTTGTTTCGCTTGGATTGTCTTTAATAAAATTTAATTTATTGAATTTTGTGAGGAAGGTAAAATTGGTGTGGTGGATGGGGTGTGGTTTGTCTTCTCGATTATAGTACTATTATTTCATATATTCTTTTTATTCTAAAAATTTTTATAAATTTTTTCATAGTTAAATTTCCATAAGTCTCTTTAGAAGCTATGGTTCTAGACCCAATAGTCAACATTGATAACATAGTTCTTTAAAGGTGTGAAACACCCTAGGAAAAGAGATACTTGAAAGGCTAATTAATTCTAACCATGTTAATAAGGTGTACCTTTTTTAGGAGATTACATAACCAATAATAACACTATATTTAATCTTGATAAGTTTAGAGTAGTTCTAGGATAGTTGAACTATTGGGAAGTTCCAAGAGTTTGTGTGTAAGGATAAATAATAATGCAAGAATATGTATTATATTTTTGAGATAGTATATAGACTGATAAGTGACCATTTGAGCATGCCAGTGGTCCTAATATGGGATCAAATGTGTCTATGAATAAATTGGTTATTCTTGATGGGATAAAACCTAAGGTTCACATGGGATGGTGGGGTGCCTATACTAGATTGTGGTGTTGGTATGATGGTTACCCTCCATCAAAACCACTGAATGATGTCCACAAGAACTTACTAGGTGATCATGCACTAAGATGTCCATATGTAAGAATACACACCACACCCAAATCAATACACCATAATGAAAAATAATCCAAACAAACTAAAAAATATTTCTAGAAGATAGTGATAAAAATAAAAAATAAAGGAAAAAGAAAAAAAAATATTTTACATGGTTTAGACATGAGTCCTAATCCATGGGGGGAATAAAACTTTACTATTATTTAAGGATCAAAATATGATTACAAATATACAAGTCCACACAAATCACAAGTGATTTATCCCTACTAATATATAATATTATATGTATTGAAACCATTCTATCTATCATATGATCTTTATACTGAATCTATCAACATATCTCATATCTTTATGGGAATCCATTAATTAGATAAATAATAAGAACCACCTCAACTATATCTTATGATACATAGTTAATCCTTTCCAAAATATCTTAATTTTTTCCCATATACACAAGTTACTCACACATATTATCCTTTTAGTAAATATTCTATCGGAATACATTATAAGGACTCTTAAGTAATATAAAATTTACTTTCATGCATGTTCTTTTCATTTTTCACACTACATCTATAAAACTAAACAAGGGGTAACTTGAAGTACCCTGAAACACCCTGATAGGAGGGGGTGAATCAGGGTGTAAACTTTTTCTTCTAAACTGATGGATCTTGTTCCCATGTTGGTATGAACCTATTAAACATGTAATAAAAATTCATGTAAAGAGAGGACACATCAATTTAACATGGTTAACCAAAAAGTTCTATGTCCAAGGAGTATATGCTGACAGTGTGTCAGTCAAACAAAATCCGACTAATATTAACTAGTTTTGGATTACATGGGTTAGGTTATAGAAACTCTGTTCTCGGCTCACTACCTTTACAATGGTTTAGGGATAGCCCGCTACTTCCCTCGGAACACTTCTGTTGACTCCCCCAAGCTCAATGCCTTTGGGGAAGTCTTACTCAGTTTCTTGAATTGAAGGTCTCTCAAATAGATTGGCATTGAATTCATTGTATATGTTCTTCATGAGACATTTCATTCATCAAAGACCTGAGTAGATACACATTTAAATCCATGTCCACTTAAACCCGATGGTTTTTGAAGCACACTACTTTGTAGAGAACACTGCTTTACAAAGCTCAACCCTTAACATAGAATTGGCCTTCATAGAGTAATATCCTTCGCAAAGCATAACTGCCATTATGGAACCCACTATCTTCGCAAAGTACACTGCCTTCATGGAACAACTAACTTTGCAAAGCTCACTAAGCTAACACAGAACATCCCATCTTCTTAAAGAACATAGTACTTAGAGACATTGACTTCAGTCAAGACTAAAATAGTCTTTTCACACAACTTAAGCTTCCAGAGACAACCAGTTTTGTGAAGTATCCCTTGCTTCATGAAATCAAAAAAATTCTGTATTTTCTCTCAAAAATTCATCCCAAATGAAGAGGAGTGGCCTCTTATTTATATGCTCGGCCAGCTATGGAGCTCCAATGCCTCTGGCGCGATTTATGAATTGATCAAACACATCTATGTAGTGCTACTTCCATTCACATTACCCCAATAAAATTCACAGTTCTCCAATATCATCATAGTCACAGATCCTTTCATCAAAAACATAACATCACCACAAAGCTCCAATTCTCGTAGTCGTAGAGCTCCAATTCTATGTCCTTCGCGATGCTCATCATCATCATAGAGCACACCGTCAAGATATTTATGCCTAGTAAAAACACACCAAATGAATCCCATCTATATGAAAATCATGAATCTTAAATATTTTCATAAGGATTTCAAGAGACACTATTTTTTTTAATGCTCTCCAATCTCCAAATTTTGAACCACAAAAATTTGGAAAACATTGGGATACGATGCCACCTTCAATTCTGCTTTTGGATTGAATTGTATGATCTATTTCCTTGAAATTTCCCTTTTAATCCATTGGTATTCCATTGATGATTGACAAAAACACAAACCATGGTCTATTTATAAAAAAGAATATCCTTGGGTCCAACAATCTCCCCCATTGGGTTTTTTGGCAATCTGCAAATAAATTGAATAGAGCACCAACCACTATCAGAACCTGATACACAAGAATCAAATTAGCCAAAACTCTAAGTCTACATGAGCAATGATCAGTGTAGAAAATAAAATTAAACACATTAATTGTGTTCTCATGTGTTCAAATGAATGCTAGTACTATTTTCTCATGACAATAAATTGTTTTCTCACTTCACATCCTCTCCTTTGAAATACATTGAATTTATATTTTCTCCAATATCCTATAAACAAACTGCAGACCAGAATATCATTTCATCCTCAAAATTTATAAATTGAATTTATCCATTTATCCAACATTAGAAATAAACCCAAAGTCTAGTATTTTTATATTATAGAGCTCAAAACATACTACCCCGGGATAGTATCTCCCCCATAAACCTGCATCACTTCCACAAACAGATTAAACAATAAATAAAACTAAGGAGAGTGGAATTTCATAACCACTTTATACACTAGGAGGGGGCTAAACATAGTTGTTTAACCAATGTTTCTCAAACACATCCACTGACAGTGTCTTGGTTAGGATATCATCGACTTTCTCATTGGTTCCCACATGATCCATTTTAATCACGCCTTGTTCAACTTTTCCCTTCATGAAGTGATATATGATTTCCATTTATTTTATATGATAATTATGAATAATATTCTTTATAAGATCAATTGTGATCTTATTATCATAGTAAATCACCATTGGTTTTTTCACCTCATCACCAATGTCATTTAGTTACTACTTCATCCAAAGTAACTAACTGCACTCCTTTATAGTGAATATACATTCAACATCAATTGTACTAAGAGAAGAAATTTCATGTTTATTTCTCATACAGCCCACACATTTCTTCCTAATATAGAATGCTCCACCACTAGTGGAATTTCAATCCACTACATATCCAGTCCAATCATCATCAAAAAACACTGACAGTTCGCTATCACTACCTGTAGAAAATTATAAGCCAAAATTTTGAGTACCTTGAATATACATCATAATTATTTTCACCGCCTCCATATGTTCCTCATTCAGATTACTCTAAAATCGGGCCAACAAGTATGTTGCAAAGGCAATTTCTAGATGTGTTTCCTTCAGGTACAATAAGATCTCAATGATCCTCTTGTACATTTTGGGATCTACATATGTCTCATCCTTATGCTTTTTAAGTTTTATTCCAACTATAATCAGAGTCGACATTGGTTTGGAATCATGCATATTAAATTTATTCAGCAGCTCTCTTGCATACTTTTTCTTAAGAAGTGAACGTATAATTCTTCTTCTAAATCACTTTCAACCCTATGAAATATTTGAGTTCACTAATCATGGACATTTCAAATTATAATTTCATGTGATTGGAAAATTATTCAACTGAACGTTTCTAACTTACACAAAAAATAATAAAATCAATGTACACCAATACCATGAACTAATCATTTTGAGAGTTCTCTTCGTAGATATTGTGATCCAATCCTACTATTTTGAATTTAATATTTCTCATATATGAATCCAACTAAGAGTACCATGTCAGTGGTGCCTTCTTCAGACCATAGAGTGCTTTATTTAATTTTCAAACCTTCATTTCATCATTTCCAAGAAAGAAACCTACCATTTGTTCAATGTAGACTTTATCCTCAAGAACACTATTTAGAAAATCTACCTTGACATCAATTTGATATACTTTATATTATCTTTGGATTTCCATGGCAATAAATAGCCTAATTCACTCCAGTCTAGCCACCAGAGAAGATGTTTCTTCAACATAAACGTCTTCAATCTGTGAATATCATTTACACACCAGTCCCACCTTGTTTCTGATCACATTTCCATGTTTAATGAATTTATTGTTTAAAATACACTTTTTACAAATCACATTGTGATTTTAGGGTCTCTTAACTAGATCCCATGTTTCATTCTTGTCAATCTGAATAATCTCTTCATTCATGGATTTAACCCATGATTCATCATTTGCATCTTCTTCAAATGATGACAGTTCTACAACATACAATAGTTAATATCGTGCATTATTTATCATTCTCATTGTTTTTCTGATTGCATTCTAATCCCCGATGATGTTGGATTGATCAATATCTGCTCTTCAATTTCTCATTTATAGTTCAACTGAATTCTCTCCAACTATGGTTTCCAATTCTGACTCTTTTTCAGAGTCAACATCAAGTTGTAATTCCTAAGAGTTTTGTACACCTTCTTATACTTATGTATTTAGATATGCTCCATGTTCACATTCTTCCTCATCTTCTATCTCATCAATATATGAATTCATTGAGTCATTTTTGGTTTTATCTTCAATGATTTTCACATAACTGCTTTCCACAATTTTTCAAAGATATTTATTGAAACACTTGTAGGATTTGTTATTCATTGAGTATCCAAGAAATACTCCTTCATCTGACACATCACCATACTTCCCTTTATCTCCTTATTTTATTATGATAAAACATTTAATTCTGAAAACAAAAAAATACTTTAATGAGGGATCACATCTATCCCATAACTCATTTGGTGTCTTGGTTTCACCCATATATATCCCTATTCAGTTTTGAATATACATTCAGATTGAATGGCCTCTTTCTAGTAGTGTCTAGGGATATGACTCTCAATCAGCATAGTTCTAGCCATATTGTTCCCCTATAGATTCTTTCACTCAACAACTCCATTTTTCTATCAGGTTTTCACAGCAGCCACCTCATGTTGTATTCCATCCTTCTCTGGGTAATTTTCAAATTCAATAGGCATGTATTCCCCTCCACTATCAGATCACAGAACTTTGATTATTTGTCTAGTATCATTCTCATCAATTCGGTGACAAATTTTCATGCAATCAAGAAATTGTCGATTCTTGTTTATAACCATCAAACAATACATTTTAATATAATTATCAATAAAAATGATGAATTTCCTCTCTCCATGAGTTCCAATAATGTTTATCAGCCTATATACGTTTGTATGGATGAGATCAAGAAGATGTGATGCCCTTTTCTTCTTTGGACGATATGAACTGTAGACCATCTTTCCCAGTATGCAAGCATCACAAGTCTTTTCTCGTTCATGCTTTAGGTTAGGGATATCCATGAATATCTTCATCCTAGATATATTTTCCATGTGTTTTTTATTTATTTTCCCCAATATCTGATGCCACAATTTGTTTTCTTCTTCCACAGTCATGTAGAAAATGTTTTCTTTACTTTAAACCTGATACAAGTTTCCTTCTGTTATATATACTTTCATGAGATAATTCCGTGTATTTCCTCTTATATTAATCCCATTCTGATTTTATGTCACAATAATTCCTGAGTCACATAGTTGACTCACACTAAAGAAGATTGTGACGTAAACCATCCATATAAAGAGATTCAGTCTTCTTCAGCTCTCCCTTAGCCAGTTTAGTGCTTCCACTACCTTTTATCTTCAAAGAGCCATCATTATCAAACCTTACTGTCCCATGAACCCTTTTCTTAACATTTTTAATAATTTATCATTACCCATTATGTTTCAATAACATACACTATCAAGAATCCAGGTGATTTTCCTCTTTTTAGCTTTGAGGGATACTTTTTCAAGGTTCGATTTCTCAATTTTCTTCTTTCCTTTTCATAAGATATGGGATTGAGTGTAAGAAACTGATGTAATTTCAATTATCTCATCCATGTACACAGGTTCTTCATATTCATACTCTTATTCCAAAGGAGAAAACCTATTTGAGATAGCAACACCATCAGGTTGGTGAGTATTGATATGTCTCTAAGTGTTGTATGAATTTCTCCTATCAAACGTCTTCCTGCAATACATATCTTTACGAGAAAAGTTAGAATAGTAAAAATAGTATCCATAGAAATTATTTCTTTTATAAAATTTAAGATATGATATTTTTCTCCTTTGTTGACTTCCCAGATCTTCCCCATTAAAATAAATTCTTGCATCTTCCCAATAGGACATGGTATGTCCCAGATAGCTACAAAACTAACAATTCATGAGAAGAAATGTCTTCTCACTTCTCTTTCTCCTCATGCATTATTCCTTGGGAAAATAGTTTGACTACCTTTCATTTCTAGAAGTTCAAGGATAAGCTTCAGTTCTCCTTTCAGTTTGATTTAAGGGTTTCTTTTTCAGAATTTCTAGTGGATTTTCAACAAGATCAACTTTCATCTTTCCTTTATTCTCTTCCACTTTATTTGATCTGTTGACATTTTTCAACATCACAACGGATTCCACTATTTTCCATGCATGAGGATCTTTGATCACTTAAAATATTTTCAACTCCATTATAACTACATTTTTCTCTCTCTAGAAGCTAAGAATCTAAGAACCTTACAAATTTTTATTTTCTTCTTTTCTTATTTTGAATTTGATTCAATTTTGAATTTAATCCTTAGAGTAACAACTTCTTTTTCTAGTCCCTCAATGGTTTTCAACATCTTTTCCAGTCTCAAGGTAAGTTCATTAATGGCCTTATCCTATTCTTTGATTCTAATCTTTATTTCCACTATATCATCTGTTCCTTAAAAGATTGATGACTGAACTTTCACTAGTTATTATAGTCATTCAATTTTATCCTCAATTTGATCAACATATTTTGATGATTATTAAACAATATATTCCCACTTATTTCATCTCTTACAATTATTCTCGATCTTACATAAACAATACTTATGTTCCAACTTGGGATCAGAATTAGTTGTCAACAGATTGTCTCTAGCTTAAATTTTGATGTTTCGGAATTTTCAATAATAACCATCATAGAGGAATTGTTTCCAGTTTAAAATTCTGGTTCTTCTTCTTCACAGAATTCATTATCATCATCTTTCTCTTCACATAAAAAACTCTCCTTCTAAACTTTGTTTCTAGATTTGAACTCTCCCTTTTTTAAAAACCTTTTCTAAGGCTTCTTGATATTTTCAGGTTTTCTCTCTTCATCATCAAACATTCTTGAGAACTGATAGGCAATGTGCCCGACTCTACCACAACAAAAATAAGGCAGAGGTAAATTATATTTAAATTTACCTTTTCCCTCCTTGAACTTATTAAAATGAGATAAATAATTCATTTTTATTCATCATCTTCACACTACTATCTCCTAAAAAATTTAGTTTTTTCATGGATTTGAATGCCATTTCCTTGCTTATACGAGTTGTAGAATCTTCTAATTTGACTCTCATCTCATATGACACCAAACTACTTAACAGATCATCCAGAGAACGTTTGGAAGGATCCCTTTCCCCAAGAGTTAACACCTTCATATTGTAAAGGGTTGGAAGTCTTCTCAATATTTTCATTACAATTTCAATGTCTTTTATTTCTTATCCAAGACCTCGAATTGCTCTTACCACTTCAATAATTCGATTGAAGACGTAATCTTCATTCTCATTAGGATTCATCTTCATATTGTCTAACATATTGTGTAGGAATTGAATTTTTTCCTCTTTCACTTTTTTTTATCCTTCATATATATTTTCAATTTTCTCCCACATTGACTTGGAAGATGTGAAACTCATTTCCTTTAGATAGATCTAATCAGAAAGAGCTACAGTGAGAGAATTCTATGCTTTAGCATCTTCATCAAGAAATTTCTTGTATCTATCATTCATAGACAGTACTTTCGGATTAGTAATTTGTATTACTTGCACTATAGAAAAAAGAACTTCTATTCCAAGAGATCTTAGATGAGAACTCATCCTATTTTTTTCAAATATGAAAGTTAATTCCATCGAATAGTGGGAATAACCTAACATTGACTGAATTATCTATGAAAACATAGGAAATTTTTAACACCAGCTACCTTTACCCTCTGATACCACTTGAAGGACCCCAGAACACCCTGAGAGGGAAGGGGTGAATAAGGGTGTAAACTTTTTCTTCTAAATTAATGGATATTGTTCCCATAGTGGTAGGAACCTATTAAACCTATTAGAAAAATGCATACAAAGAGAGGACACATAAATTTTACTTGGTTCACCACAAAGGGCTACATCCAAAGAGAATACACCGACAGTGTGTCGGACATACCATAGTCTACTAATCTTCAATAGTTTTGGATTACAAAGGTTCGGTCACAGAAACTCTGTGCTTGGCCCACTACCTTTAAAATGGTTTAGGGATAACTCATTTCTTCCCTCAGAACACTTTCATTAACTCCCCAAAGCTCAATGAATTTGGGGAAGTCTTACTCAATTTATTGACTTGAAGGTCCCTTCAATAGATTAGAATTGAATTCTTTATCTTTGTTCAGCAAGATACACTATTTTCATCAAATACCTAAGTAGATACACACTGAAAGACCTTTCCACTTAAACATTATATCCAATACTTCCATTTCTGAACCCCCTTTGTGAAATTGAACCCTTCACAGAGCACACACCTTTGTAGAGAACACTACTTCGCAGAGCACACTACTTTGCAGAAAACACTACTTCATAGAGCACACTACTACATAGAGATCAGCCCTTTGCAGAAATCTATCCTTCACAAAGAAACCACCTTCTCAAATCAAGGATGCCTTTGTGGAACCCACTGTCATCATGAAGCACACTAGCTTCGTGGAACAACTTACTTCATAAAGCTCACTAATCCAATGAGGAACATCCCATCTTCACGAATCATGCAATACTTAGAGACATTGACTTCAGTCAAGACTAAAATAGTCTTTTTACAGATCTTAAGATTGTAGAGACAACTAGTTTTTTGGAGCACCACATGCTTCATGAAATAAAAATGATTTCCGATTTTCTCTCAAATATTCATCTTGAATGAAGAGTAGTGGCCTCTTATTTATAGGCTCGGCCAGTTGTGGAGCTCCACCATCTCCGACACAATTTATGGATCAATCAAACATGTCTTTATGGAACTCCTTCCATTCACAATGCTCCCCAAAAATTCATGGTTCATGAACCTCATCATAGTGATAGATCCTTCCATTAAAAACATTTTGCAACCACAAATCTCTAACTCTCAAAGTTGAAGAGCTCTGATTCTCCGCTGTTCACGATGATCATCGTAATCACATAGCACATCATCAAAATCTTCATGTCTTTGCAAAACACACCTCATGAATCCCATCTCATCAAAACTCATTCCTTTTCTATATTTTCATAAGGCCTTCAAGAAACACCACTTTTCACAATGTACACCATTCTCCAAATTTTGGAACCTGAAAATTTGGAAAACACTGAAAAATAATGCCACCTTCAATACTTCTTTTAGATTGAAATGTATGATCCCTTTCCTTACAATTTCCCTAATCATCCATTGGTCTTCCATGTGAGGATTGACAAAAAACACAAACCATGCTACATTTATAGAAAAAATAGCATTGGGTCCAATATAACTTCTGATTTTCTACCCTCCAATTTTTACCTTCCGATAAAAATATTCTTGTCTGCAAATTCCATTTATCCATAATTTGGAT
The DNA here is from genome assembly GCA_963277665.1 of Viscum album. Taxonomy (NCBI): domain Eukaryota; kingdom Viridiplantae; phylum Streptophyta; class Magnoliopsida; order Santalales; family Viscaceae; genus Viscum; species Viscum album. The sequence continues at coordinate 823,063,767 of OY728165.1, forward strand.
GCCTAAATTCTAGTTACTACTGATCCACTATATTTTTTTAATAATTGGAAATTATAACATAAGAAATTATCCTTATATTAGATCTAAATATAATTTATTAGCTAGAAAATGGTTTTTATGGCTGATCCTAACAATCACCCACTTGAGAAATATTTTTCAGTCTCACCACCAATTCCTCAATCAGCATCCACATACCTTTTTACATTTTTCAAACTTCCTTTGTAACCATATAGTTCCTCCACCATACTTCCATTCATCTCAAACCAATTAATATATGACATAGCCACAACACATCTTGGATTATAACCTTTGTTATCATATCTCCCAAATTCCATTATCTATCTATCTTACATATATATTGAACTATGTTCTCCAAAAACTTATAGAATAAGTGATAATTAAGCTGAATATGATTAATCCTTGAATAAAACATTGGATTTTCAACTAATTTAATTGTACTTTGTAAATCATAATAATCCCTTTAGCCAAATCAACTTCTTCCAAACATCCATTAATGAAATATACAATGCTTATGTTATTGAGAGTGAAACCACTGATTAAATATTCAACATACAACTCATAATTATTCCACCAAAAGAAAACACATAGATGATGGTACTATTTTGAGTATCTAAATACTCTCTAATTATTGATTCTAAAAACACCTATAATGACTCATCTATTTAAAAAAAGTGAAAATATTCTGTAACACTTAAAGTACTAGAGAATCTACTTCACCACTTTTTAGTTATATCATTTGGTATTTTACATGTACTTTCTAATTACTCTCACTACTTTCATAATGTTTTTCAAGTACTCATCATAGATGACATCAATATTCTAACTATTGATTCATAGAGAACATTTTTTATATACTCCACTGAAACTTTCATCTATGGTGTCTTCTACTTTCTTAACTTGAAATGTCCATATAGGGGTGCAGACACTAGTTTCTCCAGACTCATGGTAAAGTATTCCACCACTTTCTGGATATAATCTGACTGAGTTAGGTATAAAGTAATAGGAATTAAGTCCCTCAGAATCTTTATCCCTAATATCTATTCATCTAGACTAAGATCCTTTATCTATAATCTTCTAGACATATAAACATTTATATCATCAATCCTTTCCTTTATCAGGCTAGAAATAAATATATTGTCAACATATAGAAGTAAAATGATGAACCTTCCATCATGAAATACCTTCTAGTAACAATAATGATCCAAATTTCTTAGATTGAACATTTTCTCCACCATGAATGTGTTAAACATCTTATTCCATGGTATGGAACTTACTTCAAACTAAAATTGCTTCACTTCAGAATTCACACAAGATTTAGGTTTCATTTATCTATGAAATCTGTCAATCACTCTATGTATATTTCCTTATCTAAGTCCCCATGAAAGAATGTTTTCTTTAAATTCATATATTCTAGATGAAAATTTTTCATCAAATACATACCAAGTACTATATAAATAGTCATATGTTTAATAACCGATCATAAAATATTAGAGAAATACACACCATATGTTTGTTGAAACCCTGTTAGGACTAGTCATGCCTTGTACCTCCATCTACCATCTATTTCTTCCTTTAGAAAATATACCCATTTGTTCTAAATAGCTTTATTCATAGTAATAATTTCTATTAGATCCCATGTTCTAGATAAATAGAAAAAATCAATATCATCCTTTATGAATAACTCCCACTACTTTGATCCTTTTATATTTTTAGCCCCTTCAAGGATCTTGGGCTCTCCTTCATATATGAGAAGAAAGTAGTGAAATCTATTTTTCATATTTATACAATTAGATACTATCTTTAGTAGATCTCTATAACTCTGTGTACATCTCAATCCTTCTGGTACTAAAACTTTTGGATATTTATCTTTAGTATCTCTTTTTTCAAAACTCTAACTCAAGTTTCCATAGTCTTATATATTTTTGGTACTTCCACCATGGTAGCACCATTAAAACCTGACCACCTTCTGAAAATTCTTCCAATATATTTGGTTCTTTCAATACTAACATGATCTCTAAATTATCTAAATAATCCATAATATCCATACATCTATTTAGTTAAATATCATCCTTTGAGAATATTTTGATCTTATTAGTATTCTCTTATTGGCTCTAATCCTTCTATAGGATCTCTTAATTAAAGATGAAATTTCAACTTATGACAGCTTTTTTTAGTGTTTTTCCCAAATTCAAAAACTGAATACTTCATAGACATACCCAACAAATTAACATTCTAAGGGATTAGCCTCAATATTTTCCCTTTCATTGGCATCAACATAAATATATGAAATTGAGAAAAATATATTGATATGGGTATGATAAAATTATTATTCATACTAATAAATTTATGTAATTTTTCCCCAATAAAGTAAAGGAACTTCTATTCATCAAGTATGTTACACAATTCAATACTTCCACTAAAAAAACCTTATTAGATCCCACATGAATTACCATGCTCCTCGCCTTCTCAAATAATGTATGATTCATCCTATATATTACTATATTATATTTGGGAGTACTTGAAATATTCTTATCAATACATATTCCCTTACAAATTTAAAACATTTGGAACTTTTTTCTTTCCTAGTCCCCACCATTATCAAACCTCAAATAGTTAAGATTATTCCCAATCTCCTTTTTCAACAAGGCACTCCATCAGATAAAGGTTCTGAACACCTTAGACTTGTTCTTTAGAAAGAACACGCACACTTTATATGATGCATCATCAATGAATGTAAAATAATATAGTGACCCTCATTGACAATGAACTAGAGATATCCCTCAAACATCAGTATAAACTAACTCTAACTTCCAGTTATTTGGTGCCTTGATTTCTATTTTGAAGGACACATTCTCTTAATTTCTAAAGATACAATCTTCACATGTCACATAATCTATGCTACTAATTTTTAACATTCCTTTATTGATGAGTATCTTCAACACTTTCTCACTTAATTTATCTAGACATTTAGGCAATGAAATCATAGAAGTTACTTCTCTAAAATGAATTTCACCTTATGATACTCTCATTTGGTACAATGTTCTATAATTCACTCCTTTATCCACCATCATGGAAGCGTGTGAAATTATCCATGCACAATACATTAATATTTTATAGATACATTAATAATCTAACTATCCAATAGAAATTATTTTCTTACTCAACCCCAATATATGTTGTAGACCTTGCAACTCTAAGGTACTTTTCTAAATGGAAACATATATTTTCCAAAAATCTCGAGAGACTCATTATCCTCAATATTCACCTTACTAAATCTTATGGAATTATAGTTCCTCATACTCCCCCTCTTGTATTTTGAGGGAAAAGAATCTATAGCATTTATAATCCAAGACTAAAGTGAGTTTGAATTACTCAATAGTAGATATCATATCTCATTCAATATAGGATTCACATATCCACTTCATTAAGAATGTCTTCTAGAATTTACTCTCTACTCATAGTAATATTTCTTTAGGTGGCCTTTCTTCCCATGATTCTAACACATGGGACCACCTTGTGCTGAGATGATCCTGCTACATTTTATTCTTCCTTTACACTTATTATGACATTTCTATACTATAGGGAATCCTCTTCCTTCCGTATTATAATAATTTACTAAAGCTAAAAGATTATAATTTTTGATGAAGTAATTCATCCAATATCATGTCCTTGATATCCTCAAACACTGAGTAATCCTTTCCAAATGAGCTAATCATAGTGGACACAATCTCATCCTAAGACTAAGGGGGTGATGAATGTAACAATTACACCCACTCTAGATCTACAAAGTTCAAATTAACATATTCCAACTAAATCCTGATCATACTAAAATTGGTGGTATTATTTTTTGTTGGTTTACATTTTGAAATCTTCGTTCCAAACAACCTTTTCAAAATTAATAACATATTAATAGTGATCAGCTTATCATATGTATCTACAATAATTTTAATAAGTTATGAAGTGGTATTCACCTCTTAGAGGTTATAATCCATATTCTAGGATAATGACATCTAGATCATCCCTAGTGGTTTCTTATCTAGAATATCCCATTCTTCCTTATTTATTACTTTAGGTTTGATGCCAATAAATGGAAGATCGAGGTCTTTATGTAGTAAAAAATCCCCCATATACATTTTACAAAACCCAAAATTCATGTTATTTAAATTATCCACTCAGAACTTAACCTAATTCAATACCATTACTTCTGATAGATTGTGAGCTCTCACTAAATTCTAGAAGAAAAAATGGGGATTAAGAACTTATTAATATAATTAATCTACATGGAAAAAGGGGAAAATGATGTTGTTGAACTGAAACTTAAATCACCTTCACTGTGATCAGGTCATTTGAAACTCTTTAACAAGATATCTGATTCCAATTATTGGAATCATGGATACCCACTGATAAAACTGCTAGAAGATATCCACGAGAACTCATTGGGTGTAAAAATGTACCAAAATTATCCCATGATATGCTGCCTAGAAAATAGATTACACTCTACACCCGAATAACAACACCACAATTCACAACACTTTTAATGAACTAAAGAAGATATCTAGAATAAAAATATCAAAAGAGAAAAGGGGGAAATAAAAAGGAAATACTTTTATTTGGTTTGAAAATGAGTCTTAATCCATGAGGTTGGGGGAACTACTTTAATTATTCAAAGATTAAAAGATGATTAAAATTGTATAAGTCCATAAAAATCACAATTGATTTTACCCTACTTGTATATAAGAGTCTATGTAGTAAAACTAGTTAAGATATCATCTAATCTCTATGTTTATTTCTTACACATAGCCTCTATATTCACAGGTGTCCCTCCATTAAGTCAGTTAAAACCACAACCTCTACTATAAATTTTGGTGCACATTTTACACCTCTGAAACCCTCAGGAATTTAATCTCATGTATGCATAAATTGCTCTAGAATATTCTATTTTCCTCAAATCCACATGGGGTATCCTTCAAAGGGATCCTATATATTCCTGTAGTTATGTTCGCACAATCCCTTTTTGAATTTCACACTGCCTCCATCAGATTACACAGGGGGTAACTTCTGATTATCCACACTCTAGTTGACAAATTTTAATCTACATTATATAGTCTATAACTTCTAGTTATATATCATTTAAACACATAAATTTTGGTCATTTTTCCTCCACTATATTAATTACACAATAAAAAATTATACCACTAGAATTTCTCCTTACTTTGGACCTAATTTATTAACTAGAAAATGGTTTTCACTTCTAAGCTTAATAGGTGAGGCCTTAATGTTACATTTGTTAAATTATTTTTTATTATATATTTGGATACACATTCAACTATCTTTAATCCTCAATGTTATCTGTAGATAAGGATGTAATAACGTCCCGACTTAGCCTAGCTAAGCCCAGTTGGTCATTGGGTGAGTACCACACCTCAAGAACTCATTTTAGACCTCAGTCCCAAGAGAGCCAACATACTACTCAAATTGAATATATATTTTAACTTGTAATTTTTTAACATATTATATACAAGTTATGGACCCACACCACACTCCTTAAATGGTCAATTTCATGATTATTGTTTAATTTTTAGTTATTTATTTTATTTTTTTTAAATGTGGGAATGAAGAAGCCAAGAAGAGTTGGGGTTTTTGAATAAAAAGATTCATGAAGGTTAGGATTATGGTTTTCTCTAAAGGGATTACATTTGGAAGATCCTAGATAGGTTCATAATGAGAAAACACAAGCATTTTTCTACCCCATTGGTCGAATACTTTATGTTATCAATGGGGACAGTAATGAAAAAAGAAATTGAGGTTAAGTATATGGTAAAAATTCCACTTTCTTTAGTGGTTAAGAGTCTGACAGACACCATGGTTTGAACAATACTGGGAATTTCTCAAGTAGTGAGAGTTGTAAGTAGATTCATAGAAAATTTGAGAAATGAGAAACTAGAAACGGTGAAGTGGATATTTAAATATATCAAAGTTTTAAAAGCATCAGACCTATATTTTAAAATAAATAAATCATTATAGGGATATTTAGATTCATAATTTTCAAGAGATGTGGATTCATAGAAGAGTATCATAGGCTTTATGTTTAACTTCATAGGAAGACCCATTATCAATATATCGATATTGCATCTGGTAGTTACATTGTCCAATATAGAAACGGGGTAGGTTTACATTGTAAAATTACGGAAGGTAATGATTTGCCTAGATTTATTATTGTATAAACATAGAAGGAAGTAGAAAAATGGGGTGTCATTATGTGATAGTCAAAGTGGAATTCACTTGGATAAAAATATAGATTTTTAATCCCTAAAAAATCACATGGATAAGAGGTACCATTTCTTAAATATGATATTTTAGGATGGGGTGATGAAACTATGTAAGATTAGTGGAAGTTGAAATATGTTTTACATAGTACCTTAGGCACATACTCCCAGATCTAGTGCTAAAAACACTTTCTTTAAACACAAGTTTTTGTACAAAGAGAGATGAATCTATCTTTAATTTATATAATTTTCATAGTTTAAACAATAAAAAAATAATCCCAAGAACCTGATATTTATTTTCTTTAAAGATAATCTATATAAGAAACTTATTTTATGATACTTTTGAAAATTTACCCATAATTTAACCACACTATATCCACTTATAGAAATCTATTAGGTTATACTCATGTTTATAACATGGGTAAAGAAAACATAAGAAAGGGTTGAGCACAAACACGCAATAAGGGAAAAAATTTCAACATGTAATAATGGATTAGATAATAAGAATATGAGAATACATGATCAACAAGAAATATATTATCATAAATAACATGTAATGATGAGGTCTATTCTTAATACATATTAAAAAGACATGTAATCTTAAATGAGAAAACATATAACATGGAAGAAGAGTTCAGAAACATGAGATAATAAACATGATACATGAAACATAATCATATGTATAAAGATATTTCATTTCATAGAAATTTAGCATAACAATTAATTATGGCATTAAAATAATGATGGGAAGTCATTATATAGTATTATAGACATCACAAACTTAAATAATATTAGTGACTTAGGATCACAAACCTACAATTCATAAGTTACTTAGGTTTCAAAAACCTACAGTCCATAAGTGACTTTAGATTAACAATACTATGGTGCATAAGTGATTTAGTTTTCATAAACCAATGATCCATAAGTGACATAGGTTTCAAAAACCCACATTCCATAAGTGACATAGGTTTCACAAACCTACGGACCATAAGTGACATAGGCTTCACAAACCTATAGTCTATAAATACCTAATAGTATATAGAAACTAAAACAATGCATTAGAGGGTGATATAGGATCCCACCAGTCAATAATCTATACATATGTGTTCCAATTTATAAAAATCATTCATCATTTCATAAATAATAAATGGAAAGAAAAATAGGTTTCATAAAATTTTTGGATGGTACCTCTAAAATTGACCTCAATAATGTAAATGGTTGATATCAAAAATTAAATCACAAAAAAAATAGTATTTAATTAAGAATATTTAGAGATTGATTCATGAAAAATAATTTCCAATGAATTAAATTATTTTGAGATAATTAGAAAAATTTTAGCAAACCCATAAAATATTTTTTATAAAACATTTTTATCTTTTACATAAAATATGAAGTTATGGTTACTTTGAGAAGTAATATTGGAAAATATTAACTGAAAACCTGGGAAAATTTATTTTTTAAAACCAAAATTAATTAATATATCCTTGAAAAAACATAAAGGTTATAAAAAATAAATGTGTCATGGAAAATAAAACATTTGACTGTGAAAGGATAGAAAACAATTAATCTTTTGAAATACCTTTATCAAAAACCCAAATCCTAAAAAAGTGCCAAAAATTATTCTTAAAATATGAAAATATAAACGTTAAGGTTACCTATCATAAAAATTAATTGGGTTTCCACATAAAAAGGAAAATATATGTGGGAAAGGGAAATATGGACAAGGAGGGGAAACCATTATTAAAGAATATGGGAATTATTCTCAACAATGGAAAACATTTGGGAAATAAATCCATCATGGTAGTGATTTGAATTAAAATTTTCACTTTAACTAAAGTGATAATTAATTATAGTATCATTATATAATATAATAAAACTATATTTTAAAACCATATTCAAAAAGGAATCATAGTGACTCAAGAAGAGAAGTGGAGTCTAGAAGAACTCCTTACCTTAAATCTCTCTTAGTCAAACGTAATCTAACCTCATATAAAATGAAAATGTATTTATTAATAAATAATTTAAAATAATTATTCAAATAAGTTACCTTTTATAAACATAATTTATAACCATCTACCATCAATACGTTACCCAGTTACAGTCTATTTTCATAATCGGATGTTAGGATTTTTTGGTTGTTTGTTTTGTACAAGAATCATGGTGATGGGGTTGATTCTCACTTATTAGTTAAAATTTCATCATTAAAAATTATTCAAGAAATAATAATAATTTTCTTTAAATGATTCCTGAATTATCATTTCATTAGGTAAAAGACATGGATATGAATTGTGAAAAGGGGAATTTGTGATGAACTAGTTTCAACATTTTTAAAAATTGAAGGGTGCAATATCAATATATATATTAAGTATTAATAACAGATTTATATAATTTTTAAAATATATTAAATATATTTTATTAACATTAAAGACATTCCTTAATCATTCATTATATAAAAATTATAACATCGTTCACATTGGTAGTAAAACTGACCCTAACGAGAGCTTATTATAATGATTTAACACATCAAGACACGTTTTTATATAATGTTAATATAACTTTTATAGAAGATTAAACATTCCATAAATATAATTTACCTTCTTTAAACCTATTATTTTAAAAATCCATTTATTATGGTTTGGATAAATGATATTCGTGTTTCGTGGAGGTGGTAGTCTTCACGTACGCACGATAAACGATTCCATTTCTCAATAAATGGGATGGAATTATGCAATATGATAAACTGTCATTTTAAAATTATAATAGTAAAATTTTAAACATATCAATTCATCAAATACATACTTGTTTCTATACATGATAGGAGGTAATAATGAACAAACCACATCACTTTGTGGTGCCAGCATTCCGTACGCACGATCGATGTTGTTCTGTTTTTATTAGTAGATGGAAATGATTGTATAATGGTTTCTACATTAATATAATAAAATTAAAAAAAATATTTATTTAAATGTATTAGGGTGTATATAAAAAATTTTAAAATGAATATTCAGAAGAAATAAATAAGGAGTAAGAAATAATTTTATTTAGAACTTCAGATTTTGATGGGAAATAATATTTGAAGTGAATTCGTTGGGATAACTAATTAAGGATAGAGGTTGATTAAAATGAGAGAGGATTATTTTAGGAGAAAAATTATAGATTTTTAGGATGAAATTTGAAGGGATATGTGTATCATGAAGTGGTAGAATTTCCTCCCTTTTATAATTGAAGAGAAGGGTAATTTTGGAAGTACAAATTATATTTCAGTAATGGTATGTCAATATTCAAGAGTTAAAGGCTCCAAAAGTATAAAATAATTGGGGGAGTGTTTTTCAAGACACCTCTAATCCATGTACTTGGAGTTTTATTTTTTAAATGCCTTTTGTATTTTTCACTTAGTAAAAGTATTTTAAACCTTTTTACTTTTACTATAGTAACTAATTTTTTTAACCTTGGTAATTAATTTTAATTACCAAAATTAAAATTGTCCTTATTTATCAATTTAAATCAAATTATTTTAAATAAGAATATAATTTTCTCAAAAATAATATCTAAGGTAATAAAAGTTAACTTCATAATTAAATCACATGATCTGTAAAAATGGTTTTTAGAAAAAGTGTGTTTTAAAGATTAACATTTATGTGTAGGTTAAAATTATCAATTTTATTAATATACATGAAATAAATTGGTTTATTATAAAACAAATAAAAAAATTATTTAAAGTTAACAAAAAACCGAATTTTACCATAAAAATGTTTAATTAAATGAGATAGTTGAAACCTTTTTTAAAATTACAATAAAATGTTACTTAAGTTATAAAAATTAAACATAGGTTTTCTAAGTACAAAATAAAATTTAAAATGAATAGTTTTACTCATTAAATACACATTTCATTAATTAAAATTTTTAATGTATATCTAATCCTTTCTTATATATGAAAAATTCATAAAATTTTCAATTTTGGTAAAAACTGTATTTTTCACTATTCACTTAAAAACAATATTTAAGAAAAATACAAAACAAATAACAATAAGATAACTTTTAAATGATGAGTTAAAAATTTAATTTAATTTTATAAAATTCAAATTCTAAAATTTATAAATTTATCTTCTAAATAAAAATATAAAATATAAAAGAAAACTGCATTTATTGAAAATTACATTATAAAGCTTAAGTGTACTTAATATTATTTTGAATGTATTTATAATTGAATAAAATATTTATATTTGCTAGATTTTTTATTATTCGTAAATTTTATTAATAATATTCATCTAATGTGTCAAGTCGTTTTTTAGTTAGATGTTGTGTGTGAAACAAGCTATCGCAAATAGCATTAATTTAGAGAAAACTATATTCCAAAATCTCAAGGTTTTATCACTAGAATTATCACCATAGTCTTAGACTAGTAATTTATGAAGAAATATTATGCCTTTTTTAGACTTGGATGGTTTTAAGGTTGAATGGAGACATTTATTTTTACTCTGGAATTAAAGTGAATCAAAATTTTCCGAAGTTTCATAGAGTTATTGAATCCTTCAAAGTAGTCTTCAAGTGGGAGATTATTAAGAATTCTAAGACTCCTTTAATATTTTTGGTTCCTTGAGTTCATAATTAGTGACTCTATAACTTGGGTTCTTTATTATGTGAGAGTTTTGTGATAGAAATATTCCAATGGAGGTAGGATTTTTAGAACCAAGGTAAGCAGGTAGCAGATGATGGGATTTCAGAATCATAACCCAAGTGGAAAGTTAGAATAACTCAGTGTTATAAAATGTGATGTAAGATTAATTGGGGGATAAATCAAATGAAAAATTATTCATTATGGAAGTGTGTAAGAATCACCTTCATAAGGTAATCCTAGAGTTTCCAAAGTCTATGTAAGGAAATATTTCATTATTCACTGGAAGACAACGGTCAAGGTGGTACATTCCATAAGAAATTAAAGGTGGAAAAGGCCAATAGTGAGGTCCCTATGAAAATTAAGAGGTGATGGAATAATTTTTCCTTATTGGTCCCCACTATAATTAGGTGAGTAGGGGTAACTTATGAAAATTACTTTCAATCGATATTTTTTTCCTTCTGTTAATATAAATAATGTAATGGTGTCATCTTGTGAATGGGGTGTAGTGAGAATTCACATTTCTAATACATCGAGTTCACATGATTGTTTAGTTCTTAAATGTCCAAATAAATTCTAAAATTTAAGTTCCATAGAGTGCCTTCAAATCATTCGTTCTAGACCCAATAGTCTATAATGAATAATTTTTTCCTTAATTGGGGTGTAACACCCATGGAAAATAGATGCTTAAAAAACTAATTGGTACTATCTATGTTAATAAGTTATGTATTTTTTGGGATATTTGCTAACTAATTAGAATTCTATAGTTATTTTTTTAAAATTAGTGTATTTATAATATGGGTGTCCTCTTAGGAAGTTCATAGGGTGTGTATGAATAAGGAAAAAGAACATTAAAAGAATATGTGTTGGCCTGAGGAGATAGTCGATAGGCAAATAAGTGGTTGTTCGAGTATGTGGGAGGACTAAATAAGGGACGAAAAATTTCTATGGGGAAACTGGTGGTGCCTAATGATCAAGGATCTAAAGGTTATATGGGATGGTGGGGGTGCCAGTATTGGTCGGTGGGGCCCTATTATTAAATTTTTTCAATTAGTTTTGTTTTGATATTTGGATATTTTTTTAGGTATCTTGAGTCTTCAACATTATCCTTGAATAAGGGTATAATAATGGCTTGAATCAACCCAGCCCAAGACTGGTTAGTGTGAGGACCACACTTCAAGTACTCATTGTGGACCCCATGACTAGTATGGATTATTAGGTTTGATCAGGGAGAAAACATTTTCTAAATAAGTGTTAGATGATTTGGAATGTCTGAATATGGATGTCTAATTACCAAATTGGATGGAGATGATGAAGTTGTATAATAAATGTCTAAAAACATAGAAGTATAGAAATCTAAATTAGACATAATGAGTCTGGAAGGTGGAAGTTTATACATGAAAAGGAATTTCATAAGAATAAATTTTGAAGTTATGTAAGATTTTATCGACATTAAAGAGTGTTTATATAAGGTTTATTTATGGGTATGTATAAGGAGAACTTGTGTAGTTCCAAATGTGTGCATTGTTCACTGAAAAATTTAGTTATGTCAGTGGAATTTATTCAGTGGCCTAACTGAGTGGATGACTACCCAAAATGTTTGGAAGGTAATGGTACTGGTTCTACTATATGGGATCTACTATTAATAGTAATGTTGGTCTATTTTTTTAAATTCTTGACATCATAATCTTATTTTTATTCTTGAATATTATTTTCTAGAATTTCCCCATGGATTAGGGCTTCATTAAAACCACATAAATACTTGTGTTGTTATTTTCCTTTATTTTCTTTATTATTATCTTTCAAAATTTCATGTATGGTTTGTATCAAAAGAATCACAATCTGTAAATGGGGTAAATTTCTTTATTAGTTTGGGATATATCATTGATGTGGGTTCATTATAAAATGGTAGTTCTTAAACTTTTTTGTTTTTGAATCTTTTGTAGGGTGCTTCCATTACAAGAGTCTCTTGACTAAACAAGTGGTATCAGATCACAGTTGTACAGTTTTCCTAAACCCCAGATAAGTTTTTTCAGAGATTAGTTCAATGGAATCATTATGCACTTGAAATTATGGTATAATTCATGTGATAATTTTCTAACCCCATTTATATATTTAATATTTTGTGGGATTTAATTTATTCCTAAAGGAAGGTGTTGGATAAGGGAAAGTTCCAGGTTGGGAAGTTCGAAGGGATGGATTTCATATTCTTGTAAATAAAGATAGAATATTTTCTAGTACAAAAGGATTGTGGTATTATGTTTATGGGAATAAAACTAAAATCAATGAATAATGAATAATTTTAATGCAAGGATAAGAAATCATTGGGGATAATTCAAATGTCACTAGCCTAAAACATGACCTAAAATATTTGTTAAGTAAAGATGGATTCGAAACATATAAAGAATCTAGATGATATATTTGAGAATAAAATAGAAATTACCAAAGTTTTTATATTATTTTAGATATTCAAAAGGAGAATGTTATAAGGAAATCTTATTACTAATAATGTCAATTACTTCAACAAAATTTTAGTTAGATTCAATCGGTATCAGTCAAGTTTGTGGATCAAATGTGGGAATTGTGGTTACTTTCATCACTCTTATAATCATGGGATATTCTATTTTCTGTGGTGATTTAATCAATAAATAAAAGTTAATTAGTGTTTTATGATGTTAGGAATCTAATTTTGAATGAGGATATTCATAGGAAAAAGTTTAATGTTTCTCCGAGAAATACATTTAGTGCAGAAGGTAGGGGTATCTTGTTTCAAGAAAAGGTCACAAAAAAGGTAAAGTAAGAAGTAAAATATGGATTGTATCAATGAAAGGTAGTATTGTGTGTAGGTATTGTGGGTATAAAGGTACTATGAAGAAATATTATATTAATCATGGGGTTAATTCTGAAAGGTATGATTCTAGAAGTGTATCTGTAAATCTCATGGATAAAGGTACAATAAGTCTTTTGTTGAGTGTCACTAGTATACTTGAGTCTTAGATCATGGAATCTATGGTTTATTTTCAATTTACATCCAATAAAAAATTATGAGGAATTATATTTATGGAATGTTCAGTAAGTTTCATTGTGAGGATGATGAAACATTAGATATTTTGGGAAAGGGTGATGTTACTATTTGGAATTTTAATAGAGCCTTGATAAAATTTCAAGAAAAGTAGAACTTATCGGGGTTGAGTAATAAATTTATTTTAGTAGGAATATTGTACAATGTGGTATTATATATTATTTATTTCTTATGGATAATATAAAACATCATGTTGTTCTATGGTGGTTTCCAAAGGAGTGGAAGTCAATACCTTCTACTTGATGGGATTTTCGGCAGGACCAATTCTTTTTAGGTAAACAATTTTTGAAAATTTTGAGTATAAATGCCTTGGTCACTTAAGGGATAAAGGGATAAAAGTCCTAGTTAGTAAAATAATGTTGAATATTGGAAGAATGGTGTATGTAATGTGTCATGAAAACATCCTTAGGAAGCAACCAAATATATCATGAGGAGAATATGGTAGATGATATTCTAGAATCTAAAGGCAATTAGGTTGAGTTTCTTATTACTTATTCAAGTGTTGTCTCTTTACCATTAGACTATATAAACATGGATTGGGGGGATTCCCTTGGAATCCATAATTTTATAACTCTTTGATTTTTTCCTTTATTTTTATGCTTTCATAATAAAAAAATTAAATTAGAAAAAAGGTTTCATTCGAAATGAAAGGAAAAAAACAAAGGATAAAAAGATAGATATTGTTTATATGCATGTATGGGGGCTATCTCCAACTTTTTCTCATAGAGTTTCATTATACTATGTTACCTCCATCAATGATTCAACTTGAATGGTGTGAGTTTTTTTCTCAAACACAAGTATAAAGTTTTCATAACCATTGTATGATGGATATTCGTGTTGTAAAAGTAGACTAAAACTAAAATAAAATGATTGAAGCCTCGAAATAATGGGAAATGAAAAGGTAGATAATTTCATAGGTTTACTATTGGAATTGTATATGGTTTAAGAAGGATATACTAGGAACTCTAGAAAAAAAATAGAGTCTTGGAGAGGATGAATCAGACTTTAGTGTAAATGTCCAAGAGCGTGAGGTTATATATTGGTTTGCCCAATGAGTTTTCGGTGTATTCTATAAATTGTGATGCCTTCTTGGTGAATTGAAGTCATTATCCATTAGAGAAATAATTTTTGAAATAATTTTATTCTATAATGAAGATTGAAATTACACATATCAATTTAATTTGTTCACTAACCTATATCCATTTTGATTCCAAATAAAGGTATAAGTTTAAGGATAAGTCCCAAGCATGTTTCTTGTAGGATATAATGACAAAAAGATTTGATTATGAATTGGGGATAAAAACTTACAGAAGGTTGTTAGAATCCAGAATGTTATCTTTAATAAAGAGATGTTATGTAAATATCAAAACAAAGAATAAGTTGTAGATGAAATCAAATAATCATCAAAATATGGGGTTTTTCTGAATAGAAACATAGAAGTTCCAAAAAACATTCAAGGAATAAAACAGTTCTATAAAAACTAGATTGTTTCATAGAAGTTTTGGAAATAAATCGTATTCTGGTGGTGTTTTTTAAGGATAGAAGTACTAGAGAGCATAGGGGATACATAAGATCATTATAGAGCTTCATAATGTGAAGTTCCATAATTACTGGTCTCTAAAGTAGTTGAGTCATAGAGTCAATTATAGAGTTCTACTAGGATTTTGTTCGAAGTGTCGAGATATTGAAGTGATTTCACTACTTTTTTTTCAGATTATGGAGGAACTAAAATTACAAAAGAGTATATAAGTATGAGTGACTCGATTCTAAGGGATTTATAAATGATGGATAAAATGGATTCTTTATATGTTTCTCAGACATTAGATCTAACAAAACAACATTCTGGGAGGAGAGTACTTAGGAACAATTAGGTTTATCTATTGGAGGAAGATTATTATAGAAAGTGTTGAAAGATAATGATTTTCATGAAGGGTTTCAGTAAATAAGAGGTGTATATTTTTTTGAAATATTTTCTTCAGTTCTTAGGAAAGTAATGATTATGATGATACTTGAATTTTTTTTCACAGAAGGGTTACATATGGAGCAGTTAGATGTTAAAACTATATTTACTAATATATATTTGGATGAGTAGATTTACATTGATCATTTAAATGGTTTAATGGATAAATATAATGAGGGTGTTGTGTGGAAGATAAAATATTTATAGGTTGAATCAACCACCAAGATATTGGAACTGAAATTTAAATGCATTTATAGAGGAATGGAATAAAATCTATATAAATATAGACCACTTTTTATGTTGTTAGGTGTATGGTGATATTAGTTTCATCATTTTACTCCTATATATGTATTACATGATTATTTTAAAGTTTTTAAAGGATATAATTGATCAGCTGAATTTTGAACCTTCTTGAAGTTTTGAGATATTTATTTTTTTCTATAAAAAAATTTGGGATATTGATAGTAAGGGACTTAAAGTTTGAAACATTATTCTTACCTCAGTCTGACTACATATGGTATGTGGTTGAATGCTTCAGAATGAGTGAGGAGAAACTAGGTAATATTCTTTTATCTAGACACTTTAATCTAATAAAGGATAAGGAAACCAAAATGGAAGTAGGGTTTGATGACATGTAAAGGTTTCATTTGTATCAGTAGTCAGAAGCTTATTGTATATCACGGTTTGTAAAATGTTATACATTGTGCATGAAAAATGAGTTATTAGTATATTTATGGAAAATCTTGGAAGAGAATAGTGGGAAACAGTTAAGTGGATACTATGGTAACTCAAAGGTTCTGAAATGTTTTCTCTATGTTATGAAATGGATGGACCACTGCAAGGGTTTGTAGATTTGAACGTTGGGGGAGATATAGATGTTGGGAGGATCATCATTGGAAATGTGTTCACTAATGGAGGAATAAATTTCATTTTGATGACAGAGATTCAATCTATAGTTTCACTTTTAATAATGTAATTGGAGTAGATTTCTCTTAATAAAGTTGTGAAGGAGTTAATTCATATGAAGGGGATATTGGATGACCTCGGTAGAAGTTAATTTGTCGGGATGTTGTTATGTTATTCACAAAGTGAGATTCAATAGGCCAAAAATTTTGTGTTTCACATTGTGTAGAATTATATTCAACTGAATTATCACTTTATTTGTATATTTTTTGAAGGAAAAAGTGTTGGATATATAGAAAGTTAATGGAGTTTAGAATCTGATAGATGTTTTGACCAAAGTTGTAATCTAAGATATGTTGTGGCAGTGTAGCGACTAAGTTGAGCTAGGATAACCAGAAGCATGTTGGGGGTACCATGCACCTACAAAGGTAGTTTGAGATTTAAAGGGTTTTGCTAATGTATAAGGAGGACTGGGTGGTGAATCCTAAAAAAGATTCCTTAGTGGTAGATTGTTAGTTATGGTCGGTGTGGAAACCATTTATAGATAAGTGTTGTAACCTTCAAAAAGGTTAAATCAAGAGGACCAATTCAACTATAAAACTTAATATATATAGTAAATTCGCACAAATGAAGTCCAAAATTCCAAAATCAGGGCAATTAAAAGCAACTATGTTGAGTTTGGAATGTGGAAGTGCATAAATTCAAAGGACATTCATAAGAATTAATTATAATGTTACGTAAGACATTCTTGAAATTCATGAAGCTTTATGTATAGTTCCTTCATAATCCGATGTATAGAGAACTCATGGAGTTTCTATATGTGTGAAATGTTCATTGAAAATTTTATTCGTGGTAGTGGCATTCAACCAGTGGTCAAACTAAATGAATGACCACCCATAAAGTTCAGAATTCATTGCTTTTGATTATACTAGGTGAGCCCTACTATTAATAGTAGGTTGAGATCATTTGTTTTACAACTATCCAATATTTTAATCTTCTCCCACTTATTTAATAAGATTATGAAATGTTCCCACCATGGAGTAGTAATTCCTCTGAACAATGTAAATACATGTGTTTTTATTTTCCTATATTTTCTCTATCGATGTATTTCTAATGTTTGTTTCTAGTGTGTATCAAAAGTATAGTGATGTGTTGATAGGGTGAACTTCTTTATTAGAGCTAGATACATCATAGACATTGGATCATTTTAAAATCGGACTTCTAAAACTTTTTTCCACATTTGAAGCTTTCATAGGATTCTTCCATTATGGAAGGTTGTAGACCCAACAGGTCCAACCTATTACTAAACTAGGATTTTTTTTCTCTTTATTTTTTATCCTACTATAGAAAGGTTGTTTCCCCACACTACTCTCCTTCTAAATTTGTCAATTTCATGATCCTTGTTTACTTTTTATTTATTGATATTATTTTTCTTAAGTGTAGGTTCACACTCATGATTTTTATTAATGGGATTAAAAAAATGGAAAATTATGTTAGGTTATATAGTATTTTGAAATATGGGTTAAAGGAATCGTGAACCTCATTAACACCTCCATTCAAGTCAGGAAGTGTGAATTTGGTTCATGCTTCTCCATCGAAATGCAATAAATGTGAATTGCATTCACACTTCTTAGTTTATCTTAAAAATAAAAAAAATGTAATATTTTGATATATATATATATATATATAAGTTAAATAAAATAATTTATATAATTAATTATTAATAATTTAAATAGTAATAATATATAGTTAACTAATTAAAATAAATAATATCTAAAAATTAAAATTAATTAATTAATAACATGATTTAAATAATTAGTAATTAAAATGTGATAATATAAATAATAATAATAATGTTATTAAAATAACTATAAAAATATATAATTAGTAATTATTCATAATGTAGTTAATAATAACAATTATTAGTACAATTAACTTGATTAAAAAGTAATTAAAAATATTAGCAATACCTAACTAATTATAATAATTAATAATGATAATAATTAATAATAATTTCCCTAATGGTAAAAATATATAAAATTATATAATTACTTACATTATTTATTATATTATTTTCTATAATCAGTAATTGCATTAATAATTACATTATAAATTAAATGGTAAGCTATAATTATTAGATATTAAATATGTTGGTAACTATTATTATTAAGTGTTAACTACTATTGATAGTTATTAATTATATTAACTAATTACTAATTATAGAAATTTATTAGTTAATTTTTAATGAATGGAATATACTGTTAGTTATTAATTGTCTTAATTAATTTCCTAAGAAATTATTGTCTATATTGTCAATTAGCGATTTGGTTATTTAATTAATAATAATATTATAATTGATAAATATTAATTACTCTGATTAATTGCAAAATATTGTATTTAAAATAACATAAAATTAAAAATGAAATGACTATATAACATAGATTTCAGTTTAAAATTTATGAGCAGTAGGAAAAATATCTCTCTTCTTTGCATCGTTTTCTTAGATTCTCCTCTATGTCGTGACATTGTGTATAGATAATGAATCTACATTGTGTTTATCAATGCTTATGCTCTGGTGTAAGGTCCTCCTATATAGAATCTACTATAGCTACCTCTATATCTTTATGTGTGATAACTGGTAGATCTGAAGTCTCCTTACATGTACCTTTTCATAACTGAAAGGAAAATGGTCACTAGTTAGAACTCTCTCCCATGTGAGATAAAGATGGTTTCTTGATAAAACCTTCTCCCACATGGGAATAAGATGGTTTTTTGTGTAATGGTAACCTCATCACCTGAAAAAACTGTAGTGTTATGTATTCTCTAGTAACCATCTATCATTTTATTGTAATATGATAAACTAAGGGTTACTGTAGTAAAGTCGCTAGTAGAAGCATTATGGACCTTTGTAATCATGGAATGTGCCTTATCTATATCAAGATTAGAGGAACATCTAGATGACCAACCTAGATTTAACACCACAACCCAAATCATCATGTCCATACCGAAGTACCACATAACCTCATGTGCACCTCCTCATATGCAAGAGGATACTAACTAACGGTGACGGTATGAGAGGCATCATGGGGAGAATATTACCTCATTAACAAACAACTAAGAGAGTAATGAAATAAAAGCAATTACAAAAAAAAAAAATAATAATAAGGGAAACCAATATTCGATTAATAACATCATAAGAATTTGATTATTAGCCCATGTTATAACAATATGAAATGCCAATCATACAATAAAAGAAAAATAAAGGATTGCCTAATATGATGGATCAATGTACTAAATCAGAGAAAAAAACTAAGTAACTTGAAACAAAACACCTAAGAAATGTATTCTGCCCCAGCATCGCATTGCACTATCCTGCGACTCCTTATTAACTGCCCATTACTAGGCCCTTTCCCTTAACTAGATCCATGGTCATGAAATTTACACACGCTTTAAGATTACTATGTAGTGTGTGAGTATAAAACCTAGTAGGATACCACCAAAGTTCTTTAACATAAGTTCACAATATATACAGGTGTATTCTATGAAAATAATTGAATCAGAAGTAAACATCCAATAATCACACTTGTGCATGCATATGTCAGTTCCTAAAAGACCGGGTCTACCTACCTCTGCTTCATACTAGATGGAATTTTATAAATTTTTACAATTTACTCATCCAAATGGTCACCTATCCCCACCCCCCTGAAGTTATATTCACTCCGGACATTAATTGGAATACTCACGCCAAACCAATTCACATCTCTGGGAAAAGCCACATAACACACGTTGACCCAATATCAAAGATTTAGGGTAAGTCATCACACCACAAGTTGACCAGATATCATGGATCTAGGAAAATCCATCACATATTTTACACTCTCACTCTAAGGTATCAACTAGACCATGTGACTCAAACTAGTCACTCAGTTATAGAGACAGTTAAACTACACATGCGATACATATTATAAAATAAGGTATTTCATAATCATGTCATGTCAAGAAAAATTCAAATAGCGAACAAACATCCACATAAGAATCATATAAATAATATGACTCATTGTAATACACATTCATTCCATGAAATCATTCCAGACACTTATATATAGTGAATTTATGATAAGTACTTCTTACCTCAAGATCAATGATGTTATGATGTCAAGAATCATCATCTGAGTCATGTTTCACATTAAAGATACCAAGATCCATCTCCATTCAATCCTGTGAGAACTCTAAGATCAATATATGAGAATAAAATCACACTAAAATGGTAATAATATATTAAAAATACCCAATAAGATTCATTGTATTTAATGGTTTAAGTCCAATCGAGAAGAAAATGTTAATTATATGAATTTGGTGGTTATTTATATCAAGGATCAATAATTATCCCATTAGATCATGTTATAACTCTTATATCTGATTATAAAAAAAGATATAATGTGTGTCTTACTATAAATAGGAAATGTCTAAGGATGTTAAGAAAAATTGAGAATAATGATCACATACCTTGAATTCTCATAACCAAAATATCTAGATTCTTTTAAATTGGAGTCTGAAAAGATGATGATTATAAAAACAATAAATGGAGTCCCTAGGTTTGGTAGTTCTAGGCATATGAGAAAATGTGAGGGGGTTTGGGGAGGTTTCATTTTAAAACTAAAATTTATAATTAATTAAAAATCATTGCATGGTTTTCTCACACGATTTACTAATTGGTGGACCATCCATGCAGGGTTTACTACCTATTTTGGGAACCAAAGAGGTTTTGTCATTTGGTTCGGTAAATCTTGAAAAAACCATGTTTCTTGCCTATCCCAAATCTCATGGCTTCCTGGGAAAAATCACATGATTATCCCTAACCATGAACCAACTTCACACCAGCCATTGTACCTCTCCTACAAGTCGTATGTTTTACTTAGAAAGACCACATGGTTTTCCCTAATTGTGATCGACCCATACACCACAATAAAGGCTTTAAAACCCGAAAAATACATCTAGAAGATACCCAATACTTTACCTAAGAAAATCATAAATCAGAAACACTCAAATAATGGATTAAAGTAAGGTGAAAGGTATAGGAAAATTCTAGGACATTACAATATTCCCTTATAAGTATTTCTCATCCCTGAGATGTATCTCTAAATTTTCTACTCAAAAAAACATGGTCCATTGATCTCGTACAACAAATTATCACTCCCAGGTAACCTATTGGATAAATCCATGTTGCTATAGTACTTAAATAAGGGGTATTTTCTTCCAACTAAACACCTTCTCTCTCTATTCCACAAGATGTATCAATTTCTCCATAAAAGATCCACCATGTTCCAACTCAATGTCCTCATGTTCGATGACATGTGTAGGATCAAGATCATAATTCCAAAACTGAGATACATGTAACACATTTTACATACCTTGATATCATGGAAGAATGTTCAAATAATATGACACCATCCTAATGCCTTCAATGATCTCAAATGGTCTAAAAAACTATGATGTCGATCTCCCCTACCACTTCAATTGTCGATGTCCTAATGAATGGGACGCTTGAAAGAAGATTCATTCACCCACAATGAAATCTAAAAAGTCATATCCTCTATTTGACATATGAATATTGTCTAATAAAAGTGGTAACTAGCTACTTTTGAATCAAATACACTCATTTTAAATTTGTATTCATCGTACATGTCCTAATAGTGGAATACTCTTCTACCTCATTCCAACATAGAGGTGAACGACATGGACAAAAATAGAAGGCCTAAAATGGAGTAATCTAGAACAAAGACTAAAAAATATTATTTTAGTAAAATTCTAAAAATTATAAATGATCATCCAATTCTCCATTGAAATACCAAACACATGATAGGTTCATATTCTCTTCGGTCTAGATCATTCTCTCTGACTGCCCATTGGTCTGCGGATGATAATTTATACCCGACTTCAACTAATACCCCATAACCCTATACAAGAACTATAAAAATCAGGAAGTAAAACAAGAATCTCTATCAAATACTATGCTTAAGTTCACTCAACGAACCCACACAATCTCTTGAAAAAAGAGCTTTCCTAGCTCAACCACTGAATGAATCTCATGAATCGGTAAGGAATGAGCCACTTTAGTCACCCAGTAAACTATAACCCATATGGAATATATTCCTCTTAGGGTCCTAGGAAATCCTATGATAAATTCCATAATAAATTCATCCCACTTCCTCATTTGGCACTGGAAATGGTTAAAGTAAATAATCAGGTCTCTAATTCTTGACCTTGATCCTCTGGAAGGTCGAACAGTGACAAACAAATCTTGTGATGTCTCTCTTCATTTTAGGTCCTTGGAATCATTATCTGGTATTGTGATACATATTGGTTGACCCTAGGTTTACTTTCCACTAAGATTCATGAGATTAACTCATCAGATCCTATCTCATAGAAGAAGGAACCAATACTCTTCCATGGACATATATAACATCACGTCTATCTATGGTCTATTTATGACAACCCTTGCCTTTAATAAACTTTATTTCATGATTTATTAAATAAAATCACATTTATAAAAACTCTGAATATCAATAAGCCTAGTTTCATCAATAAATTAGATACATATCACATCAAATTGATAAATGGGCACAACAAAATTATTGATAACTTCTTTAACATGCTTCTAACACTCCATAGCTTTTAAAACTACATAGCATAACCTGGGGACATATATTGGAAAGGGTTGAGCTACAAAGAATAATAAAAAATAAAGAAATCATAACATGATGAAATTATTACATGTTAGTAAAAATGAACTTCAATTAGACATAAATGAGGTGATAATCATAATCTAGAACAATGGGGAATTATAACACATGATAGCATAAGGAAACATGGGAATGTGGCAACAACATTAAACAAAACATCAAAAACATATGCCAATTATAATTTCGAAGACATCATAACATGGTGGAAAAAGTCACATAATGGATTATTTTTACTTCTTAATCCAATACATGACGTCTCATGAGACTAAAACATTAACCACTGCTTTGGAATTCTATATAATTTTGGGTGAACTCATCACTTTCATATCATGTACATGCATAAGTGTACAACATATATCATTCAATAAAGTATCATATTTCATCACATTTAATCCAATGATTAAGGAGTGTGAAATACATAAATAGAAGTACCTAGTCAAATAAGGATAGTTATGTTAAGGTGAGTACCCTTTATAGGAAATGGGTATAGTGTTCGCAATATAATGGTCTAGCATGGAAAACTTGTAAAGTAATTTCGGTAGCATAACGGGGGTATATAATGAGTCATGGAAGGGATTAATTTGAGATAAATGGGTCTATAATCACTTTTAAATCATAATGTAGTTAATAGTAATATGTAAGAATATAATAAAACATGAAAAATTTGTTAATAAAAGGTATAATACAAAAAGGGTTCTTGAATAAAAGTTTGGCTTGGAAAAATCATAGGATAATTTTTGCAATACAATGGGGGTACATAATGAATAATTGGAGGAATTATTATGAGTTAAATTGGTATATCATCACTTGTAAATCATAAGGTAAGGGATAAGTATGTGTAAAATAATATCCCATTAATAGTAATTAGAAGATAAAATGCATTAAATAAATAAGGTGATTGAATAATTTGGAGAAGGAGAGGATCCCTTACCTTGAGAGGGTGTTTCCAAAAGCTTGAGAGGAGCTTATTGAGATATTGGAAGCACATTAGGATGGATATAGAGAGTAAATGGAAGATTATAGTCATTATCCAAGGATTTTTAGTGAACGGGAATGGGATATTTGGTGGGTTTATATAGGAAAAGAGAGGGGAGTTCTTTATTTTTTTCCAAACCTAGGTTTTGGACTCTATAATCGAAACCAAAAACTTTCTCATGGTTATTTCCCATTGTTTTAGCCCATGGTTTCTGAAAATTAAGATTTTTTAAATAATTTTATAATGCCCTAAACTTATCACATTAAAATAATACCCTTGGGGATCTATAAGTGAGTCATGTTTATAAAGAATTGATTTAAAAACATCAATTATAATATAGGTTTCAGAGGATTTATAAAGGGTTAATAAAATTAATCAAATAACATAAAACACATTATGTTAAAGTATAAATATTTATTTTTTCAATTATACCTTTTATGGAACATATTATATCACTTTTGGTCTATTATTATTTCATAATACATACCGTATATTTTTATCGTATTTAATTTTTACCTGAAAATTCAATTTTCTCAAAAAATTATAAAAAATTAACCATTTAATAATTTTTACATGATGATTTCTTAAAATAATATTTATTTTATCAAAATAGTTCTATAAATATGAGATTTATAATTTTTAATTAAAAACCTAGTTAATTGAAAAGTATTGGTTTTTTTAGCTATGAAAGTTTTCTAACCCTTATAAAAATTAAATTTTCACATCATAAAATCATATTATCATTTATATTTAATATATAATATTTAATAATAATATTTTATTAAAAAACTTTATTTTAAAAAATTATTAATTCATCAAAAAGAATATATTATTTTAAATTCCATATTACCCAAAAATAAAATATGTGATTTATCGTATCAAAATATAATTTTTATCAAAAATCATTTCTTAATTATTTATGAAGTGAAAAAAAATAAGGAATAAATATAATAATTTTTTATTGAAAATAAAATATAAATATTTATATAGTTAGGGTCAAGATACATATCCCTTTATTACACCAAAAAATTCCCTAAGGGTAAGGTGTGATGTGATGATATTTTTATGGGGTGGTTCAACATACATGGTTTGGGTCGTGATCTAGTTGAGCTTGAAATTATCTCATAAATGGGTTTAATCATACTTTAGTTATTAGATATTTTCTTTTTTTTGGTCAAGGTAAAATCCCAAATATGTTATCTCTCTTAAAAGCTTTGATAAATGGGTTTCATAGGGTACGATCCTACTAGTCGAGGTCATCACTTATTTTATCTATGACAATTAGATTTATCAAAACCCTTAATATATACAGGTCATATAATCACTGTTAAATGGATATATTATAAATGCTTATAATTTTTTAATGGTAATTTAATTCAGATAAGATATAACCAAATAAGTTTATGTGTTTTCTATACTTACATTATATAATACGGCATTTAATTTAATCACAAAGGGAATTTCATTTACAAAAGTTTGGGTCATTAAATTATTCCCCCCATAAGAAATTTCACCCTCAAAATTTTCATTTCATACACTAAAATAGATTATGGTACTTCTTTTTCATCACCTCTTCTAGTTCCCAAGTTGCTTCCTCAAACACTTGGTTCTACCAGAACACTTTCACTAGGTGAATTATCTTATTTCGTAGAAATTTGTCTCTATTATCTAAGATCTTCACTGTTTTAGCCTCATATAAAAGGTAATTATTCAATTATTCCACCTCCAGATCTAGAAAATGTGAGTTTTCTAGTCATAAGTGATAAAAACAACACATCATGTACTTGAGATAGATTAGGTTGGAGTGCTAGTAGATAATCCAAAAATCTGATATGATCAAGGATCTCAAAGAGGTCAATGTATCTTTGACTAAGATTTCCCATATTATCAAACCTCATTAATTTCTTACATGGAAATATAAAAAGGAACACTTTTTCTCTAAACTAAAACTCTATATATTTTCAATTATTTTCTATGTATATTTTTTATTAACTTTGTGCAGATTTCATGTGATTTTGAATGGTTTGAACCTTTTCTATCATCAGTTATTCAATATTAGGTCCCATAAGATTCCTCTCTCCAACTTTATCCCAAAATTTCAGAGTCTGCTACCCATTCCCATATAGATCCTGATAATGTGTCATTTGAATGATATAATAGAATTTATTGTTATATGAGGACTTTACATGGGGAGGTGTTGATCCCAAAATCCTTAGAAACCCATTGAACAAGATCTCAGCATATGTTCTATAGTTTGAATGGTTCTTTCAGTATGACCATCTGTCTGAGGGTGATAAAAAGTGATGAATCTTAGTTACATATTCAGTTCATACTGAATACTTCTTCAAAATCGTGAGCTAAAAATTAGATCTTTATTAGATACAATAGATATTGGCACTCCATCAAGCCTTATCACTTATCTTATGTATATCTTGGATAGTTGTTCAATAGATAAATCTTATTTTATATAAATGAAATGCATTGACTTGGTAAGGTGATCGACTACCACCCAAAATGAGTTATTGACTTTAGGTATCTTGGGGAGTCCTATAAAAAAATCCGTGGTAATTTTTTCCCAATTTTATACTGGTATGGGAAATGCTTTCATCATACCCTTAGACTTCTATCACTTCACTTTGAATTACTGTCATACCAAGCATAGAGATACAAACTTCACAATCACTATATTTATGTTATCCCACAAAATATTTTGATTCAAATTACTATATATCTTAGTTCTTCTTGGTTAAAAGGAGAAGGATGGGATATTTGAATCATCTAGAAGTTCCCTCCTCTGTTTTAGTTTTGATGGGATACATATATGGGTTCTAAACATTATAACTCCATCTTCATAAAAGTTGAACTCCAAAATATTTGTTACCTTCTTCTGTAAAATCTCATCATCTTTTTGAAACTCCTTGATCTCTAAATAATGGATGGTTGAGCATTTATTTAAGAAATATCTGATGAATATCCTTTTATTATTCCCATTTCCACTATTTTAATTTCCAAGAAGACTGAATCCCTTGCAATTGTCATCATGTATTGAGTCGTGGGAACACTTCTACACAGAGAATCTTACACTTTTTTTGCTTTCCTATTATGGTAATGGATTGAAAAATTGTAATCATTTATCATCTATAACCACCTTTGTTGGTGTATATTATGATTACTTTGTTTGAATATATACTTGAGGATTTCATGGTTCATATATATCTCGATTTCATGGTTCATATAATGTTTCTAAATAATTAACACATAGATAATTGTAGTAAATTCTAGAAGATGAGTTGGGTAGTTTTTTTCATGGATATTTAATTTTAATGGGGTATATTATAGATACCCTACTTTTTCTTACATTACTATTATATCATTTTAAATAAAAACAACATAAAAGAATTAAAAAACAAGGATTCAAGGGTTTAGTGTCTTGGGAAAACTAGAATAATATATAACATTTACATAATAAAACATAAAAAATTATTTAATTTCTTCTTCTCTAAATTCTTAGTTTCCCTCATGTCCTATTTATTATAATTAGTCACCTGAGGATACACACCAAATAAAGGGGTGGGCTAAAATACTAGTAAGAGGATAGATAAGAACATGAATCAATATAACATGGGAGTGAATAATCATTATCAACATAACATAAGCATGGTATCATCATCATAATAATTATAGGAATCATTTGATAAATTCATGGAATGTTTAAATTCATAAAAATGAAACATTATGTCTTAGTGGTGAACTACCACACATAGTTTTGAACAGATCTAGCATCATGGTCATGCATAACATATGTTCATAATCATAACATTATCAATTTGAACAAAAATAACATCATTTTCAGGAATATTTCACATTATATCATGATATATGTTACATTACCCAATGCATTTTAGTGCTATATAATTCTAGGTGCACCCATCACATCATAACATTACAAAATCATGCATGCCACATAGAACATATAACAATATTTTTCATAAAATAACTCATAGAAAGAAAATGGATTTCATGAGAATTTCATAAAGAATACATTCATGAATAAAATTTTGTGTTCCCGAAATAAAAAATAAATAGAATTCTTGGTATAATAATCATAAATCTTTTGTGAAGAAGAAACAATCTCAAGGGAAGTAAAAAATATGTTTTTTGAAAGAAGATTTATTTTGGAAAAAACTTTAAATTTATTATAAAATAATAATGTAAGAATATATATCCTAGAAAATAAAAGGTAATAACAATTAAATTACTTTTTAGGAATATTATAAGAACATCCAAACTGCAATTTGGCACAAAAGAGGAATAACCCAAAGAAAGGAAATTGGGTACGAGAATCCCCTTAACATTTGTCTGGATGCTTTCTTCAATTTAATATCCTAGATAATCAAGTTATATTCATTAATTAATAAAAAAATTACCTATTATACATTTTTTGATTTATTATAACCTTATTAATTTTATTTATGGATATTATGATGAGTTATAGATTTTAATTTTATCATTCTAGAGTGTTCATTTTCTTTTTTTTCATGATTGGTTCACTTGTATACATGTATGGAAGATCATGTAAAAAGGAGAATAATTAACTATAGTTAAAATTATATGTTATTAGTGAACTTAAATAAGTATAATTGGTCTTATATATTATTATTTATATATGAGTATTATTCATTAGATAATGTGTTGATGATAATTGTTTAGATTAATTTTGGCGGTTTTCAATCACAACGAACTCGTTTTGTTTTATTATTTAATATTATGTATATATGTTAGTACTAAAACATAAATAAAGGTTATAAAATAAATTTTATAATCATTTTCAACCATTATAATAGATTTATGCCCATACTTCAAGGCGTTAAAGTAAAATGAAAACTTGTCATCCTCTAAGGCGATAAATGAACACCTCACGGATGACGTTTTATTTTTTAGAATAAAAGGGAGGAGACGGTATTTGATGAAGGATCTTACATTAACATAACAAAATTATAGTATATATAATATATTGTAGTTATAATTCTATTTTTATGATTATATTTAAAGATTTAATATGAAAATAAAATAAATTGAAAGAAGTTAAAAGAAAAAGAAAGAGGATTTTACCTCTTGTGTTCTTCTCCTTGAGAACCTCCTTATGGAAAATGAATTTGGTCTTGTGTTCAGATCAAAGTCCTAGATGTGATGAAGGTTCATGGTAAGTACATTGGTCAGAATATAGACAAGTATCAAGGTTTTAAAGGTGTTAGGAGAAGAGGTGGTGAGAAGTGGTATTTATAGGGGAGGAGATGGGTGTTTTTTCATTATTTTATTCATTATTTTATTACATTGGATCAAGATTATAATATATTGAACATTATCACTAAATATATTAAAATAATAAATTATAGTTTGATATTATGGGCTTATATCATCCCTACATCATCTATGACTCAATAATTCATGCATTTGTAAAATATAGTAAATTACCGTATTTCACTATTCATCAAAAATTCAACTATTTGAGAAAAATATCAAAAAATAACCACAACCAGTTTCTAATGTGTATAACTAAAAAAGTGAATTCCATTTTTTGAAAATAATTTTCTAAATTTAATATTTTTAATTTTTAATTAAAATCATCATTTACATGGAAAATATCGATTTTAGAATTATATCTGATTTTATAACATTTTGAAAAATTAATTAAGATATCATAAATTTAACTTATAATCATAAGACTAAAAAATATTAATGCATGAATATATATTATGAAAATAAATTTTCTATTAAATCATTATAGAAATTTTAAAAATGTAAATAATCATTTATGTTTTATAAAAAAATGTCAACACTTAATTAATACTTTTCAAAAAAATTATTTACTTATACTATGATATAATTCTATAATATTATCATTTATAAGATTCATAAATTTTATTAATACTTTTATATATTATTTTACTATTCTATTGGTTGAATTGATATTCCTAATGTTCACATTACTATTCCAAAGTTCAAGTTACTATTCAATCGGTATGGGTGACTTAACTTCAAAAAACAACTCTTATTTAATTCATTCGTCCTTTATAAAGTTTTTATTATGTTATGTATGTGATTTTATGTGATTTATACTCTCTGTAATAATTATAATAAGGTTGTTTCCATTAATAAAATTATGGGTTGTTACATTTTCCCCCCTTATGAAATTTCACCCTCAAAATATCATTTTACAAAAACATGTGAGGGTACTTATCCTTCATTTATTCCCCCAGTTCCCATATTGTATCTTCATACTTATGGCTCCACTATAGTACTTTTACCATGTGAGTAGTCTTGTTGTGTATAACTTTATCTCTACAATTAAATATCTTCACAGGTTTCTCCTCATAAGAGATATAATTTTCCAACTGTACCATCTCTGAATTCAGTTGATGTGAGGGATCTGGTATGTACTTCCTCAAGAGGGATACGTGGAAAAAAACATGTACTTTCAATAGTGCAAAAAATGTTTACCACATCGTCGTTTTTTATGTCGGTTATATATAACTGATGTGAAAAGTTGTAAAAATTGGTTTATCACGTTGGTTATAAAATAACCGACGTGATAAAGCACCGAGAATCGATTTATAATGTCGGTTATTTTATAACTGATGTCAAGAATACCGATATTTGATTTTTCACATCGGTTATATTATAATCGATGTTAAAGATCGAATCTTGGCACTTTACTGCGTCGTTTATTTTATAATCGGTGTGATAAATAAAATCTCGGCGATTTATCACGTCGGTTATAAAATAACTGACGTGATAAATTGTGATTTGTCAGGTCAGTTATAAAATAAGCAATGTGATAAAGGCTTTTCTACATAGGTTATTAAATAACCAATGTGATAAACATAAAAAAAATATTTTATCACGTCAGTTATTAAATAACCGACTTGATAAATCTTTTAAATTATTTATCAGGCCCCATATTCTGTTATTCTATTTTCTTCAATCAGGCGACCTGCGACTCATCTCTCTCGCACAAAAAACCTAGAAAGGATTCTTTGAAGTCGTTCGCTATAACCTTGTTTTTTTCAACATCATTCATCATCTTTATTATCACCCGATCTATCAGGTTTACTCGCAACACTCAAGTAATCCTGACACACCCTGGTTTCATTATTTATTTTTTGTGATGCCCTAAATTTATGTTTTGAGATATTATTTTTCTATCATTGTTCTTTCTATCATGGTAAGTATCATAGTGTTCTTTTATACCATGCTAAGTTCTTTTCTGGTAAAATAAACCATGGGAGTGATATCATTCAAGTTCTACGATTTTTGCTGCTACCATGTGTGTTCTATCATGTGTGTGTGCATGTACTTCCATGTGTGTACTACCATGGAATCATTATCATGCAAGTTCTTCCAAATAACCTTACAACCAAGGAAGTTATTCAATACAACTTTTTACCATCAATAATTGAATCATTCTTTAATTCTAAATTTTGGTAATATATTCAAATTCAAATTCCTTTTATATTCAATATTATATTTTTTCTTATGTAATAAAACTCCTTATTTAGTGTTTGAATCTAAACTAACTTACTCTACCATTATCTTTAAAAATAAACTTGGTCGGACACCCCCCCCCCCATCATCACCCTAGACACCCCACCCCCTGGACACCCCCACCCCCTAGATATCCCCACACCCCCCTGAACAGCCCCCACCCCCTGGAGACCACCCCCCCCACCCCCCGGACACCCCCTACCCCCTTGGATACCCCATAACCCCTTGGACACCCCCCACCCCCATGGATATCCCGCCACCCCCCTGGACACCCCCTGGACACCCCCACCCCATGGACACCCCCTACCCCATTGGATATCCCCCCACCCCCCTTGAAAGTCCCCACACCTCCCTAGACACCTCCACCCCTGGAAAACCCCATCCCCCATGGATAGCCCCCCACCCCCTGGACACCCCCCCCACCCCCCTTGGATACCCCGCACCCCCCCCCCCAGACACCCCCTACCCCCTCGGACAACCCCCTCACCCCCTTGGATATCCCCCTCACCCCTGTGGACAACCCCCACCCCCCACCCCTGGACACCCCCACCCCCGGGGACATCCCCCACCCCCTAGACATCCCCCACCCTCTTGGATAGTCCCCACACCCCATGAACACCCCCTGGACACCCCCACCCCCTTGGACAACCCCCCACCCCCTGGACACCCCCCCCCCCCACCCACCCCTGGACAACCCCACCCCCCTGAACAACTCCCCCACCCCCACCCCCGCCCCCAACACCCCCTGCACACCCCTACCACCTTGGAATTCCACCTCACCCCCTTGTACAACCCTCCACCAAACCCCCATGGACACCCCCACCCTCGTGGACATCCCCACCACCACCACCACCAGCACCCTGGACACCCCTCACCCCCTTGGATAGCCCTCGCACCTAATGGACATCCCCTGGAAACCCCCCACCCCGTTGGACAGCCCCCCGCCCCCTGGACACCCCCCACCCCTGGACATCCCCACCACCATGGACACCCCCCACCCCCTAGATAGCCCCCCCCCCCCCCCCACACCACACCCCTACCCTCTACCCCCTGGGATAGCCCCCTCACCCCCTTGGATAGCCCCCTCACTCCCATGGACAGCCCCCCCCCCACTCCTGGACACCCCTAACCCTCCTGGAAACCCCCACCCCCGTGGACATCCCCCCCACCCCCTGGGACACCCCCACCCCCTTGGATAGCCCCCACACCCCTGGACAGCCCCACCCCCATGGACATCCCCCATCGCCCTGGACAACCCCCACCCCACCCCCCAGACACTGCCTACCCCCTTGGACATCCCCCTTACCCCCTTGGATATCCCCCTCACCCCCATGGATATCCCCCCCACCCCCACCCCTATTGGACTCCCCCCACCCCCTAGACACTTCCCACCCTCGTGGATATCCCCCCCCCACCCCCAGGACACCCACACCCCCATGGACATCCCCCACACCCCACGGACACCCCATGGACACCCCTAGAGACCCCTACCCCCTTGGATAGCCCCTCACCCCCCTGGACACCCCCCACCCCCTGGACACCACCACATAGACACCCCCTGTATAAGCTACTTTGCTATAGCGGAGCATATAGGTTTTCCTCCATCTCACTATGAACAAGTTAATAATGAGGGGAAGGGGATTCATGGCATGAAAGTCAAATCATAGTTAGCTAAACATATGAAGAAGGTACAATTATACATCTTGAATAACAATGTTGATTCTCAACCATATATCACATTGCATATTAATGTGTTGAAACAATGTCATCCAAATAAGAAAGAAATGTGGATTTTGAATGAGCACAACATAACATTATTTCCATCATTTAAAAATACATTTCTTGGTATATCAGATGTATCAGATACAATAAGATGTTTAGTGGGTGGTTCAAGTTTAAATGTGATAACATGGTCTGGGTATGACATTAATGGCTATACATTTCAAATGAAACCTCAGGAAAATAGAAGTGTAGTTTAGAATAGTGGTGTATTGGTGTTTGCAGAAAAAATACATTTTTTGAGTTCTAAAGACAAAAACCCAATTTCTGCATCAAGTGCATATTATGGGGTTATTGAAGAAATATGGTAGATTGATTAATTTAAAATTAAAGTGCATGTTTTTAACTAAAAATGTTTTATTGGTAACAATAGTTTCATACATGATGAATTTGGAATGACAGTTGTTAATCTGAATAGATTGGAAGACACAGCAGATTCTTTTATAATGGCAACACATGAAAAACAAATTTTCTATGTTGTTGATCAATCAGATATGCGGTGGTCTATTGTTTTAAAAGGAAAAAAATAATATATTTGTGAGGATCAACTTGATGAATATGATGATTTTTGTGATATCCCTACTTTCATGGAAATATTAGCAGAAAATAATGATGACCATGTTGATGACATGGTTTGTGCCATAAAAAATGATCATGATGAAGGAATTTGGAAAAACAGTCCATTTTTACATTCCTAATATTTCATGTAACATATTTTTATTTCTTGTTTACATTTCTTAATTTCATAAAATGTTAGATATTGTAATTTTTTTCTTTATTAAAACGTGTATTAAAACAAATAAGTAGTAATTTTTGTTTATTTTAATTTATTTTAGTTTAGTTTATCATGTTTACAATTATGTAACTTATATATCTATTGATTTTTTAAAATGATAATTACTTTACCACGTTTACCATGTTTACCATGATTAATTTTTTTACCTTATTAACATGTTTAACATGTTTTCCATGTTTACCTTGTTTACCATGTTTACCATGTTTACCATGTTTACCATGTTTACCATAGTTTACCATTGTTTACCTTTATGAAAATTATATATTTATTGATTTTTTTGAATAACAATTACACTACCATGTTTTACATGGTTACCATCTTTACCATAGTTTAACAAGCTTACTATATTTACCGTGTTTACTATTATATAAATTAGTTTAGTTTTTTATTTTTTGTTTACACTAGTATTGTAATATTTGAATTTGTATATTTGTGAACTAATGTTTTCTTTTTTGATTTGAAGGATAATGACAAATCAATCAGTTGATCAACCACATGATTCTTTATATGAGCATCATGATCATAACTCTAGGTAGGAACATTCATATGCTCCTCTTGATGTTCGCCAATCTTCTCATGTTCTCCTATAATGACAAAGAAGAGTTATAGAGTTGGTAAACGTGGCTGCACACGTTTACCAAAATTATCACTTTCCTATAGCCAGTAACAAAGGATACTCATTGAGTTTGATGAGAATTATATTCCTAGAGGTCCAAATGCAAAATATTTTAATAGTTTTTTATCAACTCAGGGTAAAAGAAAAGTAAGGATTTTGTATAATGATTGGAGAAGTGTGAAAAGAGTGAAAAAATATCATTTATAGAAGGAAATTTTGGTAATATCTTTTGCTATTTTTTGACTAATTTTTAAATTTTTATAGTATAATATGTTTTACCTCTTCTTTATCAGATGAAATTTGATATTCATGACACTGGAGGAGTCAGGAGGAAATGTTTATCGATGGCTTCTAGGAGATGGAGGGATTTTAAATCAACCCTAACATCTATTTTTTTGGGTCATAGGAAATATCAAATTCCATGTCATATATATCCTTTCAAAGATGAAGACACCTAGAAACAATTTTTTGAAATTAGATAAAAAGAATCATTTTTGGTAAGGGAAATGGAAATTTTTATAATATTTCTTGTATAAATGATCTTATTAATGATATATTAATGATTTATTATTCTAAATTTATAGCAAACAAGGACATCTCATCAAGAGATCCAATATGAAAATGTATACCCACATAGTTTATCTCAAGGATGGTATAGTTTAATGGAATAAAAAATTATGGTAGAAAATTTACAAAAACTTAGAGCTGAGTCTTCAAACTCAGGAGAGGATTCCCCTCCATCCCCTCCATATAGACATGAAAAATAGAAGAGAGCTCAGATAAGAAAAAGGGGGAAATATCTTTTGGAAGAATCGAGAATCGTAGCTAAGAGTATTGTAAGATATTTATTTTATTTATTTAAGTTAATTCTATTATTTATATATTTTGAATCATTACAGAAATGTTAAATTAATTAACATAGAATTCTATTGCGGAGCAGAGCACATATGGGGTATTTACCGCTATTGGGAGGCAAGATATGTTTTTTGAATCATTGGGAAAGCCTGAACACCTCGGTCATGTACGAGGATACTCGATGGGTGTATTGGTAGGAAAAGTGTTTCCATGTTCTTTAACTTCTTCAATTGAGGGTGTTTATAAAAAAATAGAATCCTTGGAGGCTGAAGTTCATAATATTAATACAACAATGGAGGAAAATATTAGAGTGTCGGTACAGTCTATGTTTGCAAACATACAAAGATAATTTCATATTGCAGCTCCCACTCCTCCACCTCCCCATACAGACCCCATTATTTATTCTCCACCTCCGCTAGTAGCTCCTACTCCCCCACCTCCAGACCTCATTATTTATCCTCCACCTCATCTTGTGGATCCCATTTTTTATCCTACTCTCCCGCCACAGCTTCCTACTTATTGTGAGTTGTATGTTGATGATATTCACCATAATATAGTTGCATATGGGTTGGTATATTGTACAAAAGATACAGTTCATCATCAAAATTTTTAGGTAGAGCATAATAGGGTCACTGTACAGGATATTATAGATAGATTATCTTGAGTACCATTACATACATATGAGGTGATGACAGTTGGACATAGTATCAGCCACCTTTTATTTTGGCCATCAAGACTTCTGTAACTCATTACCATAGAGGTATGTATGTTATATATATTATTTTATTTTTTATTAAAGTTGTTTTAACATTTAAAAAATAATATATTTTTCTATTTATTTACAGTAATAATTCAAAAGTAACGAAATATTGTATATATAAAAATAAATACAAATGGTATGACATCAGATACAGATTCTAGTAGTCCTGAAAGATTGTCAAGATATTCAAATTTGTTGGCAGATTATTATTCATTTCCAATGGAAGCTCATGTTTGTCGATGTGAAATAAATGTGAGGATTCCAAAAACTGATATCATGGAGCTTGTTAATGAAGTAAAGTTCAGCATCATCCTGATGCATATTTTTCCCATGTAAGTATTAACACGTTTCCCTACATTATATTTATTAAAAATGTATACTTATCTCTATTTTGTATCAGGTATCTTTATTACATGTTTGAAAAGAATGATCGGAAAGATTTATAAGGATTCATAGACCCACGTATGATTTCCCCTGAAGCACATGCATTGGATGAGGAAGAAAGAACACTTTATATTGCTGAATGATTTGAATAGAATATAATCACGTAGTGTTGGATAATGCATTTTTATGAGAGGTATGAAACATATATCTCGAGAATTGTTTTTATCTTTTAACATAAAAACACATTAAACTTAAATTTTCTTTTATATCAGTGATCATTAGATGTTAGGTGTTTTTTAAGGGAGAAAACACTTTATTGGATATGCTCTGTCCATGGAAATGTGCGGGGAAGTTTTAATAATATGTTGGAAAAGTAATTTTCAATTTCTTAATAGTTTTTTATGTTATAGTGAATTTTAAATTTATCCCATTCATATTATTTTCTAACAAGGGATGGGCCTACTTTCGAAAAAACACAAAGAAAAAGAGTTCTGAGATCAAATATGTAAAAGTAAAGGTAAATTTCCATTTATAATTTGTACTTTTTGATATATTACATAAAAATGATATTTTGAATTGACACTCATTTAAACAGAATTTTCATGAACAACATGGTGTCATCGACTGCGGATATTATATGTTGAGATTTATGTATGAAATAATTACAACCAGAACAATTATGAAGTTTGACCATGTTAGATTTCCTTATAAACTTTACCATAATATTTCATTTGATTTATTCATTATACATGTTAACTACTTTCCTTTTAATTTTTATCTATTTTATGACCCTCAACCCTATAGTTCTCAAGAGTTCAAACACTTATAAGTGGAATGGTCAAATTATTTTATAGGTTTGATTGGATTTTACTTTGTTTGTAGTGTAAAATGTAATTTTGAATATTGTAATTGTAATTGTGTATTTGGTAGTTGTTTTGGTTGGATTTTGGTTTTTTTAAGTTGACACTATACATTTTGAATGTTATATATGTGAATGTTTAATTTTTCTCTGTTTCTTCTTATTTTGGTCTAGTTCTGATGTTTTTCTGGTATGGATTCTGGTCTGGTTTTGGTCTACTTTTGGTCCGGTTTCTGCTTGTTTCAGGACTTCTTTGGCATAGCATAGTAATGGTTTCACTGTTTTATTAAAAAAAATTGGTTTTTACGTCAGTTATTTTATAACCGACATAATAAATGCACGTGGGAATTATTTTTACATCAGTTATTTAAAAACTGACGTCGTATATCATTTTTCACGTTGGATATTGTATAAATAGTGTGAAAACCGCTTCACAGATAGGTTATTACATCGTTTATATAATAACAGACATAATAAATGCCCAAGGGTGGTTTTTTACATCATTTATTACATAACCGACATAATAAACTCTATACCACATCTATTATTAAATAACCGATGTAAAAAATTGAGCCTCTGAAGGGTTTTTCATGTCAGTTCTTAAATAACCAATGTGAAAACCCTTCATAGGATCGATTTATTACATCAGTTATTTAATAACTAATGTAATAAACTATATACCACATTAGTTATTAAATAAAGGACATAATAAATCGATCTTTCTAAGGGTTTTTCACGTCAGTTCTTAAATAACTGACCTGAAAAACTATTTGGATTTATGTTTTTTACATTGGTTTTAAAATAACTGATGCAAAAAACAATATTTATAATGTTTCCTTTAAAAAATTTGGCTAAAAATAAACATAAAAATAAAAAATAACTGATTTCAAAATGTTTTCTGTACTAGTGTTGAAACATGGTAAGTGGAATTTCAAATCGATAGGCAATATCTCCAACACAATCAAGAATCCAGAAGGGGTCGATGTACAAGGGACTCAGCTTTCTTTTCTTCAAAAATCTCATGATCCTCTTCCGTGGAGATATATGGAGGAAAACCATGTATCCAATGTAACACCCAAGGAATTCATAGTATGTTATATCTTTAAAGTAATTCAATAACTTGTGCTACACGCAACACCGAGTTCGAGCGCATCACGACTTACCAAACTAGCCATTCAAAAAGTAGTTATGAATAATATTAACCATATTCAGAATTTTATATATATCCTATATAATTTTAACATTAAAATTTTTTGTTTCTCAGACGTAATACAATCAAAAATACAATTTTTCAGATAAAAGAAGTATTTTTCAGAAAATGAAATTTTACCGCCTTTTAATGGTGAACCCTTTTGAAATACAATATTTTAAACTTTTATATATAAAATTTTATAAAATAAAATTATTCTTTATAAGCGGGACATAAAAATTTAGTTTGGATAAATTTTTTGTACTTTTCTGATAACTTTCATATTTTGCTGAATGGTGAAAAATAATAAATTTTAATTGAAAACAAATTTTTTAATTGAAATAATTTATAGTGTTAAATTATGAATTTGTGTGGTTTTAATGTATAATTTTATAGTATTTTTATCATTTAATATAATTTAGGTCATTATAAGTAATTTCACATTTAAATTGGATATAAATACATGTCAATCTACTAATAGTTTTTACTTTTAAAAAACCTTCTTTTTTGTTTTAACAACAGAAATTAATTTTAAATTAATTAATACAAATTATATATTTTTAGTATGGTAAAATAGAATTAATTTTTGAATTTGGATTATCAAAATTATCTTAGGGTGAATTTTTTGTATTTTTCAGAAAACTTTCAATTTTTGAAAAATAGTGAAAAACCCTTTGTTATTGTTTAAAATCAACTTTTATTTGAATAATTATTATTTTTTATTTAAATTTATTTTAAAGTCCAAATAGATACATAATACCTCTATTAGTCCAATGTAATTCATTGGAGCCATTTTATAATAAGGTTATCTATATATAATTTTACTGAACTTTTTAACGTCTTTTACCCACCTTCTAGGCACATTTACAAATTTGCATAAAACGTAATTTTACCACTTCTGTGAATTGAATTTCAAAACTCTAAGAGACACGATTGACATCAGTAAGTAAAATGTGGTTCAATAAGCTGAAAATAATTTTAGTTGAATAGTAACTTTTGAATTTTATTTACCACGGTTAAAAGTAAATAGGGTAATTAATGGTAAAAATGATATTATAATTACCCAAAAACATGTACTAATTATATTGGATAAGTTTATTTTGACCAAAATCAACCTTTGAAAAAAATTAATTTCCTTTTTTATCCATTTGGGTTAGATTAATACATTTATTATATTTTATTTAAAGAAGTGTAAAAAGTGTTAAATTCAAATTTTACTAACTAAACCATTTTTAATATAGAGTTATGCATAAGATAAATTCAACTATAAATATTAATTAGAAATCTAAAGATATTTAATCCATCATGGTATTTTATTTATAATTTTTAGACTTTGAATAATTAAATTTATATATGAAACAATGATGATGTAGTAATTACCTTATTAATGAATGATTAAAATAATTGATATTATAAATATTAAAATAAATGTAAATTTAAACTTTTGATGCCATCCACTAATTTTATAGGTGAATATGAAATGTTATGGTTGATTCAATGTTTTTTTTAGAAGTAGTCAAGATGTTATTAATTTCACCAAAACCAAATACTAAATAGTGTCAAAATTGACCTAAATGAGTTTTTAAAACAAATACTATATTATTAAATGATATAATATCCCTAAAAATCTATAGTTTGGCCAAATGAATTATATAAGGTTATATATTTAATTAATGGTCCACTTTAGGTTCTCTTGGAATTTTATAGTAAGTTTATTAACCATATACTATAAAAAATACAAGAAGACATGGTAAAAGTTAAACTATTTAACTAAGGGTAAAATCTAAAAGATAAGGTTAATATAGTGACCTAAACTTGTCTAAAACCTATTGGTTAAAATTATTTATAACCATCCCTACCTTATACTCAAAATAAATCCATTTTTATCTATTAGAAACCGAAAATAATTTTATAATAAAATAATATTCCAATGTTTTCCTAAAGTGTCAATCACCTCTCTTATAAAAAGGTACTTCCCATTCTCTTAAATTCACATCTCCAAAGCCTTTTGGATCCACAAAACCCTACAAAAATCTCCTCATAACATCCCTCACTTCAACCTAGATTCCTTCCCTTGAGAATAAATCCAACCTAAGGAGCCCTTTCGTTCAAATCAAAAAGAAACACTCGAAGAAGAGGAAATTATTCATTACCTCTTTCAAAGTTCTATTCTTCTTCCACTTTCTCTTTCTTTGTTACTTCCATACCAGCATTATAAATCTAGTAAATTATGTATAATTTTGTGTTATTATAATTATGGTACAACCATATTAATTATTCTATCCATACTATGAATGATAATGTCATCATCCATGCGTATGTACGGCATACTGTCACCACGTCGTGGTGTAATTTATTATTCAACACTATGTTATTTGGATAGATATAATTATGATTAATATGTATATAAATAATTAAAATAACATTATAATTTTTATGTAAAATTAATATATCATCCAATTCCACACTTTTTAATCATTAAGGAAATTATATCGCTGCTCATGTGTACGTACGGCTTACCATCTCCATGACGCGATGAGATTCATTTCCACGTTCACCATTCAACGATAATTATACAAATATATATTATTAATAAGTATGTAATATATTAAATAATAATGATACTATATATATATATATTTATTTATTTATTTACATATATCTTATTCACTTAGTTCCGTTCAATACGATATGAAAATGGAAACAGCGTTTATGCGTACGTACGGCTTACCGTCTCCATAAATGGTATTTTCCATTTCATATATCAATCTATTATACATATTTATATTCTAAATATATATGATATATAAATCATATTTTATATTCTGAAAATATTTAAATCATGATCTAAGCGATATGATCAAGAATAACAAGTTAAAACAGGTACAATAAAGAAAGCGATTATTACACAAAATGTTAATTTAACATGGAAATTATAATTAAATGGGTAGTATAAAGTCATAAATGAATCATGTATGATATCATAAATATTAATATGCTTCTTTTATAATTTAATAACATACTATTCTCATTATACAGGAGGTTAAACGTACCCTTGACCAAAGGGAAGTACAAGGGAAGGGTTAATTTTTCAATCTCGTTATTATCTAAGATTGTTTATGTGTAAGTATTTTATGGGAAATATTTATTATCCAGGTCCATGTTTCATAAAATAATTTTTTTAAAATTATTATTTTAATGTACTCTTTAATTAAACATCATTTTAAATATTCTAAATATTTATTCTTCTAAATCTTTCTCATTAATATCCATGTTTTCAAAATAGTTGTAAGGATTTATTTATATGGACATAATTGTTTTAAAATGTTAATTCCTTTCAAAAGTTGCAAAGTGGGACACTTTGATTCGAAAATCTATTTTAAATGAATTCCTTTATAAATTTGTGACTTTTAAATTATTTCACAAAAAGGGATATTTCTATCAAAAAGTTGTACTGGTCATTTTCAACTATGCCAACATCCTTTACTGGATATTATTCTTGATTGAAGTTGATTTATTATAATAAAATCTTACATATTGTACTTAATGAGTTATGATATGTTTGACTATGGATGTTGTATTTTTATACCCTTCATGGTTTATGCCTGAAGTATTGAAATTTCATAAACTAGTTTTAATAAAAATATTTATGTTATGTTTCAACATTTTCATATAAGGAATGCAGTAGACTTAGTAAGTGAAGGGTTGGGCATGATATAGACCCTCAATGTATCGGTAGGTCTCGTGAGACAAATTAGTGTCTTGGAACAAGGCCTTGAAAAAAATTTTATTTTTAGTCTTAAAACGAGGCCTTGACTATGTGGTAATGATGTCTGGCATTAGGAATTCCCTCAATATAAAATTAGTTATTGCATGTGATTATTCGACTAGTAGAATATCCATGTGCATGTTTATATGGTGATTTTTAATTTATTTTTTCCATATTATTTTCATGTTTATGTTTAAAAGGTTGATGTTTTTTATTACACAT
Organism: Viscum album; assembly: GCA_963277665.1. Classification (NCBI taxonomy): domain Eukaryota; kingdom Viridiplantae; phylum Streptophyta; class Magnoliopsida; order Santalales; family Viscaceae; genus Viscum; species Viscum album. The sequence goes on from OY728165.1 coordinate 823,107,107, forward strand.
TTTTCATTAAAATTGTATAGCTTCCACTAAATTATTTACCCTTACTGAGCATCTGAGCTCACCCCTTTCTTATGTTTTATTTTACTAAGATTCCAAGAAGTGTATTATGATTGATATGCAGGGTTAATCTAAGGGAATAATGGAGTTATCAAATGATTGTTTATGTTGTGTTGTATGTTATAAAGTGTAATGTAACATTCATGTACGTTATATATTTTCCAAGACTGTTATATCAATCCATCCTTTGGGACTTGATTCCTTGTAATCATTCCAACTTATTAAATTAATACACCGAATCTGAGCTTCTGGGGTTGGGGCGTTACAGTTGGTATCAGAGGAAGTTTAGAAATAACCTTGGAAACTAGATTTAGAAAAACTCTGATTAGAGAACATTACCCTAAGATAGACTTTGAGGATAAGTATAGAATAAATTCCTAGAATTTTGGTAATGTAGTTATTTTGTGAATTTTCCAAGAAATACATCCATGTCTGGATACGAGCATGTAAAGGCGGCTCTGTAATAGATGTAACTAGGAGTGAAAACTCTGACAAGTAGTTTTGGTCTGGACCTGGGGTATCCTGGTATATGACAATGGGCCTTGCTTCACTCTTGGTTATGACACTCTCATGGGATATGCTTAGGATAATTCACATTTTCTTTAAAATCCATTATGAAGGATTTATGAGTAAATTTGTCAGCAAAGAAACCATTTTTATGATTATGAGACTAGATGTGTAAAAATATTTAATTAATGTTGATAATTTTTGTATTGTTTGGATTATACATTATTATATGATCTAGCCAAGTGTATTTCTTCATTTATAAATGGCACCCAGTTTAAGGAATGAGAACTCCAGCAATATGCATGATCCAAATAGTAAGAAGGATCATATCTTTTATGGTCTTACGCCATCATTTAGAAGGGAAATAGTCTCCCACCTATTCTCATCATATGAATAAATAGTATCATGTGTTAATAATATAAGTAAATAATTCTCTCAGTCATGTGGATTTTAAGGAAATCTAGAGAAGAAGAGGATGGTAGATAGAAAGAAGGATAAAGGGAAGAAGGGAAAGAAGGATTTTCCCATATGTGATAATTGTGGAAAGAATCACCTTCGTAAATGATTAAAGTGAATGAGAGTTTGTTATAAGTGTGGAGAAAAATGTCACCAAGTACGTGATTGAATGGCTAAGAAAAAGGTTTCAAACTTACAGTTCTTCATCTACAAGGAGTCGGGACACTACGCAAATCAATGTCCCAATCATCAGAGTATACCATAAATGATGCAATTGGATAATAATCAAGTTATGATACTATCAAAAATGAAGAGAAATGATTAGTGTTCTTAAGTTTTTATTATAGAATTGTGTAATTTGAGTATTTCATTAATGATGTACAAGTTATAGGAATTATAAAGTATATAAAGATTGTACTACAGTACATTTTCATTAAGGATATTTTATGGTACCAAGTAAAGTGACAATGTTTCAAGTTAAACATTTTGTAAAATATATGGTTGGGGGAAATATAACCCTTAATATGTTTCTAAAATTGAGAAAATTATTTTGGAATAAGATATGATTGATTTGGAAAAATTATATTAGATATTCTTGACTACCTTTAAACTAATTAATTTTTTGTTTATTCCAATATTGTTGGAGTTTACAATATTTTTGGATATAAGGAGTATATCCAGTATTCTATAAGGAATAAGGGAGCATTAATGTAATCAGTAAGGTTTTATGGTAATTCAGGGTTTTACCATGTTTTAAGATTATATGTGATGAAGGTATTCACATGATATTATGGGGGAAAAGATATCTTCAATATGTTTACCTTATAAATTTTGGACTGTGAGTTTAGACAGAAGTATTTTGGATAAATCTAAAGGTTGGAATGAATTAAGTTGGACACTAGATACTATTTTTTAAGCTTAAAACATTTCTTCAGATTATTTTTGGATTGTTATAAAAAGGACAACTCAGAGGTGATCTGACAACCTGTCGCATCCGGTAAGGCGTGAGACTTGAACCCGCAACCGAAGGGCGAAAAAGGTTCATCACCTACCACTAACCTACGTGATGTCCTGGTTTGTATAATGTAGTTTTTTAAATGATCTGATATATGAATTATATATTCATTTTTTTTTGAAACCCTATAAGATTAGAATAAATAGAATATTTTTTATTTTTATTATCTTTTGTAGTGAAAAATGAGTTTGTGGTAGAAGTTAGTTAAGGGATGGAACTCTACTTGTCAAGTATTTTTTTCACTTATTATACGAAGAAATTAATTCTTAAAATTTAGGGATGGGATATGAAAACCAAAAATGTTTTATCCAAATACATTATGTTTTGTTGAATCGATGGTATTTAAAACATCATAGATTTATGGCTTTGAGGCCCTTAATATTCCATTTATTTTTCAATTGTTTATGATTGATGACCTCAATCACTCCATATAAATATTTATGTTTTCTCGCCAATTATGTAACGACCTGAATCCAGAGCCACATAACCAGTTCCCCATACCTGGTTCGCCACATGACCTCAAGCGCATTTCCCTAAATGCCAGAGGCTGCTGACTGGCAGTGAGGGCCTTGGTGAGTCTGTGGGGAAACTATGCCCTCATTTGGTAAAGTATACAGTAGAAGAATAAACATAAACAATAGCGGAAGCAGTAAACAACATACAACAACTGAACTAAAAGTCGAAGCAATGTCTGATATAATAATGATATAGAATGGTTCATGTATCTTTGTAAATCAGTAAAAAAATGTGTTGAAATACAACTGAAACCAAAGTACAAAATGTAAATAGCAACTCCAATAGCATCGTGAGCCCAAGCCCGGTCCCATGCTCTCCAGCTCCAACCAGTAATCAAGTACCTGAGGTAGAAGGGTCACAATCCTTATCTACACCTGCAACCGTATAATCTGTTTGGGCCGAAAAGCTGGACCCAAACAGGGTTTGAGACTAATCCCAGTAGGGAATCACCACAAGATTTTTGCCCTATTTTCAGTGAGTAATATAGAAAAAGTAAAGGGAATTAAGTACAGTAATGGACTAAGAGTATACCAGTAAATGATCCTACCAATTACCATTCACATTCTTTTAATTAAACAACTAGAGAAAACTAGCAAAGCTTTCTATTCCAAGGTAAGCAAGTAACACAGTAGCAAAACCCAAGATTGTTCTTTGTCTTGGTGGACTCGTCACAACCAACCATAAAAATTCACACTGACTCTCTGGGTGGCTCAAACTAGAAGACTCCTATAGTCCAGTAATCAAACAAGGCATAGACACTCTGGGAAGCTCTCGCGTCAATTCCCCTATGCTTTTGCAACGATAGCTACAGACTCTCTAAGGAAGCACTTACGTCTAATTCCTCCTGTGGTCTTGATGAGTGTGTAAACTAAGAACACTATTGGGAACCACAAATTCCTATTCTCGTAGGTCATGCATATGAAACTAAAACCAACAGACCCTCTAGGGAAACACTTAATCGTTTATTCCCTCTTTGATCTCCCGCACCAGTTTCTCACAGCCCTGAGCAGTCCAGTCGTGCGTAATCGACTATAAGCAACCCTAAGTAAGTTCAACAACTACTTGGATAATAGCTACCATGCATCAAACTATTTTAAGCAGCAGGAAACACATGAAAATAGTTATAATAAGTAAACTAGAAATGCAATAGGGTTTTCCTCACAGGCAAACGGTGTCGAACAATGATAAACAGCAAAACAGGGAGAAGACACCCATGGGGTGATCCTCAAACATGAAACCAAGAATATATTAGCAACAATTAATCATAAACTAACAATAAATCTAGGGAGAATAAACCATAGGATCAAAATTCTAAACCCGGGATACCCGACACATGGGTATCCGGCACTTTTGCAACCAAAACTCAAAGAACTTCAACATATGGAAAAAAACCACCTACCTCGGTCCTCGAAGATCAATATACTTGAACCTTGGCCCGTGAAACGTCCTAGAACAGAGTAGATAGGAAAAAACATCTAAAATGTTCAACCTCAGATAACTCACATGAGAGAAAGAATCAGAAAATGAGACCAAAGAAGAACCAAAAACTCACCACTGCAATTCTTCTGAAATCGAGGGAGTTTGATTCCGACAACCAGTGACAGATCGGTGGATCGGAGAAGAATTGGCCTCTTTGGATGCTCTGGTTTCTTACAAACTTCCCCCCTTAAATAAATTCTTCCCCAAATTTCCCTAACAAGGCATAGAAGAAGAAACCTCGAACAACTCTGGCCATTGTGATCGCATATCAGCCTCCCTTTCCCAAGTCTCGTTCTGTATACAGCCATACTGCCATAGCACCTGTACCAGACGAACAGACCGACCATAGAGTACCATTGCACTATAATCAACAATCCTAATAGGATGCTCCTCAAAAGATGCATCCTACTCCAGATCAACCTCCTCGGGTTGAAAAACATGAGATAGGTCTGAGAAATACTGTCGAAGCTGAGAAACATGAAATACGTCATGCATAGCCTGGTACCTCTGAGGTAACTAAAACCTGTAAGCAACCAGCCCGACTTTCTCCAGAATCTCAAATGTCCCGACGTATCTCGGTGAGAGTTTCCCCTATCTCCTAATCTTTTTATGTCCCAACCTCGGGGTAACGCGTAGGAAAACCTGATCTCCAACCTTGACCTCCAAAGGTCGTCTTCGTTGATCAGTATAAGACTTCTGCCAAGATTGTGTAGTAGCCATCCTCTTCCGAATCAACTCCACCTGCTACGTGGTCTCCTGAACAAGACGAAGTCCCAGCAAAGCTACCTCTCCTGCCTCTAGCCAGCATAAAGGTGATCGGCATGGCCTACTGTACAAAGCCTCGTAAGGTTACATCTGAATAGTCACCTGAAAACTACTGTTGTAGGTGAAATCCACCATAGGGATATGCTTCTCCCAAGTACCGCCAATGTCTAGAATGCAAGCTTGGAGCATATCCTCAAGCACCTGGATTGTGCACTTGGACAGGCCATCAGTCTGGAGATGGTAAGCTATACTCAGAAGTACTTGTGTACCTAGAGCCCACTATAGCCCCTACCAGAAGTGCGAAGTAAAATGTGCATCCATGTCTGAAACAATGGAGTGTGGAACTCCATGAAGACGTACAATATCCCGGATGTACAACCGTCCCATCTCATCAACACTGAAGGTCTCCTTGATCGGCAAGAAGTGTGCAACCTTCGTGAGCCTGTCCACTACAACCCAAACTGCATCATTTCCTCGAAGAGATCTTAGTAACCCTGTTACAAATTCCATCGCGACATCATTCCATTTCCAATCAGGAATGGGTAACTGTTGTAAAAACCCTACTGGTCGCTGATGCTCTTCCTTCACCTGCTGACATGTGGAACACTGCATAACAAAACCAGCCACATCCTTCTTCATACCCGGCCACCAATACTGACGGTGTAAGTCTCGGTACATCTTGGTGACCCCAGGATGAACTGCCCAAGTTGAAGCATGAATCTCCCACATCAGCTCCTCACGTATGTCTACTGAAACCCATACGCGGCTATGAAAATGTAAAACCTCATCATCATCCACTGTCCACCCCGGAGTAGGGTCTCTATCTGACACACCCTACGGTAGGACTAGGCCCTCTAGGTCTGACAGCTGCCTCATTCTAACTCGATCTAAAAGAGTATAGGTAACGGCTACAGAAGAAAGAACAGCATGTCCATGTCTGTCATGCACCTCCAAATGCATCTCATAGAATAGATCCATAAGCTGCCACTCGTTGTTGGTCTCCTGAACTACCTGTAACTGATTCCTCCTGCTCAGTGCGTCCGCCACAGCATTACCCTTCCCAGGCGTATAAGCAATCTCAAAGTCAAAAGACTGTAGGTACTCGACCCACCTCCGTTGTCTCAGATTAAAGTCACACTGCGTGAAGATATAACTGAGGCTTTTTTTGTCAGTATATACCACAAAGTGATCTCCCTTGATATAGTGCCTCTAACAATGCAAAGCATGAACAACCGCAGCCAACTCCAGGACGTGCGTAGGATAGTTCTTATCATGGGGCCTCAAATGCCGAGATCCATACGCAACAACACGATCCTCCTACATAAGCACTACTCCAAGCCCAATGACGGATGCATCGCATAAAACTGTATAACTCTTTCCCAGCTCTGGAAGAACTAGAATCGGTGCTGAGGTCAATATCCCCTTCAGCTCTTGGAAGGCTGAATCACAAGCTTCTATCCAAATATACTTCACACATTTCTTAGTCAAGCCCATCAACGGTGCTGCTAAGCGTGAGAAGTCATGTATAAACCATTTGTAATAACCATCCAGTCCCAAGAAACTCCGTACCTCGAAGACATTCTTAGACTTCTCCCAGGTAACTACTGCTCTTACCTTCTCTGGATCTACTTATACTCCTGTCTCTGAGATGACATGGCCCAGGAAGTGAATCTCGTCCATCCAGAAGTGTCATTTTGAGATCTTAGCATATAACTGATGTTCTCTCAGTGTACTCAATACGATCTCAAGATGGGTAGCATGGTCGTGTCGAGTGTGAGAGTACACCAAGATATCGTCCACGAAGACAACGACAAAAAAGTCCAAGTAAGGATAGAAAACTCTGTTCATCAACACCATGAAAACTGTCGGTACGTTCGTGAGACCGAATGGCATAACCAGATACTCGTACATACCATACCTACTTCAGAAGGCTATGATAGGTATATCAGATGGTCTGACCCAAAACTGATGATAGTCGGATCTCAAGTTGATCTTCGAGAATACCCTGGCTCCTCGAAGCTGGTCAAAAAGATTTTCAATCCTCAGCAATGGATATCGGTTCTTGACCGTCAACTGGTTCAGCTTTCGATAGTCCACACAAATCCATAAGGTACCATCCGCATTCTTCACAAACAACATAGGTGAACCCGAAGGGGAAGTATTGGGTCAGATAAAACCCTTCGCCTACAATTCCTCCAACTGCTTCTTGAGTTCTTGCAACTCAGGCGTAGCCATCCTATAAGGAGGTATGGATACCGGTGCTGCTCCTAGCACAAGCTCAATAGAGAATTCTACCTCACGCTCCAGAGGAAACCCAGAAAATTCTTCTGGAAAGACATCCGGAAAACGGTCAACTACCAGAGGGAAGTCCATCTGAGAAGTCCCCTGATCATCTAGATATAAACTAGTAATCTAGGCTGTAACACTGCACAACCCATGATGCTCTAGTCCAGCTCTGCTTGCCTGGACATCCCATTATCCATTGTGAAGAAAATACCCTCCCTCTGGTGATGTGAAACTCACCCTACGATGATAAAAATTGACAAAGGCTTGAAAAGGAACTAGCTAGTCCATTCTGAGAATGACATCATAACCCATCATCTCAAGGACACAAAGATCCCACAATAAGTGACACCCACCAACCTCAAGGGGGAACTCCCTTCACTAACTCACACTAGTAGTTCTATTTCCCAAAGGAGTGTCTAGTGCCAACGTATCCTTATAAGTAAAGATAGTAAGTCAAAGGCTCTCCATAGTGTGCACAGAAATAAAGATATGAGAAGTTTCGGTATCAAAAAGTGCATAAGATAAAACTGAGGCTACTAAGATCGTACCTCGAACTGTGGAAGGTCTAGGATATTGCTCCCAATGAATCTGCTCTATCGCAAACGTCTAGCCAGTACCACGGCCCTGTGTACCAGCCTGATAACCCTGAGATGATCCTCCTTGATCCTGACCACTGCGTCCATGACCTCTACCCTGTCATGAATGACCTGAAGAACTCCAGCCCCTAGTCTGCTGTGGAACTGGTAATCCTGCTCCTATATAAGGAGTAGAAATAGATCCTCCTTCACTAGCTGCTGGAAGAAGAACCCTACAAAAACGCTGTAGATGACCCATTTTTCTGCAAGCTCGGCACTCCACTAGATCTCTCGGGAACTGAGGCTTCTTATGCCTGATCTTTCCACACTGATAGAATACCACCTGGTTGCCAGAAGGAAGATCTCGTCTTCGAGAAGAATAACCTCGCTTCCTCGAGTCACCTCGAGTAAACTCTCGGTGGTGTTTCCCGATGTCATTATGCAATGAATCAGTATTGGATGTTGAACCACCCCAGTCAACAACTCCAGTATCCCTCAGATTTTATTTGGTGATCAGTGTCTGGTTGACTATTAGGGTAATAGGAGTCAACTGGAAAATTTTCACCTATGATCTGATCTCTGGTTTGAGGCCTTCCTCAAACTTCCTTGCCAAAAACAGCTCGTCATTTCCCAGAATGGAATTGAAACACTATAACTCAGTGAAATGGGAGGAATACTCCATAACCGAAAGCGTACCCTACTGAAGGTTCATGAACTCTCTGGCTCTGTTGTCCCTCAGTTTCGCTGGATAGAAGTAGTCGTAGAACGTACGCGGGAATTTATCCCAAGCCATAGTCCATTAGCGCCCTGCCTGTGAGACTACATCCCACCACCTCTTGGAAGAATCTCACTGCATGTAAGTCGCGATCTTCACCCTTCTGTCTGGGGGTGTCTTCAGATGATCGAAGATGTAAAGCATGGTTTCTAGCCATGACTCTATAGCCCGAGGTCCTCCATCCTCTATAAAAGTGGGAGGATGTTGCTGCTGGAAGACTCGCATCAGCTCTGCCATAGACGGGGCAGGATGCAAAGCTCCCTAGAAGCTCTGCATAAACCTCATGAAACCCTCTCTGAACTGAGCATCAGCACTAGTGTCTGGAATCACTGTATGTGCCATGTCTGGAACAATCGGTGGAACTACTGGTAGTCTCGGGTCTGCCATATCAGGCGTACGGTCACTGCCTGGTTCCTGGCATGCAATGGGAGGATGTCTTGGTGCCATATACCTGAAAGGTCAAAATAACACCTCATATTTAGGATTAACAAGGACAGAAAACACAAGAGTACAAAATAGGAATAGGAGAGAGAAACACTTAAGTTTGCAAAACACGACTACACGGCGTGTATTTAAACTACACGGCGTGTTTGTTAAATCCATTTACATGGGTGTGTACTTCTGCCACCACTGGTCGTGTAACATCCCAAACTACACGGCGTGTTTTCCCAAAACACGGTGTGTACTTGAACTCCACTCCCCTTCCCGAGTCTCTTTACATGGATAACCTACACGGTTCTCCTAATCCTAAACTACACGGCGTGTTCACTAAAGACACGGTGTGTATTGGATAGGTTTCAGTGACTCGTGTAGCGGTTACATGGTCGGCTACACGGCTAACCCCTACACGGCGTGTTCTGAACAAACATGGTGTGTATAAGAAAATATATCACCGACCCGTGTTGTTTGTGACACGGTCGGGTACCTAGAAGAAAACTACATGGCGTGTTCGTATAAAACACGGCTTGTAATACTCAATTTTCCCCGACCTGTGTTGTTAGAGACACGGCTGGGTACCTAGCAGAAAACTACACGGAATGTTCATATGAAACACGGCATGTACTACTCAAGTTTCCCCGACCCGTGTTGCTAGAGACATGGTCGGGTACACAGTTGACTACTACATGGCGTGTACGTATTTTACACAGCGTGTCCCCGAAGACTCTCCACCACCCCATGTCTCTATTTATACAGTTAGTAACATGGTTTAAAAACTACACGGTGTGTATTAATAAAGTACACGCAGTGTATTCTGGGTTTTTCCAGGCAACAGCTCAGAAACTGCACCGAACGCCAGAAACACTGAAAAAAAACAAACATATATGTGCCAAATTCCGATTCGTGGGGGATCCGTGGGGGTCCATACTCCCCGCGAATCAAATCTTGGCATCATAACAATGCATATAACAAGTTAAACATCATAACAATCCAATGTTCTGCCAAATTCCAATCCTTGAGGGCTCATAACACCTCTAAGACCAGAGCTTGGCGTCCATGCTAAATAGGCTGTAAAATAAACAATACTCTATCACCATAACAAGTATTTCTATCACAGCAGCTATCACAACAGCATGTATAATTTATCATGGAATCTATCACAACAGCATGAAATTCTAATGCCACCCATATGGCATGGTAAAATGCATGACATGTGATTTCCAACCCAGTGCATATATGATGCATGAGATGGCACACCCTCATCTCATCGGGTTGCAAAAAAAATAGAACCACAATCATATAAACTGTAACAGCACAAAACATGTGCATCACCCAACGGTGAAATATAATAAAATGAAACACTTGAAAAAAACTGAAAATTGTAATTATGAGGTAATATAGCTTTTCCCTATACACGGGTTAATTACTCTCGGGCACAGTTAAGTACTAACTACCCATTTCTTCTTATCCCTGTCTATTGTCGCAAAACAGTACGACAATAGAAAAGAAGAAAAGTCCTCTGATACCACTTTGTAACGACCCAAATCCAGAGCCACATAACTGGTGCCCCGTACCCAGTTCTCCACATGACCTCAAGCACGTTTCCCCAAATGCCAGAGGCTGCCGACTAGCAGTGAGGGTCTTGGTGAGTCTGTGGGGAAACTATGACCTCATTTGGTAAAGTATACAGCAGAAGAATAAACATAAACAATAGAGGAAGTAGTAAACAGAAAACAACAACTGAACTAAAAGTAGAAGAAATGTCTGATATAATAATGATACAGAATGGTACATGTGTCTATGGAAACCAGTAAACAAAACAACGTGCTGAAATACAACTGAAACCAAAGTACAAAACGTAAACAGCAACTCCAGCAGCATCGCGAGCCCAAGCTCGATCCCATGCTCTCCAGCTCCAACCAGAAATCAAGTACCTGAAGTAGAAGGTCCACAATCCCTATCTACACCTGCAACCATATAATCTGTTTGGGCCAAAAACCAGGACCCAAATAGGGTGTGATACTGATCCCAGTATGCAATCACCATAAGATTTGTTCCCTACTGTCATTGAGTAATATAGAAAAAGTAAATGGAAGTAAGTACAGTAATGGACTAAGAGTATACCAGTAAATGATCTTGCCAATTACCATTCACATTCATTTAATTAAACAACCAGTGAAAACTAGCAAAGCTTTCTATTACAAGGTAAGAAAGTAACACATCAGATATCACAAAAGACTATCGAAACACAAGCAGTACAAAACCCAAGCTTGTTCTTTGGCTTGGTGGACTTGTCACAACCAACCATCAAAATTCACACTGACACTCTAGGTGGCTCAAACTAGCAGACCCCTATAGTCTAGTAATCAAACAAGGAACATACACTCTGGGAATCTCTCACGTCAATTCCCCTATAGTCTTGCAACGATAGCTACAGACTCTCTAAGGAAGCACTTATGTCTAATTCCTCTTGTGGTCTCGATGCGTGTGTAAACTAAGAACACTCTTGGGAAGCACAAAGTCCTATTACCATAGGTCCTGAATACGAAACTAAAACCAAAAGACCCTCTAGGGAAGCACTTAATTGTCTATTCCCTCTTTGATCTCCCGCACCAGCTTCTCACAGCCCTGAGTAGTCCAGTCATGCGTAATCGACTGTCAGCAGCCCTAAGTAAGTTCAACAACTACTTGGCTAATATCTACCATGCATCAAAAGCATTTAAACAGCAATAAAAACATGAAAACGGTTATAACAAGTAAACTAGCAATGTAATAGGGTTTTCCTCACAGGAAAATGGTGTCGAACGGCAATAAACAGCCAAAAAGGGAGAAACACCCATGGGGTGATCCTCAAAGATGCATCCAAGCATATATTAGCAACAATTAATCATAAACTAATATGAAATCTAGGTCCAGTAAACAATAGGATCAAAATCCTAAACCCGGGATACCCGACACATGGGTATTCGGAACTTTTGCAACCAAAACTCAAATAACTTCAACGTAGGGAAACAAACCACCTACCTCGATCCTCGAAGATCGATATACTTGAACCTTGGCCCGTGAAACGGCCTAGAATGGAGTATACCTGCAAAAACATATAAAACGTTCAACCTTAGATAACTCACACGAGAGAACGAATCAGTAAACGAGGCCAAAGAAGAACTAAGAACTCACCGTTGTGATTCTTCTACAATCGACAGAGTTTGATTCAGACAACCAGTGATGGATCAGTGGCTCGAAGAAGAATCGGCCTCCTCGGATGCTCTGGATGGAATTAGTTGGAGAAGAAGATGTTAATGAGCATTAGGTACGACCCCGGTCCGATAAGTGAAATAAAAAAGAAAGTACATGGCGTGTACTTTTAGAGTACACGACGTGTACTTGATTTTTCCATACTCCGCTTTAAGCGGCTACCACATCATCCCTACACACCATGTGTGTTTTCCAGACATGGCCAGCACACAGCTTCGAGCGGCAGAGGAGTACACGGCATGTACTCATAAAGTACATGGTGTGTACTCTGAAAATTTCCAGATTCTCCATTTTTCCTTAAAAATCCCAAAAAGGAGATCCGTACCTGAAACTGAAGCTCCGGGTTCTTAAAAATTATGTGTCTATAATTTCCACCAAAGTTCTCTTATTTATGATCATAATTTTGAGGTGACTTTTCCATTTCCCTTTCCATCTTATTAAGACTAAATTTTATTAACCCTATTTCCGATGTGGGTTTTCCACAAAGGTATTTTATATTTTTAACCCTTTATTTTCAAAGAACAATTTCAAATTGCAAGTACAAAATTTATTGAATGAGGGGAGAATGTAACACCCTAGGATTTCATAGTACGATATCCCTTTAATGTAATTCAATATCTTGCGCTACACGCAACACCGAGTTCGAGCACACCACAACTTACCAAACTAGCTGTTCAAAAAGCGGTTATGAATAGTATTAACCATATTTTGAATTTTATATATATCCTATATAATTTTAAAATTAAACTTTTTTGTTTCTTAGAAATAATATAAAGACAAATTCAGTTTTTCAGATAAAAGAATTATTTTTTAGAAAATGTAATGTTAACACCTTTTAATGGAGAACCCTTTTTAAATCCAATATTTGACAATTTTATAAATTTTATTTTACAAAATAAAATTCTTGTTTTGAATAAGGACAAAAAAATTAGTATGGATAATTTTTTGGTACTTTTCTGATAACTTTCATATTTTTGATGAATTGTGAAAAATAATAAATTTTAATTGAAAACAACTTTATTAATCGAAATAATTTATAGTGTTAAATTGTGCATTTGAGTGGTTTTAAATTATAATTAGATTATATTTTTATCATTTAATATAATTTAGGTAATTATAAGTAATTTTACATTTAAATTGGGCATAAAAACATGTAAATCTTTTGATAGTTTTTACTTTTTTTAAAACCGCACTTTTTGGTTTTGACAACGGAAATTAATTTTAAATTAATTAATAAAATTTATATGTTTTGAATTTGGTAAAATAGACTTCATTTTTTAATTCAGATTATCAAAAATAACATATGGTGAATTTTTGGTATTTTTCTGAAAACTTTCAATTTTTGATGAATAGTGAAAAACACTCTCTTATTGTTTAAAACCGAATTTTATTTAAATAATTATTATTTTTTATTTAAATTTATTTTAAAGTCAAAATAGATACATAATACCTACATTAGTCCAATTTAATTCATTCGATCCATTTTATAATAAGATTATATATATATACAATTTTATTGAACTTTTTAAAGTCTTTTACCCACCTTCTTAACACATTTGCAAATTTGCATAAAACGTAATTTTACTGCTTCTGTGAATTGAATTTCAAAAATACGAGAGACATGTTTGACATCAGTTTGTAAAATTTGGTTCAATAAGATGAAAATATTTTTTGGGGAATAGTAACTTTTGAATTTTATTTACCACGGTTAAAAGTAAATTGGGTAATTAATGGTAAAAATGATATTATAATTACCCTAACACATCTCCTAATTATATTGGAAAATTGTATTTAGACCAAAATAAACCTTAGGACAAAATTAAGATCATTTTTTATCAATTTGAGTTAGATTAATACATTTATTATATTTTATTTAAAGAAGTGTTAAAAGTGTTAAATTCAAATTTTATTAACTAAACCATTTTTAATATAAAGTTATACATAAGAAAAATTCGACTATAAATATTAATTAAAAATATAAAAAGGTTTCCTAAATCATGGTATTTTATTTATAATTTTTATACATTGAATAATTAAATTTATATATGACACAATGATGGTGTAGTAATTACCATATTAATGAATGATTAAAATAATTCATATTATAAATTTTAAAATAAATATAAATTTAACCTTTTATTACCATCCAAGAATTTTCAAGTTTAATATGACGTGTTAGGGTTAATTTAATCTAGTAATAAATATGTTATGACTTTCACAAAAACCAAATACTAAATAGTGTCAAAATTGACCTAATTGAGTTTTTAAAACAAATACTATATTATTAAATGATATAATATACATAAAAATATATAGTTCATCCAAATGAATTATATAAGTTTATATATGTAATTAATTCTCAACTTTAGGTTCTCTTGTAATTTTATAGTAAGTTTATTAACCATGTACAATAAAAAATACAAGAAGACATGGTAAAAGTTAAACTATTTAACTAAGTGTAAAATCTAAAAGATAAGGTTAATATAGTGACCTAAACTTGTCTAAAACCTATTATTTTAAATTATTTAGACCCATACCTACCTTATACTCAAAATAAATCCATTTTGATCTATTAGAAACCGAAAATAATTTTGTAATAAAATAATATTTCAATTTTTTCATAAAGTGCCCCTCACCTCTTTTATAAAAGGGCACTTCCCTTTCTCTTAAATTCACACCTACAAAGCCTTTTGGATCGAACAACCCCTACCCAAATCTCCTCCCAAATTCCCTCACTTAATCCTAGATTCCTTCCCTTGATCATAAAGTCATCCTAAGGAGCCCTTTTGTTCAAATCAAAAGGAAACACCCAAAGAAGAGGTAATTATTTCATCACCACTTTCAAAGTTATATTCTTCTTCCACTTTATCTTTCTTTGTTATTTCCATACCAATATAATAAATCCAGTACCTTCTACATAATTTTATGTTATTATAAATATTTTACATCCATATTCATTATTCTATTCATCCTATTAATGATAATGTCACAATGCGTGCGTGCGTACGGCTTACCGTCTCCATGTCGTCATGTGATTTTTTATTCAACACTATGTTATTTGGATAGATATAACGATGAGTAATATGTATATAAATAATAAAAATAACATGATAATTTTTCTGTATAATTAATATAATGTCCAATTCCACGCCTTTTAATCATTAATTAAATGATAACGTTTCTTGTGTGTACAAACGGCTTACCGTCTCCACGACACGATGAGATTCATTTCCACGTTCACCATTCAACGATAATTATAAAAATATATATTTTTAATAAGTATGTAATATATGACATAATAATGTTATTAGAAATATATATATATATATATATCTGTGTGTATGTGTATATATATGTATGTATATATATATATTTACATATATCTTATTCACTTAGTTCCGTGCAATACGATATAAAAATGGAAACAACGTTTATGCATGCATACGACCTATCATCTCCATAAATGGTGTTTTCCATTTCATATATCTATCTATTATACTAGGCTAAACATCCTTTTTTTTGATTTTCAAAAGCCGGTTTAATGGGTTCCAGTGCCCAAGCGTACAACCACAACAAAAACCCAGAAACAGCAAACAACACACTAAAAACATTAGTAAAAATCATCAAATGCGTACTCCTCTCCGCATCCCCTGCCAGACTCATCTTCTCCAGTGGCCGAGGCTGTTTCCCAACCTGGTGTCCTCCAATACTGAGGACTTTGCACCCGATTCCTGAGAAGTTCCAGAACCGGGTCTGGTGAAATCCTTTCAGCCACAATGTTGTTCGCAAAAGACACAACGACCTTGCCCTTCTTCCTAGATGCTGAACGAGTCTGCATCGGCCGCGGGAGACAGGAGTAATCCTTCCTTGACCGACGTCTTACTGTGGGTGAACCAGGCCCTCCAACCGGAAAGGAGGTTTGCTCACTCTGTACCACCTCACTGAACAAGCGGTCACCTGCTCTGCTCACCTTCTCTGTCCCTCCCAAAGGGAACTCCCTTCCTTTATCAACCTGACCTGTAGTAGGGTTCTCTATCACCGGCAGAAGCACCCCCACTGAAGCACCTTCATCCACTGTTACCGCAGGGACTGCTTCCAGGCCCTGTTCAGCCTGGCCCTCATCAGCTCCCATCCCAAAGGAGTTTCTGGTTGCTGTACAAACAGCCAAGGGTGATCCCTCCAACCCCAGTCCCTTGTCACCCTCTTGCATAACCTCCATAGGCTCCATTCTAATGAAGCCAACTTCAGTCTCCAAACCTCCAGCCAACTGATCCTCTAAGGCTCTGTCCCCATTCTCCTTACCTGTAATATCATTCTCTTCCAGGTATTCAGATCGACCATCCTCGGCAATGATAGAGAATCTATTACTCAAAGGTATAAAGGGAGGAGCTACAGGATCCAATCTCCTAGAATCCTTCAAACAATCCAAATTCGGATGACAACCTGGCCCCTTCCCATCCAAAGACCCTGTACCCGAATCACCCTCCAGAAGTGCCTTACCAGTCCTGACTGCTTCCCCATCCAGTGTCATCAAAGCCACCCCAGAACATTCTCCTCTGGTAGCCGGCTCCACTGGTCTTGAGTGAGAACCCTCCTCAGCCTGCAAACAGTTATTCTTCTTCAAGTACGGGGGGATATATTTCCTTTTACCATCTCCCTTGGTCGACCGAGGAGGAAGTCCCCTACGGCAGACCTCAGTCGAGTGCCCTAACCTCCTGCAAGACCCACAGAAATCAATCCAATCTTCATAAATTACCCGCTGTTTACAGCGGTACTCTTCACCGATTGTGACAGAAACATACTCAAAGGGAGATCTAGATGCGTCTATCTCAACACAAACACGAGGATTCACTGGATGACAGAGCGCTTCAGTTCGACTATCCGCGCAAAGGAATCTACCTACCATATTTCCAAGCATTCGGATAATTGCAGGGTTCTGGAACGGTAGGGCAAGCTTGGGAAAACTTACCCAAACTGCGATTGAGGGTGAATCCCTTTTCATGTGCAGGTCGAATGACCACCGCAGCAGCAGAAAGCGGGATCCCTTATAAAACCGAGGCGCGCTTGACCATGCTTTTATCAAATCAGCCTCCGTCTCGAAGCGAACCATTATCTGCCTGTTATCGAGTAAACCCACCACCGCTCGTTCTTGGAGATCCCACGAACCAAAAACGAAACGATCAAACTCATCAACCGAGGGCCTCTTGTCCTTGAAGCGGGCAACAAGAGTGAGATTCAATAGGTTGGTCGACTCAGAAAACTCCGTCGAGGATAAATGAAGATTCGGGACCCCGTCCACCAGATCCGGGACCTTAGGGTTTAAAGCCACATTCGGGAAGGAAGGGAGAAACTCCGGGTTAGAGAAAGGTTGGAAGGCCCTCGCCCTCCTAAGATACGACGATTCTCCCTCCCCCATCGAAGGGGGAGGGATCGGCACAGAGGCCGCCGTCGTCACCTACAGAGGGGATTCATCGGGAGAAACTCCGGGTTATATATAAATCATGTTTTATATTTTGAAATAAATTAATTCATGATCTAAGTAATATGATCAAGAATAACAAGTTAAAACACGTACGATAAAGAAAGTGATTATTACCCGAAATGTTAATTTAACATGGAAGTTATTTTTAAATGGGTAGTATAAAGTCATAAATAAATCATGTATAATATAATAAATATTAATATGGTTCTGGTATAATTTAATAACATATTTTCATCATTATACAGGAGGTTAAACGTACCCTCTACCCAAAGAAGTACAAGGGAAGGGTTAATTCCTCAATCTCATTATTATCCGAGATTGTTTATGTGTAAGTATTTTCTGTGAAATAATTATTATCCATGTCCATGTTTCATAAAAGAATTTTTCAAAATGATTCTTTTAAGGTACTCTTCAACTAAAACCTCATTTTAAATGTTTTAAATATTTATTCTTCTAAATATTTCTCATTAATGTCCATGTTTTCCAAATAGTTTTAAGGATTTATTTATATGGACATGATTGTTCTAAAATGTTAATTCCTTTCAAAAGTTTAAAAGTGGTATGGGACACTTTTATTCAAAAATCTATTTTAAATGACTTACTTTATAAATATGTGACTTTTAAAATATTTCAAAAAAAGTGGTATTTCTATCAAAAAGTTATACTGATCATTTTCAACTATGTCAACATCCTTTACTGGATATTATTCTTTATTGAGGTTGATTTATTATAATACAATCTTCTATATTGTATTGAATGAGTTATGATATGTTTGACTGTGGATGTGCTATTTTTATACCATTCATGGTTTATGGCTGAAGTATTGAAATTTCTTATGCTAGTTTTAATATGATTGTTTATGTTATGTTTCAATATTTTCATATGAGGAATGCAGTGGACTTATTAAGTGACGGGTGGGGCCCTCTATAGCCCCTCGATGTATCAGTAGGTCTCATGATACAAATTAGTGTCTTGGCAGAAGGCCTTGACAAAATTTCTATTTGTAGTCTTGGCATGAGGCCTTAACTATGTGGTAATGATGTCTCGCATTAGGCATTCCCTCAATATGAAATTAGTTATTAAATGGGATTATTCGACTAGTAGAATACCCATGTGCATGTTTATATGGTGATTTTTTATTTATTTTTTCCATATTATGTTCATGTTTATGGTTAAAAGGTTGATGTTTTTTTATTACACATTTTTCATTTAAAGTTTATAGCTTCTTCTAAATTATATACCCTTAATGAGCATTTAAGCTCACCCCTTTCCTATGTTTTATTTTCCCAGGATTCCAAGAATTGTATTATGATTGATATGTAGGATTAAGCTAATGGAATAATGGAATTATCAAAGTATTGTTTGTGTTTTGTTGTATGTTATAAAGTCTAATGTAAAATTCATGTAGGTAATCTATTTTCTAAGACGGATAAACCAATCGGTCCTTTGGAACTTGATTCCTTGTAATCATGCCAATGTATTAAAATAATGCCCCGAATTCGAGCTTCTAGGGTTCGGGAATTACATCCAACCTCAAACTATAGGTCTCATCAACAATTTTCAGCAGAGTTATTCTATCTATTTTGGATTTCCTTGATGTATTGTTGAATGGTTTTTAACTTTTCCATCATTTATTTGACCATTTTTGATCCAAACAGATTATTTTCACCAACTTTATCCCAACATATTTGTGTTCTACATCTTTTACTATAAAGTACTTCATATAGATCTATTTGGATGATCAAGTGGAAACTGTTGTTTTAAGAGAAATCAACCAGAGGTAGATGTTGGTACCATACTCCTTTGAAGTCCATAGTAAATGGTCTCAACATTTCTTCTAGTTTCTGAATTGTCTTCTCAGATTGGACATCAGTTTGAGGATTATAAGTCGTAATGAATTTTATATCGGTTTTTAGTGCATGTTAAATACTTTTCCAAAACTTGGAGGTGAATCTTAGTTCTCAATCAGATATAATAATTAACGGTACTTCATAAATCCTTACCACTTATATAGTGTATATCTGTGAAAGTTGATCAAGTGAGAAGTCATATCTAATTTTGATAAATTGAGTTGTCTTAGTAAGAAAATCTACAACAACCCATACAACATTGTTTTCTCAAGATTTCTTTTTAATTTTGGTTACAATGTACGTGGTGATGTTTTCCTATTTCCATGTTGGTATGGGTAATGGTTGTATCATCCCCTTATACTTTTCCTTTAAGAATTATTTTTTGGAAATACCAAACACTTTGATGTATACTCAGTGATATCCTTCTTCATATTGTCCCACCAATAGTTCTCTCAGATATCTCTATACATATTTTCACTCCCTAGATGAATAGAGAAGTTTGATCTATGTTTTTCATTCAAAAGATATTTCTTTATCTCTGTATTGGATGGTACACATAGTTAGGACCCAAATATCACAACTCCTTCCTCATACATTTTTAACTCTTTGGGTTTCACATTTCTAATAGCTTCCACCTTCTTTTGAATTTTCACATCATTCCATTGAGTATCCTTTATTTTCTTCACAAGGGATGGTTGAGAAATCATTTGAGAAATTATTGTTGATATTCCTTCCTTAATTATTCCCATGTCCATCCTTTATAAATCTAAGAATATTTTATCCTTCTCAATTATCATCATTGATAATGTTTCAAGATCCTTTCTACTTAGATCATTTGCTACTTTATTTTCCTTACCAAGATGGCAGTGTATTGAACAATCATAATTCTTAATGACCTCTAATTATCTTCATTGGAATATATTAAGCTCATTCTATGTGAATATATATTTGAAGATCTTATGATCATTATATATCTCACACTTCTTCCTATAGAGATAATGCCGCTATATTTTCTATGTGAAGATCACAACCACCAAATCCAGATCATTCATAAGATAGTTTTTCTAATGAATTTTTAACTACCTTGAGGTTTAGGATATCACTTTATCATTTTGAATTAGTGGAAAATCTAATACCTTATTTGAAGCATCACTGTATTCCATAAAGAGTTCCCCACTTTTTGAAAGTGTGAGTAATAGCGCGGTGATAAGCCTCTTCTTATACTCTTTGAAGCAATCATAACATTCAATTTTCCAGATGAAATTTTATCCCTTTTAAGTTATCTTGGTTAGTGGTTATGAAAATTGTGATAATTTCTTCACAAACCACTGATAATACCCATCTAGACCAAGGAAACTATGGATATCTATTACAGATGTTGGCATTTTTCACTCTTCAATTGCCTTTTTCTTGGAAGGGTCCACAGATATTCCTTTACTAGTGATAACATTCCTTAAGAGAGATATTTCCTCCAACTATAACTCACATTTACTATACTTTACATAAATTTTCTCCCTTCACAAAGTCTTTAGAATAGTATTCAATTTCCCCTCATGTTTCTCCTTTCTCTTGAAGTATATCAAAATATCATCGACAAAGAATACCAAAATTTTGTCAAGGTAATATCTAAAGACTCTATTAATTAAGTCAATAAATATTTATAGATAATTAGTGAGTATGAAGGCTATTACTATGAACTCATAGTGTCCATACCACATTCAAAAGGAAGTCTTGGGAATATCTTCCATCCTCACCTTTAATTGGATAAATCATGACCGAAGCTCCACTTTTAGATAAATACTTTTCCCCATGCAGTGATTGAACAAGTCATTTATCCATGGAAGAGAATTAATTTTCTTTATCATGCTATTTTTGAGCTCACAATAATCAATGAAGATGTGAATTGATCCATACTTATCCTTGAATAGGAGGACTAGTGCACCCCATGGTGTATCACTCAGGCGTATGAAACACTTTTCCATATTCTATTATAACACCATCTTCAATTACTCCAACGCAATGATTTTCATTCTATAAGGTGTCTTTCATATATTAAGAGATCTAAGAATAACTTCAATTGATAACTTAACCTCTCAGTTAGGAGTAAGACCATGCAATTCTTCCGGGAAAACATCGGTGTATTACTTCACAATGGGCATGTCTTTGAGAATTCTCTCCTTTTTTTCAATCATATGATCTAGATATGATTTCTCATAAGGAAATAATATCCACAATTGATATGATGGTTCTGAACTAGATTCATCCTCCTCCTTAAACTTGTACATAATTAGAGGATTTCTTGGTACATGAAGAGTGATCTCTATTTCCCGATAGTTGATATTATCTTTTTATAAAGATAGTCAATCCATTCCCAATATAGAATCAAACTCCACCAAAGAAAGTACAAAAATATTTTTTGGGAGTTTCATCCAATAAATATTAACTGGGAAGGAGTTTTATACTAAGGATATAATAATTTCCCCATTTTTCTTCTCATAGATAGCTCAACCTCTATATTTTGAGGAGTTGTTTGAATAGTTATATGAAACTTGCAACATATGAAAGAATGTGTATAACTAGAATCAAATAGTACATTCACTATTATTGAATGAATAACTAGCATAATTTTCACCACAAATTTTTTAGGCTCCACATTAGCAATAGTGATGGTATAATCTTTCCATTACTCCTTTGGATTTGGTGGCAGTTGACACAGATTACCCTCAAAGAGTAGAGGTTTAGTGCATTGTCTTACATCGGGACCTTACTCCCTACAGTTTTAGCATTGAACCATAGGTGGTGCTCTCCTTTAGTCCACCACATTTTCCATCTTTATAATTTCTCTTCAACATTCATGAGCTTGGTGTCCTTCTCTCCCACACTTGAATCATTTTCTAGTCCCTTTGAGGCAATTCCCATTATGCGTCTTCCCACATTTTTGACATGTGATTGGTTGGTTTTTCTTAACACATTTTCCTTAAATCCCCCATAATGAAACTCCGTAATTTTTTTCTTATCTTCATATCCATGGTACCATTCTCCAAACTCCATCTCTACTTTGAGAGCACATCAAACAACTTCTTCATAACTACCAAAGTCCTAAATTGGTATATTATTTTAAAGGTGTGGTTTTAAACCACTAAATAATCTATCTATTTTTATATCATTGTTGATAAAAAAACCCCCCAAGTAGTTCTTTAAAAGCCTTGTTAAATTTACTTCACATTTTGTGACCGATTCACCTTCCTTTTTCTTCAACTCTAAAAATTCTCTCTCCAAATTTGTATGAAAATTTAAAGGGAAATACTTGTTAATAAATATTTTATTAAAGTCTTCCCACTATATCTCTTCAATTTCATACTTCGTCTTAGTGTTCTTAATCAACACCCACCATTGATCTTCCCCTCTATATAAACAATAAACAGCTAGAGTCACATTCTTCATCTCAGAACAGCGATGCATGAAAAATATCTTCTCAATTGAGTTGACCCATTTTTCAACTACTAGTGGATCATAAGATCCACTAAATGTTGTTGTTTATTATTGAATAAAATAATCTATATAAAGTTTCTCCCTCTTAGCTGACAGATGAAGTTCCACATTATTTAGGTTATTTTTCATTGCTTGATACATCTAGGTAAGAATCACCATGAAATTTATAACACCACCTCTCAATGCATTGGGGATGTCATTTGGGAAATCACTAAATTGTACCTCACACTATTTTTTGTCCTGGTTTCTCCTGGTTCCCATGATTTTCTAAAATAGAAAATGTTTGAACAAAACATAAGTCCACAAGTCATGAATAAATAATTTCTTCCTTTGTAAAATTAACTCAAAAGGAATTTCTTATGGGATCCCTAGGTTTAGAAATTTTCTAAGACAAAACTTATTGGGGGATTACATATAATTATCCTCATACTAAGGGTTTTCACTAATATTTTCTACTCATAATTCCCAAATTAACTAAACCGTGCTCTAAAACAAAATATAGTTACCCTACTTTTTCTTACATTACTATTACATCATTTTAAAGATAAACAAAATAAGAGCATTACAAAACTAGGATCCAAAGGTTAAGTGTCATGGGAAAATTAGGACGATGCATAAAATTTACATAATAAAACATAAAAATTATTTAATCCCTTATTCTCTATATTCTTAGTGGAACTCATTTACTCCTTAGTATAAGTATTCACCTAAGGATATACATCAAAGAAAGGGGTGAGCTAAAATCCCAATAAGAGGATAGAAAAGAACACGATTCAATAAAAAATGGGAGATAATAATAAATATCAATATAACATAAGAATGGTATCATAATCATAATCATGAGAGGAATCATTAGATAAAGTCATGGAAAGTTTCAATGCATAAAAATGAAACATCATGTCTTAGTGTTGAACTACCACACACAAATCTAGCATCATGTTCATGCATAACATATGTTCATAATCATAAAATAATTATTGTGAACAAATATAGAATCATGATCACACATATTTCACATTATATCATGGGATAAATCACATTACCCAATTCATTGGAGCACTTTATAATTCTAGGTGCACCCATCACATCAAAACATTTACATAATCATGCATGCCACATAGAATGTATAACAATCTTTTTCATAAAATAACCCATGGAAATAAAATGGGTTTCATGAGAATTTCATAAATAATACATTCATGAATAAAATTTGGGGTACCAAAAATAAAAATGAAATAGCATACTTGGTATAAGAATAATTAATCTTGAGTGAAGAAGAAACAATCTCAATCGAAGTAAAAGTTGTGTTTTTTGAAATAAGTGTTAATTTGGAATAACCTTTTTATTTGTCATAAAATAAGATTGGAAACATTTATATCCCAAAATATAAAAGTTAAGAATGATTAAATTAATTTTTAGTAATATTATAAGAACATACGCATTGAAATTTTTTACAAAATAATAATAACCCAAAGAAAGGAAATTGGGTTTGAGAATCCCCTTACCTTATGTCTGAATAATTTATTCACTTTAATATACTAGATAATAAAATTAGATTCATTAATTAATAAATACAAAACCTATTATACATTTTTTATTTACTGTAACTTTATTAAGTTCATTTGTGGACATTATGATGAGTTATAGAGTTTAATTTCATCGTTCGTGAGTGTTCAATTTCTTGGTTTTCATGATAAGTTCACTTATATACATGTACGAAAGATCATGTAAAAATGAAAATAATTTCATAGAATTGAAATTATATGTTATTAGTGAACTTCAAGAAGTATAATTAGACTGTACGTTTTTGTAGATATGAGTATGAATCATTACATAGGATGTTAATGATAATCGTTAGATTAATTTTGGCGGTTTTTTATCACAACGAAATCATTTTATTTTATTATTTAATATATTGTATAAATGTTAGTTCCATAATATAAAAAAAATTATCACATAAATTTTAAAATATATTTCAACCATTATAATGGTTTTATGACCATCCTTTAAGGTGTTAAAGTAAAATGAAAACTTTTTGTCCACAAAGGTGACAAATCAACACCTCACAGATGACGTTTTCATTTATTGAATAAAATGAAGAGGAGAAGGTATTTGATGAAGTATATTACATTAACACAATAAAATTATAGTATATATAAGATACTGGAGTTATCATTCCACTTGGATGAAGTTAGGTGATGATATTAAAAGAAAATAAATTAAATTCAAAGAAATTAAAAGAAAATAAGAGAGGATTTTACCTCTTTTATTCTTCTCCTTGAGAACCTCCTTAGGGAAAATTAAGTTGGTATTTTTTTAGACCAAAGGATCCTGGACGTGGGGTTGGGTCTTTGGAAGTGTATTGGGTAGAATTTTGATAAGCCTCAATTCTTTAAAGGTTTAAGTAGAAGAGGTGGTGAGGGTTGTTTTTATAGGGGAGGAGTAGGGTGTTTTTTCATTATTTTATTCATTATTTTATTATTTTGGCTCAAGAATATCAATAGTTTGAAACTTATCACTAAATATATTAAAATAATTAATCATAGTTTGATATTATGGGATTACATCAGCCATACATCATATATTACTCAATAATTCATTTATTCGTTAAATAAAGTAAATAGATGTATTTCACTATTCACCAAAAATTCAACTATTTTAGAAAAATACCAAAAATTCACCCTAATAATTTATATGTTTTTATAATTAAAAAATTAAAACCATTTAATGAAAATAATTTTCTAAATTTGATAAATTTTATTTTTAACTAAAATCATCATTTACTTGGAAAATACTGATTTTAAAATTATATCTGATTTTATAACATTTTGAAAAATTAATTAAGATCTCATAAGTTTAACTTATAATAATAAGACAGAAAAATATTATTTTATGAATTTATATTATGAAAATAAATTTTCTATTAAATAATTATATTAATTATAAAAATGTAAATAATCATTTATATTTTATAAAGAATACAAACACTTAATTAATAATTTTTAAAACATTTGTTTACTTATACTATGATATAATTATATCATATTATCATTTATAAGATATATACATTTTATTTATAATTTCATAGATGTGGTTACTATTCTATTGGCCAAATTACTATTCCTAATGGTCATATTTCTATTCAAATGTCAAGTTAATATTCCATTGGTATAGGTTCTTTAACTTCCAGAAATACCTGTTAATTCATTCATTCATCATTTATAATGTTTTTATTGTGTTATATTTGTGATTTTATGTGACTTATAATATATGTAATAATTATAATAATGGATTTTACATTGATAAAATTATGGTTTGTTGCATATAAGATATCACTTTTTCATTTTTCATGAGAAGAAAACCCAATCTCTTTTTGGATTCATCGCTATAAATCACAAATCCTTCCCCATTTGTTGTTAGTGAGAGCATAGGTGCAGTGATTTTCCTCTTCTTTATCCCTTTAAAAATTTCCAATCATTCATAATTCTATAAAAACTTGACTATTTTACGAGTTAGCTTGATTAGGGGGCTTTAAAACCATGATAAACTTCTCACAAATCAAGGATAGTTCCTTACTAATCCAAGGAAACTATGAATTTCCTTACCATTTTTTATTTTGGGTTATCCTTTAGTTTCCATTATTTTTAAAGGGTATACAAATATCCCTTTGTTGGGGAAAACCTTCCCTAGAAATATTACTTGGTATATGAATAAGTTCGATTGAGAACTCAACCTCTGGTCTAGGAGGAAGACCGATCAGTTTTTTGGGAAACACAACAGTGAATTATTTATAATGGTAATTTCATCAAGTATGTTCTTTTCTTTAGTCTTAATCATTTGAGCTAGATATTATTACTCATAAGGAAATAAAATCCATGCTTAAGATTTTGGTACTAAAGATGATTCATCCTCTTATTTTCACTTGTATAGAAACATAGGGTGATTCATATTATGGAGGGTGATTTACTTATCTCAATAATTTATTTTATCTATATATATGGAAAGATAATCCATACCTATAATTTCATCAATTTCCTATAAATGTGGTATCAAAAGTTTCACCAAGAAGTTCATCCCAAAAAAAATTGACAGGGGAGGAGTTATATAATTATTATAAAATAATTTCTCCATTTTCCATTTTCATAAACAACTCTACTTATAAACTTTTTGGTGGTGTTTGAATAGTTCTAATTAACTTTATAGATGTGAAATAATACATAGAAGCATAGATGATAAGCCTACCTTTCACTATTTTATTCTAATTATAATCATTTACTTCAACCAAAATAGACTTAGGGATGATGATTTTCAAACTATTGAACCAAAATGAGGAAAATTATGAACATTGAATAGATTACTCATAAATCACTTATATTCCTTAACCTATGAATTTATAGATTTTAATCTAAGTTATTCATGATATATTTCCTATTAAAAAATCTTATGGGAATTTTTGTTCCTTTAATAATGGTTCAGAATGAGTTTGTGAATTTACCAAAGAATATCCCCCCAAGAGTTTGAAACTAGAAGTGCAGTATGTCCCATTATCATTTACCATTTTCTGATCAATTCTATCTCAATACAGTGCTTTTGGGGTTTTTACCCCTAGGTACATATGTACCAGAGCCACATCCACTTGTAGTTTCTAGATTGGAATGTATTTTATTAAAAACCACTTAATATATACTTTACCAAAATTTGGGTATGTCTTCCTATGTTTAGTATTATTCCTAATGCATTATCAAATGTTTTCTAATCCTGATCCAAAAATAATAAGACTTTCCTCTAATACCAACTAATACAACCCTTGTCTTTAATACACTTTATTTCATGATTGATTACATAAAATCACACTTAGAACAACCTAGAAGATCAATAATCCTAGTTTATTTAGGAGACTAGGTACATGTCACATCAACTTGATAAATTGGTACAACAATATTATTGAAAAAAAAAATTCATGCTTCTAATATTCTATAGCTTTTAAAACTACATGGGATAACCTAGGGAGATACTTAAGAAAGGGGTGAGCTATAAATCCTAATTGGGGAATAAAAAAACATAAAATGATGAAATTATTTCATGTTATTCAAAAGTAATTTAAATGGGATATAAAAGGGGTGAGATTCATAATCTTTAATAATGAGGCATGATACAACATGATAGCATAAAGGCAATATGGGAATATCGTAACAATATTAAACATGACATCATAAACACAGTCCAATGATAACTACCAAGACATCATAATAAGTTCCAAAAATTCACATAACATATTAGTTTTACTACCTAATCTCATACATGATATCTCACGAGACTAAAATGTTAATCAATGCATTGGAGTTATATATAATTCCAAGCACAGTTGTCGCTTTCATATCATGTACATGCATAAGTGTGCCACATAGATCATTCAACATAGTATCATATTTCATCAAATTTAATCCCAATATTAAGGAGTGTGGAATACATAAATTTAATTAAATAATCAAATAATGATATATATGTCTATGTGAGTACTCTTGAGTGTAAATGGCGATGGTATTCAAAATACAGAGGTTTGGCATGAAAAAATCACAGGATAATTTTAATAACATAACAAAGGTACATAATGAATCATGGGATGGATTAATGAGATTTAAATGGATATATCATCAATTAAAAATAATATACTTAATAATAGGGATATGTAATAACATAATAAAACATGAATAATTGTGAATTGAAATCCATAAGACAAAAAGGGTGCTTGAATAAAAGTCTGGCATGGAAAATTCATAAGATAATTCTGATAGTATAACGTGGGTACATAATGAATCATGGGAGGGATTAATGAGATTAAATTAGGTATATAATAAATTTTAAATCAAAATTTAAGTAATATGGATATGTAAAATCATATCCCATAAACAGTAATTTGAATACAGAAGGCTTTATATAAATAAGGTGTCTGAATAAAGAGGAGAAGGATAGGATCCCTTACCTTGAGATGGTGTTTCCAAAAGCTTATGAGGAGATTATTTAGTGTTTGGGGAAA
The DNA here is from genome assembly GCA_963277665.1 of Viscum album. Taxonomy (NCBI): domain Eukaryota; kingdom Viridiplantae; phylum Streptophyta; class Magnoliopsida; order Santalales; family Viscaceae; genus Viscum; species Viscum album. The sequence goes on from OY728165.1 coordinate 823,136,092, forward strand.
ATTTTCAAGGATATAGTGAGTAAATTTTAGAGTATATTCATTCTATAAGGATTTTTAGTGAATGGTAAGGGGATCGTGAGTGGGTTTATGCAGGAAAAGAGAGGTTAGTTCTTTATTATTTTCCTAACTTAGGTTTTGACTAAATGAAAAGTAATTTTTTAATTATATTTAAGGAAAGGTATTGTACCTTCATTATAAAGGGCCTTCAAGGGGGGATGAAATAATGTAAGCCAATATAATCTTTATGCGCAAAAACCTGACACTCCTGCGGAAGAGAGCCCAAATCGTCAAAGATGATAACTCCCTCACCTGGGTGACTGTGGCTTCCAAGAGCGTCTGCAACAAAATTGGTCTCCCTCCAGGTATGGTGGATGATGTGTCTAGAAGATATTTCTTAGACACACCTTCTGATAATGTAAATTAGGTCCAATGGCACATCAGACCTTCCTTGAACCATCTTTACCAGAGTTTCAGAGTCTAACTCAATTTCAGCCACTATGAGACCCCGCTCCCTGCACTCTATATAATAAAGTAATCAAAAACACAAACTTTCCCATGGATTATGATAAATAAGATTGGTTAAAATTATTTTATAATTTCCTTAACTGATAACAATAAAATAATAACCTTGGTGATGTGTAAGTGAGTCATGTTTACAGAAAATTAATTTTAAAACCGTGGAATATAATATAGGTATTGGAGGATTCATAAAAGGTTTATAAAATTTATAAAATAACCTAAAAATTTATTTTAAATTATAACTATATATTTGGTCGTGGATACCTTTTATGTCACATATTACATCACTTTTGGGTTATTATATTGTCATAATACATAGCGTGTATTTATACCATATTTAATTTTTACCCAAAAATTTGATTATCTCAGAAAATTATGAAAAATTCCCTATTAGATAATTTTGAAATGATTATTCCAAAAACAATATTTATTTTACCAAAATAATTCTCTAAATATGATAAATTACACTTTTAAATTAAAATACCCGTTTATTGAAAAATACTAGGTTTTTTTATAATGATAGTTTTATAACCCTTATAAAAATTATATTTTCACTTCATAAAATTACATAATAATTTGTATTTAATATAGTTTATTTAATAATAATATTTAATTAAAAATTTAATTATTTCAAAAAAACATTAATTCGTCAAAATGAATGTCTTAGTTGAAATTTCATATTACCCAAAAATACAGTTTGTGTTTTATCATATCAAAAATTAATTTTTATCAAAATCATTTATTAATTATTTATAAAGTAAAAAAATGAGTAATAAATATAATAATTATTTTATTGAAAAGAAAATGTAAATATTCATATTATTAGGGTTGATATATATATCCCTCTATTATACCAGCAAACACCCTAAGGGTAAGGTGTGCGATTGTGAGATTTTCATAGGATGGTTTGGTGTACATGGTTTGGGCCATGATCTCAATGATCTTGAACTTCTCCCGTAAAAGGTTTCTCTCATGCTTTAGTTGTTGGATATAGGCTTGTTCTTGGTCAATGTAAAATCCTAGAGATGCTATCTGACTTGGAATCATTGACAAGTGGTCTTTATAGGGTATGATCCTACTAGTTGAGGACAACACTTCTTTCTTCTATGTCAATTGGATTTAACAAAACCCTTAATATATACTAATCATATGATCATTGTTAAATGAATATATTATAAATTATTTTAATTATTAATGTTATTTTAAATCTGACATATTATAACCAAATAGGTGAATATGTTTTCTATAACCACATTACAAAATAGGGCATTTAATTCAACCATAAATGGAATTTCATTTATAAAAGTTTGAGTCATTATACTATCCCAAAACTGAGTTTCATACTAAAAACCTTTAACACATTATGAGAAGATATGGATCACACTCTTTAATAGACTTTACTCACTCTGTCAATAGGGATGTGATCACCAAGTGTTCCCAAGACACTGTTCCTTGATCCTTAGTCGTGCCCGCCTGTTAGTCTGTCAGTAAGGCCATCAACTTTTACTCTTCTCTCAGTATACGCTATCCAAGTTCCTACATCTTCCTACTAATATCATATGTGATAGAAATTACTTTTCAAGGGGGATACATCATCTCAAAGTTGAATTTCTATAGGTAATTTACCCAATGACTCTAATGAATATTCAAGTCCCTCTGGGAGAAGTTAAACCAAAACTCTTATAGTAATTATATATATTAAATATCTCACTGAAGAGGTAATGAAACCACCACATTAATGCATAAACCACAATATCTAACTCAGGGTCATGATTAGGGTAGTTCTGCTCATGAGGTTGTAATTAGTGACACATGTAAGCAACTACCTGGTAATTTTTCATCATGACATCTCCCAAGATAACCCCATAAATATCACAATACATTGTGTACCCAATTTATCGTCGAGTAAAAACTAGAATAAAATATGGTACTAATCTTATATTCAATCATATGAAGGATTATTCACATTAATACATCCATTCAAACATTATCCCCTTCATGGTAAGTGTGATCATAGGTGCTTCCAAACAGGAAGTCCTGAATGAACCGCCTATAGTACCTGGCCAGTATAAGAGAACTGTGAATCTAAAGGAATATTCTAGGATGTTAATAAGACATAAAATTTTCAATAATATCTGGATCAATGGAAATTCCCACATTATAAATCACATGCCCAAGGAAATTCACCTCCTAGATCCAAAAGTGAAATTTTAAGATCTTGGAGTAAATCCAATAAACTCAAAGAATACTCAATAAAATATCAAGGTGTATTTTATGTGATTTAAAGGTTCATAAATATATTTGGATGTCATCAAGGAAAACAAGGATTAATTAATCAAACTATGTGTGAAAGTTCATATTCCTGAGATCTATAAACTTTAATGGAGTATTTGGTATCCAAAAAGGGATAACCTGATACTCATACAACCCATATATGCTCTAAAATGATGTCTATGGTCTGTCCTCGTCCCTAACCCAAAGCTAATGGTAGAATAATTTTATATTATTATTTTAGAACCACTTTTATCTCCTTAACTGATCAAAAATCTATCAATCCTTGGAAATGGGTACCTGCTTTTCATAGAAACCTGATTCAACTTTCTATAGTCCACATATAGTTGAATTCTACCATCTAAATTCTTGGAGAAAAAATAATAAAACCCCAAGGAGAAGTTCTTGGTATTATAAATCCATTTACTTATTTAGCCTTAGTTTTTACGTTAATATCTTTCAACTCAACTGGTGTTATGTGGTAAGGTGGAATTGATATAGGTTAGGCACCAGGAATGAGTTCAATTTCAAACTCAGTTCCCCTATCCAAAGGTTATCCCAATAAATATTTTAGAAATACATCTTGGAATAGGTATACCATAGGATGAAAATAGGATGGATTCATTGTTATTTATACAGAAAGTATCATTCTGTCCACCTACACTATAATAGCTCCAAACTATCTTGGGTCTAGTCTTATTCCGCCTACTTCAACATCTCACTCACTGGTCCACACAAACTTCTCACCCATAGATATAGTAAATAATACTCTTATGTGATAATGTAAATGTTTTCATGGAAATAATTCAACCAATATATGCCTAGGATCACATTGAATCCATACATCTCTAAAATAATAAAATATCACACATGCTAAATGCCAGTAATCACTATAGGATATTCTAGAGAAATATAAAGATGGTCCAAATTATTTCCCAATGGTGTACCAATGGACGTAAACTTAGAAGATAATTTAATTGTAAATTATAACCTAGAAATTACTTGAGATTATATAAAATAATGGGAAGTGTGTGTATTAAACAAAGAAACTGACAGTGTAGATGTAATCAGCATTGTACCTTAATCCGTTGAAGGTCCCTCTCCACGTTCAAAACTCATGTATAATAAATATGTATTTATTATAAAATTATTCCATAACCATATTAATATCTATCATACTAATTATTATTTATTTATAACATCTTGTCTCCCATTTATAAATAATTTTTTATTAAAATCATTGTTCTAGGTGATAACAACTTCATTTTCCTAGCATGTTTCGGCTTGAGAGTCCTGATCCTTATACTTTTATCGTGGTACAATCATTTAAATAATGTTAATAATGGTATAAAAATCATATATATTCATTATATACATATTTATAAATTCATTAAAAGTAGAGATCAAAAAGGAATTACATTGTTCATGGAGACGGTAGGTCGTACGTACACATGAACGATGTTTCCATTTTTCAGCTGATTGAATGAAAGAAAGGTAAATAATAATTCAAAATTCCAGAATAATTATTATATAATATATATTAACAACATACATCCTTATTACAATCCAAGTAAAATATAAATTAAAAACTTATCACATTGCATCGTGGAGATGGTAGTCCACACGTACGCACAAACGATGTTATCGTTTCCCAAAAAATTGGATGGTAAGAATGTAGACATAATATTATCATTCCATAAGTTTAATTATGTAATTAATATCATATATAAACATTAAAACTATCATAATACTCATCTATAAAATATGGAGATGAAAAATAAATTGTATCTCTATGTGGACATGGTAAGCCATACGTAGGCATGAGCGATACTTTCACTTCTTCATCGATGGGAAAAAGGTTGTATAATGGTGTTTTAATAATAATAATAACATTTATTAATATTTAGAATAATTAATTTATTATTTTATGACAAATATCATATATATATATAGGAGTTAAATGAGATTAGAAAAAATAAAGTGATCAGTGAAGGATATTACCACTTCTTCAAAATGATTCCTTTAGATCACCTCTAAAGGGATCTAGGGTTGGTCTTTTGCAAAAACTAGAACCTCTTGAATATGAATAGGAAAGTGGAGGAGATAATTTTTTATAGGATGTTTTAGCTATAAGGCTCAAAGTGTTGTTATGAAGTGAGGGAGGAGGGTCCCTTTATAATTGAGGTGAGGGGAACTTTTGAAATTTCTCAAAATATTAAATTATAATAAATTCAATATGAATATAAATACCTATAAATGGAAATGGGTTTTAAGATAAATTTTTATAGGGTTGAAATTCCATCAACCAATAGATTTTAAACATGTTTTGGTGTAATTATAAACTTTATCATTTCGATTAACCCATAGTTAACCAATTTTAATTTTAACTAAGGTAAAAAATCAATATTAAAAGGTTGTGATTTTTAACTATGAGGTGAAAATTGGACCATAAATTGCCAATTTATGAAAATTTAGACAATATCATAATCACATTGATTTATTTCAGGTTTTTTATGATTTTTAAATAATTTAATAATATATTATTTTCATAAAATATCATTATTGTCAATTTTGAAACTATTTATTTAATCTAAATTTAAATACATAAAGAGAAAGGGGGAATTAAAATATAAAGCTTTCAAAAATCCATAATATGTAATATAGATATTTAAAATTCCAAGTTTACATTAATTATCTAAAATTATAATAATTACAATATTTTTAACATCATTTATTTTATTTTTCCATTAATTAAATAATTATTGAATTAGCATTGTGCAAGTATTTAAGATAATTATTTCTTTACTGAAAATTAAAAATAAATTACCAAAATGAAGATAAATATTTTATATTTCAAAAAATATTTATAATCAAATACATCCTAATATTTTAAAAAGGAAACATTATGTGCTTAAATGAATTACTAAATACTATGTAAACTTTATAAACTAACCATTAAACATAATTTTATCACTTCTGTGTTTTCAATTTCATAAAATGGACATACAGAGTTGCAATCAGTATGTTTTTTAGAGTCTGATAGAACCAACTTGTTTTTTGGTGAATAGTAACATACCCTTATGAATATTAATATGAATAGTAATGTACCCTTGTGAATAGTAACTTGACCCAAATGAATATCAATGTACCCTTATGAATAGTAACTTGGACCTTATGAATAGTATTGTTCCCTCATGAATTGTAACAACTGGGTCCCGGTGACAGCACAAACACCCCGCCTTAATATGGTCATCAGGTCCTGGCTTGGGGTGTCACCATGTACTTTACTTTCCATTGTACTCTAGTTGTATTTTACATGGTGGATTTCATGCATGGTTTTATTAGCTTTAACTTTCTAGTACCATTGTCCTGGAGTAGTGGTCATGATGGGTGACCTTCTGGGAAGTTTCTCAGGGTGTGTGTGAGTGGATTGCATGGATAAATTTATTTGATTTTATCTTAAGTGAATTTCTTTACTTTCCTCATTCATTCTTTTAAATGAAGAATGTGGGTTAACTCACAAACAAGTTAACCAGTTATTCAAACGTTCATATGGGGTGCTTGATATATACGGGATAAAAGGGAATATTTTATCTTAGTAATTATTTTATATGTTGCATGTTTCCGTTAACACGAAAAATCCCGGACCAAAACGAACAAAGGATGGTTGTTATTTTCGTTATTCTTGGTGATTTCTATCTCTCTACCTCTTTTGCATACCCGTTCTTCATGGTGAAATGACGACGACACTAGGTCGCGGCACCCTAGCTACGGCAGCAGGAGGGAGACGGCGCACCGCGGTGGTAGAAGAAGTCACCAGCACAGAGGCTAGTGGATGATGGTAGCAAGGCCAAAGCACCCAGGCTATAGCACAGGCGGAACCCACAGCACTCAGGTCGCGGGCGGTAATGACAGGTCGCAGAATGAAACCGCAGTGGACGGGGGGACCCACGGTGGATCTGTGGGTCACGCAAGAACGTAGGTATGTATGGGTGGACCAACGATGCAGGGAAGTGGAACTCAGGTGTCGTGTGGGAGGAGTGTCCCACAACATGTGGGTCGTAGTAGGCAGCTGGAGTGCAGTCCTTGACCGCATATAGAAGAGGCGGTCGGCTTCTGTCAGCCGCGTGTGGCGCAAGAATCGGATGCCACATGGCATCCAGAAAGGAGGGTACCGGCCCACTAGGTGGGCCGAAACAGGGCATGCAAGTAGGTTTGTGATGTAGACCATTCCAAAATCAAAGTCCGCCTGTCAGTTGCAAGCCGGGGTGGATGAGACCGGGTCGCCGGGCGACCCGGCGGGCTGGACCCCCGACTAAACCGGGTCGGGTCCAGTGTGGCCTAATGGGATTTTCCCAATAGATAGGTCAGGACTAGGCCATCCTAGATCCGAACTATGTCAATTTGAGTCAATTGAAATCAATCGGGGCATGTGGGGCCCTCGGGCCGGGTTGGTCGGGTCGGACCGGGCCCGAACGCAACCAGACCCTGTTTACTAAAACATCAATATCTTTCAAACAAGGTTACCGATTGACGAGTCGTTTGCGGTATTGGAACCCTCACAATGAGGTGGATATTTTGGAATACTCTATGGAGGATTTAAAGGAAGTTGGAATATGAAGAATGGTTTGAGAAGTGGTTCTCCTATAATCAAGCACACTATGTGTGGAAACCCTACGGTTGGCTAAGACCTGTACACTGCTGACAAGCAACCCTATGTGGATTAGATACAATGGCCAAGTGGGAAGTATATCTGTCTGACCCAGAAGACCCATAGTGGGGAGTGGCTCTGTGTGACTAGGCAGACTCACAGTACTTGATAGGAGGAGTAGCTCAGTATGGACAAGGTGGGAAGTGGATTTGTGTGACCCGACATACCCATAGTGGGGAGTGGCTCTGTGTGACCCAGAATACCCACGGTACTCATCAGGGATGAGTACCACAGCAGTCCAAGGTTACTGGGAATTGGCTCTGTGTGACCCAGAAGGCCCACTGTACACATTGAGGAGGAGTTCTCTAGCATCCCAAGGTGTTTGATGATACGACTGATGGTCCTACTTTCCATTCTCTAGATTATACCTAGTATAATCTATCTTGCTTCATGATCATGCTTCTTGGTTTTCTTCATGGATTGATTTGTGGTCTTTCCTTGTTGGTTTCAGGGTCCCTAATTAGTATTGTGTTACTCACCCCTGCACAGGCTTCCCCCGCACGTGTTGTGTCTGGTGCAGACGATCGTCGCCTTAATGGAGGACTTGGTGGCCTCGGACCCGATGGTGACCAGTGAGACCAGGCAGGTGGGGCGTACTTCTACAACTTCCAGAATCTACTCTACACTTACCCATTAGGTGAGGTTATCAATGGATGGCTTTCCATCGATCTTGTACTTTCTCTTGTTGCAGTTGTCTTTTATTGGGTTTGTATTCTATCCCATCTACTTTCAGTGGTACCTTCACACTCAGTGGTTGTTTAGTAGCATGTATATTCTCTTTTTTAGTTTTCTTGGGACATGGTTGTATGTGTGTGTCTACACGTACTCAGGAAAATGCCTCCTACTTGCAGTTTGATGCCTTCAGCACTAGTCGCCAACCCATGGCCTTTAGGAAGCGGGCTTGGGGGAGTCACAGCACGGGCCCCAGGGGACGGGTCGTGACATGAATAGTAAATTCACCAATGAAGTTATAAATAAAATCTAACCATCTTATATGTTTCAATATGACATAATTATGTCATAATATAAGTAAATAAATATTTTAAAAATTATTGATTAAGTGTTGGTATTTTTCTAAGTCGTGTATATTTAATTAAAAATTTATGATTAATTTAATAATTTAAAAGAATATTTATTTTCATAAAATTTATTTATAAATAATTATTTTTATGAATTATTATTATAAGATAATTTTAAGAGACCTTATGTAATTTTTCAAAGTGTTAGAAAAGCAGTTTTAATTTTAAAATTGTATTTTTCAAGTAAATTGTGATTTTATTTAAAAATTAAATTAATCATGGTTAGAAAAATATTTTCAAAAAATTGAGTAAATTTTTGAATTCTACACATCGAAAAAAAAATTAGGGGGAATTTTTGGGATTTTTCTAAAATTCTTTAATTTTTTATGAATAGTAAAATACGATAAATTACTATAAATGCTAAGTACTAGATTTACTGCATCATAGGTGAATCAAGTCTGATTTAAGATCACTTGTTTCGAAATAAAATACACTTATTACTATTTTTTGTCACATTAATCAAGTATATTCATATGCTTGAGCAAAAATATTAAACTAATGATTAAAATAATGTAAAACCCATCCTCTCCTCCACTATAAATACCACCTTGATTCCCCTCTTCTTCTCACACCTCTCAAACCTTGATCATTTTCTAAGTTATTCCAAATACCATCACCAAGGATCTTACCCATATTAAATACCTTCTAGTCTCACCAAAATGCCAAAACTCAAGGCCTTAAGGTGGATCTCAATGAGAAGAAATCAAGAGGTAAGAATCCTCTTCCTTTTTCTTGTGTTTTCTTTTCAATTATTTTTCTTTTATTATACTCTCTTATATTCCCATAATCCAAGAGGCATGAAAGATCCATTATTACATATATTATTTATTTTTATCATGTTTATGTAAAATTCCTCAACTTAATTTATCTCCTCCCCCTCTTATAAAAATATCGTTCGTGATGTGTCGTTTTACCAAAATCGTGGGCGATGTGTTTGCAATTTCAATTAATTCCATAAACAATATTTGTAAAACGCTTTTAATGGTTGAAAGATAATTTAAATTTTATTATGTAACCTATTTTATGTTCTATAATTAACTTCTATTCATTACACTAATTTATATAATGAAACAAGTTCATGATTATCAAAGAACCACCAAAATGATCTAAAAAGATATCAATAAAGATTTATCTAATGATTCATGCTCATACCATATAACAAAAATTATTTATGGAATAATTTAATATTTTGGAAACATATAAATACCATTTCATTCCACTTCTATAATTTTATTTCCATACGACAAGAAAATCAAATACAAATCGGCCATAAAAATCATGTAAAGAACGCACCCGAAACAATGGAAGGAACAAAATACTAATAACTAAATGGTGAATTTATGTTATAAAATGATCATATAAGGTGTTATAAACATGAAAATTTTGATATAAGATATTAATAACACTCTTTTAACCATTATACAGGAGGTTTAAACAATTTTTAAGTAAGACAACCCCGAGGTTAGGGAATTCTTAGCCCAATTTCCATACTTTGGGTTAACCTTCTACTTCATTATTTATGTGCAATTAAAATTGTTTGTGTGATGGAATTTTTTAATATTATATGTAATTATGTGTATTTATAGTTTATATACATATTCCATCCACTTTATTAAGTCTCTCTTCAATTATATGATATTTGTAAGGGGATTTTCTTTTAAAATCCTCTTTTAAAATTTTGTTTTACAAAATTCAAAAGCGATCTTTTTATGCAATTATTCATGTTGTATGATTATGTTCGGGTTCTTGGGAATTTTTTATGACTAATTTTGGGACCTATATTTCCCTCCAATTCATTGTTTATGATTATATTTGAGGTCATCAGTGTGGTTACTCCATGTGTAACTGTGATGGTTACACCATAAGGTAGCCGTGAGGGTTACATTGTAAGGTATGTCTTCTGAAAATTCTTTCATATGTTTAAAAGTATTTATGGACTAATGGTTCATTAAATTTTTTTATATCCCTTACTGATCTATTTTTCTCAGTCCATGTTTTTTAAAAAAATTCATTGTAATCCTTATAATTTTAAAGGATTGTTAAGGTGCTAATGCAGATGAATCCAGTTATTTATATAAGCTGTTATTTTTTGTAAACTCTTATTCAATATATGTAAGTTGTTGTCTAATATTCAAGAACCTATACCAGAAATGGTCTTCATTTGTATAATGAACTGTTTATTTTTCAGTTATCTATTATATAAAAAAAATACACAGCATATTTTAGTACTGAATCTAGAAGTGCGAGTCCAGGGCTTTACAGTTAGTATCAGAGGAACAGTCTAGAAAACTTTGGAGATTAGAGATTCTTGTTTTTTTATTAAAATTTAAGTGATAGTGTTTAATTTTAAACTTCATGTTAATTAAGTACACATAAGAAAATATATTTTCTTAATTATCGATATGAAAATTCATAAATATAAGTACAATGAACGAATTGTGAGGGTACAATTCATTTAAAGGGGGGATAATGTAACATCCTAAGATTTTAAAAGGAAACACTATGTGATTAAATGAATTACTAAATACTATGTCACCTTTATAAACTAACCATTAAACATAATTTTTTCACTTTTGTGTTTTGAATTTCGAAAAGCAGACATACAGGGTTGCGATCCGTATGTTTTTTAGAGTCTAATAGAACCAACTTGTTTTTGGTGAATAATAACATACCCTTTTTAATAGTAATATTAGTAGTAATGTACCCTTATGAATAGTAACTAGACCCAATGAATAGTAATATACCCTTAGGAATAGTAACTTGGACCTTATGAATAGTAATGTACCCTTATGAATAGTAAATTCACCAATGAAATTATAAATAAAATTTATCCATATTATATGTTTCAATATGATATAATTATGTCATATTATAAGTAAATAAATATTTTAAAAATTATTGATTAAGTGTTGGTATTTTTGTAAGTTATATATATTTAATTAAAAATTTATAATTAATTTAATAATTTAAATGAATATTTATTTTCATAAAATGTATTGATAAATAAGTATTTTTATGACTTATGATTATATGATAATTTTAAGAGACCTTAAGTAATTTTTCAAAGTGTTAGAAAAGAAGTTTTAATTTTAAATTTGTATTTTTCAAGTAAATTATGATTTTATTTAAAAATTAAATTAACCATGTTTATAAAATTATTTTCAAAAAAATTAGTTCATTTTTTAATTCTACACATTGAAAAATGGTTAGGGTGAATTTTTGGGATTTTTATGAAATTCTTGAATTTCTGATGAATAGTAAAATATGATAAATGCTAAATACTTGTTTTACTGCATCATAAGTGATAAAAGGATGATTTAACCACATTTTTTTAAAACTCACATGCACTTATTACTATTTGAGGTTACATGAATCAATACTATTCATAGTCTTGAGAAAAAATATTAAACTAATGATTAAAATAATGTAAAACCCTTCCTCTCCTCCACTATAAATACCACACTCATTCTCCTCTTCTTCCCACACCTCTCAACCCTTTAGAAATTTCAAAGTTCTTAAAAATACCCTTCCCAAGGATATTACACATTTCCAAGACCTACTGGTCTCACCAAAATTCCAAAACCAAAGGCCTTAAGGTGGATCTCAAGGAGAAGGGATCAAGAGGTAAGAATCCTCTTCCTTTTTCTTGTGTTTTCTTTTCAATTCTTTTTCTTTTCTAATATTCTCTTATCTTATCCTAATAAAAGAGGTATGAAAGCTCCATTATTACATATATTCTTTATTTTTATCATTTTTATGGAAAATTCCTCAACTTACTTTATCTTCTCCCCCTCTTATAAAAACATCACTTGTGATGTGTCATTTTACCAAAATCGTGGGTGATATGTTTTCAATTTCCATTACTTCATTTAAAACTATTTGTAAAACCATTTTTATGGTTGAAATAGAATTTAATGTTTATTATTTAACCTATTTTATGTTCTGAAATGAACTTGTATTCATTAAATTAATTTATATAATGAAACAAGTTCATGATTATCAAAGAACCGCCAAAATGATCTAAACGGATATCACTAAATATTTATCTAATGATTCATGCTCCTAAAATATAACCAAAATTATTTATGGAATAATTTAATATTTTGTAATCATATTAATACCATTTCATTCCACTTATGTAATTTCATTTCCATACGATAAGAAAATCAAATACAAACCGGCCATGGAAATCATGTAAAGAATGCACCTGAAATAATAGAAGGAACAAAATACTAATAACTAAAGGGTGAAATGATGTTATAAAATGATTATATAAGGTGTTATAAACATAAACAAATTTCTATAAGATATTAATAATACTCTTTTAACCATTATACATGATTTTTAAACAAGTTTTATGTAAGGAAAACCCAAGGTAAGGGAATTCTTAGCCCAATTTTCATTCTTTGGGTTATCCTTACACTTCATTATTTATGAGGTATTAAAATTGTGTGTGTGATTAAATTTTTTTATATTATGTTTAATTATTTGTATTTATAGTATATATACATATTCCATGCACTCTATTAAGTCTCTCTTTAATTATACGATATTTTTAAGGGTATTTTTTTATAAAAAATTCTCTTTTAAAATTCTGTTTTACAAAATTAAAAAGCAATATTTTTATAAAATTATTCATGTTGTATAATTATGTTATGGTTCTTGGGAATTTTTTATGATGAACTGTGGGACCTATATTTCCCTCCAATACATTGGGTATGATTATGTGGGAGGTCATGTGTATGGTTACTCCATGTGTAACTGTGATGGTTACACCATAAGGTATCCATGAGGGTTACATTGTAAGGTGGTCGTGAGGGTTACATTGTAAGGCGTTCATGAGGGTTACAAATAATATCATATCCATGATGGTTACAATTTTAAGTAATTAATTCCCCAAGTTACCTATATGATTTATTTATGTTCTCTATGTTTTCGCAAAGTGTGTGTATGATACTTTATGGGTAAGAAGTATGTCTTGTGAAAATGCTTTCATATGTTTAAAAGTATTTATAGACTAATAGTTCCATTACTTCTTTTTATATCCCTTACTGAGCTATTTTTCTCATCCCAAGTTTTAAAATGTTTGTCACAGGAATCCTTATAAGTTAAAAGGATAGGTAGGTACTAATGCAGATGAATCCAGTTATTAATATTAGCTATTATTTTTTGTAAACTCTGATTCAATATATATAAGTTGTCTAATTTTCCAGAACCTAGACCAGAAAAGGTCCTCATTTGTATAAAGTATTGTGTATTTTTTAGTTATCTATTATAAAAAAAATACACAACATATTTTAATACTAAATCTGGAAGTTTGGGTTCAAGGCTTTACACATCCTCTCGCTAACCCCATATTAAAAATATTATAGCTATAAAAAACAAGAGTGTGACATGTTTGACTTTTCTTAAAATATGATATTATAAAGGTCATAATCTCATAAAAATGGAAATAAAATTCCATATAACCGAATATTGTATGACTATAAATAAAATAGACTCATAAAATAAAATTAAGGAAAGTTTTAGGGTCATTTTGTATTCCTTAAATTTTATTTTTAACTTTCATTAACTGATTTACCCTTTATCATGGTAACAAAAATTACTAAGGTTACTATTCATCTTGACAAAAAATAATAAAGGAATAATTACAAAAGTTTAAAATCTTAATTATAAATATGTAATTAATTTTATCTAATTCAATGCCTATAAATGGAAGAAGTTAATTTTAAATTAAGTTCTCAAAATGCGACAAAAATTACTTTTTAGAAGAAAAAAAGCATTTTTTAATCATACAACTAGATTTATTCTTATCCTATGATTTGAAAAATATTGTTTTGAATATTTAAAACATAAGATCAAGTTAATAATTTATAAATTTCATTAAAATCATTCATCAATGGTGATTAATTTAATTTATTGATATAAAATACATTGCACGCATAAAAAATAAAAAAAACATCACTTTTATTTTAAAATAATTTTTTTATTTTGAATAATAATCATTTGATAACTTAATGAATTCATTATATAAATTTTTGGACTATATATTTTTCATAATTTAGTTATTAATATTCATACTCGTTGATCTAATGGTTAGGAAATAACATACACATAATATTTTAATAATGTTTTGTGGTTCATCTAAACTTGATGTTGTGTGTAACATAGGCTATCAAATAAATAAAATTATTTGAAGAAAACTATTTCATAAAAAATATAAGGTTTTTACATAACTCAATCGGTATGGTGCCACTTAAACATGTGAAAATAAATAACAGGCACCATACATGTGTTAGATGCAAGCATCATCATGCAGTAAGGCATGAAACTTTAGAGAATGATCCCCATAAATGGAATCCATGAAACCTGTAATAACAAAAAAAATTAATATACAATTAATTAAAGAAATAATTTAAAATAGTAAATTATAATTTAAGTATATAATCAATAATCTTGTGAAACATCTATCTAAATAATGTTCATCATAAGCCTGTAAGTGTGGAAATCACGTTTGGCGGTATCTGAATGTTTATGGGTCTAGATCCACCTATAGATAGCATAATTTCAATTACAGTTTCTTGATATAAATTTACATATTTTACTTTCACATAATAATGATGGATAAACAAACTATCTTCCTCATGTAGAGTCTTATATAATATCCACAGGTAATGGCGCATGAACATGGGGAGAAAAGCAAGGATATTCTCTCATACCCACATCTGAATAAGAATAATGCATCATATAATCTGTATCTTATAGATTTGAAATGGGATTCATATCACTTTATATGTATAAGTAAGAAAAATTACACTACTACAAATATGGAATTTATCAGCGCTAGAAAAGGGTATTAACAGCGCTAGAAAAGGGCCTTAACAGTGCTAAAAAAGCACTGTTAATAGAGTCAAAGATAAAGGGGGAACCTTTTATCAGTGCTCAAAAAAGCACTCATAAAGGCCCCTTTTATCAGCACTAAAAAAGCACTAATAAAAGGTTCCTTTATCGGTGCTTTTTTTAGCATTGATAAAAGGGTCCTTTATCAGCACTTTTTTTAGCACTGATAAAAGTTAAAAAAACATTAAAAAAATATTTCTGCAATTTTGGGAGGGGCTTCAACAGCGCTTGAAGCACCCTTAAACAGCACCCCACCTCCCACCGCAGACCGCACACACTGGCCACCCTCTTAGCCTTTAACAGCGCCCCCACCCCCTTTAATAGTGCTAGGCCTTATTCCCCACCTGTGTGTGCGACCTGTTTCCTCCAAGATTCGAACTCAGGACATGTTGTATGCGCGCCTAAGCCTTTACCACTCCACTATATTTCTTTTCTCTTCATTTATTAATATATCTATTTATTTATATATATATATATAGTTATATTTACTCATATAATATATATATATATATTAACATATATATATTTAGTTATATATATATATCTGTATATTAATATATATATATATAGTTATATTTATATATTAATATATTTATTCATATATTAATATATATTTATAAGATCAGTTTTAAATACAGTTAAAAAATATTCTTTTTTGTGTGTGTTTATAAATAAATAAATACATATATACAACACACAGACACATATTATATGTGTATTTGTAAGTTTAATTATACATATTTATATATATTTATAAATATTATATATTATTATGTATATACATATGTTTAGAATATATAGATAATATATATCAGTTTCTCAATACAAACACACACAAATACACACACATACACACATCATATAGGTATATAAATATAAATATTTTTTATTTTAAATAAAATGGATATTATTTTTTATTTAGAAAAGCCTTATATATTGAGAAATATACTTTATATGTAAATATGATTAATTATTTATTTATAAAATTAAATTTTTATGGGCGAATATATAAAAAATATGTATATATTGTTATATAATTTATTATAAGTAACATTACATTGTGAAAAACAATAAAATTTCAAAACCATAATATCAATATAAATATAACCCCTCAGGATAAATTCAGTCTCCAGTGAAAAAGGTCAAAAAAGACCCCCTGAAATGAGGTTGAAATTCCATTGAATGTTAAAAAATTTGTGTATTCGAACTAAAAACTCAGTTTTGGAGGCCTTTTGGGCCTTTTTGGCCTCAAAAAATGTGACAGAAGGTTCCCTTCATTAAGAGCACGTAAAGCTCATCGTAAGCTTTGATTTTTTATGCTGTAGAGCTCAAATAGACACCCAGATCAAAAATTATGGCCGTTTGAAGATTGAGTTATGTTTTCAACTTATTTTAGATCTTTTATTAATTTTTTTGATTTTTTGTGTCTTCAAATTTTTATTAAATTATTATTATTTTATAATAATTAGTAAATTATTAATTAATAATTTTTTAAGATATTTTATAAGCCATTTTCATTATATATCTTATATATTAAGTGAAAATGTTTATTTGTACTTATCTAAAACATATTTAAAATATATATATTATATTTATAACAATATAAATATACTTATATATCAATATATTATTTTTTATGAAATATAATTTTTTTTTAAATATGCACTTTATTAGTGCTAGGAAAAAGTGCTGATAAAGCCCTCCCTTTATCAGCACTACAAAAAAACACTGATAAAGGGAGCCCCTTTAACAGTGCTAAAAAAAGAACTGATAAAGGGGGTGCCTTTATCAGCACTTTTTTTTAGTGCTGTTAAAGGGTGGAATTGTAGAAACCCAGTTTTATGATAGTGTTAACCCCTATTTGTATCTCTATATATGGTCTAGGTCCTCAAGTAAAGGTAAATAAATCGGATAAGAAAATGACGTAAAATGTTCAATAATGATCATGTCACCAATAATTCATAGAATCTATGTGCATGGAAATATTAGGATGGTGATCTTGTCAGCATCACCATCTAGATAGGTGAAGTACTCATCTATCCATAGCATGCTTGGAAAAATGTTGATGATAGACCTAACATTATCATAAACCTTAATACCTATTATCCTCTATACTTAATATAACCAATCACCAACAAATCGGCCTATCAAAATCACACCCTTGATAGAGAGCCCTAATATAATAGAGATATCCTTAAGAGTAATGT
Organism: Viscum album; assembly: GCA_963277665.1. Classification (NCBI taxonomy): domain Eukaryota; kingdom Viridiplantae; phylum Streptophyta; class Magnoliopsida; order Santalales; family Viscaceae; genus Viscum; species Viscum album. The sequence continues at coordinate 823,153,779 of OY728165.1, forward strand.
TCATCTATCCCTTCGGTAAAAAAAATTATGTGTCTCTAGAGGCAATGATCTCCTCTATTTTTATTGTTTTTTAGGTCATTTCTTTATGTTTTTGCTTCATTTTTTGGGGGCTTTGGCATGTCACAGTTGTTAGAACACATAAGTCCACAGCCAGATTGTGGCAGTATCTTAGGGTGGGATGATCACAAGAACATGATAGGGATTCTAGAGGTGGAATCAAGATCTAGTACATGGTGTTGCTGGAATGATCAGGGTATGGCAGTGGTAGCTCCCTATTTCAGTATGCAATGAAGACTCACTCATAGAAGTTTTATTTAGCATCTGAAGCTTGAACTAGGATTAGTAAGTGATGTCGCTCATACTAGATCCCCTCTTTTTTTGTTATTTCTTTCTCAATTTCTTCTATGGTAGCACCTTTCAGTTGAAGTCATCATTGTTTCTTATATATCGATGGTTTCACAGGAGGTGTGACCTATGGTGTTGCTGGAATGCTCAGGGTATGGCAGTGGTAGATCCCTATTTCAGTATGCAATAAAGACTCACTCATAGAAGTTTTCTTTAGCATCTGAAGCTTGAACAAGGATTAGTAAGTGATGTGGCTCATACTAGATCCCCTCTTTTTTTGTTATTTCTTTATCAATTTCTTCTATGGTAGAACCTTTCAGTTGAAGTCGTCAGTGTTTCTTATATATCGATGGTTTCACAGGAGGTGTGACCTAAGATCATGTGTTTTAGTTAAATTCATCTATATATTTGGCATTAGCAGTGTCCCAGGAGACATGACATGTGGTCGTGTCTTTCCATTGAAGTTTTTTATGTCTATCTAGCATCAGTGGTTTTCTAGTAGGTGTGGAATATGGTTTTTCAAGTGACATTGGAAATTTTCATGGTGATTCTATGAAGGAAGTTGTTGACATTCTAGTGTAGATCTTAACTTATTATTGAGGAAACAATCCTCTTTAACTCTAATCTAGATTCATGTTTCACCATTCCCCACCAAGTATTTCTATTATGGTGGTTCTCAAAGAGTCTTTGGGAGATTTTGTGTGAGATTTCATCAGTGTTCCATGAGGTGCTCCCCATATAGGTTTCATCCCTTCTTTTCTTATTTTGGTATTCATTTGGTTTTTTCTGTTAAAGATTGGTTTTGTTCATCTTCATTTTTATATGTGGTTCTAGTTCTATCCAAGTAGCTCTAGTGGCTCTACTGTTCAATTTTTTGGTTTTGTTTTCATTGGGTCTTTAGGTGACGACCATGTTAGATTAGATCAGCGTTTTAATATTGGTGTTCCATTGAAGTTAGTGGTTGTTTGGTCCATCCTATTTTGGTGAAGGTTTAGTATTTCTTGGTACAAGGGGATTGTAAATAGTTCAAAGATGATGGTGTATCCCATCGGTGTCATAATTCTTGGCAGGGAAGCACCCACACTAGAAACAATGATCCAGCCAATAATTATTAGAGAAAGTGTGATGGAAACAGTGATCTAACTAGTGGTGTAGAGATCAAGGCATCACATTGTTCTAGTTCATGCATGGATATTGAGGCAATAATTCTTCTCCACTTTAAGATCCAATTTATGAACTCCATAATATTAGTGGTTATATGGCCATATCTTCTTCCACCATCATATTCCAATGACCATTTCTCCTTTGAAATATGCATCATATAATTATAAACATCCTGATTGGTCTATTTAATTACTTATATATGTTGTTCAAATTTTCATTGTTATGGATCATACATTGAATCAAGTTGAGATGAATTTATTTAAAAATATAAAAAAAATTATTCAAATAGATATAAGTTTAAGGAAACATGTCCAAATTTATGATATCTCTCATTATTTCTTAATCTTTAAAATGCTTATGGACATTACTGGAAATATTTATAATGAAATATCGATGATAGGAAATAGGTTCAAGAAATAAAATTCCATCACTATTAACAGCATCTATAATCGCTCAATGATGTCAGATATCAAGAACACTTCTTGACTTTTCATAACATGGATGTGTATACATGCCAAGAACCAACTCTATGATTCAAAGTTTTCCTTTTTTAACCATGATGAATACAAGCATGAAAATAGCATATTTAACATCTTGTAAATTAGAAATGAGTAGTAAAACAATGTAATTTTCATATGGAAAAGTTTTATCCACCTAAATGAACTGTTTTTAATAAGGAAATGAATCAATACATGACCTCAATTCTTAGAACATTCTATGGAACTTTACCTTCGTTTAATCGAAATGATTACCCTGGAAGACATAGTCAATGATGTCATGATGATAAATGACCTAATTTTTAGAGATAATAATATCATTAGTTACATCAATTTATAGAATTTGTTTTTACATAGTAATACTTATATATATATTAAAAAATATTTTTCTAATTTAGGTGCTGATACAACGTGCAATTTTGAGGCCCAGTGATCCCAGAATTAATTTTTTAAAAATATTAAATATATTTTATATAATGTGTACTCAGTTTTTTAGAAATAATGGAATATCTCCTGAATGGAGTCTTGGATCAGAAATTTGAGATCATTGTTGAATCCATAATCTCTGGTTTACCCTAAGCGTGATATAAAGTTGTTCAGTTCCAGATGTTCGAATGAGGAAACAGTTGGTGGGTATGTTGAGTGGATTTATTTATTTATTTATTTCATTTATTTCATTTAATACCTAAAAACTATTTCTATATACAAATAAAATGTTATGGAAAATCTATAAGGTTAGCTACATAACCCTGGGATTATTGAGAGGAGGTTTAATCATTCTTCATTGGCGGATTGAGATCAGATGATGACCGGTGATTAGATATGGGTGTATCAAAAGACAACAGATGTAATAGATCATTCTCATAATTTTAGAATGAATTATTCACCAAATATCAATCCATAATTAAGGTAAGACTCAACAATTTCAGTTTCCACCCTCTTGATTAAATTTTTAAAGCATGAATTGTATATGTTTATCTCTTGTTGGTTATTGAACGCCCTTCGCGTGATCTCATTATCAAAATAAATCATTGTATTTGGTTTATTATTTTATTATATCATGATATAAACCTATATTACACACTTTGAAATAATTCATCAATAATTCTTGTCCAATGATGTTTATCATGTAATGCCCCGACCCCAGTTACCCAGAGTCGGTGCATTATTACATAACATTGGTATGATCACAAGAAAGATCAAATCTCGAAAGACCGATTGGTTTAGTAGTCTTGGAAACACTAGATATATTCATAAGTCTTACATTACATCATAAAATGAAAAACTACTACAAAAACATATTGTATCCATAATCCACACTCATATCCCCACATAATATCCCTGTAGGTCATTCATAATTTACTTCTTCACTTCCTGGGAAAAAATAAAACATAGAAAAGGGGTGAGCTCAAATGCCCAGTAAGGATAACAATATAGCGGAAACTTTCATAAATATGAATAAACATTTAAGGCAATGTATAACTAAAACAAAAGCCTTTTAAACTTGAACATTTAACATAGTATGGCATAAATAAAATGAAATAATGCCATTTACTTATTCACATGGTTATTCTACTAATAGAATAATCACATGAAAAATCAATAACCACTTTCATAATGATGGAATGCATAATGCCAGACTATCATAACCACATAGCCAAGGCCTCGTGCCAAGACTACAAATAAGATTTTGTCAAGGACTTGTGCCAAGACACTAGTTTGTCTCATGAGACCTACCGATGCATCGAGGAGCTATAGCGGGCTCCACCCGTCACATATTAAGTCCAATGCATTCCCATATGAAAACGTTTAAACATAACATAAACATTCGAATTAAAACTAGCATACGAAATGTCAATACTTTCACCATAAACTATGAATGGTATAAAAATAGCACATCCACAGTCAAACATATCACAAAACCTTCAATACAATATAGAAGTTCTGTATCATAATAAATCAACTTCAAATAATCTAAAAATCCATCAAAGGATGTTGACATAGATGAAATCAAAATTATTTTTAAAGAAATATCTCCTTTTATTTTGAAATCATTTAAGATCCATATAAAATAAAACATTTTCTTTTAAAATAATCTTATAATCTTGTAATTGAAGCTTTGAAGATTTTATAACGGCGGAAAATAGCCGCACCCGCCGTATAAGTTAAAAAAACATTCTTACCTTAATTCTGTCGAAAAGGTTAAAAAGGACCTTGTTTTGAAAACGACGGAAAGGTTCCTTTATAAACCTCTTATAAAAAGTCAAACAAGGGTATAAATGACTTTAACCCATATTCTTGTAAATAATAAATATGTTTTGAAATACATTTCGAAGAAACATGGATGTGGATGATAAGGAAATCCCAGTACATTATTACGTATAAACAACCTCGGATAATGAAGAGATTGTGAAATAACCCTTACCTTGTACTTTTCCTTGGTTGGGGTAGGTTAACCTACTGTATAATGGTGAAATAATTGTTATTAAATTATACAAGATTCATATATATTAATATGATATCATATATGATCTTTTAACATTGATTTGTTAATAATATCTTAGAATTATCATCGTTTCGGGTGTTAACTTACTCATTTTCTTTTATATGTTTTGTTACATAAGCCATGTTTGTTGTATCTTATTCATATCCATAATGATATCAAGTCCTTAAACATCATTTTTAAATCATCAAATGATAATTATACTTGAATGGATACGATGGAGAATGAATCTCATCACGTTCGTGGAGACGGTAGTCCGTACGTACGCACGAGCGACAATATCATTCTTTTGATATTAAAATAATATATAAATGGATGGTATATCATATATACAGAATCATTAACATGTTATATTTATTATTTACATGAGTTACACATCATTATTATACCCATCCAAAAAATAATATATTGAATAACAATTACACAACGACGTGGAGACGGTAAGCCGTACGTACGCACGTATGGTGACATGTTATTCAAAGGGTGGATATAATACTGAATATGGTTGTACCATATTTATAATAACATCATAGTATCTGTGAGATACTGGAGTTATTATTTTAGAATTGTAAGAACAAAGGAAGAAGAAGTGGAAGAAGAAATGAACTTGGAGAAGGGTGGTGAAATCATAACCTCTTCTTCGGGTTCTTCCTTTTGATTTGATCAAAAGGGCTCTTTAGGTTGGATTTCTGATCAAACTAAGGCCCCTAGGTTGTAGTGAGGGAAGTTGGGAGAGTATTTGGGCAGAGTTTGGCCGAACCAAAAGGCTTTGAAGGTGTGAAGAAATGAGAAGGAGGAGTGCCCTTTTATAAGAGGGGTGAGGGGCACCTTTGGAAAAGCAAGAAATATTAATTTATAATAAATTCATATTCGGTTTCTAATGGCTAAAAAGTTGATTATTCAAAAGTTAATGTGGGGATAGGTCGAAAAACACTCAACCAATAGAATTTAGACAGTTTTGGGTACTTATATTAACCTTATCTTTAAGTATTAACTCTAAGTTAATTAGTTTCACTTTTACAATGTCTCTTTGTATTTTTATATAATATGGTTAATAAACTTACTATATACATCCAAAAGACCCCCAAGTGGTCCATTAATGAGGAAACTATCATGATATAAGTCTCTTGGCCGAACCTTAGATTTTTTAGGAATTTAATATCAATTAATAATATAATATTTGTTTTAAGAACTCTTTTATGTCAATTTTGACACTATTCAATAGTTGATTTTTGTGAAACTCGTAACAGATTGATTACTTCGAACAAAGTTAATTAAATCAATACTAATATATCATATTATCCTAGAAAATTAGTTTAATTCATTAAAAATTTCATATTATATTTATTTGGGTATTTATAATATCAATTATTTTAATTTTTCACTATTATAGTAATTACTGCATCATCATTGTGTCATAAATAAAATAAATTATTTAATGTCTAAAAATTATAAATAAAATATCATTATGTAATAAATCTTTTTATCTTTCTAATTAATATTTATAATCTAAAATCCAACATATATAACCCTATGTAACAATTGTTTTTCTAAAAGATATATGCTTGTGTCATTTTTGTATTCATTTTAACTTAATTAAAATAAAGTGTCATTATCACTTACAAGTGGATCCATGGGGTCCCAAAATCGACCCAAATATGTCCATGGTCGACCCTGTATCAACCAATAGGGTTAATACACGTTTTAGGGTAATTTAGTATTATTATAATATTATTTTTTAACCCTTATTTACCGGATTTACCCTTAACCATGGTAAATAAAATATTTACCGCAGTAATTATTCAAAATGTCTAAAAATAAAAGTTACCTATTTACACAATTTGAACATCCTGATTCCAAATATGGTATCCATTTTCCTAAATTCAAAACACATAAGTGGCAGAAATTAATTTAAAATTAATTCCCGCTGTCAAAACAAAAAGCGTGTTTTTAAGAGATAATAACTATCAAAAGATTGACATTTGTTTATGTTCGGTTTAATTGTAAAATTATGTCCAATGACAAACATTATATTAAATGGTAAAAATATATTCTAAATATACTTTAAAACCACTAAAATTCATAATTTATCATTATTAATTATTTTGATCAAAAAAGTTGTTTTTAATTAAAATTTAGTAATTTTCACTATTCATCAAAATATGAAAGTTATCTGAAATGTACCAAAATTTCACCTTAGGCTAAATTCGATATTCTGAATCCAAAAATGATGTCCATTTTGAAATATAAAATATATATAATTTCAAAAAGTAGGTATTACTATTCATAACGGCTAGTTTGATTGGTTATGGTGTGTTAGAACTCGGTGTTGCGTACAACACATGCTATCACATTATTCAAAGAGAAGCGTACCGTATAAGCTTGGGGTGTTACATATCACCATTTTATGGTGATTTTACCGCATCATTCTTCACATTTTTCCTTGTAGGCCTATGGGTCACAGTTCGACTTTTTCGGGGTTGATTCGAGCATGATCGAACCCCTAGATTCATGGAATTTGTGTGAATGATGATCGAGATGGTGATTTTTGGATGGATTAGGTTCCATTATGGGATGTGGGTGATGATTCCTATAGATATTGGATCCAGGACCGAGCAGTAGCAATTGGAAGAGCGGTGCGTGCGGGCAGGCTTTGTGTGAATGAACAGAATCTATTTTTCGAACACTAGAGGCTAGAAAATCAATGTTATACATTATTACCCTCAATTTTAGTGGATTTAAAGTGGTCAAATGGTAGAAATTAAGGTTGAACTCGAATACTTTTGATCTATGGAGAAGATCTGACATTCTGTGAAAATCCAGACTACACAGCGTGTATTGGGATGAACACACATCATGTGGTACTCAATCTACAACAACTAGGTTTTCTTGGTGGAGATAAGTACCACACACTATGTGGGACCCCCATGCACCATATGACTTAGTGAATGCTTACCACTATGTACTTTGGGAGTACATGGGCATGGGAATGGCCAAACACACACTCACGGCCAGGTACATGTGCATGTGTCCGTACCCAGGTACAACTAGGTACATGACCAAGTACACAACATGGGCTGACAAACATGGGAATGGCCAGGAGGACATGGGCCGGTACCGAGTGCTTGATATATATCATGTAGACATGTACACACCATGTACGATGACATGGACACTGAGTTGTGTCCATAGGAGACACACCCAAGCGATGAGGTGGGGTCACATTCCATGTGGACCACAACACATTCCATGTGCTTCCCTTTAAAAATTCATTCACTTGTATATCCTTTGTTTTGACTCTAATTTTATCCCATGAGTAGACTATCATGAGTGTTTTTTCATGTAGAATGAGATGGTGTCCTTTATAGTGGATTTTGAGATATGATGTGAGATTTTCCAAATGTGATTATTCTTTAGGAAGTTCTCAATAGTGGTAGTGACCAGGAAAGATCATCGGAGAGAGGTTGGGGTTGGAAGCCCCTTATTATATCAAAGTGTGGGTCCCCCATACTCCTCTCACCAGTCTGAGTGGATCCCCACTAACGGACTAGTGCATGGGTCCTCTATCTACAAATTCGAACCCCCCCCCTAAAGGACTAGGTTGTGTGTCCTTTATCTACTGAGTGTCACCCCATTAAGGACTAGGGTGTGGATCTTATACCAATTGAGTGAAACCCCCTAATAGAATAGGGAGTGGTCCTCTACCTGCTGAGTGGACCCCCCCCAGCATACTAGGGTGTGAGCCCACTATCTATCTACTAAGTAGCACCCCATGATGGACTAGGTCATGGGTCCTATACCTATTGATTGGAACCCCCTAATGGACTAGGGAGTTGGTCCTCTATTCTTTTGAGTCCCCCCCCGACACACTAGGGTGTGGTTCGTCTATTTGTCTACTAAGTGGTTCCCCCTTATCATAATGAAGTGTGGGTCCTCTACTTGAATATTATACCCCCTTGACTTTGGAGAATAGTGGTGAGGTGTGGGTCCTCCACACAGTGACTTCTTCAAATAGACATGTGATATATTGGGCGTCAATGATGTACCTTTGAATCTATAAGAAGACACATCATCCTAGGCTGGTTTGTGAGATGAAGATCCTCTTTCTCTCTCATTTGGATTTCTTATATGAGCATATATCTATGTTGTTGGATTTTTTTCCTTATTTCTTTATGTTGATATGAATACTTATATCATGTATTCTATTTCTCCCTATTCAATTTTAAGGGTATCCTATTGGGTATGTATGTACTCACCCCTTTATGGGATTTTCCCACATGTGTCATGTCTTATATAGATGACGGAAAGTTCAGTGGTGGCATTGACGGATCATTGGGATACTTGGGTGCATTTGACCACATACAGTGGTCAGTTTTGGAGATCTAGAGTCAATCTCTCATCATTTCTTTTCCTTTTTTTGTAAATTTGGGAAATCTTTTATGGTTGGGCATGTGTTGTTCACTTTTCGTTTTTGTTTACTTTATCGCACTCTTTTAAATTCCATAGATGTTGTTACATGCATGGTTTTTACTATAAATGCTTCTGTTATTTATTATTATTCCTCTACACTTATGCATTGAGATATTTGGGTGTGTGCATATAGGTTATTTATGAAAAGGACTCTCATTTTATTTATGACTTCTTGGTGATTTTTTCCAACCCCTAGACTATAGAGGAGGTCTTGGGGTTACAGTAGTCCAATATTTCACCATCTAAGAGGACCCTGGTGGGTCAATTCTTTATAGATTGGTATCATAGCTAGTTCGACCTCATAACAATTTTTGGAGTTTTATCCCCTTATGATGTTTGGTTGGGAACTTAGGGAAATGGTTTCAAAGTATCTCGAGTGTGTCTTTCAGGATAGGGAACCTAGTTTTGGTGTGTTGGATGACATATCCATTCACCAGGACTCTGACTACCTACTTGTCAACTCGGTATAACAATACGTTGGTTGTAGGGAACATTGGTGCATGTATCATATAGGATTGAGTCCTTTGAATGTCCTTCTTGAGTCCGATTCCCATATATATATGTTCATCTAACCATGGTATATCTTGATTAATTTTTAGGATGCCTCCATGAATACAACCGTCCAGGTTACTGATTCAAGATTGTGATTAAGATTTAATGAGTGATGAGGCATCATTTTAGGGTCTATCTTGTGAGATCTTTAGTCCAGGTGGGAATGTAGTAGAAACCCCACCCGTCGAGTAGTAGATTATACTAGTATTGTAGGATGAGTAAGTGCACAAGATTAGCGCACATCATAAGTTCCAGTTTCAGAGTCCACTGAGGTTCCATGGTGATCTAGATCCCCTAATAGTAGAGGATTGGCTTGAGTTGGTGATTCAAGTTTTCAAACTTGTGTGGATACTGACTGATCAAATGGTTGTGATGGAAGCCAGTATTTTCCATGAACTATATGGGCGGTGGTGGATTCTAGTCACATAGATGAATGGTGAGTCTTCACTCTCATGGTCCGACTTCCAAAATTTGTTTCATGAGGAGTACACCCCTCATGCTTGTGATTAATTTGAATTCAAGAGATTTTGGAACTATAGTAAGGCGGGATGATAGTTACTGAGTTTGTTGTGAGTTTCACTCGCCTTATTTGGTACTCCCTCGACATGATTCAGGATGGTTACTTCTGAGCATAGAAGTTTGATTAGGGTCTTCAAAGAGGCATTTATGATAGTGTGGTACCCCTATACATTCCAACATATGCTGGAGTGCTAAAATGGGCACTGGTGGTGGAGAGAATCCTATATGATGGATGCCATGCAGCTGGAGCTGGTAGTGGGAATCATGGGACTGAGTCATATATAGAATATAGAAAGCACCAGTTAGCAGGTTCTTGGCATAGGATACCTTCTGATTATTGGACTTAGGCATGTGGTCATATAGGTTAGGGACTATACAGAGGACTAGGGCAGCCCGGAGAGAGGCAATGTTATGAATGTGACGAGCAAGGTCACATGACACATGATTTCCTAGACCAATGTGTTGATTAGGGAAGGTAGAGAATGTATGGACCACCAAAAAAGAGGAAACATCATGAACATGGTTATCCCAAGCGTGGATAGGGTGTCCCTTAGGGAGGAAGAGCCAGTAGAGGAGTAGGTGGAAATCTCGAAGGAGGATATGCTTGTGGTGGATGAAGTTTTGAGATCCTTCCACCACTACCACCAGAAGTCCCACATCGGGATCAAGGAGCTAGCATTAAATGTCGTGATAACATATAGGATATGGAGGCTTATGACTCAGTAACTCATGAGACGATTAGATGTATGATCGGTGTTTATTCAACTATTTATCCAGTACGCGTATATGTGGGTTTGATTCATTCCTTCATCTCCTTACTCCTTGTGTGAGAGTTGGAGCTCCCAGTTGATACTTTATCCAAAAAAATTGTCTTGAGGTTACTACAAGGAACACTTATTCAATATCACTTATCTAACAGTAGTGAAATCTATCTCTTGGTGGAGAGAGTTTTTTGTGGGTCCTATTTTCCGTCATGATGAGAACTTATGACATCATATTGGATATGGACTAGTTTTCCACGGTCTGATTACAAATCGATTATCACCATAGATGAGTTAGAGTCCTTCAAACATGTGGGATGATATTCTCCTATATGGAAAAAAGAGATCTCGTGGTGGAGCGAGTGGGTCTTACAAGCTAGAAGTTGTAACCCATCACCCATTATTTGGTGAGTTAATCCCTTAGCACAGTGGGATCATCAGGTATCTGGGTTCCTTTAGTCATGGAGGATTATATGGACATTTCTCCTGAGGATGTTCCAGAACTATCTCTACTACTAAAAAATATGCCTTTAACGGGGCTATAATAGGTCTTTATTAGTGCTAAAAAAGTGTTAACTACTGCAGCATGGTTAAAAGGTGAAGTATTTTATCAATGCTAGAAAAGTGCTGATAAAGGGGTGATTTATCATCACTTTTAAAAGCATTGATAAAGGACACTATTTATCAATGCATTTAATTATCACTGATAAAGGACTCTATTATCAGTGCATTTAGTAGTGTTGGTAAAGGGCATTGTTGTAGTGTGATGTTACAGCACACTAAAACACCAGAAATAGGGCATGCAGTGTGTTGTAACAACACACTAAATCGCCAGAAATAGCATCAAAAATTAGAAAAATTAGATACAAATATGGAATTTAAATGATATAAAATTTCCAACACAAATACAAGAAAAAAACACTATTATAGAGTATGTTAATTTTTTATTACTAAAATTAATGTCAATTTTGAAAAAAAATGCTCACTTAAAGTCACTGTGAGTTAGATTGAGGTGTAGCTGATTCCTACACATCACAAATGACTTATGGATCATTTTCCTAAAGTACCAAAATAATCTGAATACATTTTCTCAATTTTGAGTCTATCTTTTGTTTTTTTCACTAAAATTAATGTCAATTTTGAATAAAGTGACATACTTGGAGTCATATCGGTCACACCATGTGTCAGATTGAGGTTTGGATGATTCTGTCACATCTCAAATGACATATGGATCTGTTTCCTAAATTATCAAAAAAAATCTAAATGAGTTTCCTCAGTTTTAAATATTCAACTTTATTTTTACTAAAATGTCATTTTAAACTAGAAACATGCACTTTTATTCATATAGATTATATCGTCTCTGGGTTTAACAGAATACTGATTCCTACATGTTCCAAATGAATTTTGAATAATTTTTCTAAATTATAAATATAATCTGATCTCATTTTCTCAGTTTTCAGTGAGTGTCACTTTTTGTATTAAAATGTCAATTTTAAACTGATAACGGATACTTTGAGTCATATCAGTCACCCCATGAGTCTTATTGAGTTGAGGTCAATTCCTACACATAAAAAATAACTTATGGATCATTTTATTAAAGTAATAAAACAATCTAAATGAATTTTCTTGGTTTTTAGTATTTCAGTTGTTTTTTTCACTAAAATTAATGTGAATTTTGAATAAAAAGACATAATTGGAGTCATAATGATCACACCATGCATCGGATTGAGGTGCGTCTAATTTTGAAACATCTTAAATAACTTATGGATTTTTTTTCAAAAGTATCAAAACAATATTAATGTGTTTCTTTGGTTGTGAGTATTCTACTTATGTTTTTTACTAAAATGTCATTTTAAAATAAAAACATGCACTTTAGTCATATAGGTTACATCGTGTGTGGTTTTGATATGAGACTAATTTATACACATCACAAATTAATTATGAATATTTTTCTAAATTATCAAGATAATATGACCACATTTTCTCAATTTTTAGTGAGTGACACTTGTTGTATTAAAATGCCAATTTTAAACTAATAACATACACTTTGATTCATACTAGTCACACCGTGAGTCAAATTGATGTGAGACTGATTCCTACATGTCAAAAATAACTTATGGATCATTTTCCTAAATTACCAAAATAATTTAAATGTGTTTTCTCAGTTTTGATTATGTCAGTTGTTTTTTTCTACTGAAATTAATGTTAATTTTGAATAAAAAGATGCATTTGGAGTCATAGCATCACACCATGCATCTGATTGAGTTGTTGCTAATTCTAACACATCTCAAGAAAATTATGGATTATTTTAATAAAATATCAAAAAAAACTGAATATTTTTCTTTGATTTTGAGTACACCACTTATTTTTTTTTACTAAAATGTCATTTTAAACTAGAAACATGCACTTTCAGTCATACAGGTTACATCATGTGTGGGTCTGACATGTGACTGATTCCTACACATCACAAATGAATTATGAATCATTTTTATAAATTATAAAGACAATATGAGTTTATTTTCTTGGTTTTCAGTGAGTGAAACTTTTTTGTATTAAAATATCAATTTTAAAACAGATAATAGACACTTTGAGTCACACCGGTCACACCATGAGTTGGATTTAGGTGAGAGTGATTCCTACATATCAAAAATTACTTATGGATCATTTTCCTAAAGTACCAAAATAATATGAATGTGTTTTATCTATTTTGAGTGTGTGATTTGTTTATTTTCACTAAAATTAATGTCAATTTTAAATAAAAAGACGCACTTTGAGCCATACTAGTCACGTCGTGCATCAGATTGAGGTGAGTCAAATTCCAACACTTCTCAAATGACTTGTAGATATTTTTCCTAAAGTATCAAAACAATCTAAATGTGTTTCCTTGGTTTGGATTACGCCAAAAATTTTTTTTATTAAAATATCATTTTAAACTAGAAACATGCACTTTAGTCATAGAGGTTTCATCATGTGTGGGTTTTACATTAGACTGATTCCCACACATCAAAAATGAATTAGGAATTATTGTAATAAATTATCAAGACAATTTAAGCTTTTTTCTCAATTTTCAGTGAGTGATGCTTTTTTGTATTAAATTGTCAATTTTAAACTGATAGCAGACACTTTGACACTATCCCTCCTTGATGAACATGACATATCAATGTTGGTTTTCCTCTAATAGTTCTCTCATACACCTAATGACTTTGGTGGTTGTTTGCACATATATAAATTCAAACTTTTAAGTTGTATTATATACTTGTTTGATAATTGCGTGTTGTACAGATGTTGCTTCAATAACACTAGTGGAGAAATTGAAGCTTCAAACAAAAAATTATCTTGTAGGTGGATTATTACCCTTTATAAAATTACTTAAACAAGTGGTGAAAAACATTATTTCATTAAGTCATCTGAAACACTTTCACAATGTCTCTTATCTTAAGTGAAAAGTGTGGTGTGAAATTTTCAACAATTGTTCTCAAACACAATCTTGGTATGATCCTAATTATACTTCATTGACTAAAAATTTTATTGTGTGTAAACTAACTCTTCATCTCTTCTTTCACCTCAGTCTCTGCCTCGGTCTCTTCCACTACCTCCTCCTCCACATCGGTCTCTAACTTCGACTCCACCTCTTCCACCACCATTGCCCCAAAATTTTATTATTTATAGTTCGGTACTTCTAAAAAAATTGATTTACTCTATTATAATTTTCCTTGATAAAGAGATCAAAAATAATATATAATCATTCTACACTACAAAAAAATAGCACATTAGAGGGGGTTATTTAGAGGGGGTTATGCACAACCCCCTCTAAATTCAGTTTCTATGACATTGGAGGGGGTTCTGCAAAACCCCCTCTAATCATCAAATTTAGAGGGGGTTATGAACCCCCTATAAATTCAATTTCTATAAAAATTAGAGGTGGAATTATATACAACCCTCATTAATAATTTAATTTGAAAGGGGTTATGGACCCCCTCTAATTGAACCCCCTCTAAATTTTTTAACATTACTTTTTTAATATCCATTTGGATTTTAGAGGGGGTTTAAAACGCCCTCTTATAACTTAAATTAGAGGGGTTTGAAAACCCCTTCTAATGTCTTAAATTAGAGGGGGTTCAAAACCCCCTCTGATGTCTTTAAATTAGAGGGGTTTGAAAACCCCCTCTAATGTCTTAAATTAGAGTGGGTTCAAAACCCCTTCGAATGTCTTTAAATTTGAGGGGGTTCAAAACCCCCTCTAATTTAATAGATTACATGGGGTTGTGAGCCCCCATTATTTTAAAAAAAAAGAAACTTCCATAATATATATATATAAATATATATATACATATATATATATACATATATATATATATACAAACATATATATATATATAATTAAAACACAATATATAAATGTATTTAAATACATTATATGAACATATTATATAAAATATTTATATGATTATATTTAATCGTTTTTATATTTATACATAAATATGTATAATATTATGTGCATTAATATTTATTTATTTATATAAATTGTATTTCATATAATATTAAGTATAAATGTGTATAAATTATATTTTATATAACATTGAATATATATAATACACATATTAATTATATATAATATAAAATTGTATTTTATATAACATTTTATAAATATTTTTCTTAAATCTTATTTCATAAAATATCAATTATATATAATATAAATATTTGTATAAATTGTATTTCATATAATAATTATTATATATTAATTTTATATAATATTATACTGTTTATACAAATAAATATATATTAATGTAATTAATAATAAATATATGTATTGAAATACATTATATAAATATATTTTAAAAGACCTTGTATAAATATATTAAGTAAATACTATATATATATATATATATTCTTTAAATAAACATGTATATAATATATAAATATGTATTTAAGTATATAAATAATTTACATAAATATATAATATAAATTTATTTAATATAATATATTTATGATATATATCATAAAATAAATGTATAGTATTTATAAAAACAATATATAATTTTTATAGTTTAAAAAACATGTGCAATAACAATAATAATAATTAATAATATTATTGTTATAATACACACACACAGACACATATATATAAGTATATAAAAATAATTAAATAAATATATATTATAATTATATTATTTCTATAAATATTAAAAAAATACAATGACAAACATAGAGAAGTATAAATGTATTTATAAATATATATTTATATATGTAAATATAATTATTTATATATATTATATGAAGAAACATATATATAATATATAAATATGTATTTAGGTATATAAATAATTCATATAAAGATATTTATAAATATATAAACATATATATAGTTTATATTGTTTATATAAATTTATAGATATGTTATTATTTAAATGTACTGAAATATATTATCTGAATAATATTTTTTTAAATAGATAATCATATATATATATATATAAACATTTGTACATAAATTCCAAAAAAACAAAGTGGCGTAGTGGTATGGCTTCTGTCTTGCGAGACGTGGAGTCTAGCTGGTCTGGTTTTGAATCCCACCACCAACTGATTTATTTTATGCGGGAGGGGGTGTGGGAAGTGGGGAATAGGAGGGGCACTGGGAACCAGAGGGGGTGTGGTAAGCGGGTAATGGGATGGGCGTCAGGAACCAGAGGGGGTGTGGGAAGCGGGGAATAGGAGGGGCGCGGGAAATGGGAGGGGTGCCCATGAATCGGGGAATGGGAGAGGGGTGCGGGGAACCAGAGGGGAGATTGAGGACGGGGGGTGGGGGCGTGATGACCTGGGACACACTGAGGGTAGTAGGGGTAGGGGCGGTACTTCCTGGGTAGAGGGTAGGGGGTAGTACGAGGTGGGGTCCTGGGTAAGGGGGCGAGATGAGGTAGGGGGCCTGGGTAGGGACAAAAATAAGAGAGAGAGAAAAGAAGCATTAGGGGAAATTTAAACTGCCCCTAATGCACTCCATTAGTGGCGTTTTTGACTATAACGGACTCTAATGTGGGCATTTTTAGTGAATTTAAATCAACATTAGAGGGGGTTTAAACCCCCTCTAATGTATCCACTGCTAAACTCTCTGTGATTTTACCAGCGATTCCTCAAAACTGCCTCTAATGATAGTAGGTATCCACATTAGCAGTGGTTCCTCACAACCTCTGCTAATTTCTTTAGAAGTGGTTATAACCCCTTTTAATGTCAAAAATAACCACCTCTAATGTAGTCATTATTTTGTAGTTCTAACACTAATTCTTCACACCCCAAATATATTTCAAAGGTTATAAATCATACTAGATCATAAACATAGCAGGTAATCACCTAAATTTGTTGTCGGCATACATTTTGAAAAAAAGTACGCTTCCCAGTCGTCTCTAAACAAATTTATTTCTTCTTTTGATTTCTAGGTTTTCCGTAATCTTGATAGTGCTAAGAAAATATAGACAAGAAAATTATTATGAAATATATTTAATGAAACTGTATTTACCTTCATAAATTACCTGTAGGTGGATGCTGGTCTTTTCATGATTTATGATCTCTCTCATAAATTTTCAAACATAATATCCATAATTGATGTCATTATCTTGTTTCATACCCAGCAAAAAAATTGACCAAAATAAGTAAAAAAATCGAAATGTTTTGATAGTTGAGTATTTCTATATATACTTTATTTTTTCCATTTATAATAATTCAAAGGTTTTATCCCTTCAGACATCGACTTCATGCCATGATCTAGCCTATATTTAGCGATCACCCTATCATAAAAAAAATCTTGTCAAAACATAAACTGGAACATATAATTCTAATTTATCTATGAAATTTTGATTACAGTGTATTACAGATTCAAAATACACATCATGTGTGGTTGGTTGGTTGGATATTCATGCATTGGATCCAAAAAATAGATATTCATGGTGTTTAGATTGACTACGATTAGCTTACAGTGCTCCCTGAAAAACAAAAACAATTCATTAATGCAAAAATTAAAAATATATTTTATGTGAATAGAATTTAGAGTTTTACTTTTTCATTGTAGGCAAAAAAATATTTTTTTCCTATGATAATTTTCGATTAAACACTTCAAGTAACTCATCTTTTTTCTTATTAATTTTTTCATTAGTAATGTAAAGACCCGTAAAATTCAAGGGAAATTTTTTCTTAATTTTAGTTGGAATTTTACAAGAACGCGGTTTCTGATGGCACCAGATTCCGAGGCCCGGTGTGCCCAGAATAAATTTCCGAAGTTTGGCTCGAGTACGTTCAGTGAACGAACGAGCGGGAATTTTTAACTTTTGATCCGGTGCTCGAAATTGAAATCCGAGGACACCGATGAACTCGCAGCGCCGATATTCGCTTAAGGAGACCTTTTCCGAGGTTTCATTTTATGCGGAATGAAAGTTAGTTTTGGGAAAAATTAAAAGAAGTTAAATAAAATGTGGAAACACATTTTATTTTTAACTTGTTGGTTAACTTCTCCCAAAGGGAGTTAGGGGTGGGACCCACATCCACTTAACCTCCCTTGAGAGGATTAAGTGTGGTGGGGCCCACACAAACCCTAAAACTCCACCTTCTTTCTTTTAACTCCCTTTAACTCCTCTTTTAATGAACTTGACAACTTGGGTTATTAAATGGGTTGAGTTGTTTAATTTCAAACCTTTGAATTTCAAAATGGTTTGGTTGTGTAAATAAAATAAGACATTAGCTTATTTTATTTGGGTTAGAATTCTCTAGCCACCTTGAGAGAATTTTGGAGCTTCCTTATTCTTCTTCAAACTTTGACGAAGAACGCGAAGAACTTTCGCACATCGACGAAGAATGCCACGTTCTCGGGAACCGTCTTCCGCAACGCCATACCCGCGACACCGACGACGTCTCCTTCCGCGTCATCTCTTCCACGACGGTTTTCCGCGACGAAATCACCGTCAAAGAGATTCGAATCCTCGCTTCACGACATCGACGTCCTTCTCCCGTGACGCCGACCACCGCGACGCTCGTCTTCCGCAGGTCGTTGCCGAACATCGTTCTTGAAACTGAAGTAGGGGTTTATTTTATTCTCTTGTTCATGATTTATACCGTGAATATTTATTCGAGAAATTTATCCAATTGTTAGCAAATAACGTGAGGGGGCCGGACCGCACGAACACGGTCGACCCTCCTCCTTTTCATGTTGATATTTTTGTGGATTGAAAACGGGTGTGGCGCGGTGCCATCGCACCGCGCAGGATCATACGGCAAGAAACGCGCGGCGTCGTCGCGCCGCGTCGTAATATAATGCAAGGACGCGACACCGTCGTGCCGCGTCGAAGAAAGTTGAAGGCGCCGCGGCCGGAGCGGGGCCGCGGTGGAGGGGCACGGTGACGTCGCACCGCGCCGGACAATGAAGGTTGCGGCCGGTTCCGGACCGCGGCGGAACGAGAAGACCGGCGGCCAGCCGGGCCGCCAGTGTCAGAAGCCGGAAGGGGGACCGGCCTTGCCGGTCCCGTTGAGGAAGAACCGGCCAGGTCGGGCCGGCCGGAAGGGAGGAAAAACTGGGGGGAATTAATTCCCCCGACCAGCCATAATGGCCCCCCATTATGAGGGGGGCCAGTTTCACAAAGGGTGGGCAGGCGGCCCCCCGTTTTCCAGCAGCTCGGCCTTCGGCCGAGCTGGCAGCGCGCGGCGCGCTGTGCTGGACCGGCGCCTGGCCGGTCCGCCAGGCCAGGCCGGGCCGCGCCGGGCCGGTCCACGTCGGGCCGGGTCGACCCTGTCTGGGGCGGGTCGACCCGGTTCGGGCCATCCGGGGGGGTCTCGGGCCGGGACGGCCCGGGCCCGAAACCCCCGTTACCGAGCGGTTTGGATTCAAATGCCCATAACTTGGGCTACGGATCATCAAACGACGCGCCGTCAGCGGCGATGCGATCCTTGGATCGAGACGGTCGTTTTATTATATCGCACTCAAGGTTTCGGTTTACTTTGAGTCCGGCCGGGTTGGTTCGTGCACGAAACCAACCGGGCCCTCGGAGCGGAAACGCTCATATCTTGAGCTACGGACGTTCGAATGACGTGCCGTCAGCTTTTTTGTGTTCCTCTTAGTGAGACGGATCTTTTGGCTTACTCTGCCCGAGGTTTGGACGCAGGTGGAGTACGGTTGGATTGGTTTTGCCTTAAAAATCAACCGGGCCCCTGGGATGAAAAAGACAATAACTCTCAGACCGGGCGTCCGATCAACGCGCCGTCTGTTGCGTTGAGTTCCTGTTGACGATACGGAACTTTTGGATACATCAACTCTGGACTATGTGACAGTTGATGTATCATCCTCTCGGCTCGTGGAGCGGACCCTCCCGAACGAGCTTGTTGTGTGCGGGAACCCTAGAGATGGCTGCGACTGTGACTGCTACTACTACTGCTACTGCTACTGCTACTGCTACTGTGACTGCGACGACGATAGTACAGAGATCCTTAGTGGATTTGACGACGACGACTACAGCACTCAGTGATCCTACGTGGATCAGTGCTACAGGTCCTATGTGGGCCCGATCCTGTGTGGGTCCGATCCTATGTGGGTCTGCGCTCAGCGGTCCTGTGTGAACCAGCGCCTACAGGTCCTATGTGGGCCCGATCCTGTGTGGGTCATTGCGGGGGTTAGTTACCTATCGATCCTTCGTGGGTCCAACGAATTAGATGGATCAGTGATCATCTTTATCATTATTCGAAGAATTATACCTGTGTGAGCTGAATCCTATTGCTTTCCTGTGTGGATTGTGTTGTGCTATCCTGTGTGGATTTCGTTTTGTTTTCCTGTGTGGAATACGTATACTTTCCTGTGTGGACTAAGTTGTACTTGGGCTCAGAGGTTGGAGCGTATTGGAATTGATGACTTAGGTATATGTATGGGCATATACCTAAGCAGTGTTGGTTGTTACTTCGTGATTGTATCTTCCTTTGTGGTTTATCCTTTGTGGATTTTGGGAGACCTTCAGGGGTCTCAGGGTCCCTACTGAGTAGCTTATACTCACCCCTGCACGGGCTATGCCCGCACTACATTGTGTTGGTTGCAGATGACGGACAGCGTTGATCATGGCTGAGGCTTGTAGAGCAGAACGGTACCTAGAGGTGGACCACTGGGCAGGACGTGCCCGGAGCGGACAGCGGGACCCGAGGAGCAGTGGAGCTATCTGTAGCCACCCTTCAGGTGGGATTTCCAGTGGACAACTCGGTGTAGCGGCTTTTACTTTACAGTTGTTGTTTTCCCTTTCGAGTTGTACTTTACTTTCAGTTTGGGTTTTTATACTGGCCCATTTACTTTTCTGCACTTTCAGTTGTACTCTGTTCTTACTTAGTGTTTACTTTTCCGCTTGTTTACTTTACAAAGGCAATGCCTTCCCTTTTTACCGGGATTTATGCCTTGGTGCTAGTCTCCAGCCCCTGGCCTATGAAAGGCGGGCTTGGGGTAGTCACGGCACGTGCCCCGAGGACGGGTCGTGACAAGTAAAAGTAAGTTCCATCATATAAATGATATATAAATTAATGAATCCAAATCATTCTTCATGCGATCTTTCCTTTACATAGTTGTAATATAAAATTTTGGAGAAAATATGAATAGTTATTAACATTAATAAACATATTATCTCACTATTTGGACAAAGTCATTATGAAAATGTACCCTATGTGTGTATTCACAACAGTGATGCTCATCCATTCATGCTTGAGAATCTCATTTAGAGTCTTGAGCCCAATTCTGTATTTGAAGTAACTTCCATATATTTCTTTTTCACATTCAATGTTATACATATATTTATCTTTAAATGTGTTCACTACATGAAGTTGTAATGATAATAAATGTTTCTCTGAAACTGGTGAGGAGAAGCTACTCTCAGAAGGTTGCTTCTTTTTCTGGTTGATTCAGTAGATTTTTTTTATTTGACCTTACATTTCTCTGCTAATTTATCCATATATAATATAATACCTCACTTTAGACCTTTTATCATCATCTGTTATAGGTTTTTCATATGAAATATTTTTTGAATGACATACCTCGTGTATCTTTATAAGATTAGATGGTCGTGCTATGAAAGCTCCAATAGTATCTTTGACCATTATAATATATGGACCATCAAGTGGAATAGGCAGCTCAGTTGTCAGATCATGAGATACCTCAATCCCCACTCTCATGTGATATTTTGGGAGGTATTGATGGTTTATATTGTCTCCCAAGATATTATACATTGTACCCATCACAACATGACAGTATGTGAATGTTGAAAGATATAAATCACATACAATTATACCCTACATAATTTTAGTAATATAAAGTTATCATAAGTTGTTTTATTCACATTTAAGAGAAAGAGTAATGAAAAAATTGATTACCATGGATAAGATATGTAGTTTGGGGGAATGACCAGCCTCAAAGCTAGTTGGATCATTTGGTTCATGTGCGGATCTTTACTCTACTGTTGGTTCACTTTGATCCTTTCTCATACATTAGTCTACCAAACCAAACCAAAAAATAATATCTTGTAGTGAGTCTATTTGTGTCTACAATAATATCACCACATTATATGTATCTTCATGTGGTTTTATCTTCTTGATATATGTTTCAGGAGATACTCCAAAACCTAATCCTCGAACGTGACCATATTTTTTAAGCTACTATAAAGCTACTAAAAGTAGCTTGTCTTCTGGTACAGTCATTGCCAATTTTTGTGTCTAAACCATATAAAAAATATGAACATAAATATATATTTTTATGTAATATTTTTATAAATCATAATGGATTGAAATTATTTCACACTTACACATGTTTCCCATATTATTTTTGTGTTTTCATCAACTAATTTACCCTCCTTATTTACACGATCCACCTTTCATAACACATGATGTGGGATGGAAGTGGCTTCAGATTTTGATTCATCAATATTCATATAAACAAAGGAACGTATATTGTTTCATATCATATAATTAACCTTTTATTATTGATTTAAAATACATACCAATTTCTTCTCTAATTAAGAATACATCATCCTTGATTTTTGATATGGGTACATTGGTTTTGATGCATGTTCTTTATTTTTAGAACTCTTTTTATGTTTCATAAATTAAAAAATGTTGAATGAAGTTGGATAAAATAAATAATGTCAAATAATATATTATTGACTGAAATGCACCCAAAATGATTTCCCATTTCAACGATTAATTAAAGCATCCCATGTTTCCAGTTTTATAATGTGTACATAAGAAACTGATGAGTGGGGTTTTACCTTCCCCTCAGCATCCCTAATATGTAACTTCATAAGAAGAGTTTGGAAGCCTCTAAGGGATTTTCTAGTGGCAATTAAGACAAATTTATTATGGAAATATTCTAAAATAAATGAACTCTACAAGAAATAATGAAAATTAAATCAACATTTAATTCTATATTTTTTTAGTAAAATAGAGAAAGTATATCGTAACATTATAATTATATATTTCTAAAGGATTTCCTTTATTACTAGTTAGATGTGGAACCATGAATCAATATCAATCGACACATTAATCCTCATTGTGACCCCAAGAAAACTAATTAACATTGACTAGTTGGGGTCAATAGCTTGGTTGCGTTGATTCCAACCAACCTCAAACTTTATACCCTGACTTATGGCCTTGATATTTTTACTCAGTACTGTGATATTGCATCATTATTGTGTTTTTAATCAACATTTTATTGATCCCCTAATAATTTTGTAGTTTTATCATCAAAAGCCTATTTTTCCTCAGGATTGGTAACTTTATCATGTGCATTATAATTTTCCTTCATAAGTAATCAAAAATTTAATTTGTCTTGAATAATAATAATACAATACACTCCATGCATAAAAGATCTCATTTTCATGCATCTTGCATGAAAATTTTTACTGTCTTGAACAAAGATATAATAATTCAATACTCTGGTACAACTAAACTCCACTACCTTTATTTAATCCATCCTCAGATTCTTGATTGTCTTCCATATCTTGATGATGGATTGGACTCCCTCTTTCAGACTATCTATCCTCCAATAATTTTGGTTCCAAAGTTCCTTAATTACATACCTCCTGAATAGTTATTATTTCACTTTATTGCTTGATATATGTCCCCCATATTTTGTGGACATCCACCTATGTTGCTTGAACTACTCTAACCAAAATTAATCTCATACGGGTAATAGTGATCATTTTGGATGACTACTTCTCAGAGTAGTTCAAATAATATATTAGATATGGGGGATGAGTCTCAAGAAACAAAATGAAATAATAATTTTTTATGAGACAAAAGGCCCCTAACACGACTATGAGAACATCAACTCATCCCCATTGATCTTCACCAACTCTAAAATATGTTACTAGTACTTTTCCCTCACCTGTATCTCAAATATAAGAGCTCTATATCCACTGAGGTTCAAAAATAACCTAAATGAAATTTTAATTATGGATTCTAACATAATAAATTTCAAAAATGAAGGAATGAACATTCAAATCCATGTGAATTCCACTCACAGTCATTTATTTCCACACACAAACATTTACTATTTGCCACTTCCTATGAAATGTTTCTTATTTTGTAAGGTCTTAAAGGAGATACAAACTTGTGTTGGTATTAGTGTATGTCGGATGGGAGATCTTGAAAACCAGCCATTTCTTCAAGTTTCCAAGAGAAAGTATCCTGAATATGGATGCAAAAGCAGGACCAGAGAGCTCTACTCATTGTAGTAGGAAAACCTTTGAGAGTCAGATTGGAAGCCTTTAAAATTTATCAAGGATTAAGGGGAAGAGAATCAAAAGGTGTGTTTGGCATTTTTTTTTCACAAAAAAATGTTAAACATGAGTATTTCTAGGATTTCACTCATCGTAGTGGTATTATAATCCAAGTATTATTAACTGTAGAGTTCTAATAGGATTCAATGTGACTACACTCAAATTAAAAGTAATTTTTGATGAAGTTTTTTCAAAAGTAACCAAGTGAGTCAAATAAGAAAATTCATATCAAAAAACCAAACAAATTCATTAATTATGTTTTGATTAATTTTTAGGTGTCATTTCTTATGTTCTTGAGAAGTAGTAAATGAGGAGTATGAAAGGATGGAAGAGTTTAAGAATGAGTTGGGAGATGCATTATTCAAATTTGTGGCAGCGGCATTGATAGAGATTAATGAATACAATTTGAACAGGAGGTATGTCATCAAGTAACATTGGAACCAAAATGATGGGAGGAAGTCTAGTTTGAAAGAGGGAGTTCAATCCGTCATCAATAAGTGGAAGGAAATAAAGAGTCTAAGGATGGTTTAAATAAAGGTAGTGGAGGTTATTTTTACTGTACTATTAAATTATTATATCTCTATTCAAGACAGTAACAACTTACATGAAAGATACATGAAAATGTAAACTTTTATGCATGAAGTGAATTCTGTTATATATTTATCTCACCAAAATGAATCCATATTTACACAACCATATTTTTAAACCTATGGTCCTTTTTAATGAAAAGTTATTTATGTTTCTTATGACTATTATGTGTTTTATTCTTCTTTCAATTATCATACATTATGAATATTTTCATAAAATAAAAATGAGATACATGGTTTTAATGTGGATTAGGGGCATGGAAAATCATCTCAGAAAACCTACCTAGTTACTTTACTTAACCACTTTATGTGCATGTTGGTGCTCATGTAGTTTATGTTTCTTTGGGTTGAATTGTTTATTGGAAGGTATAGAGTATCAAATGATAACTAGTGAAGACTTGTGGATTTTGTGTCATCAATGGTAGGTTGGTTATTCATATAGGGTTTTATTTTTACATATGATTTATCAAATTGTTATAGTTTTTATACTTTTAGGCATTTATATTCATGGGATTCAATTATATACCAACCCACAAACCAACTACCACCATGCACTGAATTTCAAACCACATGTTGTCCAACTATCCAACACAAACCTCATTGTGATTAAATACCCCCTCTTAGTCCTTATTCATATCACAACATGAGGTAAACTAGTGACATGTAAAAAAACTAGAGTAACAAATAAGATCTCTCAGTTAGTGCCCAGTTTCCCCTGACCAATAAAGGATGTGAGTTATAGAATCATACAAGCTAAGTTTAAAACATAAATAATATCGATAGCTACCCTCACCCCTAAAACCCAACAATTAATAGCCTCATATAAAATGTACCCATAGAATAACAAGAACATTCCCACATAAGGAAAGTAACAAGCATCTCATGGTGATCCACAACCCGCAAAAGGGTAAACATGAAAAGGTAAATCAAGGGTTGTCTTTCACTTCTACCATTTATAATACTATGTGCCAACTGGGCGTTTAATAATAAAACATGACTTCGGATGACAAGCCCCTTTACATTTAGTAAATAACCATTTCAATCCTCACTTATAAAATGATGGAAATCACCACCACTATTTAAAAACGTTTAAATGTCACCCTATAAATGGTACTTCTTTTTTAAAATCCAAAATAATGGAAAAGGCCACCCATTTACAACAAAAAAAATTATTAAGAAACCATCAAGTCATTTTTCTCAAGGGTAGGATCACACAATCCTTTCAAATAACCATTTTTAAATCCATCGAAGAACCACTTTTTAATCCATTCAAATCTCAAAACCTCACTTTAAACCCATATTCCCTATAAAACATAGTTTTCACTATTTGAAAACCAAAACTGGGTCAAAACCAATGCAAAACAATAAAAACAATTCAAAAATACATATAATCGTTTCAAAATAGAATAATACCTATAAACATTCGATTTCAAATATGGAAACATGTAATTCATTTGAAAACCCATTTATTACAAGCTGAAAACATAATGAAATGGATTCAAGTCACCATAATGCAATCACATATAATCTTAAATTCATAAAAAGGGAATTTAGAAAGCACATTCACACCTTGAATTATAATATGAAACAATTTCATAGAAGCACCTACCTCAAATAGATGAGAATGAAGAAAAATCATGTCTCCTTCTATGAAGATAGAATGAGTTTATAGAGTAGGGGTGGCGTTGTGTAGGTATAGGTAAGTGAGAGAGATAGAGAGAGATATATATATGGGATGTAGGGTTCATCATGATTAAGAGCAATGCAAAAATGTGAATCGCAGAACCTAAAAAAATCATACAACAAAAGAGGAAAGGGAGAAAATAACATACATTGGATTCTAGCCTTGATTCGTCTAAGAGAAGGTAGAGGAGTAGCACCGGCAGTAGGGGAGTTCCACGAGAGTTTGAGAATCATAACTAAATGAGTCATGCTTAGTGTTCTTTTAAATAGATTTGGGACACTTTTATCAGCGCTTTCCAAAAACTGCTGATGAAAAGCCCTTTTATCAGCGCTAAATTGATAAGTGCTGATCAAAGGAATCATTATGAGTGCTTTTTTAGTACTAATAAAGATCGATCTTTATGAGTGCTAAAAAACCACTGATGAAATTAACCTTTATTAGCATTGATAAAGGAATTGTAATTATAATTATAAATAAAAAATTTGTAAAAATATTTATATAATTATATATTTGTTTATTATAATTTTATAATTATTTAAATATATAATTATTTATTTATAATTACATTGATAATTTTTAAAAAAATGCATATTATTTAATTTATAATTATAAATATATAATTTTATAAATATAGTAAATATACATTTATAAATATATTTATAATTATTTATTTATAATTTTAAATATATTTATATCATTATATATATTTATATAATTATATATATATTTAATAAATATATAAAAAATATATATATAGTAAATATATTTATTATAATTTTATAATTATAAATATATTTATATCATTATATTTATTTATATAATTATATATATATATAATAAAAATATAAAAGTATAAAAGTATTCACTGCTTAAATATATTTATTATAATTTTATAATTATTTAAATATATAATTATTTATTTATAAATATACAAATAATACTTTTAAAAAAATATTTATATATTTATATAATTATATAATTATATATATATCCTCCAGGGTGCAGCTCAGTGGTAGTTGCCCCTATAGGTCTTGGTGAGGTCTCAAGTTCAAGTCTCACCAAGTATTATATTTAAATAAATTTATTATAATTATATATATATTTAAATATATATAATCATTTATTTATAATTATGTAAATACCTTTTCAAAAAATAATATTTATTTATTTATAATAATTGTAAATTTATAAATTTATAAATATAGTAAATATAAATTTATATATTTATTTATAAATATTTATTTAAAAATATATTTTTAACATTATTAATGGATAATCTTAAATACATGCATTTTAAAAATCAGTGAAATTGAATAATTTAAAATGAGTACACTTTAAAAATATTGAAAAAATGGTTAAGTTTTATTAATTAAATATAAATTATTAAAAAAATTTGGATATATATATTGAAGTAAAGATGAATACATATTGAAAATATTAGAACATAGTAAATAAATATATATGAAAATAAATAATAGAAAATGATCAAATTCAAAAACTAAAAATATTAAAAATGAATAAATATTACCTAACTATAATAATATTAAAAATAAATAAATAAAATTGACCTATTAAAGATATATTATATTAAATGTATCATGTTATAATGAAATTTTAAAATATATGCTAAAATTTGAATAAATTACATAAATATTAGGTATGTGTATTTATATATAAGATTTCAATAATTGCGTAAATATTTGTGTGTGTGTGTTGTATATAAAAATACATTAATTATATATATGTATGTGGAATCAATGTAACACACGACATTCAATATATGTTAAATTAAAAAATCAAACAACATTAAAAATGAATAAGAAGTTAATCTGCTCACATTTTTTTCATTTTCTATATATTTATATTTAATATATATTATTTATTACAATTTATAATTAATATATGTGTGTGTGTGTGTTATACTTATTCATTTTTATTAATAATTATTTCATTAATAAATTTTAAATAATTTTTTAATTTATTCATTTTTAATTTTTTTGTATAATTATTGCAATTTACTCATTATATATATATATACTATTTATTAATATTTATAATCTATATATAAGTATATTAAAATTATTCATTTTTATCAATAATTATTTAATTAATAAAATGTTTTATATTTTTCTTACTTTACTCATTTTTAATTTTTATTTGTTTAATTATTTCATTTTATTCATTTTACATATATATATATATATATATATATTTATTTATTTAATATATAATATTTATTAATTTTTATAATTTATATATATGTATATTCAATTTATTCATTTTTAAAAATTATTATTTAATTAATAAAATTGTTTTTATTTTTTTATTTGTTTAATTATTTCATTTTATTTAGGAACTTTATCAGCGCTAAAAATAAAGTGCTGATAAAAGGTAATTTTTATCATTGCTAAAAGAAAGTGTTGATAAAGGTTACCCTTTATCTGCACTAGAAAAACATGATGATAAAGGGTACCCTTTATCAGTGTTTTTTTAGCGCTGATAAAGGTTGACTTTATCAACGCTTTTTGCAAGCATTGTTAAAGGCCACTTTTATAGTAGTGGTTCAAGGCGGGAGGTGGAGTTTTTTATTGACTTCCATCCTAAGACCACTCTGATATCTTCTACAACATATTGGAGAAATTGACTATGAGGTCCAACATGAGCAGATATCCTAAAGAGATTCACCATATGGATTATCTGAAGGAGGTAATCAAATCATCCTTTTTCTGGGATGGATGGTGGTTCCATTCATGTTGTGAGAGGAGGTGATGATGGAATTTCACACTTATCCTTTGGTTGTACATTTCTATGTAGTGAAGATGTATAGGGAACTTCAGTGGCATTTTTGGTGGGATGACTTGAGGTGAAGTTTTGTTGTGTTCATCTCTAGATGTCTCACATTTTAGCAAGTGAAGGTCAAGAACCAGATTCTGGGAGATTTTTTGCAAACTCTTGAGATCTTAGAGTGGAAATGAGATAACATTTCCATGAATTTTGTGACAAGGCTTCTACAGATAGTGAGAGGCCATGATTCCATTTGGGTGATAGTTCACTAGTTTACCAATTTTGAAGACTTCCTTACTAATAGGGAACATAGTTTGGGGCAGTTGTACATGTGGGATATCTTCCACCTTCATGGGGTTCCTGATCACACTGTGATTCACTATTAATTTCGACCCTATGTTAAACTGATTTTGTATCATAAATTACAAATTTAATAAAAAAATTCAATTCATGTTTGATTTAATTATTTTGTGTTTTTTATTGTTAAAAGGAAAACTTCATGGGTTTTTATGATTTCATTATAGGTGGAGGTGATTTGGAGATCCCACAATGATGCGGAAGGAAAATGGGCCAAACTGCATGGAAGCCCATGAACACATGTCCAATTGTTTGCATTCTATGTGAAATATGTGCATCCAAATGGTCTAAAAAAATTATCCAATCCAAAACTTTGTGGGATACAAATCATATCAAGTAACCCAATCCCAATTCATCCATCTGGTGGCCCAACCGAACTGATCTATCCAGGAAACTGAATCTGCACAAAGTCAAAATTTTGGTTCGGTATTCTGATAATATCTCTCATCCTAGATGTACAATAACCGCCAAATTTTACAAGGTGATAGTAAATATGCTATAAAAAACTCTTATATTTTTTTAAATTCAATATAATTCCATTTGAAAATCCAAAATCAAGACACAAGTGGTATCTCAAAAACTGTGTGCCTGAAACCACTTCCCATTTTGGCTATAAAAGGGCACCTTGGGCACCCCATTTTAAGTTCGAACAAGAGGAAAGGTGATGCCATTTTAAAGACCCAAAGGATTGCTCTAATCATTCCAAGTATTTCTAGAGTCTATGGGAATTTATACTTCAATATATATGGCTTCCTCCCTTTCCATGGAGTTCTAAACTCCTTATGATCACTTAGGGAGGAACATGATGTAAATCTTGAGCTTCTTATTTTTAATAATTAAATGATATTTTTAATTATAGGTTTTTATGTTGTTTTTTTAATCTTATATTCTTATTTTATTTATTTATGTACTATTATTTCATACTTGACTCATATGATCGTGTTTTGGGGTACTCATTCATGTGATGTTTCACACACTGTTCACCACTTCTTCTTACCCCTTTCAATTGCGGTGTTTATGTGGTTTATATTGGTCAATTGAACTCTCATAAATAATGTAATAGAAATTTACTTTCATGTCATGGTAATACATTTAAATAACATACAAACCTAGATAGTGCATCGAGTCCTTCATGTGTTTCCTTGGTGAGTTTCAGTTATGAAGTCGAACACAAATCACCCAATCATCGGCGGTATCTGGTGAATCATTGTGTGTTTCCAAATGAACCATAGGAGATATCCTAGTATAAAATAAGTAAAATTCTATTTCTAGGCGTTCAAAACTAGGGATTAAAATATATATACCCTTTCTATTGAAGTGATTAAGTATGAGAATCATGAGAATTCCCCAGGTTGATCACGCTTAATTAATTCTGTTAATTTCCACTTTATTTTATTGCTTTCCATTTTCTTTTGGCTTCTTAAATCATCAAAACCCCAAGTTTTCCAAAACCTCATTCCCATTTTTTTCATAATCACAACATTATTTTTGGATTAATGATCTAATCCTCCACCGAGAGACGAACTAGTGTTCCTTCTATACTGCAGAAATTCTTGTAAAACTAAACATCTAATTTGATGCGCTTGATAATGTGATCAAATTTTGGAATCGTTGTTGGGGATCCAAGATCGTTTTTTATTTATTTATTTCTTTTGATTTATTTATTTTAATTTTAATTTATTACACCTTTCAATATCCCCCTTCCCTTTTGATTGTTTTTTTTGTTTGTTTTTTGTTTGTCTTTTGTTTGTTTTTGTGTGTTTCTTCATCTCTCTCTCTTACTCTCTCTCTATATATAATTATATATTATAACATTGTCTTTTATTTTATCCTTTAATTATTATTAATTTATTTTATTTTATTCATCTTTAATTATAAAAAGAAAAAAAAAGATACAAAAAACAAACTTTACAAATTATTTGCATTACCCAATCAGAAAGAGAAAAACTTCTTGAATTTGACCTAGAAAATGAAAATAAACTTCACTCAAAAATTATTTCATCTAGAGTAGGATAGTCAATTAACATTGAGGAAACCCTTATGGAACCTCAATTGGTCCCAAACCAATCAAAAATTCAACCAAATCAAACCCTATAATTCATGGCTATAAATAATCGAACCTTAAAAGTACTGACCACCATGGATGTGGAGTACCAACCTGCATACATCCAATATCCCAAAAAAGCGACCATATTTGAGATTATATTGGGTCTCACCCACCTCCTTCATAAATTCCATGGTCTTCCCAGTGAGGACTCTCACAAACTTCTCAAGGAGTTTCACATAGTGTTCTCTACTATGAAACCCGAAAATGTGTCTGAGGACCTCATTAAGTTTAGGGACTTCCCTTTATCCCATAATGGTGTATCCAAAGACTAGATATACTATCTTCCTACCAAAATTGTGGGATTGAATGACCTAAAAAGACACTTTCTAGATAATTTATTCACTACCTCTTGAACTGCATCAATTAGAAAATAAATATTTGGCATTAGGCAATCATAAGGATAGAGCCTTCATGAATATTAGGAAATATTAAAAAGACTTTGTTCAAGTTTTCACCACCACAAA
Organism: Viscum album; assembly: GCA_963277665.1. Lineage (NCBI taxonomy): Eukaryota > Viridiplantae > Streptophyta > Magnoliopsida > Santalales > Viscaceae > Viscum > Viscum album. The sequence continues at coordinate 823,186,345 of OY728165.1, forward strand.
ATTAGTGAAAATTTTATAATTAAATAATTCTATGAGGTACTTATCCCCATGGATCATGGTATGATAGATGCTTCAGCTGGTGATTCCCTAGTTGATAAAACTTTTTCTGACACTTGTGACTTAATAGCCAACAAGGCTCAAAATTTATAATAATTTGGTACACGAGCAATTACACAAACCCAAGGATTTCATGAGGTAATTCATCCATCCCTTGAAAAAATGGTAGATAATAAACTTGATGAGATGAATACCCATATATGGCAATTATCTCAAGCATAAGGTAATTTACACTCTTATTATATTCCATTGAATTGTGGTATTTGTTTTGATAATACTCATTTTTCTGACCAGTGCCCACAACTTCAGGATTCATCTAAGTCTTGTACAGTAGTATTACCAGGGCATCATTTTCATCAAGCACCACCCTTTAAGAAATAACTATTCAGGACAAATCCAAACCCTGAGTGGAAATCACAACCATAGTGCGAACAAAGAGTCAACTTGAGCTACTGTAAACAGAACTAGTATCAACAAGGAAAAGGTATGCAATCTTCTTATCCTTTAACATCTCTAAACAATCATCCTCCTCCCAAATTTGAACTAATCCTCGAGGACAAGGTGAAGAAAATGGAAACCAGAACCTCCAGTTTCAACAGACCACACAATCAGCTATTCAATACCTACGAACTCAAGTGGGACAATTGGAAAACATCATCAGTGAGATAAAGATGCAAGGTTCTAGATAACAACTATCCCAGCCTGTTTCTAATCCAAAATACAAAGGCAATTCTTGTGAAATCACACTTCTTAGTGGTAAATAAGATTCTTATTCAAATGATTCTACCCAATAGATATGTCCTACCCTTGAAAACTATCTTTCTCTACTCACAAAAGTATCAAGTGAAGAAAAAAAATAAAAAAGGGTAAATAAATTATCATTGAGGATTCCCCTGAACAATCCATTCCTCTTCCTTTCCCCCAAATACTCTCTAAATCTAATAAAAAAATTTATAATGAGATTTATAATGAAATAATGGATACATTTAAAAAGGTATAAGTTAATATTCATTTATTAGATATAGTAAACATATCCCTTTATACACCAAATTTCTTAAAGATATTTACACCCATAGACGACGACTGAAGGGAAATAAGAGAGTCAACTTGGGAAGGAATGTCTCGGCCTTAATACAACCAAAAATACCATCCAAATTCAAGGATCTAGTCACTTTCAAAATACCTTTAACCATTGGGGAGAACATATTTTCTTATGAAATTCTAGATTTGGTTACTTCTATTAATGTGATGCCTTACTCTATGTACACTTCTCTATAGGTTGGAGATCTTCAACCAACAGGCATAATCATGAAACATTCTAACCAAAGGACAACACTCCCATTTGGAGTGATTGAGGATGTCCTCATAAGAGTTTATAATATAATATTCCTCACATACTTCTACATTATAGAGATGGAAGATACCCAAACCTAAGGACATGGCCTCTCATACTTGGGATGACATTCCTCGAAATAGAAAATATGATCATCAATGTTCATAATGGTATGTTTTCCATGGATTTCAGTGGAGAAAATTTATGTTTTAATATCTTTTATTACATGAAACACCACATTTAAGAGCACTCCACTCTTAATATCTATTCGATGGAAGTTCTCTCTAATGACACACACACACCAAATTCTATTCTCAATCAATACTCTCATTCATTTTCCTATTCTTTACCCTTGTATTATTTGAGTTTAGATTCATGTTTTGAGTGTTGTGTGGGTTCAAAAAAGTGTAAATTTTGTGCTTTAATTGATGAGTGTGTTCATTCTAAGGTACCCATGACCATTGATGATTCTGCAAATCTCTTTTCCATAGATTCTCTTTCCTTAGATAATAAACATGAGTAGATAGATAGTTTCATGGACCTAACTCCCCCTAAATCCCCTCTATCAATCCAAAAACCATCAGTTTTGGAATTAAAACCACTTCTATAAAATTTAAAATATGTCTATCTTGATGTTATTGACCAATTTTCCATCATTATTTCTAATAACCTCTCTACACAGTAGGAATCAAAACTGCTTGACCTTTTGAGAGAGTATAAAAAGGTGATAGAATGGACATTGGAATATATTACTAGGATTATCCCATCTATTTTTATGCACCATATACTTTTAGATGATGAGGCTAAACCTATAATGCAATATCAGCACTGGTTAAATCCCACTCTCCTTTAAGTGGTAAAATTGGAATTATGTAAATTACTTACTGTTGGGATCATTTATCCTATATATGATAGTAAATGGGTTATCCTAGTGAAAATTGGGACTAAAATAATTGTAATAATAGTAGTGTCAAATTAAATGAATGAATTGGTTCCAAAACATGTGCAAAATAGTTGGTGAGTCTCTATTGAATACCATCGAATGAATCAAGCCACATTAAATGACTGATTTCCTCTAACTTTTGTTGACTAAATATTATAAATTTTGGCTGGTAAGTCCCATTATTGTTTCCTTTATGTCTATTCAGGTTATTTCCAAATCCATATAACCCATGAAAATCAAGAAAATACAAAATTTACCTATCCATTCGGTACATTTATATATAGAATGATTCCTTTTGTTCTATGTAATTCTCCTGGTACTTTTCTGTGATGTGTATTGAATATTTTTTTATGAGTACCTTGAGAATTTTATGTAAGCATTTATGGATGATTTCATGGTTTATGTCTCTTCCTTTTATGATTGTTTGGAAAACCTAGGTTCTATCCATAATCATTGCATTGAAAATATCTTGTATTAAATTACGAGAAATGTCATTTCATGGTTGATCAGGGGATAGTTCTTGGTCATGTTATTTCAAATGAGGTAATTCAAGTTGATAAGTCAAAAATTGAATTAATTTCATCCCTTAAATATCCAAAATGTGTTCATGAGATGAAATTTTCATGGGTCATGTAGGTTTTTACCATTGATTCATTAAAGACTTTAGAAAGATATCACTTCCCTTGTCCCAGTTATTACAAAAAGACTCTAAATTTTTATTTGATAAAAAATTTGAGGATGAATTAAATTCACTAAAAATGAGTCTCGCATCACCTTGCATCATCCCACCACCAAGGTGAGATCTCCCCTTTTAAATTATGTGTGATGCCTCTAACTTTTCAGTTGGGGCAGTTTTATCAAAAATGATTGAGGAGGCTCCTCGTGTTAGTGTGTATATCACACGTACCCTTGACCCTTCCCAGTTAAACTAAAAAACCACTAAAAAAGGGCTCTTTTCTATTGTTTTTTCCTTGTAAAAATTCTATTAATATCTTCTTGGATAAAAATTAATTGTGTTTTCTGACCATGATTCCCTTCAATTTCTTCTTAAGAATGATAAAGCAAAGCCCAACCTCATACGGTGGATGCTCCTCCTCCAGGAATTTGACCTTGATATTAGAGATAAGAGAGGAGTGGAAAATACAGTAGATGGCCACATTAACAAGATTTCCCCACCATTAGACCACTATGTGGACTCATCCCTCCCCATTGGATAATTCTTTTCTTATGAAAACCTTTGTGATGTTGCGGAACATACCCCCTAGTATGCAGAAATTGTGAATTTTTTAGCAACATATTGGGTCCCCACCAATTTTATCACTTCATAATCCTAGAGAATTAAGAATGATTATTTATGGAATGTTTGTGATGCCCCTTATTTTTGGAGACTTTGTAGTGACTAAGTTGTTAGTAGGTGTGTCCCCGACCATGAGTTCACCTCATTTTTTAGATTTTACCACACATTGGCTTGTGAGGGCTACTTTGGATCTCAACGTACAACTATGAAGGTCCTTGACTCAAGACTTTATTGTCCAGCATTTTATAAATATTACCATCAATTTTTTAAGTCATGTAGTCAATGTCAATTCACATGGAATATCTCCAAGAGGAATGAAATACCCTAATAGTCTATGTTATTTTTTGAAATATTCAATGCATGGGACATTGAATTCATGGTGCCTTTTTCAAATTCATTTGGAATTGTGTACATCTTAATGGCTATTTATTACATTTCTAAATGGGTGGAAGAAAAGGCTACTAGGACTGATGATTCTTGAGTGGTTGTTGATTTTGTGAGGTCCTAGATTTTCAGTAGGTTTGGTTTGCCAAGATTCATCATTAGTGATCAGGGTTCACATTTTTGCATTCACAAAATGAAAAACATGATCTGTAATTATGGGGTTGTTCATAAAATCTTCAATACATATCACCCCCAAACTAATGGATGAGTTAAAATATCAAATCGGGAAGTTAAAAAATCTTGTAAAAAATGGAACAACCCAATAGGAAAGATTGGAGTTTTCACTTGGATGATGCACTTTGGACATACCATATAAATTTTAAAACCCTGATTGGAATGTCACTATATAGGATTATGTTTGGAAAGGATTTTCACCTCCTAGTGGAGTTAGATTAGCATTCATCCTAGGTTGTTAAATAATGTAATACGAATCTCTCATATGCAGGTGAGCATAGAAAGTTGCAGATTCAGTGGTTGGAAGAAATTTAGTATTATGCATATAAGAACCCCTGAATCTATAAAGAGAAGAAAAATGATATCCTTGATAGGATGATTTTTCATTAGAAGTTTCATATTGGTGGTAAGGTCCTCATATACAATTACATGCTAAATCTCAACTTAAGTAAGCTTAGTTTCTAATGGCTCGGTCCTTACACTGTTACTAATATTTACCCTTTTAGTGCATATAGGTTTTTCATGAGTATAGTGGTCAAAGTATTACCATCAATGGTAAGAGACTTAAACAATTTTATGAGAATTTTCCAAATTAGCTGATGGAGGAAATCCACCTTCAATAAGCAACATACTAGTGAAACCCACCAACTTTTATCCTTCCTTCCCACATTCTCTTATTACAGTGAGGACACTGTATACTCTAGGTGTGGGGGGATGGGTTTATTATTGGGTTAGTTAGGAATTTTCATCATCTTTCTTCTTTTTCTATTTTTGTCTTACTGGATAGTATCGTTACCTTTCCTCCCCTTACCCCCTCACTTTTGTGCCAGAATGTTAATTTTTTATGTCCACTTTATCATGGAAAATTATGCCCACTTAATCATGAAAGTTATTTAAAATGAATGAGGAATTTCCCTTTTTCATGTTTTTTTAACATTTTTATAAAAAAATTGTTTCAATGATGGAATGTGTGTTTTAGTATGAATTTAATATTGAGGTTTGAATTTATTTAAAATTGGTTGTTTTTTAATGATATAAATTGTTTTATCACTTTGAAACATTTGAGAAGAATAGTACCCTTTGTGTGATTAGTTTATGGGAAAATTATGTCACTTAATATCTCCACATGTGTTTGCACCCAACTATGAAGTTTGAATATTTATTACTTAATAGAAGGTAAATATAAGTTATTTTAATATTTATCTAATTTCTAAAATTAGTTTTCCATACGTTCGTTCCTTATCCAATCTTTTTCATTAATGTACTGGATTGACTTATGCGTGTGTACCTGTTATCCAACTTTTGTACACCCTCAAAAAAAATTAAAATAAAAAAACATATAAAAAACACAAAAATATGATTTGTGTCTTAAGAAGGTCAAAATTCACTATTCCTCAACCTTTGATCTTGTTATAACTATTATAATTAGTGTTGTGAGGAGATCAAATAAGGGTTGAGTGATGAGTGTGAGATTTGTTCCAAGTTCAACTTTTGAAAAAGATCATAATAATAATAAATGAGGAGAGTGATGAAATGTAAAACATATGGGGATATATTTTTCAAGAGATAAAGTTTTAACTTCTAGGAATGATTATGTTAGTGGGTCTTTAAATATAATTTCAAAGGATGTAGGGAAGGTTCAGTGGATAGAATCATTTAAGTAGAAAAAATTTAAAATAACCTATTTTTACAGGATAGAAAGTGGAAAGAATAGTATGAAATGGTTGTAACACACACACATGGAGAATTAGTTACATGGTAAAATTATGAATTATTTTCTCATATTGGTATCATGCATCTCTTAGAATTTCATTACGATACAATTTATGAGGCATCTTTTCCCATAATCACTGAGAATAACTCCTTAATGTGATTTTTTCTTTGATCGCATTGCCATCATGGATTAAATTTTCATTTAATGTTAAATATTTGTGAATTTGGGAATATCTTCATTCATAATTTCTATAAATGTGTCCTTTCTCAAGAGTGAAAATGTTTAGGTGTGGGGGTGTGATCGCACTGTGATTCACTATTCATTTGACCCTTATACCACTATGTTAAACTAATTTTGTATCATAAATTCCAAATTTAATAAAAAATGATCTTCATGTTTGATTATTTTTTTCTCTCACTTTTGAAAGCACAATTTCACTTGTTTTGATGATTTCATTGTATGTCGAGGTGATTCAGAGATCCCATGATGATGCGGAAGGAAAATGGGCCAAACTGCATGGAATCCCATGAACATGTGTCCATTGTTTTGTATTTTTTGTAAAATACCTGCATCCAAATGGGATGAAATTTTGTGATCCAATACAAAACTCTGTGGTATACAACTTATCTCAAGAAACACAAGCCCAATTCATTCATCTAACGGTCCAACTAACTGATCTGATCATAGAACCGAATCTGCATGAAGTCAAAAGTTTGGTCTGGTATTATGACTATATATCATATTCCAGATGTCCAGTAGTCACCAAATTTGACATGTTGATATTCAATATTCCTTAAAACAACTCTTTTATTTATTTAAATTCAAGATAATTCCATTTTACAACCCAAAACTAAGACACAAGTGGTATCTCAAAAACTGGGTACCCAAAGCCACTTCCCATTTTGGCTATAAAAGGGAACCTTGGGTACTCCATTTGTATGTTCTAATAGGAGGAAAGGTTTTGCCATTTTTTATACCCAAATTAGTCCTCTAATCATTCATCTTATCTCTAGAGATTATGGTAAGTGCTACTTCAAAATCTATGGCTTCCTCTCTTTCCATGGAGTTTTAAACTCCTTGTGATCACGTGGGGAGGAACGTGATATAAATACCAAGTTTCTTATTTGTATTAATTGAATGATATTTTTAATTATAGTTTTGTATGTTTTTATCTTCATATTCTATTCTTATTTTATTGTGTTATGTACTGGTATATCGTACTCGACTCACATGATCATGTTTGGGGGTACTCGTTCATGTGATGTTCCAGACACCATTCACCACTTCTTCTCCCCCTTTCAATTGTGGTGTTTGTGTGGTTCATATTGGTAAATTTAACTCTCATAAAAACTAACATGACCATGTACTTTTATGTCATTGTAACACATTTAAATAGCATAAAAACCTGGACAATGCATCGAGTTCTTCGTGTGTTTCCTTGGTGAGTTTCGGTTATGAAGTCGAACACAAATTACCCAATCATCAGCGGTATCTGATGAATCATTGCGTGTTTCAGAATAAGACCAGGGAATTATACTAGTATAAACTTATTAAAATTCTGGTTATAGGTGTTACAAACTAGTTATTTAAATATTTATACCCTTTCTCTTGAATTGTTGAAGGATGAGAATCATGAGAATTCCCCGAGTTGATCACGCTTAATTAATTCTGTTAATTTTTTATTTGTTTTATCACTTTCCTTTTTATTTTGGCTTTATAAATTGTCAAAACCTAGGTATTCCAAATCCTCATTCCCATTTTATTTTCATAATCACAACCTTATTTTTGGATTAATGATCTAAGGCTCTGTTGAGAGAAAAGCTAGGGTTCTTACTATACTTCAGAAATTCTAGTAAAACTAAACATCTAATTTTACACGCTCAACAATGAAATCAGTTACCTTGATGATTTTCTCCGACCATGATGTGAAATTCATGTCACAGTTTTGGAGAGTCCTGTAGGGGCATTCATGACCTAGTTGAGGATGAGTATGGATTTTCACCCCCAAATAGATGGGCATACCAAGCACACTATTCAAGTATTGGAGGATATGCTAAGGGATTATGTGTTATACTTATTCTGGAGTTAGGGGGATCACTTACCTTTAAAATAGTTTTCCTATAATAATAGTTATAACCCTAATATCAACATGGAATCTTTTTAGACCCTGTACAAGAGACCTTGTGTGTCACCCGTATGTTGGGCTAAGATTGTTGAGACATCTCTTATTAGGCTAGAGATGGTATAGGCAATGACGTGGAAGGTCCATGTGATATGTGAGAAAATGAGGACCAACCATAGTAGGTATAAATATTATGCAAATTGATTTTGTAGGTCCTTGGAGTTCAAACAGGGAGACTATATTTTTCTAAGTCTCTCCATGAAGAAGATTGTGGAGATTCGGATAGGGAGGAAAGATATCCCGGAGGTTTATTGGGCTTTTTGAGATTATAAAAAGTGTTGGAGAGGTTACTTACCACCTATCCTTACCCCAACGGTTGAATTGGGTGCATGATATCTTTTATGTGTCATAGTTGAGGAGATACCTGCATGATTCTTCACACGTTATTGACTGGGGCGTGTTTGACATCAAGGATGGATCCAACTTCATGGAGTACCCGATGGTGATCAAGGAGAGGTAGTAAAGGATGTTGTGAGGATGAACCATTACCTTGGTTTGTGTGTTGTGGTAGCATGGGAGAATGCAGGAGATCTCCTAGGAGAGGGAGATCCAGATGAAGGCTTAGTATCACCACATTTTTGCTTAGATTGTGATTTTTAGGGATGAAAATATTTTAATGAGGGAATGATGTATAGATTCTGATTTTTCTTTTAATACTTTGAAATATATTAAGAAATATTTTCTAATCCAGACACTGAGACGACTCGCGATTTTGATACATAATGAGCCCACAATTTATTTTATTAAAATATTAAATATATTTTATATCATGTGAGTGTAGTTTTTCAAAAATAGTGAAATATCTCCTAAATAGAGTCTTGGATTGGAAATTTGTGACCATGGTTAAATATGGGACATGGGGTTTACCCTAGGCATAGCCTAAATATGGTCGGTGTTGAATGTTCAGATGAGGTAGTTGTTGACGAGTATGTTAAGTGGATTAATTAAATAATTTATTTAATTGATTCATTTAAGACCCAAAAACCTATTTCCCTCTATAAATATCATGTTATGTAAAATTTTTAGGGTTATTATCATAACACTAAGATTTTTGAGAGGTGGTTTCATCATTCTTCATTGGTGGATCAAGATCGGAAAACAACTGGTGATCAGATCGGGGTGGATCAACAAACAGCAGACACAGCGGATCATCCCATCATTGGTGAATGTGTTCTTCATCAATGATCATTCCATAATCGATGTAGGAATCATCAATTGTGATCTTCACCCTCTTTATTAAATTTTTAAGTCGTGAATTTGATCTGCTTATCTCTTGGTAGAGATTGCACGCCCTTTTCATGATCCCATTGTCGAAATAAATTTTTTTATTCAATTTATTATTTTCTTATGCCATTATCTCACCCTAGATTCCCTACTTTGAAATCATTTTCCAAGAACATTTGGACAATTAAGTTGATTACCCTTGTTATGATGTTTGTACCTCATCTTTTATTGTGTTCTTCTCCATAGGCCTATGGGGTCACAGTTCAAATTTTCCAAGTTGATTTTGAGTGTGATCGAACCCCCAAAATTTATAGTGATTGTGTGAATGATGACCTGGATGGTGATTTGCAGATGTATTGGGTTCCTTTGTAGGATGCGGGTGATGATTCTCGTATATCTGGGATCTGAGACTGAGCAGCAGCGATCGGAGGAGCGGTACGCACGTGCAGGCTTCGTGTGAAAAAATAAAATTTGTTTTTTGGCCATCAGAGGCTAGAAAATGATGGATGGATGAGACCACCACCAATTTCAGGTGGTCAAATGTTGTAAATTGAAGATAAAATGGTAGATCTAAGATCCATAGAGAAGATATGACATTCTATGAAGATCTCGACTACACGGTGTGTACTAGGATGAAAACACATTATGTAGTACCCTAGTTATGGTGACTAGGGTTTCTGGGTGGAGTTAAGTATCACACAATGTGTGGGACCCCCACACACCATGTGACTTGGTGTTGGAAGCTCAGTATGTACTTCATAAGTACACGAGCATGGGCACATCTAGACACACGGACACTGCCTAGTACATAGGCATGTGCTGGTACCCATGAACAACCATGTATGTGGCCAGGTATACAACACAATTTGATGAACATGGGCACAACTAATAGGACATGGTTAGACCCCTGGTGGACAAGACACATTGTGTGGTCCCTATACACATCATGTATGGTGACATGGCCATCGATCAGTTTCCAAAGAAGAAATAGTAAGGTAATGAGGTAGGGTCATACACCATGTGTATCCCCCATATAGGTTGTGTACTTCCCTTTACACCTTCCTTATCTTGTATCTCTTTCATATTGACTCGTATTTTGGTCTACGAGTAGTATGTCTTGAGTATTTTTCTTTGTATAATGAAATGGTGGCCTTCATAGTGAATTTTAAGATAAGATGCGAGATATTATGAGAATGATTATTCTTTAGGTGGTGCTTGATGATGGTAGTGATTGAGCATGATCATTAGAGAGGGGTTGGGGTTGGAAACCCACCTGTCATATCAGGGTGTGGGTCCCTCATACTCCTCACACTAGTCTAAGTGGCACCCCCTAATAAACTAGGGCATGGGTCCTCTATCTACTGAGTGGCACCTCTCTGAAGAACTAGATCATGGTTCATCTACCTACTAAGTGGAACCCCCCAGATGCACTAGGGCATGGGTCCTTTGTTTATCTACTTAGCATCACCCCATAGTGGACTTGGGCATGGATCCTCTACCTACCGACTAAAACCCCCTGAAAAACTAGTCATGGGTCTTCTATTCTTTTGAGTATCACCCACTTGAAACATTATGACATGGGTCCTCTATCTACCAACTAAGTGTCGCCCCCTTATTGCATTGAGGTGTGGATCCTCTACTTAGAGATTGTACCCCCATGACTGTGTGGCATAGTGGCATGGTGTGGGTCCTCCACACGATGCATTTTTTGAATAAAAACGTGATATATTGTACATCTATGTTGGGACTTTGTATCTAAAAGCATATTCATCATCCTAGGTTGAGCTATGAGATGGAGATCCCCTTTTTCTCTTGTATGGGTTTCTTTTATGAGCATATATCTATGTTTTTGGGTTTTATTTTCCTCTTGTTTTGGTTTGATATGACTACTTCTATCATGTATTATATTGATCCCTCTTTAGTTATTGGGGATTCATACTTTGTGTGTATATACTCACCACTACATGGGTTTTTCCTGCATGTTTCGTGTCTTATGAAAATGAAAGATAGGTTGGTGGTGGAATTGGAAGATCTTAGGGATACTTGGGTGAATTTGACCATGTATTTTGGTCGGGATCGGAGATCTAAATCTAGGCTATCTCAGAATTTATTTTCCAGTAGTTTTTAGGTTGGGACATCTTTTCTAGATGGGCGTGTATTTTTTACTTTTCATTTTGGTTTACTTTATTTCACTCTTTTGTATTTTATAGATATTATTATGTGCTTGTTTTTTTACTCTATATGTAACTATCATTTATTATTATTCATATGAACTTCTTCATGGATATGGTTGGGTTTATGTGTATAGTTTCTTTAGAAAAATCCTTCCCATTCTAGTTCTACCTTCTTGATGCTTGTCGCCAGCCCCTAGCCTATGGAGGTAGGCTTGGGTTGTGGAATCATGGTCTTCCACCAACCAGGTAGGCCTTGATGGGTTAGGTCACTATAAGAAAAACCTTATATGATTCATCAGAGTTCATACACTTTTACAAATACCTTTTTCTTTTACATTGAATCTTTTCCATGGGATATCATGTATTTGAACAATTATTGTATTCATTCTTGAATGGGAGACACAGGAGCATCTGATAAGTTTGTATCATCTTAATAATAAAAGTCTATATATATTCTTCATCTAGTGCAGAATGATCTTGTGATGGGATAGGATGCACATAAGTATGTGGGACTTTTAACTTAGATATCTTCAATATGTAAAAAAAGTATCATATATTTTCCACCTGTGAAATTTATATTTTGGCTCATATTCGTCACATTGAATGATGTATTTTACCTTTTTTGACTTATCAACCACGAATGAAAAATTTATCCTAATGTGTTATTGCTTAACCACATTCTTTAATGCACTTTTACTTTAAAAATCTTTTCCAACATGTGATATGTTATCATTTGAGGTAGATGTGTTACCTAAAACACCTGAGATTTCAATACTTGGTGTATTGACATCTCAATAAAACTATTATGAACCTAATATTCCCTATACTAAGGAAGTCAATAATAGAGGTTGGTTACCACTTTCTGGTTCTTGTCCACCTATTAAAGTTATCTGTGATAGTTGATTGACCACATATTCCCCACCCACCTCATATTTGTTGCATCATTTGATACTTCATAATCATAGAAGGGCACATTCATTAAATCTATAGTATCGATAGGAATGTTTCCTATAGTTCCCTCGATATTATTGGCACCATGTTTATAATAATATTTGTTACAAAATTCATATGATAACACATTGGATTATATTCCTGTGAAGGACCAACTTTAATAGATCTCTCATAGTGTAGTTTTATAGAATTAGGTTGTATCTCATCAATAATATAAATGTCCACATACAATTCCATTAAACCATTATTACATCATTTTCTGAATAGAGATGATGCTTCCATCCAGTCCTCATCATCGCACAAATTATGCACAATATTCCATAAGCAATCAACATATTGAAGATTTCAATATTTTATTGAGATCCTTTTACAATGGATATAATATTTAGCACTAGTGAAAGTATTTAACAGTCAGGAAAATATTTGGCAGTTGTGAAAGCCTTTAGCATTTGTAAAAGACTTTAGAAAAAGTGGAAGACTTTGAAAGTTGTGAAAGTATTTGGCAAACAAATTTTTAAATCTTTCGTGAAATTAGAGATAGTACGCGAGACATGGGGGTACAAGAGGCGATTAATGAGTTGTGAATGAGCAATGATAGTCAAGCAAGCGAGTGAAAGCTATTTTTTATGAATGAGTGATGAAAGACGACCGAACCCCATTTTTTCGCTCTACCTCTCTCAACGAACCCGAATCCTACCACTTCCACTCTCACGAGACCCCACTGTCATCGCGACATCATTCTCATCGAACACTACTCCCACCACCGCTACTCCTCTCATTCCAAATCTAAGTTATGTGTTGAATTTTGAGTTTGAGATTTCATTTTGAACATTTTTTATAATGTGTTGATCCTAAATTTCATGGTGGGTTTACTTGGGGGTAAATATTAGATTTTAGGATCAAAATAGAAGGATGGTAGTGGTGTGAGGTTGGTTTATACGGCCTGATAAATGGGGAAGTAACCAAATTCTCATTTAAGAAATGGTTCAGGAATTGTTGCATGACCGGTCGTGGTCCGTCAAACCATGAGACTGAGTCAAGCATGGTTTAGCATTTCACTTGATTTTTGTATTTATACCCCATGATTCTTAGTCCTCGGTAGTGGAGAAATGTATCAAATTAGAACTTATTACATGTTGAGGATTTTAGATTAATTGTTTTCTTAGAATTTTGGTGTGCCATTCCTTGTGTGCATTTTTTGAAATTTTTTGAGATGGAAAAAGATATTTTTATAGAATGTTAGTTTTTAAACATGTTTTTGGTGGGTTTTTAAAAAGGATTTTTTTCTTTATTTTCAATTATAAGAAAAGTAGTTGATTTTTAAGATTGTTTTTAAAAAAATGTTTTGAAAAATAAGAGATGGTTATGTAAGTTTTGGTTGGTTCTCTAAATGAAGGGAATGTTTTAAGGGGGTGTGGTGTTTTTAAAAGCATGTGTGCCCGTGTAAAGTGAGTTTTTGAAAATCTTCTATCACATAATTATACTTTGAATGTGTAATCAAGTGTGAAGTTATTTCATTAAATTTTCAATTCACATAGTAATTTATATTAAATTTAATTTCAAGTGTGTGATTTTGGGTAAAATGGATTTTGAATCCTTTAATAGGGTTTTTGGATTTTAAATAAAAATAAGTTTTTGTTATGTGTGATGGTGTTACATGATTTTATAGATTTCTATTTTTAATTTTTCACTTGATTGAGGTAGGATTGTTTTGTTTGATGTATGGGGTATGAACAAATTGAGTTCATGTTTCATGTTATTTAAATTTTTCCTCCAAGAAAGGTTGTAAAAAATAATGGAAGGTCTATCTTTAGAGGTAAAACTTAGGGTGATTATCTTCAGTTTAGGCTTTATTCAATATTTTTCCTCCATCAATTTGTGATGATATAGGTTTGAAGTATGTGTGTTGGAAGAATGTAGTTGTGTGGGGTAAAAATTGGTGAATCTTTTGTTCTAAAAGTAGTTCTTTAATTTGGTGATTCTCTCTTCAGTAGATTGGGAGTTGATGAGAGCCTTTAAGGTGAATTTGATCTATTTTGTGTTTTGGGTGATTATATATGGGTTCTTGGGAGGTGTTGGGAATTGTGTGGTGCCTATAACTCGATGGAAACTATATTTCTAATGGGTTTAATTTTTAGAGCCTATAAATTGATATCTTGGTTTTGATGGACAGATCATGGAAGCTTTGGTTTGGTGATTGGAGGTCCAAAATGGTTATGGTTTCATTTCACTCTAGTTGGAGAAATTTAGATTTAATTGGATTCACCATGGGTGGTATCCCTAGTTATCTTGATGTGTGTGTGTGTGTGACACCTTAGTTGATTCCCTTTATCTATTTCATTTGTTTCATGGATGATGTGGTTCCTTTCAATTCCTATTTTATTCATATAGTGAATTTTAGTTTTTAAAAAGGATTTTTGAAATAGTTTTTGAAGAATGTTTGAAATTAAAAAGGATTTATTTTATGCATTGTGTGTGGCTTCTAAAGAATCAGTTTCAAGTGATTTTTTTCATTCAAAAAAAAATTGGAATAAAAGTTTTCTAGAGAATCCAAAAACGTGAGGTTGATTTTTTTTATGTATAAATGTATGAAAAGCCTATTTTTCTATTTTATTTAAATCTAGATCAAATGAAATTTATTTCTAATGGAATTGTACAAAATCTTTAGTGAAATCATATTGGAAATTATTTGGTCACACCCAGCATATACCATTCAGTGTACACAGCCTTTTACATTTCTTTGTTAGGTCTTGGACCTAGTT
The DNA here is from genome assembly GCA_963277665.1 of Viscum album. Lineage (NCBI taxonomy): Eukaryota > Viridiplantae > Streptophyta > Magnoliopsida > Santalales > Viscaceae > Viscum > Viscum album. The sequence continues at coordinate 823,201,600 of OY728165.1, forward strand.
TTCATTGATTTTATTTGATATGGTGTTATACTTATTTATTTGTGTTCTATTTTTTATTATAGTCATGTTGTTATTTTATTAATGCTAATTACTCTAGTTTGATGATTATTTTTAATCTGGTTTATTGGGAAAAAACTTCCCTAAGAGTGTTCTGTGATGTCTGGGTACTAGTTTCGAACCTGAATAGATCATGAATAATTTTCATGCCAAGTGGAGATTTGGGTCATGTTTTAATTCTAATGGAAGCCTGAGATGATTTTTTACAAATGGTATCAGATCCATGTTTCTTTCCTCAATATGAGACTAGGTTCTTGAAATACCATTTTTTATTTGGGGTGTTGTGGTAGAAAGGAGAATATGATGGTCATTGGGACTCAGGAGGTTGGGTGGGGGTAGGTTACTAGTCACTACCTACCACTTCAAGCATGGTTCTGCATTCTACTTGGTTTTTTATTTATAACCCTTGATTTGTGGACCACAGTAGTAGAGAAATGGGTTAGATTGGACCTTATGATATGTTGAGGATGTCATTGGACTAAAATTAAATAATTTTATACTTTTATACTTCCATAAATTTCACTTTTATATGTTATAATTTTATACTTTTATAAATTTGTAAAACTGTATACTTCTGTAAATTATGTATAATTTTATAACATATATGTACTTTTATATAGTTTTATAAATTTATATACATTTATAAATTATGTATATTTCATTAAAATCTATATTATTTTATAAATTATATATAATTTTTTACTTCTATATACGTCTATAATTTTATAAACTAATATAAATATATATACATTTTTAATTTATAATTATGTACCTGTATACTTTTTTGAATTTATGAATAGTTTAATAATTTTATACTTTCAAAAATTCAATGTCAGTGTTGAAAATATTTTAAAAAATATAATAATTTCTTTTTTTATTTTTGAAACCATTATTATATTCAATAGTTGTATTTTCTATTATAAAAAGGGTTTTAAAATAGTATAACTTTTATTTTTTTTCCATTATTACATTCAATATTTGTATTTCATCAGTTTTTTATAATGTAAATTTGATTTTATAATTCATTTATACTTATACAAAAAGATTTTTTATCATTAAAAATATGAAGTGAAAAATATTTTTTAAAATTGAAATCTCCTCCATTATATTTATAAATTTCCTTCAATAAGTTTTTATTTTTTTATCATGTGGGATAATAAACCATTTTTCAATTTTTCCTTTTTCTTTCAATCAATTCATGAGATCCATCTTCAATTGAACATCTTTTTTGTATTTATTTTGTTAAGTATTAATATTACCAAATCAAATAGGATGGATATGAATAGAGAATGGATGGATGTCAATCGTATGACAAAAGAGTATGAATATGGGGTGAAAGAGTTCATGAATTTTGCAAAAGATCATACATATAAACCTTCTCAAGTACTCTGTCTATGTTTGTGTTATTTTTATTCAAGACTAATTAGTCCATAGGAGTTATAAGAACACTTGATCTATCATGGAATTGATCAAAATTATAAATGTTGGATTAAACATAGGGAAAAGGCGAATATAGCTAGTGACTAGGATAGCACTACGTTTTATGGATCATCTAATATGATTACAAGTGTGGATAATGAAGAATACCATATCAAGGATTTGATTACGTGTGTGAATGGTGATGAAGATCATATTAAGGAAATAACAATGACAGTAGAAGATGAACTTTGTGATTGTCCAAAATTGTTTGAGAAGTTAAAGAGTTGTGCAACGACATCATTGTATGCTGGTTAAACTAAATATATAACATTTTCAATCATACTAAAGCTTTATAATTTGAAAGTAAGAAACAGATGGAGTGATGCCAGTTTTACTGAACTAGTTTCTCTCTTGGATGATATGATCCCAGAAGATAATGAGCTCCATATCTGAACATGCGAGGCTAAATGAATGTTATGTTCGATGGGTATGATATCTAAAAGAATAAATGCTTGTCCAAATGATTGTATACTGTTTCTCAAGGATCAAAAATCACTTAAATAATTCCCAAAGTGTGGTGCTTCTCGATAAAATAAAGATGAATCAGGTCCAATGAAAATTGTATGGTACTTTCCAATCATTCCAAGGTTTAGGAACCTATAAGGAAGTGAGGAGACTATATGGAAATTGAAGTGGCGCGTATATACAAGAAATAAATATGGGAAACTTCATCACTCATCATACTCTCCTTGGTTAAAGAGAATTGATCATGAGTATCTTGAATTTGGAAATAAGCTGAGAAACATTCATCTTGCATTATCTATAGATGGACTAAATCCTTTTGGTTTTCAAAGCATCACTCATAGTACATGGTTATTTATGTTTGTAAATTATAAATTGTCACTATGGTTATGCATGAAATGAAAATAAATTATGTTATCTATACTTATATTAGGACCAAAACAACTAGGTAATTATATTGATGTTTATTTGGCTACATTGATCGAAGATTTGAAATTAGTGTGGGATTCATATGTTATATTATATGATGCTTATAGAAATAAAGATTTCATGTTGAGATCCATGTTGTACGGGTTGATAAATGGCTTTCCTACTTATAGAAATTTGTCAAGATATAGCATTAAATAAACTCAAGGGTGTTCCATTTGCGAACAAGGTACACAGTCAATTAAGTTGAAACATTCATCGAAGACTATGTTTTTAGGGCATCGTAGATTTCTACCCTGACGACATAAGTACCGATCTTGGATGAAATCATTCGATGGAAATTCAGAAGAATATAAAACACAATCTCCACTAATAGGTGATTAACTATTTGAGAAAGTAAAATATGTGGGAACTGCTTATGGTAATCTATTTTCAAAAAACCTTATGAAAACCGTTTGGAAAAAGAGATTAGTTTTTTTTAAATTACCATACTAGAATTTTCTTTATGTCATACATTTTCTTGATGTTATGCATGTTGAAAAAAATGTACGTGATAGTGTAATCGGCGTGTTACTAAATTCACCCAATAAAACAAATAATGTAATTAAGGCTAGGTTGGATGTGATTTAAATGGGAATACAGGAAGATTCAGTGCCAGTAAATGGTGAAAAATGAACTTTTATTCCTCCATCTTCTTACACTCTTTCCAGGAAGGAGATATATTAGTTTTGAAACTTCTTGAATGATGTAAAGGTTTTATAGGGGTATCAATTGAATATCAAGAATACCGTGTTAATGAATAATTTAAAGTTAAAGGGCCTGAAATCAAATGAATTTCATGTTTTGATGAAAGATATAATTCCTATAGATTTATGTTTTATTTTGTCCAAGAATGTCCATCATACAATAACTAAGCTTTTTTTTAAAGTTGTATGTAGTAAAGTTATAGACCTAGCGAAATTTCCAACTATGGAAAAGGAAATTGTCATTATATTATGTGAATTAGAAATTTTATTCCAACCATCATTATTTGATATGATGGTTTCCTTGGTGAGAGAGATTTGACTATGTGGTCATGTACATTATAGATAGATATACCTCATTGAATGGTATATAAATATTTTGAAAGGGTGTGTCAAAAAATTGAAGTTGTCTATAGGGTTGTATTATAGAGTGATATATTGTTGAGGAAGTCATTGAATTCTGTACTGATTACCTATTCAGTGTGGAAAGCATTGGTCTACCAAAATCTCATCATATTGGGTAGCTTGTGGGTGAAGTAATTTCTAGAAGAGATACTATCACAATAAATATTATAGATTGGGAGAAGACCTATCTTTACATTTTTCATAATAGTTTAGAGGTTTCCCCATATGTTAAAACCTGAAAATAAATTATTAGGTATTTGAATCCATCAATTGATGAAAGATGGATACAAAATACACATAATCAATAGTTTCTAGGATGGTTTCGAGACCATATTTTTAAGGAGTTAGATGAAAATATGGATTTAATTTCAAAACATCTTCAATGACTAGCCAAAGGATTAAGTATGTATGTATTATCTTACAATGTTTATGTAATTAATGGTTATAAATTATATACAAATATATATGATGAAGGCAGTACCATGAAAAATAGTGTATTTAAACTTATGGTTGAAGTGATGCATGTTTCTAGTACTAAGGACAGAAATCCAATTTATGCAAATATATCATACTTTGGAATCATCAAACAAATATGGGAGTTGGATTATACAACATTCCAAGTGCTGATTTTTCAATGAAAGTGGTTTGATAATAGTAGTGTTGTTAAAATGGATGAATTAGGATTTGTGAAAGTGGATTTCAGTAAGGAATGGTACAAAGATAAACAATTTATAATAGTGTCACAGGCAGTGCAAGTATTTTATGTTCTAGATCCCTCAAACCGAAAGTGGTCAACTATTCTGTTATTAGATGAAAATTCAATTGAGAATGACCCTTTCATTGGGACATTACAATCATTTCACAGTGGTACCAATGTATATTGGGTTTTGTATGTCATAGAAGACCATAATAAAGGTATTTGGACACCTGATAGAGGGGTCAAATCTCTTCAGCCTTTAAAAAAGGAGAGAGTTCAATAATCAAGTTGTATTTTTTGTAATATACATTGTGTTACCTCATGTTATTATCTGTTTTCTAATTTATTTATTTAATCTAAATTGAATGTTAAAATATTTCTATAGATAATGACTTTTTCACATGTTGGTGCTCCCAATCCTGATGAACAACAAGTTTCTCAACCTACTATTGCTCCCAGTGCAGAGTAACAATGACCTTCTGCACATGTTGGTGCTCAGAATCCTAAGGAACAGTAAGTTTCTTAACCTGTTGTTGCTCCCAGTGAAGAGGTACAACGACCTTCTACACATGATGATGCTACCAATCCAAAGGAACAACATATTGATGATGTTGAATCCTAGAAAATGGTGGATGATGAAGAACTGATGATGCATAAAAAATAGAATCATCATAGTGTGATGGTGTTAACAAAAATTATTAAGGAAAAAAGAAAAGGAATCAAATTCAAGGTTGGATGGAATTCATGGGGCCAAGCTATTAACCCCAACAAGGCCGTGTTCAGTAGTTACGTTGGGCTTATCACTTGGTAGCACGTGTTGATTGATGTAGATTTTTGGCACCATGTTTTTTCCACTCTTAAGACACTCCTTTGGGAAGATATTATGACAACTTTATGATAACATTTCTTTATTTTACTAAAAAAATAAAATAATGAAACATTGACTTACTCTTTATCATCCTTTTCAAAGTGTATTTATAGTAGATTACTCCCAAAATAAATTTTTATTAATGCTTGTTGGAAGGATTCAGAGAGTTTTTCGCACAATTTTAACAAGATTTCATCTTAAAGATAGTGAAGGAAAAATAAACTTGCACCCACCACTTATGTATGAACACCTAATAATCCAAACAGTGTGGGATGGGTTTACTGACCATTATGGGGATATATCTTTTCAGGTACATTGTGGATGGAAATAAATTGTTTGATAATACATGTATTCATCACTTTGATTAAGAATTTTTTTATTTATGAAAAGCAACTGAGTGCTGAAAATAAGTAACAAGAAGAAAAACCAATATACCCCTACCATAAAGCAAGGATAGGGTACGATTCACTTGAAAAAAATAGTATGTATTTTAAATCTAACATAATAATTTTATGTGACATGAAACAACACCATAATTATATTAATCTATTTATATAAAGATTAATGAATCCAAATACAAAGTAACTTCCATCCCACATCACATGCTATAGAAGGAATCATGTGTAAATAAAGATGGGATACTAATAGATGAAAACACAGAAAAGGTGTGGGAAACATGTGTAAGTATGACATAATAAAAATTTTTTTTTCTTTAAATCTCTATTACATAACAATGATTACTGATTTTACTATACTTTATATCCAACTTAGATGCAGGAATCATCAACACTAGTACTGGATGAACACCTATTATCGCAAGAATCATCATTGGCAGTATGAGTTGCTATAAAATGTTATGGTGGGAAGAAAAGAGAATAAAAAACTCAAGAACAACCATTGCGTGAAGAACCATCCTCCCCCACACCCCCACTAGCTTTGAGGCGAGTCATTCCCCTCAAAGAGCTGTCTTAAATGAGGTCAATAGTATTCTCATAATTGTTTTTGTGAAATGTGAATCAGGCAGACACTGATACCTTTTCTATACTAATATTCTATAGGGTGAAAATGACTATGATTTATGTCTATCAATACCCACCCATCGCCTTATAGTAAGGGCTACTGTGTTCAATATCCAGGAAGACGGTCTACATAATAGACCACTTCCAACAAGTCATGTGATAGTGGGGATTATCATAGCTCATGATCTGAGCACTGAGATACTTATTCCACTTGATGACACAGATATTCATATGGTCGACCAAGTTGTTGGAACATTCATAGCATAGATGTCAGATCTTGTAAAAAAACATGTCGATAAGGATGTATTCATTTCTAATTTATTTTTCATGCTAAACCTTTAACAATTAATGAAAAAAGGTATAAACTAATGAATTTTATTATAGACAGACAAAGGGAAGGGGGTAAAATGAAAGGTCAAATCAAAACCATCTAAAGGATCAACCAACCGATTAAAAGGATCTTCAAAAATCACATTTACCATGTCTGTTCAATATCTGCATTTACTAACATTGAAGGCTCGTGAGGATACAAAGTTACAAAGTGGTAGAATTTATTTTGAATAAAAAATGTACATAGAGGATGATATAGACTACATTTCTCTTGAGAATGTAAATGAAATCATAAAATATTAATGGTTAGGTGGCTCAGTTGTAAATGTATACATGAGGTGTGTTTTCATGATTTGTTTTTCCAAAAGATGATATACTATGTTAATTATTCTAAATACATTTCATATTTTTTATAAGCGTATATATCAATAACAATTAAAGTGATTACCTCATGAACATAAAATTGGACTCATTAGTCCTTACGTCACTTTTACATAATAAAAACAAATAGATTCAAAAAAAATAGCAGAAAAATTGGCTAAATTGTTTGAAAAAAAATTCAAATGACATACTCATCTTAATACCAACATTGCAGGGGTAAAACTCTATAATTTAATTATATAAAATATATTTTCATTTAATTCATTACTTATTCATTTTTTTGTTTTTAGGCAATATTGGATGCTCATTGCGGTCAATTTGGATACTCTAAATATTTATTTACTAGATTCACTACATAGATACCCAAAAAAATGACCACACATGATGACATTTTTCAATTTCTAATACACTACATCCAATGTTTTACAACTAAACTTAAAGTTATATATTTTATATTATGTTTTAATGAGAATCTTATTATGATATGGTGGTGTATAAATATCGTGAAAATCATGGCATGAGGACAGCCCATGCGCACAAGGAACCTAACAAGTTCTACAAGTGTAAAAGTATCAGGGTATATATAATAATATTTCACTATCCAAACACATCTCAAAATAAATTAATTGTTTTTATCAATGTTTCTACAGTGTCCAAAACAAAAAAATAGAAAAGATTATAGTTGTTATGTTTGTAAATTTATGAGAGAGATCATATTCCATCAACAAACTAGCATCCCCGAAGATGTATTTTCGAAGATAATTACTATTTAATTTAAAATATTTACTAATCTTGTGTGTATTTATATTTTTCTAGTACTACTATGAATATCAAAATTTCTCATATTAATAATACAAAATAGATTTTTTTTAGAAATGAATGGGCAGCATACCTGATGGAATAATGTACACATATATCATGAATATGTGACTTCTTAATTCTTATTTAGTTGATTTTGTCATTATTTTATCTAATTTTTTTAGTTATTTTCCTCATCATTTCTATCTGATACTTATTTTGTTAATTTTCAAAGATATCATAAATAAATGTCCTCATGCGAGATTGGATTTTGAGGCTATAACTGAAATAATTACAATAAGTAAATGGGTCAAGAATGAATAAAACCATAATGAAAAGGTGAATTCCTACTACCTTTAAAAAAAGAGATCAATGAGAAGGTTAAATCATTTTTTAATATACTACATTTTCCTCATGATATTATATGTTCTCTACTACATTAACATAATCTAAATTAAATTTTTGAATACTCATGCAGATAATGTTTTTTACACATAATGATGTTACCAATCCCGCAGAAAAACAAACTATAACGAAGGAAACCCTTTGGAAAGATGCAAAGGTAATGTTATGATATATTTTCTATGTTTTACCAAAAAATTATATAATGGAATTTTGATTTAATTTTCATTATTCCTTTAGGAATTTATCTATTTTAGAAGATTTATGTCCACTTTTCATGCATTTCTACACCAAAACTTCCACAGACTTCTTCTCCCTCAAAACCTTTTCACCCCTGTAGTTTTGGCATTTATCACTTGCCTTAAAGTTACATCCATTGTCTTTGCAGCAAGAGAAATGACGCTGCCTCTACTCAATGACAGAGGTAATCTTGATGTTTTCACAGTAAAATAATTGCCTGTAGAAATAATAAATTTTTTCATATTTATGTTTAATTTATTTCTTTTTAGTACTCCTCGCATAATAATTGTTTTCTTATACAGGTGGATTCTTTTGTTCGAGTTGGGGTGGTTTGTTTGAAGCTTCTCATGCTCATGAGAGATTGGACTTTAAGGCTGCAACTAAGATAATGACAACAAGTAAATGGGTCAAGAATGTTTATAACCATTATGAAAATTTCAATTCCTTATTTAATTAATTTTTTCATCATTTTATTTATTATTTGTAAGTTAATTTCATTATCATTTTTATCTAATACTTATTTATTTTTTCAAATATATTTTGGGAATTCATATTTTGATTTCAACTATCCAAAAAAAGCCACAAAATCGATGACATGTTCTTTTATGCCAATGTTACCACACTTTTCATTACCTTTTTTGTTTCAAACCACCAACAATGCATATTGAGTCGATGTTCTTAACCAAAAAACTTTTCTCATTGTTGAAAACCAGCAGATTAGATAAAGGTTTTTTGACTTAGAACTTCGACTCAATATGCAGTGTTAGAAGTTCGACAAAGAAAGGCAATGGGACGGTGTGACTGGTATGACTCTAGGTGTGTCTTTTTATTTAAAATTGACTTACTTTTAGTAAAAAAGATAAGTGACATACTCAAAACTGATAAAACACATTCGAATTATTTTGATAATTTAGGACAACAATCCATAAGTCATTTGTGATATATAGGAATCATCTGCACCTCAATACGACATAGGGTGTGACCAGTATAATTCCAAGTTTTTCTATTTATTTAAAATTGGTATTAATTTTAGTAAAAACAACAAGTAACATACTGAAAACTGAGAAAATGCATTCATATTGTTTTGATACTTTAAGAAAATGATCTATATGTCATTTGTAACGCCCCGACCCCAGCTACCTAGAGCCGGTGCATTACTTCGTAACATTGGCATGATCACAAAAGATCAAGTCTCGAAAGACTGATTAGTTTAGTAGCCTTGGAAACACTAGATACATTCATAAATGTTACATTACATCACAAAGTGAAAAACTATAATAACATAGTCTCCATAGTCCACACTTCTATCCTCTTCGGACTATCCCTGCAGGTCATTCATAAAATACTTCTTCACATCCTGGAAAATATTAAAACACTGAAAGGGGTGAGCTCGAATGCTCAGTAAGGTTAACAATATAGCGGAAGCTTTCATAAATAAACATTAACATTTAAGGTAATTTATAACTAAAACAAAAGCCTTTTAAACTTGAACTTCAACATAATATGGCAAAAGTAAAATGAGATAATTCCATTCACTTCGTCACATGGATATTCTACTGGTCAAATAATCACATGCAATGTCAATAACCACTTTCATAATGATGGAATGCATAATGCCAGACTATCATAACCACGTATCCAAGGCCTCGTTCCAAGACCACAAATAAGATTTTGTCAAGGCCTCGTGCCAAGACACTAGTTTGTCTCATGAGACCTGCCGATGCATCGAGTAGCTATAGCGGGCTCCACCCGTCACTTATTAAGTCCAATGCATTCCTCATATGAATAGGTTTAAACATATCATAAACCATAACATAATAGTATCACATAAAACATGCATAAAGGAAACATAAAATTTCCACATTTCAATCACAAGATATAAATACAACACATTGATATTATAAAAATGCTTTCAAAACCATTTTCAATACCAAAATAAAATAAAGTTAAAACTTTGTATTTATTTTTCATTAAAAAAATGATGGCTTGTAGAGGAAGCCGAAACTCAAATAATGGTCACGGCGGCGGAGAAGTCGTTGTCGCCGCATAAGTACGGAAAGAAAAACATTCCCTTTTTGTCGTTTAGTAAAACGCTTCGTATAAAAAATATTCCTTTTGAATAAACGTAAAAGTCAAAGGGGTTTATACACCGTATAAAAGAAAGTTTTGTATAAAACCAAATATGCCTCAATGAAAGGGGATTGAGACGAAGTCCTTAAAAAATCATTTTTAAAATAAAATATATCTATTATGTGTATTCACTATAGGTACACATAAATAACGTAAAAATACAAAATAGGACATAATAATATCATGACATAATTTGAAAGTAGGAGATTAACCCAAAGAATGGAAGTTGGGTTAAGAAGTTCCCTTACCTCGTGTCTGACTTGACTCAACCGTTCTTTAACCTCCTGAATAATAAACTAGATTTAATATATACCTTATTAAGAACCATTTTCAATTTCATTATCCTTTTTATATCACTTATTACAATGATATGAACATTATGTAATTTTTTTAAGTTAATAACGGTCGTTTTGTCGATCTTTGGTACTTGAGTCAACAATAAACTTCTTATAATTACAAGTTGTTTATGTGGTAGAATATCCATTATCTCCAGAATTATATTCATGATTTAGATGTCATATATATCATATATATCCAGTATAAAAATTCATTTATAATATTACGTAACATTTAGAGGTAAGAAATGAAATGCACCGTTCATGGAGACGGTAAGCCGTACGTATGCATGAATGCTACTTTCATTTCTATTTCGTATTTAATGGAATGAAATCATAATGATATAAATGTATAATATAATTCCAGTATAATATAGTGTATAATACCATTTACTCCATCCTTTATACATCCCACATATGGTATTAACGATTCAAATCACTTTGAGGGGGCGGTAGTCCGCACTTCCTAAAATGAAATTATCGCGTTTACCCATAATGGAAATCATAAAGTATGCCATAAATGAGAAATACAGAAGCATAAGTAAAACATAAACATATTATATATCATATATAAATATAGTGACATCTTAATGGCCACCTTTGAAGGTGTCATATGAGTGTTGAACAATCATCGTTTCGTGAGGCAGAAATTCGCCATCCACAGAAACCGTATGTTCTTTAACCATTAGATGTAGGTGTGTGTAAGTGTAGCTCGAATCCATCTTATAACAACATCCTAGTATATTTAAGATACTGGTGTTGTTACAAAAGAAATGAATAAAAAGAGTTTAGGGGGTTGGAGAAGAAAAATAAAACAAAACAACATTAGAGAAGACATTACCTCAAAATCGGGTAACTCTTTTTGATTTGAGCCAAAGGCTTCCTTTAGAAGAGTTCTGCCCAAAGTGAGGCTTCTAGGAGTAAGAGGGGGAAGTTGGGAGAGTATTTGGGCAGAGGTTGGCCGAGCCAAATGGCTTTAAGGTGTAAATAAGGTGGGAGAGGTGGGGGCCTTTTATAAGTGGAGAGGAGGGGCTCTTTTGGAAAGATTGAAATGTTACATTATTACACAATGCTTTTCGGATTCTAAAGGTCCCACACTTATATAATTCGTGGATAAGGTGATAAGGGTTCTAAATCTAACCATCCAATAGTCTTTGGACAAGTGTAAGCCTTGGATTTTACATTATCTTTTCATTTTATTAAAATCGTTAAATAATGAGGCCATCGCTGCATCATAATGATGTCATAAATAATTTAATTTATTTAATGTCTAAAAATTATAAAAAAAATACTATGATGTAGGAAATCTTCTTAGATTTATAATGAATATTTATAGTCAAAATTTGGACTTGTTTAACCCCACTTAAACACTGTTTAAGTAAAACAACTCATGTTTGTGTCAATTTAATTTTTAACATTAAATAAATATATATTAATGTCATTTTCCAACCAAAGCGGCTCCATGGGGTCCCCAAGATGACCCATGGGTTGTCTTGGTCGGCCATGACTCATCCAATAGGAGTAGTACAAGTGTCAAGCTCATATCATATTATTAAAACATTGTTTTTACCTTAAACTACACTAATTACCTCTAATCGCGATTAAGAACTTAAAAGTTACTATTCACAAAAATTATTTTAATCTCATTGAACCACATTTTACTTCTTAATGACATCCATGTATGTCGGATTTTTGAAAATCAAATCACAGAGGTGGTAATATTTCATTTAAATGAAAAATCAGTTATTTAACTACCACTTAGTGGTTTCACTATTCATCAAAAATTGAAGTTTTTCAGAACAATGCCAAAATTTCACCCTAAGCTATAATTGATATTCCGAATTCAAAAATGATGTCTATTTTACAAAATTCCAAACATATAAGTTGCATTAATTAATTTTATAATTAATTCCCGCTGTCACAACAAATAACGTGTTTTTAAGAAACAATTTATATCAAAAGATTGGCAATTGTTTATGTCCAATTTCAATGTTAAATTAATTTTAATGACCACCATTGGATAAAATGGTAAAAATATATTATAATTATACTTTAAAACCACTAAATAGTATAATTTATCACAATAAATTATTTTGATTAAAAAAGTTTTTTTAAGTATTTTTCACTATTCATAAAAAATTTGGAAGTTCTCAGAAAGTTACAAAAAATTCAACTTAGGATAATTTCGATATTACAAATACAAAAATGAAGTCCATTATAAAATTTCTATAATTTTAAAAAGTGGTTATTACTATTCATAACGACTACTTTGATTAGTCGCGGTGTGTTAGAACTCGAACTTGCGTACAATGCAAGCTATTGTATTATTGAATGAGAAGCGTATCGTGGAAGCTCGGGGTGTTACATTCTCCCCTCCTTCAATAAATTGAGTCCTCACAATTTGAAATTTTTATTTGAAAATAAAAGGTTGAAAATAGAAAATACCTTTGAGGAAACCCCACATCGGAAATAAGATTAATAAAATTTATCCTTAATAAGAGGGAAAGGGAAATGAAAAAGTCACCACCCAATTATGATCTCGATTAGGAGAACATTGGTGGTAATTAGAGACATATAATTGGAGGAAAAACGTAAATATTTGTAGAGAGTGATTGAGGTCATCAATCACAATCAACTGTCAAATTGAGGGCCTCAAAGCCTTCAATCTATGTTGATTTAAAATATCATCAGTTCAACAAGACATAAGGTATTAGGATAATACATTTTTTTGTTTTAATATCCCTTTACTAAAGTTTAAGAATTAATTTATTCATTGAATAAGAGATAGGTATATATATATTTATGCTTGACAATTAGAGTTTCAACCTTCAACTCATCTTTCACTCAAAAAGATAATAGAACTCAAAAATATTATACTTAACCTAATTGTATAAGGTTCTAAATGTTAACACATACCATTTAGATTAGTAAAATTATTTTGAAATAAGCAGGGACTTCCTGTAGGCTAGTGGTAGGAAATAAAGGCCTATCGCACCATGATTGTGGGTTCGATTCCTGCAGCTTTGTCCGACACGACGGGTTATGCCCCACCCTGCAGGTTGTCCTTTTCCTAAAACTATAGTATCATAATATTACAAAAATAATCTTCATAAATTTTTTAACCTTAAACAATACTATCCAAAGATCAACTTAATCCACTCCAACCTTTATAATTATCCAATATACCTATGTCCAAACTTTCTCTAAAAGGTCTCTTAATTCCAAAATCAATTTATCAGATTCTCCAAACAAAGTAAAGTTTCTCTTATTGTCACATACTAAAAATATAATTACCTTCATCATAATAAAACCTTACTGAAATCAACAAGTACTGTAGTACAGTCCTTATATATATATATATATCACATTATTCTAATAACCAGAATATAATCCATGAGTCCAAAAGCACCCATACATTAATTATTCTGCTTCAACTGTAGTAACAACATAATATTTTCCTTGATCCCTTGGCCTTTTCTGAGGTAAGTTTCCCTAATGCTTAGGACATTCATTTGCATAATGCCTCATTTCCCTACAATTGTAGCATTCAACATTGATAGCCTCTATCTTTCCCTTGCAATCACGCGCCTGGTGACCTTTTTCTCCACATTTATAACAAACTACCATTCCTTTTAGTCAAGTACCAGGGTGATTCTTCCCACAATTATCACATAATGGAAAATCCTTCCTTCTCTTTTTCCCTTTATCTGTCTCTTGTTCCACCGTTATCTTCTTCTCTTGTTTTACTTTGTTGTCATAAGACTTAGAGAATTCCTTTTCTGTCTTGATAGCACACGAGACAATATCTTCGTATGATGAGAAGGATTGTGATACTAAAGCTCGGCGGAGAAATGGTTTTAACCCATCAAATAAACGATCAATCTTACTCCTTGGGTTACGTATATAATCGGAAGCATGCCTCGCTAACCTTGTAAAGTTAGCCTCATACTTTGCGACATTCTCATCCTCCTTCTGCCTCAGACTCAGAAATTTCCTTTCCATATCTGCTCGATGGTCACGAGGAAAGTATTTTTCTAAGAAAAGCTCTTTGAACTCCCTCCATTCCATATTCGATACGTCATCATCTTCCTTTGTGTTTTGAATCAGCAACCACCACTGATCGGCATCTCCAGTGAGGCGGTAAACTGCCATGACAACCTTCTCCCTTTCACTACTCCCCAAGGCATGGAATATTTTCTCTAAGGAATTTATCCATTGCTCAGCTACTATAGGATTTGTACTCCCATTGAAGGTTGGTGGTTGTTTCCTCATGAAACGGTCTAGCATTGATCCTCCACGTTGCGGATCAGGGTGCTCCATACGAGTAAGGTTATTATTCATAACCTGCGTGAGTTGTCCCAGTACGGTGAGAAGCTGATCAGCACCAGTTGTATCACTAGCTCCACCATCTTTATCTTGAGCAGGAGGGAAATCCCTACACGGAGTGCGTGCATTGATACGGTTTCCATTCCTTCCACTAGGCGCCATTTCTAAATAATGGCATAAACTAGATTAGTTTATGAATCAAAATACATAATTCCATACTTCTAAAACACTTAACATAAATTGAACTAATTATGGATATAATCCATAATTATAAAAAAAATTATTTGAGGAAGTATATACTTGTAACCCTTCATAGTGGTTTGTAAAGAAAATGGGAATTATCCTAAGCATATCCCCCGGGAGTGTCGTAACCAAGAGTGCAGCAAGGCCCGTTGTCGTGCACCAGTTCCCGTTCAAGTCTAGCTCAAAGCGGTGTTTTCGGGTTTTACCCCTAGGTACATCTGTGCCAGAGCCGCCTCTACCTGCTCGTATCCAGACAAGGATGTATTGCTCGGAAAACTCACAACATCTCTACAATAACAAAATTCTAGGAAGTTCTTCTATACTAATCATCAAAGTCTATCTTCGGGCTATGTGCTCTAATTAGAGTTTATCTAAATCTAACTTCCAAGGTTAGTACTAAAATGCCTATGATACCAACTGTAACGCCCCGACCCCAGCTACCCAGAGCCGGTGCATTACTTCGTAACATTGGCATGATCACAAAAGATCAAGTCTCGAAAGACCGATTAGTTTAGTAGCCTTGGAAACACTAGATACATTCATAAATGTTACATTACATCACAAAGTGAAAAACTATAATAACATAGTCTCCATAGTCCACACTTCTATCCTCTTCGGACTATCCCTGCAGGTCATTCATAAAATACTTCTTCACATCCTGGAAAATATTAAAACATTGAAAGGGGTGAGCTCGGATGCTCAGTAAGGTTAACAATATAGCGGAAGCTTTCATAAATAAACATTAACATTTAAGGCAATGTATAAATAAAAAAAAAGCCTTTTAAACTTGAACTTCAACCTAATATGGAAAAAGTAAAATGAGATAATTCCATTCACTTCTTCACATGGATATTCTACTGGTCGAATAATCACATGCAATGTCAATAACCACTTTCATAATGATGGAATTCATAATGCCGGACTATCATAACCACGTAGCCAAGGCCTCGTGCCAAGACCACAAATAAGATTTTTTCAAGGCCTCGTGCCAAGACACTAGTTTGTCTCATGAGACCTGCCGATGCATCGAGGAGCTATAGCGGGCTCCACCCGTCACTTATTAAGTCCAATGCATTCCTCATATGAATAGGTTTAAACATATCATAAACCATAACATAATCGTATCACATAAAACATGCATAAAGGAAACATAACATTTCCACATTTCAATCACAAGATATAAATACAACACATTGATATACTAAAAACGCTTTCAAAACCACTTTCAATACCAAAATAAAAGAAAGTTAAAACTTTGTATTTATTTTTCATTAAAAAAATGATGGCTTGTAGAGGAAGCCGAAACTCAAATAATGGTCACGGCGGCGGAGAAGTCGTTGTCACCGCATAAGTACGGAAATAAAAACATTCCCTTTTTGTCGTTTAGTAAAACGCTTCTTATAAAAAAGATTCCTTTTGAATAAACATAAAAGTCAAAGGGGTTTATACACCGTATAAAAGAAAGTTTTGTATAAAACCAAATATGCCTCAATGAAAGGGGATTGAGACGAAGTCCTTAAAAAATCATTTTTAAAATAAAATATATATATTATGTGTATTCACTATAGGTACACATAAAGAACGTAAAAATACAAAATAGGACATAATAATATCATGACATAATTTGAAAGTAGGAGATTAACCCAAAGAATGGAAGTTGGGTTAAGAAGTTCCCTTACCTCGTGTCTGACTTGACTCAACCGTTCTTTAACCTCCTCAATAATAAACTAGAGTTAATATATACCTTATTAAGAACCATTTTCAATTTCATTATCCTTTTTATATCACTTATTACAATGATATGAACATTATGTAATTTTTTTAAGTTAATAACGGTCGTTTTGTCGATCTTTGGTACTTGAGTCAACAATAAACTTCTTATAATTACAAGTTGTTTATGTGGTAGAATATCCATTATCTCCAGAATTATATTCATGATTTAGATGTCATATATATCATATATATCCAGTATAAAAATTCATTTATAATATTACGTAACATTTAGAGGTAAGAAATGAAATGCACCGTTCATGGAGACGGTAAGCCGTACGTACGCATGAACGCTACTTTCATTTCTATTTCGTATTTAATGGAATGAAATCATAATGATATAAATGTATAATATAATTCAAGTATAATATAGTGTATAATACCATTTACTCCATCCTTTATGCATCCCACATATGGCATTAACGATTCAAATCACTTTGAGGGGGTGGTAGTCCGCACTTCCTAAAATGAAATTATCGCGTTTACCCATAATGGAAATCATAAAGTATGCCATAAATGAGAAATAAAGAAGAATAAGTAAAACATAAACATATCATATATCATATATAAATATAGTGACATCTTAATGGCCACCTTTGAAGGTGTTATATGAGTGTTGAACAATCATCGTTTCGTGAGGCCGAAATTCGCCATCAACAGAAACCGTATGTTCTTTAACCATTAGATGTAGGTGTGTGTAAGTTTAGCTCGAATCCTTCTTATAAAAACATCCTAGTATATTTAGGATACTGGTGTTGTTACAAAAGAAATGAATAAAAAGAGTTTAGGGGGTTGGAGAATAAAAATAAAACAAAACAACATTAGAGAAGACATTACCTCAAAATCGGGTAACTCTTTTTGATTTGAGTCAAAGGCTTCCTTGAGAAGAGTTATGCCCAAAGTGAGGCTTCTAGGAGTAATATGGGGAAGTTGTAAGAGTATTTGGGCAGAGGTTGGCCGAGCCAAATGGATTTATGGTGTGAATAACGTGGGAGAGGTGGGGGCCTTTTATAAGTGGAGAGGAGGGGCTCTTTTGGAAAGATTGAAATGTTACATTATTACACAATGCTTTTCGAATTCTAAAGGTCCCACACTTATATAATTCGTGGCTAAGGTGATAAGGGTTAGAAATCTACCCATCCAATAATCTTTGGACAAGTGTAATCCTTGGATTTTACATTATCTTTTCATTTTATTAAAATCGTTAAATAATGAGGTCATCGCTGCATCATAATGATGTCATAAATAATTTAATTTATTTAATGTCTAAAAATTATAAAACAAATACTATGATGTAGGAAATATTTTTAGATTTCTAATGAATATTTATAGTCAAAATTTGGACTTGTGTAACCCCACTTAAACACGGTTTTAGTAAAACAACTCATGTTTGTGTCAATTTAATTTTTAACATTAAATAAATATATATTAATGTCATTTTCCAACCAAAGTGGCTCCATGGGGTCCCCAAGTTGACCCATGGGTTGTATTGGTCGGCCATGACTCATCCAATAGGAGTAGGACAAGTGTCAAGATCATATCATATTATTAAAACATTGTTTTTACCTTAAACTACACTAATTACCTCTAATCGCGATTAAGAACTTAAAAGTTACTATTCACCAAAAAATTATTTTAATCTCATTGAACCACATTTTACTTCTTAATGACAACCATGTATGTCGGATTTTTGAAAATCAAATCACAGAGGTGGTAATATTTCATTTAAACGAAAAATCAGTTATTTAACTACCACTTAGTGGTTTCACTATTCATCAAAAATTGAAGTTTTTCAGAACAATGCCAAAATTTCACCCTAAGCTATAATTGATATTCCGAATTCAAAAATGATTTCTATTTTACAAAATTCCAAACATATAAGTTGCATTAATTAATTTTATAATTAATTCCCGCTGGCACAACAAATAGCGTGTTTTTAAGAAACAATTTATATCAAAAGATTGGCAATTGTTTATGTCCAATTTCAATGTTAAATTAATTCTAATGACCACCATTGGATAAAATGGTAAAAATATATTCTAATTATACTTTAAAACCACTAAATAGTATAATTTATCACAATAAATTATTTTGATTAAAAAAGTTGTTTTAAGTATTTTTCACTATTCATAAAAAAATTGGAAGTTGTTAGAAAGTTACAAAAAATTCAACTTAGGATAATTTCGATATTACAAATACAAAAATGAAGTCCATTATAAAATTTCTATAATTTTAAAAAGTGGTTATTACTATTCATAACTACAACTTTGATTAGTCACGGTGTGTTAGAACTCGAACTTGCGTACAATACAAGCTATTGCATTATTGAATGAGAAGCGTGTCGTGGAAGCTCGGGGTGTTACATTCTCCCCTCCTTCAATAAATTGCGTACTCACAATTTGAAATTTTTCTTTGAAAATAAATGGTTGAAAAGAGAAAATACCTTTGAGGAAAACCCACATCAGAAATAAGATTAATAAAATTTAGCCTTAATAAGAGGGAAAGGTTAATGAAAAAGTCACCACCCAATTATGATCTCGATTAGGAGAACATTGGTGGAAATTAGAGACATATAATTGGAGGAAAAACGTAAATATTTGTAGGGAGTGATTGAGGTCATCAATCACAATCAACTGTCAAATTGAGGGCCTCAAATCCTTCAATCTATGTTGATTTAAAATATCATCAGTTCAACAAGACATAAGGTATTAGGATAATACATTTTTTTGTTTTAATATCCCTTTACTAAAGTTTAAGAATTAATTTATTCATTGAATAAGAGATAGGTATATATATATTTATGCTTGACAATTAGAGTTTCAACCTTCAACTCATCTTTCACTCAAAAAGATAATAGAACTCAAAAATATTATACTTAACCTAATTGTATAAGGTTCCAAATGTTAACACATACCATTTAGATTAGTAAAATTATTTTGTAATAAGCAGGGACTTCCTGTAGGCTAGTGGTAGGAAATAAAGTCCTGTCGCACCATGATTTTGGGTTCGATTCCTGCAGCTTTGTCTGACACGACGGGTTATGCCCCACCCTGCAGGTTGTCCTTTTCCTAAAACTATAGTATCATAATATTCCAAAAATAATCTTCATAAATTTTTTAACCTTAAACAATACTATCCAAAGATCAACTTAATCCACTCCAACCTTTATAATTATCCAATATACCTCTGTCCAGAATTTCTCTAAAAGGTCTCTTAATTCCAAAATCAATTTATTAGATTCCCCAAACAAAGTAAAGTTTCTCTTATTGTCACATACTAAAAATATAATTACCTTCATCATAATAAAACCTTACTGAAATCAACAAGTACTGCAGTACAATCCTTATATATATATATCACATTATTCTAATAACCAGAATATAATCCATGAGTCCAAAAGCACCCATACATTAATTATTCTGCTTCAACTGTAGTAACATCATAAGATTTTCCTTGATCCCTTGGCCTTTTCTGAGGTAAGTTTCCCTGACGCTTAGGACATTCATTTGCATAATGCCCCATTTCCCTACAATTGTAGCATTCAACATTGATAGCCTCTATCTTTCCCTTGCAATCACGCGCCTGGTGACCATTTTCTCCACATTTATAACAAACTCTCATTCCTTTTAGGCAAGTACCAGGGTGATTCTTCCCACAATTATCACATAATGGAAAATCCTTCTTTCCCTTTTTCCCTTTATCTGTCTCTTGTTCCACCGTTCTCTTCTTCTCTTACTTTACTTTGTTGTCATAATACTTAGAGAATTCCTTTTCTGTCTTGATAGCACACGAGACAATATCTTCGTATGATGAGAAGGATTGTGATACTAAAGCTCGGTGGAGAAATGGTTTTAACCCATCAAAGAAATGATCAATCTTACTCCTTGGTTTACGTATATAATCGGAAGCATGCCTCGCTAACCTTGTAAAGTTAGCCTCATACTTTGCGACATTCTCATCCTCCTTCTTCCTCAGACTCATAAATTGCCTTTCCATATCTGCTCGATGGTCACGAGGAAAGTATTTTTCTATGAAAAGCTCTTTGAACTCCCTCCATTCCATATTCTATACGTCATCATCTTCCTTTGTGTTTTGAATCAGTGACCACCACTGATCGGCATCTCCAGTGAGGTGGTAAACTGCCATGACAACCTTCTCCCTTTCACTACTCCCCAAGGCATGGAATATTTTCTCTAAGGAATTTATCCATTGATCATCTACTATAGGATTTGTACTCCCATTGAAGGTTGGTGGTTGTTTCCTCATGAAACGGTCTAGCATTGATCCTCCACGTTGCGGATCAGGGTGCTCCATACGAGTAAGGTTATTATTCATAACCTGCGTGAGTTGTCCCAGTACGGTGGGAAGCTGATCAGCACCAGTTGTATCACTAGCTCCACCATAATTATCTTGAGCAGGAGGGAAATCCCTACACGGAGTGCGTGCATTGATACGGTTTCCATTCCTTCCACTAGGCGCCATTTCTAAATAATGGCATAAACTAGATTAGTTTATGAATCAAAATACATAATTCTATACTTGTAAAACACTTAACATAAATTGAACTAATTATGGATATAATCCATAATTATAAAAATGTTTTATTTGAGGAAGTATATACTCGTAACCCTTCATAGTGGTTTGTAAAGAAAATTGGAATTATCCTAAGCATATCCCCCGGGAGTGTCGTAACCAAGAGTGCAGCAAGGCCCGTTGTCGTGCACCAGTTCCCGTTCGAGTCTAGATCAAAGCGGTGTTTTCGGGTTTTACCCCTAGGTACATTTGTGCCAGATCCGCCTCTACCTGCTCGTATCCAGACAGGGATGTATTGCTCGGAAAACTCACAACATCTCTATAATACCAAAATTCTAGGAAGTTCTTCTATACTAATCCTCAAAGTCTATCTTCGGGCTATGTTCTCTAATCAGAGTTTATCTAAATCTAGCTTCCAAGGTTAGTACTAAACTGCCTCTGATACCAACTGTAACGCCCCGACCCCAGCTACCCAGAGCTGGTGCATTACTTCGTAACATTGGCATGATCACAAAAGATCAAGTCTCGAAAGAACGATTAGTTTAGTAGCCTTGGAAACACTAGATACATTCATAAATGTTACATTACATCACAAAGTGAAAAACTATAATAACATAGTCTCCATAGTCCACACTTCTATCATCTTCGGACTATCCCTGTAGGTCATTCATAAAATACTTCTTCACATCCTGGAAAATATTAAAACATTGAAAGGGGTGAGCTCGGATGCTCAGTAAGGTTAACAATATAGCGGAAGCTTTCATAAATAAACATTAACATTTAAGGCAATGTATAAATAAAACAAAAGCCTTTTAAACTTTAACTTCAACATAATATGGCAAAAGTAAAATGAGATAATTCCATTCACTTCTTCACATGGATATTCTACTGGTCGAATAATCACATGCAATGTCAATAACCACTTTCATAATGATGGAATGCATAATGCCAGACTATCATAACCACGTAGCCAAGGCCTCATGCCAATACCACAAATAAGATTTTGTCAAGGCCTCGTGCCAAGACACTAGTTTGTCTCATGAGACCTGTCGATGCATCGAGGAGCTATAGCGGGCTCCACCCGTCACTTATTAAGTCCAATGCATTCCTCATATGAATAGGTTTAAACATATCATAAACCATAACATAATCGTATCACATAAAACATGCATAAAGGAAACATAACATTTCCACATTTCAATCACAAGATATAAATACAACACATTGATATAATAAAAACTCTTTCAAAACCATTTTCAATACCAAAATAAAAGAAAGTTAAACCTTTGTATTTATTTTTCATTAAAAAAAATGATGGCTTGTAGAGGAAGCCGAAACTCAAATAATAGTCACGGCGGCGGAGAAGTCGTTGTCATCGCATAAGTACGGAAAGAAAAACATTCCCTTTTTGTCATTTAGTAAAACGCTTCATATAAAAAAGATTCCTTTTGAATAAATGTAAAAGTCAAAGGGGTTTATACACCGTATAAAAGAATGTTTTGTATAAAACCAAATATGCCTCAATGAAAGGGGATTAAGACGAAGTCCTTAAAAAATCATTTTTAAAATAAAATATATCTATTATGTGTATTCACTATAGGTACACATAAATAACGTAAAAATACAAAATAGGACATAATAATATCATGATATAATTTGAAAGTAGGAGATTAACCCAAAAAATGGAAGTTGGGTTAAGAAGTTCCCTTACCTCGTGTCTGACTTGACTCAACCGTTCTTTAACCTCCTGAATAATAAACTAGAGTTAATATATACCTTATTAAGAAACATTTTCAATTTCATTATCCTTTTTATATCACTTATTACAATGATATGAACATTATGTAATTTTTTTAAGTTAATAACGTCCGTTTTGTCGATCTTTGGTACTTGAGTCAACAATAAACTTCTTATAATTACAAGTTGTTTATGTGGTAAAATATCCATTATCTCCAGAATTATATTCATGATTTAGATTTCATATATATCATATATATCCAGTATATAAATTCATTTATAATATTACGTTACATTTAGAGGTAAGAAATGAAATGCACTGTTCATGGAGACGGTAAGCCGTACGTACGCATGAACGCTACTTTCATTTATATTTCGTATTTAATATAATGAAATCATAATGATATAAATGTATAATATAATTCCAGTATAATATAGTGTATAATACCATTTACTCCATCCTTTATACATCCCACATATGGCATTAACGATTCAAATCACTTTGAGGGGGCGGTAGTCCGCACTTCCTAAAATAAAATTATCGCGTTTACCCATAATGGAAATCATAAACTATGCCATAAATGAAAAATACAGAAGCATAAGTAAAACATAAACATATTATATATCATATATAAATATAGTGACATCTTAATGGCCACCTTTGAAGGTGTTATATGAGTGTTGAACAATCATCGTTTCGTGAGGCAGAAATTCGCCATCCACAGAAACCGTATGTTCTTTAACCATTAGATGTAGGTGTGTGTAAGTGTAGCTAGAATACGTCTTATAACAACATCCTAGTATATTGAGGATACTGGTGTTGTTACAAAATAAATGAATAAAAATATTTTAGGGGGTTGGAGAAGAAAAATAAAACAAAACAACATTAGAGAAGACATTACCTCAAAATCGGGTAACTCTTTTTGATTTGAGCCAAAGGCTTCCTTGAGAAGAGTTCTACCCAAAGTGAGTCTTCTAGGATTAAGAGGGGGAAGTTGGGAGAGTATTTGGGTAGAGGTTGGCCTATCCAAATGGCTTGAAGGTGTGAATAAGGTGGAAGAGGTGGGGGCCTTTTATAAGTGGAGAGGAGGGGCTCTTTTGGAAAGATTGAAATGTTACATTATTACACAATGCTTTTCGGATTCTAAAGGTCCTGCACTTATATAATTCATGGCTAAGGTGATAAGGGTTCGAAATATACCCATCCAATAGTCTTTGGACAAGTTTAAGCCTTGGATTTTACATTATCTTTTCATTTTATTAAAATCGTTAAATAATGAGGTCATCGCTGCATCACAATGATGTCATAAATAATTTAATTTATTTAATGTCTAAAAATTATAAAAAAAATACTATGATGTAGGAAATCTTTTTAGATTTCTAATGAATATTTATAGTCAAAATTTGGATTTGTGTAACCCCACTTAAACACTGTTTTAGTAAAACAACTCATGTTTGTGTCAATTTAATTTTTAACATTAAATAAATATATATTAATGTCATTTTCCAACCAAAGTGGCTCCATGGGGTCCCCAAGTTGACCCATGGGTTGTCTTGGTCGGCCATGACTCATCCAATAGGAGTAGTACAAGTGTCAAGCTCATATCATATTATTAAAACATTGTTTTTACCTTAAACTACACTAATTACCTCTAATCGCGATTAAGAACTTAAAAGTTACTATTCACCAAAAAATTATTTTAATCTCATTGAACCACATTTTACTTCTTAATGACAACCATGTATGTCGGATTTTTGAAAATCAAATCACAGAGGTGGTAATATTTCATTTAAACGAAAAATCAGTTATTTAACTACCACTTAGTGGTTTCACTATTCATCAAAAATTGAAGTTTTTCAGAACAATGCCAAAATTTCACCCTAAGCTATAATTGATATTCCGAATTCAAAAATGATGTCTATTTTACAAAATTCCAAACATATAAGTTGCATTAATTAATTTTATAATTAATTCCCGCTGTCACAACAAATAGCGTGTTTTTAAGAAACAATTTATATCAAAAGATTGGCAATTGTTTATGACCAATTTCAATGTTAAATTAATTCTAATGACCACCATTGGATAAAATGGTAAAAATATATTCTAATTATACTTTAAAACCACTAAATAGTATAATTTATCACAATAAATTATTTTGATTAAAAAAGTTGTTT
Source organism: Viscum album (assembly GCA_963277665.1). Classification (NCBI taxonomy): domain Eukaryota; kingdom Viridiplantae; phylum Streptophyta; class Magnoliopsida; order Santalales; family Viscaceae; genus Viscum; species Viscum album. The sequence continues at coordinate 823,227,156 of OY728165.1, forward strand.
TAAGTATTTTTCACTATTCATAAAAAAATTGGAAGTTCTCAGAAAGTTACAAAAAATTCAACTTAGGATAATTTCGATATTACAAATACAAAAATTAAGTCCATTATAAAATTTCTATAATTTTAAAAAGTGGTTATTAGTATTCATAACGACTACTTTGATTAGTCGCGGTGTGTTAGAACTCGAACTTGCGTACAATGCAAGCTATTGCATTATTGAATGAGAAGCGTATCGTGGAAGCTCGGGGTGTTACATCATTTGTGACATGTAGAAGTCAATCACACCTCAATATGATGTACGGTGTCACTGGTATTACTCAAAATGTGTCTTTTTATTTAAAATTGACATTAATTTTAATAAAAAGAACAAGTGACGTACTCAAAACCGAGAAAACACATTCAGATTACTTTGATACTTTAGAAAAACTATTCATAAGTCATTTATAACATGTAAAAATCAAACACACCTCAACTTTATGCATGGTGTGACCGGTATAACTCAAAGTGTGTATGTTTATTTAAAATTGACATTAATTTTAGTAAATAGAATAATTAACATACTGAAAACCAAAAAAACACATTTTGATTATTTTGATATTTTAGGAAAAGATTTATAATTCATTAATGATGTGTAGGAATCAGTCACACCTCAATCTGATGAACGGTGTGACCATTATGACTCCAAATGTGTCTTTTTATTTAAAATAAACATTAATTTTAGTAAAAGAAACAAGTGACATACCAAAAACCGAGCAAACACATTCAAATTTTTTTGATACTTTAGGAAAATAACCCAAAAGTCCTTTGTAACATGTAAGAATCAATCACACCACAATATGACACATGGTGTGACCGGTATAACTCAAAGTGTGTCTTTTTATTTAAAATTAACATTAATTTTAGTAAAAAGAACATGTGGCGTACTAAAAATTGAGCAAACATATTCGGATTGTTTTAATAATTTAGTAAAATGATCTATAAGTCATTTGTGACACGTAAGAATCATTCAAACCTCAATCTGATGCACGGTGTAACCGGTATGATTCCAAGTGTGTCTATTTATTTAAAATTGACATTAATTTTAGTAAAAAGAACAAGTGACGTACTGAAAACCAAGTAAACGCATTCGAATTATTTTGATACTTTAAGAAAATAATTCATAAGTCATTTATAACATTTGGTAATCAATCACACTTCAATATGACACATGGTGTGACCGGTATAACTCGAAGTGTGTCTTTTTATTTAAAATTGACATTAATTTTAGTAAAAAGAACAAGTGACATACTGATAACCGAGAAAACGCATTCCAATTATTTTGATACTTTAGGAAAATGATCCATAAGTCATTTTTGACATGTAAGAACCAGTATCACCTCAATCTGACACACAATGTTATAGATATGATTCTAAGTATGTCTTTTTATTTAAAATTGACATTAATTTTAGTAAAGAAAAATGACATACTGAAAACTGAGAAAACACATTCAGATTGTTTTAATAATTTAGAACAATGACTCATGAGTCATTTTTGATGTGTAGGAATCAACCTCACCTCAATTTGACGTATGGTATGACCGGTATAACTCGAATTATATCTTTTTATTTAAAATTGACATTAATTTTTGTAAAAAGAACAAGTGACATACTGAAAACCGAGCAAACACATTAAGATTATTTTGATACTTTAGGAAAATTATTAATAAGTAATTTTTGACATATAGGAATCAGTCACACCTAAATATGACACACAGTGTGACTGGTATGATTCCAAGTGTGTCTACTTATTTAATATTAACATTAATTTTAGTAAAAAGATTAAGTGACATTCTGAAAACCAAGAAAATGCATTCTGATTGTTTTTATACTTTAGAAAAAATGATTCATAAGTCATTTCTAACATGTAAGAATCAACTGCACCTCAATCCAATGCATGGTGTGACTGGTATAACTCGAAGTGTGTTTTTTATTTAAAATTGACATTAATTTTAGTAAAATGAACAATTGACATACTGAAAACTGAGAAAATGCATTCTGATTATTTTGATACTTTTGAAAAATGATCTATAAGTCATTTGTGACATGTAAAAATAAGTCACACCTCAATCTGATGTACGGTGTGACCGATATGACTTCAAGTGAGTCTTTTTATTTAAATTTGATATTAAATTTAGTGAAAGAAACAAATGACATACTAAAAACCGAGAAAATGAATTCGGATTGTTTTGATACTTTAAAACAACGAATCATGAGTCATTTGTGACATGTATGAATCAAATTTACTTCAATCTGAATCACGGTGTGACCGTTATGACTCGAAGTGTTTGTGATTAGTTTAAAATTGACATTTTAGTTCAAAACGTGTGTCACTCGCTAAAAACCAAGCAAACATGCTTCAATTATCTTGATAATTTTGAAAAGTGAATCGTAAGTCATTTGTGACATGTAGGAAACAGTATCATGTCAAACCAACAAATGATGTGTTTGGTATGTATTGAAATGTGTGTTTTCAGTTTGAAATGACATTTTAGTAAAAAAACACAAGTAACATACTGAAAACTGATTAAATGCATTCGGATTGTTTTGATACTTTAGGACAAAATTCATAAGTTATTTGTGATGTGTGGGAATCAAACCCAGCTCAATCTGACGCACGGTGTGACCAGTATAACTACAAGTGTGTCTTTATTTGAAATTAACATTAATTTTAGTAAAAAGAATAAGTGGCATACTGAAAACTGAGCAAACCAATTCAGATTATTTTAGTACTTTAGAACAACGATCCATAACTCATTTGTGACGTGTAGGAATCAACCTCATCTCAATACGAAGCACAGTGTGATCGGTATAACTTCAAATGTCTCTTTTTATTTAAAATTGTCATTTTCTTAATGTATTCTTTTATATTAATGTTTAATTTATTTCTTTATAATATTACTAACATAAGACTTTTTTTCTTATATATGTGGATTCTTTTTTTCGCGTTGAGGTGCTTTGTTCAGCAACTGATACCATGAGTGGACTTTTTTGAGGGGGGGTTGCGGACGCCAAAAGATGAAACATTAATATTTTTAAATGTTTGTGGGTAATTGTGAATGTAATTATACAAAACATTTTTGAAATGTATATAGTAGTGTTTTTTGTTTTTTGTATTCATGATGTCAAATTTATTTCAATTAAATTATATATTTTTCATACACAGGTTACAAGTTTTTGTTTGGTGTGCTATTATACAAACAACACACTACGTCATGTTGGGTCTTTATCAGAGCTATTTTTAGCACTGATAAAGGCCCCTCTTTATCAGCGTTATTAAAAGCACTGATAAAATGTGGTCTTTATCAGTGATAATGAAAGCGTTGATAAAGGGGATCCCCTTTAACGGCACTGAGGACAACAACGCTTTTTTAGCATTTTTAAAAGCATTTTTGTGTGCTATTAAAGATCATATTTGTAGTAGTGTAACCACGTCCTATGATGAAATCTTCACATGGTTCATTTAGAATCTCTATTTTTTTTACAACAGTACTCATGTGAAAGTGAGAGGTATTGGGAGAATGTGATATAATAAATTTATTATGGACACATAAATACTACATATAAGGGAAAGAGATGATATGATTATCACCAAAAATTAAATTAAAACAAATCTATTATACATACTAAACCTGGGTTTTTCTTGCTTATGAGTCACCATTACATTCATCTACATCACTACTCTCATTCCTCCCTGTAATTTCTTCTATTCCCAAACCCTAACAGCCCCGACTTTCAGCGCCTCTATCTAGGGTTCCCGTTGTACCTCTGCCTCCACCCCCGCTCCCTCCCCCCACTCCCTCCCCGGCTTCCCTCTCCTGCTACCCTCACTGACTCCCCTCTCCCACCACCCCTCCCTGAATCTCCTCTCTAGTCACACCCCCACCTACACCTCCACCCCCGCATACGCCTCCGCCTCCACCTCCACCCCTGCCTCCACCTCCACCTCCGCCTCCACCCCCAACACCCCGCACTCACTCTTCCTTCATTTGGATACCACTCGCCTGACTCCTCCATGTACAGCTACTTTGCATTTGGCTCCTCTGCGTTCGACTCCTCCGCCTCGGGCACCTCCGCCTCGAGAACCTCCGCCTCGAGCACCTCCGCCTCGAGCACCTCCGCCTCGGGCTCCTCCTCCTTGTGCTCCTTTGCCTCACACTCCTCCACCTTGGGCTGATCCAACTTGTGCTACTTCGCCTACGGCTACTCCGGCTCTGCCTGATCTGCCTCCTCCTGATCCACCTCTAGCTGCACTTCCTCAGGCTCCTCCACCTCGCCCTGCTTCTCTTGTACCTTCTCCACCTCTAGAATAATCCCACATATGGTAATTTACCCTTCATAACTTCTGTGTAACATTATGCTCCTCTTTTTAAATTTTAATTTCAGTCTATTCATAGTGAGACAATATTTTAACAGGTTTAGTATTTTTCAGGTCCAAAATGATTAAAATGGAGCGGAAAAAGTGGTTTTTGGTAAGTCCTTACAAATTGACCCTTACCAATTGGTAAGAATCTAGTCCCAATAAGCTTCTTCTGATTGTTTAAAGTTTCCTGGGTATAGTGTGATAGATAGTTGGTTCACCATTGGATAATATTATGACTATTTTAGTATTTGTTCAAGACCCATATTTTTGAAATAGAGCAGTTGAAGTGTGGGAGTCTATACATAGTTGGAACATATGTATGTTGTGGTTCTAGGCCAACCAACAAAGCATAAATCAGCACAGGTCATCTTTCATCTTTCTGTTTCTTGTGTTCATTTAGCCCTACTTGGTTAATTATGAAGGATTATGTGTTGAATGTCTACATAATATGTTTTCTATATTTTTCAACTAAATTCTTAAGGAAACTTCTAAGATATACTATTATTCATTGGGTAATATAATGACTTTTTTTGTATTTGTTCAGGACCCAGATGTTTGAAATAGAGTAGCTAAAGTGTAGAAGTCTATACAACATTGGAAAATATGCATGTTGTGGTTCTAGGCCAACCAATAGAGCATAAATTAGCATAGGTCTTCTTTCATCTTTCCATTTCTTTTGTTCATTTAGCCCTATTTGGTCAATTATGAAGAGTTATGTGGTGACTGTCTACATAACATGTTTTTTATCTTTTCCAACTAAATGCTTAAGGAAACTACCAATATATATTATTATTCATTGGGTACTATAATGACTATTTTGGTATTTGTTCAGGACCCAGATGTTTGAAATAGAGCAGCTGAAGTGTAGGAGTCTATGCAGCATTAGGACATATGCAGGTTGTGGTTCTATGCCAACCAACATATCGTAAATCAGCACATGTCTTCTTTCATCTTTCTATTTGTTGTGTTCATTTTATCCTATTTCATCAGTTATGAATGATTATGTGTTGACTATCTACATAACATATTTTTTATCTTTTTCAACAAAAAGCTTAAGGAAACTGCTATGATATATTCTTATTCATTTATTACGTAACTTGAGTTTTATAAACCTAACATGGTGTTGTTTTGTACATTCATGTTTTTTTGTAATGGATAATATCATGATATGATGATCAATGTTTTTTTAGCATGATCTCATGTTTTTTATTCTAACATGGTGTTGTTTTGCACACACACATACATAGATATATCCACAGAATATGAGGTAGGTGAACCGGTAAACCCCGACCCAGTTGGAGGAGGCACGTATCCAGGTTGTCATGGGATCAATCTCAGATAGGATCACCTTTCCTCTTCTTTCCCCTACTTCAGTTTCTTAGCCAATTCGTTGGTGTGCTCTTGGGCGGGCATGACATTGGGCCCACTATAAACAAGGCTTTGTCTCGCTTTATGGAATGATTCCTCACAATCAAAGTTTGGATTTTTTTTACATGTTACCTTGATTTTCAAAAACCCTAATTGCCTGTGTTGGAACTCTTAATTTTCTTAAATGATTCTATTCCCCCCCCCATTCATGAATCTGTATGCATTCAGGTATAACCAATCGCTATACTATTTTATTCCATAAAACATATTCTTATTGATTCCATAAAACATACATGCTTACAGGTTGTTGAAATATAACTGTTTCCAAATTATTTAGATGTAAGCGAATCCCTATTACTCATACATAGATATTTATTGATTTCTTATTGAAGTGTTTCCCAGTTATTCATACACAATGTTTTTACAGATTTATTATATATATTTCTAGATTGCTTACTGAAGTGTTTCCCTAGTAGTCATACATAATATGTATTCTTATTTTTAAACATTATTGTATTTGCGGGTAAACATATTGGATGAATGTGTGGCTGCTTAACTCCTAGCTTATTAGATCTTATTCCACCACTATAACTCCTTCTCACAACTAAAAACCAGGTACATTAACTTAATTTTCTTGAAATGTTTTCATATTGGTCATCAAGAATTTAACTTCCAAATGTTATTTGTAACGCCCCGACCCCAGCTACCCAGAGTCGGTGCATTACTTCATAACATTAGCATGACCACAAAAGATCAAGTCTCGAAAGACCGATTAGTTTAGTAGCCTTGGAAACACTAGATACATTCATAAACATTACATTACATCATAAAAATGAAAACTACAATAACATGGTCTCCCTAGTCCACACTCATATCCTCACTGACTATTCTTGCAAGTCAGTCATAATACACTTCTTCACATCCTGGGAAAAATAAAACATTGAAAGGGGTGAGCTCAAATGCTCCGTAAGGATAACAATATAGCGGAAACTTTCATAAGAAAACATAAGCATTTAAGGCAATGTATAACTAAAACAAAAGCCTTATTGAACTTGAACTTCAGCATAATATGGAAAAAGTAGAATAAAATAATTCCATAACTTACTCACATGGATATTCTACTAGACGAATAATCACATGAAATATCAATAATCACTTTCATAATGAGGAAATGTATAATGCCAGACATTCTGAAACATTTTTTCAAGGCCTCGTCCAAGACGTCTAAAATGATTAAGGCCTCGGCCAAAACCATAAATCAAATTGGGAAAGGGCCTCGGCCAATTCCACATCTAGTTGTCTCATGAGACCTACCGATGCATCGAGGAGCTATAGCGGGCTCCACCCGTCACATATTAAGTCCAATACATTCCTTATATGAATAGGTTTAAACATAATATAAATATTCGTATTAAAACTAGCATACGAAATGTCAAAAATTTCTCCATAAACTATGGATGGTATAAAAATAACACATCCACAGTCAAATATTTCACAAAATGTTCAATGGAAGTTTTTTATCATAAATCAATTTCAATTAAACTTACAACCCATCAAAGGATGTTGACATGGATGAAATCAAAGATATTTGAGAGAAATATATCTCCTTTTTGAAATCATTTAAAAGTCCCATAATTATAAAATAATACATTTACTTTGAAGATATTATTATAAGCTTGTTAGGGAAGCTTCGACGAAGTTATAATGGCGGAAAATAGCCGCACCCGTCGTATAAGTTAAAAAAAACATTCTTACCTTAAATTTGTCAAAGGGGTCAAAAAGTACATTGTTTGGAAAACGACGGTAAGATTTCTTTCAAAAACGTATAAGGGTATAAATGACTTTAACCCATTTTCCATTTAATAGTAAAAATGTTTTGAAAGACATTTTTAAGAAACATGGATGTGGATGATAACGAGGTCCCAGTAGATAATTATGTATAAACAACCTTGGATAATGAAGAGGTTGTGAAGTAAACCCTTACCTTGTACTTTTCCTTGGTTGTGGTAGGTTAACCTCCTGTATAATGGTGAAATAATTGTTATTAAATTATACAAGAATCATATACATTCATATGATATCATATATGATCTTTTAACATTGCTTTGTTAACAATATCTTAGATTTATCGTTGTTTCGGGTGTTAACTTACTCATTTTCTTTTATATGTTTTGTTACGTAAGTCGTGTTTTTCATGGATAGGTTGTATCTTATTCATATACAGAATGATATCATGTCCTTAAACATTATTTTTAAATCATCAAATGATAATTATACTTGAATGGATATGACGGAGAATGAATCTCATCGCGTTCGTGGAGACGGTAGTCCGTACGTACGCACGAGCGACAATATCATTATTTTGATATTAAAATAATATATAATTGGATAGTATATCATATATACAGAATCATTATAATGTTATATTTATTATCTACATGAATTACATATCATTATTATACCCATCTAAATAATAATATATTGAATAACAATTACACCACGACGTGGAGACGGTAAGCCGTACGTACGCACGTATGGTGACATGTCATTAAAATGATGGGTAGAATACTGAATATGGTTGTTCCATATTTATAATAATATCACAGTATATAGAAGATATTGGAGTTATAATTTTAGAATTGAAATAATAAACAAAGAGGGAGTGGAAGAAGAAAGAAACTTGAAAGAGGGTGATGAAAATGTTACCTCTTCTTCGGGTTCTTCCTTTTGATTTGATCAAAAGAACTCCTTATGATGGCTTTCTGACTAATGTAAAGCTTCTAGGATGAAGGGAGAGAAGTTGGGAGAGTATTTGGGTAGAGGTTGGCCGAACCAAAAGGCTTTAAAGTGTGAATAAGGTGGTAGAGGTGGGGGCCTTTTATAAGAGGAGAGGAGGGGCTCTTTTGGAAAGATTGAAATGTTACATTATTATACAATGCTTTTCGGATTCTAAAGGTCCCACACTTATACAATTCGTGGATAAGGTGATAAGGGTTCGAAATCTCTTCATCCAATAGGCTTTGGACAAGTGTATGCCTTGGATTTTGCATTATCTTCTCATTTTATCTAAATCGTTAAATAATGAGGTCATCGCTGCATCATCATGATGTCATAAATAATTTAATTTATATAATGTCTAAAAATTCTAAAAAAAATACCATGATGTAGGAAATCCTTTTAGCTTTCAAATGACTATTTATAGTAAAAAATATGACTTGTATAACCCCATATAAAAATTGTTTTAGTAAAACATTTCATGTTTGTGTCATTTTTTACTTTAACATTAAATAAAAGGTATTTATGTCATTTTCCAACTAAAGTGGCTCCATGGGGTCCCCAAGTTGACCCATGGATTGTCTTGGTCGGCCATGGCACATCCAATGAGGGTAGGGAATGTGTCAAGCTCATCTCATATTATTAAAACATTATTTTTACCTTAAACTACACTAATTACCTCTAATCGCGATTAAGAACTTAAAAGTTACTATTCACCAAAAATTATTTTAATCTCATTGAACCACATTTTACTTCTTAATGACAACCATGTATGTCGTATTTTTGAAAATCAAACCACAGAAGTGGTAATATTTCATTTAAACGAAAAATCAGTTATTTAACTACCACTTAGTGGTTTCACTATTCATCAAAAATTGAAGTTTTTCAGAACAATGCCAAAATTTCACCCTAAGCTATAATTGATATTCCAAATTCAAAAATTATGTCTATTTTACAAAATTCCAAACATATAAGTTTCATTAATTAATTTTATAATTAATTCCCGCTGTCACAACAAATAGCGTGTTTTTAAGAAACAATTTATATCAAAAGATTGGCAATTGTTGATGTCCATTTTCAATGTTAAATTAATTCTAATGACCACCATTGGATAAAGTGGTAAAAATATATTCTAATTATACTTTAAAACCACTAAATAGTATAATTTATCACTATAAATTATTTTGATTAAAAAAGTTGTTTTTAAGTATTTTTGACTATTCATAAAAAATTAGAAGTTCTCAGAAAAATACCAAAAATTCAACATAGGCTAATTTCGATATTCCGAATCCAAAAATGAAGTCCATTTTGATAAATAAAATTTATAAAATTTCAAAGTAGGTATTACTATTCACAACGGCTAGTTTAATTAGTTGTGGTGCGTGTTAGAGCTCGAGGTTGCGTACAACACACGCTATTGCATTATTCGAAGGGAAACGTACCGTGGAAGCTTGGGTGTTACATATTAGTTACTTTTCCTTCTACTAAATCTGACTTGACATGTTTTAGAGCAGTTGATCATTTTTTACAGCAGTGGATCTTGTATTTTCTTTAATTAGTGGATCAAGCATTTTATTTAAGTATTGGATCATTTATTAGAGAAGTGGAACAAGTTTTTTCTTTGAGCATGTGAATCATGCATTTTGTTTGGGTAGTGGATCATGTAATTTGTTTGAGCAGTGGTTCATGCATTTTATTACATTAATGGATCATTTTTAAGAGCAGTGGGTCATGTATTTTAGAGTAGTGTATCGTGTATTTTAGAGCAGTGGATCATATATTAGAGCATTGGATAATTATATTAGTTGAACTAAATATTTTCTACCATGTTTATGATTTCTCAAAAATTTCCTTGCATTTTAAATATATTCAGTATTAATATGAATTATTTAATCTCTTATGTTGGCTTTTAGTATTTCTATTTGCTTAAGAATTTTTCTTATTTTATTAAAGTACATTTGTTCTTCCAGTTAATCAATTAAACAACTATTTTATTCGTTGAGAATATTTATTCACCTATTCATTTTCATAGATTGCTTATGCATACCTTTTTCAAGATTTCTTATGCATAACTGTTTTCAGATTGCTTATGCATAAGTGTTTCTAGATTGGTTATGATCACCAAAGCAGGTTGATATGAATAGTTCTAGATACACTCTTAATGTATTTTTTGGAGGTAGTAGTTTGGTGAACCTGCATTTAGATTGGCCTAACATTTGCATAATTGTTCACAGATTTCTTATACATAAGTGTTTCCATGATGTTTATGTCACTTTTTACAGATTACTCATACATAACTATTTATGCATTTCTTATACAAAAGTGCTTGTCAATTGCTCATACATAAATGTTTTTACATGTATCTTATGCATAAATGTTTCCATATTTCTTACGCATAATTTGTTCCATAATGCTTATGATAATCAAAGTAGGTTGATATAGATATTTCTAGATACCATCTCAATTTATTTTTTAGTGGCGGCAATTTGGTGCACCTACATTCAGATGGGCCTAAAATTTACATGATTGTTTGCAGATTGCTTATACATAAGTGTTTTCAAACTATTCATATGTAAGTTTTTCCAGATTACTCATATATAGTTATTTCTGTATTTCTTATGCAAATGTTTTCCAATTTATGATACATAATTGTTTTTACAGATTTCAAATGCATAACTATTTCCAGATTTCTGATGCATAAGCGTTTCCATATTTCTTATGATGACCATGGTAGGTTGATATGAATGGTTTCATATTCGGATTTAGTATGTACTGAATGAATCCCTATAGGATATGAGGTTTGATTACTTAATATGGAAATGCTAATCTTCCAAAACCCTGATGACATTATTTATATTTCCTAAGAATATCACGTTTTCTCTACTGATGACATTATTTATATTTTCAACAGGTTATTTGGTTTGACCACTTTCACGAATAATATTCACCTCAATGTGTAGGTGATTTGGATTCTTCCCTTCAACAACTGATGTTTGAAGACAAATTTGTTGTTGAATGACTATTCATTTTCCAGTTGCCTCCAAACTCAATTTTAAACAAACGGTTCTCTTTAGCTATGTTTTATTTCTCAATTTTCAAGTGTTTTATGAGTGTAAATGTCATTTTCTGCCACTGTCTAATAGTTATTTGATGTGTTATAAATTATCATTATTGTGGTAATGTATTTCTTCTCTCCACGACACAAATCGAAATTTCATAGTGTGGACTTCTTGGTCCAAATTACAATGCTAAAAGAATTCTACTCTTCTTGTTGTTTGTTCCTATGCGGTTTATTCACATCCATCCCTTTTGAATTCTTTATTTTCAATTGCATACACGCATTCCAACTTTAATTATAATAAAGATTATAATTTGAATTAACCACTGGAATCATTTTTTCATTCTTGTACTTGAATTCTGCCCAATATAATTTTTTCTTCCTTAACGATTCTACCAAATGATTCTTACATTATGATGTGTCAAAAACTTTTCAAGCTGTATTCCGTAATTATGTATCACTTATTTGTTGTTTAAATATTTTCAGTATTAAAAAAAACCATTAATCCAATACGCTGTGCGCACGCACGAGTGAGTACTGATTATTATAAATTATAAATACAAAAAATCTATCTATATATGTATATATATATTGGTCAGTTTAACTCTTGAGCATTCTACATTTATTAGAACTATTGATAAATTATATTTCATAATTTATTACTTCTTTGAAATAGTTTAATTATACATATATGATAATCGATATAGATTTATTAAATCTTTCAACACAATTTAAATCATCTAAACGTCATATTTAAATTTACTAAATCATTCAACGCCGTTTAAATCATTCAAACATATTTTTTAAATCATACGATCTACATATATTTTAAGTAATATAGACAACCAGATAAACAAAATAAATGAAGTTTTTTTTTGAACTACCTTATCTAAGACCGCAGATAAAAAAAATACGTCTATTGCTTTTTTTATTGTGATTATTATATCAGCGCATGTTATTGATATTGTGTCGACATTTTCATTTAGTAATTTATTCGAAGCCCGAGGTCTCATCCAGCAAATAACAATAAATATTACATTATTATTCTTTTTTCTTTCAAATTTTAAACATTATATCCGGAGAATATAAATGTCAACATGCCCTTGACTTTTAGCGGCACGCCACCTCACGTGACCAGTCTTATCCTGGAATCATTATAATAATTGTGAGGATAAAATTTCACCAACAGAGAGGATCGATGTTTGGATACGAGCCGAATAGGGCCGGAACCGTTCGCCGCCTCCGCTGGTTTATCACGCGCCGCCGTCTCAGGTGTCCGTACTCGTTTTGAATAAAATTAATTTTATAAATTTAAAAATATACATTCATTTATTAGGGTACGCCTTGGGGCATTTTTTTTAGAAAGATGAGTTTTTTATAACAGAAAATCAAATAGTTTAATTGCAAGCTCATGCAATATTGTTTCGGAGAGTTTTTTTTTAATTTGAAAAATGAAGTGTTTTGGAACTTTGTAATTACATCCCAATTTTGTTGCATTTATCAATAAATACTGAGGGAGAGTTTTTAGACGTGTAATTATAATAATACCCTGGTTTTAACTTTTTTATATGGCTGCATTAAAACAATTAAAATAGTAATAAAGAACATTATCAATGTATCTTTTTTGTGACAAAATAAAATGATATATTAATCACGAAGGTCACCAGTTTCACATCCATGCAACCAAGGCTGAAAGTGATCAAATCACAGATGATTTGCGTCAGACGTGCTGAAAGAAGCTAGGTGATGGGGTGCTTCATTTCCGTCCCTTTTAATGAAGGAGAAAGAACAAGATGTGAAGCATCGACTAAGAGACTGGATCTTCCTGATAACGGAGCCAAAATAATGGAGGTCGTCACCATTAAGCCCGATAGCGTTGATGATGGTGAGGCAATATGATTCAATGCGAATAGTGTCCCAACCGCGATCTTTTGCAAGAGTCAGTCCGACAAGGACAACAAAGGCTTCGGCAACAATGGGCTCCCAGAGAGCGTGGTGTGATTCATGTTTGACAGCAATGATTTGACCATGAAAGTCCCGGGCCACAATTCCAAATCCGACAATCCCATCCGTGGAGAGAGATGCATCAACGTCAATCTTGATGAACTCTTCTGGGGGAGGGTACCATCTTGAGGCAGCTGTGTGAGTGCCAGAGAGCCCCTGACGGTTAGAGTCCCGATTCCACCCCTCAATCCAAGATGTAGCCCATTCAATCTAGAATATGGGGGGCATTGCTGTGTGATTAAAGTTGAAGTCATTGCGTCACACCCAAACAATCCACACCACAATGTATAAAGAAGCAACTTTGTCAGCAGCGAAAGAAGACGACCACAAAATTAGCAGTGTCGGAAGGTCTGACGCAGTATCAAGCATAAGTTCCAAATCAGAGCCCCAAGATGTCCAGATCTCTTTCACCCCCGGGCATTGGGTGATCGCGTGCAGAGGAGATTCAAGTACACCAAAGCAGATGAGACATTGCTTGTCATCCGTGACATGTCGAAAGACGAGGAAGTCCATGGTGGGAAGAATACATGTGCAAACCTGCCACCAGAAAAAAACGGATTTTCTGGAGACCTTGAGATGCCAAAGGGTTTTCCAGAGCCCTCCCCTTTCCTCGACATGAGTGTCGAAAGCAAGCCTATACCCTAACTTTACCGTGTAAGATCCAGAGAAATCATTGCTCCAAAATGGGCAGTCGAACCCTGCATCCCTCACATAGGGGATGCTAAGAATGATCCTTCTGTCCTTTTCGTTGAACCATGAGTTGATTTTATCCATACACCACCCAGAACCGTGATCGTCGAACAAGCACCAAACAGTGACGTTCTCATAGCCAGGTGTGGTAGGAGCAGCAGCTTGCAAACCATCTTTATCAATCCGTCATCGCTATGTATATATATATATATATATATATGTGTATGTGTGTATATTTATTTTGATTTAATTCTTATGAAATTTAGTGACTTAAATTGATATTTTTTTAATATTAAAAATAATAAATAATAAATGTTTTATTTTATATAGATTTATTTGTTTAATTTTTTTGATGAAAATAAAAGCTTTCATTTTTTAAAAAATATAGTTAAAAATTGGCTTCACGTGTTTTTTCACCTTTTAAAACATTTTCTAAAACATTATTTTGAAAAATAAAAAATAAAAAATTATTGTATCAATAAAAATATTATATTAATTTATGTTCCTTGATATCAATTCAACACTCATACCTTGTGCAGTAAGATAAAATTGATACGACATAAGATAAAATGAAAATGAAAAAAAAAGTTCTTTGATTAGAAATAACCATATGCTCAACAAAATTTATCTCTACCCAAACAAGTGTCATTAGTTTCTATCTAATGAACCATGAATTATATATAATATCTGGAAGGATTTTATGATATTGAAAATTATATATTATATAATATATCGATTTTAGTCACACTTAATTATTTCTAAAATAGATATTTATGTAGTATTAATCAATCAATTATTAAATGTATTCTTTTTGAAACATAAACCCCAACCCCTGTACAAATCATGCTCTTTCTAGCATACTCCCCCCATCGGAGCGAGTATCAGATATCGAGTCTTGAATTTGATCCGCGAAGAATAGAGTAAAATTGTGCTTCTTCACGTTATTCTGCACCACTGATGACTTAAATCAAACGACAGTGAAATTATGATGAAAATCCACAACAAGCGGGAATTGATCCCTCGACGCCAAGACTCCACACAAACGACTCTAACCAATGCCCCACCATCCATTGAGGCTTAAATACATTTTTATAATCTCATATTAATTACTTTAAAATGTATACATTTAATATGAAGATCAAGACACTCATACCTTGTGCATTAAGATAAAATTGATACGACATAAGAGAAAATGAAAATGAAAAAAAAGTTATTTGATTAGAAATAACCATATGCTCAACAAAATTTATCTATACCCAAACAAGTGTCGTTAGTTTCTATCTAATGAACCATGAATTATATATAATATCTGGAAGGATTTTATGATATTGAAAATTATATATTATATAATATATCAATTTTAGTCACACTTAATTATTTCTAAAATAGATATTTATGTAGTATTAATCAATCAATTATTAAATGCATTCTTTTTGAAACATAAACCCAAACCCCTATACAAATCATGCTCTTCCTAGCATACCCATCCCCCCATCGGAGCGGGTATCAGATCTCGAGTCTCAAATTTGATCTGCGAAGAATAGAGTAAAATTGTGCTTCTTCACGCTGTTCTTCACCACCGATGACTTAAATCACATGACGGTGAAATTATGATGAAAATCCACAACAAGTGGGAATTGATCCCTCGACGCCAAGACTCCAAGAAAACGACTCTAACCACTACCCCACCACCCATTGGGGCTTAAATACATTTTTATAATCTCACATTAATTACTTTAAAATGTATACATTTAATATGAAGATCAAGACACCAAGACTCGCTTAAATTGAATAGAGTATTCATGTCTCTAACCACTATGTGAATGAGTTAAACACACTGTGTGGGATAAAAGATGCCCAGGATTAATTTCCTCATAAATAAATTTAAAAAATGAATTTATTGATAAGTCATCCTTGAAAATATTTACAACACCAATACAATACTTGGGAAGTTATTTTCGGATTCATTTAATAAATAAGAACTTCCAAATGTTGGGCTCCACTACTTAGCATGTATATATGTTAAGCTTAACTTGTGAAAAAGTGGGAGATTGTTGGGTTGGCATGACAACTATTTTCTAGTTAAGTGTTGGAATTTCTTGAAGTTGTCTTTCCATAATTACACTTGGCGTAACCTGATGAAGACATGTTCACATTCACCATGGATGTGTGGCAACAACGGTAGCTACAACGGTGTTCAAGTGTGGAAATGAGGAAGAAGGAATGTTTGAACACATGCACTTGGGGACTAGCCACATTCAGTTGGGGTGGAGTGACATAGGAGAAAGGGAAGTCCTGGATGCAACATAGAACTTCTGAAGGAAGTGGTGGAGATGACAACAACAAAGTTTGGTATAGGCTACATAAGATTGAACAAGTCTTGCATGAGATGATTCTGAAGGGATTCAAAAGATTATTCTGGGGAACAAAGGATGATCCAAAAGCTAGTAGAGTGTAGAAGCTGCAGGACATATTCTGAAAAGCATGCAAGTGATGCAGAGAAAGCGATGGAGAATCTAGAGTTTTCACTGTTCATTAGAAGGATCAGTCGAGGTGGTGGAGTTCACCCGGTCTCCATGAATAAGTAGTGGATCAACCATGAAGTTTGAAGGACAGTGCAACCAAAACGACCAACTGGAAATTGCGACACACCTCTATAAACAAAGGGTATATGCTTGTTTTCTCGGGGGTGCAAACCCACAAAGTGTCGATTGAGAGACGATCTGGCAGAAGGACCATACAACATTCTTCTTCATGGGGGGGCTTCCTCATGGAGCGCTTTCAGCGGGTGCTCGCTGTGGATAGCGTTGCTATGGTTCTTTGAGTAGGGTCTTTAGAAGTCTCCTATAACTTGGGATGGGTAGGATTTATGGAAGGACAATTCTCTTGTAACTTAGTTTCTCACTTAACAAAGATGCATTGTGTTCCCTTGTGGATTAGGAATTTGTGTGAACCATGTAATTTCCATATGTTATGCTTGTTTTGTTTATGTCATGTGTTTGTTCTTGGTTGTTCATTGTTTATGGAATTTCTTGCTCAAGACCATGAAGTTACTAGAAGCAATTAGGGTGAAGGGCGGATCAACATGGTGACTAAGGTGTCTGGTATTCCTAGTTTGAGATGTTGAATCTGTAGAGGTGTGCTATGGAATTTCAGACGCTTGGGTGCCTTGTTCCACAGATTTAGGTCTAGAAGATAAC
The DNA here is from genome assembly GCA_963277665.1 of Viscum album. Lineage (NCBI taxonomy): Eukaryota > Viridiplantae > Streptophyta > Magnoliopsida > Santalales > Viscaceae > Viscum > Viscum album. The sequence continues at coordinate 823,244,649 of OY728165.1, forward strand.
TTCCAATAGTAACAGGTTGGAAAGTTTTGATTCCTTGGTTTCGAACCCTGGAAGCGGCATGGGATGCTTGAGTTTCAGAGGATGCAGGTTGATCAAATTTCTAACAAGCGATATCAGAGCTCTTGAAAAGCTCCTTCTGGTGGTATCAGAGTTGATTCTACTCTGATGAACGATCCCCTAAAAAGTGTTATCAGAGCCTCATTGTCGAGTTTTAGAATCATAGTTTGGTTGCAGAGCATTGATAGAGCAATTTTTCAAAAGAATCGCGATCAAATAGTGTCGAACTCGATTGAAAGACTAATGGGTACTTCTGGTCGAGTGGTTTACTGAATCTAGCAGAATTTCATTGGTAAGATAGCGACAATACTAGGGTTTCTAGGTATATTAAAAGTCCTCATGATATTGGGAGTCTTGAGGTATGTTTTGTTATCGAGGTGGTGTTCATAGCTTGGTTACAAGTGTTGAAAAAATGTTTGGAGTCACTCAATAGAGGTTTGCAGATGAATAACAAATAGAACAAAAGAAGAAGAGGAAGACGAATATGGACATAATGATTTATGTGGTTTGGAAATAATCCCTACGTCCACTGAGAGGTATAATTACTTCACTAAAAAACCAGAGAGCACAAAATATAGAGATACCAACATTTCACACATACAAAAATCTAGCTTGAATGAGTTAATAAAGAAGATGAAGCATTGTGCCACCGGCTACATAGTAATTCCATTGTGCTACATTGAACGGTGTCTAGAAGTCCGCATTTCTACAACGTTGCAGCCACCCAAGTCCAAGCAGCTATAGTGATTGGTGGCTAGAAGTTCGTGGAGCTACAATACCGCTATCTCTAATTTTCGAGCTGCTATAGTAGCCACACCAAATTCCACACAACTATAGTGCCCTGCCGATGTCACCTGGTTAGCTCTACTATAGTTGGTCAGAGTTGCTATAGTTCCCCAAAATTTGGACTGAGGGGCTTCGGCACCCAGACCCCTGGAGCACGGGTGCGTTGCCCCTTACAACCCCCAACGAGCTCACTGCGGAGCTCAGCCCACGAGAGTTGCAACCGGGTGTTCAGTATGAGATGCTAACATTCATCCCAACACCATCCAAACAGATCAAGCTACATCAATCTAATAGGAAGATTACTAAAGAATTCCGTAATACAGTCATGATCCCTTACACTTTTTGGATTTAGCAGGAGTTTATTGCATCTAAAGGAAGACATTGCAATGGGTAAGGTCTATATTAATGATTTGATGGTGGAAGTTTTGGACTTTGGAGGATACTGGTTTTGCTTCTCATAGAGAGTTCAAAAGTCTCATTGATGGTGTGTGTTATCCAAAAGCAATGTGTTTTACCAGAATAAGAAACCATGAAAGGAAAGTATAAGGAATGTTTTAGAAGGTGTAGCCAGGTGAGATGGTGCATGAATTGGAAGGTGGACATCAACACTGTGGTCAGATTAAGGAGATAGAAGAACGATTCAATGACATTTGGATAGTGCCTAGATCTATATCTTACATTGTATAGGGAAAGAGTTTGGCAGGAAACTAGTGGGATCAGAAGGTCCATTCTTGAAAGGTAATTTCTAGAGATTTTTCAAATCCTATAGCCGAAAGGGGGTGGTTGTTTCTGCCACTAGGTGTTAACCAACCTACTTGAGTCATTTTTTTTCAGGATCTGGGGTTTATTAATGAAGGTTCAAGAAGGTAAGCTAATGTTGGTTTTTAAAGACTTTAGTTAGAGGAGTGCTGAAAAATGTTGGAGAAGGTGATGGTTCCATCCAGACAAGGAACAAAAGTTGGGAGAGCGGTATGGTCGTAGTTTTTTGGAAGGAGTTTTCCAATGACCAACTGGAGAAATAGCTAAAGATTTGTAGATGGTGTGAGATTAACATTGGGGTTCATGGTTGTTGAAAAGTATGAAAGATATGAATTTGTGTCCTGATGGGGTTTTCAGAAGGATCATGCATGTTAGAGTAATAGAATTCCAGAACTAGGAGGTCGTGGCATGGGTGTCCCATTCACATGGATATTAAAAGGAAAGAGGTGTTTTTTAAAGGAGGATGCATCTTGGATTAGAACCTGTCTAGTTCCATCTATTCTCATGGAGACACTGTATATTTTACCTGCATCGATGAGGTGACACAAAAATGCAGGTGTTTTCTTCCCCAAACACAAGTCTGAGCTATTTTTTGTCACACCAAGACCCTTATATTCTCAATTATTCAATTCTATTTATTTATTCACTTTATTATTCTTGAGGATAAGGTCTTTTTATTTTATAAATTTTGGAATTTTTAAGAAATTTCTCATGTCACATGGTTAGCACATGGTTAGTGTTAACCATGAAACAACCACGCAGTATGGGTAAACAATATAGAATATTCATTTCACAAGGTTGGTGCATGATTTTACAACCATGAAACTAACTCATGTAGGTTCTCCATGTTTCTAGTGAAGGGGTGAACAATTGGCGCATGGTTTAGCCAACTGTGTGGCCAAACCATGTAATGTACCCAAATTATTTATTTATTTTTTCAAAATTATACCTCTCTTTTACCCTAAATAGAGACCCCTCTCTTCTTACCGCTCTCATGTGATGCATACCAAGGAGGAGAACACATGACCCCCTTACTCCCTCCATGAAATTGAGGCCTCATCCCTTGAGATTGCAAGCAGAACCATCTTATGTTAGGGTTTCTTCTCCTTTGTCTCCCTTTTCTCCCTATTTCCCCCATTCTCCCTTGTTCTCTTGACGCAGATCATTGTAGGTCAAAAATTAAGTGGTATTTTGGTTTTAATTTGACGTGTATTTGGTAGTTAGGGTGTACAGAGTTCCTCTCAAGCCTTATTTTCTCTATTTTTAGAGATTTAGCATTGTCTGTGCTTGATCTAGGTAGGTGTTTCCATGCTTTTTCTTTTCCTTGGCACGCCATGTGTGCTTGAGTATTTAAAAATAGTATTTATTCAAATTAGACCTGCTATTGAGTTCAAAAGGATTAATAAATATATAGTAATCCAGGTTTTAAAGAATTATAGTTGATTTCTAAAAGGGTTCTTATGGATTCCACTCCATTACGTGTCTTCAACTTGAGTGTAACACTCCAAGGTTTTGAAAATAAATATTGAATGCATGAAACAATGTGTCCCTACAAAACAACACATTTTCTAATCTATCTGTTAAACACAACTTTGCCTCTACTATGTTTTGAATTTCAAAAAACAGTCATCAAGAGTTATGATTAGTAAGTCATTTGGAGTCTGATAGAACAAACTCAATTTTTGGTGAATAATAACACACTCTTATGAATATTAATATTACCCTTATGAATAGTAAATAATGAAATTATTTTATTTTCTTAAGGTAATAAGATAATGAGATCTTAATTAATTTTTTCAATGTGATATAAAACTAATTATACCTTTAAAATTGTTATTTTTAGAATTAACTATGATTTTATTTAGAAAATAAATTAATAATATTTAGAAAATTATTTTTAAAAAATGGAGTTCATTTTTGAATTCTACACATTGAAAAATGGAAGGGGTGAATTTTTGGGATTTTTCTGGAATTCTTGATTTTTTGATGAATAGTGAAATACGGTAAAATACCATATATACAAATTATCAGTTAAATAAACAATTTATGACATCATGAGTGATTAAAGTCCACTTGGGTTTGAACTCACATGAACTTATTACCATTAGGGGTCACATGAAACAACACTATTGGTTGTCTTGAGAGAATTAATAAAATAATGAATAAAATATTCAAAACTCACTCCTCTCCTCCACTATAAAAACCCTCCATCACTCCTATAAGACTTTAATATCTTCAAATCTCTACCCAAATACCCTTCCCTAGTCACTCTTCACATCCAAGAATCTCTTGGTCTTTCCAAAAGACAAAAACCCCTTCCCTTAAGGAGGTTCTCAAGGAGGTTATTTCAAGAGCTAAAACACCCTTCTTTTTCATTTAGTTTCATTTCAATTTATTTCCTTTTGTTATCCTATCCTCACCTCCTCTGTCCAAATGACCATGATAATTCTAGTATCATATATATACTATAATTATATCATGTGAATAGAAGAACCACAATCAATATTCTTACTCTCTCCCTTTTTATAAAGGAAATCAACATCCATGAGGTTCCAATTTATAACCTTTGTGGACGATGAAGTTTCATTCTTCAATTTATCCTTCATTAATAGTCATGAAACCATTTTGATGGTTGAAACAAACCATAATATATGTATTATAACCTAATTAATATTCACGAACTAGTATACGCACATATTATTAAATCATATGACCAAACTAGTTCCCAATAATCAAAATACCGCTAAAATAATCTAAGTGTATGTCATTAATAACTCATCTATCAATTCATCCTATTTCCATGTAATAAAATGATAGAAATGACCATTAACACTTCTGGATATTCATAAATAATTTTTAATTTCAATTCTATAGATTTACATCCATTCCACATAAACTCCATTACTTAAAAAAAAGTGAACTGATTATGGAAATCAAGAAAACGAACACTCCAAAACGAAAAAATTCAATATTATAACTTATCAATAAGGGCATAAATGAACTAAAAAAAATTATGATAAACTAAATATATGTCTACTAGGTTCTGAAATAAGTTATTAATAAGTCTAATTTCATATTCCATGACCTTAAGTTCAATGCACATGAGCCTCAACCCAGTTGGTGAGGTATCCTTAAGTGCATCCACGAGACCCAGGTTCAAAACTAGGTAGAGGCATATTTCCAAGGTACTATAGTAGGTATTGTAGTAGTACTACACACTGTATAGGCACTGTAGCAGTTACTGTAGTAGGTACTGTTCGATACTATAGCAGCTGGAACTATTCACCTTGGGCCACCGATTTGATCTTGGAGTCCTTAAGGCTTTCGGGCCACCCAGGACTTCAGGTCTATAGGGAATTCAGGACACCTTTAAGGCCTTCGGGACACCTTAAGTCCTTCGGGACACATGCTATTTCCCCAGACAGACTCTATAAGAAAGGAGCAACCCCAAAAGATGATTCAGAGCAGGTGCACTCACCAGAGCAGAGCCAAATGGATTTTTTAGAATGAGAGGGTATGACTATATCATTGGGACCAGCCTGTTCTTGCAAGGGAATCCTAACTAGATGGCCATGTGAAGGTGGAGAACTACTATCATGATGCAGATGCTGGGGAGGGGAAGTTCCTTGTAGATATTCTGGTCGAATTCCCTAAGGCCTTTGGGTCATATAATCTCCTAAGCCTATGAGCCATGTAACCTCTGAGCCTACGGGCCTTGTAAGGTTTCCCCCTCATCCCTTGAAAGGGGGGTTATCAAAAATCAATAAAAATTAAGGCCTTTAGTCCATTCAGGTAGGACCTTAAGTTCAAGAGACGAACACATTCAGACTTAAGGTAAGGGTTTTCCACCATAACCTCCATTTTCATTCGGGTTACTTTTATTATCTAATTACCTCAATGAAATTCTTATGTATTATTATGTAATCCTCATAAATTCTGTGTGAGTGTTCTATATATGTTTACCAATCAAAATCCTTCCTTATTTAATGGGGAGTTACATTTTTTAAAAGGAACTTTCAAAATTATCTCCGAAATATAAGCCCAATTCAAGGGAGTTTCTCAAATTCTTACATATTTTTAAGAGAACTCTATAATCTGTTTTTAAAAACCATTATATTTATAAAATCACTCATTTTATTATGAAAATATTATCTTACTTTAGTTCTGGTTTTATACAAATACTTTTCCAAAAGAACTATTCTTTTCAAAATAAAAGTGTATTTATCTCAAGAATTACTTAATGATTTTTAAGAGTATTTTTGTCTATTTCAACACTCTTGTTGATTATTATGTATTATTGGGTTTAATCATTTATGATTTCATCTACCATATTTGATTGGATGTTTTATGACTAGTTTTGAATGTGGATGTACTATCCTAAAACCATTCACCATTTTACTTCGAATGGTTAGTGTTTAAGCTTAATGTTCGGGGAAAGTTATTTATATTTCATATGCGAGTTTTAATATGAATGTATATGTTGTTTATGTTTATCCCCAATCATATGAAAAATGTATTAGACTTATTATGTGAAGGGTGAGACCCACTATAGACCCTCTATGCATCGGTAGGTCTCATGAGACAAATAGACGTGGACTTGGCCGAGACCTTGCCCAATTTGATATATGGTTTTAGCCGAGGCCTTAATCATTTTTAGATGTCTTGGAAGAGGCCTTGAAAATATGTTTCAGAATGTTCTACATATGCACTTTCCTAATTATGAATCTAGTAATTGAAAGTTCATATTATTATTTTACTAGTAGAATACCTATGATTATGTTTTATTATGTCATTATTTACTCAGCTCATATTTGTTCCATAATGTGTTCAAGTTTATTATTTGTAAAGGCATGTGTTTTTATTTATTCACCATGCCCAATGTTTATGTTTATGTTATCTTACAATGTATTTATTACTCTTACTGAGCATTTGAGATCATCCCCTTTTTTATGTTCCATTCTCCCAGGATATGAAGAAGTAAGTTATGAGTGACTTACAGGCATAATCTAGGAGGCTTGGATGTTTCTAATGGAATAATTTAGTGTTGTTTTTTATTTCATGATGTAATGTTGAACTTATATATATATATATTGTTTCCAAATATAATAAACTATTCATTCCTTCGAGATACAACTTTCTTGTAATCATACTAATGTAATGTAATAAGGCACCGACTTCAGGAAACTGGGACCGTGTCCTTATAGTTGGTATCAGAGGAAGTTTAGTATAAAACCTAGAAACTAGATTAGAAAATGTAGATTACAAAAAATATCTCTAAGATAGTCTTTGAGGATAAGCATACAAGAACATCATGGTATTTTGGTATGGAATATATTATGTGGATATTTCTAGAAAATATATCCCTGTATGGATATAAATAGGTAGAGGTGGCTCTAGCACAGATGTACCTAGGAGTGAAGGCTCCAACAAGGAGTTTTGGGTTTGACCCAGAGTATCCTGGTATACGAAAACAAGCCTTTCTCTACTCTTGGTATTGAAACTCTTAGGGATATGCTTAGGATAATTTAATTTTTCTTTACAAGTCATTATGAAGGATTGAAATGTAAATTTTTTCTCAAAGAAACCATTTTTGTGATTATGGGGTTAGCCATGCATAGGATTTCAATTTATGCTAAGTATTTTACTAAGTTAAGATTATACATTATGATTCATAACCTAATATAGTGTATGCCATTATCTATAAATGACACCTAGTGGAAGAAATGGAAACCACCTGAACACAGATATCCCATGTAGGGATTTCCCTCTAATGCATGATAATGATGTTGGATCTGGAGCTACAACTGGCGCAGAGAAACTTATAACTATACTGGGACAACTTACTCTAGTTATGAACAATAACCTTACTCGTATGGAGCATCCAGATCCACCACATAGAGGAGCTTTATTAGATATCTTTATGCGACAACAGCCTCCATCATTCAATGGGACTACATACCCATTTGTAGTTGAGTAGTGAATAAGTTCCCTAGAGAAGATATTTCTTACATTGGGATGTAGAGAAAGGGATAAGGTCATCATGGAAGTTTATCATCTATCAGTAGATGCGGATCAATGATGTTCATTAATATGAAACACAAAGGAGGAGGAAGAGATAGAAGAGAAGGAATGGAGGGATTTTAAGGAAATCTTCCTAGAGAAATAATTTCCTCAAGAACAAAAAGTGGATATGGAAAGAAAATTTCTGAATTTGAAGAAAAAGAAAGATGAGAATGTTTCAAAGTATGAAGATAACTTCACAAGGTTATCAAGGCATGTTGTAGAATACATACGAAATACAAGGATCAATATTGATCGATTCTTTGATGTCCTAAAGCCATTCCTTCGGTGGGAACTGGTCTCCCAAAGTTTTTCATCATATGAGGATATAGTTTCATGTGATATCGAGATATAAAAGAAATTATCTAAGTATTATGACTTTAAGGGAAAACAAGAGAAGAATAGGGCTGCTGAAAACTCTAGGAAAATAAATAAGAAAACAGGAAATAAGGGAAGAATTTAATTTATACCTTGTGATAATTGTGGAAGGAAACACCCTAGTGCCTGCATAAAAGGAAAAGAATTATGCTAAAAATGTGGACAGAAAGACCATATTGCTGGTGATTTTAAGGGGAATAAAGAATCCATTAATGTTCAATGTTATAATTGTCTAGATATGGGACACTATCCTAATGATTGTCCAAAGCGTCAAGAAAACATGCTACAGAAAAGGACAAGGGAGTAGGGATAAGCTTATACGGTCACAACTACGGAGGTTTATGTTCCTAACGAAGTGGTGGCAGGTACATTAATTGTTTCACCAAACCTAGACAATGCTTTATTTGATTCTAGATCGTCACATTCATTTATATCTTCCCAGTTTTCCAAGAAAAATAGGCATGCCCAATTTGAAGTAATAAAGGAGTTATCAGTTAAAACTCATATTGGATGTATCATTGCAACAAAGGCGTGTCGATCAATCCCCCTCATGACACATAAATGTTCTTTAGTTTCTAACCTTATCATCATACCAATTATTGAATTTGATACAATTCTCGATATTAATTTCCTATCAAATTATGATGCGAAGATCTATTACAAGAAGAAGGAAGTTACACTTTTTGAGAATGGTGTAGAATCCCTCACCTTTAGAGCAGAAACCTCGCCATCTGATTCTCATCTAGATCCACCCTTAGTATCTCTACTGAATTCAATTATTGGGGAGGAAGGGAATACAATAACTATGGGTGATGATAAGAATATTCAGATAGAGGACGTTTCGATTGTTAAATAATATGTTGATGTGTTTCCAGAGGAATTACCTAGACATCCTCCAGAGCAGGAAATTGAGTTTTCTATTGACTTAATTACTAGTTCAAGGACCATATCAAAGACCCATTATAGAATGGATACTATGGAATTAGTGGAACTGAATAAACAACTAGAGGAATTGAGTGATAAAAAATTTATTCACCCTAGTGTTTCTCCATGGGGAACCCCTATTCTTTTTGTTAAGAAGAAAGATGGGTATATGAGGTTGTGCATTGACTATAGAGAGATCAATTCTATAAAAATAAAAAACAAGTATCCTCTATCTTGCATTGATGATTTACTTGATCAACTTCATGGAGCCCAATATTTTTTGAAGATTTATCTTTGATCTGGGTATCATTAGTTACTTGTGAGGAAGGAAGACATTCCAAAAACATCATTTCGAACCAGGTATGGGCATTATGAGTTTACAATAATGCCTTTTGGATTGACTAATGCACCCTATATTTTCATGGATCTAATGAATAGGGTTTTCAAGTAATATCTTGATGACTTTGTGGTGGTATTTATTGATGATATCTTGGTATACTCTAAAATATATGAAGATCATGAAAATCACTTGCACACTATTCTGAATACTCTTAAAAGAAATGAATTATATGGGAAGTTCAGCAAGTGTGAATTTTGGCTTCAATCAGTTTATTTTCTGGTCCACATTGTCTCTAATGATGGAATGTCTGTTGATCCTATAAAGACAAAGTCTATGCAAGAATGGACTACTCAAAGGAACATAAATTAGGTACGTTGTTTTATCGGTTTAGCATGTTATTATTGACGTTTTGTTCAGAACTTCGCCCATTTAGCCAACCCAATGACAAAACTTACACGTAAAGGGGTTAATTTTGTATGGACAAAATAATGTGAGGAATGTTTTGAAGAATTGAAGACAAGGTAATTGAATTCTCCGATCTTAACCCTACCATTGGGGAATGATGGGTTTGTGATATTTAGTGATGCATCAATGAAAGGGTTTGGTTGTGTACTTATACAGAATGATAGAGTTATTGCCTATGCCACAAGGTAGTTAAAAATCCACGAACAAAACTATCCCAGTCATGATCTTGAGTTAGCAGTGGTAATCTTTGCTTTGAAGATATGGAGACATTATCTCTATGGTGAAAAATGTGAGATATATACGAATCAAAAGAGTCTAAAGTATATCTTCTCATAGAAAGAACTCAACATGAGGAAAATGAGATGGCTCAAACTACTCAAGGATTATGATTATACCATACACTAGCACACTGGAAAGGAAAACAAGGTAGCTGATGCATTGAGCAGGAAGGATCATGGAGTTCTCAACAAAATGATTATTGACAAGGATCCTTTGTACATGGATCTAGTAAGGATGGACATGGGAATTATCAAATCAGGTGAAAGATCATTACCTTTTCAAATTGTTTCCCAACTATCTTTATTAGAAATAATTAAAGCTTTTCATCCTGGTGATGAGAACCTTCAAAAGAAAATTAATGTTGTGAAAATGGGAAGATGGCTAACTTTGTGTCTGAAGATGGCATTCTAAAATTTGGGAAGAGGCTTTGCATTCCAGCTGTAACTGAGCTAAAAAGGGAGTTATTGGATGATTCCCATAGTTCAAATTTCTCTATACATCAGGGTAGCACTAAAATGTATAGAGATTTGAAGGAACATTTCTGGTGGGACAACATGAAGAGGGAAATTACGGATTATGTATCAAAGATATTTAGTCTGTCAACAAGTGAAGGATGAAAGGAAACATCCAAAAGGATTTATGCAACATTTACTGATTCCTATGTGGAAATGGGATGACATAACCATGGATTTTTTCACTGGATTACCAAAGATTCCAAGAAATAATGATGCGATATGGATTATTATTGATCGTCTTACAAAATCATCACATTTTCTTTCTATAAAAGAAGATTTTACACTTGAACGTTTAGAAAGACTATATATTAATGAAGTTGAAAGACTTCATGGTGTACCCTTATCAATTGTTTCTGATCATGATCTCCATTTTACATCAAAATTCTGGAAAAGTCTTCAGAAGGGCCTAGATACTGATCTTCGTTTGAGCATTTCTTACCACCCACAAATTGACGTTCAATCAGAGAGGATGATCCAAACCTTAAAGGACATGTTGAGATCATGTTCACTTAACTTTCAAGGTATGCATGATCAATATTTAACTTTATTAGAGTTTTCCTACAATAATAGTTTCCATTTAAGTATTCAAATGGAACCATATGAAGCATTGTATGGGAAGAGATGTCGTACACCAACGTATTGGGATGAAGTTGGTGAAAGGAAGCTTGTGGGACCAAATCTTGTGGAGGAAACAACAAAGAAGGTAAAGGCTATTCAAGGCCATATTAAAATAGCACAAAAAATACAAAAGATCTTTGCCAATAATCGAAGGAAGGATATGTAATTTCAAGCGGGAGATCACATTTTCTTGAAAGTATCTCCATGGAAGGGTGTTATAAGATTTGGAAAGAAAGGGAAACTGAGCTCTAGGAACATTGTGCTTTTTGAAATTCTAGAGAGAATTAGAGATGTTTTATATCGTTTGACTATGCCTCCTAGCATATCTAAGTTACACAATATGTTCTATGTCTCATTGTTGAGAAATTACATGCCAGACCCAATGCATGTCCTCACTTCTAAAGGTATATAGTTGAAACTTGAGCCCGATCTATCTTATTGTGAAGAGCCTATCAAGATTCTTGATACCAGAGAACAAGTATTGAGAAATCAGATGAATTGTATGGTAAAGATTCTTTGGAGGAACTATAAGATGGAGGAAGCAACATGGGATCCTGAGGAGCTTATGTTGAAGACATACCCAAATCTTTTTAGGTAACATTTTGTGAATTTTGAGGATCAAATTTTTATAAGGAGGGGAGAATGTAACACCCCATGGTTTTGAAAATAAATATTGAATGCATGAAACACTATGTACCTAAAAAATACATTTTATAATCTAGCCATTAAACACAACTTTTCCTCTATTATGTTTTGAATTTCAAAAAATGGTCATCTAGAGTTGTGATTAGTAAGTCATTTGGAGTCTGATAGAACAAACTTGATTTTTGGTGAATAAGAACATACCCTTATGAATAGTAATATGAATAGTAATATGAACCTTATGAATAGTAAATAATGATATTATTTTATTTTTTAAGGCAATAAGATAATGATATCTTAATTAATTTTTCAATGTGATATAAAACTAATTATACCTTTAAAATTGTTATTTTTTGAATTAACTGTGATTTTATTTAAAAAATAAACTAATAATATTTAGAAAATTATTTTTGAAAAATAGAGTTCATTTTCGAATTCTACACGTCGAAAAATGGTAGGGGTGAACTTTTGGGATTTTTCTGAAATTCTTGAATTTTTGATGAATAGCAAAATACGGTAAAATACCCTATATAGAAATTATCAGTTAAATACACTATTTATGACATCATGAGTGATTCAAGACCACTTGGTTTGAACTAACATGCACTTATTACTATCAGGGGTCACATTAAACAACACTATTAGTTGTCTTGAGGGAATTAATAAAATAATGAATAAAATATTCAAAACTCACTCCTCTTCTTCCACTATAAAACCCCCCATCACTCCCTCTTCTCTTCACTCTTATAAGCCTTGAATCTCCCCAAATATCTACCCAAATACCCTTCACTATTCAATCCCCATGTACAAGAAGCTCTTGGTCTTTCCAAAAGACCAAAACCCCTTCCCTTAAGGAGGTTCTCAAGGAGGATATTTCAAGAGGCAAAGCACCCTTCTTTTTCATTTAGTTTCATTTCAATTTATTTTCTTTTGTTATCCTATCCTTAACTCCTCTATCCAAATGACCATGATAATTATAGTATCATCTATATACTATAATTATATCATTTTAATGGAATAACCATCATCAATATTCTTACTCTCTTCCTTTTTATAAACAAAATCAACATCCATGAGGTTCCAATTTATAACCTTTGTGGACGATGAAGTTTCGTTCTTCAATTTATCCTTCATTACTGGTCATGAAACCATTTTTATGTTTGAAACAGACTATAATATATGTATTATAAACTAATTAATATTCATTAACCAGTATAAATATATATTATTAAATCATATGACCAAACTAGTTCCCAATAATCAAATTACCGCTTAAATAATCTAAGTGTATGTCATTAATAATTCATCTAACAATTAATCCTATTTCCATGTAAAAAACTGATATAAATTACCATTAAAACTTATATATGCTCATAAATAATATTTAATTTCAATTCTTTATATTTACATCCATTCCAAATAAACTCTATTACTTAAAAACAAGTGAACCGATTATGGAAATCAAGAAAACGAACACTCTGAAATGACGAAATTCAATATTATAACTTATCAATAAGGGAATAAATGAACTAAAAAGAATTATTATAAACTAAATACTTGTATAATAGGTTATGAAATAAGTTATTAATAATTCTAATTTCATATTCCAGTACCTTAAGTTCAAGAGAGGAACACATTCAGACTTAAGGTAAGAGTTTCCCACCCGAACCTCTATTTTCATTTGGGTTACTTTTATTATCTAACTACCTCAATTAAATTATTATGTATTATTATGTAATAGTAATAAATTCTGTGTGATTGTTATATATATGTTTACCAACCATATTCCTTCCTTATTTAATGGAGAGTTACATGTTTTAAAAGGAACTTTCAAAATTATCTCTAAAATACAATCCCAATTCAAGGGAATTTCTCAAATTCTTATCTATTTTCAAGAGAACTCTATAATCTATTTTTAGTAACCATTATCTTTATAAAATCACTCATTTTATTATGAAAATACTATCTTAATTCATTTCTGGTTTTATACAATGACTTTTCCAAAAGAACTCTTCTTTTCAAAATAAAAGTGTATTTATCTTAAGAATTACTTAATGATTTTATCCCCACTCATATGAGGATTTCATTGGACCTATTATATGATGGTGGGTCCCACTATAATCCCTTGATGCATCGGTAGCTCTCATGAGACAAATAGACGTGGAATTGGCTGAGGCCTTGCCCAATTTGATATATGGTTTTGGCCAAGGACTTAATCATTTTTAGACATCTTGGCTGAGGCCTTGACAATATGTTTCAGAATTCCCGACATATTCACTTCCCTCAATATGAAGCTAGTAATTGAATGTTCATTCGGTTATTTAAATAGTAGATACCCATGATTATGTTTTATTATGGCATTATTTACTCAACTCATATTCGTTACATAATGTGGTCAAGTTTATTATTTGTAAAGTACTATGTTTTCATTTATTCACCATTCCTAATGTTTATGTTTATGTTATCTTATACTATATTTCATACTCTTACTAAGCGTTTGAGCTCACCCCCTTTCTTATGTTTCATTTTACCTGGATATAAAGAAGTAAGTTATGAGTGACTTGCATGCATAATCTTAGAGGCTTGAATGTTTCTAATGGAATAATTTAGTGTTTTTTCATTTAATGATGTAATGTTGAACTTATATATGTATCTTGTTTCCAAATATACTAAAATATTAATTCTTTCAAGATAAAAATTTCTTGTAATCATGCCAATGTAATGTAATAAGGCACCAACTCCGGGAAATTGGGGTTGGGTCCTTACATAAAGAATAATTGGATTTTTGAGTATTTTGGGTGGTGATCGAGTGGTAAACACCTTGGAATCTTGAATCATAAACCCAAGATAAAATTCAAGTTGGGGATAATTTTTAAAGAAACTCTAGTAGTAATGTAGCAGGTACTATAGTGGTACTTTATCAGTGACCCTATTCACCCGAATTGGAATTTTAGACCTCATAATTATGCCTACAGGACATATGGCTTCTAGGATATGAAAGGCCTCTGGGACATAGGGCCTTAGATTCATCATTAGTGGATAGTATGTGACATGGAGGGATCATAATAATAACTCAAAGTAATAGTTAGGAGGTTAAACTTGGCGATATGCGAGCATTATTGGTTGAGTAGCCTCAAAAGGAGGGATAAGTGCATTGGTACATCTCAACTAGCCATCAATCCCCATAGATTTCTGATGTGGGATAGATGAGTTCCCATCCACATTACTATCAACACAATGGGACCAATTAGATGGTGAAACACAATAGGTGGGCAATGCAGCGGGGCACCATGCTTGCATCGTAGGGTGGGCGACTTGAAAGAGGGATGAGTGTGTTAAAACATATCATTATACTCTATCCTTACATGGTTATTTAATGTTTGATAGAGATTTTCCCTGCCATAGTGTGTTAGAGTATAGTATAACGCAACTATTCTTGGTAGGGGTGACACAACTCTTATATTAGTAACATAGTGTGATGACCACTGACAGGGGGGGATGTGTGAGACCAGTGACACAACATGAAGAAGGTTTATTGTTTAGGGGAAACCATGTATATGACCTTAAATCCACTGAGCCTTTGAAAAACCCATGTTCTAAGGCCTCCATGGATTTGGGCCTTCAGACAATGTATTGTAATAAAATAGGTTAAGTGAGTGCTTGTTAGTCCTTGTATTTTTGACCTATGAAATATCTTTGGTATATTCTATTTGAAAGTCAAGTATTTTATTATTAATTGAGATTATTTATGTGATTTTATGTGTTGGCGTATGAGTTTAAGATGTGGAATTGGTTGGGTTCTCCTTTTTTAAGCCATTTTATCACATAGATTTGTTCCCTGCTTATGATACTCACTTATGAATGATGTACTAGTGCCTCATGTTATGATAGGTGTTTATAAACATATATATAGGTATGTGTATATATATATATATGTGTGTGTGTACATATTCACATGAGAATATGTGAATATTCACATTAAGATATGTATATATATATAAATGCACATGTGTATGGTGATAAAAGGGAAGTTTAAAAATTTAAATTTGATGTTTGAATTCGGTTTTCAAAATGAGTTTAAAAGAGGTTTTTAAAAGGGTATTATTAGTCTCAAATGTATGACATGTTTTGAATTTTGTAAAGGAAGCCATAAATGATATTATTATTACTACTATTATTATTATTTTAAATGTTTCCAATGAAGCTTTATAGAAAACATGTTATGATAGTTGGGGATTAATTAAAAAGTGATGTTTTAGTGTGGCGTCATTTGAGTTGAATAGTGTAAATGGATTGAAGTGTGTTTTATAAAGAACTTATTTATTGATTGTTTAAGGAGATATCTTTTGTCAAAAATTGTTTTTATGTGTTAAAATTCATGGGAAACCTCATGTTATTGGGTAGTATAACTTAAACGAGACGATGTTCCCCCACCACTAGAAATGCTAGTGATATAGTAATGTGGTGACCCCTCTGGATAGATTCATAGTAGAGATCCAAAATCCACTGCTAGGGTGATGTAGAACCATTATATTCCCCTAGCCTTAGTGTGACCATAATATGTTTCTTCCATAATGCCTATTTTTAAATTATCTGCTGTATGATTTTCCACTTACACTTGTTTTACTTTAAATTATTATAATCATATATATTCACACACACACACAATTCACTTTGCCTTTTGATTTGTGGAAATGGTTTATGATTTTATTTTAGTAGCACTATTACTTCCCTACATGATTTTTTTTTTACATTCCTACTAGTTTTTTTTTCATTTTATATTCTAGTTTAATTATTCAATTTGTGTTTTCCTTCAGTATTATTGCAGTTCTTTTTTGACTATTTTTTAAAAAATGGTTTTAATAAGGGGATTTCAAAATTAGATTTTTAGTGGAATATTTAAAGAAATATTGTAAAGTTCTTAAGCTTTTTGGATTTTAAAAGAGGAATTGGAAAGTAATTACGAGTTCTCTTTATTAAATAATGAAAAAATATTATTAAATTAATGTATTTAAAAGTATAATTTCTTCATTGTTTTATAAAATAGAATGCATTAACCCATTGATGAAACCTTACCGAGCTATTAACTCACACCCTACTCACACCACTTGGTGTTTGTAGACCGAGTGGATCTTACTGGTTCATGCTCAACTTATGGTAACTTATGGAGAATTTTATGATTTAGGACTGGATAGTGACCTAAGATTATATGGGGGTTATTTGGATGTTTTTTTATTTCTATTTCCTTGTCACATCAGCCAAATCGGCAATTCATGTTTTCCTTTTTCTTAATGGGTGGTGTTTATGCATGTGGCGTTATGGATGTTGAATAAATGGGGATGTTTCTTGTGAGGGATTTGGATGTGAGAGTGAGTTTTTATTTGTGATTTACATTATATTTATAATTTTTTTTGCATGGGTGTCCAATATATGGACACATCATGCTAAAATTTTAGTAAAATTTTCACTACTAGTTTAATTTATTTTATTGGTGAAATTATTCCCAATGAATTGTTCTTGATTCCATGGTGCTTTTCACTAGCATGTGGGGATCGAGAATACCACTTGGGCCATGGAACATGACATATCAGGTTTCTAACAGATGTATGACCCAATCTAGTTCATGAGAAAATGGTATTGTAGCTCAGGTTATTAAGAGGGCCCAGGTTCTTAAAGAAACCTTGTTATTTGGAAAGTCTGGTAGATATGAGAGAGGACTATCAAAGATTAGGAGGTATTTCATGGGTGAGTGCCTGATTTCCACCACTCATGTTGAAACCTGAGTTACCCTAGGAAGTTAGGATTTGAGTTTTTAAATTTGATATTTACTTTGATTATTTTGATGGATTTTGATTTGAATTGACAGTGTTTTGATCCTTATGGGTGTTTCATAAGTTTTTTTGATATTTTATGAGATTTTGGATGAAAAGGGAGTTGAAATGGAGGTACTGGTAGCTCACATGGCCTGAAAAACCATGAGAATCCCATGTATATGGTTTTGAGAAACTCTAAGTGGCAGTGGTGTGGTTGGAACATGGTTCATCAAACCATGTGTCTAAACCATGCACATACACCAAATATTTAAAATTTTTATTTTTTTGGAGTTATTTTGGCATTTGAATCCTTCTAGGTCTTGTGGTAACGTTATTTAAATGCATATTGATGTGATTTAATTTGATTCCAACGAGGTTTCGAAATGGGAATGTGGGTTTAAATGGACAAAAGTGAGTTTTGAAACAAATAGTGAGGTTATTCAGTAAAATGAATTGAAATGATTTTTTTTTGTTTTAAGACCCATGAAGTGGTTTCCAAAAAGAACATGTAAAATTATAAAATGATATTAAATGGGAATTTAAGGCTTTTAATGTATAAGTGTATAGTTTTTAAAGTGATTTTTAGAAATATTTTAAGTTTGTAAAACTCTTTATGGGATTCAAAATGGTTTGAAAGAAGAAACTCATGATCTTTTTTTGGTTTGTAATTTATTTGGGATGTGATTATGGTTTAATACCTTGAGTTTTTGATTTTAAATGTGAATTATTTTTGGTTGGAGTGTTCAAAATTGTGTTTTATTTATGTGGAGGATGTGAAAAGATTATTTTGAGGGAAAAATTATTCTTATGAAAAAATTTTGATTTGAAATTGGGGTTTGTGGTTTGTTGTGAAGAAAACTTCAAATTTGTTTTATAATTATGTGTTTGGTATTCATTTGGGTTTTTTGTTTAGTGTTTTTTGAATGTGCCTCCCAAAAAGTTCTTGAGTGTTGTCAGTCCTTTATAATTGTCTATTATGGGTTCTTGATCAATCATGTTTTGAGGTAGTTCATGTTTGAGGGTGTTTTATTGGGTCAATCCTTAGTTGTTCCTTGTTAATTGTCATATTTTTGGGTTATGTCTTCAAATCATTGATGTGGTTTTGTTTCTTGAGGGTTTTTGGGGGTGATGGTGTGGTGAGATCTATTTTATATTTATTAGACATGTGAAACCTTTGTTGTGTGATTTGAGTCACTAAGATAGATGTTACACTAGTTGAGTTCACACTATGGATGGTTTTGTTTTTAATTTCATTAATATAACCATGTTTGGTCATTTAGGGTTGAGGTTTTATATCACCCTCCCTTTATTTCAGACCAAGGGTTGAAGTCCATGTCATTTTGATTAGGCATTCTCATGACCTATGCCTCTTTCCCTTTTATTCCTGGCTAGAATAATGATGATGGGAATTTTATTGCTCTTCATTTTGAGGGATCATCATAATATTATTTACATTGTGATACACTTTGGTAATAGTTTGTTAAATATTTTATGGAATTTATTTATTTCCATATTCTTTACTCTTTCTTGTTTCTTTATTACTGATAGTTTTGATCTATGGATGATATCTTAGAAAATATGGGACCTTGTTCTTATTTGGAGAATGATTTTTTGGGGTGAAATTATGGATGATCTTTTGATGGAAAGTTCTATTTGAGTTCCTTTAAATTAAAAATTGGGGCCATGGTTTGTAGTAATTCCTTTAGAGTGTCCTTTCCTTGTCAATCCACCATGCTAGTAGAATTTTTAAATGATGGAGAGACCCACTGCGGGTCTCCATCTCTTTCCCTTTTAATCTAAGTGGTCGGGTGTGAGTATGATTTGGGAATAGATTGGTGCATGGTGGTCTGATTTTTTTTTCAGTGTAGGTTGAAAGTCATGCTATAGTTTGTTTCTTATTTCTAACTCAAATATCACGTGTTGTCTTCCTTGAATTTGGTGGATTTCTAGGGGCAGAAAGAATCATGGTGGGGAAAATTATCACACTCCAACCCTTATATTTTTAATTATTTTATTTATTTATATAATTTATTATTATTTACCTTCAAGTATTTATTTTTGGAAATTTTATAATTTTTAAGAAATTCTGCATGCCACATAGTTAAGACACAATTAGTACCAACCATGAAATAACTATGCAGTAAGGGTCAACAACATAATAGAGATATTCTAAATGGTTGGCACATGGTTTTCCAACCGTGTGGCTAACCCGTGTGGGTGCCCTGAGTGTCTAGTGAAGGGGTGTATAGTTGGTCCACAATTTAACCAATAGTGCAACCAAACCGTGAGATGTACCCATATAATTAAAAATTAGTTTTCTACAATTATACCCCCTTTTACCCAATATCGAGTCCCTCCCCTCTCTTATCACCCCTCTCATGCGATGCGTCCCAGTTAGGTTGACACATGACTCCCCCTTACTCACTTCATGAAATCGAGCCCTCCTACCTTGCAATTTCAAGCAGAAACATCCTAGATTATGGTTTCTTATCCTCTATCTCCCCTTTCCCCTTATTTCTCCCCTTATCCCTTATTATCTCATTATGGTTCACTATAGGTTGAAACCTAGATGATGTTTTAGTTCTAACTTTGTGTGACTTTTGTTTCTAGGGTGTGTAGAGTCCCTCTTGAGTCTTCTTCTCTCCATTCTTGGAGATTTCACATTTTTTTCACTTATCTTAGGTTAGTGATTCTATTCTTTCTATTTTCATTAACACACCATGAGTGCTTGAGTATTTTAAACTAGTTTTTATTCAAATTAGACATGCTATTGAGTTCAAATGGATTAATAAATATATATTAATCAATATTTTTAAGAAATTATAGTAGATTACTAAATTGTTTATTATGTATTTCCCCCTATTATTTGTTTGTAACTAAATAATAATTGTATTTTTGACCTATAAATTATTTATGGTATATTCTACATAGATGTAAAGTGTATTATTATTATTTGAGATTATTTATATGATTATATGTATTGGAATATGAGTTTAAGAGGTGTAATTGGTTGGGTTATCATTATTTAATCCATTTTATTGAGTTTACTTGTTCTAAACTTATGATATTCACTTATAACTGATGTACTAGTGTCTCATGTTATGAACAATGTTTATACAAACACATATAGGTATGTATATATATATATGTACATATTCACATGAAAATATGTGAATATGTACATTGAGGGATGTGTGTGTGTATATATATAAATTCATCTGTGATTAATGTTAAAAATGATGTTTTTGAATATAAATTTGATGTTTGAATTTTTTTTTTAAAATTAGTTTCAAAGGGTTTTAAAAAATGATATTATTAGTTTCAAATATAAGACCCATTTGTCATTTTTGTAAAGGAAATAATAAATGACATTATTATCATTATAATTATTTTTTAAAATGTTTCCAATGAATATTTATAGAAAATATTTTATGCTATTTGGGGTTTGATTAAAAAGATAGGTGTTACCATGGTATCCTTCAAGATGAATGGTGGAAATGGATTGAAGTGTGTTTTATAAAGAACTTAATGATTGATTGTTTAGGGAAACCGATTTTGCTAATGGTTTTTTATGTGTTAAAATTAATGGAACCCTGAGTGCTTAGGTAGGATATCCTAGATGGGATGAGGTTCCCCCACCACTAAAAATTTTATTTTCATAGTTATGTGGAACTCCCTCTGGCCATATACGTAGTAGAGATCCAAAATTCACCTCTAGGGTGACATCGAACCACTTGGTTCCCCTAGCCTTAGTGACCATAATTTTTTTTACCATGATGTCTTTTTTAAATTACTAATTTCCTGGTTTTCCCCATACACTTGTTTTACTTTAAACTATTATAATTACCCCCCCCCCACGCACACTTCACTCTACCTTTTTATTTGCTGCAATTGGTTATGCTTTGGATTTAGTAGCTCTATTACTACCCTGCATGATTACTTTTATAAATTTCTACTGGTTTTTTATTCATTTTATATTATAGTTTAGTTATTTAGTTTTTGTTTTAATTTTGTAATGTTTGAGTTATTTTTTGAGTGTTTTTAAAGAAATGGTTTTAAAGCATGGATTTCAAAAGTAAATATTTAGTGGAATATTTAAAGAAAAATTATAAAGTTCTTAAACTCATTTGGATTTCAAAAGAGGATTTATAAAGTACTTATGAGTTCTTTCTCAAATAAATAAAACCTATTTTTGAATTAATGTCTTTCAAACTAGTATTTATAGAGTGTTTTTTAAAATAAAATGCATGAACCTGTTGGTGAAACCCTATTGGGATATTAGATCACACCACTTGGTGTTTGTGGACCGAGTAGATATTATAGGTTCAGGACCATCTTATGATCACTCATGGATCATTTTTTCATTTAGGACTAGATGGTTATGTAAGGCCACATGGAGGTTAGTTAGATGTTTTGTTTTATTTCTATTTCCTAATAAAATCATCCAAATAATCAATTACCATTTTTTTCTAAATGTGCAGTGTTTATGCATGTGGATTTATGGATGTTGAATAAATGGGGTTTTTTCTTGCAATGGATTTAGAGGTGAGAGTGATTTTTTATTCATGATTTACTTTCTCTTTATACATGTTTATTTGTTTCTGCATGGACGACCAATGTATGGATGCATCATTCCATAATTTTAGTAAAATTTTAACTTCTATTTTAATTTATTTTATGGATGAAACCATTCCCACTGAGTTGTTACCAATTATATGATCATTTCTGCCAGCCCATGGGGATCGAGAATGCCATGTAGGGCTTTCCACGGGCCGACTTGGGTGTTCGATAGATGAATAAACCAGGATGGTTTGTGACAGTTTCAAAACCTTTGTTAAAGAAGAACCGTGATGTGATAAATACCAGAATAAAGAAGAGTGTATTGAATTATGAATCTATAATACTGAGAGTTAAAAATAGAGGATTTTTGGAAGATATTCTAGTGGTGATGCTTACAGTTTGAGGAGAATAAACCTAGAACATTGATCGTACTTTGATTCACTATTTTTTCCTAACCCCATTCCATTATTTTAAACTAATTTTATATTGTAACTTCTAAATTTAAAAATCAATTTCACTTCACATTTTATTAAATAAAATAATTTTAAATACTTTTAAAAAGGGAAATATCACTTATTTTGATATTTAAATTAAAAGGAAGTGGCTATTTGGATAGCTTGGGATGAAGTTGAAACAAAATAATCCAAACCACATTAATCCCAAGAAAACATTTCCACTAATATACACATTCTAGAGAATCTGTATATTAATTTTGATAGTAATTTTGTGGGATAATGAAAAAATAAGTGGGTTACAATTCATTAGAAGACACCTAATCCCAATTCATCTATCTAGTGGTCCAAATGAAGTGATTTATCAAGAAAATCATATCTTCTAGAAGTCAAAAGTACTATTTGGTATTTTGATAATTTCTTATAATATAGAAATCTAATGGATAAAAAATTTTATAGGTAGATAATAAATAATCCTTCTAACCACTTTTATTTTTTTTTAAAATTCGAGATAGATCTGTTCAACAATCCAAATCCAAACCACATGTGGTATTACAAAAATAGAGTTCCCAAAACTACCTTACACATTTCCTATAAAAGGGGACCTCATTTTAAATCTCAACCTGAAGTTTAAGTAATTCCCTTTTAGAGATTACTAGAGTTATTATCTTGATCTTAGAAGTCTTAAAGCTCCCTATCGTCATATGGAGATCTCAAATGAATAAGTAGATCCACTCAAACCTTTATATTCTCTCGAAGGTGAGCTTAATGGTGGGAGGTTAGTGATAGAGAACTACAAATCTTTTCAAGGGAGTTATGAAACATAATTACTCTAATATTTTTCTATGGTTTTGGGTTATAATTATTTTATGTGTTTTCCTTTTGATGTAATTTCTGATCAGGCATATATATAAAATTTATTTCACAAAATGCATACTAATTAAAACTAAGATTGTACATGGGAAAATTGTGTTACTTTTATTAGATAGCATAATATTCCATTTCTATCCCATACACTTTAAATTTTAATGTTCTTTGGTAGCCCCCAGACCATTCATAAGATGTGTAACTTGGTTTGATGATGGTTACACCAAGGACCATGTCTAAGTGCATCAATTTTAGGGGCTAGAAGGTAATCAAGATTCTAGTTAACTTCAACCAAAGATTCACTCTAAACCTAAATGAACTTGTATGAACAATAAACTTGAAATATCATGTAGTGAACTTTTAATAATCACTTTATTATAAATATCTCAAAACCCATTTTTTGTCTATTATACTCTTTAAGATAAGTCTATTTATTTAGAAATATCATTCAAAACCCCCCATGTTTTCAGTTACCTTTTTTTAAAATTATTAAAAATACACTCTCAAAAAATTCCAAATATCCTTGAGAGATTACCTAAGTTTTTCCATATAATATAAAACATCATTAAGAAACATAGTCAATTTGAAATGTCATGAAAACAATTTCATTTTTTCCCACTGTTATCGAAGAGCACTTTGATTTTTAGTGTTAAATTTTTATAAGAACTTTGTATATTCTATAAATATTTGTTTGTTTATTTTCAATATTATGACTTCATGTATTAAATAAAATTCTAAATTTTATTCTTTGTAGGGTTTGTTCATAACACATTCTTCTTTAGGCGTACCACCACCTTTCAAACTTAAACAAAAAATAATCATACACCATTGACACCAAGACACGAAGAACATTCCATTGAAGGAGGACACACAACATATTGAGACTCTTCTAAAACACCTTCTTCTTCTGGAACTAAAGTCAAAACTGAAATAAACTTACATAATATAGATGAAAATAAACATATATTTAAAGAACTAACTTCTTCTGATGTTTACATTAAACCTATGTATATTCAAATATAAGGTGAAGTACCAAACATTGAACTAAAATCTGATCTAATTCACTTATGACCAAAATTTCATTTAATTTATAGAGAAGTATCACATAATAATTTAAAGTAATTCTATACTATATTTTCAACATTAAAACATAAAAATTTGGATAAGAAACTTTTGAAACTTAGGTATTTTTTATTTTATTTAAATGAAACTACAAAATATATGATATACTCTATTAACTCCCTAATAAGAGGCTAGGATTACATGAAAATCATTTTCCTTGAAAAATTCTTCCTATCCTATTTAAATATAGAAATAAGGAAAAAATTTATGGAATAAGATAATATAATGGGGAAACAATTCATGAACACTGGAAATGGTTTAAAATAATTTTTTCAAGTAGTCCACATCACTAAATAAGTGAGTAAATTTTAATATAAGTATTTTATAAATGTTTAATTTGTATTGATCAAAAAATGATTGATAATAATGTAGGTGGTGCCCTATTAGATAATAATCTGGTCGCTGTAAGGACCCTCATCAAAATCATGGCAGAAAATAATCAACAATTTGGTTTGAGGTCTAGTGTACCCATCAGAGGTGTCCATGAGGTACAGATTTCCAACTTCCATAAGAAGGTGAACATGAATTTTAAATAGGTAAGTACTCTACTTAGAAAACTGCTCTTTCCCAAGGAAAATCTAAACCTTCTCCTTGAATTCATTATGGTATTTGTGCTAATGACACATACAACTCTAACCAATTCCCTCAATTGAGTGAACCATCTGAGAGTTATGAGGAAATATTTCTAGGCTGTCTATATAACCATCCCATTAGGCAAGAACTATACTATCAATAAAACTATGTATTAAAAGATAACCAAGATTATAAGCAAGGAATATACCCTAACCAACCTCAATAGTCTTAGAACCACTAGGGGTTGGGTAGTTATCATCCATCACCACCCAAAAACCCTCAACTACCTTAAAGGAATTTCCAACAACCCCCTAAAAAACTCAATCCCAGAATAAAATAATAATGAAACAATTGGCCTCAAATAATCTATAATTCTAATAAATAACCCAAGCTTCCATCAGCGACCTAAAATCCTAATTAGGCCAACTCTCTAACTCTGTGGGTGAAATCCAAAGTCAAGGGTCAGGTAAAATACCTTATCAACCATTAGTCAACCCTAGGGATATGGGAAATGTCAGTTTCATCAACCTTTAGAGTCATATACAACTTAAAATCTAGATAAATTCACCATTATAGTTATCCCCTCCTGAGGAAACCACCATTACATCCGTCTCTAAGGATCTAAATGCAGAAAAAACTTATCTTGAGAGCAGTCACACCAATGAAAAGAGAGTAAAAATTAATGAACCCCATAGTACAAAAATTACTCTTACATTCCCCTAAAGGTCCATCTAACCAAGGAATCCAAAAGAAATTGAAAATTTCAAGGAGATATTGGAAAAATTAAAAAAGTATAGGTTAACATTCCATTGATTTATGTTTTGAAGAAAATCACATGATGTGTGAAGTTCCTAAAGGATATGTATACACACCAATGGTGAATTAAAGGCAATAAAAAGGTAATCTTGGGGAGGAACATCAAAACATTGATAGAGGCATAACTTCCCATTAAATTCAATGACCCTATAATATTCTCGATTAAGTTCACTGTAGGGAGTATTTCTTTTACATGCTATACTTGATTTGGGTGCTTCTATAAACATGATGTCTCACTCCATTTTCTCTTCATTAATAGTTAAGGAGATGAAAACCACTAGAAGAGTTTTTTAATTATAAAACCAAAGTTTTGAAAAGCCTAATAGTGTACTAGTGTATGTTCTTATGCGAGTTAAAAAACCAATTTTTCTTTCTGATTTTTATGCATTTGAAATGGAAGATAATATGATAAATGGACATTCCATGATTATAGTGGGAGACATTACTTAAAAACTGCAAAAAACATAATCGATCTACACATTGGTATATTATCTATGGTTTTTTTGGTGACAATGTCCACTTTAACATCCTTGATTCCATGAGTCACCCCTCAGAAGAGCATTCATCTCCCTTAGTTAATTTAATTTATATACCCCATTTCCCCAAAGAAAATTATCTTATTTCACATGAACCCATTTCTAAGTTTTCATTATTGATAGAAATTTTAGTTTATTATTAATGTGTTGATTGTTATTTTTGTCTTGATAAATGTCATGCAT
This sequence comes from Viscum album, assembly GCA_963277665.1. Classification (NCBI taxonomy): domain Eukaryota; kingdom Viridiplantae; phylum Streptophyta; class Magnoliopsida; order Santalales; family Viscaceae; genus Viscum; species Viscum album. Next base: position 823,271,394 of record OY728165.1, read on the forward strand.
TTTCATTACTTTATCATTTATTGTACACTAAGGACATAATGACCATTGATGATTCTGCTCAACATATAAAATATTACTCCTTATCTGAGGATGTTACCATTGAGAAGTTAAATGATACCAAGGACCTCTATCTCCCCCTCTCTTTTCCCACCCATCAATCCAAAATCCACTATAATTGGAACTTAAACCACTACTTAAAAACATGAAATATTCATATATTGAGAGTGGAAACAAGTCTCCTATAATCATTTCTAGTTTACTCCCTTTAGAGAATGAATTACATTTTATAGACCTTTTGAGGGTGTATAAAAAATCATTGAGATATAAATTTGATAACATTATTAGTATTAAACCATCAATTTTCATGCAACATATATTATTAAATGATAAGAATAATCCATTGAGGTAGGCATAATGCTAACTGAACCCAAACCTCCTCGATGTTTTAAAAAAAGGAGGTAACCAAATTATTGGTAACTGAAACCATTTATCCTATATCCAATTTAAAATGGGCTAGTCCAGTGTAGGTATTTCCTAAGAAAATAGGTCTAACGATAATCAAAAATGAAAACAATGAATTGGTATTAACTTATACATAGCATAGATGGCATGTCTGTATAGACTATCACCGGAAAAACCAACACATTAGGACAAACCATTTCCCAATGTATTTCATTGACTAGATGTGTCATGACCTATCCCATAGGGGCCTGTGATGTGACTAAACCAATCACACCTACAATAGGATAAGGGCTGGTGACTAGCACCGAGTAGGCATATCCCACAAATGGGAGGCATTAGCCTAAAGTACCTGTATGCACACACACATCTCCAAGCCGCAAATGATGAAATGTAAAAACACTATGTAAAAAAAGCATGAAAACTACTATCTATAAGACATACAGTCTCCATAAGACACACATTCTCTTTAGGACACACAGTCTCTATGTCACAACCAGCCACATAAATGTTTGCTCGAAGCACGCTAATTTTGGGAGAAATAACTCCTCATGACATTAGGTCATATGAAAACTCCCACAAAAAACCAACTTAGGATATCTAAAAAATAACTTCTCATTATAAGGGTCACAATGTCGTAGACGGATCGTCAAATAGAAGCACCGTTTGAAAGTTATGGGGGTTTTAAGTTTTAAAGGATTGGGGGTCACTGGGCCCATAGACCGACTCATGGTCGGTCCACCAACTAATGCCGTCAGCTTTGGTGGTCGAACGCCCCCTGCTATAATGGTCGACTGCCCTGGGATGCCACGATCAACCACCCCCAGCTACCACGACTGTGCGTAGATGAATCTATTGTGACTCACAATCGACTGCCATAGTCGATCATGGACCGACTCCAGGAAGGTCACCCTGGGTCCAACCAAGATCTCACCCATCCTACTTGGATTGACTTGGCCTATTGGGTCTGACCTGGTCTGTCTTTCCCTAGCTCGGCCTACTCGCACACAGACCGTCTGGCTCGGTTAACATGGTCTCCATCCGCATCCCACGCGACCACCGTCTCCGCCACATCCTACAGCCTAGCCATGTTCTATAACTGCTTCCTCCACACACGAACATTCTCCACATATGTGGCCCACCATCGCTGCATGCGCCCTCCCTCCACATCCCACACAGCCCTCCATCGGCCATGGATGCCACCTCCAGTCACCGCACCACCTCGTCGGACCTCCACGCTGGTGGTCCCTTCTGCGGACCACCAAGCAACATCCAATGTATGGATTTCTGAAACGAAGTCATATTGACGTTTCTCGGGTCTCAATATACAAAAATATACCCTCTATTTCAGTTTTCCTCCAATCCCTAGGTTATATTGCGTTCAAAGCCTCCCGAAAGTCGAGCCTTGACCAAGAGGGTCCAACGGTGAAGAACACCAAGAACAGAGGAGGGGAAATCATGAAGAGCACCCTAAGGAATTGAACTCATCATTTGTTCATGTTAGACTCAATCCGTTCTAATTAGAACAAGGATGAAGATCAAACTTGAAAACTCTCAAAAACAATCCTCACAATTTAATAACCATCCCACAATGATCGAACCACGGATTAAGCTATTGGTGGATTGACCCGTGTTCATCGTTAGAATAAAGAATAGGAAAAAGGATTAAGAAATCAATCACCCTACTTGGGATATGGATCGTTCACTTTCAAGGATTTATTTCCATTGGAAATCTGTCAAGAACGATATATGATCCCGGTGTTTGTCGTCGCTACCGAGATAATTCTCTAAGGATTCTCTCCAGAGCCTCCAGAGAATTTCTAGGGTTATGAGCCTAACCCTGGGTCCCTGCCTAGATCTTCATTTAAAAGAAATAGCATTTCTGCCCTGACTTAATGTTAAAATAAAATAAACTCACCGTTTATTTTATTCATTAAAATTTCCAAAAACTATTTTTCACAGCCGACCCACGCCGACCGATGTTAGGCATATCCTAGAAAAAAAAACACATTATGAACTCAACAGTTATCTCACATTTTCAATCTGAGTCACCATTCATGAGCTATTAGTATTTTAAAATAAAATAATTTTTATTTAATTATTTTATTTATTACTACATCCTTGGTTAATTTTCTTGATATAAACCATGCTGACCAAAGTTAAGTCCCACCTAGGGTAAAGATTCTATTACGAGATCAATACCCCCCCTTATATTTCTGATTCAGGAACCCATTTAAAAGATATTCTACATTTTGAGGAAAGCTGTATGTGCGTGATATTAAAAACTTAAAATTTTTTAAAAAAAATTTGGGCACACTAGGCCTCTGAATCGCACGTTGTCTCAGCACTTGGTGTTTGATTTTTTCCAAATAATTTCTAAAAACAAATTGGGAAAAATCTGAGTCATTACATTCTCCCCACCTTTGGGATTTATGTCCCCAAAATTCAAAATAAGGGCTACCCAAATAGATGAGGGTACTGAGGATGAATATGATCCTCCCAGTCAGATGTGCTATCCTAGAGATTCCTATTTCGCCACCAAACACACACTGAAGAAATTGATGGCCCACAAAGGATCCTCCCAACTCCGGCCAAAATCCAACATGAAAACTCGCAACATGTCCACCAAAACCTAAATGGTCTTCTTAGTCTAACCATCCATCTGTGGGTGAAACACTATGCTCAAGAATAACTGATTCCCAAACACCTCATTGAATTCCTTACACAACTGGGATGTAAAACAAGCATCATGATCTGAAACTATCATCAATGGAACTCCATGGAGTCAAACTATTTCCTACATGTAGAGGCGTCCCGAGATCTCTACTTAACTCTTCTCCTGAATAGCTAGAAAGTGGGCCTATTTGGTGGTTTAGTCAATGATCACCCAGATGGTATCATGTCCTCTAGATGTATATGGTATAACTGTCACAAAATCCATATATATCCCATCCCACTTCCATTTAGGTACCTCAAGGGGTTCAGTCAAACCCATTGGAACCTGGTGCTTGACCATCACCAGCTGAAAAGTGAGACATCGAGAAACAAACTCTGCAACTCCCTTATTTATCCTTGGCCACAAAAAATGACGTTGGAGGTCCTAGTACATCTTCTCCACACCTGGATGTACCTTCAAAGGGGATATATGGAACTCTATAAAAACCTCCTCCTACAATGCTACTGGTACTACTATGTGCCCTCTAAAAAGAATGAAATTCTCCTTACCTTTCGAATATCCATTAGGGGTATGCCCTGTGGACATTCGACCATGTCAAGTCTCATAGTTGTTATCCCCAAGATGTTCCTATTTGACTTGTTGTAAGAGTGGAGGGGTGAAAACCATCGATTTGAGGTAAGCTACTCCATCTACATCTATGAAGGATAATTACAACAAGGCCAACTACTCTGATTCCTCATTCAACAACTGAAAATTGGATCTCTTGATGAGATCATATACCACCACGTTCCCATTCCAAGAATTATAGAAAATCTCAAAGTTATAGTCCTAGTGGAACTCTAGCCATCAACTCTATCTCAAGTTTGAATCCATCTGAGAAAAGATATACTTGAGACTCTTGTGATCAGAGTTGATGATAAATCGCCTGCTCATCTGGTAGTGTTGCCATATCTTCAATTATAAGACTACCACTAATAACTCAAGATCATGGGTTGCATAGTTTTTCTCATGTGGTCTCAATTGGCATGAACCATAGACAATCACTGCTTTCCCCTGTATCAGGACATAACCAATCCCCATCCCTAATGCATAACAAAACATTACATAATCGGCACCCTCCTCTAGTAATCTCAATATGGGAGTGCTCTTCAATATTTTCCTCATCTGCTGAAAATCCTTCTAACACTCCTCTATCCACACGAAAGGCTACCCCTTTAATGTCAAATCTATCAAGGATGCTACTACTCTATAAAATTTGGGTACAAACCTATGACAATACCCATCCAAACCAAGGAAACTCTATACCTCATTAACACTCTTTGGTGGCTCCCAAGTAATCACCACATCAATATTCACTAGATCCACCGCAACTCTAGCCTCTGAAATGACATTTCCTATAAAATGGATCTCCTGAATCCAGAACTGAAACTTCGAGAGCTTCCCATAAAGATGGTGCTCTCGGAGTGTGTCCAAGACCATCCTCAATTGTCTCGCATACTCCTCTTAGGATTTCAAGTAAACTAGGATGTCATTAATGAAGACCACCATGAACCGGTATAAGTAAGGATGAAAGATCCGGTTCATGAGTCCCATGAACACTTCTGGATCATTCTTCACATCAATCAACATCACCAAGTACTCATAGTGGCCATAAAAACATCTGAAGTCCATATTCATTATATCCTCATCCCATACTCATAGCTAGTTATATCCAGATATAAGTATAATATTTGAGAACTACCATGCCCCTTTCAACTGATCGAAGAGGTCATCGATCCTCGAAGTGGATACTTATTTTTTATGGCCACCTAGTTCAGGTGCCGGAAGTCCACACATAACCTCAAGATCCCATCTTCCTTCTTGGAAAACAAAATTGGGGCTACCCAGGGTGAAACACTTGGTCTCATGAAGCCCTTCCTCTGCAAGTACTCCAACTACACCCTCAGCTCACGAATCTCTACGAGAGCCATCCGATATGCAGGTGTAGATATTAGCACTATCTCAGGGTATAGATCTATGAATAAGTTTACCTCGCTATGAGGAGGTAATCCTGGAACATCCTCAGAAAATATGTCCTCATACTGTACCAACATTGAATGAAACTATGGACTCATATCATCCCCTGTACCAAAAAAATAAAAACTTGGTTCCATCACTGTGGACACACTGCACTATGCGCCTAAAACAGTCAATCTAATCATGAACTATGGATAACCAATTCGTATTGAGAATGACGTCATAAGGCCTCAACGTCACTACCAAGAGATCCCAACTAATCACCTCCAAGAGTAGGGTCACACTATCGACACTAGTGTGTAATCATCAAATCTCATTCTGTACAAGTCTCTAAGCGTAAGGGTTGAGTCAACAATTCAACTGGAATCTCTGAGTCTTGAACAATGTTCGTGGAAAGAAAAGAATAACTGGAACTTGTGTCTATAAAAACTATAGCTAAGGTGGAAAATACACATATCGTACCTCTAATAATCCCTAGATCCTTGTGGTCATAAGACTTCATCACCTGTAGCTGGCCTCGTTCCTGTACACCAGTTCCCTAAGCCTGTCGTGGAACACCTGCGGGTGGTGGTGGTAATAGCTTGGACCTTCTACCACCTCCTATCACATTTAATTCTCCCCTTCCATGTCCAAAACCCTGTAGACCACCCTTATCCTACCTCCGCCTATGCCTTGGTGTCCCCTCGACCGTCTCTTGATCGACCATACGACGGATCGAGCAATCTCATGCAAGATGTCCCCGACCGACGCACGAGTAACACAACATATCCCTTAGATAACTTGAGATTCCCTGGGAGCCCCGTACCGCTGATATTATATCCTGGGATCATCTCCCAAAGTTCCTAACCCAACCGGGTCCCTATGAATACCGTCATCTACCTATTGTTGAGGTTTTAGCTACCTGGTGCCTGCTGGTAGCTCCCACTGTTGGTGACTACTCCGCTAGAAATCATCCCAATAGCAGGGCTTGCTCAAGTACCCCAAAATAAGTAGGAATGCTACAGGATATCATGGATTCTCTGATCTCCTAGCATAAGTGTAACACCATGACCCTAGTTGCCCAGAGTCGGTGCATTATTTAATTACATTAGAATGTTTACAAGAAAGTATTATACCAAAGGACCGAGTAGTTTAGTAGTTTTAGAAAATCATATATATATATATATATATAGGTTTAACATCACAACTACAACATATAAGTTTTTTTGGGAACATCGACAAATCTAATTTTATCCTTACCGTTCATTCATAATAAACTGCTTTTAAGTCCCAAGAAAATGAAATATAAGAAAGGGGTGAGCTCATATGCTCAGTTAGGGTAAGAAATCCAGTGGAAGATATCATAAACATAAAAATTTGGCATGTTGAATAAATAAAACACATACCTTTAAAAATAAACTTGAACAAATTATGGTAGGAATAAGAGATAAATAAATAATGCCATAATAAAGCATAATCATGAGTATTATACTAGTCGAATAACCACATGAACTTTATATTACTAGTTTCATAAAGAGGGAAATGCATATTCCATACATTCTAAAAAATACCATCAAGGCCTTAGCCTATACATCTAAAAATTATTAATGCCTTGGAAAAAATCATATCTAAAAATGTCCAAGTCCTTGGCCAATTCCAAATCTATTTGTCTCATGAGACCTACCGATGCATTGAGAGGCTATAGAGAGCCCCAGATGTCACTTAATATGTCCAATGCATTCCTCATATGAAAGGGGTGAACATAATCAATATATACATTAATATTTAAACTAACAATTGAAATGTAAATAACTTTCCCCAATCATTTAACATAAACACTAACCATTCAGAGTAAAATGGTGAATGGTATCAAGATTGCATATCCATAGTCAAACTAATCAGAAACCATTTAACAAAATATTTTATATGATATCATAAGATATATACCTCAAGGAAGTACAAGATTCAAAAAATTATGTTTACATTGATGAAGATACTTTTAAATGAGACCATTGAAAAATTCACGATGAAATAATCCTTAAACATTCCAAAGTATCCCATACCACCTTGAAACATTCAAATAATAATCCCTTAGAATATCATGGGAATTAGTAGACTCTTCACATGATATACCAAAGGTAAGTACATACACCACATGCAAGGAATAAGTGGATAACAAGTCATATATCTCATAAAAGTTAAAGAGAGACGAGAAAAATCCCTTTTTTACTTTGGAAAGAAGAGTTCTTTTACAAAATTATTTGTATTTTCCATGAAATAATATTGAAAAAATGTATATTATAGAAAAGTATAAGACATTTTAATTATATTTTAGGCATAAATGAGGTCCCACTTAAGTGAAATCATGTAAAAGGAGTTCTTAATAATCTTTATAAATAAAACATTTTATAGCATTTTAAGAAAAGTATTAAAGATAATTTTAGAGTGGAAATGCATGTTTGATTTCTTAAATCCAAAAATTATACAGGATAATTTTTCATGATAAAATGAGTGGTTTTATAAAAATAATGGTGTCTTAAAATGTATTTTGATGTACACTTGAAAATGGGTAAGAATTCGAGAAGTTCCCTTGAATCAGGTTTGTTTATCGAGGTAAAATTTTGAATGATCCTTTTAAAACATGTAAATCCTCATAAAATAAAGAAGGATTATGGTTGGTAAACATATATAGAACATTAAAAAAATTTACATGGAGTAAATAAGAATAAAAAATAATTTCATTGAGGTAAGTAGAGAATAAGAGTAACCCAAATGAAAATGGAGGTTCGGGTAGAAATCCCTTACCACTTTGTAATCAATCGGTTCGTATGCCCCAAAATTAATAATCTTAAAATGATGCATTTAATACCATGAAAATAAAGAGACTCATGATATGATACATCAATGGGTAGTATACATAAACCATACACAAGTAATATTATTGAATAAGGAATATCTCAAAAAAATGGTAGTGAGATGAGGAAACCCCTTACCTTAAGTCCGATGATGTTCTTCACTTGATCTTAATGACGTGAATAATAAAATTTAGGTTCATTAATTAATAATTACAGAACCTCATATAAATTTAATTGATTTATTATATCCTTATTAATTTCATTCATGGGATTTTTGATGGGTTAAGAGATTCAATTTCATTGTTCAGGTCTATTTGTTTCATGATCGATATACTTATATACATGAATAGAGAATCATGTAAAATGAGGATGGTTGTCCAGAATTAAATTTATATGTTATTAATGAACATAAATAAGTTTAAATGGTTTTAAATTTCATTTGGTTACTTATAGTGAATATTAATCATTATATAAATTATTTAATGATAACCGTTTGGGTTAATTGGCGGGTTTTTAACACAACGAATTCATTTTTCTTCATAAATCAAAACCATGTGTACAAAAAGATTCCAAAACCATAGATGAGACATAATAAATATATTATAACCTTTTTAAACCATAATAATGGTTACATGACCAAAATTTAAGATGTTAATAGAAATTGAAAACCCATTGTCCTTGAATGTGGTAAATTAACACATCTCGGATGGTGTTTTTTACTACTATCATAAAAGAAGGGTAAATGAGAGATGATAATAACTTATTACATAATCATAAAAAAATTATAGTACATGTAAGGTAATAGAGTTTTCATAACATTTTTATGAGGATAGGTGAGGATAGAAAAGAAAACAAAGGAACTTGAAAAGAAAGTAAAAGAATTGAAAAGAGGAATTTACCTCTTAAATCCTTGAGAGCCTCTTTAGGGGAGATGATTTGGTATTTTTATGAGACCAAGTACTGATTGATGTGGTGGAGGATCTTGGGAGGATATTTGAGTAGAATTTAGACATGGAATAAGGCTTTATAGGAGTGAATAGAAGAGGGTAGTGTGAGTGGTTTTTATAGTGGAGAAGGAGAGGGTTTTCTTAATATTTTAATCATTAGTTTATTATTTTTCCATAAGATAATCAATAGTGATTATTCCGCGAGAAAAAATAGTAATAAGTGCATTTAATTTTGAACCAAGGGTTCTTACATCAGTGATGATGCTAGTAATAGTGTATTTAACTCATAATGTATATATACGATAAATTACTGTATTTCACTATTCTTAAAAATTCAAGTATTTTAGAAAAATCCCAAAAACTCACCCTAACCATTTTTTAATGTGTAGAATTCAAAAATGAAATCCATTTTTTGAAAATAATTTTCTAAATATTTTTAATTCAATTTTTAAATAAAATCATAATTTATTAAAAAAATAACTTTAAAACTATAAATTGTTTTATAACACTTTGAAAAGTTAATCAAGGTCTCATAAAATTATCTTATAACCATAATAAAATAAAATAACAATTTATGATTACATTTTATGAAAATAAATTTCTATTTTAAATTATTAAATTAATCATAAAAATGTAATTAAAATATTTATGACTTATAAAAATACCAATTCTTATGCTATGATCATTTTGTCACTTATAATATGTCTAAATTGTATTTATATATTCATGGGTAAAGTTTCTATTTTTTTGGCCGATTTACTATTCATTACTATTCATAAGGGTATGCTACTATTCATAAGGTTCAATTTACTATTCACTAAAAATGTAATTTGATCCTGTTAGACTCTAAATATCTTACTAAACGCAACCGTGTATGTCATATTTTCAAAATTCAAATCACAAAAGTGAAAAAATTATGTTTATTGGCTAGGTTATAACAAAGTGTTTTTTTGTAGAGACTTAGTGATTTATGCATTCAATATTTATTTTCAAAATATTGGGGTGTTACAATAATCCCTTATCAAAGGTTCGAGCCCTAAAGAATGGGTCTCATAGAATATCCGTGGAGTAGTGTGAAAGATCTGTAAATCTCTCCAAATACTCCGCTGCAGTCTGACTGCCCTACTACATAAGCAGAAGCTTCTATATGTGCCCCAATCACAATGTAACCAGAAAGAAATCCTCTCTAAAGGGATGCTTGAAGTCTACCCAAGAGAGAATCGTCTCATCATGTGTCTGGTTTACTAAGATCCACCATCGCCCTGCAGAACTATGAAAAAGAATCACGGTAAGGACTTCTATCTGGTCGAAAGTTGTCTTCACAAGGTGGAAGACACAGGTAGCTGCCTCCAGCCAATCCTCAACTTCCTGGAGGTCTGACTCACCTTGAAACCTAGAGGGTCTCTGCCTCTGAACCTCATGCAACGCACTCTATCTGCGTCCATCCTCAGCTGGTAGTGCTGGTAGTAGTTGCTGCTCAATGGGTGGTGGTATAACTGGTAAACCACCCGAAGGTGCTATCTCCAGTACATGCCCCTGTATTGATGCCTCGTCGCTAGGCAAATCAACCTCATGATCACACAAAGGAATCCTGGATAGCTATCTACGTGGAGGCATCCTGTAATAAAACAAAATGTACCATGGTGAATAGACTATATCTAGAGAGCTGACTCAAGAAGGACATAGAAGACACAAACCATTTCTATATGATGCATGTACCATTATTTTCCCCACAACTAGTTTTTTCATGCACCGAGTCAAAAAAAAGGTTTCTAGAGTCTTAGTGTATGGATACATCGGCCACCACACCAACAATGGATTCCCTGGCCTGAAAGCCGAACACGAAACACTTAACACTGCTACCCCAAACCAACCTCACATACTCCCAGTCCTAAAGTATAACCAACCTCCTCTGATACCACTCTATCACGACCTGTCCTAGAGGGTCCCATACCGTAACTACCCTAATCCCACCTCCAATAGGTCAGGGGATGGTAACTAGCACTGAGTAGTCATATACAACAATTGGGAGGCATTAGCCTAAAGTACATATATGCACACACACACACATCTCCAAGGTGAAAATGCAGAAATGTAAAAACACTAAGTAAAAAAAGCATGCAAACCACTATATCCCACAACCACAATACAACAGCGAAAGTAATGAAAAGTAAATAGGGTCAAAACAATCCCACCAAAATAAAATAATCTTCATCCACAAGTCCAACCTATAAAGTAAGTGGTACTGGGACTATCATTGGAAAAGCTGTCAGAACACACCTCAGCCTGTTCGGTCTCACAAGGCACCTCCTGGTCCTATTCTTTATGGAACTCCATCGAAGGATCGATCATCTGCATAAGACATGACACATTTAGGAAAAACCCGTGTAGGGGTAAGTAAAACAATACTTATTAGGATACCCTGAAACCATAAATGAATACTAAAAAAACCAAAAAGTAAATACCATGAAGGAATACCAAAAAGGAATACCACAAAGAAAATACCACAAAGGAATACCAAAAAAGAAATACCATGAAGGAATACCACTAAAAAATACCACAATGGAATAAAAAAGGAAATACCCTAAAGGAATACCACTAAGGAATACAAAAATTAATGCATAGTCAACTCCACACAAATATATGTCTACAAAAAATATATCAAGTACATATAGATATACTCAATCCAATAAGACACATAGTCTCAACAAGACACATAGTCTCCATAAGACACACAGTCTCCATAAAACACACTGTCTCTATAAGACACATAGTTTCCATAAGACACATAATCTCCATAATACACACAGTCTCCAAAAGAAAAATAGTCTCTAGGTCACACCCAACCATAGAAATGTTTACTCGAAGCACACTCATTCCAGGAGAAATCACTCTTTAAGCCATTAGGTCATATTCACACTCCCAAAAAAACACACTTAGGATATCTAAAAAAGATAGTCTCTTTATAAGGGTCCCAATTCCATATACGGATCGTCAAACAGATGCACCATTTGAAAGTTATGGGTATTTGAAGTTTCAAAGGATGGGGGTCACTAGGCTCGGGGATCGACTCACGGTCAATCCACCAACCACCATGGTCGACCGACCCCTACTTCCACGGTCGATCATGGAGGTCGACTACCCTAGGATTCCATGGTTGACCGCCCCCAACTATCGTAGCCACGTGGCAGCTAGAGCTACCTCAACTCACTGTTGACCACTATGGTTGATCGTGGCCCAAATCTAGCCTGGTCGCCCCAGGTCCGACTCAGATCTGACCTGTACCACTCGGCCTGACTCGGCCCACTAGGTCTAACCAGGACCGTTGGGCCTAGACAACTCTGCTCGGTCCCGGCTTGCTCCACTTGGGTCCAAACCGTCTCTTCTAGCTAGGATCGCTCGCGTGTGGGCCGTCTAGACCGATCAATGCGGTTGTCGGCTGCATCCCACACAGCTACCGCCATCACCGCATCCTACGGCCCAACTGCGTTTTGCGTCTACCGTCTCCACACGCGGACACCTTATGTGTCTGTAGCCTTCCATCACCACACACAGCCTCTTTCTTCATCCCATGTGGCCCACTGTCACCTTTCACATCCACCACCTCCAGTTTCCACACTGCCTCGCACCGCCTCACCGGACCACCACCAGATCATTGCGCCGGGCTGCTATGCCAGTGGTCACTTTCGAAGACCACCGAGCCACCTCCAATGCCCAAATTTCTAAAATCAAGGCATATCCACAATTCTCGGGTCCTGATATACATATATTCAGCATCTTTTTCGATTTTCCTCCAATCTGGGGGTCCGATTATGTTAAAAGACTCTCGACAAGTTGAGTCACGACCACGAGGGTCCAACAACAAATAAAGTTAATAATGGGGGAGAGGAAATGATGAAGAGAACCCTGAGGAATGGACCTTGGTTTTTGTTCGTGTTGGCCTCAATCCGTTCACATTAGAATTAGGATGATGCCCAAACTTGAAAACTCTTAGAAATAATCCCCACAATTCAATAACCATCGTGCAATGATCAAACCATGGATCAATCTGTTCATGGATTGACCTGCATTAGTTGTGAGAATAAATAACATGAAAAATTAAAAATAAATTAACAACCCTGCCTAGGATATGGATCATTCTATATTGAGGATTGATTTTTGTTGGTGATTCATCAATAATGATCTTCGATACCAGTGTTTGTCATCGCTGTTGAAAGAATTCTGTAAGGATTATCTCTAGAGCCTCCAAGGAATTTCACAGGTTATGAGACTAACCCTAGGTCCCTTCCTATCTATTCATTTAAAAGAAACAACATCGCTACATAAACATAACGTTAAAATAATATAAAATCACAGTTTATTTTATTCATTAAAATGCCCAAAAACTATTTTGCATAGCTGACCCACACCGGCCGATGTTAGGCCTCGTCTAGGGAAAACATCACATTACATACTCAACAGTGGTCTCAGATTTAAAATCTGAGTCACCATTCATGAGTTATTAGGATTTTAAAAATGAAATAATTTTTATTTAGTTATTTAATTTATAGTTACGTCCTTGGTGAATTTTCTTCAGATGACCCGCGCCGACCAAAGTTAGGTCATGCCTAGGGTAAAGACACAATTTTGAGATCAATGGTACCCTCAAATTTCTAACCCAAACACCTATTTAAAATATATTTAACTTTTTCATGAAATCCACGTGAACGTGCTATTAAAAACTTAACATTTTCAAAAAATTGTTCTGGGTACATCGGGCCTTAGAATCGCACACCGTCTCAATACATGATGTTGGAATTTTCCCAAATAATTTATAAAAATAAAATCAGAAAAAATACAATTCATTACAAGATTCTATATGGGTTATTAGGAAATTTCCACTATTATTTATTAGATGGGTATTCTAGATATTTTCAAATCCATATTTCCATTGAGGATTAGGATAATTGCATGGAAGTATTCCTGGATGATTTTACTATCTATGGTTCGTCTTTTAATGAGTGTTTTAGTAGTCAAGGAGTTTTATTTATTCAATATTTTGAAAATAATCTAGTATGAAATTATGAGAAATATCATTTCATTAGTGCAACAAGAGATGATACTAGCCATATTATTTTTAGGGATGGTATCTATGTAGATAAATAAAAAGTGGATGTCATTTCTTCTATAACATTCCCTAAAAATATGTGGGATGTGTGGCCTTTTGTATGTCACATAGGATTTTATCACCATTTAATTTATGAATTTAATAATATTTTACTTCCCCTCTCCTGGTTACTCAAAAAATTAAAAGAATTTTTGTTTGATAAAATTGCTGATGATTATTTTTATAAATTCAATTGGAATATCACATCATCACCAGTAATCCAACCACCTTGGTGAGATTTACCATTTGATTTCATGTGTAATGATTCCAACTATACTTAATGGGTAGTCTTATAACAATGTGTTGATCTATATCCACACGTCATTGCATATTCCTCATGCACACTGGACCCTTCCCAAGAAAACTACACAAAAACGGAAAACAATTTCTTATTATTGTAATTTCCTTGTATAAATACAGGTTATATATTTTAGGGTCGAAATTTATTGTGTTTTCTAACCATGAAACCCTATCTTCTTAATAAACTAGAGGATGAACCATGTATCATTCATTAGATGCACCTACTTTAAGAATTAAATTTAGAAATTTGCACTAAAAAGGAGTATAGAATGTGGTGGAATATTATATACATAAGATACTTCCATCCCCATATATTGACTCATCTACCTACAATTATATAAATGACATTTTTCTTGATGAGAAATTTTATTGAGTGTAAGATTCTATCCCCCGATGTGATGACATTATAAATTATTTGGAAACATATTTCATTCCTACAGATTTTTGTAAGAACCAAGTTGAGCATCTTAAACATGAGTTTGTTGGTAAATTTGGGATGAACCCTAACTTTGGCACGCATGTAGTGATAAAGTCCTAAGGAATTATGTTCCTGATAGTGAGTATCAGTCTGTCCTCAGGTTCTGTCACACTCTTGCATGTTATGACCACTTTGGTCCCCAATAGACTTCTTGTAAGGTACTTTATTTTGGGATATTTTGGCCAAAATTGTTTTGGTATGACCATGATTATTTTATAACTTATACCCATTGTCAAAGGATAGGTATTGTATACAAATGAAATGAAATTAAACAACACTTTCACTTCCATGAAATTTTTGATGTTTGAGGCATTAACATTATGAGTATGTTTCCCAATTTTTTAGAAAATTGTAAATTCTCCTGGAATTTTATTATGTATCTAAATGGGTAGAAGCACAAGCCACAAGGATAGATGACTCAAAGGTAGTTGTGAATTTTTTGAGAACCCAAATATTTTATAGTTTTTTATTGCCTAAGTTTATCATCAGTGATTAGGGCTCTCATTTATACAACTAAACAATACAAAAACTTTTTTATCGATATGGGTCCGAGCATCAAGTTTATGTAGCATATCACCCTCAAACCGATGGGAAATATTAGGTGCATAATAGGAAGGTAAAATGAATTCTTGAAAAAAGGTCTAAAACAATAGAAAATATTGGAGTCTTAGACTTGTTGATTCTTTGTGGGATTACTACACTACTTTCAAAAATCCCATTGACACGTCACCTTTTTGGATTGTGTTTGGATAAATTTTTGACCTCCATGTTAAGATAGAACACCAGAACTATTGGTCCATTAAAAAAATTCAATTATAATTTTTCAGGTGTAGGTGTTCAAAGGATGTTGTAGATTTAGGAGTTAGAGGAAATAAGAATGTATTCAGATGAGAAATCCTAGATCTATAAGGAAAGAATCGAGGTTAGCCATGACCACCTCATCCTTCATCGCCAGTTCAACATTAGGAATATGGTCATTCTTTACAATACAAGGCAAAAGTTTCACCATGGTAAGCTTCATTACAACTGGTTTAACCCATTTACTGTAAATAATGTTTATACTTTTGAAGTTTGTGCTAGTTAAAAATAAATAAACCCAAAAAAAATTCATCATCAATGAAATAAAACCAAAGAACTTCCAAAAAACCATTTTAGAGTCCCCAACAGAGGAACCACCTTCAAGTAGTGATCTATTAGTGACACCCATAAGGCTATATCATTCCTTCCCAACATCTCTTTAATTTATTTGAGGATGCATTAAAATCTTGGAGTGAAGTGATAATTTTCTAAGTTTATTTGGAATTTTTGTTGCCTTTCTTCTTTTTTTCTCTTTCTTTTCTTAATACATCATATTTTTACTTTTCCCCACTTTCCTGAATTTATTAAAAATTTTGTCAACTTTCTTCTTTTTATCTTTTTTTATTTCTACATGATATTTTTACTTTCTCCCCATATTCTTCATTTTTTTCACTCATATGTTATAATAATCATATTAAATTACCATACAATCATGTAATTTATTGAAAATTCATGCATAATTTCCCTATTTTTAGTTTTTTTACATTTAAATAAAATTTATTGAAAAAATAGTATGTGGATTTGAGCATATAATTTACATTGAGGGGTGATTTTAAGTAAAAGTGGTTATTTTCCAATTATATAAATCATTGCATCTTTATAAAACTGTTTAAATATCGATACTTTCTACGTTAGTATTTTATGATATTATATTTTCATTTAATATATCCACACCCTATTGCACACAACTAGGAAATGTGAGACCTTTATACTTAATTGAAGGTATATATAAGTTAGAATTAATGTTATTAAATTTTACAACATTTTTTTTCTATATATTCATTCCTTATTCGATTAGTTTAATTATTGTAATAGATTGACCCATGGTTGATTCATAATATTTTTGTTGAAAAATATTACAAAAATAAAATTAAATAAAAAATAAAAAAATAAAAAATGAAAAAAATACAAAAATATAGGATGAAACCAAAAAGGTTTAACTTTATAGAATTCTTAAGTGGATGAGTTTTAAAAATTTGATTTCAAAGGGTGTGGGAGAGGTTCGGTAGAAAGAATCAGGTAAGCTGAACAATTTTAAAATGACTTATATAACTAAATAAAAAGTGGAGATATAAGAATGAAATGGTTTTCGCACACATATATCGGGATTTAATAGCATTTTGACTCATGTATTTCCTTTATAGGAATAATATAACTCATCTCCTTGAATTTTATTTAGATACAATTTATGAGACATTCATTTCCATGCTTACCGATATTAACTCTTTAATGTGGTTCTTCATTTTCTCACATTAATATCATAAATTTAATTTACTATGAATGTTAAATATTCATGATCTAGGTAATATATTCATGAATTATTTTCTAAAATATGATTTTTTTTCTGGATTGTAAATGTTCAGGTGTGGGGGTGTGATTGCACTGCGATTCATAATTTATTCTCACCCTCATATCACTATTTTAAACCAATTTTGTATTGTAAATTAAAAATTTAATAATCAATTTAACTTATTATTTTATTAAATTATATAATTATAAATACTTTTTAAAAGGTAAAATTCACTTTTTTTTGACATTTACATTGCACGAGGATGTGATTCGGAGAGCCCAAGTTGAAGTTGAAGCAAAATGGGCCAAACTGCATGAATTCCATGAACACATGTCCACTAATATTAATATTTTGGAGAATATATCCATAAATTTTGGATAAATTTTTTTAGGTTGATATAAAATTCATTGGTATATAATTATCTAGAATAAAACCAATCCCAGTTCATCAATCTATTATCCCAAATGAAGTGATCTTTCCAGAAAATAGAAACCAATCAAATTCAAGAGTACTATTTGGTATTTTGAAAATTTATCCCAATATATAAGTCCAATGTTATCCATATTTTATAGGGAGACATTAAAGTTTAATTTTAACAATTTTTTAGTTTTTTCAAAGTCTATATAAGGCCTTTTACCCATCCAAATCCAAACCAAAATTGGTATTACCAAAATAGGGTGCCCTAAACCACCTTCCACATTGCGTATAAAAGAGAACCTTGGGTACCTCATTTGAAAGCTCAACCAAAAGGTGAAGTGCTATAATTTTAGATATTTATAGGGTCCTTCTCATCATAATATAAGTTTTAGAGCTCCCTATCCTCATATGGAGATATAAAATAAAGAATGAGATCCACTTGATCCTCCTCCTCCTATCGATGGAGAGCTAAACGGTGGGTGATCATTGCCAGGGAGTTACATATATTTACAAGGGAGTTATGAAATGTAATTCTTATACTGATTTAATATGGTTTTTGGTTTTTAATAATTTCATGTGTTTTCATCTTTATTTTATTTTTGATCAAACATATATATCAAGTATCTTTCACACAATGCATGTGTTCTCTTAATCAATAGACACTAATATTTTAAATGAGAAACTTATGTTTTTTCGACTAGAAAATATATGATTCCATTTATATCCAAAATAGGTTCAATTGGTATGTTCTTCGGTATCCCCAAAACCATTCATAAGATTCATAACTCGGTTTTATGATGGTTACACCAAGACCCAGGTCTAAGTGCATCAATATTAGGGGATAGAGGGTATTTGAAAATACTATTAACTTAAACCAAAGAGTTACTACAAACATAAATGAACATATATAAAATATGAACATGGAATGATTTATAGTTTACTTTTAATGAAAACCTTCTTCTAAATATCTCAAAACCCACATTTTTTTGTCATCTATTAAACTCTTTAAACTAAGTCAATTTATTTTGAAACATTATTCAAACCCCCCTCATTTTTAGTGTTATTTTTAAAATTTATTAAAAATTCACACTCAAACACCTCTAAATCCCATTTATAGATGACCTAGGGTATTAACTAGACTATAAAACATTTTTCAAAACATAATCATTTTTATATATCATGACAACACGGTCAAACTCCAAAATGTGTCATGAAGTGGATGATGTTTCATTTGGGAAAGGATCTTTTAAAGATAATCCAAGTCTAAAAATAGGATGATGTATTATTATTCCATCTATAAAGTCTTTTTGAAGTTTACCATGACCATGTTAATGAAAAAAGAATTTAAAACCTAATTCCCATGAATGTTTCTTTTAAAAAGAGTGGTAATGAAGACTTTGGACATTTTTAACATCATGGAAATGAATTTTAGAAGATAGTAAGAGTTTTTAAAGGACCGCTATAATGGATGGGGATCCTTGAAGGATTTAATCATTTCATGTGTTTTCTTATACAGGTGGATTCTTTTGTTCGAGTTGGGGTGGTTTGTTTGAAGCTTCTCATGCTCATGAGAGATTGGACTTTAAGGCTACAACTAACATAATGACAACAAGCAAATGGGTCAAGAATGTTTATAACCATTATGAAAATTTCAATTCCTTATTTAATTAATTTTTTCATCATTTTATTTATTATTTGTAAGTTAATTTCATTATAATTTTTATCTAATACTTATTTATTTTTTCAAATATATTTTGGGAATTCATATTTTGATTTCAACTATCCAAAACAAGCCACAAAAGTGATGACATGTTCTTTTATGCCAATGTTACCACACTGTTCATTACCTTTTTTGTTTCAAACCACCAATAATGCATATTGAGTCGATGTTCTTAACCAAAAAACTTTTCTCATTGTTGAAAACTAGCAGATTAGATAAAGGTTTTTTGACTTAGAACATCGACTCAATATGCAGTGTTAGAAGTTCGACAAAGAAAGGCAATGGGATGGTGTGACTGGTATGACTCTAGGTGTGTCTTTTTATTTAAAATTGACTTAATTTTAGTAAAAAAGATAAGTGACATACTCAAAACTAAGAAAACACATTCGAATTATTTTGATAATTTAGGACAACAATCCATAAGTCATTTGTGATATATATGAATCATCTTCACCTCAATACGACATAGGGTGTGACCAGTATAATTCCAAGTTTGTCTATTTATTTAAAATTGGCATTAATTTTAGTAAAAAGAACAAGTGACATATTGAAAACTGAGAAAACGCATTCATATTGTTTTGATACTTTAAGAAAATGATCTATAAGTCATTTGTGACATGTAGAAGTCAATCACACCTCAATATGATGTACGGTGTCACTGGTATAACTCAAAATGTGTCTTTTTATTTAAAATTGACATTAATTTTAATAAAAAGAACAAGTGACGTACTCAAAACCGAGAAAACACATTCAGATTATTTTGATACTTTAGAAAAACTATTCATAAGTCATTTATAACATGTAGGAATCAAACACACCTCAACATTATGCATGGTGTGACCGATATAACTCAAATTGTGTGTGTTTATTTAAAATTCACATTAATTTTAGTAAAAAGAATAATTAACATACTGAAAACAAAAAAAACACATTTTTATTATTTTGATATTTTAGGAAAAGATTTATAATTCATTAATGATGTGTAGGAATCAGTCACACCTCAATCTGATGAACGGTGTGACCATTATGACACCAAATGTGTCTTTTTATTTAAAATTAACATTAATTTTAGTAAAAGAAACAAGTGACATACCAAAAACCGAGCAAACACATTCAAATTTTTTTGATACTTTAGGAAAATAACCCAAAAGTCCTTTGTAACATGTAAGAATCAATCACACTACAATATGACACATGGTGTGACCGGTATAACTCAAAGTGTGTCTTTTTATTTAAAATTAACATTAATTTTAGTAAAAAGAACATGTGGCGTACTAAAAATTGAGCAAACCTATTCGGATTGTTTTAATAATTTAATAAAATGATCCATAAGTCATTTGTGACATGTAAGAATCATTCAAACCTCAATCTGATGCACGGTGTAACCGGTATGATTCCAAGTGTGTCTATTTATTTAAAATTGACATTAATTTTAGTAAAAAGAACAAGTGACGTACTGAAAACCAAGTAAACGCATTCAAATTATTTTGATACTTTAGGAAAATAATTCATAAGTCATTTATAACATTTGGGAATCAATCAAACTTCAATATGACACATGGTGTGACCGGTATAACTCGAAGTGTGTCTTTTTATTTAAAATTGACATTAATTTTAGTAAAAAGAACAAGTGACATACTGATAACCGAGAAAACGCATTCCAATTATTTTGATACTTTAGGAAAATGATCCATAAGTCATTTTTGACATGTAAGAATCAGTATCACCTCAATCTGACACACAATGTTATAGATATGACTCTAAGTATGTCTTTTTATTTAAAATTGACATTAATTTTAGTAAAAAACAAATGACATACTGAAAACTGAGAAAACACATTCAGATTGTTTTGATAATTTAGAACAATGACTCATGAGTCATTTTTGATGTGTAGGAATCAACCTCACCTCAATTTGACATATAGTATGACCGGTATAACTCAAATTATATATTTTTATTTAAAATTGACATTAATTTTTGTAAAAAGAACAAGTGACATACTGAAAACCGAGCAAACACATTAAGATTATTTTGATACTTTAGGAAAATGATTAATAAGTAATTTTTGACATGTAGGAATCAGCCACACCTCAATATGAAACACAGTGTGACTGGTATGATTCCAAGTGTGTCTACTTATTTAATATTAACATTAATTTTAGTAAAAAGATTAAGTGACATTCTGAAAACCAAGAAAACGCATTCTGATTGTTTTTATACTTTAGAAAAAATGCTTCATAAGTCATTTCTAACATGTAAGAATCAACTGCACCTCAATCCAATGCATGGTGTGACTGGTATAACTCGAAGTGTGTTTTTTATTTAAAATTGACATTAATTTTAGTAAAATGAACAATTGACAAACTGAAAACTGAGAAAATGCATTCTGATTATTTTGATACTTTGGAAAAATGATCTATAAGTCATTTGTGACGTGTAAAAATAACTCACACCTCAATCTGATGTACGGTGTGACCGATATGACTTCAAGTGAGTCTTTTTATTTAAATTTGATATTAAATTTAGTGAAAGAAACAAATGACATACTAAAAACCGAGAAAATGAATTCGGATTGTTTTGATACTTTAAAACAACGACTCATGAGTCATTTGTGACATGTATGAATCAAATTTACTTCAATCTGAATCACGATGTGACCGTTATGACTCGAAGTGTTCGTGATTAGTTTAAAATTGACATTTTAGTTCAAAACGTGTGTCACTCACTAAAAACCAAGCAAACATGCTTCAATTATCTTGATAATTTTGAAATGTGATTAGTAAGTCATTTGTGACATGTAGGAAACAGTATCATGTCAAACCGACAAATGATGTGTTTGGTATGTATTGAAATGTGCATTTTCAGTTTGAAATGACATTTTAGTAAAAAAACACAAGTAACATACTGAAAACTGATTAAATGCATTCGGATTGTTTTGATACTTTAGGACAAAATTCATAAGTTATTTGTGATGTGTGGGAATCAAACACAACTCAATCTGACGCACGGTGTGACCGGTATAACTCCAAGTGTGTCTTTATTTGAAATTAACATTAATTTTAGTAAAAATAATAAGTGGCATACTGAAAACTGAGCAAACAAATTCAGATTATTTTAGTACTTTAGAACAACGATCCATAACTCATTTGTGACGTGTAGGAATCAACCTCATCTCAATACGACGCACAGTGTGATCGGTATAACTTCAAATGTCTCTTTTTATTTAAAATTGTCATTTTCTTAATGTATTCTTTTATATTAATGTTTAATTTATTTATTTATAATATTACTAACATAAGACTTGTTTTCTTATATATGTGGATTCTTTTGTTCGCGTTGAGGTGCTTTGTTCAGCAACTGATACCATGAGCGGACTTTTTTGAGGGGGGGTTGCGGACGCCAAAATATGAAACATTAATATTTTTAAATGTTTGTGGGTAATTGTGAATGTAATTATACAAAACATTTTTGAAATGTATATAGTAGTGTTTTTTTTTTTTGTATTCATGATGTCAAATTTATTTCAATTAAATTATATATTTTTCATACATAGGTTACAAGTTTTTGTTGGGTGTGCTATTATACAAACAACACACTACGTCATGTTGGGTCTTTATCAGAGCTATTTTTAGCACTGATAAAGGCCCCTCTTTATCAGCGTTATTAAAAGCACTGATAAAAGGTGGTCTTTATCAGTGATAATGAAAGTGTTGATAAAGGGGATCCCCTTTAACGGCACTGAGGACAACAACGCTTTTTAGCATTTTTAAAAGCATTTTTGTGTGCTATTAAAGATCATATTTGTAGTAGTGTAACCACGTCCTATGATGAAATCTTCACATGGTTCATTTAGAATCTCTATTTTTTTTACAACAGTACTCATGTGAAAGTGAGAGGTATTGGGAGAATGTGATATAATAAATTTATTATGGACACATAAATACTACATATAAGGGAAAGAGATGATATGATTATCACCAAAAATTAAATTAAAACAAATCTATTATACATACTAAACCTGGGTTTTTCTTGCTTATGAGTCACCATTACATTCATCTACATCACTACTCTCATTCCTCCCTGTAATTTCTTCTATTCCCAAAACCTAACACCCCCGACGTTCAGTGCCTCTATCTAGGGTTCCCGCTGTACCTCTGCCTCCACCCCCGCTCCCTCCCCCCACTCCCTCCCCGACTTCCCTCTCCTGCTACCCTCACTGACTCCCCTCTCCCACCACCCCTCCCCGAATCTCCTCTCCAGTCACACCCCCACCTACACCTCCACCCCCGCATACGCCTCCGCCTCCACCTCCACCCTACCTCCACCTCCACCTCCGCCTCCACCCCAACACCCCTCACTCACTCTTCCTTCATTTGGCTACCACACGCCTGACTCCTCTATGTACAGCTACTTCGCATTTGGATCCTCTGCGTTCGACTCCTCTGCCTCGGGCACCTCCACCTCGAGCACCTCCGCCTCGAGCACCTCCGCCTCGGGCACCTCCGCCTCGGGCTCCTCCGCCTTGTGCTCCTTTGCCTCACACTCCTCCACCTTGGGCTGATCCAACTTGTGCTACTTCACCTACGGCTACTCCGGCTCTGCCTGATCTGCCTCCGCCTGATCCACCTCTAGCTGCACTTCCTCAGGCTCCTCCACCTCTCCCTACTTCTCTTGTACCTTCTCCACCTCTAGAATAATCCCACATATGGTAATTTACCCTTCATAACTTCTGTGTAACATTATGATCCTCTTTTTAAATTTTAATTTCAGTCTATTCATAGTGAGACAATATTTTAACAGGTTTAGTATTTTTCAGGTCCAAAATGATTAAAATGGAGCGGAAAAAGTGGTTTTTGTTAAGTCCTTACAAATTGACCCTTACCAATTGGTAAGAATCTGGTCCCAATAAGCTTCTTCTGATTGTTTAAAGTTTCCTGGGTATAGTGTGATAGATAGTTGGTTCACCATTGGATAATATTATGACTATTTTAGTGTTTGTTCAAGACCCATATGTTTGAAATAGTGCATTTGAAGTGTGGGAGTCTATACATAGTTGGAACATATGTATGTTGTGGTTCTAGGCCAACCAACAAAGCATAAATCAGCACAGGTCTTCTTTCATCTTTATGTTTCTTGTGTTCATTTAGCCCTACTTGGTTAATTATGAAGGATTATGTGTTGACTGTCTACATAATATGTTTTCTATATTTTTCAACTAAATGCTTAAGGAAACTTCTAAGATATACTATTATTCATTGGGTAATATAATGAATTTTTTTGTATTTGTTCAGGACCCAGATGTTTGAAATAGAGCAGCTAAAGTGTAGGAGTCTATACAACATTGGAAAATATGCAGGTTGTGGGTCTAGGCCAACCAATAGAGCATAAATTAGCACAGGTCTTCTTTTATCTTTCCATTTCTTTTGTTCATTTAGCCCTATTTGGTCAATTATGAAGAGTTATGTGGTGACTGTCTACATAACATGTTTTTTATCTTTTCCAACTAAATGCTTAAGGAAACTACCAATATATATTATTATTCATTGGGTACTATAATGACTGTTTTGGTATTTGTTCAGGACCCAGATGTTTGAAATAGAGCAGCTGAAGTGTAGGAGTCTATGCAGCATTAGGACATATGCAGGTTGTGGTTCTATGCCAACCAACATATCGTAAATCAGCACATGTCTTCTTTCATCTTTCCATTTGTTGTGTTCATTTTATCCTATTTCATCAGTTATGAATGATTATGTGTTGACTATCTACATAACATATTTTTTATCTTTTTCAACTAAATGCTTAAGGAAACTGCTATGATATATTCTTATTCATTTATTACGTAACTTGAGTTTTATAAACCTAACATGGTGTTGTTTTGTACATTCATGTTTTTTTTGTAATTGATAATATCATGATATGATGATCATTGTTTTGTAGCATGATCTCATGTTTTTCATTCTAACATGGTGCTGTTTTGCACACACACATACATAGATATATCCACAGAATATGAGGTAGGTGAACCGGTAAACCCCGACCCAGTTGGAGGAGGCACGTATCCAGGTTGTCATGGGATCAATCTCAGACAGGATCACCTTTCCTCTTCTTTCCCCTACTTCAGTTTCTTAGACAATTTGTTGGTGTGCTCTTGGGCGGGCATGACATTGGGCCCACTATGAACAAGGCTTTGTCTCGCTTTATGGAATGATTCCTCACAATCAAAGTTTGGATTTTTTTTTACATGTTACCTTGATTTTCAAAAACCCTAATTGCATGTGTTGGAACTCTTAATTTTCTTAAATGATTCTATTCCCCCCCCCCCCCTTCATGAATCTGTATGCATTCAGGTATAACCAGTCGCTATACTATTTTATTCCATAAAACATATTCTTATTGATTCCATAAAACGTACATTCTTACAGGTTGTTGAAATATAACTGTTTCCAGATTATTTAGATGTAAGCGAATCCCTATTACTCATACATAGATATTTCTCGATTTCTTATTGAAGTGTTTCCCAGTTATTCATACACAATGTTTTTACAGATTTATTATATATATTTCTAGATTGGTTACTGAAGTGTTTCCCTAGTAGTCATACATAATATGTATTCTTATTTTTAAACATTATTGTATTTGCGGGTAAACATATTGGATGAATGTGTGGCTGCTTAACTCCTGGCTTATTAGCTCTTATTCCACCACTATAACTCCTTCTCACAACTAAAAACCAGGTACATTAACTTATTTTTCTTGAAATGTTTTCATATTGGTCATCAAGCATTTAACTTCCAAATGTTATTAGTTACTTTTCCTTCTGCTAAATCTGACTTGACATGTTTTAGAGAAGTTGATCATTTTTTACAGCAGTGGATCTTGTATTTTCTTTAATTAGTGGATCAAGCATTTTATTTAAGTATTGGATCATTTATTAGAGAAGTGGAACAAGTTTTTTCTTTGAGCATGTGAATCATGCTTTTTGTTTGGGTAGTGGATCATGTAATTTGTTTGAGCAGTGGTTCATGCGTTTTATTATATTAATGGATCATTTTTAAGAGCAGTGGGTCATGTATTTTAGAGTAGTGTATCATGTATTTTAGAGCAGTGGGTCATATATTAGAGAATTGGATAATTATATTAGTTGAACTAAATATTTTCTACCATGTTTATGATTTATCAAAAATTTCCTTGCATTATAAATATATTCAGTATTAATATGAATTATTTAATCTCTTATGTTGGATTTTAGTATTTCTATTTGCTTAAGAATTTTTCTTATTTTATTAAAGTACATTTGTTCTTCCAATTAATCAATTAAAAACTATTTTATTCGCTGATAATATTTATTCACCTATTCATTTTCATAGATTGCTTATGCATACCTGTTTTAAGATTGCTTATGCATAACTGTTTTCAGATTGCTTATGCATAAGTGTTTTTAGATTGGTTATGATCACCAAAGCAGGTTGATATGAATAGTTCTAGATACACTCTTAATGTATTTTTTAGAGGTAGTAGTTTGGTGAACCTGCATTTAGATTGGCCTAACATTTGCATAATTGTTCACAGATTTCTTATACATAAGTGTTTCCATGATGTTTATGTCACTTTTTACAGATTACTCATACATAACTATTTATGCATTTCTTATACAAAAGTGTTTGTCAATTGCTCATACATAAATGTTTTTACATGTATCTTATGCATAAATGTTTCCATATTTCTTATGCATAATTTTTTCCATAATGCTTATGATAATCAAAGTAGGTTGATATAGATATTTCTAGATACCATCTCAATTTATTTTTTAGTGGCCGCAATTTGGTGCACCTACATTCAGATGGGCCTAAAATTTACATGATTGTTTGCAGATTGCTTATACATAAGTGTTTTCAGACTATTCATATGTAAGTTTTTACAGATTACTCATATATAGCTATTTCTGTATTTCTTATGCAAATGTTTTCCAATTTATGATACATAATTGTTTTTACAGATTTCAAATGCATAACTATTTCCAGATTTCTGATGTATAAGTGTTTCCATATTTCTTATGATGACCATGGTAGGTTGATATGAATGGTTTCATATTCGGATTTAGTATGTACTGAATGAATCCCTATAGGATATGAGGTTTGATTACTTAATATGGAAATGCTAATCTTCCAAAACCCTGATGACATTATTTATATTTCCTAAGAATATCACGTTTTCTCTACTGATGACATTATTTATATTTTCAACAGGTTATTTGGTTTGACCACTTTCACGAATAATATTCACCTCAATGTGTAGGTGATTTGGATTCTTCCCTTCAACAACTGATGTTTGAAGACAAATTTGTTGTTGAATGACTATTCATTTTCCAGTTGCCTCCAAACTCAATTTTAAACAAACGGTTCTCTTTAACTATGTTTTATTTCTCAATTTTCAAGTGTTTTATGAGTGTAAATGTCATTTTCTGCCACTGTCTAATAGTTCTTTGATGTGTTATAAATTATCATTATTGTGGTAATGTATTTCTTCTCTCCACGACACAAATCGAAATTTCATAGTGTGGACTTCTTGGTCCAAATTACAATGCTAAAAGAATTCTACTCTTCTTGTTGTTTGTTCCTGTGTGGTTTATTCACATCCATCCCTTTTGAATTCTTTATTTTCAGTTGCATACACGCATTCCAACGTTAATTATAATAAAGATTATAATTTGAATTAACCACTGGAATCATTTTTTCATTATTGTACTTGAATTCTGCCCAATATAATTTTTTCTTCCTTAACGATTCTACCAAATGATTCTTACATTATGATGTGTCAAAAACTTTTCAAGATGTATTCCGTAATTATGTATCACTTATTTGTAGTTTAAATATTTTCAGTATTAAAAAAAACCATTAATCCAATACGCTGTGCGCACGCACGAGTGAGTACTGATTATTATAAATTATAAATACAAAAAATCTATCTATATATGTATATATATATTGGTCAGTTTAACTATTGAGCATTCTACATTTATTAGAACTATTGATAAATTATATTTCATAATTTATTACTTCTTTTAAATAGTTTAATTATACATATATGATAATCGATATAGATTTATTAAATCTTTCAACACAATTTAAATCATCTAAACGTCATATTTAAATTTGCTAAATCATTCAACGCCGTTTAAATCATTCAAACATATTTTTTAAATCATACGATCTACATATATTTTAAGTAATATAGACAACCAGATAAACAAAATAAATGAAGTTTTTTTTTGAACTACCTTATCTAAGACCGCAGATAAAAAAAATACGTCTATTGCTTTTTTTATTGTGATTATTATATGAGCGCATGTTATTGATATTGTGTCGACATTTTCATTTAGTAATTTATTCGAAGCCCGAGGTCTCATCCAGCAAATAACAATAAATATTACATTATTATTCTTTTTTCTTTCGAATTTTAAACATTATATCCGGAGAATATAAATGTCAACATGCCCTTGACTTTTAGCGGCACGCCACCTCACATGACCAGTCTTATCCTGGAATCATTATAATAATTGTGAGGATAAAAATTCACCAACAGAGAGGATCGATGTTTGGATACGAGCTGAATAGGGCCGGAACCGTTCGCCACCTCCGCTGGTTTATCACGCGTCGCCGTCTCAGGTGTCCGTACTCGTTTTGAATAAAATTAATTTTATAAATTTAAAAATATACATTCATTTATTAGGGTATGCCTTGGGGCATTTTTTTAGAAAGATGAGTTTTTTATAACAGAAAATCAAATAGTTTAATTGCGAGCTCATGCAATATTGTTTCGGAAAGTTTTTTTTTTAATTTGAAAAATGAAGTGTTTTGGAACTTTGTAATTACATCCCAATTTTGTTGCATTTATCAATAAATACTGAGGGAGAGTTTTTAGACGTGTAATTATAATAATACCCTGGTTTTAACTTTTTTATATGGCTGCAGTAAAACAATTAAAATAGTAATAAAGAACATTATCAATGTATCTTTTTTGTGACAAAATAAAATGATATATTAATCACGAAGGTCACCAGTTGCACATCCATGCAACCAAGGATGAAAGTGATCAAACCACAGATGATTTGCGTCAGACGTGCTGAAAGAAGCTAGGTGATGGGGTGCTTCATTTCTGTCCCTTTTAATGAAGGAGAAGGAACAGGTTGTGAAGCTTCGACTAAGAGACTGAATCTTCCTGATAACGGAGCCAAACGAATGGAGGTCGTCACCATTAAGCCCGATAGCGTTGATGATGGTGAGGCAATATGATTCAATGCGAATAGTGTCCCCACCGCGATCTTTTGCAAGAGTCAGTCCGACAAGGACAACAAAGGCTTCAGCAACAATGAGCTCCCAGAGAGCGTGGTGTGATTCATGTTTGACAGCAATGATTTGACCATGAAAGTCCCGGGCCACAATTCCAAATCCGACAATCCCATCCGTGGAGAGAGATGCATCAACGTCAATCTTGATGATCTCTTCTGGGGGAGGGTACCATCTTGAGGCAGTTGTGTGAGTGCCAGAGAGCCCCTGACGGTCAGAGTCCCGATTCCACCCCTCAATCCAAGATGTATCCCATTCAATCTAGAATATGGGGGCATTGCTGTGTGATTAAAGTTGAAGTCATTGCGTCACACCCAAACAATCCACACCACAATGCATAAAGAAGCAACTTTGTCAGCAGCGAAAGAAGACGACCACAACATTAGCAGTGTCGGAAGGTCTGACGCAGTATCAAGCATAAGTTCCAAATCAGAGCCCCAAGATGTCCAGATCTCTTTCACCCCCGGGCATTGGGTGATCGCGTGCAGAGGAGATTCAAGTACACCAAAGCAGATGGGACATTGCTTGTCATCTGTGACATGTCAGAAGACGAGGAAGTCCATGGTGGGAAGAATACCCGTGAAAACCTGCCACCAGAAAAAAATAGATTTTCTGGAGACCTTGAGATGCCAAAGGGTTTTCCAGAGCCCTCCCCTTTCCTCGACATGAGTGTCGAAAGCAAGCCTATACCCTAACTTTACCGTGTAAGATCCAGAGAAATCATTGCTCCAAAATGGGCAGTCGAACCCTGCATCCCTCACATAGGGGATGCTAAGAATGATCCTTCTGTCCGTTTCGTTGAACCATGAGTTGATTTTATCCATACACCACCCAGAACCGCGATCGTCGAACAAGCACCAAACAGTGACGTTCTCATAGCCAGGTGAGGTAGGAGCAGTAGCTTGCAAACCATCTTTATCAATCCGTCATCGCTATGTATATATATATATATATGTATGTGTGTATATTTATTTTGATTTAATTCTTATGAAATTTAGTAACTTAAATTGATATTTTTTTAATATTAAAAATAATAAATAATAAATGTTTTATTTTATATAGATTTATTTGTTTAATTTTTTTGATGAAAATAAAAGCTTTCATTTTTTAATAAATATAGTTAAAAATTGGATTCATGTGTTTTTTCACCTTTTAAAACATTTTCTAAAACATTATTTTGAAAAATAAAAAATAAAAAATTATTGTATCTATAAAAATATTATATTAATTTATGTTCCTTGATATCAATTCAACACTCATACCTTGTGCAGTAAGATAAAATTGATACGACATAATAGAAAATGAAAATGAAAAAAAAAGTTCTTTGATTAGAAATAACCATATGCTCAACAAAATTTATCTCTACCCAAACAAGTGTCATTAGTTTCTATCTAATGAACCATGAATTATATATAGTATCTGGAAGGATTTTATGATATTGAAAATTATATATTATATAATATATCGATTTTAGTCACACTTAATTATTTCTAAAATAGATATTTATGTAGTATTAATCAATCAATTATTAAATGTATTCTTTTTGAAACATAAACCCCAACCCCTGTACAAATCATGCTCTTCCTAGCATACTCCCCCCATCGGAGCGAGTATCAGATCTCGAGTCTTGAATTTGATCCGCAAAGAATAGAGTTAAATTGTGCTTCTTCACGTTGTTCTGCACCACTGATGACTTAAATCACACGACAGTGAAATTATGATGAAAATCCACAACAAGCGGGAATTGATCCCTCGACGCCAAGACTCCACACAAACGACTCTAACCAATGCCCCACCATCCATTGGGGCTTAAATACATTTTTATAATCTCATATTAATTACTTTAAAATGTATACATTTAATATGAAGATCAAGACACTCATACCTTGTGCATTAAGATAAAATTGATACGACATAAGAGAAAATGAAAATGAAAAAAAAAAGTTCTTTGATTAGAAATAACCATATGCTCAACAAAATTTATCTATACCCAAACAGGTGTCGTTAGTTTCTATCTAATGAACCATGAATTATATATAATATCTGGAAGGATTTTATGATATTGAAAATTATATATTATATAATATATCAATTTTAGTCACACTTAATTATTTCTAAAATAGATATTTATGTAGTATTATTCAATCAATTATTAAATGCATTCTTTTTGAAACATAAAACCCAACCCCTATACAAATCATGCTCTTCCTAGCATACCCCTCCCCCCATCGGAGCGGGTATCAGATCTCGAGTCTCAAATTTGTTCTGCGAAGAATAGAGTAAAATTGTGCTTCTTCACGCTGTTCTGCACCACCGATGACTTAAATCACATGATGGTGACATTATGATGAAAATCCACAACAAGTGGGAATTGATCCCTCGACGCCAAGACTCCACGAAAACGACTCTAACCACTGCCCCACCACCCATTGGGGCTTAAATACATTTTTATAATCTCACATTAATTACTTTAAAATGTATACATTTAATATGAAGATCAAGACACCAAGACTCGCTTAAATTGAATAGAGTATTTATGTCTCTAACCACTATGTGAATGAGTTAAACACACTGTGTGGGATAAAAGATGCCCAGGATTAATTTCCTCATAAATAAATTTAAAAAATGAATTTATTGATAAGTCATCCTTGAAAACATTTACAACACCAATACAATACTTGGGAAGTTATTTTCGGATTCATTTAATAAATAAGAACTTTCAAATGTTGGGCTCCACTACTTAGCATGTATATATGTTAAGCTTAACTTGTGAAAAAGTGGGAGATTGTTGGGTTGGCATGACAACTATTTTCTAGTTAAGTGTTGGAATTTCTTGAAGTTGTCTTTCCATAATTACACTTGGCGTAACATGATGAAGACATGTTCACATTCACCATGGATGTGTGGCAACAACGGTAGCTACAACGGTGTTCAAGTGTGGAAATGAGGAAGAAGGAATGTTTGAACACATGCACTTGGGGACTAGCCACATTCAGTTGGGGTGGAGTGACATAGGAGAAAGGGAAGTCCTGGATGCAACATAGAACTTCTGAAGGAAGTGGTGGAGCTGACAACAACAAAGTTTGGTATAGGCTACATAAGATTGAACAAGTCTTGCATGAGATGATTCTGAAGGGATTCAAAAGATTATTTTGGGGAACAAAGGATGATCCAAAAGCTAGTAGAGTGTAGAAGCTGCAGGACATATTCTGAAAAGCATGCAAGTGATGCAGAGAAAGCGATGGAGAATCTAGAGTTTTCACTATTCACTAGAAGGATCAGTCGAGGTGGTGGAGTTCACCCGGTCTCCATGAATAAGCAGTGGATCAACCATGAAGTTTGAAGGACAGTGCAACCAAAACGACCAACTGGAAATTGCGACACACCTCTATAAACAAAGGGTATATGCTTGTTTGCTCGGGGGTGCAAACCCATAAAGTGTCGATTGAGAGACGATCTGGAAGAAGGACCATACAACATTCTACTTCATGGGGGGGCTTCCTCATGGAGCGCTTTCAGCGGGTGATCGCTGTGGATAGCGTTGCTATGGTTCTTTGAGTAGGGTTTTTAGAAGTCTCCTATAACTTGGGATGGGTAGGATTTATGGAAGGACAATTCTCTTGTAACTTAGTTTCTCACTTAACAAAGATGCATTGTGTTCCCTTGTGGATTAGGACTTTGTGTGAACCATGTAATTTCCATATGTTATGCTTGTTTTGTTTATGTCATGTGTTTGTTCTTGGTTTTTCATTGTTTATGGAAGTTCTTGCTCAAGACCATGAAGTTACTAGAAGCAATTAGGGTGAAGGGCGGATCAACATGGTGACTAAGGTGTCTGGTATTCCTAGTTTGAGATGTTGAATCTGTAGAGGTGTGCTATGGAATTTCAGACGCTTGGGTGCCTTGTTCCACAGATTTAGGTCTAGAAGATAACTTCCAATAGTAACAGGTTGGAAAGTTTTGATTCCTTGGTTTCGAACCCTGGAAGCGGCATGGGATGCTTGAGTTTCAGAGGATGCAGGTTGATCAAATTTCTAACAAGCGATATCAGAGCTCTTGAAAAGCTCCTTCTGGTGGTATCAGAGTTGATTCTACTCCGATGAACAATCCCCTAAAAAGTTTTATCAGAGCCTCATTGTCGAGTTTTAGAATCAGAGTTTGGTTGCAGAGCATTAATAGAGCAATTTTTCAAAAGAATCATGATCAAATAGTGTCGATCTTGATTGAAAGACTAATGGGTACTTCTGGTCGAGTGGTTTACTGAATCTAGCAGAATTTCATTGGTAAGATAGCGACAATACTAGGGTTTCTAGGTATATTAAAAGTCCTCATGATATTGGGCGTCTTGAGGTATGTTTTGTTATCGAGGTGGTGTTCATAGCTTGGTTACAAGTGTTGAAAAAATGTTTGGAGTCACACAATAGAGGTTTGCAGATGAATAAAAAATAGAACAAAAGAAGAAGAGGAAGACGAATATGGACATAATGATTTATGTGGTTTGGAAATAATCCCTACGTCCACTGAGAGGTATAATCACTTCACTAAAAAACCAGAGAGCACAAAATATAGGGAGACCAACATTTCACACATACAAAAATCTAGCTTGAATGAGTTAATACAGAAGATGAAGCATTGTGCCACCGGCTACATAGTAATTCCATTGTGCTACATTGAACGGTGGCTAGAAGTCCGCATTTCTACAACGTTGCGGCCACCCAAGTCCAAGCAGCTATAGTGATTGGTGGCTAGAAGTTCGTGGAGCTATAATACCGCTATCTCTAATTTTCGAGCTGCTATAGTAGCCACACCAAATCCCACACTACTATAGTGCCCTGCCGATGTCACCTGGTTAGCTCTACTATAGTTGGTCAGAGTTGCTATAGTTCCCCAAAATTTGGACTGAGGGGCTTCGGCCCCCAGACCCCTGGAACACGGGTGCGTTGCCCCTTACAACCCCCAACGAGCTCACTGCGGAGCTCAGCCCACGAGAGTTGCAGCCGGGTGTTCAGTATGAGATGCTAACATTCATCCCAACACCATGCAAACAGATCAAGCTACATCAATCTAATAGGAATATTACTAAAGAATTCCGTAATACAGTCATGATCCCTTACACTTTTGGGATTTACCAGGAGGTTATTGCATCTAAAGGAAGACATTGCAATGGGTAAGGTCTATATTAATGATTTGATGGTGGACGTTTTGGACTTTGGAGGATACTGGTTTTGCTTCTCATAGAGAGTTCAAAAGTCTCATTGATGGTGTGTGTTATCCAAAAGCAATGTGTTTTACCAGAATAAGAAACCATGAAAGGAAAGTATAAGGAATGTTTTAGAAGGTGTAGCCAGGTGAGATGGTGCATGAATTGGAAGGTGGACATCAACACTGTGGTCAGATTAAGGAGATAGAAGAATGATTCAATGACATTTAGATAGTGCCTAGATCTATATCTTACATTGTATAGGGAAAGAGTTTGGTAGGAAACTAGTGGGATCAGAAGGTCCATTCTTGAAAGGTAATTTCTAGAGATTTTTCAAATCCTATAGCCGAAAGGGGGTGGTTGTTTCTGCCACTAGGTGTTAACCAACCTACTTGAGTCATTTTTTTCAGGATCTGGGGTTTATTAATGAAGGTTCAAGAAGGTAAGCTAATGTTGGTTTTTAGAGACTTTAGTTAGAGGAGTGCTGAAAAATGTTGGAGAAGGTGATGGTTCCATCCAGACAAGGAACAAAAGTTGGGAGAGCGGTATGGTTGTAGTTTTTTGGAAGGAGTTTTCCAATGACCAACTGGAGAAATAGCTGAAGATTTGTAGATGGTGTGAGATTAACATTGGGGTTCATGGTTGTGGAAAAGTATGAAAGATATGAATTTGTGTCCTGATGGGTTTTTCAGAAGGATCATGCATGTTAGAGTAATAGAATTCCAGAACTAGGAGGTCGTGGCATGGGTGTCTCATTCACATGGATATTAAAAGGAAAGAGGTGTTTTTTAAAGGAGGATGCATCTTGGATTAGAACCTGTCTAGTTCCATCTATTCTCATGGAGACACTGTATATTTTACCTCCATCGATGAGGTGATACAAAAATGCAGGTGTTTTCTTCCCCAAACACAAGTCTGAGCTATTTTTTGTCACACCAAGACCCTTATATTCTCAATTATTCAATTCTATTTATTTATTCACTTTATTATTCTTGAGGATAAGGTCTTTTTATTTTATAAATTTTGGAATTTTTAAGAAATTTTTCATGTCACATGGTTAGCACATGGTTAGTGTTAACCATGAAACAACCACGCAGTATGGGTATACAATATAGAATATTCATTTCACAAGGTTGGTGCATGATTTTACAACCATGAAACTAACTCATGTAGGTTCTCCAAGTTTCTAGTGAAGGGGTGAACAATTGGCGCATGGTTTAGCCAACTGTGTGGCCAAACCATGTAATGTACCCAAATTATTTATTTATTTTTTCAAAATTATACCTCTCTTTTACCCTAAATAGAGACCCCTCTCTTCTTACCCCTCTCATGTGATGCATACCAAGGAGGAGAACACATGACCCCCTTACTCCCTCCATGAAATTGAGGCCTCATCCCTTGAGATTGCAAGCAGAACCATCTTATGTTAGGGTTTCTTCTCCTTTGTCTCCCTTTTCTCCCTATTTCCCCCATTCTCCCTTGTTCTCTTGACGCAGATCATTGTAGGTCAAAAATTAAGTGGTATTTTGGTTTTAATTTCACGTGTATTTGGTAGTCAGGGTGTACAGAGTTCCTCTCAAGCCTTATTTTCTCTATTTTTAGAGATTTAGCATTGTCTGTGCTTGATCTAGGTAGGTGTTTCCATGCTTTTTCTTTTCCTTGGCACGCCATGTGTGCTTGAGTATTTAAAAATAGTATTTATTCAAATTAGACCTGCTATTGAGTTCAAAAGGATTAATAAATATATAGTAATCCAGGTTTTAAAGAATTATAGTTGATTTCTAAAAGGGTTCTTATGGATTCCACTCCATTACGTGTCTTCAACTAGAGTGTAACACTCCAAGGTTTTGAAAATAAATATTGAATGCATGAAACAATGTGTCCCTACAAAACAACACATTTTCTAATCTATCTGTTAAACACAACTTTGCCTCTACTATGTTTTGAATTTCAAAAAACAGTCATCAAGAGTTATGATTAGTAAGTCATTTAGAGTCTGATAGAACAAACTCAATTTTTGGTGAATAATAACACACTCTTATGAATAGTAATATTACCCTTATGAATAGTAAATAATGACATTATTTTATTTTCTTAAGGTAATAAGATAATGAGATCTTAATTAATTTTTTCAATGTGATATAAAACTAATTATACCTTTAAAATTGTTATTTTTCGAATTAACTATGATTTTATTTAAAAAATAAATTAATAATATTTAGAAAATTATTTTTAAAAAATGGAGTTCATTTTTGAATTCTACACATTGAAAAATGGCAGGGGTGAATTTTTGGGATTTTTCTGGAATTCTTGATTTTTTGATGAATAGTGAAATACGGTAAAATACCATATATACAAATTATCAGTTAAATAAACTATTTATGACATCATGAGTGATTAAATTCCACTTGGGTTTGAACTCACATGAACTTATTACCATTAGGGGTCACATGAAACAACACTATTGGTTGTCTTGAGAGAATTAATAAAATAATGAATAAAATATTCAAAACTCACTTCTCTCCTCCACTATAAAAACCCTCCATCACTCCTATAAGACTTTAATATCTTCAAATATCTACCCAAATACCCTTCCCTAGTCACTCTTCACATCCAAGAATCTCTTGGTCTTTCCAAAAGACCAAAACCCCTTCCCTTAAGGAGGTTCTCAAGGAGGTTATTTCAAGAGCTAAAACACCCTTCTTTTTCATTTAGTTTCATTTAAATTTATTTTCTTTTGTTATCCTATCCTCACCTCCTCTGTCCAAATGACCATGATAATTATAGTATCATATATATATTATAATTATATCATGTGAATGGAAGAACCACAATCAATATTCTTACTCTCTCCCTTTTTATAAAGGAAATCAACATCCATGAGGTTCCAATTTATAACATTTGTGGACGACGAAGTTTCATTATTCAATTTATCCTTCATTACTAGTCATGAAACCATTTTGATGGTTGAAACAAACCATAATATATGTATTATAACCTAATTAATATTCACGAACTAGTATACGCACATATTATTAAATCATATGACCAAACTAGTTCCCAATAATCAAAATACCGCTAAAATAATCTAAGTGTATGTCATTAATAACTCATCTATCAATTCATCCTATTTCCATGTAAGAAAATGATAGAAATGACCATTAACACTTCTGGATATTCATAAATAATTTTTAATTTCAATTCTATAGATTTACATCCATTCCACATAAACTCCATTACATAAAAACAAGTGAACCGATTATGGAAATCAAGAAAACGAACACTCCAAAATGACAAAATTCAATATTATAACTTATCAATAAGGGCATAAATGAACTAAAAAAATTATGATAAACTAAATATATGTCTACTAGGTTCTGAAATAATTTATTAATAAGTCTAATTTCATATTCCATGACCTTAAGTTCAATGCACATGAGCCTCAACCCAGTTGGTGAGGTATCCTTAAGTGCATCCACGAGACCCAGGTTCAAAACTAGGTAGAGGCATATTTCCGAGGTACTATAGTAGGTACTGTAGTAGTACTACACACTGTATAGGCACTGTAGCAGTTATTGTAGTAGGTACTGTTCGATACTATAGCATCTGGAACTATTCACCTTGGGCCACCGATTTGATCTTGGAGTCCTTAAGGCTTTCGGGCCACCCAGGACTTCAGGTCTATAGGGAATTCAGGACACCTTTAAGGCCTTCGGGACACCTTATGTCCTTCGGGACACATGCTATTTCCCCAGACAGACTCTACAAGAAAGGAGCAACCCCAAAAGAGGATTCAGAGCAGGTGCACTCACCAGAGAAGAGCCAAATGGATTTTTTAGAATGAGAGGGTATGACTATATCATTGGGACCATCCTGTTCTTGCAAGGGAATCCTAACTAGATGGCCATGTGAAGGTGGAGAGCTACTATCATGATGCAGATGCTGGGGAGGGGAAGTTCCTTGTAGATATTCTGGTCGAATTCCCTAAGACCTTTGGGTCATATAATCTCCTAAGCCTATGAGACATGTAACCTCTGAGCCTACGGGCCTTGTAAGGTTTCCCCCTCATCCCTTGAAAGGGGGGTTATCAAAAATCAATAAAAATTAAGGCCTTTAGGCCATTCAGGTAGGACCTTAAGTTCAAGAGAGGAACACATTCAGACTTAAGGTAAGGGTTTTCCACCATAACCTCCATTTTCATTCGGGTTACTTTTATTATCTAATTACCTCAATGAAATTCTTATGTATTATTATGTAATCCTCATAAATTCTGTGTGAGTGTTCTATATATGTTTACCAATCAAAATCCTTCCTTATTTAATGGGGAGTTACATTTTTTAAAAGGAACTTTCGAAATTATCTCCGAAATATAAGCCCAATTCAAGGGAGTTTCTCAAATTCTTACATATTTTTAAGAGAACTCTATAGTCTGTTTTTAAAAACCATTATATTTATAAA
This sequence comes from Viscum album, assembly GCA_963277665.1. NCBI lineage: Eukaryota > Viridiplantae > Streptophyta > Magnoliopsida > Santalales > Viscaceae > Viscum > Viscum album. Next base: position 823,310,760 of record OY728165.1, read on the forward strand.
ATCACTCATTTTATTATGAAAATATTATCTTAATTTAGTTCTGGTTTTATACAAAGACTTTTCCAAAAGAACTATTCTTTTCAAAATAAAAGTGTATTTATCTCAAGAATTACTTAATGATTTTTAAGAGTATTTTTGTCTATTTCAACACTCTTGTTGATTATTATGTATTATTGGGTTTAATCATTTATGATTTCATCTACCATATTTGATTGGATTTTTTATGACTAGTTTTGAATGTGGATGTACTATCCTAAAACCATTCACCATTTTACTCCGAATGGTTAGTGTTTAAGCTTAATGTTCGGGGAAAGTTATTTATATTTCATATGCGAGTTTTAATATGAATGTATATGTTGTTTATGTTTATCCCCAATCATATGAAAAATGTATTAGACTTTTTATGTGAAGGGTGAGACCCACTATAGACCCTCTATTCATCGGTAGGTCTCATGAGACAAATAGACGTGGACTTGGCCGAGACCTTGCCCAATTTGATATATGGTTTTAGCCGAGGCCTTAATCATTTTTAGATGTCCTGGAAGAGGCCTTGAAAATATGTTTCAGAATGTTCTACATATGCACTTTCCTAATTATGAATCTAGTAATTGAAAGTTCATATGATTATTTTACTAGTAGAATACCTATGATTATGTTTTATTATGTCATTATTTACTCAGCTCATATTTGTTCCATAATGTGTTCAAGTTTATTATTTGTAAAGGCATGTGTTTTTATTTATTCACCATGCCCAATGTTTATGTTTATGTTATCTTACAATGTATTTATTACTCTTACTGAGCATTTGAGATCACCCCCTTTCTTATGTTTCATTCTCCCAGGATATGAAGAAGTAAGTTATGAGTGACTTACAGGCATAATCTAGGAGGCTTGGATGTTTCTAATGGAATAATTTAGTGTTGTTTTTTATTTCATGATGTAATGTTGAACTTATATATATATATATATTGTTTCCAAATATAATAAACTATTCCTTCCTTCGAGATACAACTTTCTTGTAATCATTCTAATGTAATGTAATAAGGCACCGACTTCAGGAAACTGGGACCGGGTCCTTATACTTGGTATCATAGGAAGTTTAGTATAAAACCTAGAAACTAGATTAGAAAATGTAGATTACAGAAAATATCTCTAAGATAGTCTTTGAGGATAAGCATACAAGAACATCATGGTATTTTGGTATGGAATATATTATGTGGATATTTCTAGAAAATATATCCCTGTATGGATATAAATAAGTAGAGGTGGCTCTAGCACAGATGTACCTAGGAGTGAAGGCTCCAACAAGGAGTTTTGGGTTTGACCCAGGGTATCCTGGTACACGAAAACAAGCCTTTCTCTACTCTTGGTATTGAAACTCTTAGGGATATGCTTAGGATAATTTAATTTTTCTTTACAAGTCATTATGAAGGATTGAAATGTAAATTTTTCCTCAAAGAAACCATTTTTGTGATTATGGGGTTAGCCATGAATAGGATTTCAATTTATGCTAAGTATTTTACTAAGTTAAGATTATACATTATGATTCATAACCTAATATAGTGTATGTCAGTATCTATAAATGACACCTAGTGGAAGAAATGGAAACCACCTGAACACACATATCCCATGTAGGGATTTCCCTCTAATGCATGATAATGATGTTGGATCTGGAGCTACAAATGGCGCAGAGCAACTTATAACTATACTGGGAAAACTTACTCTAGTTATGAACAATAACCTTACTCGTATGGAGCATCCAGATCCACCACATAGAGGAGCTTTATTGGATATCTTTATGTGACAACCGCCTCCATCATTCAATGAGACTACATACCCATTTGTAGTTGAGTAGTGAATAAGTTCCCTAGAGAAGATATTTCTTACATTGGGATGTAGAGAAAGGGATAAGGTCATCATGGAAGTTTATCATCTATCGGTAGATGCGGATCAATGATGTTCATTAATACGAAACAAAAAGGAGGAGGAAGAGATAGAAGAGAAGGAATGGAGGGATTTTAAGGAAATCTTCCTAGAGAAATAATTTCCTCATGAACAACAAGTGGATATGGAAAGAAAATTTCTGAATTTGAAGAAAAAGAAAGATGAGAATGTTTCAAAGTATGAAGATAACTTCACAAGGTTATCAAGGCATGCTGTAGAATACATACGAAATACAAGGATCAATATTGATCGATTCTTTGATGTCCTAAAGCCATTCCTTCAGTGGGCACTGGTCTCCCAAAGTTTTTCATCATATGAGGATATAGTTTCATGTGATATCGAGATATAAAAGAAATTATCTAAGTATTATGACTTTAAGGAAAAACAAGAGAAGAATAGGGATGCTGAAAACTCTAGGAAAATAAATAAGAAAACAGGAAATAAGGGAAGAATTTAATTTATACATTGTGATAATTGTGGAAGGAAACACCCTAGTTCCTGCTTAAAAGGAAAAGAATTATGCTAAAAATGTGGACAGAAAGACCATCTTGCTGGTGATTTTAAGGGGAAGAAAGAATCCATTAATGTTCAATGTTATAATTGTCTAGATACGGGACACTATCCTAATGATTGTCCAAAGCGTCAAGAAAACATGCTACAGAAAAGGACAAGGGAGTAGGGATAAGCTTATACGGTCACAACTACGGAGGTTTAAGTTCCTAACAAAGTGGTGGAAGGTACATTAATTGTTTCACCAAACCTAGACAATGCTTTATTTGATTCTAGATCGTCACATTCATTTATATCTTCCCAGTTTTCCAAGAAAAATAGGCATGCCGAATTTGATTTAATAAAGGAGTTATCAGTTAAAACTCATATTGGATGTATCATTGCAACAAAGGCGTGTCGATCAATCCCCCTCATGACACATAAATGTTCTTTAGTTTCTAACCTTATCATCATACCAATTATTGAATTTTATATAATTCTCGATATTAATTGCCTATCAAATTATGATGCGAAGATCTATTACAAGAAGAAGGAAGTTACACTTTTTGAGAATGGTGTAGAATCCCTCACCTTTAGAGCAGAAACCTTGCCATCTGATTCTCATCTAGATCCACCCTTAGTATCTCTACTGAATTCAATTATTGGGGAGGAAGGGAATACAATAACTATGGGTGATGATAAGAATATTCAGATAGAGGATGTTTCGATTGTGAAATAATATGTTGATGTGTTTCTAGAGGAATTACCTAGACATCCTCCAGAGCAGGAAATTGAGTTTTCTATTGACTTAATTACTAGTTCAAGGCCCATATCAAAGACCGCTTATAGAATGGATACTATGGAATTAGTGGAACTGAATAAACAACTAGAGGAATTGAGTGATGAAAAATTTATTCACCCTAGTGTTTCTCCATGGGGAACACCTATTCTTTTTGTTAAGAAGAAAGATGGGTATATGAGGTTGTGCATTGACTACAGAGAGATCAATTCTATAAAAATAAAAAACATGTATCCTCTATCTTGCATTGATGATTTACTCGATCAACTTCATGGAGACCAATATTTTTTGAAGATTTATCTTTGATCTGGGTATCATTAGTTACTTGTGAGGAAGGAAGACATTCCAAAAACATCATTTCGAACCAGGTATGGGCATTATGAGTTTACAATAATGCCTTTTGGATTGACTAATGCACCCTCTATTTTCATGGATCTAATGAATAGGGTTTTCAAGTAATATCTTGATGACTTTGTGGTGGTATTTGTTGATGATATCTTGGTATACTCTAAAATATATGAAGATCAGGAAAATCAATTGCACACTATTCTGAATACTCTTAAAAGAAATGAATTATATGGGAAGTTCAGCAAGTGTGAATTTTGGCTTCAATCAGTTTATTTTCTGGTCCACATTGTCTCTAATGATGGAATGTCTGTTGATCCTATAAAGACAAAGTCTATGCAATAATGGACTACTCTAAGGAACATAAATTAGGTACGTTGTTTTATTGGTTTAGCAGGTTATTATTGACGTTTTGTTCAGAACATCTCCCATTTAGCCAACCCAATGACAAAACTTACACGTAAAGGGGTTAATTTTGTATGGACAAAATAATGTGAGGAATGTTTTGAAGAATTGAAGACAAGGTAATTGAATTCTCCAATCTTAACCCTACCATTGGGGAATGATGGGTTTGTGATCTTTAGTGATGCATCAATGAAATGGTTTGGTTGTGTACTTATACAGAATGATAGAGTTATTGCCTATGCATCAAGGTAGTTAAAAATCCACGAACAACACTATCCCACTCATGATCTTGAGTTAGCAGTGGTAATCTTTGCTTTGAAGATATGGAGACATTATCTCTATGGTGAAAAATGTGAGATATATACGAATCAAAAGAGTCTAATGTATATCTTCTCATAGAAAGAACTCAACATGAGGAAAATGAGATGGCTCAAACTACTCAAGGATTATGATTATACCATACACTAGCACACTGGAAAGGAAAACAAGGTAGCTGATGCATTGAGCAGGAAGGATCATGGAGTTCTCAACAAAATGATGATTGACAAGGATCCTTTGTACATGGATCTAGTAAGGATGGACATGGGTATTATCAAATCAGGTGAAATATCATTACCTTTTCAAATTGTTTCCCAACTATCTTTATTAGAAATAATTAAAGCTTCTCATCCTGGTGATGAGAACCTTCAAAAGAAAATTAATGTTGTGAAAATGGGAAGATGGCTAACTTTGTGTCTGAAGATGGCATTCTAAAATTTGGGAAGAGGCTTTGCATTTAGCTGTAATTGAGCTAAAAAGGGAGTTATTGGATGATGCCCATAGTTCAAATTTCTCTATATATCAGGGTAGCACTAAAATGTATAGATATTTGAAGGAACATTTCTAGTGGGACAACATGAAGAGGGAAATTACGGATTATGTATCAAATATATTTAGTCTGTCAACAAGTGAAGGATGAAAGGAAACATCCAAAAGGATTTATGCAACATTTTCCGATTCCTATGTGGAAATGGGATGACATAACCATGGATTTTTTCACTGGATTACCAAAGATTCCAAGAAATAATGATGCGATATGGATTATTATTGATCGTCTTACAAAATCATCACATTTTCTTGCTATAAAAGAAGATTTTACACTTGAACGTTTAGAAAGACTATATATTAATGAAGTTGTAAGACTTCATGGTGTACCCTTATCAATTGTTTCTGATCGTGATCTCCATTTTACATCAAAATTCTGGAAAAGTCTTCAGAAGGGCCTAGATATTGATCTTCGTTTGAGCATTTCTTACCACCCACAAATTGACGTTCAATCAGAGAGGATGATCCAAACCTTAAAGGACATGTTGAGATCATGTTCACTTAACTTTCAAGGTATGCATGATCAATATTTAACTTTATTAGAGTTTTCCTACAATAATAGTTTCCATTTAAGTATTCAAATGGAACCATATGAAGCATTGTATGGGAAGAGATGTCGTACACCAACATATTGGGATGAAGTTGGTGAAAGGAAGCTTGTGGGACCAAATCTTGTGGAGGAAACAACAAAGAAGGTAAAGTCTATTCAAGGCCATATTAAAATAGCACAAAAAATACAAAAGATCTTTGCCAATAATCGAAGGAAGGATATGTAATTTCAAGCGGGAGATCACATTTTCTTGAAAGTATCTCCATGGAAGGGTGTTATAAGATTTGGAAAGAAAGGGAAACTGAGCTATAGGAACATTGTGCTTTTTGAAATTCTAGAGAGAATTAGAGATGTTTTATATCGTTTGACTATGCCGCCTAGAATATCTAAGTTACACAATATGTTCTATGTCTCATTGTTGAGAAATTACATGCCAGACCCAATGCATGTCCTCACTTCTAAAGGTATATAGTTGAAACTTGAGCCCGATCTATCTTATTGTGAAGAGCCTATCAAGATTCTTGATACCAGAGAACAAGTATTGAGAAATCGGATGAATTGTATGGTAAAGATTATTTGGAGGAACTATAATATGAAGGAAGCAACATGGGATCCTGAGGAGCTTATGTTGAAGACATACCCAAATCTTTTTAGGTAACATTTTGTGAATTTTGAGGATCAAATTTTTATAAGGAGGGGAGAATGTAACACCCCATGGTTTTGAAAATAAATATTGAATGCATGAAACACTATGTACCTAAAAAATACATTTTATAATCTAGCCATTAAACACAACTTTTCCTCTATTATGTTTTGAATTTCAAAAAATGGTCATCTAGAGTTGTGATTAGTAAGTCATTTGGAGTCTGATAGAACAAACTTGATTTTTGGTGAATAGGAACATACCCTTATGAATAGTAATATGAATAGTAATATGAACCTTATGAATAGTAAATAATGATATTATTTTATTTTTTAAGGCAATAAGATAATGATATCTTAATTAATTTTTCAATGTGATATAAAACTAATTATACCTTTAAAATTGTTATTTTTTGAATTAACTATGATTTTATTTAAAAAATAAACTAATAATATTTAGAAAATTATTTTTGAAAAATGGAGTTCATTTTCGAATTCTACACGTCGAAAAATGGTAGGGGTGAACTTTTGGGATTTTTCTGAAATTCTTGAATTTTTGATGAATAGCAAAATACGGTAAAACACCCTATATAGAAATTATTAGTTAAATACACTATTTATGACATCATGAGTGATTCAAGACCACTTGGTTTGAACTAAAATGCACTTATTACTATCAGGGGTCACATTAATCAACACTATTAGTTGTCTTGAGGGAATTAATAAAATAATGAATAAAATATTCAAAACTCACTCCTCTCCTCCACTATAAAACCCCCCATCACTCCCTCTTCTCTTCACTCTTACATGCCTTGAATCTCCTCAAATATCTACCCAAATACCCTTCACTATTCAATCCCCATGTACAAGAAGCTCTTGGTCTTTCCAAAAGATCAAAACCCCTTCCCTTAAGGAGGTTCTCAAGGAGGATATTTCAAGAGGCAAAGCACCCTTCTTTTTCATTTAGTTTCATTTCAATTTATTTTCTTTTGTTATCCTATCCTTAACTCCTCTATCTAAATGACCAAGATAATTATAGTATCATATATATACTATAATTATATCATGTTAATGGAATAACCATCATCAATATTCTTACTCTCTTCCTTTTTATAAACAAAATCAACATCCACGAGGTTCCAATTTATAACCTTTGTGGACGATGAAGTTTCATTCTTCAATTTATCCTTCATTACTGGTCATGAAACCATTTTTATGTTTGAAACAGACTATAATATATGTATTATAAACTAATTAATATTCATTAACCAGTATAAATATATATTATTAAATCATATGTCCAAACTAGTTCCCAATAATCAAATTACCGCTTAAATAATCTAAGTGTATGTCATTAATAATTCATCTAACAATTAATCCTATTTCCATGTAAAAAACTGATATAAATTACCATTAAAACTTATATATGTTCATAAATAATATTTAATTTCAATTATTTATATTTACATCCATTCCAAATAAACTCTATTACTTAAAAACAAGTGAACCGATTATGGAAATCAAGAAAACGAACACTCCGAAATGACGAAATTCAATATTATAACTTATCAATAAGGGAATAAATGAACTAAAAAGAATTATTATAAACTAAATACTTGTATAATAGGTTATGAAATAAGTTATTAATAATTCTAATTTCATATTCCAGGACCTTAAGTTCAAGAGAGGAACACATTCAGACTTAAGGTAAGAGTTTCCCACCCGAACCTCTATTTTCATTTGGGTTACTTTTATTATCTAACTACCTCAATGAAATTATTACGTATTATTATGTAATAGTAATAAATTCTGTGTGATTGTTATATATATGTTTACCAACCATAATCCTTCCTTATTTAATGGAGAGTTACATGTTTTAAAAGGAACTTTCAAAATTATCTCTGAAATACAATCCCAATTCAAGGGAATTTCTCAAATTCTTATCTATTTTCAAGAGAACTCTATAATCTATTTTTAGTAACCATTATCTTTATAAAATCACTCATTTTATTATAAAAATACTATCTTAATTCATTTCTGGTTTTATACAATGACTTTTCCAAAAGAACTCTTCTTTTCAAAATAAAAGTGTATTTATCTTAAGAATTACTTAATGATTTTATAAGAGTATTTTCTTCTATTTCAACACTCTTGTTGATTATTATGTATTATTGGGTTTAATAATTTATGATTTCATCTAAAATATTTTATTGAATGGTTTATTACTAGTTTTGATTGTGTATGTGCTATCCTAAAACCATTCACTATTTTATTCTGAATGGTTAGTGTTTAAGCTTAATGTTCGGGGAAAGTTATTTACATTTCATATGTGAGTTTCAATATGAATGTATATGTTGTTTATGTTTATCCCCACTCATATGAGGGTTTCATTGGACCTATTATATGATGGTGGGTCCCACTATAATCCCTTGATGCTTCGGTAGCTCTCATGAGACAAATAGACGTGGAATTGGCTGAGGCCTTGCCCAATTTGATATATGGTTTTGGACAAGGACTTAATCATTTTTAGACATCTTGGATGAGGCCTTGACAATATGTTTCAGAATTCCCGACATATTCACTTCCCTCAATATGAAGCTAGTAATTGAAAGTTCATTCGGTTATTTAAATAGTATATACCCATGATTATGTTTTATTATGGCATTATTTACTCAACTCATATTCGTTACATAATGTGGTCATGTTTATTATTTGTAAAGTACTATGTTTTCATTTATTCACCATTCCTAATGTTTATGTTTATGTTATCTTATACTATATTTCTTACTCTTACTAAGCGTTTGAGCTCACCCCCTTTCTTATGTTTCATTTTACCAGGATATAAAGAAGTAAGTTATGAGTGACTTGCATGCATAATCTTAGAGGCTTGAATGTTTCTAATGGAATAATTTAGTGTTTTTTCATTTCATGATGTAATGTTGAACTTATATATGTATCTTGTTTCCAAATATACTAAAATATTAATTCTTTCAAGATACAAATTTCTTGTAATCATGCCAATGTAATGTAATAAGGCACCAACTCCGGGAAATTGGGGTTGGGTCCTTACATAAAGAATAATTGGATTTTTGAGTATTTAGGGTGGTGATCGAGTGGTAAACACCTTGTAATCTTGAATCATAAACCCAAAATCAAATTCAAGTTGGGGATAATTTTTAAAGAAACTCTAGTAGTAATGTAGCAGGTACTATAGTGGTACTTTATCAGTGACCCTATTCACCCGAATTGGAATTTTAGACCTCATAATTATGCCTACAGGCCATATGGCTTCTAGGATATGAAAGGCCTCTGGGACATAGGTCCTTAGATTCATTATTAGTGGATAGTATGTGACATGGAGGGATCATAATAATAACTCAAAGTAATAGTTAGGCGGTGCAACTTGGCGATATGCGAGCATTATTGGTTGAGTAGCCTCAAAAGGAGGGATAAGTGCATTGGCACATCTCAACTAGCCATCAATCCCCATAGATTTCTGATGTGGGATAGATGAGTTCCCATCCACATTACTATCAACACAATGGGACCAATTAGATGGTGAAACACAATAGGTGGGCAATGCAGCGGGGCACCATGCTTGCATCGTTGGGTGGGCGACTTGAAAGAGGGATGAGTGTGTTGAAACATATCATTATACTCTCTCCTTACATGTTTATTTAATGTTTGATAGAGATTTTCCCTGCCATGGTGTGTTAGAGTATAGTATAACGCAACGATTCTTGGTAGGGGTGACACAACTCTTATATTAGTAACATAGTGTGATGACCACTGACAGGGGGGGATGTGTGAGACCAGTGACACGACATGAAGAAGGTTTATTGTTTAGGGGAAACCATGTATATGACCTTAAAGCCACTGAGCCTTTGAAAAACCCATGTTCTAAGGCCTCCATGGATTTGGGCCTTCAGACAATGTATTGTAATAAAATAGGTTAAGTGAGTGCTTGTTAGTCCTTGTATTTTTGACCTATGAAATATCTGTGGTATATTCTATTTGAAAGTCAAGTATTTTATTATTATTTGAGATTATTTATGTGATTTTATGTGTTGGCGTATGAGTTTAAGATGTGGAATTGGTTGGGTTCTCCTTTTTTAAGCCATTTTATCACATAGAATTGTTCCCTGCTTATGATATTCACTTATGAATGATGTACTAGTGCCTCATGTTATGATAGGTGTTTATACACATATATATAGGTATGTGTGTATATATATATATGTGTGTGTGTACATATTCACATGAGAATATGTGAATATTCACATTAAGATATGTATATATATATAAATGCACATGTGTATGGTGATAAAAGGGAAGTTTAAAAATTTAAATTTGATGTTTGAATTCGGTTTTCAAAATGAGTTTAAAAGAAGTTTTTAAAAGGGTATTATTAGTCTCAAATGTGTGACATGTTTTGAATTTTGTAAAGTAAGCCATAAATGATATTATTATTACTACTATTATTATTATTTTAAATGTTTCCAATGAAGCTTTATAGAAAACATGTTATGATAGTTGGGGATTAATTAAAAAGTGATGTGTTAGTGTGGCGTCATTTGAGTTGAATAGTGTAAATGGATTGAAGTGTGTTTTATAAAGAACTTATTTATTGATTGTTTAAGGAGATATCTTTTGTCAAAAATTGTTTTTATGTGTTAAAATTCATGGGAAACCTCATGTTATTGGGTAGTATAACATAAACGAGACGATGCTCCCCCACCACTAGAAATTCTAGTGATATAGTAATGTGGTGACCCCTCTGGATAGATTCATAGTAGAGATCCAAAATCCACTGCTAGGGTGATGTAGAACCATTATATTCCCCTATCCTTAGTGTGACCATACTATGTTTCTTCCATAATGCCTATTTTTAAATTATCTGCTGTATGATTTTCCACTTACACTTGTTTTACTTTAAATTATTATAATTATATATATTCACACACACACACAATTCACTTTGCCTTTTGATTTGTGGAAATGGTTTCTGATTTTATTTTAGTAGCACTATTACTTCCCTACATGATTATTTTTTTTACATTCCTACTAGTTTTTTTTTTCATTTTATATTCTAGTTTAATTATTCAATTTGTGTTTTCCTTCAGTATTATTGGAGTTCTTTTTTGACTATTTTTTAAAAAATGGTTTTAATAAGGGGATTTCAAAATTAGATTTTTAGTGGAATATTTAAAGAAATATTGTAAAGTTCTTAAGCTTTTTTGGATTTTAAAAGAGGAATTGGAAAGTAATTAAGAGCTCTCTTTATTAAATAAAGAAAAAATATTTTTAAATTAATGTATTTAAAAGTATAATTTCTTCAGTGTTTTATAAAATAGAATGCATTAACCCATTGATGAAACCTTACCGAGCTATTAACTCACACCCTACTCACACCACTTGGTGTTTGTAGACCGAGTGGATCTTACTAGTTCATGCTCAACTTATGGTCACTTATGGAGAATTTTATGATTTAGGACTGGATAGTGACGTAAGATCATATGGGGGTTATTTGGATGTTTTTTTATTTCTATTTCCTTGTCACATCAGCCAAATCGGCAATTCATGTTTTCCTTTTTCTTAATGGGTGGTGTTTATGCATGTGGCGTTATGGATGTTGAATAAATGGGGATGTTTCTTGTGAGGGATTTGGATGTGAGGGTGAGTTTTTATTTGTGATTTACATTATATTTATAATTTTTTTGCATGGGTGTCCAATATATGGACACATCATGCTAAAATTTTAGTAAAATTTTCACTACTAGTTTAATTTATTTTATTGGTGAAATTATTCCCAATGAGTTGTTCTTGATTCCATGGTGCTTTTCACTAGCATGTGGGGATCGAGAATACCACCTGGGCCATAGAACATGCCATATCAGGTTTCTAACAGATGTATGACCCAATCTAGTTCATGAGAAAATGGTATTATAGCTCAGGTTATTAATAGGGCCCAGGTTCTTGAAGAAACCTTGTTATTTGGAAAGTCTGGTAGATATGAGAGAGGACTATCAAAGATTAGGAGGTATTTCATGGGTTAGTGCCTCATTTCCACCACTCATGTTGAAACCTGAGTTACCCTAGGAAGTTAGGATTTGAGTTTTTAAATTTGACATTTACTTAGATTCTTTTGATGGATTTTGATTTAAATTGATGGTGTTTTGATCCTTATGGGTGTTTCATAAGTTTTTTTGATATTTTATGAGATTTTGGATGAAAAGGGAGTTGAAATGGAGGTACTGGTAGCTCACATGGCCTGAAAAACCATGAGAATCCCATGTATATGGTTTTGAGAAACTATAAGTGGCAGTGGTGTGGTTGGAACATGGTTCATCAAACCATGTGTCTAAACCATGCACATACACCAAATATTTAAATTTTTTATTTTTTTGGAGTTATTTTGGTATTTGAATCCTTCTATGTCTTGTGTTAATGTTATTTAAATGCATATTGATGTGATTTAATTTGATTCCAACGAGGTTTTGAAATGGGAATGTGGGTTTAAATGGACAAAAGTGAGTTTTGAAACAAATAGTGAGGTTATTCAGTAAAATGAATTGAAATGATTTTTTTTTGTTTTAAGACCCATGAAGTGGTTTCTAAAAAGAACATGTAAAATTATAAAATGATATTAAATGGGAATTTAAGGCTTTTAATGTATAAGTGTATAGTTTTTAAAGTAATTTTTAGAAATGTTTTAAGTTTGTAAAACTCTTTATGGGATTCAAAATGGTTTGAAAGGAGAAACTCATGATCTTTTTTTGGTTTGTAATTTATTTGGGATGTGATTATGGTTTAATACCTTGAGTTTTTGATTTTTAATGTGAATTATTTTTGGTTGGAGTGTTCAAAATTGTGTTTTATTTATGTGGAGGATGTGAAAAGATTATTTTGAGGGAAAAATTATTCTTATGAAAAAATTTTGTTTTGAAATTGGGGTTTGTGGTTTGTTGTGAAGAAAACTTCAAATTTGTTTTATAATTATGTGCTTGGTATTCATTTGGGTTTTTTGTTTAGTGTTTTTTGAATGTGCCTCCCAAAAAGTTCTTGAGTGTTGTCAGTCCTTTATAATTGTCTATTATGGGTTCTTGATCAATCATGTTTTGAGGTAGTTCATGTTTTAGTGTGTTTTATTGGGTCAATCCTTAGTTGTTCCTTGTTAATTGTTATATTTTTGGGTTATGTCTTCAAATCATTGATGTGGTTTTGTTTCTTGAGGGTTTTTGGGGGTGATGGTGTGGTGAGATCTATTTTATATTTATTAGACATGTGAAACCTTTGTTGTGTGATTTGAGTCACTAAGATAGATGTTACACTAGTTGAGTTCACACTATGGATGGTTTTGTTTTTAATTTCATTAATATAACCATGTTTGGTCATTTAGGGTTGAGGTTTTATATCACCCTCCCTTTATTTCATACCAAGGGTTGAAGTCCATGTAATTTTGATTAGGCATTCTCATGACCTATGCCTCTTTCCCTTTTATTCCTGGCTAGAATAATGATGATGGGAATTTTATTGCTCTTCATTTTGAGGGATCATCATAATATTATTTACATTGTGATACACTTTGGTAATAGTTTGTTAAATATTTTATGGTATTTATTTATTTCCATATTCTTTACTCTTTCTTGTTTCTCTATTACTGATAGTTTTGATCTATGGATGATATCTTAGAAAATATGGGACCTTGTTCTTATTTGGAGAATGATTTTTTTGGGTGAAATTATGGATGATCTTTTGATGGAAAGTTCTATTTGAGTTCCTTTAAATTAAAAATTGGGGCCATGGTTTGTAGTAATTCCTTTAGAGTGTCCTTTCCTTGTCAATCCACCATGCTAGTAGAATTTTTAAATGATGGAGAGACCCACTGCGGGTCTCCATCTCTTTCCCTTTTAATCTAAGTGGTCGGGTGTGAGTATGATTTGGGAATAGATTGGTGCATGGTGGTCTGATTTTTTTTTTCAGTGTAGGTTGAAAGTCATGCTATAGTTTGTTTCTTATTTCTAACTCAAATATCACGTGTTGTCTTCCTTGAATTTGGTGGATTTCTAGGGGCAGAAAGAATCATGGTGGGGAAAATTATCACACTCCAACCCTTATATTTTTAATTATTTTATTTATTTATATAATTTATTATTATTTAGCTTCAAGTATTTATTTTTGGAAATTTTATAATTTTTAAGAAATTCTGCATGCCACATAGTTAAGACACAATTAGTACCAACCATGAAATAACTATGCAGTAAGGGTCAACAACATAATAGAGATATTCTAAATGGTTGGCACATGGTTTTCCAACCGTGTGGCTAACCCGTGTGGGTGCCCTGAGTGTCTAGTGAAGGGGTGTATAGTTGGTCCACAATTTAACCAATAGTGCAACCAAACCGTGAGATGTACCCATATAATTAAAAATTAGTTTTTTACAATTATACCCCCTTTTACCCAATATCGAGTCCCTCCCCTCTCTTATCACCCCTCTCATGCGATGCGTCCCAGTTAGGTTGACACATGACTCCCCCTTACTCCCTTCATGAAATCGAGCCCTCCTACCTTGCAATTTCAAGCAGAAACATCCTAGATTATGGTTTCTTATCCTCTCTCTCCCCTTTCCCCTTATTTCTCCCCTTATCCCTTATTATCTCATTATGGTTCACTATAGGTTGAAACCTAGATGAGGTTTTAGTTCTAACTTTGTGTGACTTTTGTTTCTAGGGTGTGTAGAGTCCCTCTTGAGTCTTCTTCTCTCCATTCTTGGATATTTCACATTTTTTTCACTTATCTTAGGTTAGTGATTCTATTCTTTATATTTTCATTAACACACCATGAGTGCTTGAGTATTTTAAACTAGTTTTTATTCAAATTAGACATTCTATTGAGTTCAAATGGATTAATAAATATATATTAATCAAGATTTTTAAGAAATTATAGTAGATTACTAAATTGTTTATTATGTATTTCCCCCTATTATTTGTTTGTAACTAAATAATAATTGTATTTTTGACCTATAAATTATTTATGGTATATTCTACATAGATGTCAAGTGTATTATTATTATTTGAGATAATTTATATGATTATATGTATTGGAATATGAGTTTAAGAGGTGTAATTGGTTGGGTTATCATTATTTAATCCATTTTATTGAGTTTACTTGTTCTAAACTTATGATATTCACTTATAACTGATGTACTAGTGTCTCATGTTATGAACAATGTTTATACAAACACATATAGGTATGTATATATATATATGTACATATTCACATGAAAATATGTGAATATGTACATTGAGGGATGTGTGTGTGTGTATATAAATTCATCTGTGATTAATGTTAAAAATGATGTTTTTGAATATAAATTTGATGTTTGAATTTTGTTTTTAAAATTAGTTTCAAAGGGTTTTAAAAAATGATATTATTAGTTTCAAATATAAGACCCATTTGTCATTTTTGTAAAGGAAATAATAAATGACATTATTATCATTATAATTATTTTTTAAAATGATTCCAATGAATATTTATAGAAAATATTTTATGCTATTTGGGGTTTGATTAAAAAGATAGGTGTTACCATGGTATCCTTCAAGATGAATGGTGGAAATGGATTGAAGTGTGTTTTATAAAGAACTTAATGATTGATTGTTTAGGGAAACCGATTTTGCTAATGGTTTTTTATGTGTTAAAATTAATGGAACCCTGAGTGCTTAGGTAGGATATCCTAGATGGGATGAGGTTCCCCCACCACTAAAAATTTTATTTTCATAGTTATGTGGAACTCCCTCTGGCCATATACGTAGTAGAGATCCAAAATTCACCTCTAGGGTGACATCGAACCACTAGGTTCCCCTAGCCTTAGTGACCATAATTTTTTTTACCATGATGTCTTTTTTAAATTACTAATTTCCTGGTTTTCCCCATACACTTGTTTTACTTTAAACTATTATAATTACCCCCCCCCCCACACACACACACTTCACTCTGCCTTTTTGTTTGCTGCAATTGGTTATGCTTTGGATTTAGTAGCTCTATTACTACCCTGCATGATTACTTTTATAAATTTCTACTGGTTTTTTATTCATTTTATATTATAGTTTAGTTATTTAGTTTTTGTTTTAATTTTGTAATGTTTGAGTTATTTTTTGAGTGTTTTTAAAGAAATAGTTTTAAAGCATGGATTTCAAAAGTAAATATTTAGTGGAATATTTAAAGAAAAATTATAAAGTTCTTAAACTCATTTGGATTTCAAAAGAGGATTTATAAAGTACTTATGAGTTCTTTCTTAAATAAATAAAACCTATTTTTAAATTAATGTCTTTCAAACTAGTATTTATAGAGTGTTTTTTAAAAGAAAATGCATGAACCTGTTGGTGAAACCCTATTGGGATATTAGATCACACCACTTGGTGTTTGTGGACCGAGTAGATATTATAGGTTCAGGACCATCTTATGATCACTCATGGATCATTTTTTTATTTAGGACTAGATGGTGATGTAAGGCCACATGGAGGTTAGTTAGATGTTTTGTTTTATTTCTATTTCCTAATCAAATCATCCAAATAATCAATTACCATTTTTTTCTAAATGTGCAGTGTTTATGCATGTGGATTTATGGATGTTGAATAAATGGGGTTTTTTCTTGCAAGGGATTTAGAGGTGAGAGTGATTTTTTGTTCATGATTAACTTTCTCTTTATACATGTTTATTTGTTTCTGCATGGACGACCAATGTATGGATGCATCATTCCATAATTTTAGTAAAATTTTAACTTCTATTTTAATTTATTTTATGGGTGAAACCATTCCCACTGAGTTGTTACCAATTATATGATAATTTCTGCCAGCCCATGGGGATCGAGAATGCCCTGTAGGGCTTTCCACGGGCCGAGTTGGGTGTTCGATAGATGAATAAACCAGGATGGTTTGTGACAGTTTCAAAACCTTTGTTAAAGTAGAACCGTGCTGTGATAAATACCAGAATAAAGAAGAGTGTATTGAATTATGAATCTAGAATACTGAGAGTTAAAAATAGAGGATTTTTGGAAGATATTCTAGTGGTGATGCTTACAGTTTGAGGAGAATAAACCTAGAACATTGATCGTACTTTGATTCACTATTTTTTCCTAACCCCATTCCATTATTTTAAACTAATTTTATATTCTAAATTCTAAATTTAAAAATCAATTTCACTTCACATTTTATTAAATAAAATAATTTTAAATACTTTTAAAAAGGGAAATATCACTTATTTTGATATTTAAATTAAAAGGAAGAGGCTATTTGGATAGCTTGGGATGAAGTTGAAACAAAATAATCCAAACCACATTAATCCCAAGAAAACATTTCCACTAATATACACATTCTAGAGAATCCGTATATTAATTTTGATAGTAATTTTGTGGGATAATGAAAAAATAAGTGGGTTACAATTCATTAGAAGACACCTAATCCCAATTCATCTATCTAGTGGTCCAAATGAAGTGATTTATCAAGAAAATCATATCTTCTAGAAGTCAAAATTACTATTTCGTATTTTGATAATTTCTTATAATATAGAAATCTAATGGATAAAAAATTTTATAGGTAGATAATAAATAATCCTTCTAACCACTCTTATTTTTTTTAAAATTCGAGATAGATCTGTTCAACAATCCAAATCCAAACCACATGTGGTATTACAAAAATAGAGTTCCCAAAACTACCTTACACATTTCCTATAAAAGGGAACCTCATTTTAAATCTCAACATTAAGTTTAAGTAATTCCCTTTTAGAGATTACTAGAGTTATTCTCTTGATCTTATAAGTCTTAAAGCTCCCTATCGTCATATGGAGATCTCAAATGAATAAGTAGATCCACTCAAACCTTTATATTCTCTCGACGGTGAGCTTAATGGTGGGAGGTTAGTGATAGAGAACTACAAATCTTTTCAAGGGAGTTATGACACATAATTACTCTAATATTTTTCTATGGTTTTGGGTTATAATTATTTTATGTGTTTGCCTTTTGATGTAATTTCTAATCAGGAATATATATAAAATTTATTTCACAAAATGCATACTAATTAAAACTAAGATTGTACATGGGAAAATTATGTTACTTTTATTAGATAGCATAATATTCCATTTCTATCCCATACACTTTAAATTTTAATGTTCTTTGGTAGCCCCCAGACCATTCATAAGATGTGTAACTTGGTTTGATGATGGTTACACCAAGGACCATGTCTAAGTGCATCAATTTTAGGGGCTAGAAGGTAATCAAGATTCTAGTTAACTTCAACCAAAGATTCACTCTAAACCTAAATGAACTTGTATGAACAATAAACTTGAAATATCATGTAGTGAACTTTTAATAATCACTTTATTATAAATATCTCAAAACCCATTTTTTTGTCTATTATACTCTTTAAGATAAGTCTATTTATTTAGAAATATCATTCAAAACCCCCCATGTATTCAGTTTCCTTTTTTTAAAATTATTAAAAATACACTCTAAAAAAATTCCAAATATCCTTGAGAGATTACCTAAGTTTTTCCATATAATATAAAACATCATTAAAAAACATAGTCAATTTGACATGTCATGAAAACAATTTCATTTTTTCCCACTGTTATCGAAGAGCACTTTGGTTTTTAGTGTTAAATTTTTATAAGAACTTTGTATATTCTATAAATATTTGTTTGTTTATTTTCAATATTATGACTTCATGTATTAAATAAAATTTGAAATTTTATTCTTTGTAGGGTTTGTTCATAACACATTCTTCTTTAGGCGTACCACCACCTTTCAAACTTAAACAAAAAATAATCATACACCATTGACACCAAGACACGAAGAACATTCCATTGAAGGAGGACACACAACATATTGAGACTCTTCTAAAACACCTTCTTCTTCTGGAACTAAAGTCAAAACTGAAATAAACTTACATAATATAGATGAAAATAACCATATATTTAAAGAACTAACTTCTTCTGATGTTTACATTAAACCTATGTATATTCAAATATAAGGTGAAGTACCAAACATTGAACTAAAATCTGATCTAATTCACTTATGACCAAAATTTCATTTAATTTATAGAGAAGTATCACATAATAATTTAAAGTAATTCTATACTATATTTTCAACATTAAAACATAAAAATTTGGATAAGAAACTTTTGAAACTTAGTTATTTTTTATTTTATTTAAATGAAACTACAAAATATAGGATATACTCTATTAACTCCCTAATAAGAGGCTAAGATTACATGAAAATCATTTTCCTTGAAAAATACTTCCTATCCTATTTAAATATAGAAATAAGGAAAAAAATTTATGGAATAAGATAATATAATGGGGAAACAATTCATGAACACTGGAAATGGTTTAAAATAATTTTTTCAAGTAGTCCACATCACTAAATAAGTGAGTAAATTTTAATATAAGTATTTTATAAATGTTTAATTTGTATTGATCAAAAAATGATTGATAATAATGTAGGTGGTGCCCTATTAGATAATAATCTGGTCGCTGTAAGGACCCTCATCAAAATCATGGCAGAAAATAATCAACAATTTGGTTTGAGGTCTAGTGTACCCATCAGAGGTGTCCATGAGGTACAGATTTCCAACTTCCATAAGAAGGTGAACATGAATTTTAAATAGGTAAGTACTCTACATAGAAAACTGCTCTTTCCCAAGGAAAATCTAAACCTTCTCCTTGAATTCATTATGGTATTTGTGCTAATGACACATACTACTCTAACCAATTCCCTCAATAGAGTGAACCATCTGAGAGTTATGAGGAAATATTTCTAGGCTGTCTATATAACCATCCCATTAGGCAAGAACTATACTATCAATAAAACTATGTATTAAAAGATAACCAAGATTATAAGCAAGGAATATACCCTAACCAACCTCAATAGTCTTAGAACCACTAGGGGTTGGGTAGTTATCATCCATCACCACCCAAAAACCCTCAACTACCTTAAAGGAATTTCCAACAACCCCCTAAAAAACTCAATCCCAGAATAAAATAATAATGAAACAATTGGCCTCAAATAATCTATAATTCTAATAAATAACCCAAGCTTCCATCAGCGACCTAAAATCCTAATTAGGCCAACTCTCTAACTCTGTGGGTGAAATCCAAAGTCAAGGGTCAGGTAAAATACCTTATCAACCATTAGTCAACCCTAGGGATATGGGAAATGTCAGTTTCATCATCCTTTAGAGTCATATACAACTTAAAATCTAGATAAATTCACCATTATAGTTATCCCCTCCTGAGGAAACCACCATTACATCCGTCTCTAAGGATCTAAATGCAGAAAAAACTTATCTTGAGAGCAGTCACACCAATGAAAAGAGAGTAACAATTAATGAACCCCATAGTACAAAAATTACTCTTACATTCCCCTAAAGGTCCATCTAACCAAGGAATCCAAAAGAAATTGAAAATTTCAAGGAGATATTGGAAAAATTAAAAAAGTATAGGTTAACATTCCATTGATTTATGTTTTGAAGAAAATCACATGATGTGTGAAGTTCCTAAAGGATATGTATACACACCAAAGGTGAATTAAAGGCAATAAAAAGGTAATCTTGGGGAGGAACATCAAAACATTGATAGAGGCATAACTTCCCATTAAATTCAATGACCCTATAATATTCTCGATTAAGTTCACTATAGGGAGTATTTCTTTTACATGCTATACTTGATTTGGGTGCTTCTATAAACATGATGTCTCACTCCATTTTCTCTTCATTAATAGTTAGGGAGATGAAAACCACTAGAAGAGTTTTTTAATTATAAAACCAAAGTTTTGAAAAGCCTAATAGTGTACTAGTGTATGTTCTTATGCGAGTTAAAAAATCAATTTTTCTTTCTGATTTTTATGCATTTGAAATGGAAGATAATATGATAAATGGACATTCCATGATTATAGTGGGGAGACATTACATAAAAACAGCAAAAAACATAATCGATCTACACATTGGTATATTATCTATGGTTTTTTTGGTGACAATGTCCACTTTAACATCCTTGATTCCATGAGTCACCCCTCAGAAGAGCATTCATCTCCCTTAGTTAATTTAATTTATATACCCCCTTTCCCCAAAGAAAATTATCTTATTTCACATGAACCCATTTCTATGTTTTCATTATTGATAGAAATTTTAGTTTATTATTAATGTGTTGATTGTTATTTTTGTCTTGATAAATGTCATGCATTTTCATTACTTTATCATTTATTGTACACTAAGGACATAATGACCATTGATGATTCTGCTCAATATATAAAATATTACTCCTTATCTGAGGATGTTACCATTGAGAAGTTAAATGATACCAAGGACCTCTATCTCCCCCTCTCTTTTCCCACCCATCAATCCAAAATCCACTATAATTGGAACTTAAACCACTACTTAAAAACATGAAATATTCATATATTGAGAGTGGAAACAAGTCTCCTATAATCATTGCTAGTTTACTCCCTTTAGAGAATGAATTACATTTTATAGACCTTTTGAGGGTGTATAAAAAATCATTGAGATATAAATTTGATAACATTATTAGTATTAAACCATCAATTTTCATGCAACATATATTATTAAATGATAAGAATAATCCATTGAGGTAGGCACAATGCTAACTGAACCCAAACCTCCTCGATGTTTTAAAAAAAGGAGGTAACCAAATTATTGGTTACTGAAACCATTTATCCTATATCCAATTTAAAATGGGCTAGTCCAGTGTAGGTATTTCCTAAGAAAATAGGTCTAACGATAATCAAAAATGAAAACAATGAATTGGTATTAACTTATACATAGCATAGATGGCATGTCTGTATAGACTATCACTGGAAAAACCAACACATTAGGACAAACCATTTCCCAATGTATTTCATTGACTAGATGTGTCATGACCTATCCCATAGGGGCCTGTGATGTGACTAAACCAATCACACCTACAATAGGATAAGGGCTGGTGACTAGCACCGAGTAGGCATATCCCACAAATGGGAGGCATTAGCCTAAAGTACCTGTATGCACACACACATCTCCAAGCCGCAAATGCTGAAATGTAAAAACACTATGTAAAAAAAGCATGAAAACTACTATCTATAAGACATACAGTCTCCATAAGACACACATTCTCTTTAGGACACACAGTCTCTATGTCACAACCAGCCACATAAATGTTTGCTCGAAGCACGCTAATTTTGGGAGAAATAACTCCTCATGACATTAGGTCATATGAAAACTCCCACAAAAAACCAACTTAGGATATCTAAAAAATAACTTCTCATTATAAGGGTCACAATGTCGTAGACAGATCGTCAAACAGAAGCACCGTTTGAAAGTTATGGGGGTTTTAAGTTTTAAAGGATTGGGGGTCACTGGGCCCATAGACCGACTCATGGTCGGTCCACCGACTAATGCCGTCAGCTTTGGTGGTCGAACGCCCCCTGCTATAATGGTCGACTGCCCTGGGATGCCACGATCAACCACCCCCAGCTACCACGACTGTGCGTAGATGAATCTATTGTGACTCACAATCGACTGCCATAGTCGATCATGGACCGACTCCAGGAAGGTCACCCTGGGTCCAACCAAGATCTCACCCATCCTAATGGGATTGACTTGGCCTATTGGGTCTGACCTGGTCTGTCTTTCTCTAGCTCGGCCTACTCGCACACAGACCGTCTGGCCCGGTTAACATGGTCTCCATCCGCATCCCACGCGACCACCGTCTCCGCCACATCCTACAGCCTAGCCATGTTCTATAACTGCTTCCTCCACACACGAACATTCTCCACATATGTGGCCCACCATCGCTGCATGCGCCCTCCCTCCACATCCCACACAGCCCTCCATCGGCCATGGATGCCACCTCCAGTCACCGCACCACCTCGTCGGACCTCCACGCTGGTGGTCCCTTCTGCGGACCACCAAGCAACCTCCAATGTATGGATTTCTGAAACGAAGTCATATTGACGTTTCTCGGGTCTCAATCTACAAAAATATACCCTCTATTTCAGTTTTCCTCCAATCCCTAGGTTATATTGCGTTCAAAGCCTCCCGAAAGTCGAGCCGTGACCAAGAGGGTCCAACGGTGAAGAACACCAAGAACAGAGGAGAGGAAATCATGAAGAGCACCCTAAGGAATTGAACTCATCATTTGTTCATGTTAGACTCAATCCGTTCTAATTAGAACAAGGATGAAGATCAAACTTGAAAACTCTCAAAAATAATCCTCACAATTTAATAACCATCCCACAATGATCGAACCACGGATTAAGCTATTGGTGGATTGACCCGTGTTCATCGTGAGAATAAAGAATAGGAAAAAGGAATAAGAAATAAATCACCCTACTTGGGATATGGATCGTTCACTTTCAAGGATTTATTTCCATTGGCAATCTATCAAGAACGATATATGATCCCGGTGTTTGTCGTCGCTACCGAGATAATTCTCTAAGGATTCTCTCTAGAGCCTCCAGAGAATTTCTAGGCTTATGAGCCTAACCCTGGGTCCCTGCCTAGATCTTCATTTAAAAGAAATAGCATTTCTGCCCTGACTTAATGTTAAAATAAAATAAACTCACCGTTTATTTTATTCATTAAAATTCCCAAAAACTATTTTTCACAGCCGACCCACGCCGACCGATGTTAGGCATATCCTAGAAAAAAAAACACATTATGAACTCAACAGTTATCTCACATTTTCAATCTGAATCACCATTCATGAGCTATTAGTATTTTAAAATAAAATAATTTTTATTTAATTATTTTATTTATAACTACATCCTTGGTTAATTTTCTTGATATAAACCATGCTGACCAAAGTTAAGTCCCACCTAGGGTAAAGATTCTATTATGAGATCAATACCCCCCTTATATTTCTGATTCAGGAACCCATTTAAAAGATATTCCACATTTTGAGGAAAGCTGTATGTGCGTGATATTAAAAACTTAAAATTTTTAAAAAAAAAATTTGGGCACACTAGGCCTCAGAATCGCACGTTGTCTCGACACTTGGTGTTAGATTTTTTCCAAATAATTTCTAAAAATAAAATTGGGAAAAATCTGAGTCATTACATTCTCACCACTTTGGGGATTTATGTCCCCAAAATTCAAAATAAGGGCTACCCAAATAGATGAGGGTACTGAGGATGAATATGATCCTCCCAGCCAGATGTGCTATCCTGGAGATTCCTATTTCGCCACCAAACACACACTGAAGGAATTGATGGCCCACAAAGGATCCTCCCAACTCCGGCCAAAATCCAACATGAAAACTCGCAACATGTCCTTCAAAACCTAAATGGTCTTCTTAGTCTAACCATCCATCTGTGGGTGAAACACTATGCTCAAGAATAACTGATTCCCAAACACCTCCTTGAATTCCTTACACAACTGGGATGTAAAACAAGCATCATGATATGAAACTATCATCAATGGAACTCCATGGAGTCAAACTATTTCCTACATGTAGAGGCGTCCCGAGATCTCTACTTAACTCTTCTCCTGAATAGCTAGAAAGTGGGCCTATTTGGTGATTTAGTCAATGATCACCTAGATGGTATCATGTCCTCTAGATGTATATGGTATAACTGTCACAAAATCCATATATATCACATCCCACTTCCATTTAGGTACCTCAAGGGGTTGATTCAAACCCATTGGAACCTGGTGCTCGACCATCACCAGCTGAAAAGTGAGACATCGAGAAAAAAACTCTACAACTCCCTTATTTATCCTTGGCCACAAAAAATGACGTTGGAGGTCCTAGTACATCTTCTCCACACCTGGATGTACCTTCAAAGGGGATATATGGAACTCTATAAAAACCTCCTCCTACAATTCTACTGGTACTACTATGTGCCCTCTAAAAAGAATGAAATTCTCCGTACCTTTCGAATATCCATTAGGGGTATGCCCTGTGGACATTCGAGCATGTCAAGTCTCATAGTTGTTATCCCCAAGATGTTCCTATTTGACTTGTTGTAAGAGTGGAGGGGTGAAAACCATCGATTTGAGGTAAGCTACTCCATCTACATCTATGAAGGATAATTACAACAAGGCCAACTACTCTGATTCCTCATTCAACAACTGCAAATTGGATCTCTTGATGAGATCATATACCACCACGTTCCCATTACAAGAATTATAGAAAATCTCAAAGTTATAGTCCTAGAGGAACTCTAGACATCAACTCTATCTCAAGTTTGAATCCATCTGAGAAAAGATATACTTGAGACTCTTGTGATCAGAGTAGATGATAAACCGCCTGCTCATCTGGTAGTGTTGCCATATCTTCAATTATAAGACTACCACTAATAACTCAAGATCATGGGTTGTATAGTTTTTCTCATGTGGTCTCAATTGGCATGAACCATAGACAATCACTGCTTTCCCCTGTATCAGTACATAACCAATCCCCATCCCTAATGCATAACAAAACATTACATAATCGGCACCCTCCTCTAGTAATCTCAATATGGGAGTGCTCTTCAATATTTTCCTCATCTGCTGAAAATCCTTCTAACACTCCTCTATCCACACGAAAGGCTACCCCTTTAATGTCAAATCTATCAAGGATGCTACTACTCTATAAAATTTGGGTACAAACCTATGACAATACCCATCCAAACCAAGGAAACTCTATACCTCATTAACACTCTTTGGTGGCTCCCAAGTAATCACCACATCAATATTCACTAGATCCACCGCAACTCCAGCCTCTGAAATGACATTTCCTAGAAAATGGATCTCCTGAATCCAGAACTGAAACTTCGAGAGCTTCCCATAAAGATGGTGCTCTCGGAGTGTGTCCAAGACCATATTCAAGTGTCTCGCATACTCCTCTTAGGATTTCAAGTAAACTAGGATGTCATTAATGAAGACCACCATGAACCGGTATAAGTAAGGATGAAAGATCTGGTTCATGAGTCCCATGAACACTTCTGGATCATTATTCACATCAAACAACATCACCAAGTACTCATAGTGGCCATAAAAACATCTGAAGTCCATATTCATTATATCCTCATCCCATACTCATAGCTAGTTATAGCCAGATATAAGGATAATATTTGAGAACTACCATGCCCCTTTCAACTGATCGAAGTGGTCATCGATCCTCGGAGTGGATACTTATTTTTTATAGCCACCTAGTTCAGGTGCCGGAAGTCCACACATAACCTCAAGATCCCATCTTCCTTCTTGGAAAACAAAATTGGGGCTACCCAGGGTGAAACACTTGGTCTCATGAAGCCCTTCCTCTGTAAGTCCTCCAACTACACCCTCAGCTCACGAATCTCTACGAGAGTCATCCGATATGCAGGTGTAGATATTAGCACTATCTCAGGGTATAGATCTATGAATAAGTTTACCTCCCTATGGGGAGGTAATCCTGGAACATCCTCAGAAAATATGTCCTCATAATCTACCAACATTGAATGAAACTATGGACTCATATCATCCCCTGTACCAAAAAAATAAAAACATGGTTCCATTACTGTGGACACACTGCACTATGCGCCTAAAACAGTCAATCTAATCATGAACTATGGATAACCAATTTGTATTGAGAATGACGTCATAAGGCCTCAACGTCACTACCAAGAGATCCCAACTAATCACCTCCAAGAGTAAGGTCACACTATCGACACTAGTGTGTAATCATCAAATCTCATTCTGTACAAGTCTCTAAGCGTAAGGGTTGAGTCAACAATTCAACTGGAATCTCTGAGTCTTGAACAATGTTCGTGGAAAGAAAAGAATAACTGGAACTTGTGTCTATCAAAACTATAGCTAAGGTGGAAAATACACATAACGTACCTCTAATAATCCCTAGATCCTTGTGGTCATAAGACTTCATCACCTATAGCTGGCCTCGTTCCTGTACACCAGTTCCCTAAGCCTGTCGTGGAACACCTGCGGGTGGTGGTGGTAATAGCTTGGACCTTCTACCACCTCCTATCACATTTAATTCTCCCCTTCCATGTCCAAAACCATGTAGACCACCCTTATCCTACCTCCGCCTATGCCTTGGTGTCCCCTCGACCGTCTCTTGATCGACCATACGACGGATCGAGCAATCTCATGCAAGATGTCCCCGACCGACGCACGAGTAACACAACCTATCCCTTAGATAACATGAGATTCCCTGGGAGCCCCGTACCGCTGATATTATATCATGGGATCATCTCCCAAAGTTCATAACCCAACCGGGTCCCTATGAATACCGTCATATACCTATTGTTGAGGTTTTAGCTATCTGGTGGCTGCTGGTAGCTCCCACTGTTGGTGACTACTCCGCTAGAAATCTCCCCAATAGCAGGGCTTGCTCAAGTACCCCAAAATAAGTAGGAATGCTACAGGATATCATGGATTCTCTGATCTCCTAGCATAAGTGTAACACCATGACCCTAGTTGCCCAGAGTCGGTGCATTATTTAATTACATTGGAATGTTTACAAGAAAGTATTATACCAAAGGACCGAGTAGTTTAGTAGTTTTGTAAAATCATATATATATATATATATATATATATAGGTTTAAAATCACAACTACAACATATAAGTTTTTTTGGGAACATCGACAACTCTAATTTTATCCTTACCGTTCATTCATAATAAACTACCTTTAAGTCCCAAGAAAATGAAATATAAGAAAGGGGTGAGCTCATATGCTCAGTTAGGGTAAGAAATCCAGTGGAAGATATCATAAACATAAAAATTTGGCATGTTGAATAAATAAAACACATACCTTTAAAAATAAACTTGAACAAATTATGGTAGGAATAAGAGATAAATAAATAATGCCATAATAAAGCATAATCATGAGTATTATACTAGTCGAATAACCACATGAACTTTATATTACTAGTTTCATAAAGAGGGAAATGCATATGCCATACATTCTAAAACATACCATCAAGGCCTTAGCCTATACATCTAAAAATGATTAATGCCTTGGAAAAAATCATATCTAAAAATGTCCAAGGCCTTGGCCAATTCCGAATCTATTTGTCTCATGAGACCTACCGATGCATTGAGAGGCTATAGAGAGCCCCATATGTCACTTAATATGTCCAATGCATTCCTCATATGAATGGGGTGAACATAATCAATATATACATTCATATTTAAACTAACAATTGAAATGTAAATAACTTTCCCCAATCATTTAACATAAACACTAACCATTCAGAGTAAAATGGTGAATGGTATCAAGATTGCATATCCATAGTCAAACTAATCAGAAACCATTTAACAAAATATTTTATATGATATCATAAGATATATACCTCAAGGAAGTACAAGATTCAAAAAATTATGTTTACATTGATGAAGATACTTTTAAATGAGACCATTGAAAAATTCACGATGAAATAATCCTTAAACATTCCAAAGTATCCCATACCACCTTGAAACATTCAAATAATAATCCCTTAGAATATCATGGGAATTAGTAGACTCTTCACATGATATAACAAAGGTAAGTACATACACCACATGCAAGGAATAAGTGGATAACAAGTCATATATCTCATAAAAGTTAAAGAGAGACGAGAAAAATCCCTTTTTTACTTTGGAAAGAAGAGTTCTTTTGAAAAATTATTTGTATTTTCCATGAAATAATATTGAAAAATTGTATATTATAGAAAAGTATAAGACATTTTAATTATATTTTAGGCATAAATGAGGTCCCACTTAAGTGAAATCATGTAAAAGGAGTTCTTAATAATCTTTATAAATAAAACATTTTATAGCATTTTAAGAAAAGTATTAAAGATAATTTAAGAGTGGAAATGCATGTTTGATTTCTTAAATCCAAAAATTATACAGGATAATTTTTCATGATAAAATGAGTGGTTTTATAAAAATAATGGTGTCTTAAAATGTATTTTGATGTACACTTGAAAATGGGTAAGAATTCGAGAAGTTCCCTTGAATCAGGTTTGTTTATCGAGGTAAAATTTTGAATGATCCTTTTAAAACATGTAAATCCTCATAAAATAAAGAAGGATTATGGTTGGTAAACATATATAGAACATTAAAAAAATTTACATGGAGTAAATAAGAATAAAAAATAATTTCATTGAGGTAAGTAGAGAATAAGAGTAACCCAAATGAAAATGGAGGTTCGGGTAGAAATCCCTTACCACTTTGTAATCAATCGGTTCGTATGCCCCAAAATTAATAATCTTAAAATGATGCATTTAATACCATGAAAATAAAGAGACTCATGATATGATACATCAATGGGTAGTATACATAAACCATACACAAGTAATATTATTGAATAAGGAATATCTCAAAAAAATGGTAGTGAGATGAGGAAACCCCTTACCTTAAGTCCGATGATGTTCTTCACTTGATCTTAATGACGTGAATAATAAAATTTAGGTTCATTAATTAATAATTACAGAACCTCATATAAATTTAATTGATTTATTATATCCTTATTAATTTCATTCATGGGATTTTTGATGGGTTAAGAGATTCAATTTCATTGTTCAGGTCTATTTGTTTCATGATCGATATACTTATATACATGAATAGAGAATCATGTAAAATGAGGATGGTTGTCCAGAATTAAATTTATATGTTATTAATGAACATACATAAGTTTAAATGGTTTTAAATTTCATTTGGTTACTTATAGTGAATATTAATCATTATATAAATTATTTAATGATAACCGTTTGGGTTAATTGGCGGGTTTTTAACACAACGAATTCATTTTGCTTCATAAATCAAAACCATGTGTACAAAAAGATTCCAAAACCATAGATGAGACATAATAAATATATTATAACCTTTTTAAACCATAATAATGGTTACATGACCAAAATTTAAGATGTTAATAGAAATTGAAAACCCATTGTCCTTGAATGTGGTAAATTAACACATCTCGGATGGTGTTTTTTACTACTATCATAAAAGAAGGGTAAATGAGAGATG
The DNA here is from genome assembly GCA_963277665.1 of Viscum album. Taxonomy (NCBI): domain Eukaryota; kingdom Viridiplantae; phylum Streptophyta; class Magnoliopsida; order Santalales; family Viscaceae; genus Viscum; species Viscum album. Next base: position 823,340,777 of record OY728165.1, read on the forward strand.
ATAATAACTTATTACATAATCATAAAAAAATTATAGTACATGTAAGGTAATGGAGTTTTCATAACATTTTTATGAGGATAGGTGAGGATAGAAAAGAAAACAAAGGAACTTGAAAAGAAAGTAAAAGAATTGAAAAGAGGAATTTACCTCTTAAATCCTTGAGAGCCTCTTTAGGGGAGAAGATTTGGTATTTTTATGAGACCAAGTACTGATTGATGTGGTGGAGGATCTTGGGAGGATATTTGAGTAGAATTTAGACATGGAATAAGGCTTTATAAAAGTGAATAGAAGAGGGTAGTGTGAGTGGTTTTTATAGTGGAGAAGGAGAGGGTCTTCTTAATATTTTAATCATTAGTTTATTATTTTTCCATAAGATAATCAATAGTGATTATTCCGCGAGAAAAAATAGTAATAAGTGCATTTAATTTTGAACCAAGGGTTCTTACATCAGTGATGATGCTAGTAATAGTGTATTTAACTCATAATGTATATATATGATAAATTACTGTATTTCACTATTCATAAAAATTCAAGTATTTTAGAAAAATCCCAAAAATTCACCCTAACCATTTTTTAATGTGTAGAATTCAAAAATGAAATCCATTTTTTGAAAATAATTTTCTAAATATTTTTAATTCAATTTTTAAATAAAATCATAATTTATTAAAAAAATAACTTTAAAACTATAAATTGTTTTATAACACTTTGAAAAGTTAATCAAGGTCTCATAAAATTATCTTATAACCATAATAAAATAAAATAACAATTTATGATTACATTTTATGAAAATAAATTTCTATTTTAAATTATTAAATTAATCATAAAAATGTAATTAAAATATTTATGACTTATAAAAATACCAATTCTTATGCTATGATCATTTTGTCACTTATAATATGTCTAAATTGTATTTATATATTCATGGGTAAAGTTTCTATTTTTTTGGCCGATTTACTATTCATTACTATTCATAAGGGTATGCTACTATTCATAAGGTTCAATTTACTATTCACTAAAAATGTAATTTGATCCTGTTAGACTCTAAATATCTTACTAAACGCAACCGTGTATGTCATATTTTCAAAATTCAAATCACAAAAGTGAAAAAATTATGTTTATTGGCTAGGTTATAACAAAGTGTTTTTTTGTAGAGACTTAGTGATTTATGCATTCAATATTTATTTTCAAAATATTGGGGTGTTACAATAATCCCTTATCAAAGGTTCGAGCCCTAAAGAATGGGTCTCATAGAATATCCGTGGAGTAGTGTGAAAGATCTGTAAATCTCTCCAAATACTCCGCTGCAGTCTGACTGCCCTACTACATAAGCAGAAGCTTCTATATGTGCACCAATCACAATGTAACCAGAAAGAAATCCTCTCTAAAGGGATGCTTGAAGTCTACCCAAGAGAGAATCGTCTCATCATGTGTCTGGTTTACTAAGATCCACCATCGCCCTGCAGAACTATGAAAAAGAATCACGGTAAGGACTTCTATCTGGTCGAAAGTTGTCTTCACAAGGTGGAAGACACAGGTAGCTGCCTCCAGCCAATCCTCAACTTCCTGGAGGTCTGACTCACCTTGAAACCTAGAGGGTCTCTGCCTCTGAACCTCATGCAACGCACTCTATCTGCGTCCATCCTCAGCTGGTAGTGCTGGTAGTAGTTGCTGCTCAATGGGTGGTGGTATAACTGGTAAACCACCCGAAGGTGCTATCTCCAGTACATGCCCCTGTATTGATGCCTCGTCGCTAGGCAAATCAACCTCATGATCACACAAAGGAATCCTGGATAGCTATCTACGTGGAGGCATCCTGTAATAAAACAAAATGTACCATGGTGAATAGACTATATCTAGAGAGCTGACTCAAGAAGGACATAGAAGACACAAACCATTTCTATATGATGCATGTACCATTATTTTCCCCACAACTAGTTTTTTCATGCACCGAGTCAAAAAAAAGGTTTCTAGAGTCTTGGTGTATGGATACATCGGCCACCACACCAACAATGGATTCCCTGGCCTGAAAGCCGAACACGAAACACTTAACACTGCTACCCCAAACCAACCTCACATACTCCCAGTCCTAAAGTATAACCAACCTCCTCTGATACCACTCTATCACGACCTGTCCTAGAGGGTCCCATACCGTTACTACCCTAATCCCACCTCCAATAGGTCAGGGGATGGTAACTAGCACTGAGTAGTCATATACAACAATTGGGAGGCATTAGCCTAAAGTACATATATGCACACACACACACATCTCCAAGGTGAAAATGCAGAAATGTAAAAACACTAAGTAAAAAAAGCACGCAAACCACTATATCCCACAACCACAATACAACAGCGAAAGTAATGAAAAGTAAATAGGGTCAAAACAATCCCACCAAAATAAAATAATCTTCATCCACAAGTCCAACCTATAAAGTAAGTGGTACTGGGACTATCATTGGAAAAGCTGTCAGAACACACCTCAGCCTGTTCGGTCTCACAAGGCACCTCCTGGTCCTATTCTTTATGGAACTCCATCGAAGGATCGATCATCTGCATAAGACATGACACATTTAGGAAAAACCCGTGTAGGGGTAAGTAAAACAATACTTATTAGGATACCCTGAAACCATAAATGAATACTAAAAAAACCAAAAAGTAAATACCATGAAGGAATACCAAAAAGGAATACCACAAAGAAAATACCACAAAGGAATACCAAAAAAGAAATACCATGAAGGAATACCACTAAAAAATACCACAATGGAATAAAAAAAGGAAATACCCTAAAGGAATACCACTAAGAAATACCAAAAATTAATGCATAGTCAACTCCACACAAATATATGTCTACAAAAAATATATCAAGAACATATAGATATACTCAATCCAATAAGACACATAGTCTCAACAAGACACATAGTCTCCATAAGACACACAGTCTCCATAAAACACACAGTCTCTATAAGACACATAGTTTCCATAAGACACATAATCTCCATAATACACACAGTCTCCAAAAGAAAAATAGTCTCTAGGTCACACCCAACCATAGAAATGTTTACTCGAAGCACACTCATTCCAGGAGAAATCACTCTTCAATCCATTAGGTCATATTCACACTCCCAAAAAAACACACTTAGGATATCTAAAAAAGATAGTCTCTTTATAAGGGTCCCAATTCCATATACGGATCGTCAAACAGATGCACCATTTGAAAGTTATGGGTATTTGAAGTTTCAAAGGATGGGGGTCACTAGGCTCGGGGATCGACTCACGGTCAATCCACCAACCACCATGGTCGACCGACCCCTACTTCCACGGTCGATCATGGAGGTCGACTACCCTAGGATTCCATGGTTGACCGCCCCCAACTATCGTAGCCACGTGGCAGCTAGAGCTACCTCAACTCACTGTTGACCACTATGGTTGATCGTGGCCCAAATCTAGCCTGGTCGCCCCAGGTCCGACTCAGATCTGACCTGTACCACTCGGCCTGACTCGGCCCACTAGGTCTAACCAGGACCGTTGGGCCTAGACAACTCTGCTTGGTCCCGACTTGCTCCACTTGGGCCCAAACCATCTCTTCTAGCTAGGATCGCTCGCGTGTGGGCCGTCTAGACCGATCAATGCGGTTGTCGGCTGCATCCCACACAGCTACCGCCATCACCGCATCCTACGGCCCAACTGCGTTTTGCGTCTACCGTCTCCACACGCGGACACCTTATGTGTATGTAGCCTTCCATCACCACACACAGCCTCTTTCTGCATCCCATGTGGCCCACTGTCACCTTTCACATCCACCACCTCCAGTTTCCACACTGCCTCGCACCGCCTCACCGGACCACCACCAGATCATTGCGCCGGGCTGCTATGCCAGTGGTCACTTTCGAAGACCACCGAGCCACCTCCAATGCCCAAATTTCTAAAATCAAGGCATATCCACAATTCTCGGGTCCTGATATACATATATTCAGCATCTTTTTCGATTTTCCTCCAATCTGGGGGTCCAATTATGTTAAAAGACTCTCGACAAGTTGAGTCACGACCACGAGGGTCCAACAACAAATAAAGTTAATAATGGGGGAGAGGAAAGGATGAAGAGAACCCTGAGGAATGGACCTTGGTTTTTGTTCGTGTTGGCCTCAATCCGTTCACATTAGAATTAGGATGATGCCCAAACTTGAAAACTCTTAGAAATAATCCCCACAATTCAATAACCATCGTGCAATGATCAAACCATGGATCAATCTTTTCATGGATTGACCTGCATTAGTTGTGAGAATAAATAACATGAAAAATTAAAAATAAATTAACAACCCTGCCTAGGATATGGATCATTCTATATTGAGGATTGATTTTTGTTGGTGATTCATCAATAATGATCTTCGATACCAGTGTTTGTCATCGCTGTTGAAAGAATTCTGTAAGGATTATCTCTAGAGCCTCCAAGGAATTTCACAGGTTATGAGACTAACCCTAGGTCCCTTCCTATCTATTCATTTAAAATAAACAACATCTCTACATAAACATAACGTTAAAATAATATAAAATCACAGTTTATTTTATTCATTAAAATGCCCAAAAACTATTTTTCATAGCTGACCCACACCGGCCGATGTTAGGCCTCGTCTAGGGAAAACATCACATTACATACTCAACAGTGGTCTCAGATTTAAAATCTGAGTCACCATTCAGGAGTTATTAGGATTTTAAAAATGAAATAATTTTTATTTAGTTATTTAATTTATAGTTACGTCCTTGGTGAATTTTCTTCAGATGACCCGCGCCGACCAAAGTTAGGTCATGCCTAGGGTAAAGACACAATTTTGAGATCAATGGTACCCTCAAATTTCTAACCCAAACACCTATTTAAAATATATTTAACTTTTTCATGAAATCCACATGAACGTGCTATTAAAAACATAACATTTTCAAAAAATTGTTCTGGGTACATCGGGCCTTAGAATCGCACACCGTCTCAATACATGATGTTGGAATTTTCCCAAATAATTTATAAAAATAAAATCAGAAAAAATACAATTCATTACAAGATTCTATATGGGTTATTAGGAAATTTCCACTATTATTTAGTAGATGGGTATTCTAGATATTTTCAAATCCATATTTCCCTTGAGGATTAGGATAATTGCATGGAAGTATTCCTGGATGATTTCACTATCTATGGTTCCTCTTTTAATGAGTGTTTTAGTAGTCAAGGTGTTTTATTTATTCAATATTTTGAAAATAATCTAGTATGAAATTATGAGAAATATCATTTCATTAGTGCAACAAGAGATGATACTAGACATATTATTTTTAGGGATGGTATCTATGTAGATAAATAAAAAGTGGATGTCAATTCTTCTATAACATTCCCTAAAAATATGTGGGATGTGTGGCCTTTTGTATGTCACATAGGATTTTATCACCATTTAATTTATGAATTTAATAATATTTTACTTCCCCTCTCCTGGTTACTCAAAAAATTAAAAGAATTTTTCCTTGATGAAATTGCTGATGATTATTTTTATAAATTGAATTGGAATATCACATCATCACTAGTAATCCAACCACCTTGGTGAGATTTACCATTTGATTTCATGTGTAATGATTCCAACTATACTTAATGGGTAGTCTTATAACAATGTGTTGATATAGATCCACACGTCATTGCATATTCCTCATGCACACTGGACCCTTCCCAAGAAAACAACACAAAAACGGAAAAACAATTTCTTATTATTGTAATTTCCTTGTATAAATACAGGTTATATATTTTAGGGTCGAAATTTATTGTGTTTTCTAACCATGAAACCCTATCTTCTTAATAAACTAGAGGCTGAACCATGTATCATTCATCAGATGCACCTACTTTAAGAATTAAATTTAGAAATTTGCACTAAAAAGGAGTATAGAATGTGGTGGAATATTATATACATAAGATACTTCCATCCCCATATATTGACTCATCTACCTACAATTATATAAATGACATTTTTCTTGATGAGAAATTTTATTGAGTGTAAGATTCTATCCCCCGATGTGATGACATTATAAATTATTTGGAAACATATTTCATTCCTACAGATTTTTGTAAGAACCAAGTTGAGCATCTTAAACACGAGTTTGTTGGTAAATTTGGGATGAACCCTAACTTTGGCACTCATGTAGTGATAAAGTCCTAAGGAATTATGTTCCTGATAGTGAGTATCAGTCTGTCCTTAGGTTCTGTCACACTCTTGCATGTTATGACCACTTTGGTCCCCAATAGACTTCTTGTAAGGTACTTTATTTTGGGATATTTTGGCCAAAATTGTTTTGGTATGACCATGATTATTTTATAACTTATACCCATTGTCAAAGGATAGGTATTGTATACAAATGAAATGAAATTAAACAACCCTTTCACTTCCATGAAATTTTTGATGTTTGAGGCATTAACATTATGAGTATGTTTCCTAATTTTTTAGAAAATTGTACATTCTCCTGGAATTTTATTATGTATCTAAATGGGTAGAAGCACAAGCCACAAGGACAGATGACTCAAAGGTAGTTGTGAATTTTTTGAGAACCCAAATATTTTATAGTTTTTTATTGCCTAATTTTATCATCAGTGATTAGGGCTCTCATTTCTACAACTACACAATACAAAAACTTTTTTATCGATATGGGTCCGAGCATCAAGTTTATGTAGCATATCACCCTCAAACCGATGGGAAATATTAGGTGCATAATAGGTAGGTAAAATGAATTCTTGAAAAAAGGTCTAAAACAATAGAAAATATTGGAGTCTTAGACTTGTTGATTCTTTGTGGGATTACTACACTACTTTCAAAAATCCCATTGACACGTCACCTTTTTGGATTGTGTTTGGATAAATTTTTGACCTCCATGTTAAGATAGAACACCAGAACTATTGGTCCATTAAAAAAATTCAATTATAATTTTTCAGGTGCAGGTGTTCAAAGGATGTTGTAGATTTAGGAGTTAGAGGAAAAAAGAATGTATTCAGATGAGAAATCCTAGATCTATAAGGAAAGAATCGAGGTTATCCATGACCACCTCATCCTTCATCGCTAGTTCAACATTAGGAATATAGTCATTCTTTACAATACAAGGCAAAAGTTTCACCCTGGTAAGATTCATTACCAGTGGTTTAACCCATTTACTATAAATAATGTTTATACTTTTGAAGTTTGTGCTAGTTAAAAATAAATAAACCCAAAAAAAATTCATCATCAATGAAATAAAACCAAAGAACTTCCAAAAAACCATTTTAGAGTCCCCAACAGAGGAACCACCTTCAAGTAGTGATCTATTAGTGACACCCATAAGGCTATATCATTCCTTCCCAACATCTCTTTAATTTATTTGAGGATGCATTAAAATCTTGGAGTGAAGTGATAATTTTCTAAGTTTATTTGGAATTTTTGTTGCCTTTCTTCTTTTTTTCTCTTTCTTTTCTTAATACATCATATTTTTACTTTTCCCCACTTTCCTGAATTTATTAAAAATTTTGTCAACTTTCTTCTTTTTATCTTTTTTTATTTCTACATTATATTTTTACTTTCTCCCCCGATTCTTCATTTTTTTCACTCATATGTTATAATAATCATATTAAATTACCATACAATCATGTAATTTATTGAAAATTCATGCATAATTTCCCTATTTTTAGTTTTTTTACATTTAAATAAAATTTATTGAAAAAATAGTATGTGGATTTGAGCATATAATTTACATTGAGGGGTGATTTTAAGTAAAAGTGGTTATTTTCCAATTATATAAATCAATGCATCTTTATAAAACTGTTTAAATATCGATACTTTCTACGTTAGTATTTTATGATATTATATTTTCATTTAATATATCCACACCCTATTGCACACAACTAGGAAATGTGAGACCTTTATACTTAATTGAAGGTATATATAAGTTAGAATTAATGTTATTAAATTTTACAACATTTTTTTTCTATATATTCATTCCTTATTCGATTAGTTTAATTATTGTAATAAATTGACCCATGGTTGATTCATAATATTTTTGTTGAAAAATATTACAAAAATAAAATTAAATAAAAAATAAAAAATGAAAAAAATACAAAAATATAGGATGAAACCAAAAAGGTTTAACTTTATAGAATTCTTAAGTGGATGAGTTTTAAAAATTTGATTTCAAAGGGTGTGGGAGAGGTTCGGTAGAAAGAATCAGGTAAGCTGAACAATTTTAAAATGACTTATATAACTAAATAAAAAGTGGAGATATAAGAATGAAATAGTTTTCGCACACATATATCAGGATTTAATAGCATTTTGACTCATGTATTTCCTTTATAGGAATAATATAACTCATCTCCTTGAATTTTATTTAGATACAATTTATGAGACATTCATTTCCATGCTTACCGATATTAACTCTTTAATGTGGTTCTTCATTTTCTCACATTAATATCATAAATTTAATTTACTATGAATGTTAAATATTCATGATCTAGGTAATATATTCATGAATTATTTTCTAAAATATGATTTTTTTTTCTGGATTGTAAATGTTCAGGTGTGGGGGTGTGATTGCACTGCGATTCATAATTTATTCTCACCCTCATATCACTATTTTAAACCAATTTTGTATTGTAAATTAAAAATTTAATAATCAATTTAACTTATTATTTTATTAAATTATATAATTATAAATACTTTTTAAAAGGTAAAATTCACTTTTTTTGACATTTACATTGCACGAGGATGTGATTCCGAGAGCCCAAGTTGAAGTTGAAGCAAAATGGGCCAAACTGCATGAATTCCATGAACACATGTCCACTAATATTAATATTTTGGATAATATATACATAAATTTTGGATAAATTTTTTAGGTTGATATAAAATTCATTGGTATATAATTATCTAGAATAAAACCAATCCCAGTTCATCAATCTATTATCCCAAATGAAGTGATCTTTCCAGAAAATAGAAACCAATCAAATTCAAGAGTACTATTTGGTATTTTGAAAATTTATCCCAATATATATGTCCAATGTTATCTATATTTTATAGGGAGACATTAAAGTTTAATTTTAACAATTTTTTAGTTTTTTCAAAGTCTATATAAGGCCTTTTACCCATCCAAATCCAAACCAAAATTGGTATTACCAAAATAGGGTGCCCTAAACCACCTTCCACATTGCCTATAAAAGAGAACCTTGGGTACCTCATTTGAAAGCTCAACCAAAAGGTGAAGTGCTATAATTTTAGATATTTATAGGGTCCTTCTCATCATAATATAAGTTTTAGAGCTCCCTATCCTCATATGGAGATATAAAATAAAGAATGAGATCCACTTGATCCTCCTCCTCCTATCGATGGAGAGCTAAACGGTGGGTGATCATTGCCAGGGAGTTACATATATTTACAAGGGAGTTATGAAATGTAATTCTTATACTGATTTAATATGGTTTTTGGTTTTTAATAATTTCATGTGTTTTCATCTTTATTTTATTTTTGATCAAACATATATATCAAGTATCTTTCACACAATGCATGTGTTCTCTTAATCAATAGACACTAATATTTTAAATGAGAAACTTATGTTTTTTCGACTAGAAAATATATGATTCCATTTATATCCAAAATAGGTTCAATTGGTATGTTCTTCGGTGTCCCCAAAACCATTCATAAGATTCATAACATGGTTTTATGATGGTTACACCAAGACCCAGGTCTAAGTGCATCAATATTAGGGGATATAGGGTATTTGAAAATACTATTAACTTAAACCAAAGAGTTACTACAAACATAAATGAACATATATAAAATATGAACATGGAATGATTTATAGTTTACTTTTAATGAAAACCTTCTTCTAAATATCTCAAAACCCACTTTTTTTTGTCATCTATTAAACTCTTTAAACTAAGTCAATTTATTTTGAAACATTATTCAAACCCCCCTCATTTTTAGTGTTATTTTTAAAATTTATTAAAAATTCACACTCAAACACCTCTAAATCCCATTTATAGATGACCTAGGGTATTAACTAGACTATAAAACATTTTTCAAAACATAATCATTTTTATATATCATGACAACACGGTCAAACTCCAAAATGTGTCATGAAGTGGATGATGTTTCATTTGGGAAAGGATCTTTTAAAGATAATCCAAGTCTAAAAATAGGATGATGTATTATTATTCCATCTATAAAGTCTTTTTGAAGTTTACCATGACCATGTTAATGAAAAAAGAATTAAAAACCTAATTCCCATGAATGTTTCTTTGAAAAAGAGTGGTAATGAAGACTTTGGACATTTTTAACATCATGGAAATGAATTTTAGAAGATAGTAAGAGTTTTTAAAGGACCGCTATAATGGATGGGGATCCTTGAAGGATTTAATCATTTCATGTGTTTTCTTATACAGGTGGATTCTTTTGTTCGAGTTGGGGTGGTTTGTTTGAAGCTTCTCATGCTCATGAGAGATTGGACTTTAAGGCTACAACTAAGATAATGACAACAAGCAAATGGGTCAAGAATGTTTATAACCATTATGAAAATTTCAATTCCTTATTTAATTAATTTTTTCATCATTTTATTTATTATTTGTAAGTTAATTTCATTATCATTTTTATCTAATACTTATTTATTTTTTCAAATATATTTTGGGAATTCATATTTTGATTTCAACTATCCAAATCATGCCACAAAAGTGATGACATGTTCTTTTATGCCAATGTTACCACACTTTTCATTACCTTTTTTGTTTCAAACCACCAACAATGCATATTGAGTCGATGTTCTTAACCAAAAAACTTTTCTCATTGTTGAAAACTAGCAGATTAGATAAAGGTTTTTTGACTTAGAACATCGACTCAATATGCAGTGTTAGAAGTTCGACAAAGAAAGGCAATGGGACGGTGTGACTGGTATGACTCTAGGTGTGTCTTTTTATTTAAAATTGACTTAATTTTAGTAAAAAAGATAAGTGACATACTCAAAACTGAGAAAACACATTCGAATTATTTTGATAATTTAGGACAACAATCCATAAGTCATTTGTGATATATAGGAATCATCTTCACCTCAATACGACATAGGGTGTGACCAGTATAATTCCAAGTTTGTCTATTTATTTAAAATTGGCATTAATTTTAGTAAAAAGAACAAGTGACATACTGAAAACTGAGAAAACGCATTCATATTGTTTTGATACTTTAAGAAAATGATCTATAAGTCATTTGTGACATGTAGAAGTCAATCACACCTCAATATGATGTACGATGTCACTGGTATAACTCAAAATGTGTCTTTTTATTTAAAATTGACATTAATTTTAATAAAAAGAACAAGTGACGTACTCAAAACCGAGAAAACACATTCAGATTATCTTGATACTTTAGAAAAACTATTCATAAGTCATTTATAACATGTAGGAATCAAACACACCTCAACTTTATGCATGGTGTGACCGATATAACTCAAAGTGTGTATGTTTATTTAAAATTGACATTAATTTTAGTAAAAAGAATAATTAACATACTGAAAACAAAAAAAACACATTTTTATTATTTTGATATTTTAGGAAAAGATTTATAATTCATTAATGATGTGTAGGAATCAGTCACACCTCAATCTGATGAACGATGTGACCATTATGACTCTAAATGTGTCTTTTTATTTAAAATTAACATTAATTTTAGTAAAAGAAACAAGTGACATACCAAAAACCGAGCAAACACATTCAATTTTTTTTGATACTTTAGGAAAATAACCCAAAATTCCTTTGTAACATGTAAGAATCAATCACACCACAATATGACACATGGTGTGACCGGTATAACTCAAAGTGTGTCTTTTTATTTAAAATTAACATTAATTTTAGTAAAAAGAACATGTGGCGTACTAAAAATTGAGCAAACGTATTCGGATTGTTTTAATAATTTAATAAAATGATCCATAAGTCATTTGTGACATGTAAGAATCATTCAAACCTCAATCTGATGCACGGTGTAACCGGTATGATTCCAAGTGTGTCTATTTATTTAAAATTGACATTAATTTTAGTAAAAAGAACAAGTGACGTACTGAAAACCATGTAAACGCATTCAAATTATTTTGATACTTTAGGAAAATAATTCATAAGTCATTTATAACATTTGGGAATCAATCACACTTCAATATGACACATGGTGTGACCGGTATAACTCGAAGTGTGTCTTTTTATTTAAAATTGACATTAATTTTAGTAAAAAGAACAAGTGACATACTGATAACCGAGAAAACGCATTCCAATTATTTTGATACTTTAGGAAAATGATCCATAAGTCATTTTTGACATGTAAGAATCAGTATCACCTCAATATGACACACAATGTTATAGATATGACTCTAAGTATGTCTTTTTATTTAAAATTGACATTAATTTTAGTAAAAAACAAATGACATACTGAAAACTGAGAAAACACATTCAGATTGTTTTGATAATTTAGAACAATGACTCATGAGTCATTTTTGATGTGTAGGAATCAACCTCACCTCAATTTGACGTATGGTATGACCGGTATAACTCGAATTGTATCTTTTTATTTAAAATTGACATTAATTTTTGTAAAAAGAACAAGTGACATACTGAAAACCGAGCAAACACATTAAGATTATTTTGATACTTTAGGAAAATGATTAATAAGTAATTTTTGACATGTAGGAATCAGCCACACCTCAATATGAAACACAGTGTGACTGGTATGATTCCAAGTGTGTCTACTTATTTAATATTAACATTAATTTTAGTAAAAAGATTAAGTGGCATTCTGAAAACCAAGAAAACACATTCTGATTGTTTTTATACTTTAGAAAAAATGATTCATAAGTCATTTCTAACATGTAAGAATCAACTGCACCTCAATCCAATGCATGGTGTGACTGGTATAACTCGAAGTGTGTTTTTTATTTAAAATTGACATTAATTTTAGTAAAATGAACAATTGACATACTGAAAACTGAGAAAATGCATTCTGATTATTTTGATACTTTGGAAAAATGATCTATAAGTCATTTGTGACGTGTAAAAATAACTCACACCTCAATCTGATGTACGGTGTGACCGATATGACTTCAAGTGAGTCTTTTTATTTAAATTTGATATTAAATTTAGTGAAAGAAACAAATGACATACTAAAAACCGAGAAAATGAATTCGGATTGTTTTGATACTTTAAAACAACGACTCATGAGTCATTTGTGACATGTATGAATCAAATTTACTTCAATCTGAATCACGATGTGACCGTTATGACTCGAAGTGTTCGTGATTAGTTTAAAATTGACATTTTAGTTCAAAACGTGTGTCACTCACTAAAAACCAAGCAAACATGCTTCAATTATCTTGATAATTTTGAAAAGTGATTCGTAAGTCATTTGTGACATGTAGGAAACAGTATCATGTCAAACCGACAAATGATGTGTTTGGTATGTATTGAAATGTGTGTTTTCAGTTTGAAATGACATTTTAGTAAAAAAACACAAGTAACATACTGAAAACTGATTAAATGCATTCGGATTGTTTTGATACTTTAGGACAAAATTCATAAGTTATTTGTGATGTGTGGGAATCAAACGCAACTCAATCTGACGCACGGTGTGACCGGTATAACTCTAAGTGTGTCTTTATTTGAAATTAACATTAATTTTAGTAAAAAGAATAAGTGGCATACTGAAAACTGAGCAAAATAATTCAGATTATTTTAGTACTTTAGAACAACGATCCATAACTCATTTGTGACGTGTAGGAATCAACCTCATCTCAATAAGACGCACAATGTGATCGGTATAACTTCAAATGTCTCTTTTTATTTAAAATTGTCATTTTATTAATGTATTCTTTTATATTAATGTTTAATTTATTTATTTATAATATTACTAACATAAGACTTGTTTTCTTATATATGTGGATTCTTTTGTTCACGTTGAGGTGCTTTGTTCAGCAACTGATACCATGAGCGGACTTTTTTGAGGGGGGGGGGGGGGGGTTGCGGACGCCAAAATATGAAACATTAATATTTTTAAATGTTTGTGGGTAATTGTGAATGTAATTATACAAAACATTTTTGAAATGTATATAGTAGTGTTTTTTGTTTTTTGTATTCATGATGTCAAATTTATTTCAATTAAATTATATATTTTTCATACACAGGTTACAAGTTTTTGTTGGGTGTGCTATTATACAAACAACACACTATGTCATGTTGGGTCTTTATCAGAGCTATTTTTAGCACTGATAAAGGCCCCTCTTTATCAGCGTTATTAAAAGAACTGATAAAATGTGGTCTTTATCAGTGATAATGAAAGCGTTGATAAAGGGGATCCCCTTTAACGGCACTGAGGACAACAACGCTTTTTTAGCATTTTTAAAAGCATTTTTGTGTGCTATTAAAGATCATATTTGTAGTAGTGTAACCACATACTATGATGAAATCTTCACATGGTTCATTTAGAATCTCTATTTTTTTTACAACAGTACTCATGTGAAAGTGAGAGGTATTGGGAGAATGTGATATAATAAATTTATTATGGACACATAAATACTACATATAAGGGAAAGAGATGATATGATTATCACCAAAAAATAAATTAAATCAAATCTATTATACATACTAAACCTGGGTTTTTCTTGCTTATGAGTCACCATTACATTCATCTACATCACTACTCTCATTCCTCCCTGTAATTTCTTCTATTCCCAAACCCTAACACCCCCGACTTTCAGCGCCTCTATCTAGGGTTCCCGCTGTACCTCTGCCTCCACCCCCGCTCCCTCCCCCCACTCCCTCCCCGACTTCCCTCTCCTGCTACCCTCACTGACTCCCCTCTCCCACCACCCCTCCCCGAATCTCCTCTCCAGTCACACCCCCACCTACACCTCCACCCCCGCATACGCCTCCGCCTCCACCTCCACCCCTGCCTCCACCTCCACCTCCACCTCCGCCTCCACCCCAACACCCCGCACTCACTCTTCCTTCATTTGGCTACCACTCGCCTGACTCCTCTATGTACAGCTACTTCGCATTTGGATCCTCTGCGTTCGACTCCTCTGCCTCGGGCACCTCCACCTCGAGCACCTCCGCCTCGAGCACCTCCGCCTCGGGCTCCTCAGCCTTGTGCTCCTTTGCCTCACACTCCTCCACCTTGGGCTGATCCAACTTGTGCTACTTCGCCTACGGCTACTCCGGCTCTGCCTGATCTGCCTCCGCCTGATCCACCTCTAGCTGCACTTCCTCAGGCTCCTCCACCTCGCCCTACTTCTCTTGTACCTTCTCCACCTCTAGAATAATCCCACATATGGTAATTTACCCTTCATAACTTCTGTGTGACATTATGATCCTCTTTTTAAATTTTAATTTCAGTCTATTCATAGTGAGACAATATTTTAACAGGTTTAGTATTTTTCAGGTCCAAAATGATTAAAATGGAGCGGAAAAAGTGGTTTTTGGTAAGTCCTTACAAATTGACCCTTACCAATTGGTAAGAATCTGGTCCCAATAAGCTTCTTCTGATTGTTTAAAGTTTCCTGGGTATAGTGTGATAGATAGTTGGTTCACCATTGGATAATATTATGACTATTTTAGTATTTGTTCAAGACCCATATGTTTGAAATAGTGCATTTGAAGTGTGGGAGTCTATACATAGTTGGAACATATGTATGTTGTGGTTCTAGGCCAACCAACAAAGCATAAATCAGCACAGGTCTTCTTTCATCTTTCTGTTTCTTGTGTTCATTTAGCCCTACTTGGTTAATTATGAAGGATTATGTGTTGACTGTCTACATAATATGTTTTCTATATTTTTCAACTAAATGCTTAAGGAAACTTCTAAGATATACTATTATTCATTGGGTAATATAATGAATTTTTTTGTATTTTTTCAGGACCCAGATGTTTGAAATAGAGCAGCTAAAGTTTAGGAGTCTATACAACATTGGAAAATATGCAGGTTGTGGTTCTAGGCCAACCAATAGAGCATAAATTAGCACAGGTCTTCTTTCATCTTTCCATTTCTTTTGTTCATTTAGCCCTATTTGGTCAATTATGAAGAGTTATGTGGTGACTGTCTACATAATATGTTTTTTATCTTTTCCAACTAAATGCTTAAGGAAACTACCAATATATATTATTATTCATTGGGTACTATAATGACTGTTTTGGTATTTGTTCAGGACCCATATGTTTGAAATAGAGCAGCTGAAGTGTAGGAGTCTATGCAGCATTAGGACATATGCAGGTTGTGGTTCTATTCCAACCAACATATCGTAAATCAGCACATGTCTTCTTTCATCTTTCCATTTGTTGTGTTCATTTTATCCTATTTCATCAGTTATGAATGATTATGTGTTGACTATCTACATAACATATTTTTTATCTTTTTCAACTAAATGCTTAAGGAAACTGCTATGATATATTCTTATTCATTTATTACGTAACTTGAGTTTTATAAACCTAACATGGTGTTGTTTTGTACATTCATGTTTTTTTGTAATGGATAATATCATGATATGATGATCATTGTTTTGTAGCATGATCTCATGTTTTTCATTCTAACATGGTGCTGTTTTGCACACACACATACATAGATATATCCACAGAATATGAGGTAGGTGAACCGGTAAACCCCGACCCAGTTGGAGGAGGCACGTATCCAGGTTGTCATGGGATCAATCTCAGACAGGATCACCTTTCCTCTTCATTCCCCTACTTCAGTTTCTTAGCCAATTTGTTGGTGTGCTCTTGGGCGGGCATGACATTGGGCCCACTATGAACATGGCTTTGTCTCGCTTTATGGAATGATTCCTCACAATCAAAGTTTGGATATTTTTTTACATGTTACCTTGATTTTCAAAAACCCTAATTGCCTGTGTTGGAAATCTTAATTTTCTTAAATGATTCTATTCCCCCCCCCCTCATGAATCTGTATGCATTCAGGTATAACCAGTCGCTATACTATTTTATTCCATAAAACATATTCTTATTGATTCCATAAAACGTACATGCTTACAGGTTGTTGAAATATAACTGTTTCCAGATTATTTAGATATAAGCGAATCCCTATTACTCATACATAGATATTTCTCGATTTCTTATTGAAGTGTTTCCCAGTTATTCATACACAATGTTTTTACAGATTTATTATATATATTTCTAGATTGCTTACTGAAGTGTTTCCCTAGTAGTCATACATAATATGTATTCTTATTTTTAAACATTATTGTATTTGCGGGTAAACATATTGGATGAATGTGTGGCTGCTTAACTCCTGGCTTATTAGCTCTTATTCCACCACTATAACTCCTTATCACAACTAAAAACCAGGTACATTAACTTAATTTTCTTGAAATGTTTTCATATTGGTCATCAAGCATTTAACTTCCAAATGTTATTAGTTACTTTTCCTTCTGCTAAATCTGACTTGACATGTTTTAGAGCATTTGATCATTTTTTACAGCAGTGGATCTTGTATTTTCTTTAATTAGTGGATCAAGCATTTTATTTAAGTATTGGATCATTTATTAGAGAAGTGGAACAAGTTTTTTCTTTGAGCATGTGAATCATGCTTTTTGTTTGGGTAGTGGATCATGTAATTTGTTTGAGCAGTGGTTCATGCGTTTTATTACATTAATGGATCATTTTTAAGAGTAGTGGGTCATGTATTTTAGAGTAGTGTATCATGTATTTTAGAGCAGTGGGTCATATATTAGAGCATTGGATAATTATATTAGTTGAACTAAATATTTTCTACCATGTTTATGATTTCTCAAAAATTTCCTTGCATTTTAAATATATTCAGTATTAATATGAATTATTTAATCTCTTATGTTGGCTTTTAGTATTTCTATTTGCTTAAGAATTTTTCTTATTTTATTAAAGTACATTTGTTCTTCCAATTAATCAATTAAAAACTATTTTATTCGCTGAGAATATTTATTCACCTATTCATTTTCATAGATTGCTTATGCATACCTGTTTCAAGATTGCTTATGCATAACTATTTTCAGATTGCTTATGCATAAGTGTTTCTAGATTGGTTATGATCACCAAAGCAGGTTGATATGAATAGTTCTAGATACACTCTTAATGTATTTTTTGGAGGTAGTAGTTTGGTGAATCTGCATTTAGATTGGCCTAACATTTGCATAATTGTTCATAGATTTCTTATACATAAGTGTTTCCATGATGTTTATGTCACTTTTTACAGATTACTCATACATAACTATTTATGCATTTCTTATACAAAAGTGCTTGTCAATTGCTCATACATAAATGTTTTTACATGTATCTTATGCATAAATGTTTCCATATTTCTTACGCATAATTTTTTCCATAATGCTTATGATAATCAAAGTAGGTTGATATAGATATTTCTAGATACCATCTCAATTTATTTTTTAGTGGCCGCAATTTGGTGCTCATACATTCAGATGGGCCTAAAATTTACATGATTGTTTGCAGATTGCTTATACATAAGTGTTTTCAGACTATTCATATGTAAGTTTTTACAAATTACTCATATATAGCTATTTCTGTATTTCTTATGCAAATGTTTTCCAATTTATGATACATAATTGTTTTTACAGATTTCAAATGCATAACTATTTCCAGATTTCTGATGCATAAGTGTTTCCATATTTCTTATGATGACCATGGTAGGTTGATATGAATGGTTTCATATTCGGATTTAGTATGTACTGAATGAATCCCTATAGGATATGAGGTTTGATTACTTAATATGGAAATGCTAATCTTCCAAAACCCTGATGACATTATTTATATTTCCTAAGAATATCACGTTTTCTCTACTGATGACATTATTTATATTTTCAACAGGTTATTTGTTTTGACCACTTTCACGAATAATATTCACCTCAATGTGTAGGTGATTTGGATTCTTCCCTTCAACAACTGATGTTTGAAGACAAATTTGTTGTTGAATGACTATTCATTTTCCAGTGGCCTCCAAACTCAATTTTAAACAAACGGTTCTCTTTAACTATGTTTTATTTCTCAATTTTCAAGTGTTTTATGAGTGTAAATGTTATTTTCTGCCATTGTCTAATAGTTCTTTGATGTGTTATAAATTATCATTATTGTGGTAATGTATTTCTTCTCTCCACGACACAAATCGAAATTTCATAGTGTGGACTTCTTGGTCCAAATTACAATGCTAAAAGAATTCTACTCTTCTTGTTGTTTGTTCCTGTGCGGTTTATTCACATCCATCCCTTTTGAATTCTTTATTTTCAGTTGCATACACGCATTACAACTTTAATTATAATAAAGATTATAATTTGAATTAACCACTGGAATCATTTTTTCATTCCTGTACTTGAATTCTGCCAAATATAATTTTTTCTTCCTTAACGATTCTACCAAATGATTCTTACATTATGATGTGTCAAAAACTTTTCAAGCTGTATTCCGTAATTATGTATCACTTATTTGTAGTTTAAATATTTTCAGTATTAAAAAAAACCATTAATCCAATACGTTGTGCGCACGCACGAGTGAGTACTGATTGTTATAAATTATAAATACAAAAAATCTATCTATATATGTATATATATATTTCTCAGTTTAACTCTTGAGCATTCTACATTTATTAGAACTATTGATAAATTATATTTCATAATTTATTACTTCTTTGAAATAGTTTAATTATACATATATGATAATCGATATAGATTTATTAAATCATTCAACACAATTTAAATCATCTAAACGTCATATTTAAATTTACTAAATCATTCAACGCCGTTAAAACATTCAAACATATTTTTTAAATCATACGATCTACATATATTTTAAGTAATATAGACAACCAGATAAACAAAATAAATGAAGTTTTTTTTTGAACTACCTTATCTAAGACCGCAGATAAAAAAAATACGTCTATTGCTTTTTTTATTGTGATTATTATATGAGCGCATGTTATTGATATTGTGTCGACATTTTCATTTAGTAATTTATTCGAAGCCCGAGGTCTCATAAATGAATGTATATTTTTAGCGGCACGCCACCTCACGTGACCAGTCTTATCCTGGAATCATTATAATAATTGTGAGGATAAAAATTCACTAACAGAGAGGATCGATGTTTGGATACGAGCCGAATAGGGCCGGAACCGTTCGCCGCCTCCGCTGGTTTATCACGCGCCGCCGTCTCAGTTGTCCGTACTCGTTTTGAATAAAATTAATTTTATAAATTTAAAAATATACATTCATTTATTAGGGTACGCCTTGGGGCATTTTTTTTAGAAAGATGTGTTATGAAACATTAAATATGAATGTTATAATTATGTTAACTCTCATTCCCAATGAGACCCTTCATGTGCCCAACCTTTCATATGCCAACTTTGGTATACTTTGTACTCTATAAATACATGTATATGATTAATGAAATGGTGATGGATTGTTGGCTCTACATTTGTGTTCTCTACTTCTTGTATTTATTTTGTATTTGTATTTCCATTTGTCGTCGTCATTGTCATACGCAAATACGACATCCGCTTTCTCAACGATGCGATTCGCCTACGATCGATCTTACATTTCTGGTTTCGAAATGCTTCGCGGTTTCAATCGGCGTTCGATCAATTTCACAACACGTTATCAGCACGATCGTCTTCTCCGCATTGCGCATCGTGACGACGCTGTCGTCATCCATATCATCGACGTAAGATAAATTTTGCGAACAAAAGGTATGTCACATGTTTTTATAAACATTATTCTTTTGACATACTCTTTCGCATGCACATCGGCTCCACTCATTCGAAGTGATACATCAAAAGGGTAAGTCTTATTTTATATTTAAGATATTGTTACATTTATTTTCCCCCTCTTCATAAATCTGAAAATAATATATGATTTCCTTAATCTTTTGTTGCGGGAAAAATAATGAGCTCCTGAAGAGCTGTAATGATTCACGGTTGACAAATTTCACTTCATTCCCTAGAGAGAATGTATTTGATTAATAACTGATGTGGTCGATGTCGAGAAAAACATCATTCATCAAATGAATAAAAAAACTACACCACCAGAAGTGGTTGAATGATGAATATCACGTACCCGTCGTACGTCGAACCGTTGAACGATGAACATCACGTACCCGTTGTACGTCGAGCCGTTGAAGGATGAACATCGCGTACCTGTCGTACGTCGAACCGTTGAACGATGAACATCACGTACCCGTTGTACGTCGAGCCGTTGAATGATGGACATCGCATACCCGTTGTACATCGAGAGGAAGTTCGATGAACATCGCGTACCCGTCGTACGTCGAGATGAAGTTTGATGAACATCACGCACCCGTCGTACGTTGAGCCAAAGTTTGATGATCATCGCGTACCTATCGTATGTCGATCTGAAATTTGCTAATCATTCCATGAACCATGAAATTTCATATCTCTTATTTCTTGTTCACCCTGAAGGTGTCAAGTTTAATTATGCTATATAAATGTTCATGATGGAGATGATATTTACTTTGAATATTTGTAAATATTTGTTTTATTTCTTCTCTTTCTTTTATTTCTTATAAAATGTTTTAGAGAAATTAAATATTCTTGATGAACAAGCGCAAATATATTTTATATATATCCATCCCCCGAAGGGGATGAAATTGATGAAATTGATGAGTTGAATATCCATGCTATTGTCTTGAAGACACTATAAACCCCATCCCCCGTAGTGGATGAAATTGATTTGAATATTCATGTAATTGTCTTGAAGACACTATAAAACTGGAACAAACAATTTTATTCTATTCCCTGGAGTGAATGAGAATATTTATTAAAAATGATTTATTTCATTCCCCGAAGTGAATGCAAATATACCTCATTTTATTATAAATCAAGTTTGAGGTGAATATGATGTTTTGCGAATGATCATTGTGCTATATTTGTTTATAACAAAGAATAAAAATATAACCACTAGAAGTGGTTTGATGACAATAAATATTTACAGAGCACAATAAATTTTATTAATATTTATAAAATAATACATCCCTGAAGGATGATATGAAAATAATGTCCTTTGACATTATATTGAAGAATATCTTCATTTATCATTTATTGTTCCCGCTGTAACAATATCAAGAGAAACATTATTATTTATCATATTCTTATGGTTTATCAATATCATCTCATGTAATTCATCTATCCCCTGAAGTGGATGTTGTTGTTCTTATAATTCATAAATGAAATGATTGAATAACATAGTTTTGATAATCCGATATATATTATGAAAATGATTTTACCACCTGAAGTGGTTAAAACAATGATCATCATAATCAATAAAATTTATATTTTATGCAAGATGATCATTATTGATAAATAATAAATTATCATTCATGGATCATGAAATCTGATTAATGAATTCATTCCCCGATGTGAATGTAGTTGTAACTACTATATCTCATTACTTGAAGGGAATGAAATTATTCATTTTTTTTATGATTTATGATATCATGAATATTTGAGAGTTGATGAGGTTTGATCAAATGATTTATCTTTCATTTGATAAAATGAATGTTGTTTATGAATTATAATTTTGGATGATGATAAAGTGTGTCGTGAATCCAGAAGATTCTTCCACATTGGTTCTCGCTACCACATTCACCAGCTTTAAAAGATGTGGGGGCTCCTATCCCATGTAGATGTATTGTAAAATAATATTTGGACATGAAGTTCCAAAATATTTTGGCCAGAAGTTCTAAATTATGCAATAATCCGCTTGGTGATGGGCTTAACCCGTTATGATTATATTATGAATTCATCAACCACCATAAGTGGACGACAAATATGAGTTTTCACAATGAAAGATCCTAAAGATCTTATATGTGTCGATCTTGAAGAAAAATATTATTTTGATTAAATGCTTCAAAAGAACTCTTATATGCGTTAGTATATGATCATATAAGAACATTTACCGGTAGTGAAAATTAATAAACGACTCCAGAAGAGCGAATATATTTCTACCTGGTAGTACAAATTCTTAATGCTTTATTAAGTCTCAATGAGATATATGAATGGTATTCTTGAAAATGAATTTCATATGGAGACAAAAGAGGTACCTCGATATGTAACAAACATTCATAAAAGTGATTATAAAGAATTTGTTATGTACAATCGAATCAATAGTGGTAAACCAGAAGTTTACTGATCCTGGAACTTCAAATATATGACATGATGATTTAGGCCATCTGGGATTAATTATAATGAAAGATATTGATTCAAGTATACACGAGCATCGATTTATTGATAACATAGTAGACATCTACCAAGGGGAGAATGATGAATTTATTTAATAGATGCATGTCTACAAAATTATCAATGAATTTATTATCATTAAGTCATTATGAATTCTCCCTGTATGATAATTTACCATGAGGTACCCATTTTTGGGGTAAATTATTTATATCATTAGCAGCTATTATGGAAATAAATTTCCCATATACTTATGAAGAAGTATATATGGGCGCGCCCACCTACCATGTGATCCATCTATATGAAAGATGCATCCACTAAGTGATCACATGTGTTATTTGCTGCTGGTGAGTATACATTGCATGATATGCATGTTGATTAAATGAAATATTGAGTATCATATATTATATGGTCCTGCAGAACCATGGACAAGGTGCTCACAACACTTACATGAATGTAAAGTGTTGAAAATCAATAGTCTGATTATACACACCTGAAGTGTGGTTGAACTGATTATATAAAATCATTGGTCATTATGAGTAGAAAGCAATAAATATATTTTCCCTTGAAGAGGAAAATGAATATATCAACAACATTATATCTTTTTAGATATTGTCCTTGAAGTGACACTAGTACCAGAAAAATTATGAGATCTCAATCAAATGTTGTTGATGATATATTTTCTATGAATGCTTTTAAAACTCATTGATGACTATGGATTTTTATAGATGTCGACATCATAATAATTGGCCAAAATTATTAAAGGAACTTATGAAATGTTCAACATATAAAGTTCTGGATTGATTATCCAAACTATAAAGACTATTGAATATCAATGATCTTATATTCTTCCTTATTTGGATATTTATATGAATCCCAGAAGGATTTGAAATGCCTGAAGTGTATTCAAAATTATGGATGTTTCACCCAATTTGATAAATTATGTGGTGAATTGAATAAGATTTATCCATATTAAGTTAAGGAAGAATATGAGTTGAATTTATCATCCCATGGTTTGTATGAATCATTGTATTATTAAGGTGTTTTGAAAAACATCTACACTCTTGAATAGTTTTCTGAAATCAATGAATTATTTGATCATGAAATTACATGGAATGTCCTTGTATTTTGAATTAATCATCCTGAAGATGAAATATTAAATTTTTAGAATGGTTTTACCCTTAATGAATAGTTAAAGTGATAGATTTCATACATAAGGGGTTGATAAAGAACATACTTATCCCAGAAGGATTAAATATAAATGCACATTTTATTAATCCATGAAGGATATACATGTACATGTTAGTATGTACCTTGCAAATGGCAATGAATCATATTATGATGCAAGGTAATGTTCTTCCCTATTCATTGAAATCAAAAGGGTATAGATTACTATTATTCCAAAATTCAAAACTAAATGTTTTGGTTATGAATTGATCATGGACATTCTATGCGATAAATGATGATCATTATGAATGGGAGATGTAATTGTTGTACTCTTTTTCCCTTAGTCAAGTTTTTCCCAATGGGTTTTCTTAATAAGGTTTTTAATGAGGCAACACTCAGGGGACTTGATGTTATTGTACTCTTTTTCCTAATCAAGTGTTTTCCCCTGAAGGGTTTTTCCTTGATGAGGTTTTTAATGAGGCAATCATACATCATAAAAGATATCCAAAGGAATGTCATAAATTATTATGGATATCTATTATTAATGGAAATTGTTGGCCTTCCCCAAGAGTTATAATCTTCAATGAGACCATTCATTATTTTTGGTCTTCCTCCCATGTCCTGAAGACGTAATTTAATAATAATATTAATTGATGTCCTGAAGACATAATTAAATGATATAGTCAGGGGGAGTTGGGATTGCTGCACTCTTTTTCCCTTAATCAGGTTTTTCCCACTGGGTTTTCCTGGTAAGGTTTTTAATGAGGCGACATGACATGGAAATCAATTACTTTGGCTTCACTTATTTTTCCCACAGAGTTTTTTTAAGTGAAGATTATATAAGATTCTATGAAATTATGACATTCAAGGGGGAGTGTTATGAAACATTAAATATGAATGTCATAATTATGTTAACTCCCATTCCCAATGAGACCCTTCATGTGCCCAACCTTTCATATGCCAACTTTGGTATACTTTGTACACTATAAATACATGGATATGATTAATGAAAGGATGATGGATTGTTGGCTCTACATTTGTGTTCTCTACTTCTTGTATTTATCTTGTATTTGTATTTCCATTTGTCGTCGTCATCGTCATACGCAAATACGACATCCGCTTTCTCAACGATGCGCTTCGCCTACGATCGATCTTACATTTTTGGTTTCGAAATGCTTCGCGGTTTCAATCGGCGTTCGATCAATTTCATAACAAGATGAGTTTTTTTATAACAGAAAATAAAATAGTTTAATTGCGAGCTCATGCAATATTGTTTCAGAGAGTTTTTTTTAATTTGAAAAATGAAGTGTTTTGGAACGTTGTAATTACCTCTCAATTTTGTTGCATTTATCAATAAATACTGAGAGGGAGAGTTTTTAGATGTGTAATTATAATAATAGTCTGGTTTTAACTTTTTTATATGGCTGCATTTAAACAATTAAAATAGTAATAAAGAACATTATCAATGTATCTTTTTTTTTTGACAAAATAAAATGATATATTAATCACGAAGGTCAGAAGTTACACATCCATGCAACCAATGATGAAGGTGATCAATCCAGAGATGATTCGCATCAGACGTGCTGAAAGAAGCTAGGTGATGGGGTGCTTCATTTCCGTCCCTTTTAATGAAGGAGAAAGAACAGGTTGTGAAGCTTCGACTGAGAGACTGGATCTTTCTGATAACGGGGCCAAAAGAATGGAGGTCGTCACCATTAAGCCCGATAGCGTTGATGATGGTGAGGCGGTCTGATTCAATGCGAATAGCGTCCCAACCGTGATCTTTTGCAAGAGTCAGTACAGCAAGGACAACAAAGGCTTCAACAACAACGGGCTCCCAGATAGTGTGGTGTGATTCATGTTTGGAAGCAATGATTTGACCATGAAAGTCCCGGGCCACAATTCCAAATCCGACGATCCCATCCATGGAGAGAGATGCATTAACGTTAATCTTGAGGATCTCTTCTGGGGGAGGGTACCATCTTGAGGCAGCTGTGTGAGTGCCAAAGAGCCCCTGACAGTTAGAGTCACGATTCCACCCCTCAATCCAGGATGTAGCCCGTTCAATCTAGAATCCTAGGGGCATTTCTGTGTGATTAAAGTTGAATTCATTGCGTCACACCCAAACAATCCATACCACAATGAATAAAGAAGCAACTTTGTCAGCAGTGAAAGAAGACGACCACAACATTAGCAGTGTCGGAAGGTCCGGCGTAGTATCAAGAATAAGTTCCAAATCAGAGCCCCAAGATGTCCAGATCTCTTTCACCCCCGGGCATTGGGCGATTGCGTGCAGAGGAGATTCAAGTACACCAGAGCAGATGGGACATTTCTTGTCATCCGTGACATGTCGGAAGGCAAGGAAGTCCATGGTGGGAAGAATACCTGTGAAAACCTGCCACCAGAAAAAAAACGGATTTTCGGGGGACCTTGAGATGCCAAAGGGTTTTCCAGAGCCATCCCCTTTCCTCGACATGAGTGTCGAAAGCAACCCTATACCCTAACTTTACCGTGTAAGATCCAGAGAAATCATTGCTCCAAAATGGGCAGTCGGGCCCTGCATCCCTCACACAGGGGATGCTAAGAATGATCCTTCTGTCCCTTTCATTGAACCATGAATTGATTTTATCCATACACCACCCAGAACCGTGATCGTCGAACAAACAACAAACAGTGGCGTTCTCATAGCCAGGTGAGGCAGGAGCGGTAGCTTGCAAACCATCTTTATCAATCCGCAATCGCTATGTATATATATATATGTATGTGTGTATATTTATTTTGATTTAATTCTTATGAAGTTTAGTTACTTAAATTGATATTTTTTTAATATTAAAAATAATAAATAATAAATGTTTTATTTTATATAGATTTATTTGTTTAATTTTTTTGATGAAAATAAAAGCTTTCATTTTTTAAAAAATATAGTTAAAAATTGGATTCACATGTTTTTTTACCTTTTAAAACATTTTCTAAAACATTATTTTGAAAAATAAAAAATAAAAAATTATTGTATCAATAAAAATATTTTATTAATTTATGTTCCTAGATATCAATTCAACACTCATACCTTGTGCAATAAGATAAAATTGATACGACATAAGAGAAAATGAAAATGAAAAAAAAAAGTTATTTGATTAGAAATAACCATATGCTCAACAAAATTTATCTCTACCCAAACAAGTGTCATTAGTTTCTATCTAATGAACCATGAATTATATATAATATATGGAAGGATTTTATGATATTGAAAATTATATATTATATTATATATCGATTTTAGTAACACTTAATTATTTCTAAAATAGATATTTATGTAGTATTAATCAATCAATTATTAAATTTATTCTTTTTGAAACATAAACCCCAACCCCTATACAAATCATGCTCTTCCTAGAATACTCCTCCCCCCATCGGAGTGAGTATCAGATCTCGAGTCTTGAATTTGATCTACGAAGAATAGAGTAAAATTGTGCTTCTTCACGCTGTTATGCACCACCGATGACTTAAATCACACGACAGTGAAATTATGATGAAAATCCACAACAAGCGGGAATTGATCCCTCGACGCCAAGACTCCACGCAAACGACTCTAACCACTGCCCCACCACCCATTGGGGCTTAAATACATTTTTATAATCTCATATTAATTACTTTAAAATTTATACATTTAATATGAAGATCAAGACACTCATACCTTGTGCAGTAAGATAAAATTGATACAACATAAGAGAAAATGAAAATGAAAAAAAGTTCTTTGATTAGAAATAACCATATTCTCAACAAAACTTATCTCTACCCAAACAAGTGTTGTTAGTTTCTATCTAATGAACCATGAATTATATATAATATCTGGAAGGATTTTATGATATTGAAAATTATATATTATATAATATATCAATTTTAGTCACACTTAATTATTTCTAAAATAGATATTTATGTAGTATTAATCAATCAATTATTAAATGCATTCTTTTTGAAATATAAACCCAACCCCTATACAAATCATGCTCTTCCCAGCATACCCCTCCCCCCATCGGAGCGAGTATCAGATCTCGTGTCTCGAATTTGATCTGCGAAGAATAGAGTAAAATTGTGCTTCTTCACGTTGTTCTGCACCACCGATGACTTAAACCACACGACAGTGAAATTATGATGAAAATCCACAACAAGTGGGAATTGATCCCTCAACGCCAAGACTCCAAGAAAACGACTCTAACCACTGCCCCACCACCCATTGGGGCTTAAATAAATTTTTATAATCTCACATTAATTACTTTAAAATGTATACATTTAATATGAAGATCAAGACACCAAGACTCACTTAAATTGAATAGATTATTCATGTCTCTAACCACTATGTGAATGAGTTAAACACACTGTGTGGGATAAAAGATTCCCATGATTAATTTCCTCATAAATAAATTTAAAAAATGAATTTATTGATAAGTCATCCTTGAAAATATTTACAACACCAATACAATACTTGAGAAGTTATTTTGGGATTAATTTAATAAATAATAACTTCTAAATGTTGGGCTCCACTACTTAGCATGTATATATGTTAAGCTTAACTTGTGAAAAAGTGGGAGATTGTTGGGTTCGCATGACAACTATTTTCTAGTTAAGTGTTGGAATTTCTTGAAGTTTTCTTTCCATAATTACACTTGGCGTAACCTAATAGAGACATGTTCACATTCACCATGGATGTGTGGCAACAACGGTAGCTACAACGGTGTTCAAGTGTGGAAATGAGGAAGAAGAAATGTTTGAACACATGCACTTGGGGACTAGCCACATTCAGTTGGGGTGGAGTGACATAGGAGAAAGGGCAGTCCTGGATGCAAAATAGAACTTCAAAAGGAAGTGGTGGAGATGACAACAACAAAGTTTGGTATATGATACATAAGATTGAACAAGTCTTGCATGAGATGGTTCTGAAGGGATTCGAAAGATTATTCTGGGGAACAAAGGATGATCCAAAAGCTAGTAGAGTGTAGAAGTTGCAGGTCATATTCTGAAAAGCATGCAAGTGATGCAGAGAAAGTGATGTGGAATCTAGAGTTTTCATTGTTCACTAGAAGGATCAGTCGAGGTGGTGGAGTTCACCCGGTCTCCATGAATAAGCAGTGGATCAACCACGAAGTTCGAAGGATAGTGCAACCGAAACGACCAACTGGAAATTGCGACACACCTCTATAAACAAAGGGTGTATGCTTGTTTTCTCGGGGGTGAAAACCCATAAAGTGTCGATTGAGAGACGATCTGGAAGAAGGACCATACAACATTCTTCTTCATGGGGGGGGGGGGGGGATTCCTCATGGAGCGCTTTCAGCGGGTGCTCGTTGTGGATAGCGTTTCTATTGTTCTTTGAGTAGGGTTTTTATAAGTCTCCTATAACTTGGGATGGGTAGGATTTATGGAAGGACAGTTCTCTTGTAACTTAGTTTCTCACTTAACAAAGATGCATTGTGTTCCCTTGTGGATTAAGACCTTGTGTGAACCATGTAATTTCTATATGTTATTCTTGTTTTGTTTATGTCACGTGTTTGTTCTTGGTTGTTCATTGTTTATGGAAGTTCTTGCTCAAGACCATGAAGTTACTAGAAGCAATTAGGGTGAAGGGCGGATCAACATGGTGACTAAGGTGTCTGGTATTCCTAGTTTGATATGTTGAATCTGTAGAGGTGTGCTATGGAATTTCAGACACTTGGGTGCCTTGTTCCACAGATTTAGGTCTAGGAGATAACTTCCGATAGTAAGAGGTTGGGAAGTTTTGATTCCTTGGTTTAAAACCCTGGAAGCGGCATGGGATGCTTGAGTTTCAGAGGATGCAGGTTGATCAAATTTCTAACAAGCGATATCAGAGCTGTTGAAAAGATCCTTCTGGTGGTATCAGAGTTGATTCTACTCCGATGAACGATCCCCTAAAAAGTGTTATCAGAGCCTCATTGTCGAGTTTTAGAATCAGATTTTGGTTGCAGAGCATTGATAGAGCAATTTTTCAAAAGAATCACGATCAAATAGTGTCGAGCTCGATTGAAAGACTGATGGGTACTTCTGGTCGAGTGGTTTACTGAATCTAGTAGAATGTCATTGGTAAGATAGCGACAATACTAGGGTTTCTAGGTATATTAAAAGTCCTCATGATATTGGGTGTCTTGAGACATGTTTTTTTATCGAGGTGGTGTTCATAGCTTGGTTAGAAGTGTTGCAAAAATGTTTGGAGTCACACAATAGAGGTTTACAGATGAAGAAAAGATAGAACAAAAGAAGAAGACGAAGAAGAATATGGACATAATGATTTATGTGGTTTGGGAATAATCCCTACGTCCACTGAGAGGTAGAATCACTTCACTAAAACCAGAGAGCACAAAATATAGAGAGACCAGCGTTTCACACATACAAAAATCTAGCTTGAATGAGTTAATAAAGAAGATGAAGCACTATGCCACCAGCTACATAGTAATTCCACTGTTCTACATTGAACGATGACTAGAAGTCCGAATTGCTACAACGTTGCGGCCACCCAAGTCCAAGCTGCTATAGTGATTGGTGGCTAGAAGTTCGTGGAGCTACAATATTGTTGTCTCTAATTTCCGAGCTGCTATAGTAGCCACACCAAATTCCACACTACTATAGTACCCCGACGATGTCACCTAGTTAGCTCTACTATAGTTGGTCAGAGTTGCTATAGTTCCCCAAAATTTGGAACGAGGAGCTTCGGCCCCCAGACCCCTGGAGCACGGGTACGTTGCCCCTTACAACCCCCAACGAGCTCACTGCGGAGCTCAGCCCACAGGAGTTGCAGCCGGGTGTTCAGTATGAGATGCTAACATTCATCCCAACACCATCCAAACAGATCAAGATATATAAATCTAATAGGAATACTACTAAAGAATTCTGTAATATAGTCATGATCCCTTACACTTTTTGGATTTAGCAGGAGTTCATTTCATCTAAAGGAAGACATTGCAATGGGTAAGGTCTATATTAATGATTTGATGGTGGAAGTTTTGGACTTTGGAGGATAATGGTTTTGCTGCTCCTAGAGAGTTCAGAAGTCTCATTGATGGTGTGTGTTATCCAAAAGCAATGTGTTTTACCAGAACAAGAAACTATGAAAGGAAAGTACAAGGAATGTTTTAGAAGGTGTAGCCAGGTGAGATGGTGCATGAATTGGAAGGTGGACATCAACACTGTGGTCAGATTAAGGAGATAGAAGAACGATTGAATGACATTTGGATAGTGCCTAGATCTGTATCTTACATTGTTGAAGGAAAGAGTTTGGTAGGAAACAAGTGGGATCAGAAGGTCCATTTTTGAAAGGTAATTTCTAGAGATTTTTCAAATCCTATAGCCGAAAGGGGGTGGTTGTTTCTGCCATTAGGTGTTAACCAACCTACTTGAGTCAGTTTTTTTTCAGGATCTGGGGTTTATTAATGAAGCTTCAAGAAGGTAAGCTAATGTTGGTTTTTAGAGACTTTAGTTAGAGGAGTGCTGAAAAATGTTGGATAAGGTGATGGTTCCATCCAGACAAGGAACACAAGTTGGGAGAGCGGTATGGTCGTAGTTTTTTGGAAGGAGTTTTCCAATGACCAACTGGAGAAATAACTGAAGATTTGTAGATGGTGTGAGATTAACATTGGGGTTCATGGTTGTGGAAAAGTGTGAAAGATATGAATTTGTGTCCTGATGGGGTTTTCAGAAGGATCATGCATGTTAGAGTAATAGAATTCCAGAACTACGAGGCTGTGGCATGGGTGTCTCATTCACATGGACATTAAAAGGAAAAAGGTGTTTTTGAAAGGAGGATGCATCTTGGATTAGAACTTGTCTAGTTCCATCTATTATCATGGAGACACTGTATATTTTACCTTCATTGATGAGGTGACACAAAAATGCAGGTGTTTTCTTCCCCAAACACAAGTCTGAGCTATTTTTGTCACACCAAGACCCTTATATTCTCAATTATTCAATTCTATGTATTTATTCACTTTATTATTCTTGAGGATAAGGTCTTTTTATTTTATAAATTTTGGAATTTTTAAGAAATTTTTCATGTCACATGGTTAGCACATGGTTAGTGTTAACCATGAAACAACCACGCAGTATGGGTCTACAATATAGAATATTCATTTCACAAGGTTGGTGCATGATTTTACAACCATGCAACCAACTCATGTAGGTTCTCCAAGTGTCTAGTGAAGGGGTGAACAATTGGCGCATGGTTTATCCAACTGTGTGGCCAAACCATGTAATGTACCCAAATTATTTATTTATTTTTTCAAAATTATACCTCTCCTTTACCCTAAATAGAGCCCCCTCTCTTCATACCCCTCTCATGTGATGCATACCAAGGAGGCGAACACACGACCCCCTTACTCCCTCCATGAAATTGAGGCATCATTTCTTGAGATTGCAAGCAAAACCATCTTATATTAGGGTTTCTTCTCCTCTGTCTCCCTTTTCTCCCTATTTCCCCCATTCTCCCTTGTTCTCTTGACGCAGATCGCTGTAGGTCAAAAATTAAGTGGTATTTTGGTTTTAATTTCACGTGTATTTGGTAGTTAGGGTGTACAGAGTTCCTCTCAAGCCTTATTTTCTCTATTTTTAGAGATTTAGCATTGTCTGTGCTTGACCTAGGTAGGTGTTTCCATGCTTTTGATTTTCCTTGGCACGCCATGTGTGCTTGAGTATTTAAAAATAGTATTTATTCAAATTAGACTTGCTATTGAGTTCAAAAGGATTAATAAATATATAGTAATCCAGGTTTTAAAGAATTATAGTTGATTTCTAAAAGGGTTCTTATGCATTCTACTCCATTACGTGTCTTCAACTAGAGTGTAACACTCCAAGGTTTTGAAAATAAATATTGAATGCATGAAAAAATGTGTCCCTACAAAACAACACATTTTCTAACCTAGCTATTAAATACAACTTTATCTCTACTATTTTTTGAATTTCAAAAAACGGTCATCAAGAGTTATGATCAGTAAGTCATTTGGAGTCTGATAGAACAAACTCAATTTTTGGTGAATAATAACATACCCTTATGAATAGTAATATGACCCTTATGAATAGTAAATAATGACATTATTTTATTTTCTTAAGTTAATAAGATAATGAGATCTTAATTAATTTTTCAATGTGATATAAAACTAATTATACCTTTAAAATTGTTATTTTTCGAATTAACTATGATTTTATTTAAAAAATAAATTAATAATATTTAGAAAATTATTTTTAAAAAATGGAGTTCATTTTTGAATTCTACACATTGAAAAATGGCAGGGGTGAATTTTTGGGATTTTTTTGGAATTCTTGATTTTTTGATGAATAGTGAAATACGGTAAAATACCATATATACAAATTATCAGTTAAATAAACTATTTATGACATCATGAGTGATTAAATTACACTTGGGTTTGAACTCACATTAACTTATTACCATTAGGGGTCACATGAAACAACACTATTGGTTGTCTTGAGAGAATTAATAAAATAATGAATAAAATATTCAAAACTCACTCCTCTCCTCCACTATAAAAACCCTCCATCACTCCCTCTTATCTTTACTCCTATAAGACTTGAATATCTTAAAATCTCTGACCAAATACCCTTCCCTAGTCACTCTTAACATCCAAGAATCTCTTGGTCTTTCCAAAAGACCAAAACCCCTTCCCTTAAGGAGGTTCTCAAGGAGGTTATTTCAAGAGCTAAAACACCCTTCTTTTTTATTTAGTTTCATTTCAATTTATTTTATTTTGTTATCCTCTCCTCACCTCCTCTGTCAAAATGACCATGATAATTCTAGTATAATATATATACTATAATTATATCATGTGAATGGAAGAACCACAATCAATATTCTTACTCTCTCCCTTTTTATAAAGGAAATCAACATCCATGAGGTTCCAATTTATAAGCTTTGTGGACGACGAAGTTTCATTCTTCAATTTATCCTTCATTACTGGTCATGAAACCATTTTAATGGTTGAACCAGAACATAATATATTTATTATAATCTAATTAATATTCACGAACTAGTATACACACATATTATTAAATCATATGACCAAACTAGTTCCCAATAATCAAAATACCACTAAAATAATCTAAGTGTATGTCATTAATAACTCATCTATCAATTCATCCTATTTACATGTAATAAAATGATAGAAATGACCATTATCACTTTTGGATATTCATAAATAATATTTAATTTCAATTCTATAGATTTACATCCATTCCACATAAACTCCATTACTTAAAAACAAGTGAACCGATTATGGAAATCAAGAAAACGAACACTCCAAAACAACAAAATTCAATATTATAACTTATCAATAAGGACATAAATGAACTAAAAAAATTATGATAAACTAAATATATGTCTACTAGGTTCTAAAATAAGTTATTAATAAGTATAATTTCATATTCCAGGACCTTAAGTTCAATGCACATGAGCCTCAACCCAGTTGGTGAGGTATCCTTAAGTGCATCCCCGAGACCCAGGTTCAAAACTAGGTAGAGGCATATTTCCGGGGTACTATAGTAGGTACTGTAGTAGTACTACACACTGTACAGGTACTGTAGCAGTTACTGTAGTAGGTACTGTTCGGTACTATAGCAGCTGGAACTATTCACCTTGGGCCACCGATTTGAGCTTGGAGTCCTTAAGGCTTTCGGGCCACCCAGGACTTCGGGTCTGTAGGGCTTTTAGGCCACCTTTAAGGCCTCTAGGACACCTTAATTCCTTCAGGACACATGCTGTTTCCCCAGACAGACTCTACAAGAAAGGAGAAACCCCAAAAGAGGATTCAGAGCAGGTGCACTCACCAGAGCAGAGCCAAATGGATTTGTCAGAATGAGAGGGTATGACTATGTCATTGGGACTAGACTGTGCTTTCAAGGGAAGCCTAGATAGATGGCCATGTGAAGGTGGAGAGCTACTATCATGATGTAGATGATGGGGAGGGGCAGTTCCTTGTAGATAGTCTGGTCGAATTCCCTAAGACCTTTGGGTCATATAATCTCCTAAGCCTATGGGCCATGTAAACTCTGAGCCTACGGGCCTTGTAAGGTTTCCCCCTCATCCCTTGAAAGGGGGGTTATAAAAAATAAATAAAAATTAAGGCATTCAGTCCATTCAGGTAGGACCTTAAGTTCAAGAGAGGAACACATTTAGACTTAAGGTAAGGGTTTTCCATCATAACCTCCATTTTCATTCGGGTTACTTTTATTATCTAATTAACTTAATGAAATTATTATGTATTATTATGTAATCCTCATAAATTCTGTGTGAGTGTTCTATATATGTTTACCAATCAAAATCCTTCCTTATTTAATGGGTAGTTACATTTTTTAAAAGGAACTTTCAAAATTATCTCTAAAATATAAGCCCAATTCAAGGGAATTTCTCAAATTCTTACATATTTTCAAGAGAACTCTATAATCTGTTTTTAACAACCATTATATTTCTAAAATCACTCATTTTATAATGAAAATACTATATTACTTTATTTCTGGTTTTATACAAATACTTTTCCAAAAGAACTATTCTTTTCAAAATAAAAGTGTATTTATCTCAAGAATTACTTAATGATTTTTAAGAGTATTTTTGTCTATTTCAACACTCTTGTTGATTATTATGTATTATTTGGTTTAATAATTTATGATTTCATCTACCATATTTGATTGGATTTTTTATGACTAGTTTTTAATGTAGATGTACTATCCTAAAACCATTCACCATTTTACTCTGAATGGTTAGTGTTTAAGCTTAATGTTCAGGGAAAGTTATTTACATTTCATATGTTAGTTTCAATATGAATGTATATGTTGTTTATGTTTATCCCCACTCATATGAAGAATGTATTAGACTTATTATGTGAAGGGTGAGACCCACTATATACCCTCTATGCATCGGTAGGTCTCATGAGACAAATAGACGTGGATTTGGCCGAGACCTTGCCCAATTTGATATATGGTTTTAGCCGAGGCCTTAATCATTTTTAGATGTCTTGGATGAGGCCTTGAAAATATGTTTCAGAATGTTCGACATATGCAATTTCCTAATTATGAAGCTAGTAATTGAATGTTCATATGATTATTTTACTAGTAGAATACCTATGATTATGTTTTATTATGGCATTATTTACTCATCTCATATTCATGCCATAATGTGTTTAAGTTTATTATTTGTAAAGGCATGTGTTTTTATTTATTAACCATGAATAATGTTTATGTTTATGTTATCTTAAAATGTATTTATTACTCTTACCGAGCATTTGAGCTCACCCCCTTTCTTATGTTTCATTCTCCCAGGATATGAAGAAGTAAGTTATGAGTGACTTACATGTATAATCTAGGAGGCTTGGATGTTTCTAATGGAATAATTTAGTGTTATTTTTTATTTGATGATGTAATGTTGAACTTATATATATATATTGTTTCCAAATATACTAAACTATTCATTCCTTCGAGATACAACTTTCTTGTAATCATACTAATGTAATGTAATAAGGCACCGACTTTAGGAAACTGGGACCGGGTCCTTATAGTTGGTATCAGAGGAAGTTTAGTATAAAACCTAGAAACTAGATTAGAAAATGTAGATTACAGAAAAGATCTCTAATATAGTCTTTGAGGATAAGCATACAAGAACATCACGGTATTTTGGTATGGAA
Source organism: Viscum album (assembly GCA_963277665.1). NCBI lineage: Eukaryota > Viridiplantae > Streptophyta > Magnoliopsida > Santalales > Viscaceae > Viscum > Viscum album. The sequence goes on from OY728165.1 coordinate 823,377,864, forward strand.
TATATTATGTGGATCTTTCTAGAAAATATATCCCTGTATGGATATAAATAGGTAGAGGTGGCTCTAGCACAGATGTACCTAGGAGTGAAGGCTCCAACAAGGAGTTTCGAGTTTGACCCAGGGTATCCTGGTACATGAAAACGAGCCTTGCTCTACTCTTGGTATTGAAACTCTTAGGGATATTCTTAGGATAATTTACTTTTTCTTTACAAGTCATTATGAAGGATTGAAATGTAAATTTTTCCTCAAAGAAACCATTTTTGTGATTATGGGGTTATCCATGCGTAGGGTTTCAATTTTTGCTAAGTATTTTACTAAGTAAATATTATACATTATGATTCATAACCTAATATAGTGTATGCCATTATCTAGAAATGAAACCTAGTGGAAGAAATGGAAACCACCTGAACAAACATATCCCATGTAGGAATTTCCCTCTAATGCATGATAATGATGTTGGATCTGGAGCTACAACTAGCACAGAGCAACTTATAACTATACTGGGACAACTTACTCTAGTTATGAACAATAACCTTACTCGTATGGAGCATCCAGAACCACCACATGGAGGAGCTTTGTTAGATCTCTTTATGCGACAACAGCCTCCATCATTCAATGGGACTACAAACCCATTTGTAGCTGAGTAGTGAATAAGTTCCCTAGAGAAGATATTTCTTGATTTGGGATGTAGAGAAAGGGATAAGGTCATCATGGAAGTTTATCATCTATCGATAGATGCGGATCAATGGTGGTCATTAATCCGAAACACAAAGGAGGATGAAGAGATAGAAGAGAAGGAATGGAGGGATTTTAAGGAAATATTCCTAGAGAAATACTTTCCTCATGAACAACAAGTGGATATGGAAAGAAATTTTTTGAATTTGAAGCAAAAGAAAGATGAGAATGTTTCAAAGTATGAAGATAACTTCAAAAGGTTATCAAGTCATGCTGTAGAATACATAGGAATACAAGGATCAAGATTGATCGATTATTTGATGGCCTAAAGCCATTCCTTTGGTGGTCACTGGTCTCCCATAGTTTTTCATCATATGAGGATATAGTTTCATGTGATATCGAGATAAAAAAGAAATTCTCTAAGTATTATGACTTTAAGGGAAAACAAGAGAAGAATAGGGCTGCTGAAAACTCTAGGAAAAGAAATAAGAAAACAAGAAAGAAGGGAAGAATTGAATTTCTACCTTGTGATAATTGTAGAAGGAAACACCCTAGTGCCTGCTTAAAAGGAAAAGAATTATGCTAAAAATGTGGACAGAAAGACCATCTTGCTGGTGATTTTAAGGGTAAGAATGAATCCATTAATGTTCAATGGTATAATTTTTTAGATATGGGACACTATCCTAATGATTTTCCAAAGCATCAAGAAAACATGCTACAGAAAAGGACAAGGAAGCAAGGATAAGCTTATACGGTCACAACTGCGAAGGTTTAAGTTCCTAAAGAAGTGGTGGCAGGTACATTAATTGTTTCACCAAACTTAGAAAATGATTTATTTGATTCTGGATCGTCACATTCATTTATATCTTCCCAGTTTTCCAAGAAAAATAGGCATGCCCAATTTGATTTAATAAAGGAGTTATCAGTTAAAACTCACATTGGATGTATCATTGTAACAAAGGCGTGTCGATCAATCCCCCTCATGACACATAAATGTTCTTTAGTTTCTAACCTTATCATCATACCAATTATTGAATTTGACATAATTCTCGATATTAATTGGCTATCAAATTATGATGTGAATATCTATTGTAAGAAGAAGGAAGTTACACTTTTTAAGAATGGTGTAAAATCCCTCACCTTTAGAGCAGAAACCTCGCCATCTAATTCTCATCTAGATCCACCCTTAGTAGCTCTACTGAATTCAATTATTGGGGAGGAAGGGAATTAAATAACTATGGGTGAGGATAAGAATATTTAGATAGATGACGTATCGATTGTGCAATAATATTTTGATGTGTTTCCAGAGGAATTACCTAGAAATCCTCCAGAGCGGTAAATTGAGTTTTCCATTGACTTAATTACTGGTTCAAGGCCCATATCAAAGACCCCTTATAGAATGGATACTATAGAGTTAGTGGAACTGAAGAAACGACTAGAGGAATTGAGTGATAAAAAATTTATTCGCCCTAGTGTTTCTCCATGGGGAGCCCCTGTTCTTTTTGCTAAGAAGAAAGATGGGTATATGAGGTTGTGCATTGACTACAGAGAGATCAATTCTACAATAATAAAAAACAAGTATCCTCTATCTCTCATTGATGATTTACTTGATCAACTTCATGAAGCCCAATATTTTTTGAAGATTGATCTTTGATCTGGGTATCATTAGTTACTTGTGAGGAAGGAAGACATTCAAAAAACATCATTTCGAGCTAGGTATGGGCATTATGAGTTTACAATAATGCCTTTTGGATTGAGTAATGCACCCTCTGTTTTCATGGATCTAATGAATAGGATTTTCAAGTAATATCTTGATGACTTTGTGGTGGTATTTATTGATGATATCTTAGTATACTCTAAAATACATGAAGATCATGAAAATCACTTGCACAATATTCTGAATACTCTTAAAAGAAATGAATTATATGGGAAGTTCAACAAGTGTGAATTTTGGCTTCAATCAGTTTATTTTCTGGTCCACATTGTCTCTAAAGATGGAATATCTGTTGATCCTATAAAGACAAAGTCTATGCAATAATGGACCACTCTAAAGAACATAAATGAGGTACGTTATTTTATTGGTTTAGCAGGTTATTATTGACGTTTCGTTTAGAAATTCTCCCATTTAGCCAACCCAATGTCAAAACTTACATGTAAAGGGGTTAAGTTTTTATGGACAAAATAATGTGAGGAATGTTTTGAAGAATTGAAGACAAGGTAATTGAATGCTCCGATCTTTACCCTACCATTGGGGAATGATGGGTTTATGATCTTTAGTGATGCATAAATGAAAGGGTTTGGTTGTGTCCTTATACAGAATGATAGAGTTATTTCCTATGCATCAAGACAGTTAAAAATCCACGAACAAAACTATCCCACTCATGATCTTGAGTTAGCAGTGGTGATCTTTGCTCTGAAGATATGGAGACATTATCTCTATGGTGAAAAATGTGAGATATATACGAATCAAAAGAGTCTGAAGTATATCTTCTCATAGAAAGAACTCAACATGAGGAAAATGAGATGGCTCAAACTACTAAAGGATTATGATTGTACCATACACTAAAACCCTGGAAAGGAAAACAAGGTAGCTGATGCATTGAGCAGGAAGGATCATGGAGTTCTCAACAAAATGATGATTCACAAGGATCCTTTGTACATGGATCTAGTAAGGATGGACATGGGAATTATCAAATCAGGTGAAAGATCATTACCTTTTCAAATTGTTTCCCAACTATCTTTATTAGAAACAATTAAAGCTTCTCATCCTGGTGATGATAACCTTCAAAAGAAAATTAATGTTGTGAAAATGGGAAGATGGCTAACTTTGTGTCTAAAGATGGCATTCTAAAATTTGGGAAGAGTCTTTGCATTCCAGCTGTAACTGAGATAAAAAGAGAGTTATTGGATGATTCCCATAGTTCAAATTTTTCTATACTTCAGGGTAGCACTAAAATGTATAGATATTTGAAGGAACATTTCTGGTGGGACAACATGAAGAGGGAAATTACGGATTATGTATCAAAGATATTTAGTCTGTCAACAAGTGAAGGATGAAATGCAACATCCAAAAGGATTAATGAAACATCTACTGATTCATATGTGGAAATTGGATGACATACCCATGGATTTTGTCACTGGATTACCAAAGATTTCAAGAAATAATGATGCGATATGGATTATTATTGATCGTCTTACAAAATCATCACATTTTCTTGCTATAAAAGAAGATTTTCCACTTGAACGTTTAGAAAGACTATATATTAATGAAGTTGTAAGACTTAATGGTGTAACCTTATCAATTGTTTCTGATCTTGATCCCCATTTTACATCACAATTCTGGAAAAGTCTTCAGAAGACCCTAGATACTGATCTTCGTTTGAGCATTGCTTACCACCCACAAATTGACGTTCAATCAGAGAGGATGATCCAAACCTTAAAGGACATGTTGAGATCATGTTCACTTAACTTTCAAGGTATGTAGGATCAATATTTAACTTTCATAGAGTTTTACTACAATAATAGTTTCCATTTAAGTATTCAAATGGAACCATATAAAGAATTGTATGGGAACAGATGTCGTATACCAACATATTGGGATGAAGTTGGTGAAAGGAAGCTTGTGGGACCAAATCTTGTGGAGGAAACAACAAATAAGGTAAAGACTATTCAAGGCCATATTAAAATATCACAAAACATACAAAAGATCTATGCCAATAATCGAAGGAAGGACATGTAATTTCAAGTGGGAGATCACATTTTCTTGAAAGTATCTCCATGGAAGGGTGTTATAAGATTTGGAAAGAAAGGGAAACTGAGCTCTAGGAACATTGTTCCTTTTGAAATTATAGAGAGAATTAGAGATGTTTTATATTGTTTGACTATTCCGCCTAGCCTATCTAAGGTACACAATATGTTCTATGTCACATTGTTGAGAAATTACATGCCAGACCCAATGCATGTCCTCACTCTTGAAGGTATATAGTTGAAACTTGAGCCTGATCTATCTTATTGTGAAGATCCTATCAAGATTCTTGATACTAGAGAACAAGTATTGAGAAATCGGATGAATTGTATGGTAAAGATTCTTTGGATGAACTATAAGATGGAGGAAGCAACATGGGATCCTGAGGAGCTTATGTTGAAGACATACCCGAATCTTTTTAGGTAACATTTTTTGAATTTTGAGGATCAAATTTTTATAAGGAGGTGAGAATGTAACACCCCATGGTTTTGAAAATAAATATTGAATTCATGAAACACTATGTACCTAAAAAACACATTTTATAATCTAGCCATTTAACACAACTTTTCCTCTATTATGTTTTGAATTTCAAAAAATGGTCATCTAGAGTTGTGATCAGTAAGTCATTTGGAGTCTCATAGAACAAAATTGATATTTGGTGAATAGTAACATACCCTTATGAATAGTAATATGAATAGTAATATGAACCTTATGAATAGTAAATAATGATATTATTTTATTTTTTTAAGGAAATAAGATAATGATATCTTAATTAATTTTTCAATGTGATATAAAACTAATTATACCTTTAAAATTGTTATTTTTTGAATTAACTATGATTTTATTTAAAAAATAAACTAATAATATTTAGAAAATTATTTTTGAAAAATGGAGTTCATTTTTGAATTCTACATGTCGAAAAATTGTAGGGGTGAATTTTTGGGATTTTTCTGAAATTCTTGAATTTTTGATGAATAGCAAAATACGGTAAAATACCATATATAGAAATTATCAGTTAAATACACTATTTATGACATCATGAGTGATTCAAGACCACTTGGTTTTAACTAACATGAACTTATTACTATTAGGGGTCACATTAAACAACACTATTAGTTTTCTTGAGGGAATTAATAAAATAATGAATAAAATATTCAAAACTCACTCCTCTCCTCCACTATAAAACCCCCCATCACTCCCTCTTCTCTCTACTCTTCTAAGCCTTGAATCTCCTCAAATATCTTCCCAAATACCCTTCACTATTCAATACCCATGTACAAGAAGCTCTTGGTCTTTCCAAAAGACCAAAAACCCTTCCCTTAAGGAGGTTCTCAAGGAGGATATTTCAAGAGGCAAAGCACCCTTCTTTTTCATTTAGTTTCATTTCAATTTATTTTCTTTTGTTATCCTATCCTTAACTCCTCTATCAAAATGACCATGATAATTACAGTATCATATATATACTAGAATTATATCATGAGAATGGAATAACCATCATCAATATTCTTACTCTCTCCCTTTTTATAAACAAAATCAACATCCATGAGGTTCCAATTTATAACCTTTATGGACGATGAAGTTTCGTTCTTCAATTTATCCTTCATTACTGGTCATGAAACCATTTTTATGTTTTATCCAGACTATAATATATGTATTATAAACTAATTAATATTCATTAACCAGTATAAATACATATTATTAAATCATATGACCAAACTAGTTCCCAATAATCAAATTACCGCTAAAATAATCTAAGTGTATGTCATTAATAATTCATCTAACAAGTCATCCTATTTCCATGTAAACAACTGATATAAATTACCATTAAAAATTATATATGTTCATAAATAATATTTAATTTCAATTCTGGATATTTACATCCATTCCACATAAACTCTATTACTTAAAAACAAGTGAACCGATTATGGAAATCAAGAAAACGAACACTCCGGAACGACGAAATTCAATATTATAACTTATCAATAAGGGAATAAATGAACTAAAAAGAATTATGATAAACTAAATACATGTATAACAGGTTATTAAATAAGTTATTAATAATTCTAATTTCATATACCAGGACCTTAAGTTCAAGAGAGGAACACATTCGGACTTAAGGTAAGAGTTTCCCACCCGAACCTCTATTTTCATTTGGGTTACTTTTATTATCTAACTACCTCAATGAAATTATTATGTATTATTATGTAATAGTCATAAATTCTGTGTGATTGTTATATATATGTTTACCAAACATAATCCTTCCTTATTTAATGGGGAGTTACATGTTTTAAAAGTAACTTTCAAAATTATCTATGAAATACAAGCCCAATTCAAGGGAATTTCTCAAATTCTTATATCTTTTCAAGAGAACTCTATAATCTATTTTTATCAACCATTATCTTTATAGAATCACTCATTTTATTATGAAAATACTATCTTAATTCATTTCTGGTTTTATACAAGGACTTTTCCAAAAGAACTCTTCTTTTCAAAATAAAAGTGTATTTATCTTAAGAATTACTTAATGATTTTATAAGAGTATTTTCGTCTATTTCAACACTCTTGTTGATTATTATGTATTATTGGGTTTAATAAATTATGATTTCATATAAAATATTTTATTGAATGGTTTATTACTAGTTTTTATTGTGGATGTGCTATCCTAAAACCATTCACTATTTTATTCTGAATGTTTAGTGTTTAAGCTTAATGTTCGGAGAAAGTTATTTACATTTTATATGTGAGTTTCAATATGAATGTATATGTTGTTTATGTTTATCCCCACTAATATTAGTAATTCATTAGACCTATTATATTATTGTGGGTCCCACTATAATCCCTTGATGCATCGGTAGGTCTCATGAGACAAATAGACGTGGAATTGGTTGAGGCATTGCCCAATTTGATATATGGTTTTGGCTGAGGACTTAATCATTTTTAGACATCTTGGCTGAGGCCTTGAAAAAATGTTTCAGAATTCCCGACATATACACTTCCCTCAATATGAAGCTAGTAATTGAATGTTCATGCGGTTATTTAAATAGTAGATACCCATGATTATGTTTTATTATGGAATTATTTACTCAACTCATATTCGTTCCATAATGTGGTCAAGTTTATTATTTGTAAAGTACTATGTTTTCATTTATTCACCATGCCTAATTTTTATGTTTATGTTATCTTATACTATATTTCTTACTCTTACTGAGTGTTTGAGCTCACCCCCTTTCTTATGTTTCATTTTACCAGGATATAAAGAAGTAAGTTATGAGTGACTTGCATGCATAATCTTGGAGGCTTGAATGTTTCTAATGGAATAATTTAGTGTTTTTTTTTTCATTTCATGATGTAATGTTGAAATTATATATGTATCTTGTTTCCAAATCTACTAAACTATTAATTCCTTCAGGAAACAAATTTCTTGTAATCATGCCAATGTAATGTAATAAGGCACCAACTCCGGGTAATTAGGGTCGGGTCCTTACATAATGAATAATTGCATTTTTGAGTATTTAGGGTGGTGATCAAGTGGTAAACACCTTGGAATCTTGAATCAGAAACCCAAGATCAAATTCAAGTGGGGGATAATTTTTAAAGAAACTCTAGTAGTAATGTAGCAGGTACTATAGTGGTACCTTATCAGTGACCCTATTCACCCGAATTGGAATTTTAGACCTCATAATTATGCCTACAGGCCATATGGCTTATAGGATATGAAAGGCCTCCGGGACATAGGTCCTTCGATTCATCATTAGTGGATAGTATGTGACATGGAGGGATCATAAGAATAACTCAATGTAATAGTTAGGCGGTGCAACTTGGCGATATGCGAGCATTATCGGTTGAGTAGCCTCAAAAGGAGGGATAAGTGCATTGGCACATCTCAACTAGCCATCCATCCCCATATATTTATGATGTGGGATAGATGAGTTCCCATCCACATTACTATCAACATAATGGGACCAATTAGATGGTGAAACACAATAGGTGGGCGATGCAGCGGGGCACCATGCTGGCATCGTTGGGTGGGCGACTTGAAAGAGGGATGAGTGTGTTGAAACCTATCATTATACTCTCTCCTTACATGGTTATTTAATGTTTGATAGAGATTTTCCCTGCCATAGTGTGTTAGAGTATAATATAACACAACGATTCTTGGTAGGGGTGACACAACTCTTATATTAGTAACACAGTGTGATGACCACTGACAGGGGGGGGATGTGTGAGACCAGTGACACGACATGAAGAAGGTTTATTGTTTAGGGGAAACCATGTATATGACCTTCAAGCCACTATGCCTTTGAAAAACACATGTTCTAAGGCCTCCAGGGATTTGGGCCTTCAGACAATGTATTGTAATAAAATAGGTTAAGTGAGTGCTTTCCAGTACTTGTATTTTTGACCTATGAAATATCTGTGGTATATTCTATTTGAAAGTCAAGTATTTTATTATTATTTGAGATTATTTATGTGATTTTATGTGTTGGCGTATGAGTTTAAGATGTGGAATTGGTTGGGTTCTCCTTTTTTAAGCCATTTTATCACATAGAATTGTTCCCTACTTATGATACTCACTTATGAATGATGTACTAGTGCCTCATGTTATGATAGGTGTTTATACACATATATATAGGTATGTGTGTATATATATATGTGTGTGTGTGTGTACATATTCACATGATAATATGTGAATATTCACATTAAGATATGTATATATATATAAATGCACATGTGTATGGTGATAAAAGGGAAGTTTAAAAATTTAAATTTGATGTTTGAATCCGGTTTTCAAAATGAGTTTAAAAGAGGTTTTAAAAAGGGTATTATTAGTCTCAAATGTATGACATGTTTTGAATTTTGTAAAGGAAACCATAGATGATATTATTATTACTACTATTATTATTATTTTAAATGTTTGTAATGAATCTTTATAGAAAACATGTTATGATAGTTGGGGATTAATTAAAAAGTGATATGTTAGTGTGGCATCATTTAAGTTGAATAGTGTAAATGGATTGAAGTGTGTTTTATAAAGAACTTATTTATTGATTGTTTAAGGAAATATCTTTTGTCAAAAATTATTATTATGTGTTAAACTTCATGGGAAACCTCATGTTCTTGGGTAGTATAACTTAAACGAGACGATGTTCCCCCACCACTAGAAATGCTAGTGATATTGTTATGTGGTGCCCTCTCTGGATAGATTCATAGTAGAGATCCAAAATCCACTGCTAGGGTGATGTAGAACCATTATATTCCCCTAGCCTTAGTGTGACCATAATATGTTTCTTCCATAATGCCTATTTTTAAATTACCGGCTGTATGATTTTCCACTTACACTTGTTTTACTTTAAATTATTATAATTATATATATTCACACACACACACAATTCACTTTGCCTTTTGATTTGTGGAAATGGTTTATGATTTTATTTTAGCAGCACTATTACTTCCCTACATGATTACTTTTTTTACATTCCTACTAGTTTGTTTTTTTCATTTTATATTCTAGTTTAATTACTCAATTCGTGTTTCCTTCAGTATTATTGGAGTTCTTTTTTGACTGTTTTTTAAAAAATGGTTTTAATAAGGGGATTTCAAAATTAGATTTTTAGTGGAATATTTAAAGAAATATTGTAAAGTTCTTAAGCTTTTTTGGATTTTAAAAGAGGAATTGGAAAGTAATTACGAGTTCTCTTTATTAAATAAAGAAAAAATATTTTTAAATTAATGTATTTAAAAGTATAATTTCTTTAGTGTTTTATAAAATAGAATGCATTAACCCATTGATGAAACCTTACCTAGCTATTAACTCACACCCAACTCACACCACTTGGTGTTTGTAGACCGAGTGGATCTTACTGGTTCATGCTCAACTTATGGTCACTTATGGAGAATTTTATGATTTAGGACTGGATAGTGACCTAAGATCATATGGGGGTTATTTGGATGTTTTTTTATTTCAATTTCCTTGTCACATCAGCCAAATCGGCAATTCATGTTTTCCTTTTTCTTAATGGGTGGTGTTTATGCATGTGGCGTTATGGATGTTGAATAAATGGGGATGTTTCTTGTGAGGGATTTGGATGTGAGGGTGAGTTTTTATTTGTGATTTACATTATATTTATAATTTTTTTTACATGGGTGTCCAATATATGGACACATCATGCTAAAATTTTAGTAAAATTTTCACTACTAGTTTAATTTATTTTATTGGTGAAATTATTCCCAATGAGTTATTCTTGATTCCATGGTGCTTTTCACTAGCATGTGGGGATCGAGAATACCACCTGGGCCATAGAACATGCCATATCAGGTTTCTAAGAGATGTATGACCCAATCTAGTTCATGAGAAAATGGTATTATAGCTCAGGTTATTAATAGGGCCCAGGTTCTTGAAGAAACCTTGTTATTTGGAAAGTCTGGTAGATATGAGAGAGTACTATCAAAGATTAGGAGGTATTTCATGGGTTAGTGCCTCATTTCCACCACTCATGTTGAAACCTGAGTTACCCTAGGAAGTTAGGATTTGAGTTTTTAAATTTGACATTTACTTAGATTCTTTTGATGGATTTTGATTTAAATTGATGGTGTTTTGATCCTTATGGGTGTTTCATAAGTTTTTTTTGATATTTTATGAGATTTTGGATGAAAAGGGATTTGAAATGGAGGTACTGGTAGCTCACATGGCCTGAAAAACCATGATAATCCCATGTATATGGTTTTGAGAAACTCTAAGTGGCAGTAGTGTGGTTGGAACATGGTTCATCAAACCATGTGTCTAAACCATGCACATACACCAAATATTTAAAATTTTTATTTTTTTGAGTTATTTTGGCATTTGAATCCTTATAGGTTTTGTGTTAATGTTATTTAAAGGCATATTGATGTGATTTAATTTGATTCCAATGAGGTTTCGAAATGGGAATGTGGGTTTAAATGGACAAAAGTGAGTTTTGAAACAAATAGTGAGGTTATTCAGTAAAATGAATTGAAATGATTTTTTTTTTTGTTTTAAGACCCATGAAGTGGTTTCCAAAAAGAACATTTAAAATTATAAAATGATATTAAATGGGAATTTAAGGCTTTTAATGTATAGGTGTATAGTTTTTAAAGTGATTTTTAGAAATGTTTTAAGTTTGTAAAACTCGTTATGGGATTAAAAATGGTTTGAAAGGAGAAACTCATGATCTTTTTTTGCTTTTTAATTTATTTGGGATGTGATTATGGTTTAATACCTTGAGTTTTTTATTTTAAATGTGAATTATTTTTGGTTTGAGTGTTCAAAATTGTGTTTTATTTATGTGGAGGATGTGAAAAGATTATTTTGATGGAAAAATTATTCTTATGAAAAAATTTTGTCTTGAAATTGGGGTTTGTGGTTTGTTGTGAAGAAAAATTCAAATTTGTTTTATAATTATGTTCTTAGTATTCATCTGGGTTTTTTGTTTAGTGTTTTTTGAATGTGCCTCCCAAAAAGTTCTTGAGTGTTGTCAGTCCTTTATATTTGTCTATTTTGGGTTCTTGATCAATCGTGTTTTGAGGTAGTTCATGTTTGAGTGTGTTTTATTGGGTCAATCCTTAGTTGTTCCTTGTGAATTGTTATATTTTTTGGGTTTTGTCTTAGAATCATTAATATGGTTTTGTTTCTTGAGGGTTTTTGGGGGTGATGGTGTGGTGAGATCTATTTTATATTTATTAGACATGTGAAACCTTTGTTGTGTGATTTGAGTCACTAAGATAGATGTTACACTAGTTGAGTTCACACTATGGATAGTTTTGTTTTTAATTTTATTAATATAACCATGTTTGGTCATTTAGGGTTGAGGTTTTATATCACCCTCCCTTTATTTCAGACCAAGGTTTGGAGTCCATGTCATTTTTATGAGGCATTCTCATGACCTATGCCTCTTTCCCTTTTATTCCTGGCTAGAGTAATGATGATGGGAATTTTGTTGCTCTAAATTTTGAGGGATCATCATAATATTATTTAAATTTTGATACACTTTGGTAATAGTTTGTTAAATATTTTATGGTATTTATTTCTTTCCATATTCTTTACTCTTTCTTGTTTCTCTATTACTGATGGTTTTGATCTATGGATGATATCTTAGAAAATCTGGGACCTTGTTCTTATTTGTAGAATGATTTTTTGGGTGAAATTATGGATGATCTTTTGATGGAAAGTTCTATTTGAGTTCCTTTAAATTAAAAATTGGGGCCATGGTTTGTAGTTATTCCCCATAGAGTGTCCTTTCCTTATCAATCCACCATGCTAGTAGAATTTTTAAATGATGGGGATACCCACTGCGGGTCTCCATATCTTTCCCTTTTAATCTAAGTGGTCGGGTGTGAGTATGATTTGGGAATAGATTGGTGCATGGTGGTTTGATTTTTTTTCAGTGTAGGTTGAAAGTCATGCTATAGTTTGTTTCTTATTTCTAACTCAAATATCACTTGTTGTCTTCCTTGAATTTGGTGGATTTCTAGGGGCAGAAAGAATCATGGTGGGGAAAATTGTCACACTCCAACCCTTATATTTTTAATTATTTTATTTATTTATATAATTTATTATTATTTAGCTTCAAGTATTTATTTTTGGAAAGTTTAGAATTTTTAAGAAATTCTGCATGCCACATAGTTAAGACACAATTAGTACCAACCATGAAATAACTATGCAGTAAGGTTCAATAACATAATAGAGATATTTTTAATGGTTGGCACATGGTTTTCCAACCGTGTGTCTAACCCGTGTGGGTGTCCTGAGTGTCTAGTGAAGGGGTGTATAGTTTGTGCACAATTTAACCAATAGTGCAACCAAACCATGAGATGTACCCATATAATTAAAAATTAGATTTTTACAATTATACTCCTTTTTACCCAATATCGAGTCCCTCCCCTCTCTTATCACCCCTCTCATGTGATGCGTCCCAGTTAGGTTGACACATGACTCCCCCTTGCTCCCTTCATGAAATCGATCCCTTCTACCTTGCAATTTCAAGCAGAAACATCCTAGATTATGGTTTCTTATCCCCTATCTCCCCTTTCCCCTTATCCCTTATTATCTCATTATGGTTCACTATAGGTTGAACCCTAGATGAGGTTTTAGTTCTAACTTTGTGTGACTTTTGTTTCTAGGGTGTGCAGAGTCCCTCTTGAGTCTTCTTCTCTCCATTCTTGGAGATTTCACATTTTTTTCACTTATCTTATGTTAGTGATTCTATTCTTTCTATTTTCTTTAACACACCATGAGTGCTTGAGTATTTTAAACTAATTTTTATTCAAATTAGACAAGCTATTGAGTTCAAATGGATTAATAAATATATATTAATCAATATTTTTAAGAAATTATAGTAGATTACTAAATGGTTTATTATGGATTTCCCCCTATTATTTGTTTGTAACTAAATAATAATTGTATTTTTGACCTATAAATTATTTATGGTATATTCTACATATATATCGAGTGTATTATTATTATTTGAGATTATTTATATGATTATATGTATTGGAATATGAGTTTAAGAGGTGTAATTGGTTGGGTTATCATTATTTAATCCATTTTATTGAGTTTACTTGTTCCAAACTTATGATATTGACTTATAACTGATGTACTAGTGTCTCATGTTATGACCAGTGTTTATACAAAAACATATAGGTATGTATATATATGTATGTACATATTCACATAAAAATATGTGAATATGTACATTGAGGGATGTGTGTATGTGTATATAAATTCATCTGTGAATAATGTTAAAAATGATGTTTTGGAATATAAATTTGATTTTTGAATTCGGTTTTTAAAATTAGTTTCAAAGGGTCTTAAAAAAGAATATTATAAGTTTCAAATATAAGACCCATTTTTCATTTTGTAAAGGAAATAATAAATGACATTATTATCATTATAATTATTTTTTAAAATGTTTCCAATGAAGATTTATAGAAAATATGTTATTCCAATTTGACTTTAATTAAAAATAGGTGTTACCATGGTATCCTTCAAGATGAATAGTGGAAATGGATTGAAATTTGTTTTATAAAGAACTTAATGATTGATTGTTTAGGGAAACCAATTTTGCTAATGGTTTTTTATGTGTTAAAATTAATAGAACCCCGAGTGCTTAAGTAGGATAGCGTAGATGGGATGAGGTTCCCCCACCACTAAAAATTCTATTTTCATAGTTATGTGGAACTCCCTCTGGCCATATACGTAGTAGAGATCCAAAATTCACCTCTAGGGTGACATCGAACCACTAGGTTCCCGTAGCCTTAGTGACCATAATTTTTTTTACCATGATGTCTTTTTTAAATTACTAATTTCCTGGTTTTACCCATACACTTGTTTTACTTTAGACTATTATAATTACACCCCCCCCCCCACACACACTTCACTTTGCCTTTTTATTTGCTGCAATTGGTTATGCTTTGGATTTAGTAGCTTTATTACTACCCTGCATGATTACTTTTATAAATTCCTGCTGGTATTTTTATTCATTTTATATTATAGTTTAGTTATTTAGTTTTTGTTTTAATTTTTTAATGTTTGATTTCTTTTTTGAGTGTTTTAAAGAAATGGTTTTAAAGCGTGGATTTCAAAAGTAAATATTTAATGGAATATTTAAAGAAAAATTCTAAAGTTCTTAAACTCATTTGGATTTTAAAAGAGGATTTATAAAGTACTTATGAGTTATTTCTCAAATAAATAAAACCTATTTTTAAATTAATGTCTTTCAAACTAGTATTTCTAGAGTGTTTTTTAAAAGAAAATGCATGAACCTGTTGGTGAAACCCTATTGAGATATTAGATCACACCACTTGGTGTTTGTGGACCGAGTAGATATTATAGGTTCAGGACCATCTTATGATCACTCATGGATCATTTTTTGATTTAGGACTAGATGGTGATGTAAGTACACATGGAGGTTAGTTAGATGTTTTGTTTTATTTCTATTTCCTAATCAAATCATCCAAATAATCAATTACCATTTTTTTTTCTAAATGTGCAGTGTTTATGCATGTGGATTTATGGATGATGAATAAATGGGGTTTTTTCTTGCAAGGGATTTAGAGGTGAGAGTGATTTTTTATTCATGATTCACTTTCTCTTTATACATGTTTATTTATTTCTGCATGGACGACCAATGTATGGATGCATCATTCCATAATTTTAGTAAAATTTTAACTTCTATTTTAATTTATTTTATGGGTGAAACCATTCCCACTGAGTTGTTACCAATTATATGATCATTTCTTCCAGCCCATGGGGATCAAGAATTCCCTGTAGGGCTTTCCACGGGCCGACTTGGGTGTTCGATTGATGAATAAACCAGGATGGTTTGTGACAGTTTCAAAACCTTCGTTAAAGAAGAACCGTGATGTGATAAATACCAGAATAAAGAAGAGTTTATTGAATTATGAATCTAGAATATTGAGAGTTAAAAATAGAGGATTTTTGGAAGATCTTCTAGTGGTGATGCTTACAGTTTGAGGAGAATAAACCTAGAAATTGATCGTACTTTGATTCACTATTTTTTCCTAACCCCATTCCATTATTTTAAACTAATTTTATATTGTAAATTCTAAATTTAAAAATCAATTTCACTTCACATTGGATTAAATCAAATATTTTTAAATACTTTTAAAAAGGGAAATATCACTTATTTTGATATTTACATTAAAAGGAAGAGGTGATTTGGATATCTTGGGATGAAGTTGAAACAAAATAATCCAAACCACATTAATCCCAAGAAAACGTGTCCACTAATATACACATTCCAAAGAATCCATATATTAATTTTGATAGTAATTTTGTGGGATAATGGAAAAATAAGTGGGTTACAATTCATTAGAAGACACCTAATCCTAATTCATCTATCTAGTGGTCCAAATGAAGTTATTTATCTAGAAAATCAAATCTTCTAGAAGTCAAAAGTACTATTTGTTATTTTGATAATTTCTTATAATATAGAAATCTAATGGATAAAAAATTTTATAGGTAGATAACAAATTATCCTTCTAACCACACTTAATTTTTTTAAAATTTTAGATAGATCTTTTTAACCATCCAAATCCAAAACACATGTGGTATTACAAAAATAGAGTTCCCAAAACTACCTTACACATTTCCTATAAAAGGGAACCTCATTTTAAATCTCAACCTGAAGTTTAAGTAATTCCCTTTTAGAGATTACTAGAGTTATTTTCTTAATCTTAGAAGTCTTAAAGCTCCCTATCATCATATGGAGATCTCAAATGAATAAGTAGATCCACTCGAACCTTTATATTCTCTCGACGGTGAGCTTAATGGTGGGAGATTAGTGAGAGAGAACTAAAAATCTTTTCAAGGGAGTTATGACACATAATTACTCTAATATTTTTCTATGGTTTTGGGTTATACTTATTTTATGTGTTTTCCTTTTGATGTAATTTCTGATCATACATATATATAAAATTTATTTCACACAATGCATACTGATTAAAACTAAGATTGTACATGGGGAACTTATGTTACTTTTATTAGATATCATAATATTCCATTTCTATCCCATACAGTTTAAATTTTTATGTTCTTTGGTAGCCACCAAACCATTCATAAGATGTGTAACTTGGTTTGATGATGGTTACACTAAGGACCATGTCTAAGTGCATCAATTTTAGGGGCTAGAAGGTAATCAGGATTCTAGTTAACTTCAACCAAAGAGTCACTCTAAACCTAAATGAACTTGTATGAACAATAAACTTGAAATAAAATGTAGTGAACTTTTAATAATCACCTTATTATAAATATCACAAAACCCATTTTTTTGTCTATTAAACTCTTTAAGCTAAGTCTATTTATTTAGAAATATCATTCAAAACCCCCGATGTTTTCAGTTTCCTTTTTTAAAATTATTAAAAATACACTCTTAAAACCCTCCAAATATCCTTGAGAGATTACCTAAGTTTTTTCCTATAATATAAAACATCATTAAAAAACATAGTCAATTTGACATGTCATGACAAAATTTTCATTTTTTCGCAATGTTATCGAAGAGCACTTTGGTTTTTAGTGTGAAATTTTTATAAGAACTTTGTATATTCTATAAATATTTGTTTGTTTATTTTCAATATTATGACTTCATGTATTAAATAAAATTCGAAATTTTATTATTTGTAGGGTTTGTTCATGACACATTCTTCTTTAGGCGTACCACCACCTTTCAAACTTAAAAAAAAATAATCATACACCATTGACACCAAGACACCAAGAACATTCCATTGAAGGAGGAGACACAACATATTGAGACTCTTCTAAAACACCTTCTTCTTCTAGAACTAAAGTCAAAACTGAAATAAACTTACATAATATAGATGAAAATAACAATATATTTAAATAACTAACTTCTTCTTATGTTTACATTAAACCTATGTATATTCAAATATAAGGTGAAGTACCAAACATTGAACTAAAATATGATCTAATTCACTTATGACCAAAATTTCATTTAATTTATAGAGAAGTCCCACATAATAATTTAAAGTAATTCCATACTATATTTTAAACATTAAAACATAAAAATTTGGATAAGAAACTTTTGAAACTTAGGTATTTTTTATTTTATTTAAATGACACTAAAAAATATAGGATATACTCTATTAACTCCCTAATAAGAGGCTAGGATTACATGAAAATCCTTTTCCTTGAAAAATACTTCCTATCCTATCTAAATACATAAATAAGGAAAAAATTTATGGAATAAGATTATATAATGGGGAAACAATTCATGAACACCGGAAATGGTTTAAAATAATTTTTTCAAGTAGTCCACATCACTAAATAAGTGAGTAAATTTTAATATAAGTATTTTATAAAGTTTTAATTCTTATTGATCAAAAAATGATTAATAATAATGTAGGTTGTGCCCTATTAGATAATAATCTGGTCGCTGTAAGGACCCTCATCAAAATCATGGCAGAAAATAATCAACAATTTGGTTTGAGGTCTAGTGTACCCATCAGAGGTGTCCATGAGGTACAGATTTCCAACTTCCATAAGAAGGTGAACATGAATTTTAAATAGGTAAGTACTATACTTAGAAAACTTCTCTTTCCCAAGTAAAATCTAAACCTTCTCCTTGAATTCATTATGGTATTTGTGCTAATGACACATACTACTCTAACCAATTCCCTCAATTGAGTGAACCATATGAGAGTTACGAGGAAATATTCCTAGGATGTCTATATAACCATCCCATTAGGAAAGAACTATACTATCAATAAAACTATGTATTAAAAGATAAGAAAGATTATAATCAAGGAATATACCCTAACCAACCTCAATAGTCTTGGAACCACTAGGGGTTGGGTAGTTATCATCCATCACCACCCAAAAACCCTCAACTACCTTAAAGGACTTTCAAACAACCCCCTAAAAAACTCAATCCCAGAATAAAATAATAATGAAACAAATGGCCTCAAATAATCTATAATTCTAATAAATAACCCAAGCTTCCATTAGTGACCTAAAATCCTAATTAGGCCAACTCTCTAACTCAGTGGGTGAAATCCAAAGTCAAGGCTCAGGTAAAATACCTTATCAACCATTAGTCAACCCAAGGGATAAGGGAAATGTCAGTTCCATCAACCTTTAGAGTCATATACAACTTAAAATCTAGATGAATTCACCATTATAGTTATCCCCTCCTGAGGAAACGACCATTACATCCGTCTCTAAGGATCTAAATGCAGAAAAAACTTATCTTGAGAGCAGTCACACCAATGAAAAGAGAGTAACAATTAATGAAACCCATAGTAAAAAAATTACTCTTATATTCCCCTAAAGGTCCATCTAACCAAGGAATCCAAAATAAACTGAAAATTTTAAGGAGATATTGGAAAAATTAAAAAAGTGTAGGTTAACATTCCCTTGATTGATGTTTTGAAGAAAATCACATGATATGTGAAGTTCCTAAAGGATATGTATACACACCAAAGGTGAATTAAAGGCAATAAAAAGGTAATCTTTGGGAGAAACATCAAAAAATTGATAGAGGCATAACTTCCCATTAAATTCAATGATCCTATAATATTCTCAATTAATTGAACTACAGGGAGTATTTCCTTTATAGTGCTATACTTGATTTGGGTGCTTCTATAAACATGACGTCTCACTCCATTTTCTCTTCATTAATTGTTGGGGAGATGAAAACCACTAGAAGAGTTTTTTAATGATAAAACCAAAGTTTTGAAAATCCTACTAGTGTACTAGTGTATGTTCTTATGCGAGTTAAAAACTCAATTTTTCTTTCTGATTTTTATGCACTTAAAATGGAAGATAATATGATAAATGGACATTCCCTGATTATAGTGGGGAGACATTACTTAAAAACTGCAAAAAACATAATCAATATACACATTGGTATATTATCTATGGTTTTTTGGTGACAATTTCCACTTTAACATCCTTGATTCCATGAGTCACCCCTCAGAAGAGCATTCATCTCCCTTAGTTAATTTAATTTATATACCCCCTTTCCCCAAAGAAAATTATCTTATTTCACCTGAACCCATTTCTAAGTTTTCATTATTGATATAAATTTTAGTTTATTATTAATGTGTTGATTGTTATTTTTGTCTTGAGAAATGTCATGCATTTTCATTACTTTATGATTTATTGTACACTAAGGACACAATGACTATTGATGATTCTACTCAACATATAAAATATTACTCCTTATCTGAGGATGTTACCATTGAGCAGTTAAATGATACCAAGGACCTCTATCTCCCCCTCTATTTTCCCACCCATCAATCCAAAATCCACTATAATTGGAACTTAAACCACTACCTAAAAACATAAAATATTCATATATTGAGAGTGGAAACAAGTCTCCTATAATCATTGCTAGTTTACTCCTTCTAGAGCATGAATTACATTTTATAGACCTTTTGAGGGTGTATAAACAATCATTGAGATATACATTTGATAAAATTATTAGTATTAAACCATCAATTTTCATGCAACATATAATATTAACTGATAAGGATAATCCATTGAGGTAGGCATAATTCTAACTGAACCCAAACCTCCTCGATGTTTAAAAAAAAGGAAGTAACCAAATTATTGGTTACTGAAACCATTTATCCTATATCCAATTTAAAATGGGCTAGTCCAGTGTAGGTATTTCCTAAGAAAACAGGTCTAACGATAATAAAAAATGAAAACAATGAATTGGTATTAACCTATATATAGCATAGATGGCATGTCTGTATATACTATCACCGGAAAAACCAACAAATTAGGACAAACCATTTCCCAATGTATTTCATTGACTAGATGTGTCATGACCTATCCTAGAGGGGCATGTGATGTGACTAAACCAATCCCACCTACAATAGGATATGGTCTAGTGACTAGCACCGAGTAGGCATATCCCACAAATGGGAGGCATTATCCTAAATTACCTATATGCACACACACATCTCCAAGCCAAAAATGCTGAAATGTAAAAACACTAAGTAAAAAAAGCATGAAAACTACTATCTAGAAGACATGCAATCTCCATAAGACACACATTCTCTTTAGGACACACAGTCTCTAGGTCACAACCATCCACATAAATGTTTGCTCGAAGCACGCTAATTTTGGGAGAAATAACTCCTCATGACATTAGGTCATATGAAAACTCCCACAAAAAACCAACTTAGGATATCTAAAAAATAACTTCTCATTATAAGGGTCATAATGTCGTAGACGGATCATCAAACAGAATCACCGTTTGAAAGTTATGGGGGTTTGAAGTTTTAAAGGATTGGGGGTCACTAGACCCATGGACCGACTCATGGTCGGTCCACCGACTAATGCTGTCAGCTTTGGTGGTCGAACGCCCCCTGCTATAATGGTCGACTACCCTGGGATGCCACGATCAACCACCCCCAGCTGCCACGACCGTGCGTAGATGAATCTACCATGACTCACAATCGACTGCCATAGTCGATCATGGACCGACTCCAAGAAGGTCACCCTGGGTCCAACCCAGATCTCACCCAGCCTACTAGGATTGACTTGGCCTATTAGGTCTGACCTGGTCCGTCTTTCCCTAGCTCGGCCTACTCACACACAGACCGTCTGGCCCGGTTAACATGGTCTCCATCCGCATCCCACGCGACCACCGTCTCCGCCACATCCTACAGCCTAGCCATGTTCTATAACTTCTTCCTCCACACACGGACATTCTCCACATATGTGGCCCACCATCGCTGCATGCGCCCTCCCTCCACGTCCCACACATCCCTCCATCGGCCATAGACGCCACCTCCAGTCACCGCACTGCCTCATCGGACCTCCACGTTGGTGGTCCCTTCTGTGGACCAACAAGCAACCTCCAATGTATGGATTTCTGAAATGAAGTCATATCGATGTTTCTCGGGTCTCAATCTACACAAATCTAGCCTCTATTTTAGTTTTCCTCCAATCCCTAGGTTATATTGCGTTCAAAGCCTCCCGAAAGTCGAGCCGTGACCAAGAGGGCCCAACAGTGAAGAACACCAAGAACAGAGGAGAGGAAAGCATGAAGATCACCCTAAGGAATTGAACTCAGCCTTTGTTCATGTCAGACTCAATCCGTTCTAATTATAACAAGGATGAAGATCAAACTTGAAAACTCTTGAAAATAATCCTCACAATTTAATAACCATCCCACAATGATCGAACCACAGATTAACCTATTGGTGGATTGACCCATGTTCATTGTGAGAATAAAGAATAAGGAAAAGGAATAAGAAATCAATCACCCTACTTGGGATATGGATCGTTCACTGTCGAGGATTTATTTCCACTGGAAATCCGTCAAGAACGATATCTAATCCCGATGTTTGTCGTCGCTACCGAAATAATTCTATAAGGATTCTCTCCAAATCCTCTAGAGAATTTCCAGGGTTATGAGCCTAACCCTGGGTCCCTTCCTAGCTCTTCATTTAAAAGAAATATCATTTCTGCCCTGACTTAATGTTAAAATAAAATAAAATCACCGTTTATTTTATTCATTAAAATTTCCAAAAACTATTTTTAATAGCCGACCCACGCCGACCGATGTTAGGCATCTCCTAGGAAAAGAAAACACATTATGAACTCAACAGTGATCTCACATTTTCAATCCAAGTCACCATTCATGAGATACTAGGATTTTAAAATAAAATAATTTTTATTTAATTATTTTATTTATGACTACATCCTTGGTTAATTTTCTTGAGATAAACCACGCTAACCAAAGTTAAGTCCCACCTAGGGTAAAGATTTTATTATGAGATCAATACCCCCCTTATATTTCTGATTCAGGAACCCATTTAAAGATATTCCACATTTTGAGGAAAGCCGTATGTGCGTGATATTAAAAACTTAACATTTTTAAACAAATTGTTTTGGGAACACTAGGCCTCGGAATTGCACGCTGTCTCAGCACTTGGTTTTATAATTTTTCCAAATAATTTCTAAAAATAAAATTGGGAAAAATCTGAGTCATTACATTCTCCCCACTTTGGAAATTTATGTCCCCAAAATTCAAAATAAGGGATACCCAAATAGATGAGGGTACTGAGGATGAATATGAGCCTCCCACTCACATGTGCTATCCTGGAGATTCCTATTTTTCCACCAAACACACACTGAAATAATTGATGGCCCACAAAAGATCCTCCCAACTCCGGCCAAAATCCAATATGAAAACTCGCAACATGTCCTCCAAAACCTGAATGGTCTTCTTACTCTAACCATCCATCTGTGGGTGAAACACTGTGCTCAAGCAAAACTGATTCCCAAACACCTCCTGGAATTCCTTACACAACTGGGATGTAAAACAAGCATCATGATCTAAAACTATCATCAATGGAACTCCATGGAGTCGAACTATTTCCTACATGTAGAGGCATCCTGAGATCTCTACTTAACTCTTCTACTGAATAGCTAGAAAGTGGGCCTACTTGGTGATTTAGTCAATGATCACCCATATGGTATCATTTCCTCTAGATGTATATGGTAAAAATGTCACAAAATACATAGATATCCCATCCCACTTCCATTTAGGTACCTCAAGGGGTTGAGTCAAACCCATTGGAACCTGGTGCTCGACCATCACCAGCTGAAAAGTGAGACATCGAGAAACAAACTATGCAACTACCTTATTTATCCTTGGCCACAAAAAATGACGTTGGAGGTCCTAGTACATCTTCTCCACACCTGGATGTACCTACAAAGGGGATATATGTAACTCTATCAAAACCTCCTCCTGCAATGGTACTGGTACTACTATGTGCCCTCTAAAAATAATGACATTCTCCTTACCTTTCGAATATCCATTAGGGGTATGCCTTGTTGACATCCGAGCATGTTAAGTCTCATAGTTGTTATCCCCAAGATGTTCCTATTTGACTCGTTGTAAGAGTGGAGGGGTGAAAACCATCGATTTGAGGTAAGCTACTCCATCTGCATCTATGAAGGATAATTACAACAAGGCCAACTACTCTGATTCCTCATTCAGGAACTGCAAATTGGATCTCCTGCTGAGATCATATACCACCACGTTCCCATTCCAAGAATTACAGAAAATCTCAAAGTTATAGTCCTAGAGGAACTCTAGGCATCAACTCTATCTCAAGTTTGAATCCATCTGAGAAAAGATATACTTGAGACTGTTGTGATCAGAGTAGATGATAAACCGCCTGCTCATCTGGTAGTGTTGCCATATCTTCAATTCTAAGACTACCACTGATAACTCAAGATCATGGGTTGCATAGTTTTTCTCATGTGGTCTCAATTGGCATGAACCATAGACAATCAATACTTTCCCTTGTATCAGGACATAACCAATCCCCATCCTTAATGCATAACAAAACATTACGTACTCGGCACCCTCCTCTAGTAATCGCAATATGGGAGTGCTCTTCAATCTTTTTTTCATCTGCTGAAAATTCTTCTAACACTCCTCTATCCACACGAAAGGCTACCCCTTTAATGTCAAAGCTATCAAGGATTCTACTACTCTATAAAAGTTGGGTACAAACCAATGACAATACACATAAAAACCAAGGAAACTCTATACCTCATTAACACTCTTTGGTGGATCCCAAGTAATCACCACATCAATATTCACTAGATCCACCACAACTCCAGCCTATGAAATGATGTTTCCTAGAAAATGGATCTCCTGAATCCAGAACTGAAACTTCGAGAGATTCCCATAAAGATGGTGCTCTTGGAGTGTGTCCAGGACCATCCTCAAGTGTCTCGCATACTCCTCTTAGGATGTCAAGTAAACTAGGATGTCATGAATGAAGACCACCATGAACCGGTATAAGTAAGGATGAAAGATCCGGTTCATGAGTCCCATGAACACTTCTGGGTCATTCTTCACACCAAAAAAAATCACCAAGTACTCATAGTGGCCATAAAAACATCTGAAGTCCATATTTAGTATATCCTCATCCCATTATCATAGCTAGTTATAGCCAGATATAAGGATAATATTTGAGAACTATTGTGCCCCTTTCAACTGATCGAAGAGGTCATCGATCCTCAGAGTGGATACTTATTTTTTATAGCCACCTAGTTCAGGTGCCGGAAGTCCACACATAACCTCAAGATCCCATCTTCCTTCTTGGAAAACAAAATTGGGGCTACCCAGGGTGAAACACTTGGTCTCATGAAGCCCTTCCTTTTCAAGTCCTCCAACTACACCCTCAGCTCACGAAGCTCTACGAGAGCCATCCGATATGCAGGTGTAGATATTAGCACTGTCTCGGGGTATAGATCTATGAAGAAGTTTACCTCCCTATGAGGAGGTAATCCTGGAACATCCTCAGAAAATATGTCCTCATACTCTACCAACATTTAAAGAAACTATGGACTCATATCATCCACTGTACCAAAAAAATAAAAACTTGGTTCCACCACTATGAACACACTGCACTATGCACCTAAAACAGTCAGTCTAATCATGAAATGTGGATAACCAATCTGTATTGATAATGACGTCATAAGGCCTCAACGTCACTACCAAGATATCCCAACTAATCACCTCCAAGAGTAAGGTCACACTATCGACACTAGTGTGTAATCATCAAATCTCATTCCGTACAAGTCTCTAAGCATAAGGGTTGAGTCAATGGTTCAACTGGAATCTCTGAGTCTCGAACAATGTTCATGGAAAGAAAAGAATAACTGGAACTTGTGTCTAAAAAAACTATAGATAAGGTGGAAAATACACATATCGTACCTCTAATAATCCCTAGATCCTAGTGGTCATAAGACTTCATCACCTGTAGCTGGCCTCATTACTGTACACCAGTTCCCTGAGCCTGTTGTGGACCACCTGGGGGTGGTGGTGGTAATATCTTGGACCTTATACCACCTCCTATCACATTTAATTCTCCCCTTCCATGTCCAAAACCATGTAGACCACCCTTCTCCTACCTCGGCC
The DNA here is from genome assembly GCA_963277665.1 of Viscum album. Classification (NCBI taxonomy): domain Eukaryota; kingdom Viridiplantae; phylum Streptophyta; class Magnoliopsida; order Santalales; family Viscaceae; genus Viscum; species Viscum album. The sequence goes on from OY728165.1 coordinate 823,403,739, forward strand.
TATGCCTTGGTGTCCCCTCGACCGTCTATTGATCGACCATAAAACGGATCAAGCAATCTCATGCAAGATGTCCCCGACCGACGGACGAGTAACACAACCTATCCCTTAGATAACTTGAGATTACATGGGAGCCCCGTACCGCTGATACTATATCCTGGGATCATCTCCCAAAGTGCCTAACCCAACCGGGTCCCTATGAATACCGTCATCTACCTACTGTTGAGGTTTTAGCTACCTGGTGCCTGCTGGTAGCTCCCACTGTTGGGGACTACTCTGCTAGAAATCTCTCCAATAGAAGGTCTTGCTCAAGTACCCCAAAATAAGTAGGAATGCTATAGGATATCATGAATTCTCTGATCTCCCAGCATAAGTGTAACGCCATGACCCTAGTTTCCCAGAGTCGGTGCATTATTTAATTACATTGGAATGTTTACAAGAAAGTCTTATACCAAAGGACCGAGTAGTTTAGTAGTTTTGGAAAATCATATATATATATATATATATATATAGGTTTAACATCACAACTAAAACATATAAGTTTTTTTGGGAACATCGACAACTCTAATTTTATCCCTACCGTTCATTCATAATAAACTGCTTTCAAGTCCCGAGAAAATGAAATATAAGAAAGGGGTGAGCTCATATGATCAGTTAGGGTAAGAAATCCAGTGGAAGATATCATAAACATAAAAATTAGGCATGTTGAATAACTAAAACAGATACCTTTAAAAATAAACTCGAACAAATTATGGTAGGAATAAGAGATGAATAAATAATGCCATAATAAAGCATAATCATGAGTATTATACTAGTCGAATAACCACATGAACTTTATATTACTAGTTTCATAACGAGGAAAATGAATATGCTAGACATTCTAAAACATACCATCAAGGCCTTAGCTTATACATCTAAAAATGATTAATTCATTGGGAAAAATCATATCTAAAAATGTCCATGGCCTTGTCCAAGTCCATATCTATTTGTCTCATGAGACCTACCGATGCCTTGAGAGGCTATAACGAGCCCCACATGTCACTTAATATGTCCAATGCATTCCTCATATGAATGGGGTGAACATAATCAATATATACATTCATATTGAAACTAACAATTGAAATGTAAATATCTTTCCCCAATCATTTAACATAAACACTAACCATTCAGAGTAAAATGGTGAATGGTATCAAGATTTCATATCCATAGTCAAACTAATCAGAAACCATTAAACAAAATATTTTATATGATATCATAAGATATATACCTCAATGAAGTACACGATTCAACAAATTATGTTTACATTGATGAAGATACTTTTAAATGAGACCATTGAAAAATTCACGATGAAATAATCCTTAAACATTCCAAAGTATCCCATACCACCTTGAAACATTCAAATAATAATCCCTTAGAATATCATGGGAATTAGTAGACTCTTCACATGATATACCAAAGGTAAGTACATACACCACATGCAAGGAATAAGTGGCTAACAAGGCATATATCTCATAAAAGTTAAAGAGGGACGAGAAAAATCCCTTTTTTTACTTTGGAAAGAAGAGTTCTTTTGGAAAATTATTTGTATTTTCCATGAAATCAAATTGAAAAAATGTATATTCTAGAAAATTATAATACATTGTAATTATATTTTAGGCATAAATTATGTCTCACTTAAGTGAAATAATTTAAAAAGAGTTCTTAATAATCTTTATAAATAAAACATTTTATAGCATTTTAAGAAAAGTATTAAAGATAATTTTAGAGTGGAAATGCATGTTTGCTTTCTTAAATCCAAAAATTATACAAGATAATTTTTCATGATAAAATGAGTGGTTGTATAAAAATAATGGTGTCTTAAAATGGATTTTGGTGTGCACTTGAAAATGGGTAAGAATTCGAGAAGTTCCCTTGAATCAGGTTTGTTTATCAAGGTAAAATTTTGAATGATCCTTTTAAAACACGTAAATCCTCATAAAATAAAGAAGGATTATGGTTGGTAAACATATATAGAACATTAAAAAAAATTACATGGAGTAAATAAGAATAAAAAATAATTTCATTGAGGTAAGTAGAGAATAAGAGTAACCTAAATGAAAATGGAGGTTCGGGTAGAAATCCCTTACCACTTTGTAATCAATCGGTTCGTATGCCCCAAAATTGATAATATTAAAATGATGCATTGAATACCATGAAAATAAAGAGACTCATGATATGATACATTAATGGGTAGTATACATACACCATACACAAGTAATAGTAGTGAATAAGGAATATCTCAAAAAATGGTAGTGAGATGAGGAAACCCCTTACCTTAAGTCTGATGATGTTCTTCACTTGATCTTAATGACCTGAATAATAAAATTTAGGTTCATTAATTAATAATTTCAGAACCTCATATAAATTTAATTGATTTATTATATCCTTATTAAGTTCATTCATGGACTTTTTGATGGGTTAAGAGATTCAATTTCATTGTTCAGGTCTATTTGTTTCATGATCGATATACTTATATACATTAATAGAGAATCATGTAAAATGAGGATGGTTGTCCAGAATTAAAGTTATATGTTATTCATGAACATAAATAAGTTTAAATGGTTTTAAATTTTATTTGGTTACTTATAGTGAATGTTAATCATTATATAAATTATTTAATGATAACTGTTTGGGTTAATTGGCGGGTTTTTAACACAACGAATTCATTTTGCTTCATAAATCAAAACCATGTGTACAAAAAGATTACAAAACCATAGATGAGACATAATAAAAATATTATAACCTTTTTAAACCATAATAATGGTTACATGACCAAAATTTAATATGTTAATAGAAATTGAAAACCCATTGTCCTTGAATGTGGTAAATTAACACATCTCGGGTGGTGTTTTTTACTACTATCATAAAATAAGGGTAAATGATAGATGATAATAACTTATTACATAATCATAAAAAAATTATAGTACATGTAAGGTAATGGAGTTTTCATAAAATTTGTATGAGGAGAGGTTAGGATAGAAAAGAAAACAAAGGAACTTGAAAAGAAAGTAAAAGAATTGAAAAGAGGAATTTACCTCTTGAATTAATCTTCCTTGAGAGCCTCTTTAGGGGAGAAGATTTGGTATTTTTATGAGACCAAGTGCTGATAGATGTGTTGGAGGATATTGGGAGGATATTTGAGTAGAATTTAGACAATTCATAAGGCTTGATAGGAGTGAAGATAAGAGGGGAGTGTGAGTGGTTTTTATAGTGGAGAAGGAGAGGGTTTTCTTAATATTTTAATCATTAGTTTATTATTTTTCCATAATATAATCAATAGTGATTATTCCTTGAGAAAAAATAGAAATAAGTGCATTTAATTTTGAACCAAGGGTTCTTACATCAGTGATGATGCTAGTAATAGTGTATTTAACTCATAATGTATATATACGGTAAATTACTGTATTTCACTATTCATAAAAATTCAAGTATTTTAGAAAAATCCCAAAAATTCACCCTAACCATTTTTTTAATGTGTAGAATTCAAAAATGAAATCCATTTTTTGAAAATAATTTTCTAAATATTTTTAATTCAATTTTTAAATAAAATCATAATTTATTAAAAAAACAACTTTAAAACTATAACTTGTTTTATAACACTTTGAAAAGTTAATCAAGGTCTCATAAAATTATCTTATAACCATAATGAAATAAAATAACAATTTATGATTACATTTTATGAAAATAAATTTGTATTTTAAATTATTAAATTAATCATAAAAATGTAATTAAAATATTTACGACTTAAAAAAATACCAATTCTTATGCTATGATCATTTTGTCACTTATAAGATGTCTAAATTGTATTTATACATTCATGGGTAAAGTTTCTATTTTTTTGTCCGATTTACTATTCATTACTATTCATAAGGGTATGCTACTATTCATAAGGGTCAAGTTACTATTCACTAAAAATGTAATTTGATCCTATTTGACTCTAAATATCTTACTAAACGCAACCGTGTATGTCAGATTTTCAAAATTCAAATCACAAAAGTGAAAAAATTATGTTTATTGGCTAGGTTATAACAAAGTGTTGTTTTGTAGAGACTTAGTGATTTATGCATTCAATATTTATTTTCAAAATATTGGGGTGTTACAATATGCCCTTCTCAAAGGGTCGAGCCCTAAAGAATGGGTCTCATAGCATATCTGTGGAGTAGTGTGAAAGATCTGCAAATCTCTCCAAATACTCCGTTGTAGTCTGACTGCCCTGCTACATAAGCAGAAGCTTCTATATGTGCACCAATCGCAATGTAACCAAAAATAACTCCTCTCTAAAGGGATGCTTGAAGTCTACCCAAGAGAGAATCTTCTCATCATGTGTCTGGTTTACTAAGCTCCACCATCGCCCTGCAGAACTATGAAAAAGAATCACGGTAAGGACTTCTATCTGGTCGAAAGTTGTCTTCACAAGGTGGAAGACACAGGTAGCTGCCTCCAGCCAATCCTCAGCTACCTGGAGGTCTGACTCACCTTGAAACCTAGAAGTTCTTTGCCTCTAAACCTCATGCAACGCACTCTGTCTGCGTCCATCCTTAGCTGGTAGTGCTGGTAGTAGCTACTGCTCAATGGGTGGTGGTATAACTGGTAAACCACCCGAAGGTGCTATCTCCAGTACATGCCCCTGTATTGATGCCTCATCGCTAGGCAAATCAACCTCATGATCACACAAAGGAATCCTGGATAGCTATCTACGTAGAGGCATCCTGTAATAAAACAAAATGTACCATGGTGAATAGACTATATCTAGAGAGCTGACTCAAGAAGGACATGGAAGACACAAACCATTCCTATATGATGCATGTACCATTATTTTCCCCACAACCAGTTTTTTCATGCACCGAGTAAAAAAAGGTGTCTAGAGTCCTGGTGTATGGATACATCGACCACCACACCAACAATGGATTCCCTGGCCTGAAAGCTGAACTCGAAACACTTAACACTACTACCCCAAACCAACCTCACATACTCCCAGTCCTAAAGTATAACCAACCTCCTCTGATACCACTCTATCATGACCTGTCCTAGAGGGGCCCATACCATGACTACCCCAATCCCACCTCCAATAGGTCAGGGGATGGTAACTATCACTGAGTAGGAATATCCAACAAATGGGAGGCATTAGCCTAAAGTACATATACGCGCACACACACACACATCTCCTAGGTGAAAATGCAGAAATGTAAAAACACTAAGTAAAAAAAGCACGCAAACCACTATATCCCACAACCACAATACAACGACAAAAGTAATGAAAAGTAAATAGGGTCAAAACAAGCCCACCAAAATAAAATAATCTTTATCCACAAGTACAACCTATAAAGTAAGTGGTACTGGGACTATCATTGGAAAAGCTGTCAGAACACACCTCAGCCTGTTCGGTCTTACAAGGCACCTCATGGTCCTGGTCTTTATGGAACTCCATCGAAGGATCGATCATCTGCATAAGACATGACAAATACAGGTAAAACTCGTGTAGGGGTGAGTAAAACAATACTTATTAGGATACCCTGAAACCATAAATTAATACTAAAAAAAACCAAAAAGTAAATACCATGAAGGAATACCACAAATAAAATACTACAAAGGAATACCAAAAAAGAAATACCATGAAGGAATACCACTAAAAAATACCACAAAGGAATAAAAAAAGGAAATAACCTAAAGTAATACCACCAAGGAATACCAAAAATTAATGCATAGTCAACTCCACACAAATATATGTCTACAAAAAATATATCAAGAACATATAGATATACTCAATCCAATAAGACACATAGTCTCAACAAGACACATAGTATCCATAAGGCACAAAGTCTCCATAAAACACATAGTCTCTATAAGACACATAGTCTCCATAAGACACATAATCTCCATAATACACACAGTCTCCAAAAGAAACATAGTCTCTAGGTCACAGCCAGCTACATAAATGTTTGCTCGAAGCACACTCATTCCAGGAGAAATCACTCTTCAAGACATTAGGTCATATTCACACTCCCAAAAAAACACACTTAGGATATCTAAAAAAGATAGTCTCTTCAGAAGGGTCCCAATTCCATAGACGGCTCGTCAAACTGATGCACCATTTGAAAGTTATGGGTATTTGAAGTTTCAAAGGATGGGGGGTCACTGGGCTCGTGGATCAACTCACAGTCAATCCACCAACTACCATGGTCGACCGATCCCTATTTCCACGATCGATCATGGAGGTCGACTACCCTGGGATTCCATGGTTGACCGCCCCCAACTATCGTATCCACGTGGCAACTAGAGCTACCTCATCTCACTGTTGACCACTGTGGTTGATCGTGGCCCAAATCTAGCCTGGTCGCCCTAGGTCCGACTCAGATCTGACCTGTACCACTCAGCCTGACTCGGCCCACTAGGTCTAACCAGGACCGTTGGGCCTAGACAACTCTGCTTAGTCCTGGCTTGCTCCACTTGGGCCCAACCCGTCTCTTATAGCTAGGATCGCTCGCGTGTGGGCCGTCTAACCCGATCAATGCGGTTGTCGGCTACATCCCACACAGCTACCGCCATCACCGCATCCTACGGCCCAGCTGCGTTATGCATCTACCGCCTCCACACGCGGACACCTTATGTGTATGTAGCCTGCCATTGCCACACACAGCCTCTTTATGCATCCCACGTGGCCCGCCGTCACCTTTCGCAGCCACCACCTCTAGTTGCCACACTGCCTCGCACCGCCTCAACGGACCACCACCAGATCATTGTGCCAGGTTGCTATGCCAGTGGTCACTTTCGAAGACCACCGAGCCACCTCCAATGCCCAAATTTCTAAAATCAAGGCATATCCACAATTCTCGGTTCCTGATATACATATATTCAGCATCTTTTTTGGTTTTCCTCAAATATGGGGGTCCGATTGTGTTAAAAGACTCTCGACAAGTTGAGTCACGACCACGAGGGTCCAACAACAAAGAAAGTTAAGAACGGGGGAGAGGAAAGGATGAAGAGAACCTTGAGGAATGGACCTTGGTCTTTGTTCGTGTTGGACTCAATCCATTCACATTAGAATTAAGATGATTCCCAAACTTGAAAACTCCTAGAAATAATCCCCACAATTCAATAACCATCCTGCAATGATCAAACCATGGATCAATCTGTTCATGGATTGACCTACATTAGTTGTGAGAATAAATAACGTGAAAAATTAAAAATAAATTAACAACCCTACCTAGGATATGGATCATTCTATGTTGAGGATTGATTTTTGTTGGTGATTCGTCAATAATGATCTTCGATACCAGTGTTTGTCATTGCTGTTGAAAGAATTCTATAAGGATTATCTCTAGAGCCTCGAGGGAATTTCACAGGTTATGAGACTAACCCTAGGTCCCTTCCTATCTATTCATTTAAAAGAAACAACATCTCTACATAAACATAACGTTAAAATAATATAAAATCACAGTTTATTTTATTCATTAAAATGCCCAAAAATTATTTTTCATAGCTGACCCACACCGGCTGATGTTAGGCCTCGTCTAGGGAAAACATCATATTACATACTCAACAGTGGTCTCAGATTTACAATATGAGTCACCATTCATGGGTTATTAGGATTTTAAAAATGAAATAATTTTTATTTAGTTATTTAATTTATAGTTACGTCCTTGGTGAATTTTCTTCAGATGACCCGTGCCGACCAAAGTTAGGTCATGCCTAGGGTAAAGCCACAATTTTGAGATCAACGGTACCCTAAAATTTCTAACCCAAACACCTATTTAAAATATATTTAACTTTTTACTGAAATCCATGTGAATGTGTTATTAAAAACTTAACATTTTCAACAAATTGTTCTGGGTACATTGGGCCTTCGAATCGCACACCGTCTCAATACATGATGTTGGAATTTTCCCAAATAATTTATAAAAATAAAATCAGAAAAAATACAAGTCATTACAAGATTTTATATGGGTTATTAGGAAATTTCCACTATTATTTATTAGATGGGTATTCTAGATATTTTCAAATCCATATTTCCCTTGAGGATTAGGATAATTGCATGGAAGTATTCCTGGATGATTTCACTATCTATGGTTCCTCTTTGAATGAGTGTTTTAGTAGTCAAGGTTTTTTATTTATTAAATATTTTGAAAAGAATCTAGTATGAAATTATGAGAAATATCATTTCATTAGTGCAACAAGATATGATACTAGACATATTATTTTTAGGGATGGTATCAATGAAGATAAATAAAAAGTGGATGTCATTTCTTCTGTAACATTCCCTAAAAATATGTGGGATGTGTGGCCTTTTGTATTTCACATAGGATTTTATCACCATTTCATTTATGAATTTAATAATATTTTACTTCCCCTATCCTGGTTACTCAAAAAATTAAAAGAATTTTTGTTTGATAAAATTGCTGAGGATTATTTTTATGAATTGAATTGGAGTATCACATCATTACTAGTAATCCAAACACCTTGGTGATATTTACCATTTGATTTCATGTGTAATGATTCCAACTATACTTAATGGGTAGTCTTATAACAAGGTGTTGATCTAGATCCACACGTTATTGCATATTCCCCACGCACACTGGACCCTTCCCAAGAAAACTACACCAAAACTGAAAAATAATTTCTTATTATTGTAATTTCCTTGTATAAATTAAGGTTATATATTTTAGGGTCTAAATTTATTGTGTTTTCTAACCATGAAACCCTATCTTCTTAAGAAACTAGAGGATAAACCATGTATCATTCATTAGATGCACCTACTTTAATAATTAAATTTAGAAATTTACACTAAAAAGGAGTATAGAATGTGGTGGAATATTATATACATAAGATACTTCCATCCCCAGATATTGACTCATCTACCTGCAATTATATAAATGACATTTTTCTTGATGAGCAATTTTATCGAGTGTAAGATTCTATCCCCCGATGTGATGACATTATAAATTATTTGGCAACATATTTCATTCCTACAAATTTTTGTAAGAACCATGTTGAGTATCTTAAACATGAGTTTGTTGGTACATTTGGGATGAACCCTAACTTTGGCACACATACAGTGATAAATTCCTAAGGAATTATGTTCCTAATAGTGAGTATCAGTCTGTCCTCAAGTTCTGTCACACTCTTTCATGTTATGACCACTTTGGTCCCCAATAGACTTCATGTAAGGTACTTTATTTTGGGATATTTTGGCCAAAATTGTTTTGGTATGACCATGATTATTTTAGAACTTATACCCATTGTCAAAGGATAGGTATTGTATAAAAATGAAATTAAATTCAACAAACCTTTCACTTCCATGAAATTTTTGATGTTTGAGGCATTAACATTATGAGTATGTTTCCCAATTTTTTAGAAAATTATGCATTCTCCTAGAATTTTATTATGTATCTAAATGGGTAGAAGCACAGGCCAAAAGGACAGATGACTCAAAGGTAGTTGTGAATTTTTTGAGAACCCAAATATTTTATAGTTTTGGATTTCCCAAGTTTATCATCAGTGACTAGGGTTCTCATTTATATAACTACACAATAAAAAAACTTTTTTATCGATATGGGTCCGAGCATCAAGTTTATGTAGCATATCACCCTCAAACTGATGGGAAATATTAGGTGCATAATAGGTAGGTAAAATGAATTCTTGAAAAAGGTCTAAAATAATAGAAAATACTGGAGACTTAGACTTGTTGATGCTTTGTGACTACACTACTTTCAAAAATACCATTGACATGTCACCTTTTTGGATTGTGTTTGGATAAATTTTTGACCTCCATGTTAAGAAAGAACACCATAACTATTGGTCCATTAAAAAATTCAATTATAAATTTTCAGGTGCAGGTGTTCAAAGGATGTTGTAGATTTAGGAGTTAGAGGAAATAAGAATGTATTTAGATGAGAAATCCTGGATCTATAAGGAAAGAATCGAGGTTATCCATGACCACCTCATCCTTCACCACCAGTTCAACATTAGGAATATGGTCATCCTTTACAATACAAGGAAAAAGATTCACCCTGGTAAGCTTCATTACCACTGGTTTAGCCCATTTACTATAAATAATGTATATCCTTTTGGGGTTTGTGCTAGTTAAAAATTAATAAACCCAAAAAAAAATTCACCATCAATGAAATAAAACCAAAGAACTTCCAAAAAAACCATTCTAGAGTCCCCAACAGAGGAACCACCTTCAAGTAGTGATCTATTAGTGACACCCATAATGCTATATCATTCCTTCCCAACTTCTCTTTAATTAATTTGAGGATGAATTAAAATATTGGTGTGAAGTGATAATTTCCTAAGTTTATTTGGAATTTTTGCTGCCTTTCTTCTTTTTTTCTATTTCTTTTCGTAATACATCATATTTTTACTTTTCCCCACTTTCCTGAGTTTATTAAAATTTGTGTCAACTTTCTTCTTTTTCTATTTTTTTATTTCTACGTGTAATTTTTACTTTCTCCCCCTATTGTTCATTTTTTTCACTCATATGTTATAATAATCATATTAAATTACCATACAATCATGTAATTTATTGAAAATTCTTGCATAATTTCCCTATTTTTAGTTTTTTTACATTTAAATAAAATTTATTGAAAAAATAGTATGTGGATTTGAGAATATAATTTACATTGAGGGGTGATTTTAAGTAAAAGAGGTTATTTTCCAATGATATAAATCATTGCATCTTTGTAAAAAATTTTAAATATCGATACTTTCTATGTTAGTATTTTATGATATTATATTTTCATTTAATATATCCACACCCCATTGCACACAACTAGGAAATTTGAGACCTTTATACTTAATTGAAGGTATATATAAGTTAGAATTAATGTTATTAAATTTTACAACATTTTTTTTCTATACATTCATTCCTTATTCGATTAGTTTAATTATTGTAATATATTGACCCATGGTTGATTCATAATATTTTTGTTGAAAAATATTACAAAAATAAAATTAAATAAAAAATGAAAAAATAAAAAATGAAAAAAATAAAAAAATATAGGATGAAACCAAAAAGGTTTAACTTTATAGAATTATGAAGTGGATGAGTTTTAAAAATTTGATTTCAAAGGGTGTGGGAGAGGTTCGGTAGAAAGAATCAGGTAAGCCGAACAATTTTAAAATGTCTTATATAACTAAATAAAAAGTGGAGATATAAGAATGAAATGATTTTCACACACATATATCAGGATTTAATAGCATTTTGACTCTTGTATTTCCTTTCTAGGAATAATATAACTCATCTCCTTGAATTTTATTTAGATACAATTTATGAGACATTCATTTCCATGCTTACCGATATTAACTCTTTAATGTGGTTTTCATTTTCTCACATTACTATCATGAATTTAATTTACTATGAATGTTAAATATTCATGATCTAGGTAATATATTCATGAATTATTTTCTAAAATATGATTTTTTCTGGATTGTAAATGTTCAGGTGTGGGGGTGTGATTGCACTGCGATTCATAATTTATTCTCACCCTCATATCACTATTTTAAACCAATTTTGTATTTTAAATTAAAAATTTAATAATCAATTTAACTTATTATTTTATTAAAATATATAATTATAAATACTTTATAAAAGGTAAAATTCACTTTTTTTTGACATTTACATTGCATGAGGATGTGATTCGGAGAGCCCAAGTTGAAGTTGATGAAAAATGGGCCAAACTGCGTGAATTCCATGAACACATGTCCACTAATATTAATATTTTGGAGAATATATCCATAAATTTTGGATAAATTTTTTAGGTTGATATAAAATTCATTGGAATATAATTATCTAGAATAAAACCAATCCTAGTTCATCAATCTATTATCCCAAATGAAGTGATCTTTCCAGAAAATAGAAACCAATCAAATTCAAGAGTACTATTTGGTATTTTTAAAATTTATCCCAATAATAAGTCCAATGTTATCCATATTTTATAAGGAGACATTAAAGTTTAATTTTAACAATTTTTAGTTTTTTCAAAGTCTATATAAGGCCTTTTACCCATCCAAATCCAAACCAAAATTGGTATTACCAAAATAGGGTGCCCTAAACTACATTCCACATTGCCTATATAAGAGAACCTTGGGTACCTCATTTAAAAACTCAACCAAAAGGTGAAGTGCTATAATTTTAGATATTTGTAGGGTCTTTCTCATTATAATATAAGTTTTAGAGCTCCCTATCCTCATATGGAGATATAAAATAAATAAAGAGATCCACTTGATCCTCCTCCTCCTATCGATGGTGAGCTAAACGGTGGGTGATCATTTCCAGGGAGTTACATATATTTACAAGGGAGTTATGAAATGTAATTCTTATACTGATTTAATATGGTTTTTGGATTTTAATCATTTCATGTGTTTTAATCTTTATTTTCTTTTTTATCAAACATCTATATCAAGTATCTTTCACACAATGCATGTGTTCTCTTAATCGATAGACACTAATATTTTAAATTAGAAACTTATTTTGTTCCAAATAGAAAATATATGATTCCATTTATATCCAAAATAGGTTCAATTGGTATGTTCTTCGGTATCCCCAAAACCATTCATAAGATTCATAACTTGGTTTAATGATGGTTACACCAAGACCCAGGTCTAAATGCATCAATATTAGGGGATATAGGTTATTTGAAAATACTATTAACTTAAACCAAAGAGTTACTACAAACATAAATGAACATATATAAAATATGAACATGTAATGATTTATAGTTTACTTTTAATGAAAAACTTCTTCTAAATATCTCAAAACCCACTTTTTTTTGTCATCTATTAAACTCTTTAAACTAAGTCAATTTATTTTGAAACATTATTCAAAACCCCCTCATTTTTAGTGTTATTTTTAAAATTTATTTAAAATTCACACTCAAACACCTCTAAATCCCATTTATAGATGGGTATTAACTAGACTATAATTTTTTTTTCAAAACATAATTATTTTTATATATCATGACAACATTGTAAAACTCTAAAATGTGTCATGGAGTGGATGATGTTTCATTTGGAAAAGGGTCTTTTAAAGATAATCCAAGTCTAAAAGTAGGATGATGTATTATTATTCCATCTGTAAAGTATTTTTGAAGTTTACCATGACCATGTTAATGAAAAAAGATGTAAAAACCTAATTCCCCTAAATGTTTCTTTGAAAAAGATTGGTAATGAAGACTTTGGACATTTTTAACATCATGGAAATGAATTTTAGAAGATAGTAAGAGTTTTGAAAGGACCTCTACAATGGATGGGGATCCTTGAAGGATTTTTATCAGGTTATAATGTAATGGGAGAAAAGGACCATTTCATACATTAGTTTCATTGAACAATGGGGATTTTGTTTTGGAAGTTATTTCAGTAAGAGTTCTTGAGTTTGATGATTCCATACTTTTTAGAAATTATGTTTTGGATAAAGGTTAGTTTCAATATTATAGAAGGACTAGTTCAATTGACACAATTCATGATGTAGATTGTTGACGAGACTTCAAAAAATTTGGATGGAGCTCTAAACTTTTTTATTTGGATGAAATTCCATGGAGGAAATTAGAGTTTTTCATGATAATAGAATGAGTGGTTTGAGTGTAGAGAGATATGATAGTTTTGTCTCAATGGGAGTTTAGATGATCAAATCCATGGTGGGGAGCCATGGTGACATTGAAAAGGGATAAAGAATATAATTCATTTTTCATAAGTTGGCCATTGGAATTTGGTAAAAGCCTTGAGAATGTTATTCGAGTGGAATATTATTAATCATAACTTGTAAAAACAATTCTCAAGTGGGATATTTTTGGGTTTTAGTGTGAGAACTATTTTCTGGTTAAGTTTTAGGATTTTCAAAACTTTTCTTTCTATAATTACACTTGGTGGAACTAGATGGAAACATGTCCACCTTCAACATAGATATCTAGATTTAGGTCAGTGGAAGTAGTAGAGAATAATAATCAATAATAGTAGTGACAATAGTGTTCAAGTGTGAGAATGCTAAAGGAGTAATGTCTAAATGTATTCACTTTTGAAGAAAAAAAATCCATAGGATGAAGGTATACAATAGTAAGGGTAGTCCTAAATGAAACATGGAAGTTCCATTGGAAGTTGTGGATCCAACAACAATTGATTCCAGTATAGGCTACTTAATATTGAACAAGTATTATATAAGATTAATATACAAGGATTTAAATTAGTTTGGGGAGAAGAGGATGATTTAGAAGGTAATACAAGTGAGTAAGTAAAAAAGATATGTTTTAAAAGTTTTCACATGATGCAGAGAAAATGAAAAAGAATCCAAAGCTTGTATGGTTCATCAGAAGGATCAGTTGAGGCGGTGAAGCTCACCCAGTCTCCTTGAATAATTAGTGGACCAACCATGAAATTTGGAAGGTGGTGAAAGTATAATGACCGACTAGTATCTATGGTTCATTTATATAAACAGAGGGTGTGGGATTTTTTTTCCTGAGGATGAAAAACCACAAAGAGTTGATTGTGAGATGATCTGGAGGAAGGATGAGATAACATCCATTCCCACGGGGGGACTTCCCCATGGAGTGATTACCAATAGTGATCTTTATGGAGAGAATTTATAATGTTATTCAATTAGGGTGTTTGGAATTAGTGAAGGATTTACGGAACAATAGAAGTGGCAGGGAACCTTCCTAACACTGAAAATTCATCAAATTATTTATATTCCTCCTCATAACTAGAAGAATAAAAACCATATAATCCACGAGACATGATCATCACATATAATTTATAATTAATTTATATAAATAAAGAATTATCTTGCAATGAAATTATTTCTTCATTGATGAATTGGATAACAACTTCATGTCAAACCATCATTTATCCAGAGGATTCAAGGGTATAATCACTCTAGTGGTGATCCACATGTGCACGAAAAACATCCAAAAATTGCAATAAAAATATCTGAGTGATATTGAGGAAGATTTTAATTCTTTTTCAATTCATTTTTGATCACCAAAAGAATAAATTCTAAGGAAAAATTATTCTTCTTATTATCTATACCGTTGAGAGGGTAGAGGAGGATAATCTCTCTTTATTCTTGAGAGCACCCTAGAAGAGGATCTCTCCAGGGATTGAGATAATTCTACCTTGACTTCCTATGTGAAAAATGATGATTAGGGTTTATAATGATATAACTAGGTTTATATAGATTTGGGGTTAGAGAATAATAATCACACATGAGCCCTTATAATTCTATAATTTCTTAGTGAACACCATGTATAAATAATAATAATAGTAATATTGTTTAATTGATATGAAATAAAATCACAAATAACTAAATATTATTTATTTAATAAATAAATTAACATTTATTTGAATAATATTTAATATACCATTTCTCACTAGACTGTTAAAATCAGTCATCCAATCCTCAATATGCATCAGACCTTGAATATTTACTATTTATTTAAATAAATAAATATCATTGATTTTTTCACAAAAAATAAATAAATATTATATTGAATAAAATGGAGAATAAATATTTATTAAATATTCAACTCATATATATATTCTATCGAATAACTGGTGATTGAATATTTATGATCAACCAAACATGAATAATTATTAAACCATGTAATGACCCATTTCCTTGTAGCTACTCAAAAATGACCAGATCGATGGTGCACTATATAACCTTAGGGGAGCCTCCCTATGCGTCAAAGGATTTTTACTAGTAGTGAGAGTCCTGGGGTGGTAATGGGAGTACTATAACCTTTTAAAATAAATAATAATTATAATAACAACAATAGTAGAAAAAATTTAAATCAACAACCACACAAAAAAACTAAATATACACATATGATAAGCAAGATAAATATCTACAATGTCATTCCATTCATACAAAACTGATAGGTTCTCCTATGGGATGATCACATATATACATGTACTAAATAACCAAAAAGAACACCCTACCCTACACTAAGGAACCACCCACCATGTATAAAAACTCATACCATCTATCCTAAGCACAATATACACACCCATGCCCACTAAGCTCTAGGTGTCAAGACTTTTCTCTTTCTTGAACCAAAAACTAAAAATTCTTCATGTGTGCTAGAGGGAATATGAAATGTGTGAGTATAAGATGTGTAGGATACCAACAATGATGTCCCTATCTAATATCTATACATATACCAATGTATGAAAAAATATAGTAAATAACCATCAATAATTAATTACCACTCCCAGTCCACCCATGATTATCAATCCATGATGAGTATTTACCCACTTCGACCAGTGATAGAGTGGAATAATAAATCTATAGTTTATCATACTAGAAACACCCTTAGTATTCCCTTAAAAACCATGTCACTTAAGAAATAAATCCTCTTTAAACAACCTATACATTATAGGTACACTACAATACCCCAAAAAAATATACACAATTATTTCCATAATCGAGTACCAATATATATATCACAATGATGAGAAATACACACCCATCCAGTGGTTTATCTCAACACCAACTATGGCCTTTACAATGTGAACCTTCTCCATACTGATAGCCAACATAATAAACCTAGTATTATTAGTATAAGAAGGCCAACATGCAAAAAAAGTGGACTAAACCACCTTATGGGCTATTATATTTGTACTCAAAACCCCCAAAACTCCATCGACTTATCCATGGTGAGAAAAAATCACCAACATCCTAGGACACACCATCAAAAAACCTCCTTCACCACTCATGGAAATGGTCAAAACCATCCACACCATACCAAAAAATATAAATAACATAAGATCTAATGAATAAATAATCCTGTTAATATTTCCTCATGGCCATAAAACTCTAAAACCGCACAACCAATCCATACTACATGAAACCCACCATTTCCCTCATGAGACTACCCCTTGGAATCTACTAAGAAAAATAATTACCCCAATAAGTTCCATTACCAATATCACAACCATAACCTTGACCATGCCTATTTATTAAATGATGCATAACACATATAAAAACATGAAATATCTAGGGACCACATACAAAGAGTTTTCATCACTCCACTCATTAAGAATATTTGGCTAGTTCTTCCTTAATCACAAGATTTAGAAAAATTTGAAAAAATCCCTGAAATTAGGGTTTTTTGATAAGAGAAAAAGAAATATAGAGAAATATAAAAAGTATCCACATATTTAAAGTTAAAATTTATAATATCTCCCTCCCACTTTACATGACATGTGATTCTGAAAAGAAACAAAGGATATATCACTTATGGAAGAAGAGAAAAATAAGAGCCCCTCTGGGATGATTTTCTATGTTCTGGGTGTTATGAGCCCTAATTTCCCTTTAAAATTTTATTTTTAACCTTTATTTATTAAATTTTAAGATTTTCGAAATGCTGTTCATCTGAGATAAAATTTATAAAACACTATAATTATTCATTAGTTGTCTATAATGACTCATTAGTCAACCAGAATGACTCATTAGTTGTCTAGAATGTCTCATTAGCTATTTAGAATAACTCATTAGTTGTTAAGAACGAATCATTTTTTATTCATAATGACTAATTAGTTATCTATAATGATTCATTAGTTGTCCATAATGACTTATTAGTTGTACAAAATGACTCATACTAATTTTAGACTTATCAATTTTTCTAAAAATCAGCCGTAAATCCAAAAAACCCCCAGAACTAGAAAAATTCATTTTAGGTCCTCTAAATATCTCGAAAACTATAAATAACTATAAATTAATACTAGAAAACTTGCAAAAATATTTATAAAAATTAAACCCCTGATCCTTGACCAACTCCTAAGGTGTATTCCCCAGCCTATACCAACACTTCCAACACCTCCATCGGGTCCCAACACACTTAGTCAAGATAGACCGGACCCAAATCTCTATTAAAAATGCCTAGGACTTTACAAGATTCCCACCATATGATTACTCATCCCTGAGCTATATCGATCACTTCAACCATCCCTTACCAACACCCAAGCATCCTGATTTAAGTATTCTCACAACACTGAGATGATGCTGAACACATCCATCTATTCCCCACATACCCTAACTATCCCGACCAACCAACATAATAATCTGATTCCTTTCATAGGAACTCCCCACCATAGGTATCACCTACCTAGTTTCATATCAACCCAACTATATAATACGACAACAATATCACACCCGTCTAACCTACACAAATCAATCACCCACACATAACCACTAATCATCATCCATCATCATTCCACATCATTCTGATGCCCACTTCTATCCCGTATCATGATTTATGACCACTTGATACTAGATTCCAATACATATTGCATATATCACATACACACATCATGAACCCATACCTAAAACATAAAACCATCATCAACATGTTCACAAAATACCTCTAATGGTAGATAGATCTCCAGCTTGCTCCATGTATGTCAGATCAATCATATACAGCTAGACCAAAGCCTAATTGTTCAATGTATATCTTCCCTACAGAGTCATACTCTTATCTAGTCACTTCCCCCACAACTGTGTGTCTCATACACTACCACAACCGGAGTGTGAAGATGAATACCGACCACCAGTTCCTAGTCTTACCTCAAATCCTTGAGTCTGAAATAGTGCATGAATCCTAGTAATTTATGAGGTATTTTAATAAAACATCTACTAATGCCCCATCCAGTCACATAAACTCCACTTATTTAGTGTTTTATCACACTAATCCCAAATATGACCACTTTTCTCACATTGGAAGCATGTAACTGATGTACCATTCCACATTGGAATCTTTGTACCTCTACTTTGACTACCCTATCACGTCTCCTCATGGCCTCTCTTTTGGATACCCAATACTCCACTGCCCATCTCACCTGAAACCACTATTCTACTCCACGAAATCTCATATTCTATGTTCTACCATTCTATTAGTTATTAGTTTGCTGCTTCCATGAATGACATTAGTAAGAAGATGTTTACCTACACCATAATAACATGACATAAACTATCCTCACACTATCACACTATGATGATATTATCTCCCACCATTGTTGGTGAAAATGGTAAGAAATATATGAACATATCATTATAATATATAAATGATGTCTCTCCCTACTATAAATGCATAAACTCATGAGCTCAGTTCGTCTTCAAATTCTTATGGAATAAGTGCTTGAAAGACATGTCCTTGAAGTCCTTCCATTCTAACCCCTCATGATTTATTGCTTATAATAGTACTCACCAACATTTTTTTACTGGTCTTATAAGCATATATATAGAAAGATTCACCTTACTGTAGAAGTACTGTAGCGTACTGTAGCAGCGGCGTACTGTAGCAACGACGGGCACTGTAGCGGTGGCAAAGTACTGTAGCAGCAGCGGGTACTGTGCAGTACTGTAGTAGTGCAGGATCCTGTAGTAGTACTATTCATAGAATGGGATTTAGGCCATGAAAGTGGGCCTACGGGCCATGTAATGGGCTAAATGCCCACTGGGCCTTCGGGCTATGTAATGGGTCTCCCTCTACCCAGTTAAAAGAGGTCTTTGCTTTGATTTAATAATAAATGAGGCTTCGGCCCCAACCTTAAAAAAAAATATAAAGATTCACCTCTTCTCTAGTGGTGTTTGAATATAGTCAAATATAGTTCGTACTTACTATATCCATCACTTTGCTACTGATGGTCCACCCTCTCCCTAGAACAAAGGAGGATGCTACGACTGGAACTCCCTCTTTTGGTATAACATAGATGGATCAACTCTTTGTTCTCCCTAATCAATTATCTAGATCACTTGCTCTAGGATCTCCTTAATATTCCCGTCTGACCAGTATCCTAGCTCTATTATCCCTTGTGGCTATCCCGTCGGTCTCAAAGCCTATTCCTGTGACTCATGCTTTCTCATTCCCTTAATAACATACTCCAATGCATGACTAGGTGATATTATTTCCCAACCCTCCCAACACTCCAATGGTGGCCATCAAAATAGAATATCTCTGAGGAATTAGATACTTTTCTTAATATAGATATAATAGTCCAAAAAACCCAAATATAGAAATATATGATTACAAATATTACCCATTACCCTTATTTCTCCCTACCATTCCCAAGGCCCATATAATCTTGCCTCGTGGCCCCCTATCCTCCCACATTAGGTCAATACACCACACATTATACACAATTAGGATCACATACCTTGGTTGGATGAGTATAATTACACCAAGAAGCTATATTAGAAAACACTATATTGTTTTTTCCGGACACTTTAATTAGCTGAACCCCTTTTTATTCTAGAACCACCACCACTTATGGGGCTATTTTAGTAGAATGTGACTAACAACTAAAAAATTACTTTTTATTCAAGGTTCCAAATAAAAATCACAAGAAATAAACATATATAATGTGATCCCTACATGCCTAATATAACACATCAGTACAACCAATTCCCACTAAGTAACATCATAAAAAAAGTAATAAAAATAAAATAACTCTACTATAATTATTAAAAAAAATATAACAATCCCATTTTCCCTGGTAACTTGGTCTTCATCTCATACAGGTGCTGGGCAGACACACATGATGTCATCCATATCAAGTTCCAACACATTCTTAAACTCATAGCCTGCCACACCCCAAATAAAAAATTTCTTTTTAATAAACCAAATTAAAATTTTATTGGTAAAAACTACACACTTTTACCTATTTATAACAAAAAAACTCAAGTACAACCTCATAATACCCAAGCTCTGTCACAACTTTATAATGCCTCATCACCCTATAACCACTTGACAATGCCCAAACCGGTAGTGCAATACATAACCTTAGGTGCATATTTAGTTATTCCAAAGGAAGTCGATTAGTAGTGACGGTCTATAGGGGGATAGTGGGGAGAATATAACCTATTAATATAAATAATAACAACAACAACAATAATAATGAAATAAAGTTAAATAAAAAACCACAACAACAAACTAAATATAAACATACGATAAGCCATATAAATACATACTAGTTCATTCCATTGATTCAAAAGTAATAGGATCAACCATGATACGATCACATATATAAATGTACAAAATAAAAAAAATAATTACCATCCCACCACCGAGGAACCATTTTCCCATTTTCAAAGTCATTCCACTTAGCCCGAGCACTATCCACACACCCCTATTGATTAAGATCCAGATGTCAATCATTTCCCCTCACCCAAACCAAAAACCATAAAGTATGTACGTGTCTCATAGGTTCCGTATAGGATATGAGTATAAATCAGTAGGACAACACCATTGGGGTTCCTATCTAATATCCATACATATACCAGTGTATGAAAAAAAATGAAATAAACAATTATTAATAATTAATGACAACACCTACTATACATGTGCTGATCAATCCATGGTGAGTATTTACCTACTTTGACTAGTGTCAGAGTGGAATGATATATTCATGGTCTATCATATAGGAAATACCATCATCCTTCCCATCAAATCAGTTTTATACAATATATACATCCTCTATAACAAACCTATCCACCATAGGTCCACCATGACACCCCACCAACACATATGTAATTATTTCTATAGGATAGTTCCAATATAACTATCAACATGATGAGAAAAAAGATCCCATTTTATTGTCTCTCTCACTACTAACTTTGGCCTCTATGGAATACACATCCTTTATAATGATGGTGAATGCCATCCACCAATGATGCTTAATATACAAAAGACAACACCCATAATAAGTTGACTAAAACACATCATGAGATATTATTTCCATTAACATGACCAAAAAAGCCCCATTTTCCAATACATGGTGAGAAAAAATCACCAACATTTGGCCAAACCATCAAAAATATTATGTTTCCACCCGCGATAATGGCCAACACCATCCACATAGTATCAAAAAACCTTAACATAATCGTATCTCAAAAATAACCCATCCTTTAAATATGACATAAAGCCTATAGAAATATAAAACCACAAAACCAATCCATAATAGAACAAACCCACTATTTCACACATGATATCACACCTTGGTGTCTCTTAGGAGCAACGGATACCCCAAGCAGTTTCATTCTTGGTCTCACAACCATAACCTAGACCATACCTATTTATTTACTAATGCATAACACATGTATAAATAAGAAATATATAGGAAAAAATAACAGGAGTTTTCAGAAATACACTCATTAATAATCTTAAACTAGTTCCACCTTAATCAAAAGATTTAGAAAAATCTGAAAATCCTTAAAATTATGATTTTTTGGTGAGGGAAAAAAGAGAGAGAAATATAAAAATTAGTCACATATAGATGGTTATTCTTAACCATACCTCCCTATTTCTTTAGAAGACACATAAATCTAATAATAAATGAAGGATATATCACTTATGAAAAAAGATAAGAATGGAATCCCATCTCAAATTATTTTCTTGTTCTAGGTGTGAGGAGTTTTAATTTCCCTTAAAAAACATGTTTTTAACCTTTATTTATTAATTTGGAAGATTCTAGAAATATTGTTCATCCGATCCAAATTTTTTAAAAACACTATAATGAATCATTAGTTATCTATAATTAATATTTAGTTCTATAAAATGACTCATTAGTTTTCCATAATGATTCATTAGCTATCCATAATTACTCGTTCACATTTTAGACTTATCTATTTGTCAAAAAATAATATGCAAGTCTGAAAAACTCCCAAAACATTGAAAATGCACTTTTAGGTATTCCAAATATCTCTAAACCCATAAATAACTTAAAATTAAAGATATAGAACTTGAAAAAATATTTCTAAAAACTAAACTCCCAAGAATGGAACAATGCCCAAATCTTATTCCTCAACTTATACCAACACTTCTAATGCCTCTATTAGGTCCCAACACACTTTTCCAAGACCACACCCAACTCGAATATCTATTCCAAACACCTAAAATTTTAAATACCACATATGATAGTAATATTTATTCAAAATTTTAAATTCATATAGAATTGAAATGAGGTTATGGATACACTTAGTTTGTGACTCTCTAGGTCCCTTTCTTAGAGAAACTAGGAAGAAGCATTTAAAGTCTAAGGTTAGCATTTGAGAGTCCCAATGGACTGTGTAGACACAACTGGGGGGTCATTAAAGAATTGTTTGATATTATCAAAAACCAAATATGTCCTTTAAATTTAATCTCTTTTGGTCTTAAACATAAATTATAGTTAAAGTATATGATTTTTATAGTTTAACCTAAAATTAACTTAATGAAATGCTGACACTAAAAGTAATTTGGTTAATGTGTTTTTATGTGGTTAAACTCATCCTAGTAATCCTATACCTTACCATTCTTGGGATTTCCAAGTCACCGATTCTCAACTAAAATGTTATTATTAATGTAAGTGGAGTTATGAAATATTTTTACCCCAACCCACTCACACCATATGACATATGTGTGATATGTTGAAAATACTACACATGTGAATATAAGTTGTATCCTATAACATTCCTTCAAGTTGGAATCCCACTAGTAAGTATTTATTTTCTTTCCTCTACCTTTTTAAGTAGATCAAAAATACTAAATAGGGATGTCACTACAACAAAACACTAATTATATTCCTTAATTTAGAGTCTTAAATTGCAAGAATTTATTCAAACATAACTAATGCAACTCGGCATCTATTTTATTCACTATACATGAAACCCTTTACTATTATTATTATCCTCCTCTCTCAAAACTCATCATTGTAATATTAGGTGAACAAATAAGTCATTTCTCACTCAACATTGACTTCAGTATCTCCTTTCTTCTTCTATTTCTTTGAAATCTAGTTAGTATACATCTTCAGTATAGGTTTATATTCTTCTCCCTTCCTTACTATAAATTTAAATGAATTATTTCCTTTATTCTTCATCCTAGTTATTTATAGTTATCTTAAAAAATACACTCTACACAACACCATAGTGGGTCAAAAAGTTATTTTTATCTTCCTCAATGTGAACAACTATACAGGCGGCTCCCCGATTTTCTTTTGGGTCATTTTCATATTCCATAAATGGGAATAATTTAGATATATAATATAGGTTAAATAAATCAACTACATATGAATCAAATGATATCCCATGTCCTATTACTTTTTCAATATCCTT
Source organism: Viscum album (assembly GCA_963277665.1). Classification (NCBI taxonomy): domain Eukaryota; kingdom Viridiplantae; phylum Streptophyta; class Magnoliopsida; order Santalales; family Viscaceae; genus Viscum; species Viscum album. The sequence continues at coordinate 823,427,854 of OY728165.1, forward strand.
CCTTAGAGAAGTGGAAAAATTTCCCTTTAGTTTGTTTTTTCTCATTTTTGAAACTTAGACCAAAAATATCTTCTTGAATACTTCAGCAAGCTCAACACAATCTTTCTTAAAACCTACCACAAAAACCTTCACATTCCACATTCTTCCTTGGATATATAAAATAAACAGCAACATCACAACATGGGAAGCTTCCTCAATTTTAACTTGAGATCATACTATGAAAACCTATAAAAATTCTATTTGAATATATAAAAAATAGTAGTAACCCAACATTACTTTATTCTCATTATTGAATCCCAAGTAACTTAGTGATATTTTAGAACACTGAATAAATAACACAAGCATCTAATGAACTTGAATTTACAAATTATTTTAAATCTAGAAGTTATTTTTCTTTTAGAATTAGGAGAATTCATAACATCACATCTCAAGAATGCTTTTTATCCTTTTGAATAATTTATGGATATCATCTTCTAGGTCATTCAGCTTGGATGGGATTTTATGGATAGCTCGATCTTTGATGTATTTTCATTTTCATTATTCTTGAAAAAATCAATAATTTATTTTCTTCTTCAAGAAAGTCATATAGGTGTTTTTTTCATTAATCTCAAGTTTAAATCATGGATTAAATAAGATTCATGATATTCTAAACATTAATTTACAAATACAAAATCTTTAAAATTATTTTTTACATGAATTATAAATTCTATAAATTCTTTTTTTGGACTTTAAAATATCTCTCAAAAAGTCCTTCGTTGATATTCTTCTCTATGGCTGAGCGATCGGCTTCTCAAAATTATCAGGTTTGAATAAAAAATCCTTTGATATGTTTATTATGTTTAGAACACTTTATAATATATCTTTCATCATATCATATTATTTTTTTTCTTCAAATATTAAATCTAGAAACTCCACTTTTTATCCAGTAACAAACTCAATTTTTCACCACATTTGGAATGACTCATATGAAGACTTCAAATGAAATATGAAGGGAAAATTACACTTACATAGATTTACAATAACATATACATATCTCTTCATATGAGTCAATGACTCATACCATGTTTACAAATGATACTTACACTACTATGTATGACACATACGCTTTTTCAATTGATTCATAAGCAGTCCTGATTTCACTTGTACAAAATTCATACCTTTGATGTTTATAATGAGATAACACTTAGAGTAAAAATGACTCATAAATAGTGTATAAAATGACTCATACACTTTTCTATGGATTTTCCATTTTTTTAAATCTTGTATTGAAATTCTAGATCACTTGAAACTAAATCAAAGTAACTTACAAATCATCGCATGACTTCTCTAACCTCTCCAAAAAATATTGTACTAGATCAAAATAATTATATGAATTATTAAAAAAATTTCCAACCCATTGAGATCACTTATAGGGACCTTGTCCACCACTTTAGATATCATTTAAGCTTAGATAATTATAGTTTAAATTCCCCTTAAAGATGGCTTCCTCCAACTATTTCCAAACTATTGTAGACAATACTAGAACCTATCCATTATAAATTTCCATGTTCTTACATGAATATCAACTCTATAAATAACCTGATTTTTAAGATTCTATACTAGTTTCGATTCATCTAGATGTTCATTGGGAAACTACACCTCTCATTTTCTTTTCCAACATGATATAGATTCTTATTTTCATTGTTCATGGAATCCAAGTAATTCTTATTTAGTACACACTAACTTACTTCATATTGAAAAATAATATAATCCTATATTCTTAAAATAAAAATGAACTTCAATCCCCCCTTTGGATTTGTTTTTAATTCCAAAATTATCTAAAATTCAATGTAACATTTTCCCCCTAAATTATATTAAATAAAAATGGGGGAAATGATTCTACACCTTAATGAAATTGTTGGTAAGAATTTAGAATGATATTCTTCCCATTTATTGATCCCATAACTTCCAATGTAATGGTGTATCTTCTCAAACTAACTCTTATAAATTTAATAAAATCATCTTGTCCATATGTAATTTATCCACTGTCAAAGTTCATAATTAATCCCATGAGATAAGGGAGGTATCAAACATTCCTTATTAATATTCTATGAACTAACTAACTTTAAGTATACATGAGATAACTTGATATAGAAAACAAGAGTAGTTAATTTATACAACAAGTATATCAATAAATTAACCTCAATATGATACCAACATTCACTTTCACTTCTTAAGGGATACTCATTTTTTTGAAAAGTTTTTAGAACCTGTAATCACTTGAAAAAAATATAAAAAACATTCAAGTTATAAGGTATTTATTCCCATTTAGTTAGATAATAACCCCCTGATAAACATAATATATATGTGTTAAAACAATAATGAGATAATGAAAATCATACCCCATCTTTCAACTTTTTGAGGGGATATCCAAATTTCTATATTTAAGAAGAAAATTTTAAAACTATTACAGATTCAAAAATTTTGAGTGTTCCTCCTCAAGGGATGATTTCCAATATTAATCACCATTAATTCCAAACATTTAAGCACAACCAATCTAATGTGTGAATAAGGTGGGTCTCTTTAGCTTCTCAGTTGGAGCATTGGGATTGATAATTTTTCCTTAACCCATGGAATTTCTTCTTGGAAGCTCCAATAATTTGAGAACTGTACATTATATCGCCTCCATGAAATTCTAAGTCTATTTACTTTTTAGAATCATGGTTTTATTCTTGAATTCACCTTTTTTCTTAGATATAATACACTTCTCATCCTTCGAAACTAGAGCGGTTTCTTTATTTTCCTCTTACTCTATGTTCCTATCCTTTTTAGTTGTTTATTCAATATGATAAAACATTTTTTATTAAAATATTCATCATTATTATCATGCGTGGTTTATTTTATAGTTGAATTTTAGTAATAAAATAAACTATTTCCTTTCATTAGTTTCTCATACCTCCATAAAAATAGCCATATATTGGAAAAAATCATGTCCCACCTAGTTACAACTTCCAAACTTTTAGAAACCTTCGAATTTCCACTTTTGGGTGGCCTCTCAGCTTCTTCAGAAGGAATTTTAACCACCATACCAATCCTACCATCTCTCTCTTAGATTAACTCTTTCCTTTTGGATCATATATTTCTCTCCTTCACTTTGAAATTAATAGCCATATTATGATGGTGCATAATGTGTAATATCTTTACACATAATAAGCACTTCTTCTCTATGGGTATAATATCCCTACAAAATATCTCAATTTACTACTTGAGAGTGACTTGTTTAACAAACTTATTCACTAATTTATTTCTCAAGGTAGACTTGATTTATTTCTTTACCTTCTTCTTAGCCTGTGGTGATTATTTCATTTATTTAGTATATAAATGATAACTAGATATTTTTTACCAAAATTTATCATATAAGTGACCACTTATCATGAAAAACTCACTAAAAATTTCAAGCGATTTAAATTTATTCTTATAAGAAAAATTTCTTCCATTTTTCAAGATCTCCCTTTTTACAGTAGGTTTCCTCATTGTTTTAGCTATGATAACCCTTTTTTAGGCCTTATAACCTTTTAAATATACTGAATTTTATGATATTAAACAATTAATGTATTTCCAAACCTCCAGAATAACCAATATTTACTAATTAATATTATTCTCTTTCTAGTTCATGAAATCTATCCATATTTTTATACATGCTATCTTTGGACCATTTTAGGAACCTTTTGATCTCTATTGGGGGGGGGGGGGGTAATTGAATTATAAATGATTACCTCCACCATTGATTATTTTTCATGTATTATATCTTTTTTACTATTCCAATTTTTCATCGAATTTAATTTTTTTCCTTCACTTCCAATAAAAAACAGATATAGCACTAGCAGATTTTTCAAAGTTGTGGGATACCTTTTTATATGATCTTGAGTAAAAAGCTTCTCTATATGATATCATGATATATTTACTACTATTATGAGTAAATATTTATGAAAATAACATCTCAGATACTTGGTTGGTATCACTTTTCATATCAACAGATTAGAAAGGCTTAGATTGTAATTGTCAAACCCAATTTTTCATTTCTTGGTTTTGATCCACTCCAACGGCCCGAAGGCCTTCAATTTTTTATTATATGATAAAGCCCCCTTTTAGAGATGAAGTGGGTGGAAACCCAAAGACATTATGGACATAGGACAATACACTCTAAGGAAAAAATAATAAAACCTAGAAAAAAAATCATTGAACTGCTCCTCCCCAGTATTTGAACATGAAGAAGCTCTCCAACATTGCAAGGATAATTGGAAAGAAAGTGTCCTATGTCTAGCACATGCCCGATTTGATGGTTGACACCATACCCTCTCAAACAACCAAATCTAGAAAATCTCTACAAAGATGAAGCACCGGATCTGAAACCTCCTCTTAAGTCTGCTCATAAAGTCATTCGGATCACAAACATCCCTACTTAGAACGAAAAACCATCCAAGAGAAAAGACCACCATGCTGAAAGGGACCATTCCACCAAATCAACACATTAAACTCTAATTGATTACCAGAGAAACCCACAAATAACTAAACTCACACCATAAGAAGCTTAACACAACTGTTACCAAACCAAAAGGACCTGCAAAAACCACACAGAAACACTGAAACAGAACTCTCCCCCTTCGAGACAATCCAGATCCATATTCAAGCCACCAGAATCTAGACGAAGGCAAAACCGGAAGCAACGTCGTCACTGAGTAGCAATTTTCCAAGCAGGTCAGAGCAACAACCACGGCTAGCCGAGCAGAAACCGGAAACACACTGACCCACGTCGAAGAACAACAACGTCAACTCGCACCAAAGATCCACCACACCACGCATTTTCCAATCCACATAGAGAAGAAGATAAAGCCACCAAGAAACCAAAAACCAAGCAGTATGGGCTCTGCCGAGATGAGCAGAAACCGATGCATTGCTAAGCCCCGTCGAAGGAAAGACACCGCTGGACCTCGCCATAACTCCGCCGCGCCATGCCGAAACCAAGTCAAACCGAGCCAGAGAAAACTAGAAGATGCTGAATTGGGACCTAAACTGACCGAAGGGGGAAGGAGGAAGGAAACCTAAAGAAACCCTATCCGCCGCCGCAAGAACGAGAGATTTTGCTCAGAGGCTTCTCCAACATGCTCCCTCATCTTGGTTTTGATCCAGTTAGTTGGAAATAATGATCTTTTTTTTTGGGTTTTGGGTGAGATTAATTTTTATTTTTTAATTTAAATATATTTATAATCATCCTACCATGGGTTCTCCATATCTTTTTTTGGGGTTTTTGTAGAAAAGGGTGGTTACTTCAAGATTTGGGTCAAACCGTGAGCCCATTTCCACATTTAAAAAAAAATTTGTTTCTTTTATAACTCCTTCATTTTTTAATATTTTCACCCATTATACTTTACAATTGGCCTAAATTTACCTATTAAAACCATGATACCCATTTTTACCCATTAGGAATTCATAATCATGCTGGATTTGGGTTATTTATTCAGGTATTGGGCTAGCCTGTAAGCCCATTTCCAGTTTTAAAAAAATATTTTTTTTATCTTATATATTATTTATTTTTTAATCTTTTTAGATCATTACATATCTAACTCAAGCAAAAAAACCCTAGGATCACCCCATGTTACATTTTCCCTCTTTGGACATCATCTTCATCGGGGATTAGGGTGAACTTTCCCAAGGTTTCTCAAATCATCCAGATTTGGAAAGGTAATTTTTTTTCTTTCATAAATCATTAATTTTTTTACTGTTTTCCCCCAAATATTATTTCCCTGGTTTTTATATATCTAAGGAGACTCTACATTAATTTCTAATCCATTAACTCTTCTCTATGGGTGTGTATCTAAGGGAATATAAAGTGTCATCCAGTTATTAAGGTGAGTTTCCCTCTCTTTTCTCCTTGTTCCTCACCCCCCTTCCAATTTTCTTAGATATATCTTATCCTAATGTCATCAAATACCCAGGGTTATGTTATAAAATTATTTTTATGGGGGTTTTTCTCATTTGGGGCTGGTATTCATAGGTTTAGGGTTTATAAACCCTCAGAAGGTGTTATCGGGTGTGTGTTTCCTTTCCGCCTTGGTTTTGAGGTAGGTTCTCCCAATATCCAACTTTATAATTCAATATTAATCTATTTATTTATATTTTCACCTTATATGTATGATAGATGTTGTTTATCACCATTTGTTTTAATTATTTAGTGTGCAAGAAGGGTAGTTTATTCCTTATTTTATGAAAATTGTGTTGTTTTGGTTAAAGTGTGCACACTAAGTGTTTGTTTAAATGATAAATTTGCTTTCACAACTAAATTATAATTTTTAGAACATGTTTTATCTATTTAAATAAATTTTTGTCATTAAAATTTGGTTTTATAACATTTTAGGGTTTAATAGAGTTTGTTTTATTAATTGTTGCCTGCCTCGTTTTCAGGAAAGTGCCGGGTTGGATTTTGTGTGATCAAGTTAAAATAAAATGATTATTTTGGATTATTAAAAATATTATAATATTGTGAATAAATATTTTTTGGTTCCTTATATGGGTTTCAATATGGTTTTCGGTTTTATAATGAAGTGAGTATCGGTTTTTAGGCTGTTTTGGCATGTGTTCTCGGTAAATAGCCTATTTGGGACCGTTATAGAAATATATGGGGTTTCAATGCATAACCTGTGTTTTTAGGGGTTTAAGTAAATGTTATATTTCTGAAAATGGAATGTTTATTCCTCTTTATGAATAGTTTAATTGGTTATTTTGATAAATGTTGTTTTTGTAAAGAATTCTTGAAGGCCTGTTTGGCATTTTTCTTGTAAAAATGGTTTTAATGTGTGCTTTATGTTGTATCATTTGGAGCCATTTTATGGTCCATAAAATTGATTTATCAAATTTTTTTGGGGATAAAAATCTTTTTTTATATGTAAATGGTGGTTTTTGTTCTTAAAAGATCATTTTTGAATGGATTTTATGTGCAAAGACTCGTTATAATTCTTGAAATTGTTTTATACAAATTTTAAGCAGTTTATTGATATGTGAAAGAAATGTGAAGCATGTTTATGGGCTGTTTGTGTGTGCATGATTTTTGAATGAAATTTTCAAATGAAAAGTGTATTTTATAATATTTGGAACCTTATTGATCACTAAAGGGAAACCTGAGTATCTTGGTGGGCGGACGTGTACTAGTATGCTAGTGATCCAGAGTGGTTTTATCCCTGTTTCATGTAGCAAGTTTGATGATGAAAATACTAAATAAACTATGAAAATTATGTTGGGGACCACTATATTGTAGGTATTTGTTTCCTACTAGTGGATAGTTCATGAGAACAAATATTTTTTATGGTTACTTTTACACTGAGATATGAGGTACTTGAGGCCCACAATGAACTAGTGCCTAGGGGTGTTCCCATGACTTGTGCTTATTGACTATTTTGTACTCACCATTATCATACAGTGTTTTTGGTTCATAAATTAAGTAGAGTGTGTATTTTATTTAAAATTGTACATTCTTTAAATTATCTCTCTTGAAAATTGTTTTTATTTTGAAGTCGCATCTCTTTGAAATTGGTTACTAGCATTTCCTGGATAGGAAAACTTGAAACCATTTTATTTTATAATGATTATAGCATGGAACCATATTTGGAAAACATAATTTTATATATTATATTTCAAAATTTTAATTTAATTTTATTTTATTTTAAAGGAAGTGCATTGGGGATAGAATATCGGGCTAACTTACTGAGTTTTAAAACTCACACCTATAGTCTTATGTTTTTAGCCCTTATGAAGGTTTCAGCTCGAGTTAGATCACCTTGGGAGAAGTGTGATTATTGTGTTGAAGAGTGACTAGAGGGATAAAATTGATATAGTTAGTTTTCATGTTTGGTTGGTTTAGTTTTTTGGTTCAGTTCTACTTTCACTTACATGTGCAAATAATGTTCAGTTCAACTTTTATATAAATGTGTACTGGGCTGTCTGTTTCTTTCCACTGGTTGTTTAATTGTTTATATGTGGGTGAAATCATTCCCTTTTCACTCTACTGATGACATAGATGATTGTATCCATACCAGGGGGATTGATAATGCCTCTCGGGACTTGTTGCAGGTTGGCCTCAGTGACCACTTCAGGTTCTACTCGGGCTGGTTCATGACAGTAATGTTTCTATATTGTTCAATTTCACCTTCATCCCAAGGCACTTAATATTGAGAATATAATTCTCGTCCTCAACTAAAATAAATATTTCCTAAAATTTAATTTTTTATAATTTTAACTTATTAATCATGAATTTTAGTTTTCTTCAATAAGGATCTATATATCTCTTTTACTATTTTTTCTTTACTTCTAGCTGGACAAACTTAACTTTCATGGAGAATTTATGAAATTTCTCCAAATCAATGAACACCTATTTAATAACATTATAAGAAACTTATTTCTATCATACATTACTCTTAAATTATTTATCAATCAAAGATTTTATTTCATAAAAAATTAAGATAAATTTATCCTTAGCTTCAACTAGTTGAGTGAGAGTCTTACAATTTTCAAACTTCTTAGCTAAACCATCCTTATCACTTCATCATCCTCTTTTAGATTTTATTTCTCATATAGTATCTATTTGATGTAAGTAAAAATTTATGTAATCACTTTAATATAGATATATTTCAAATAATACTTAACCTAAGGATATATGTCTTTAACAAATTTAATGCACCCACTTTCACAACTTTTACTTATTTCACTAGAGGAGTAATAATCAACAAATCTGCTACAATATTGTCTACACTGAACAACCTTAGCTAGTGGTGATTACTCTACATTATTTGAGACCTTTGTTTTATTTATTTCTACTTTATTATTCCTATTTCATTGTTTCTTGGATAAAACCTATAGATCAATAAAAATGTAGATGTAATTATATTCCTTTATCTGAGGTACTACTTCAAACATATCAAATCCACAATTCATGTATATCAAGTAAAAAACACTAGAAAAAAATTTATATACAATCATAGATATCACTATATTTTTATATGAAGTGTAGTAAAAAATAGATCCAAATCATAGGGAACCTTTACTATAATAAAAATTAATAGGCCCAGTGGACTGTGTAGACACACCTGATTGGGGTGAATTAGGTGTTGTCTGATTTCAACAAAAATCAAACCTGTTCTTTAAATTTAATCCCCTTTGGTCTCAAACCTATGATTTCCTTTAAATAATATGTATATTTTTATAGTTTAACCTAACATACACATAATTAAATGAATATATTTAAAGTAAAGTGGTACATATGTTTTTAAAAAGTTTGAACCCTCCCGAGAATCCTAATCTTTACCATGCTTGGGATGTCCAAGACATGATTTGTTTTCTAAAACAATATTATCAATACAAGTGGAGTTGTAGGATGTTTTTATCCTAACCCAATCACACCATTTACATAGGTGTGACATGTTCAAAATATTACACATTTTAAATAAGATGTATCCCGCAAAATTCCTTCAAGATGGAATCCTACCGGCTAGTCTTTATTTTCTCTCCTCCTCCTCTTGAAGTTAATCAAAAATACTGAATGGGGATGTCACTATACCAAAACATTGATCACATTTCCCACCTCATAGTATTTAACTACCATAATGTATTCAAAAAAAAAACTCATGCATCTTAGCCTCTATTTTATTCACTGTACATAGGACCCTTTGCTAATTTTCTTCTCCTCATCACTCAAAACGCACCACTATAATATTAGGAAAATAAATAAATCATAGATCACTCAACCTTAGTTTTAGGAAAATATATCTTATTATATTTATATACAACCTATTTGGTATAAAACTTTAACACATTTTCATATTATTCTCCCTTCCTTGTTACAACTTACATGAAATTTTTTCTTTTCTTCTTCTTCATTGATATTTATAGTTTTCTTAGCACACCCTTTACATAGAACCATAATAGATCAAAAAATTATTTTTATCTTCATTTATAGACACGAATATATAGGTTTATCCCCAATTTTCTTTAGGTTCATTCCCATATTACATAAATATTAATACTTTATAGATATAGTTCTTGGTAAATAAATATACTCTAAATAAAACACATAATCTCCCATATCTCATTAGGTTTTCAATGACTTCCCTCAGTGAAATGAAATCACTTCCCTTCAGTTTATTTTCTTATAATTTTTTTAACTTTTCCCAAAAATTATTTCTTGAATATTGTTTTAGGTTCATCAAAATATTCCTAAAAATATTCCACAAGAATCTATACATTTTATATTATTCCATGGGTGTATAAAATACACCCTAGAAATGAAATAGTTGGAGATTTTTTATTTTTATCTTGAGTGTATCACATGAAGACCTATACAGATTCCATTTGAATCTATAAACAAAAATAGAAACTCATCTTTAACTTCCCCTCATGATTTAATCACAAGTGACTTTGTGACATTTTAGAGCACTGAATAATCAACACAAGCATCTGCAACACTTTTATTTACAAATACATTGAAATATAAAAGTTATTTTTATTTTAGGCCATGGAAATTTTCCCACTTTTTATCTCATGAATCTTTAATTTCCTTATAAATCAGTCTTGGAGATAATATTCTAGTAGAGGAATCACAATTGGTATTTGATGAAAAACTCAAGATTCAATATCTTTTCATCTGTATTATTCTTGAAATTTCAAAAATTCTTTTTCTTTATTAAGAAACTGAAATAGGTGTTTTTTCATCAATATCAATCATATATCATGGATTAAATTATATTTATGATATTATGAAATTAAATTCACAACTCTAGCATTTTTAAAATTATTTTTCATCAGAATTATAAAATTTGGAAACTTCTTTTTTATACTTTAAAATGTCTCTCAAAATTCCATTCTTTGATCTTCTTCTCCAGGGCTTGAATATTAGCTTAACAAAATTATTAGGATTGAATCAAAAACCCTTTTAAGTATTTATGATGTTTTGAACACTTTATAATATTTCTTGAATTACCCTATATTATTTTATTCTTTATATATTAAACCTGGAATCTTTAATTTTTGTTAAAAAACAAACACAATTTTTCATTAAGTCTAAAATGAATCATACATAGAATTCATATGAAACATACTTTAGAAAAATAAAACTTAAACATATATATAATAACTTATATAAATCTATTTATATGAGTGAATGACTCATATAGAGTTCCCAAATGAAACTTATGATGCTCTTAATGATACATATGCTGAGTCGAATTACTCATACGCAGTACTAGTTTCACTCATACATAGATCATGAATTTATTATATTTTCATGTTTCTTATGAGACAAAACTTACATAGAGTACTAATGACTCATAAAAATTGTATGAAAATACTCATACAATGTTTAAGGTCTTTTCCATTTTTGTGATTTTTGTATTGAAATTTAAGATCACTTGAAATTAAACTAGAGGCACTTCTAAATCATATTTGGCCTTCTACAACCTCTTAAAAACATCTTATACCATCTCTAAATAATTATAATAAATATTAAAATAATTATAAACCTATTAATCCAACTTACAAGGACCTTCATCACTAATTAAACTATAATTCAACCTCAGATAACTACACTTCAAACTCCCCATCTAGCTGGATTCTTACAAACATTTATAAACTATTTTAGATATAATTAGAAGCTCTCTATCAACTTTTTTCAATTTATTTCATGAAGATAAGCTCTATAAATCATATAATTTCTGATATTATGTTCTATATCCTATACAACTAGATTATAATTTTCTAGAATCACCTCTCATTTACTTTTCTAACATGAGATAGATTATCCTTTTCATGGTTCATGGTCGCAACTTCATTCTTCTATAGTATACATAAACTTACTTTATATTGAAAAAAATATACAATATAAGAATCTTATAATATAAGGGTAATTTAGATTTTATCAACACACCAAGGTACCCATAGATAAAGAAGTTATTATTGTAATGACATACAACCTCATCAACCTATATGCTTAGTGTTTTTTCTTTTACTTTCTAAAAATAAACTTACCAACCAAACTCCATGGACATATACATAATCAGGTAGTTACATTTCCATCTAAGGGACTGAGATATCAATTATTATTAAATATAATAATGGATAAATCATTCCTCACATTATTCATTAGTAAAATATCAGCCATGATGGACCCCATATACCTTACCTTATCGTGAACACATGTTGTCACAATTTTCATCAATACATTAATATACAAAACTTGTGACATGAATTAATAATAATATTAAAGTATAAAGACCATTAAACATGTTTATAGATAATAATATCCAATGACATATAAAAATGTGTATTTCCTACTAGCGGGTCAAGCTATCATAACCTCATTATCTTGGAGATTACTAAGGATGAACTGTACAAGAAGAAGTCTCAATGTTTTACAATACCCCTACCCCTGATAGACTATATTATCCATTTCAGGTTAGAGAATATAATCTAACCATAGAATAAGTATTTAAGAATACTATTATATAACTTATCGGTTATCATCATTATGGGGAACTCCCATAACATTTTAGTGCAACATGTTCCCTTAGGACATTATCAAAAAAAATTTAACACTGAAGAATAATCATGATGCGATAAAAACATTATTAATATTCAAAACCATGAATATAGGTAATCATAAAGTATATTGAAGTTGGTTATAAGGAAACAAATCTAACAGAATTCCACTTACACTATAGGAAACTACTAACAACCTCCAATTCACTAGCTCTCACATGATCTTCATACCTCTACTGAGATAAGGATTTAGTTTAGGGGTATAAAACTTTCTACTTTATGGAAACTCTAATAACTTCAACCTAAAACCTTTGAGAAAAATTCTTCAAGAGATGATACTTCAAAGTATGTGGTTGATCTGTTTATGTGACCTTATATCCTTTATGAGAGACACTGCTGTAGTATTATCAAAATACAATGTGACAATGCCATTACTATTGGGAACTAAATCTAGCTCTTGGATGAAGATACATACCCAATATACTTCCTTATATATATCATAATCTATAATATACTTGTATTCAATTGTAGAATCAATGAAAACTAGCTACCTTGGACTCTTTTATCTCACAACTCCTTCGTTGTGACTGAAGAAATATCTTAACTGTGACTTTATATTATTGTGATCTATTTGAAAAATAGAATACGTATTTCCCCTAATTACTATCTACATATCTACTTCATACACTATAAACATATACTTAGTATGGCGTAGATACTTAAGGATAGCCTTAACAATAATCCAATGATCTTCACTAAGATCAACATGATATCACCCCCATGTTTAAGGCATAGGTAACATTAATCCTAGTACATTAAATGATATACATTATTGATGCTATCCCATATGCATATGGGATACCACTCATCCTATCTCTCTCTTATTGTGCATGATGACACATTTTCTTGGAAGGGTGTATAACATGTGACACTAGAACCAATCCCCACTTAGATTGTTCCACATTAAATATTTTTATTATTATTTTCAATTTATATACCTTGAATTAGTCCAAGTATCCTCTTAGATATATCATGAATGATCTTGATCCCAAGGATGTAAGCTGCTTCACTAAGTCCTTCATGGAGATGCAATTTTTTTATCTAGTCCTTAATTAACTGTAAGATTTATATTTCATTTCCAATAAGTAATATATCATCAATACATACTACTAGGAAGATGATATTACCACCACTAAACTACTTATAGAAACGTGGATCATATTTTTTCTTTATGAAACCAAATTATATTATGGATTCATCAAACCAAATTTTCTATGACCCATATGCTTTCTTCAATTTATAAATGAATATCTACAGCTTTCATACCTTATTGGAATTATATTGAGTAACAAAACCTTCTAGTTGTGTGATATAAACATCTTCTGGAAGGTTCTAATTAAGTAAATCTATTTTTATATCCATATAAAATATATCATATTCATAGAAAGATATTATAACAAGTAGAATTTTTATTGATTTAAACATAGAAACTGGAGAAAAGGTTTCATAGTACTCTATTACTTGATGCCTTTTAAGGACTTTAGACACTATCCATGATTTATAGGTACTCAATTTACCTTATATATCTATTTTTATTTTGAATACCCATTTTCAACCAATAATATTTACATCAACTGATAGATTGAACATAACCCATACTTAGTTATGATGCATGAAGTCTATCTCAAAATTCTTGACTTTATTCCATCATGAAACTTCTGAGCTTTATGCTATATTCCTATAGGAAATATAATCATTATTTCCTACCAATAAAGAGTTTCCGTCTCTAGTGACTAGATAAACATATATTTTTTTGGTTCTCTAACCTCTCTGGAACTTCTCTATAGTACTTGTGACTCGGGAACTACATATTCCATGGGAACTTTTAGAATTTATTCTTACACAAAATATTTTATATCTTGAGCATCAACTTTATCAAAATACACATTTCTCCCACAATATATTTTAGAGATATACTACCTCTCAAGAAATATTCCATTCCTTTTCACAATGAAATTCTTGTTTGAAGGGTCTTATAGATAATATCCCTTCATTTTCTTAGGATATCCTATAAATATAGACATTTTACCTTAGGGTTCTAGTTTGCTTCATGAATAGGCCTTTATAAATTACTCTCATCCCCATACATGAGTATGTAATAACACAAGTTTCTTTACACTCCAAAAATCAAGTAGAATCCTATTTGCAGCCTAGTTGGCACAAAATTTAATGTGTACATCATAGTCTATAATCCATATCCCCAAAAGGATAATAAAAGACCTTCATGAATCATCATCGACCTCACTATGTCAAGTAAGCTATAAATCATCCTTTTACACACAATGTTCCATAATGGTGTATATGGAAGAGTGGGTTACGATATAATTTGAAACCTTCATAGATAGTTGATGAACTATTTGTTTAGATAATCTCCACCTCAATCATATTGAAGCTTCTTATTCTTCTTACCAAGTATATTATATACTTCATTCTTGAATACTTTGAATTTATTAAATGATTCAGACTTATACCTCATTAAGAAGATATATCTATATCCAATCAATCCATTATTAAAAGAAATGATGTACGAATACACACCTCTAGATTTTATTAGAAAAGGTTCACACATATCTATGTGTACCAATTATAGAAGCTCCATGGCTCTTTCACTCTTACCACTAAAAGGTTGTTTGGACATCTTTCCTTGTAAAAAAGTGATACATATATCTAGTGTTTTTATTTCAAAAGAATATAAATAACCATATTGATAAATATTTTTTAACCACTTCTCATTTACATGGCCAAGATGATGATGCCATAGTTGTGTGTGATATGAGTCATGTGAACCTGATTCATTATCAATTTTCAATAATTTTTTTTATAATCTAATACATAAAGACCATTATTTAAATATTTCAAACCATATCACATGTTGTCTTTATAAAATAAATAGTTTTCATTTACAAATTTGAAAATAAAACTATATGTATATAGGAAATACATAGAAAATATGATTTTGTATCACTAGGTATATAATAATAGTTTTTTAAAACCAAGATCATACCTATTAAAAATAGAAAGTGGTAGGATCCTATAGACATGGTAGTAAGTCATTCTCTTTTGTAATCTCCAAGATCTATTTATAATTTGGAAATCTTATGGAAACTACTTGGTTCTTACTATTGAATACAAATGTGAATGCCACAAGTTTTAACTTATACCAAATTAGTAGATATAGAAATATTTTACTCAATAATTAACACACCTAAATCTTCCATGTACTTCTTTAACTAGGTTCAATTCTTCTTCTAGTGGCCTAAATTTTCACATGAAAAACATAAAACGTCTAATTCATTCACTTGTTTTGAATATTTCTCTTCTTGGAAAGATGGTTCTTGGTAGCCTTAGACATAGAGTGATTCTTGGGTACCTTTGACTTGTTCCAACTTTTATTCACCATAAGGACCATATGTTTTTCAAACATAATGTCCTTATAAACTTGGAAAATAAAATTAAGGAGTTATAAAAGAGACTTATTACTATTTCTTATATTATAATTCCTAATGAAAATGGAGAATATTTAAGGTAGTGAGGATAAAATGAGATCTATGATCAACTCATATAGAAGCTTAAATCCCAAGATGTCCAAGAAATCTATGTTGACAATCATATTGACTACATGTGGACCATATATCTCTAATTCTCCAAGCTTTTATATGAATAGTTCCTTGAAGATCTCATATCTCTCTTGTCTCACATTCTCTTGATAAAGATCCAGAAGGTGAGACAACATGCTTTATAAATATATTTACTCATGTTGCTTTAGGAGATAAAAGGACATATATGATATCATAAAACATTGAACATCTTTCACATCATCAAGATTTTTCATGTCAAGAGGGATATTTCCTCATTACTAGTCACTTTACCTGGCAATTTAGTAATACAAGTTTCCATCATGTATAATTTCTATTCATGGCATAGTATAATTCATAAGAACCTATAGCATTCCTAGAAATTCAAGCTGATAAAAAGAATATATTTCTCTAATATAGATAATAGGGATAAAGTATATGTCACATGAATTTTACATTTTTATAATAAGATAATATTTTAGTACTTTATCTGGATTACAAAATAAGATAATAAAATTTAATTTATTAATATCCCACTATTTTATCAAAACCCAATACCCCTCACCATTGGTTTTGGAATATTATGTTTCATGGATATTTTAGTGGAAAGTATCCATATATTCCTTCTCACAACCCTTGGTTTTGATAAGCTATTCTAAGGTATTTAGGTAGGAAAGTCTTGAAAAATACCTTAACTCGTAGCTCCTTGATCTGTTGAGTGGACCACCAAATCCTAAAGTTTTAGACTGGGATTTACACAACAATTGCCTCTTAGTTACACGAATTCCTACTTGGGAAGTAAATACTTAATGATAAATAGGATAATTCAACCCAAAACTTATGTTAAAACTCCCTAATAATTGAAAGGACCCTGAATTAGGCCAGAATAGTACTTTGAACTAAGATTGAATCTTAACTAGAGTAATGAAAATATTTTCTAACTTATTATTTGATTTGATGGATTTTTATATTTATGTATAAATTTTCTATTTTATTATTCATATATGCTTATTAATATTTAGTGTATTTTACTTAAGTGATTAACCATGTGTAGATAAAATTTACGCGTGACCCAATTTTATTTTAATTCTATCTTGCATGCTTGTTAGTTAATTTTTTTAATGAGAAAGTATCCATAAATAATTAACCATGAGACTGATTTAAATAAGATAAATAATGTTTCATGATCTTGAGTTTTTCTAATGGATAGTTCATGAATAGAATGATAAAACAACCCTTAACCTTTGGGATATAAATCCTGTAACCGTGCTAGTTTTTAGTGGAAGAAATATACCAGTGCACTAGTGTTCCTTTTGGATTGGTTTTACCTTGGATCCAAATTTGGACTACCTCCCATAAATTGAAAGATCCATCCTTTACATATGATTTTACTCACACATAAGTGAGGGGAAACAATGGAATAATTAAGAGGGTTAACATAAAAGAAACCATGGATATGGAGGTCCTATATAGTATAGAGGAAGGGATGCCATGTAGAATATCATTTTAATTCAATAATAATAAATTAAATGAAATCAATCACATAAAAAGATTGTTCTAAGATCATGATCATCCCCAGATAAAATAAATACACAACTGTAAACTATCTATCATTCAATTAAATTAATTTTTTATTATTAAGATAAAAGAATATAAATAAATTCAATAAAAGAATCGATTAATTAATAATTTTATCTTAATGTCCATCAGAATAGTCTTGGAGATTACTATCATATGTGGGATTTTGGCTAGTAAAATGAATTCATTAATATTTTCATATAATTACATGGAATTAATTGAGTAGTTATGAATTTTGAAAATCTTGTTACATAGTAATATCACCAGCTTCTATCCATGTAGTTTGTTTTTAAGGTTGAAATTAATTAATATTTTTCATGTAATTTAATTTTATTAATTATTGGGTGACTACATGGAATATAATAATGAGCTACATGTAATATAATTCTCCTATAGTGTGAATGAGATATATTCCTATGGACTCAGTATATATCTTAGCTATGATACATGGTGGGTACTAACAAGCCACGTGTAGTGTATTATACGTTTTGTTTTTTTATGAAAACCTCCTTGGGAATTGACATGTTTTTTAGCTATTAACATTACATAGGTACACAATTTTTATGCCAACTACATGGTGTGTAACCACTTTGTTTATCGACTTCCAGTCCTACACGTTGTGTATTAATACCTGACACACATTTAACAACATTGATTTCATGAAAATCTATACAAAAAATGTGTAGACTACAAAATTTGTATTCCATGTACATGCTATGCTGTATAACAAACCATGTTCTAGTCTGGATAGTCAACATGTGATTGTGTAATTACAAATAGAATGCTGATCTATAAGGTGATCAGTGTATCCTACATCCCATCCTAATGCAATGAACCTTGGTACAAAGTGTGTAGTTTTAAATTAAACACATGTAACCATGTTTATGGCCAGAACCTCCGACACCTCTTAATGACATCTTTAATCATTATTCCCAGATGTTAACCTATTTAAGATCCTATGAAATTTGAATGAAACATTTTTAATTTTTGAAAATGTTAATTGATTTATAAATTAAAGAAAAAATAAACCTTAAATGAAAATCTAACAATAAATATCTATAATTGATCAATAATAAATAAATAAATATAAATTATTATGCAACTACTTTGATACCATTTGATGGTTTTGGGTTGTAGTGGAAGTGGTTAAACCCGTTCCCAACAATGTAAATTCATCATCTTCTTTGGATTTCTCCTCAAAACTAGAATAATAACAACCATATAATCCATGTGATTGAATCTCCACATGTAATTTATTATTAATTTCTGTAAATAAATAATTATATTGTGTTGAAATTATTTATTTGTTGATGAATTGTATAATATATTCACATCGTATCATCATTGTGTTAGAGGATTCAAGGGTACAATCCCCCTGGCAGTGATCCAAATAAGAACCATGAACCTCTAAAAAACACTATAGAAATACCTGGGTGATTGCATGAAAGATTATAATTCTTGCACTGTTCATTATTGATCTCCATAAGAATCACTTTGAGGTGGAAGGATTCTTCTTGTTCTCTCTAGATTCAAGAGGGCGAAGATGATAATTTCTCTATGCTCTTAGGAGTGCTTTATAGGAGTATATCTCTAGGGATTAAAATAATCATATCCAAAACTTCATTTTGAACAATGAATATTAGGGTTAAAATGAATAAATCACATATAGGAATGATATTTATTAAACATGTGAAATTCAATATAGGAAAACAGTCGTTTTGCAGCAGTTTTTTCGCAGCGGTTTAAAAACTGCCGCGAAATGCCTTAATTTTTTTTTATTTTAAATATTTTCATGGATTAGAGGCAGTTTTTTAAAAAACCTCTACGAAATAACGGCGGTTTGGGTAAAACCGTCACGAAATGAAAGGAAAAAAACAAAAAAAAAACATGAGAAACCCCGAAATCACTAAAACGACCATAACTTTTGATCCGGGAATCCGTTGTAGCGCCACGACTAGTCAAATCGAAAATAATGAAGAGATCTAGAGGCATGTATAATCAAAACCATGAGATGGTCTAAGGTGTGGAATATATGAGAGTTATAAGAAAGTTGAAAAAAGTTCTCCAACTTCAAACGACCATAACTTTTGCTCTGGGTGTCCGTTTGGGCTCTACCACATATCAAATCAAAGATAGCGAAGAGAGATATGCACCAATTCAACACAACCAAAAATTTGTTGTGTTTTTCGACCACAAAAACCCCTCAGAAGGCCTTTAAAACCCTGTTTTCTTCACCAGTGTCCCGTTGAACTTGTCTTCAAACGGACCTAACTTTCGATCCGCGTGTCAGTTCAGACTCCTCCACCTGCCAGATCGTAGTTCGTTCCATGAGCTTCAGTTTGATTGGTCGTGGCACCCACATAGACTCCTAGATCATAAGTTATGGCTTTTTAGTGGGTATCAGGTTTGTTATATTTTTCGATGCCTCGTTTCTAGCACCTCTTCCCCGTCAGTTTTTTTTAAATGGTCCTAACTTCCGATCCGCTGGTCCATTCGGTCTCTTTCACCTATCATCTCGAAGATAGTTTTAGGATCTTTGATTTGACTGGTCGCAGATCTGGAACAGACTCTCAGATCATAAGTTATCTCCTTTAATGTAAGTCCTCCATTTTTTTCACTTTATGACCGTTTTGACGGGTTTTAACAGTTGCTCCATTTATTACTATTTTTTGGATTTCCACGACTTGTTATCATTATCAATGGTTTTTTGTGGGTTATTATGATGGTTATGTTGAAGTCTTAAGGGGTTTTCCAGTGTTCTCATGAGTTTTCAGGGGTTCTCATGCTTTTTAATGCTTCCTTCTTCATGCTTCTCCATCTATTTTCATGGGTTTTCATAATTTTTCATCCCTTGTCACGCCATTTCATACTTTTCATGTGTTTCATTTATTATGTATTATGTATTATGTATTATTTATAATATACTTTAATTTATTTATTATCTATTATTTGTTACTAGTTATTTATTATTTATTATTTATTATTTATTTATTATTTATATTTATTTATTATTTATTATTTATTTATTATTTATTATTTATTATTTATTATTTATATTTATTTATTATTTATTATTTATTATAGATTATTTATTATTATTATTATTAATAATAATATATTATATATTATATATTATATATTATATATTATATATTATATATTATATATTATTATTTATTTATTATATATTATATATTATATATTATATATTATATATTACAAATTACAAATTATATATTATTATTTATTTATTATTGTTTATTGTCTATTATTTATTATTTATTATTTATTATTTATTGTTTATTATTTATTGTTTATTATTTATTGTTTATTATTTATTATTTATTGTTTATTATTTATTATTTATTATTTATTTATTTATAATCATTAATTATGTGTTATTTATTATTATTATTATTTATTATTATTATTTATTGTTTATTATTATTATTAATTATTTACTATATATTATATATTATTATTATTATTAATATTTTATTTATTATACATTATATATTATATATTATTATTATTTATTATTTATTATTTATTATTTATTATTTATTATTTATTGTTTATTATTTATTAATTCCTATTTATTATTTATTATTTATTATTTATTATGTATTATTTATTATGTATTATTTATTATGTATTATTTATTATGTATTATTTATTATTTATTATTTGTTATTTATTATTATTTATTATTATTATTTATTATTATTTATTGTTTATTATTTATTATTTATTATTTATTATTTAAAATTTATTATTTATTATTTATTACTTATTATTTTTTATTTTTTATTTTTTATTTTTTATTTTTTATTTTTTATTTATTGTTTATTGTTTATTATTTATTATTTAATATTTATTATTTATTTATAATTATTAATTATGTGTTATTTATTATTATTTATTATTTATTATTTATTATTTATTGTTTATTATTATTATTTATTATTTATTATTTATTATTATTATTAATAATATTTTATTTATTATATATTATATATTATATATTATATATTATATATTATATATTATATATTATATATTATATATTATATATTATATATTATTATTTATTGTTTATTATTTATTTTTTATTTTTTATTGTTTATTATTTATTATTTATTTAATAATAATTATTAATTATGTGTTATTTATTATTTATTATTTATTATTTATTATTTATTATTTAGTATTTACTATTTACTATTTACTATTTATTATTTATTATGTATTCTTTATTATTTATTATTTATTATTTATTATTTGTTATTTGTTATTTATTATTATTATTATTATTATTTATTATTCTTTATTGTTTATTTTTTTTATTTTTTATTTTTTTTATTTTTTTATTATTTATTATTTATTATTTATTATTTATTATTTATTATATATTCTTTATTCTTTATTATTTATTCTTTTAATTTCATAATTTCATAATTTTATTATTTTATTTTCATAATTTTATAATTTATGTAAATATTATTATAATTTATGTGTTATTTATTATGATAAACAGTAAATAATAATAAATAACTCAATAAATAACTAATAAATCAATAATTAGTAATTATTAATTATTGGTTATTAATTATTGATTATTTATTATTGTTTAATTATTATTGAATTTATATCTATTAGTTATGTATTATTTGTTTTTTCAATTAGTATATATAAGTATATTAAATTCTGTTTATTAACCACATGATGAGCTTACTGGAGTGATAAAGTCTTTGGAAAATATGCAAGAGGTTAGGGGTTCAAATCTCACCGCCGCAAATAGTTTCCCGACACACAATTTAGCGGCGGTTTAAACCGCCGCCAAACGGAAAAATAAACCGCCGCTAAAGCCTTATTTTGCCGTAGTGATTCATATATAATTTAATTGATGTTCTAGATGCATTTAATGTGTGACCCTCTAGACCCCTTTCTAAGTGTCATTAGACATAACTACCTAAAGTCCAAGGTTAGCATCTAGTAACATGATAAGACACCCATAGAGAAAGAAGTTAGTGTTAGAATTATAGACAACCACATATGAATGTACACTATGTTATATAATTCCCTTATCATGATATCTCTAATCCAGAAATTTTCACACACTGTCATCAACCTATATGCCTGATGTCTCTTTGTTTGAATTTCCAAAAATAAACTTTCTAATAAAACTCCATGGATGTGGACTTAATTAGAAGTTTAATTCCCATAAAAGGGTCTGAGATATCAAATTCTATTATATAACAGAAGGGAAAAATCCTTTCTCATATTATTCATTAATACAATATCATTTATGACACACCCAACGTATCCTACCTCACCGAGAATATATTCCCTCCTAGTTTTTGTCAATACATCAAAGTACATAACTTATGACATGAATTAATAATAATCTTAAAGTCTAAGTACCATTACACACATCCTTATATAGGAATATCCAATGAAATATATAAATATGGATTTCCTACCATCAGATCAAGTTATCAAAACCTCATTCTCTTGGAGATTATCAAGGAATAACTTTATGAGAAGAAGTCTTAATGTATTTTAAGCCCCCTAAAAATGATATATAGTATCATATGTGTCCCACTAGATGATATCATCTAACCATATAATAAGTATTTTTTTATATTAGCTTATCACTTATAGGTTCTCAACATAGTAAGGAACTTCTATGATCTTTCAATGTGATTGGCACCCTTAGAAAATTATCACATATAATTTCATACATATGAACAATAATGATGTTGTCATAAATTTATTAATATTAAAAACCATGAATACATATAATCATAAAGTATATAGATATTGGTTCTAGGGAAGTAACTCGAACACAGGGTCCCTTGTTACTTGGGTTGGGTAGGTTTTTTGGAAGGAGAGTTCAGTTGTAACTAAGTTTACCCCTTAATGAAAGATGCAATGTGTTACCCCATAGATTAGGGCTTAGTTAGAATAATTTAATTTCCATATGTTGTGATTGTTTTTTATTTCATGTGCTTTTATTTCTTGTTCATTATTTACAAAACATCTTGTTGAAGAGCATGAAGTTACCAGAAGAAATTAGGGTGAAGGGAGGAACAACATGGTGGGTAGGGTGTCTATTATTCTTAGTTATAAACATTGAATCCATAGGTATGTGACATGATGTTTTATGTCCTTCAGGGTGAAATGTTTCATAGATTGAGGTCTATAATATAAATTCCAATAATAGGAGGTTGGATAGTTTTTATTCATCTATTATAAACCTTGAAAGTAGCATGGGACACTTGGTTTCTAGAGGATGCAAGTGGCTGGGAAAATTCATAGCAACTGGTATCAGAGCTACCAGATGGCTCCTTCCAATGGTATCAGACCTCATTTTTTTCTAATGACTAATACCCAAACACCCCCACATGTGTGTGTGTATCTCTCTCTCTCTCTCTATGTGTGTGTGTATTCTATTTTTAGGATGTTTGGTCCCTTTATTTTATAAAAAAAAATTTTATTTTAATGAATAAAAATTAAAAAAGTGTTATATTATATAATTTTTTTTAAGAAAATGAATATTAAAAAAATGAAGAAAATTAAAAATAATTTTGATTTATTAGATAATAAAAAATTGAAAGTTTATTTCAATTAGTTTTTTAAAAATTTAAAATAATTTCTAAAATATTAAAAAATGAAAAAATTATGAATTAAAATATAATTTCAACGTTCCTTCCAAAATATAAATTCAAAACTCATAACTTTTTTAGTAGGATAAAATTATACCAGATAAAAAATGAATAAAAAAATAAAAAATTAATTTTTTGATTAAGAATAAACCTATACACATTATAATTCATTTTTAGGAAAAAGAGTGAAATTTATATCTATATTTTTTATGAAATAGTGGAAAAATTCACTAATTCTGATGATTTATAATATTTCAATACCACAGTGGTTAATGAAAATGGATGAAATCAATTTCAAAGAAAAAATTGGTGTTTATTATTATTCTCCATATTGAAAATCCATCCAGTCCATATGCGTAGTCCAAAGTGCACTAAATTCGAGCATCTTACGCAACCTACATTCTCAACAAAATGAATTTAATACAGTGTATAATGAAAAATTGTCTATGAGTTGGTTTGGGATCAGATCCAAATAATATAATTTCCTTCTAAATTCCCACTCTTAGTTTTGCTTCTCCGCCTTTCATGTTTGATTAACCACATGCCTCCAATCAACTGAGCAGATCCAAATCACAATTGTTACAACATAGTAAGAAACTCCCCACCCCTCCCACTGATCTACCATCCATTTAGAGACTAAAATATCGAATAAAATTTTTTTATGTTGTAACCACCAAGTTCCCCATTATTCTAAGATGGGGGGAGGGTGAAACAGGGTGAGAATTTTTTCTCATAGAATAAAACTTATTATCAAGTTACACAGACCTCATAGATCTATTGTAATATTGGTCCCCACTAACCAACATTGTCACCCCCAACATCTCATTTTTCCCTTGTGTCACAGTTTAATAGGCACTAATAGTTTCTCCATAGACACATGTCATTCCCTATATCAACTCACCCATGTGCTCAAACAACCACTTATTATACTAATGATTTTCCACACTTGATAACACACGTTCTTCCTGAGTCATTTTTCCTCAGTCACACACTCCTTAAAAAACTTCCCAAAAGGTCACCCATTCTAACACTACTCTATAGAAATCATGCTTAACTATTGATTTATAATTATAATGGATCATAAAAATAAATTTACACCTTATTAACACGAGTATTACAAATTATTATTTTAATTATATATTTTCTAGGGGTATTGTATATCTTATATCAAACTATCCAAGTGCATCATCTATTTAAGAAAAAAAACACAAGGAAATAAATATTTTACTCGGTTCACCCAAAAGGGTTATGCTAAAGGACTATACAATGACAATGTAATGATGGGACAAAAATATATTAACACACTATTATGTAAATATAATTTTTAGGATTAGTTCACTAAAAATTACAAGGATCACCACATCTTCTTATCTCTACAATCACTACTTTAAGATAGGATAATGAAAATTGGATCATTGGATGTTACACTGAAATCATCAAAGAAAATCAATATACCAAACGGATGTAGCTGTTTCTCTTTAAACTGATCTCTTTATGTTGCTCCAAATATTAAAAAAATATTATATTATTTATCCCTATCACAATAATTCTCTCAAAATATCATATATTCAAAATTTCCTCTATGTGTTTTATATTCCATGTTATTCATTTAAATCCTTCAGTATCTTCAAAATTTCTCCTCCATACTAGACTCAGATATTATGCCACATGTCACCCAATAGTAGGCCTTAAAAATATCCAAAATTATTGATTCAAATATCATATAAATATTCATATGTTTCTATATTTTAAATGATCCACATATCATAAAATTGTATAGATATCCTGAAAACCATAGTGTAACAACTTTAATCATGATGTATTTTTTCAGTCAATGCATTAACTCCAAAATCATGGTATTTAAATATCATTTTCCTTAATTTTTTTATTCCCTTAATTTTATATTCATATCTAAGGAAAACTATGAAGTAGTTTCATACCAATCATGATTTGGTTTTTTCATGAATTTTCTAGTAGTTTATCCTAGATAAACATATCCAAAACCATGATCATTAATCCATTATAAATTGTTTATGTGAAACACAAACTCAATATCATTCACAACCATAACATGGTTTAATACTCCCATGGTGTGAAAAGATTTTTCAAAACTAGATTCTAAAAAATGCCATGATCCATGACTATAGTTTAAGAACTATGACATAAGATAGTAAAAAATTATGAGGTTCATCTCCTTGTGGAATATAATGGAAAACAATTGCTTTATTCTATTCTTCAATAAAGACCATTATGGAGATCACATATTTAACAACAATGTAATTTTTTATCCTTTATAAAAAAATATTCAAATACCATTAACCTATATCAAAACTTCTTAATGTCTATAACATACTCATATTTAAAAATTTAAGACCATTTTAAAAAAACTTACTTTAAATTTGTTTCAAAATTATCATATTTTGATAATTATAGGATCAAAAAATCACCCAATTTGGGTTTGTTGGAAATTTATAAGTTTTTCATGCCTTTAAATGTTTTATCGACAAATTTCATAATATTTAGTAACTTAAAAACAATAATTTAAAATCAAATATATCACTCTAAGTATATATTATTTATTCTTGGTGTATGAAACAAGAAAATAGAAAAATTTATAAGCTAAAGATCACACTCTGGTCTTCATACAACTTTACCATTCCATTAATATTCAATAATATATTCCAGATAGATATTATATTTCCCTTTATTAATTCCTCTTGTACCAAAATACTTCTACATTCTATGATAATTTATCCCCTTAAGATTTGATTATATACTTTAAGTATATTGACGCGTTATCCCCCTCATAAAAAACCTAAAGGATAAAATTTTTTAAACCAATAAAAATTGATAAACCATATTTAAAAATAAAAACATACATAGAGAGGGGATTTACCAAAACCTCCATAATATTTATAAGGTGGTAAAATTATAAGATTAAACTAATGATTCCTAAATTCTAGTTTATCTAATGATTTTGTAAAAATATACACCACTTTTTGATTCATTCCAATATGATCTCCCTTGACAACATCTAGTTATAATTTTACTTTGATAAAGGGGAACCAAATTTTAATATTCTCAGTGTATGATTGTTGTAATAGATCATTCATAAGATCAATGACACTTTTTTTCATAGAATATAAAAATGGGAATCTTTACATCATCACCACAGTCTTCAAACTATTTCTTGATACAAATTAGTTAAGTACATTCCTTCATTATAGAAATATACTCTGATTCAACTATATTGAGTGAAGTACTCCCTTGTTTCTTATTAAGCCAACATGTGAATTTTCTACCAATAAATAATACTACTACACTTATATATCTTCTATCTATAGTGTTTTGAACCAAATCTATATAAAACATTCCACTAAGTATTTCCACTATCTTACATTATACACCGATCCAAAATAAAGGTTATTTTCACATACCTCATGATTAATTTCACTTCTATAAGGAGCTCTTCGAAATTGATTTAAAACCATATCACCCAACATGTATCATAAACAATATCTAGACTTTTATAGTAAAATATGGAAATATTTTAATAACTATCTTGAATAATGTTATATTAAAATCTTTCCTATCTTCTTACTTTCCAAGTTTAGTTCCAGTGGTGGTTATAGTTGAAACCGGATTATAATATTTCATGACAAATTTTTCAAATATTTATCATATATATTTTGAGAAATATGTGTGTAATAACATATTTGTATTATTTACAATGTAAGTAAATAAGTGAATTCTCTGATAATATAAATTTTGAACTTCGATCTCATCAATTTTTCAAACTCTTAAACTGAATCCTTCTTTATTCCACCCAATATTATTTCATAAATATAGATGAGTACCATTAATTATTCTTTATTTGATCATTTTACATAGAGGTTTTGATTGGAACCACCTCTATTGAATTATATTATCTTCAAGTATAAATCAAATAAATCATACCAAGTGTGTAGTGTTTTCTTTAATCCATAAAAAAATTTATTAATAAGGCACACCTTTATTTCATTTTTAATACATTGAAAACCCACTAGTTATTCAATGTAGACCTTATTTTCAAGAATTCCATTTAAAAATTCCATTTTTTTCATCCATTTGATAGATCTTGGACCCCTTTTAATTTCCATCTATAAAATAATTATATTTATTGACATCTCACCACTAGTGTAAATGACTACTCAACAAAAATACCTTCAATTTGACCATATTATTCACAAAATATCCTCACCTTATTCATAATAATATAACCATGTTTTTCAAAATTATTTTTTAATACCCATTTTGTTCCATTGACTTTTTGAACATTTTTTCTCCTCACAAGCTCCAAATTTGTATTATTTTCAATTTTATTGTGTTCTTAATTCATGGAATTAACCCTAAAATCATCATTTTATTATTATTGAAATAATATTGGATCTAATTATAATAAAAATAGTTTTTATAAAACTCCCCATTATTTGAGTTTATGTTGGCCTTTTTTTGTCACTAATGATATTGGATTCATCGATTTCAGAGCCATTTTTGTCTCCATTGAGTACGTGATTGACTCATATTAACTCCTTTATTCCACTTCCAATACAATTCCAGATTCTTCCTAATGTGATATACATTGGGGTTCTCTATGAATTAGTTTATGATCATCCTCTTCCTCACATATTCCATCTATATTTGAACTTCATGATTTAGTTCTAGATATTTCTACAATGACTATCATATCATCACTTTAAAAAATATTTATGATACTTTGATTAAACGAATTATAGGATTTAATTTTGGTTGAATAACTAAAAATAATCTCTCATCTATTGAATCACTATATTTTCTATGTTCACCTTCTTTGTTCTAGATGTAACACTTATGTTCAGATACTTCAAAATTCTTTAGAGTTGGTTTTCTTTCATACCACATCTCATATGGTTTCATTTTCACTTAAAGTCACTACAAAGCAATATTTTGAGTATATATTGAAACTTTCACCAACTATTTCATATAATACCTTGTTATACCACTCTCAATGATTATTTTTATTTCTATATTATTCACCATGATATTCTTACTTGTAAACACACCGTTTTATTATGGAGTTATCATGGGTTATTTTCATGACCTCATACCTCAAAAGATGCCCCTCCTGATCTTGAAATGGAGAAAGAGAGATAATGACCTCTGAGTCCTACCTCCAGTAGGCCTCGAGGAGGTGACCAACACAGAGGGTATACAAATCTCACAAAATGGGAGGCATTACCCTTTTTATAGTAACCAAGATTGGTAGATAAGTTGTATCAACCAAAAAAAAACTCCAATACATATATAAAAGAAATCTAAAATCCATCCCACAAGAAAGTTTAAAAATACAAATGTTACAAAACAAAAGTCTCCAAAGTAAACACCAAAAGAAAACATAAGCAGTGACACATCAACTATCCCCAACATCTGAGCTAGTAATTTCCAAAACAGTACTCATAGTCCTCCTAGAAACCTAGAAGAAGTTTTATATATGTAGGGTGAGCATAAAAGTATACTAAGTAGGGAAAAACCAAAGTCTCTCATGCACAAGTGGAGAAGCATACTAATGCCTTTGTGAGAAAATAGAAGAAACCAGAAGCACCTAACAACATATACTAACCACCCCATACTAACCAAAGGATAACTCACCAAATAAAGCAAGTCAAGTAAGGAAATATAGAGAACATCTATGATAGGGTACCTTGTACCACTTTTCTATTGATTATATGCTCTCAAACCCTAATGGAAGACGTCCTGGTGCTCCCACCTCTTCAGAACATACCACACCACATCCCACCTGCAAACACCTAGGCCTCATAACCACACCTCACCCCACTCGTAGACACCTGGTCCACAAACCAAAATACATACCGAATACACCTGGGAACCACAACACATCTCATACCAAAGACACCTTGTAAGAACAACTCATCCGCACACACCTGGGCCTCACAAATCACAACCTGCCTGAAGATTCTTGAGATATCATTGCCTGGAAGAGGGAGAAGGGAAGAGGGGGTGGCTCTCCAGCCATCCTACCATCAAGATGTCTTTGAAAGACACCCTCTTCCATGATAATGGGGGTGTTCTACGTATATCTCTCAACTTGGGTGAGGTCCATATAGAAATCACAAGGAAATACATGTATATATATAGTTACCAAACACTCAGCCCCAAGCTATGGGTTTCCAAAACATACAACCAACCCACAAAAATACCTTTGATACTACCTCTGAATATACATATCAGGACGAATGATGGTCACTTCTGAGGTTGAAAAAATAAATACCCATAACACCCAATCGTTTTGATGTTATTAATAATTTACCAGCTATTCCATCCCTACATGGGAAACTTACAACCATAACACACAACCAGCCTCACAATCAAGCCAAAGAGAGGAAGAAAAATATGATAAAGCATCCCAATCTACATTTCCTCTCCAATAACACCCATGCTGACCACTGTAATCATCATTATTCAAAGTCCCACCACCCTATCCTTTCTCTCAACAATTAAACCCCCAAATTACAGCCAAAACCCACAATTCAACTCATCACAACCATACTCGGTAGCCCCGTTGCATATCCACACCACACTCATAACATCCATAAACATCCATCTCCCTAAAACAAAACCATCAGCAGCCCCTCTTCATAAACATACCACAACCCAACAACCACAACACAGTCCAGATGCAGTCCCAATACATAACAAGTTCATCCATTCCACAATCAACCAATCTTTGAACCTAAGATTCCATTACACCACCCATACCACTCCATAAAAACAACCACACCAAACACTAAAAGTGTATTCAGATTTAGAAACACCCATTTTTTAATTCCACTTTCATTATTTAGGGGTGATCACAGAACTAGTTCAATCCTGGGGCATCCATTTATTTAACTGGGTATATGTTATTAGTCAAATATCAAAATTTAAAATAGTAATCTATAATCCATATAGGTTCACAAACAAGGACCACCAACAACCATGATTTTCAAAAGGACACAACCCATACAATTCAAAACATGGATCAAAGAAAATAGATAAAACAAATGATCATCATCATCATCTTCTAAGACCATCATTTATTACTAAGGTAACAAAACCCGTTATCATAACATGTCCATTAATCTTCACAATAGCCTTAATTAAGATTGGTATTAGACCTCATGCTCAAAGATACATCATCTTATCAACATACATGATAGAAAATTAAAATAAAGACTAAGGGATCCCTACCTTGGAGAACAAACTATCAGTAACTCCTCTTTGTGCCAAAATAGGGGGGTGTGCGAGTAACAAGAAGACTCTAAGGGAAAACTAGATCTGAATGCCAAAATACAACACACAACTCCACGAGGAAGAAATTATATAGTCAAAATAATATAAAACTAAAGGGTTCAAGGAAGAGGGGATCTTGGATTTAGAAAAGGTTAGATTCTATATCAATAGAAGGGAGATGATTTCAAAGTACTTAAAAGTTAGGTCGTGGACAAGACCATGCAGATTGTCCATTTCTAAGTCTCAGTGCATTAGAATATTAAATATATAATTAATATACTTTAAAACCACTTAATAAATGGTCAAACAAGGTTTTAAACTCAATTTAAATTAAATAAAATGTAAGAGGGGTGAAACTGAAAAATCTGGAATAAACTGGAAATGAATCACCATTAGAAATGACTCATCGATGGGTGAGTCACCAAAAAGAGTCACTGACTTGACTCATTGACCCGAGTCACCATTTACACCTACTGATGCTTTACTAATCATTGCCAATCTCCAACACCACCTATCGATGCCACCTACCAATGCGAGCCACTAATACGACCTACTAATAGTGAGTCCTCGACGCGACCTACCGACGTGGCTCACCGACGCGACCCACTGACAGAGTGTCACCACCGCCACTCATCAACACCACCCACTGATACCTGACTCACCGATGTGACTCACGAATACCACACATCAATACCTGACTCACTAATTCCACTCACCGATGCCACCCACCACTACCTAACTCCCCAACGTCATTCACCATTAGAGTAAATGGAAAACTGGAAAACTCTTGAAATGAGTCACTGTGACCTCCCAGAACACCTCAAACACTAAATTTTCAAAAAGGAATGGACATGAGAGATCTGTGAAATTACATTAGATACCTCTCAAACTATTATTTCTCTTAATAATTAAAAAACAAACCCAGAAGAAAGAGGGATCTGAACAACCATCCTGTGAGATACCTTTTAAGGATAAACCACCCTTTACTTCTCGTAAGATGAAGTGAAAAATCGACATCCAGGAACACATAATATGACCTCTACTACCCCAACTGACCCTAAGACACACCACACAAGCACCAAAAGCCACACTTCCTGATCACATGAATCAGGGAATTCCTTCCTCCATGTCAAGATACTATCTGATTTGGGCGACACTGACTTGCTCACATGAGTTTAATCGCATCCACATTAATTCATCTTGATTAGGGATCAGGTCCTCCCCTATTCATATGTTATGAATTTATCACACTTTATATAACAAGTAAAAAAATCATCTCATAGAAAAAAGGTTAAAGCATCACAAGAAAAGAAGGACAAGGTGAAACTCAAAACAACTCTGGGTAATAGGCATGAATCTACACTTCTCTCTCCCAAATACTCTCCTATAGGACACCATTCCCCCAAAACACATGATCCAAATAATGGTTTATCCATGAATAATATTCTCCCAGTGATCTTGGATCTCCACTAGCTGCTCCATGAATATTGTGTCATCCTCAATATCCATATCTCCCTAGTCAATGACATGTGATTCATCATGAATATACCAAAAAAGATGGGATATGTGAAAGATGTCATGGATCCTCTCTAATACAGTGGTAGTGCCAATTTTTATTCCACCTCTCCACCTCTCCCCAACACCTTGAAGGGTCCGATAAACCTAGGAGAAATCTTTCTCCCTCAACCAAACCTCTACTACCCATGTCGAGGGAAGAAATTTAAGAACACATAGCCCCCAACCTCGAACTCTGAGGGAATCCTTCTACGATCAGTGTATGACCTATGCTAGTATTATACTACCTTCATTCTCTCACAGATAAGATGTAACTTCTCTGTCATGGTCTGCACTACCTAGGGACCAAGAACAACTATCTTTCCAACCTCTGTCTAGCACAAGGGAGAACGACATGACCTTTCATACTAGGATTCAAAGATATCCATGCTAATAGAAGAGTGATGGATATTATTGTAAGTGAACTATACCAGGGGAAAGTGTCACACCCAAGAACCACCAAAATCTAATATGAATTCTCGCTGCATGTCCTCCAATGTATGGATGGTTTGCTCTGTCTTCCCATATATCGGAGGGTGGAAGGTAGTGCTAAGGCATATCTGAGTTCCAAATGAATGATGCAATCCCCTATAGACTTTTGAGGTAAAGCATGTATCTCAGTCTGAGATAATAGACCTCATAACTCCATGTAGCCTCACCACCTCGTCCACATACCTCTTGGATAAGGCATCCATTACACTTGACTCCTTAATTTCCAAGAAGTGTGCCAATTTTTTCAGTTGATCCACTACCACCCGGATAGCATCACAACCTCCCTAAGCCTTGGGTAACCCTATGAAAAAATCCATCAATATTTCATACCACTTTTACTTAGGGAAATCTAGGTGATACGACAAACCATTAGGAAAATGTTGATCAGCCTTCACCTACTGGAACAATAAGCACTTAGCTACAAAATCTACAACTTCTGGGCCACCAAAACTGCATCCTCAAGCCACAATACATCTTGTAAACTCTTGGGTGTACCTCTAAAGGAGATTTGTGAAACCCATAGATAACTCCCTCATGAATTGTCACAAAAAAAAAAGCAACTCTCCAGGAAACAACATCTGATTTTGACCATCCTCCGACCATCCTTCTAGAGCATCACCTTGGTAAATACGATCATGCATCACGTCTTCATCTGAGTCTCCCAACTGAGACTCCTCCACCTGCTATATCAGATATGAATTCACTATTATCTGAAGCATAAAACCTCTTCCACCATCCATTCTTACATCTACATTCAAGGTATCCAACTCCTCCATCACCTTCCAAGCATTTATAGATTCCAAAAAATAACTCTCTCTGTGACTTCCAGATCAAAGATTCAGCCACCAATTTTCCATTTCTTAAGGTGTAAGAGATTTCAAAGTCATATTTCTAAAAAAACTCCATCCAACTCTATTGTCTCAAGTTCAGATATCACTAGAAAAAGATATACAACAATATTTTGTAATTTTTGAAGACCACAAAGTTCTCCCCAATGAGGCAATACCACTACAAACTTAGTGAAAGCACAAAAAATTCTATCTACATATAATGGGTGGAATAGTTATGTTCATGGGGAATTAACTACCTAGACCCATAAGAGATCACTCCCCATCACTGCATCAGCACACATCCCAAACCCATACAGAAATAATCAAAAAACACATCAAACATTACACCTTTATCTAGAAACCAGATCACTAGAGCAATGACCAACTTCCCATTTAGATATCCAAATACTGATTGGAACTCCTCTCTCCACAAAAAAATCTTGGCCTTTCCTGGTCAGGACTTTCAACAGAGCTGTAAATCAAGAGAAATTGGGCACAAATCTCTGGTAATAGGCCACCAGACAAAGAAAACTGTGAACCTATATGAAATTCCAAGGTGCTTCCCAAGAAAAAACTGCCTTGACCTTTGATGGGTCCACTATTACGCCCTGCTGAGACACCACATTCCCAAGTAAATGTTCCTTTCTTGTCCAAAACTTACACTTGGACAACCTCCCATAAGGATGGTGGAATCTAAGAACCTCCAAGATAGTTTTGAGATTCTCTTTATGCTCATCCTATGATTTAAATTTGATCAAAATGTCATAGATGAATATGATGATGAACCATCCTAGTAAATCATGGAAGACGAAGTTCATAAGTCCCATTAACCTATCCAGTGCATTCCTTACACTAAACGACATAACCATGAACTCAAAGTGCCTATACCTGCACCTAAAAGTAGTCTTTAGGATATCACATTCCTTCAAACTCATTTGGTGATACCCAAAATGTAGATCAATATTAGAGAACCAACTTACTCCCCTTAGCTGGTTGAAAATATCATCTATCATCAGGAGAGGGTAACAGTTATTTACCTTCAACTGATTCAAACTCTGGTAGTCTATTCATAGACTCAGGCCACCATCTGCCTATTTTACAAACAAGACCAGAGCACCTCACATCAACGCACTAGGCTGGATAAATCCATTATTCATAAAGTTGTCAACTTGAATCCGTAACTCACACAACTTAGAAGATGGCATCTAATAAGGAGCCATCGAAATCTAAGAGGTACTGGGTTGCAGTTCTATCCCGAACTTGACATCACGTCGAGGGTGTATAGTCACAAACTCATCAGGGAAGTCATCTAAGAACTCCCCAAAAATTATGGGAAACTCCTCCATCTCGGCATCCATCGATTCCATGGACAGCTTGGCCAATAAGGAAAGAAGAGGATCCACGTGCTGACTGCCCACTCAACATCTCTGCTCTCCGATGAAATCTAAACACCGATCATCTATATTTGAAAACATGAATCTATTCCAAAAGAAATTGATAATAGAATGTGTGGAATAAAAATAGTTGATGCTGAGAATGAAATCATATGGATGAATCTGTATTAAGAAAAGATCCCAATAAGACTGATGTAGACCCATAATCACTCTACATCCCCAGCATATAAAAAAAACTAGCCTGACCTCCAAATGGCATGAATAATACTAGGGTCATGGGAAGCCTATCTATGTATAGTACCAATGAATGGGATAGAGTGGGTGAAATGAAGGAGTGAAAAGATCTTGAATCAATCAAATCACAAGCAAGAGTCATGAACAAGATAATCATACCTCGAACGATCTATGGACCTGTTGGAACTGATGCCTTTGTGGTGTGTAACTGACCACACCCATCTTCTCCAATCCTCATCTGACAACCGGCTCCTCAACCACGCATGAGATGAGGTCTCTAAAGAAAACCTTGAGGTCAGCCTCCACCTGCTCTATCTCCCTTCAGTGGAGCAGGAGCCTACTATACCTGCTACTAAAACAACCTGGCCAGTAACTGCTGCTAAGGCAGGAACTGAACCTACCCATCTCCACCATAACAATATTGAACGGTTGTTGGGACATGAATCTGAAGGTAATCACAAAATACATAGATAAAACACACCATCCTCAGGCCTGTAGAATAGGAATGAGGACCAGATGGTCAAAACAGAAACTGCTGATGTAGACTCCCTAATAGTTGAAACCTTAAAGGCCCAGGCTCCTAAGACCGTATTCCTGTAGCATTTCCATTATAATAACCCTACCAGATACCATCTAATTATAGAAATTATCATTAGTGCATTATATCAACTACCTATACCTTCTTCTGAACCTCTAGGTATGTCAGCAAGGTAAAGAGAGTAACCATGTACTTGAGAGAAGGATGAAGTACCTCCTCTAGTCATCTTTCATGCGAATCCTCATTCAGAAAGAGATTCGGAGAAAAATGAAGGAGATCCTTGAATTTGATCGCCAAATCCTGTACTGAAATAATCCCCTACTAAAGGTAGAGTAAATCCTATCACTTCTCAGCCTTCATGGTCTAAGAAAGGAATTCTACCCAGAACTCCTTCTCGAAATTGACCCATAGAACATCAACCTCTATCCTCTCTCCTAGGTACAATGTTCACTAATAACACGTGGATACCCACATCTATCTCACCACCAATGGAACCCAGTACTCCATTGGAGCTCGAATCAAGTTGAAGGTGATCAAAATATCCTCAAAACAACTCTTTATCTCCCTGTCCGAAATGTTTTCCTCGTACTTACCCATAGTATACTGCTGGAAAGAACGTAACATTTCCTTCCATTGGTCATCCTCCTACACTGGGTCAATCCTCCATCGATCAACCAGGTTAGATTGATGAGCCTCCACTACCTTTATTACATGCAGATGATGATTAGGTGCCATTGCTGAAAGATAAACAAGGTATTCCTAAGCTCGAGTAGTATGAAATTTTACTTAAGATTTATTTAAAATCATTATTTATTTAAATGACTAGGAATGAAAAATTAAAACAATAACACAATTTATCATAATGCATGTACCTTTACTAGGGTCTATACCCCACAAATGGTATAGCCTCACTTGGTCATTTGGAAAGCTTAGAGTCCTTGAATCAGATCACGGGGGCCCTAAAATCCCATGTCGCATCTGGTCTTCCCTAGCCCATGTCACGTACCAAGATCACCTGATACTGTCACCCTACAAACCCAAGTAATCCTCATTGTGAATAAGTCTAAACTCCATCCTATCTCTCAACCATCACCTCTGATACCATTCTGTCACAACCCCCTCCCTCCAAAGATGCCCTTCCTGAGATGGAAATATAGAAAGAGATATAATGACCCCATGAGTCCTGCCTCCAATAGGCCTTGAGGCGGTGACCAGCACCAAGGGTATACAAATCTCGAAAAAATGGGCGGCATTAACATTTTTATAGTAACAAATATCAAGAGATAAGATGTATCAACCACAACAAACTCCAAGATATATATATAAAAGAAATCCAAAATCCATCACACATTCATGTTTAAAAATACAACTGTTACAAAACAAGAGTCTCCAATGTAAATAACAAAAGAAAAGATAAGTAGCGACACAAAAACTATCCCCAAAGACTGAGCTAGTAATGACCATCATGGTCCCTATAGTCCTACTAGAAACCTGAAAGTAGTTTTTTATACATAGTGTGAGCATATAATTATACTCATTAGGGAAAAACCAAAGTCTCTCATGCACACGTAGAGGAGCATACTAATTCCCTCGTGAGAAAATAACAGAAAACCAAAAGCACCCAACAAGATATACTAACCAACACATCCTCACCAAAGGCACACTTACCAAATAACACATGTAAAGTTAAGTAATATAGAGCACATCGATGATAGGGTACCCAACACTAATTTATCACTGATTAGATACTCTCACATGCTAAAGACAGATGTCCTGGCACTCCCACCTCTTCTAAACAAACCACACCACATACCACCCATAGACACCTGGGTCTCACAACCACATCTTATCCAACATATATACACCTGGGCCACAAACCACACCACATCTTGAAGATACTTGGGAACCACAACACATCTCATCCCGAAGACACCTGAGAAGCACAACTCATCCGCACACAACTGGGCCTCACAAACCACAACTTTCCTAGAGTCTTGGGATATGATTGGCTGGAAGAGGGTGCAGGGAAGAGTGGGTGGCCAACCATCCATACTCCCACCAAGATGTTTGGGAAAGACACCCCCCATGGAAATAGGGGTGTTAGGTGAATAGTGCTAAACCAGGGTGGGGTGTGTATAGAAATCAAAAGGAAATACATGTATATATATAGGTACCAAACACTCAGCCCCAACCTTTGGGTTCCCATAACAAACAACAAGCCAATAAAACTACATTTTCTTCTACCTTTGAATGCACGTATCAGGATGAATGACAGTCACTTCCAAAGTTTACAAAAGAAATAAGTTTAACACCCAATCATTTTTACATTATTAAGAATTTACCAGCTATTCCATCCCTACCTAGGAAACTAACCACCACAACACAAAACTAGCCTCACAACCATAAAAAATAGAAGAAAAAAACTATGATAAAGCAACCCACTCAAAATTTCCTCTCCACTAACAACCATGATGACCACTTTCATCATCATTCTTCAAATCCATGCATCTCTATCCTTTTCTTGACAAGAAAACTCCACAACTTATAGCCAAACCCCGCAACTCACCTCATCACAACCATACTCAGCAGCCCCACTACATATCCACACCACACTCACCATAGACATAAACATCCATCTCCCCACAAACACAACCATTTTCAGCCTCGATTCATAAACATACCATTCCCAAACAACCATAACATGACCCAGATGTTTTTCCCACTACATCAAAAGTTCATCTATTCCTTAATTAACCAATCTCTCAACCTGAGATTCCATTACACCACCTATACCACCTCATACACAATGCCACACAAAAAAATCAATGTGTATATATATTTAGCATCACTGATTATTTAATTATACTTTTATTATTTGGGGGTTATCACATAACAAGTTCAATCCTCAGGAATCCATTTATTTATGTGGGTATACATGATTATTCAGATTTCCAAATTTATAGAAGTAATCCAAAATCCATAAAGGTACACAAACAAAGACCACCAATGACCAATATTTTAAAAAGGTTACAACCCATAAAATTTACAACATGGATCAAAGATAACATATAAAATAAATGATCATCATCATCATCATCTACCTAGCACCTAATTTATTAAAAAGGTAACAAAACCCATTATCGTAACACGCCCATTAATCTTTATAGCAACCTTAATTAATATTGGGATTCGACCACATTCTCAAATAGACATTAGATTACCACCTTGCATGATACACAATTAAAATAATGACTAAGATATTCCTACCTTAGAGAACAAAAGTCAATAAATCCTCCTTTCACCAAAATAGGGTGTGCATGAGTAGCAGGAAGACTCCAAGGGAAAACTAGATCAAAAGGCCACAAAAACACACACAAATCCATGAGGAAGAAAGGATTTGGGTGAAATAAGAGAAAATGGAAGGGGTCAAGGAAGTGAGGACCTTAGTATTAGAAAAGTCCAGATCCTATATCAACAGAATGGAGATGATTTCAAAGTACTTAAAA
Organism: Viscum album; assembly: GCA_963277665.1. Lineage (NCBI taxonomy): Eukaryota > Viridiplantae > Streptophyta > Magnoliopsida > Santalales > Viscaceae > Viscum > Viscum album. The sequence continues at coordinate 823,468,149 of OY728165.1, forward strand.
TTTGGTTCGTGGACAAGACCATGAAACTTGTACGTTTCAAAGTCTCAGGACATAGGTTATTAAAGATATAATTAATACCATTTGAAACTATTTCAGAAATTGTAAAACAAGGTTTTAAACTCAATTGACATCAAATAAAATGTAAGAGGGGTGAAACTAAAAAAACTGGTAAAAGATTGAAATGGATCACCATTGGAAATGACTCATCGATGGGTGACTCACTGACACGAGTCACTGATTCCTGACTCAGTGATTCCACTCAATGACGCCACCTAACGATTTCTGACTCACTGTTTCCACCTATTGATGTGGGCCACCGATGTGACCAACTGACAGTTCATCACCAATGTGACCTACCAACGCAACTCACCGACGTGACCCACCAACAGCGAGTCACCGACGCCACTCACTGATGACACCCACTAACACCTGACTCACCAACCCTACTCACCGATGCCACCCACCAATACCCGACTCATTGATTCCACACAATGATTCCTGACTAATAGACAGAACTCACCATTGAAAAAATTGGAAAACTAGAAAACTCTTGAAGTGAGTCACTATGACCTCCCAGAACACCTCAAACACTATATTTTTAAAAATACATGCACGAGATAGTTCAAGGCCATTATAGTGATACTTAACGAATGTTTCCATTCTTCTATATTTAATTCTATACTTTAATAAATGTAAAATTCATGTAATTATCCAACCATAATGACTTGATCATACTTCTAATTTCATTTTCATCCCACCTTTAGTATTTTTTGATTCAATTCATAACTTCCTTATTCAATTTTATAAATACAATACATGATATCCTATTGTAATAATCAATAAATAAGATACAATATATTTATATCTTCAGGCCTTTATGTGTCATGGAATCACATATGTCAGTGTAAATAAAATATGAAAAGTTTGAAGCTTTTTTATTTTTTGTTTTATATGTATTTAAAACCATATTACCACTCATGAAAGTGTTACTAGTATTTTTTCTATTTATTTTTAGATTATTAATATCAATTTTTTCTTTTATATTTGAAAATTTTTCTATGACATATTGATGTATGAGGCCAATTCACTGATTCCTTAAGCTGTTTCCTTCATTAAATTTTAGGAAACACAAGATATTTTTTCTATCCACTTGATATATGTTCTCATTGGTCCTCATCTCATAAATTAACTATTGTCCTTTCTTGTGACCAAGAAGACCTTGTGATTAAATATAACTTTGAGACCTGAGTATTAAATTTGAATAAATATCAATAAATTGTATCAAATAATATCTATAAAGAGTACATATATATTTTTAAATTCCCTTTTTGATGACCTTGTCTTTCCACTTCCCTTAAAATTTTGATCACCATCATTGAAAAACTAAACTATGCTATCCACATGATTCATTATGTTCATTAACAAACATAAATTTCCCATCAGGTGGGATAAACTCTGACTATCAATTATCTATGTTTTCTATTCTTAAAGGATTTGAGTACAATTTTTACCAATATTGAACTCTCATTATTTTTGTTTTCTTTCCAAGAACGTTATGGTTGAGATAAGTGTATAATTGGTATCTACGCACTAATTAATACTTAAGTAGTGATAAAATATTATTCTTCTTCAAGTGGAGAGAATTTATTCTCTAGTGGGATCATATTCATGGATTTATTTTACACTCTTCTTGATAATTATACATATTTAATTTCTAATTTCTTTTTCCTATAATAAAATTATATATGGATATGGTTTAAATAATGAAAAAATACCCATACAAATAATTTAGATTTTATTTTGGTGGATTTTTTATCCTCTTTCATTGTTTTTTCCCAAGCGTCTCTCCATATAAGTAAATTCTTTACTCAATACAATAGACCATGGTGTGACCCAAGTGATGTCATAAATGGAACTTCACCAATGTGAATGGTATCTCTTTATACTTCTTCATAACATCTTGCTAAAATAATCTTGATTATTTAGAGTTTCCTCTAACAACTTTATTTCCTTTTATTATTTCATTTATTGAAATTTGGTTTACTATTTTATTCTTGGATGAATCCCCTTCATACCTAAGTTATATTATAACCATATAATTTGGTCTTTGAATCCTATAATGGTTTTTTGTTCTACTATCAAATATTTAAACAAAAAAAATCCATAAATTTTCTAAATCAAAAATTCTTATTGGAATTTTCATATTTTAACTGAATTTCCATTTAATTCATAAATGTGATAGATTATTCTTCATGTAATTAAATACTTTTACATTGTTCTTTGTTTAAATATTTAAGGTAATTAATTACTTCATCTCATTACTTGATTTTATACTTGATATTTAATGATTCTTATGATTTACCTTGAATAGATGTTTCTTCCCTCACTACTTACTCCAGCTATGTGATTTTAGCTTCAATTCGATCAACATACTCATAGGATTATTTCTACCAATACTAAAAAAATGACCCACTAACAGAGCTCTTTTCCATGCTTTTCAAGAATCATATAAGTGGGGTTTAGCCATGGTTTTTAGATCCATAGAAATAGGTACCACTATTTCTATAGTTCTTATAACTATTTTAGTGGGGGTAAAAGGGGTACCCATACCCATGGTTGTGTTGGAACTATTTATATAAACCACTATATTTTTATAGTTCTGCCTATTGTGGAAGCAAGGTATGTTGAAGTTGGTTCCCTATAACCAAATTCTATTTACTTTATGATTAATGGTATTCATTATTTTGAATATCAATAAACTTATTATCACATAATGATCATTAATCTTTATGACATAGTATGTGATAATGTTCTAAGAGAAATTATCACACTAAAAGGTCACAACAGTTCCCCACTATGATGAGAACCTAAAAGTTCCATGATTATATTCTTAAAATATATATTATATAGCTGGATGATATCATTTTAAGGGTTAGAAATGATAAAGTCTATCAGGGGTGGAGACTCATTAGAATTTGATGCACTTTCCTATAGTGTACACCCTTGGAAATTTTTAGTGCATGAGATTATGAGAACAGGACCAGCCAGTAGGAAATCGAGATTTATATATATAATTGGATTTCCTATATGAAGTCATGTGTATTTATTCTTATACTTTAAAATTGTTATTAATGGATATCATTAGTCATGTATTTGTATGTATTGATGATAACCGTGAGGAAATATGTTCACAAAAAATTTGGATATGTTGGGTGTATCACAAGTGATATTGAATTAATGAATAACGCGAGAAAGGATTTATACCTTATATTCTTTAATGGAAGTTGATGTCTCAGGACCTTTGGTGGGAATGGAACATCCTAATATAAATCCTTGTTTATGGTGTTCTTTTGGATTTTTTATTTTTATAAATTCAAATAAAGATATATCGAGTACATAGGTTGATGACACCAACGTGCAACTTTCTTGATTAGAGATATCATGATAAAGAGATTATATTACACAGTAAGAATCTGTATGAGGTTATATTTCCATAAAACATTAACTTATTTCTCTATCAGTTTCTTGGTGTGTTGCTAGATTCTAACCTTATACATTGGGAGACTCCTCCAAACACCATTGAGAAAGAGGCTTTGAGGACCACATACTAAGTGTATCCAAAAACTTAGTTAATTATTATTATTATTTAACATATTGAATAAATATTATTCTTGTATGTGGTTTAATAATTATTTATTTCTTATTGATCAAATATATTTAGTCACTAGTTATTCTAGAGAATATTTTTGAGTAGAATATTTAATAAATATTTATTTTATATTTAGTAAATATAATATTTATTTATTTTTTGGAGAATAATGCAGTGATATTTATTTATAAATAGTCATTATTCAAGGATCAATACATATTTTGGAGGAATGAAAGACCAATTTTAATATGTTTTGTGTGAAATGCAGTGATATTTGAATAAATTTTAAACAATCTATTCAATAAATAATATTTAATTAATCTATGAGTTTTGAACATGTCAAGCAATAATAATAATAATATTATTATTTGGACATGGGGTTCATTAGGGATTAAGAAAACAATAACTTCCCATGTGAAATTATTATTTTATAACCTTTGTAATATTTAAACTTAATTATACTATTTCCAACCTGAATGATAGCCATTTGGTTATTTGTGCACAATGAAATCCTGAGAATCCTATCAATACTTAGAGAGATACTCTCTAATAATTCTCTCAAGAATAGAGAAGGATACTCCTCCAAAACCCACTCAATTATAGAGAGAATAGGGAGAGCAATTATTTGAATCAATTCTCATGGTGATAGAAGATAAATGACATAGACATTAGTATTTTCTACACTAGAACTCAGAAATTTCTATTACATCATTTGAAGGTTCATGGTGTACATGTGGATCACCTCGGGATGGAATCTAAACCTGATTCCTATAAAACAATGGTGGTATGTTGTAGTGGTGTTGTTATATTTATCAAAAAATTAAGAATTCATCATAAGGAAATTATTTAGATACATAAATTACTTATAAATCATTATGTGATGATCCTATATTTTCATTTTAGGGTTCTTTCATTAGTTGATACTTGATTTAATTACATTGGTAACTATGTTCTAAATCATAAAAATACCTGAATAATAATCGATTATGATAAAAACCCATATTAGGTATGCCCTAATGATTATTCTCCAATGCATATAACCTATAAGTAGTATTAAATAGGGTCATATAATAATTTATAATTATTTAAATTTTTATGATTAATTTACGTATTTATCATTAGTTTTCAATTTAGGTTTAATCTTTATTTAAATCCGAATCATGAGATCTCATATAATACCTCTTTTTCTCACAAATATGATTAAAAATGGATTAATTATGAATAAAGAATATTATATGGACTCATATATAGGTTCTAAGTATTATATATGAATAGAAGATGAATGTATAATCTTTATCCCATAGGTACACATTATACACTCATGTTTAATGCACCAGGATTGCTCAAAAATGAATTCGGAGTATCATGCATTTATTTTATGTGGTGTATAATTAATATATAGTATGTATTTATCAATCCATCCTAGTGCACTGTTATCTTGACTACATGGTGTAAAATTTATTATGTGATGTGTAGTGAATTATTCAAATACGATCTTTGAGTTTATTACATGTCACATGTGATTGGTAACCATTTAAATCAGATACCACATGACATGTATCCCAGGTACATGCCGAGTACACCATTAATTTCTATAACATGACAACATGTCTACTCTATAGGAGTGTGTTGTGGATAAATGATGAATTGTTGGGCGGAGAAAGAAAGGAGTGATGGCAAGAGGGGGGTGAATTTCCTTTTAAAAAAAGATTAACAAATTAAAAATCAAAGTGAAAGTGCAGCGGAAATAAAGAGGCAAGACACAAGAATTGATAATGAAGTTCGGCCTAAAACACGGCCTACGTCTCCGCTCCCAACTCAACCGTTGAGAGATTCTACCGCTTGATTTTCAATGGTTGTAGCAAGAAACCCACTAGCCTTTTTACAGGTGAAGGCTAGCTCACCTATTACAGCTTGCTTTTAAATGTTTATGCAAGAACCCACTTGCTTTCAATGGTTGATCAAGAACCCACTATCCTTCTTACAGGTGAAGGCTAGCTCACCTATGTCTCAAGCCTTTTAATGGAAAGGCTTGACCAACCTCTTCACACCATAAAGGTGATGTGAGAACCCAAAAGAATGGAGGAGAGAAAGAGTTGGGGGTTTGTAGGCACAAACCCAAAATGATGCTCAAAAATGATAAACAAGAAAAACCGTAATTGGAGAGAAGCCTTGGGAGCCAATGGATGATTGGAGTTGAAGACGTGCACTCCCAAGCTTCTTTGGTGGTGCTCCTTGGATATGGAAGTTGGTAGGAGCAAGTGGGGTTCCCTTGGAAGAATCCGCTGGAGGTTCGCCAAATGATGGGAAATGTGTCCGTTGGCTTCACAATAGTTCCGGCTATGTTCCTTAGGCTTCCGGGGGATCAAGGTCCTTTATTTATAGAGGGGGAACCCTCATATGGCCGTTGGAGGCCTTTGGAGCCGTTGGAGAGGCTTTCGGAGCCGTTGGGAGGCAAGTGGACAGGCTGGTCAAAAGCCCAACGGCTAGTTTGACTGGCTTCACCGGCTGACTGGTACAGGGCCACTGGTTGGCCGGTGTGTGCAAAATGGAGAGGTCTTCGGGCTCAGGATCCACCGGCTGGCCGGTGAGGTGGCCATCGGTTGGCCGGTGCTCAGGCAGTAGCAAATACTGTTCTGGCTGGGTGGCACCGGCTGGCCGGTGCTGAGGCCACCGGTTGGCCGGTGAGGAGGCAGTAGCAGCCTCTTCTTTCTGGGTGCCACCGGCTGGCCGCTGGTGTGACACCGGTTGGCCGCTGGTCTGGACAGAAGGATTCCTTCTGTCCAGGCCTCCATCGGCTGGCCGGTGCTGATCCACCGGTTGGCCGGTGCACATGAAAACAGTGCACTTTGCTCCTTTCTTGGCTTCAGCTTGCTTGGCCCAATTCCTTGGTAACCTGAAATGATTCCTATCATCCAAAAACACTTGAAAGAGGATTAGATAAAAATAAAAGTGATTGTGATCATGAAAATCAAACCACGATGGGTACGAGAGGTACAACAATCTCCCCCTATTTTGATGATCACAATCACCAAAACAAGCAATGTAAAAAATGAAATGAAAAACATGCATTAAAGAATTTTTCCCCCAATCAATCAAGAATTTCTCCCCCTTTGTGATTATCAAAATAGCACGGGGCATAAAACTTGATTGAGGGAAAGAGATTTTAAATCAATTGAAATTTTTTAAATTTGAATTGAAAGTTTTGAATCAATAATTTGAAATGAAAGTTTTGAATGAAAAATTGAATAACAGTTTGAATTGAAAGTTTTGAAAAGAAAAATTGAGTTTAAAATTTTGAATTGAAAAATTTGATACCAAGTGTTGAAATTGAAAGTTTGAATAGAAAGTTTTGAATAAAACAAAAAGCTTAAACAAACCTAACTCCCCCTAAATAAAACAACAAATCACCGGGGAGAGGTGTTTGAAACCGAGACAAATTTCGGTCTGGTGAGACTCGATAAGAGGGATTTTTCAATCCATACTTGTCTAGTGGCGGGTCTTCTCCTAAAAAATTCATCATTAAGGAAAATGGTTTTGGGCCTACCATACCGGGCATTTTTGCAATTGCACTCATAAATTAAGTGCCCGGGTTTTTTACAATAATTGAAAAATTTGTTTTGAGAGCTCCCCCTTACAAAAACAGTAGGTGCATGGGAAGAGGAAGCTTTCTTGGAATAGCCAAGCCCTTGGGTGGTCCTAGATACACGTTGGGAACCAAGTAATTTGGTCAGATTTTGTTCCCCTTGGGTGAACATGGCTAGGGATTCCCTTAAATCTTTGATGGTTGATTCCATGGAATCAACATCGGGAAAGTTTTGGATTTTGAGGGTCAACTCTTCCTTCTCTTTGAGAAGTTGTTCTTTTTCGGAAGAGAGTTTTTTGAAATTCTTTTTTAATGCAACAAATTTGGATGAAAGTTCGTGAAAACCTTCCTCCAATTGATCTCGCGCATGTTGGAGATCCTCCTATGACAAATGATTTAAAGAATTTGAAGAACAAGAGGATGAGGAGTCGGAAGAAGTTACCTCATGGAATGCCATTAGGCATTTGTTACCGTTGTCGCTTGAGGAGGATGAGGAGGAGGATGTGGAGCTATCACTCCAAGTGGCCTTGAATGCCTTCTTCTTCTTTTGCTTGGCCTTTTTGTTTTTGAGAGGGCAATCGGGCTTGTCATCGCATTTAGTACCTTCATGGGTTACTTCTAAAAGATTCCAGATATCATGAGAAGATGAGCAAGTAGAAATACGATTAAATTCATTACGGTCTAACCCACAATGAAGAGCATTCATGGATTTTCCATCTAGCTCAAAATTTGCAATGTCTTCAGGGGTCCATTTGGATTCATCGGAAGAAGAAAGTGAATAACCATGCATGACAATTTTAAAAATAGGATAACCAATGCTTTTAAGAAATGTGGTCATGCGGGTTTTCCAAAAAGAATAGTCGGTTCCATCAAAAAATGGAGCACGACCCAAAGAAAAGCCTTCGGGGGTGAAAGAGGTTGAAGCCATCAAAAATGGATCTTGAATTTGAAACCGGTTAGGGTATTACTCAAATTTTCCTCTGATACCAATTGTAGGGCGGAGAAAGAAAGGAGTGATGGCAAGAGGGGGGGTTAATTGCCTTTTAAAAAAAGATTAACAAATTAAAAATCAAAGTGAAAGTGCAGCGGAAATAAAGAGGCAAGACACATGAATTGATAACGGAGTTCGGCCTAAAACCCGGCCTACGTCTCCGCTCCCAACTCAACCGTTGAGAAATTCTACTGCTTGCTTTTCAATGGTTGTAGCAAGAAACCCACTAGCCTTTTTACAGGTGAAGGCTATCTCACCTATTACAGCTTGCTTTTAAATGGTTATGCAAGAACCCACTTGCTTTCAATGGTTGAGCAAGAACCCACTAGCCTTCTTACAGGTGAAGGCTAGCTCACCGATGTCTCAAGCCTTTTAATGGAAAGGCTTGACCAACCTCTTCACACCTTAAAGGTGATGTGAGAACCCAAAAGAATGGAGGAGAGAAAGAGTTGGGGGTTTGTAGGCACAAACCCAAAATGATGCTCAAAAATGATAAACAAGAAAAACCATAATTGGAGAGAAGCCTTGGGTGCCAATGGATGATTGGAGTTGAAGACGTGCACTCCCAAGCTTCTTTGGTGGTGCTCCTTGGATATGGAAGTTGGTTGGAGCAAGTGGGGTTCCCTTGGAAGAATCCGCCGGAGGTTCGCCAAATGATGGGAAATGTGTCCGTTGGCTTCACAATAGTTACGGCTATGTTCCTTAGGCTTCCGGGGAATCAAGGTCCTTTATTTATAGAGGGGGAACCCTCATATGGCCGTTGGAGGCCTTTGGAGCCGTTGGAGAGGCTTTCGGAGCCGTTGGGAGGCAAGTGGACAGGCTGGTCAAAAGCCCAACGGCTAGTTTGACTGGCTCCACCGGCTGACCGGTACAGGGCCACCGGTTGGCCGCTGTGTGCAAAATGGAGAGGCCTTCGGGCTCAGGCTCCACCGGCTGGCCGGTGAGGTGGCCACCGGTTGGCCGGTGCTCAGGCAGTAGCAAATACTGTTCTGGCTGGGTGCCACCGGCTGGCCGGTGCTGAGGCCACCGGTTGGCCGGTGAGGAGGCAGTAGTAACCTATTCTTTCTGGGTGCCACCGGCTGGCCGCTGGTGTGACACCGGTTGGCCGGTGGTCTGGACAGAAGGATGCCTTCTGTCCAGGCCTCCATCGGCTGGCCGGTGCTGATCCACCGGTTGGCCGGTGCACATGAAAACAGTGCACTTTTCTCCTTTCTTGGCTTCAGCTTGCTTGGCCCAATTCCTTGGTAACCTGAAATGATTCCTATCATCCAAAAACACTTGAAAGAGGATTAGATAAAAATAAAAGTGATTGTGATCATGAAAATCAAACCACGAGGGGTACGAGAGGTACAACATGAATAACTATACATAACTTGTAGCTGGACAGTACACACGGTGTATATTACCAATTTATATAGAATTTAAAATTACTTTATTATACCATTTAAAACTTATCCATATGTTTTCCATGTGTCATTTATTTGAATCATACACATCATGTGACATGTTATATATATATATATATATTAAATTTATAACAAATATTTGTATATTAGTCACAACTATATATCATTTATAAGTCATAATACATTGATTAATTTGTGTGCATTAAAATCATAACACGCCACATAAATAACATGTGTAATTTTTTCATTTATTTGAAAATACACACTATAAAATTACATGATATAACGTGTATACTACATTATATATTATTATGCAATATACAACCATCGTACATGACAAGTAGTTCGAACGGGTACTCACCATGTTGCATCCAAGGTACATATTTTGTACTTAGTTAATTTTAAATAATTTATTTATTTAATTTTAAAATAATGATGGATGAGAATATAAAGAATATTTGTATGAGAATTAAGATAAAAGAATTTATTAATTAATGAAGATAATAAATTAATTAGAACTTAATTAATCTTAAATAAGAATGATTTGGAATGAATACTAGTTTTTTAAATGCGTAATTCATTGAATGTATGTAGATGACCATGAGCATAGACTGGAAAATTGTATGTGATTTATTACCTTTTAATTTATTATTATTATTATTATTAAATTAAATTGATAGCCTACATGTTTTCCCTCCTTTTATTATGTAAGGGATGGCGTGCCCTTGGTTTCCTTTTATATAAACCCCTTGAAGAAATCATTTATTTTCACTCACTTGTGGGAAAGTAAAGATTATGTAATAGATTGAGATCTCAAAATAGTGGAGGTGGTTTAAGTTTGGTCTCATCCAAAATCAATCCAGGAGATACATGGGAGGATAGGTGAAAAGTTGAAACCCAAACCAAGTCATGGATCAAGGTGTTTTCCCCTAGGTCGTTGGTTAGTTTATCATCTACTAGAAAAACTAACCATTAAGAAAGGATTATGATTATAACACTTTTAATGATTTTATTTACATAAATTTTCATGGTTAATTTCATTATGGATGTTCTATCATGATCAAATAAATAAATAAATTAACAAGCATGCATGATATAACTAAAATAAATTAGATTATACATAAAATTTATCTAATACATGGTTAATAACTTTATTAAATCCACTTAATTTTAACAAGCATGTAATAAAGATAATAAGGGTAAATTTATCTATAAAGATAAAAATACCTCAAGAACATATATTAATTTGGTATATCCTTCAACTACTTGGGTAGGAATCAAACCCTATTTTAAAGTGCTTGACCAATGTTTTTTGGGGTGATTTTAATTATAAGGGAATTTATATCTTTAATATTGGGTTGAATTAATAAAATATGCATTAAGGTTTGATTTCCTCCATGGGACTTAGTCAAAATAGTATACAAGTATTGAGGATATACCCTTTTAGGATTTTTGGATCGGATATTCCACTTAGTAGATCAAGGAGTTACAAGTTAATGTAGTAGGAATGTTACGCTAACCTAAATACCTTTGAATAGATTGACATAGCTCTATATGGGTTATGAGAAGGGGAATATGGAACCTTGCAATGGTATAATACAAATCCAATATTTAGGGATATTAGGATTTGATAAAATAAAAGGAGATAAAAAAATATTTATTATCTAATTTTATCTGTTAAAGTACTAAAATTCCACACTTTTTAATTATAGAAACAAAAACCCACCTGAATTTAACCATATCACCATGATCCATACTTATGAAGGATAAACTTATAATCATAACTAATTTACAATAATGTAAAATGTGATTTCACATCATTATATTCCATTAATGTAAATTATATATGTTGGAAAACCCCGTTCTCGAAGCACCTAGCCAAAATTCATGTGAGGAAGATTTTTTCTATATATTAAACATTTGGATGATTCCATAGATGTCCAATTTTTCTTGATATAATCTATGTATAATGTTATTCTAAAGAAATATAAGGATATGGATTCATATAACACCATATCTCACCTTAATGACCTCCATAAATAAAAGAAAATATAAGATAGATATGAGATCTCTAATATACTATTCATGTGCAAGCTTAGAGATTAGACACCAACTGGGCCTCAAGTAGTCAAACTTATTATCTACATAGAGATCTTAGACATACTAGGAATTAAATTACTTAATAATCTATGCATAGATCCACTGACTAAATACCTATCTAGTTTTATTGTTAATTACAACATAATAAATAGTGATAAAACTCTTTTATAACTTCTTACATTCATTTTCTAAGTTGAAAAGGACATAGGGTGTAAAAACCTATAGTCCTTATGTTGAACTAGAAAAATATGAACAAGTAAAAGGGGTAAAAGAGTCATTCCAAGTATAATAATACTAAGAACTATAATTCCAAGAAGAATATTAAAAGTTAGGAAAATAAACAAAATACAGTATGTTTTACATGTGGTAAGCTAGGCCACTGGAAGAAGGACCGCACCCAGAAGTAAGGGGAAGATAAAGGTGAATTAATTATTGAGTGAAATAATTCCATATCTATACCCTGGGTAATATATGTAGCTTGTGGTGCTCACATCTATATCCAAATATAGTAACCAAGTATATTTCAAAATATTTCTAGAGGAGAGGTAGTGCTTTGAGTAGCCAATGGAGCATAAATTATTTCTTTGGCTATAGAATACTACCAATTTTTATTACCAAGTGGAATGATTTTCATTTTAAAGAACTATTATTTTGTTCTAGGTGTTACTAATAATATAATCTCTATTTATTTCCATGACTTAAATGGATTTATTTTCAAATTTGGAAATAAATAATACCTCTTTTACAAAGACAATACTTTTTATGGTATGGAAAAACTAAATAATGGTTTTTATGTATTAAATTATGAAAAACAACTATTAACAATTGATAAAGAATGATGTTCACATGAATCATTCAATACACAGTTGTGTCATCACTGTCTTGGACATATAAACAAGAAGCATCTAGAAAATATTTATAGTGATGGTTATTTAGAATATTTTGAGCTAAAACCACTAATATTTCAGGATTTTTTATAATGAAAAATGAACAAACCAAAATTCAATGGATAGGGTGAAAGGGACACAAATCTTCTAGGTTTGGTATACATTTATGTATGTAGAAATTTTCTAGTAATATCTATAAGTTTATATTCTCACTTTATAAATTTTACTAATGTATTCATTGATGTAGCTATGTCTTCTAGATGAGTTATAATTATAAGTACTTTGAGAAATTAAAAGAATTTTATGATAAAGTAGATAATAAAATTGTTAAAAAGATAGGGAACCTTCAATCTAATATAGCCGGTGAATACCTTAATCAAGAGTTTATCAAATTTCTATAGGATTTTGAGGAACTATCTCAACTCACCACACCTTATACACAATAGTGGAATTGTGTTATTGAAAGGAGTAATCATACCTTTATTGACATGGTTATGTCGATGATGAGTCATGAATATCTTCCATTATCTTTTTGGGTATATTCATTTTATGTTTCTATACACATTCTAAACCGAGTACCAACTAAAGCGGAAAATATAATACCATATGAATTAATTTATGGAAATAAATATGTGTTGTCACAAACTTATGTATGAAGTTGTGAGGTTTTTATTAAGACCATATATAGAAACAACTGGTACATATAGGGATAAAGTGCATCTTTATAGGGAATCCTTAGGAAACAAGGGGATACTATCTATGCAACCCCTAAAACTAGAAAGTATGCATCACAATACAAAAAATATTTCGTCAGAGGGAGAAAATACTAAAATTTTATAGCTATAGAAAGATTTAATTTGATGAATTTCATGATCAAGATATGAAATAGTTGGTACAAAAATAGATTCCACATGTCCCTATGGAAGATATTATTCCTAAAACACAAGTATTGTGTAGGAGCACTGAATAAGTAAGAGAGAAAAAAAGATTCAGTTTTCTAGTCACTAAATATGGTGACTTATTATTGATTTAAAACAATGAACCTCTCTCCTAAAAAGTCATAGTAGATATATTATAAGTTTTATTATGTAAATAATCCATGAATTATATGATAGATTCCATGTGTTATAACTAAGTTTGGGTCCTGGTCAATCCACTAGTTTATGTAAATACTATTGAGTGTAAATGGGTATTCAAGAGAAAAATGGACATAGAAAGTAAATTTAATACCTATAAATCATGGATAATGGATAAAGGGTTTAAAAAACAATAAGGCATTGACCATGTAAAAGTTTTTTTTTCTAGTTTTCATGTTTAAATCCATTAGAAGTGTACTCCCTATAGTAGCTTTCCATGACTACGAGATTTTCCATATGGTTTCCAAAATAGGCTTCCTTAATATGAATATTTTGGAAAATGTATATATGGAAAAAACAAAAGGGTTTATAACTCAAGGTAATGCCAAAAAGTGGTGGAAGTTTCATAGATCTATTTATGGTTTGGTGCAAGCATCCGAGTCATGGAATATTCAGTTCAATAAATCTATAAAATAATTTAGTTTCATTAAAAATTAATGTGATCCATGTATTTATAAGAAGTTTAATGAGAGTTTATTGATTAACATACTATTATATGTTGATGAAATATTACTTATTAGAAATCAAATACTAGTCTTATAGATAATGAAGTACTGGTTAAACAAGTGCTTATCCATGAATGAATTAGGTGAAACAACCTACATTTTAGGGATCAAGATTATTCATGACATATCCAAGAGGCTACATAGACTAAGTCAAGGTATATAAATTAACTAGATAATAAATATATTTAGTATAGAACAATATAATACAATATTGTTTCTAGTGTCACTTGGTATACATCGTCTAAGAAAATGTGTCCTCTAACACAATAGGAAAGAGATAGAATGAGTAAGATCCTAGATTATTCGGTGATAGGATCAATCATGTATACTATATTATGTATTGGGTTTGATTTTTTATAAACACTGATCACGGTAAGAATATATCAAGATGATCCTAGTGAAAAACATTGGTTTATGGTTAATTCCATCATTAAGTATTCAATTCATACTAAGGATATGTTTCTAGTGTATGGAAGAGATGAGAAGTTAGTCATCAAGGGTTATACCAATGATATAATTCACATAGATCATATAGATATTAATTGATATTAAAGATATGTATTTAGTCTTAATGGAGGAGTTGTGAGTTGTAAGAATTCAAAGCAGCCAGTTTCCATCGATTCTATAGTGGAGTCTAAGTATATAGAGGATTCTGAAGCATCTAAAGAAGCTGTTTGGATGCATAATTTTTTCCAATATCTTGTGTGAATCCTATATATAAGGAACCAATAACATTATATTTTGATAATACTATAGTGGTGTCCCTCACAAAAGATCTAAGGTCACCTCAATAGACAAAACATATACATTGGAAGTATCACATCTTGAGGTATTTTTCTCATAGGGGTGAAGTTACAGTGAGTAGTGTTTTCATAGAAGAGAATGAGGTATACCACTTGACTAAAGCCTTATCATAACATAATCATGAGTATCATATTAGAGATAGAGGACTAAATGTAGTTATTAGTTTTCTCTAGCGCATGTTGGATTCTATTGGAGTTGGTCTGCAAAAACCAATTTTCATGGAATTTATGATTACCTATATTCATTGTTTTGAATATTAATAAACCTCTTATAACATCATGATTATTCTTCCATGTGATATCATATGCTATAATTTCTTAAGAATAATTGTTGCACTGAAAGGTTATAACAATTACCCACGATGATGAAAACATAGAAGTTCCATGCCAATATTATTAAAATACATGTTCTATATCAAGGTGATATATTTTTATGGGATTAAAATGACACAATATATTAGGAGGGAGACTCATAGAAATTTTAAACACTTTATCATGGTGTATACCCTTGGTAATTTCTAGTGTAGGAGATTATGAGAACATAACTTACCAGTAAAAAATCCCCATTTATATGTTTCATTGAATATCTTATCCAGGGATGTGAATATTGATCCTTAGACTTTAAAATTATTATTAAGGGATATCATTAGTTTTTTACTTTTATGTATTGATGAAAATTTTGACGACATATGTTTCTGGTGAAGCACGATATGTTGGGTGCGTCTCGAGTGATATTACATTAATGAATAATGTGACAAAACATTTTTCCTTCCATTCTTTAACGGAAGTCGATATCTCCGGACATTTTATGGGAATGGAACAACCTAATATAAATCCTTGTACATAGAGTTTTGTGGGTAGGTTAATTTCTATAAAGGTAAATAAAGAGACATGGATCACATAGGTTTATAACATTAGCATGAAACCAACTTGATTAGAGTTATTGTGATAAATAGATTATATTACATAGCAATCATTCATATGAGGATATATATCATTGAGGAATTGAATTATTTCTCTATGGGTTCATTTTTGTTTTTCAATATGCTAACCATTAACTTTAGGTGGCTCTGTGTAATTCCACTGAGATAGAGGCCAAGAGGTCCAGACACGAAGTGTATCCAGGACCTTAGTGAAATATTATTATAATTTAACTTATTGAGTTTATATTATTCCTATATGTTGTTTAATAATTATTTTTTTTCCAAAATATATCCAGTCACTAATTATTTGAGATAATATCTTTGAGAATAATATTTAATAAATATTTATTTTCTATTTACTAAATATAATATTTTTTATATTTATTAATGATTAATTTATTGATATTTATTTATAAATAGTAATTATTCAAGGACCAATAAATATTGTTGAGGAATGGAAGACCAAGTTTAATAGGTTCGAGAAGAAATAATATATATTAAATAATCTTTAAATAAATTATAAATAATTTATTTAAGAAATATTATTTAATTAAATCGTGAGTTTTTCTAATTTCAAGGAATAATAATAATAATAATATTATTATTTAGACATGGTATTTATCAAGGATTAAAAAAATAATAAGGGCCTATGTGAAATTATTATTTTCTAACCCTAGAACTATTTAAACCTAATTATATTATTCCTGAAAATACCTTTTTTATTTGATTTTGAACCCGCTTTAAGGATGAGTGATAACCCACAACAAAACAGGCGAAAACCATAGTAAAATATCACATTACAAAATTCAAAATCAAAGAAGCTCCATCATTCTGTCTTGGTCCCCGTATGAACAAAAGTTGCTTAAACACCTTGATTGATGCACATTGTCCATCCCAACCCCATCATTACTTTAGATCAAATTGTCAATGATCCCTTCCACCAGAGTCCATCATCGTCGTCGTAAGATCTTCATCATCTCCGCCTTTATCCGAGTCCCAAAACCAATATCAAAAACCCATATGTTCATCCCTCCACCTTCACCATCACCATCAACACCAGCGACCATCACTACCGAGAACTATCAAAAACACCAGAAGACTAACTTCGAACAGCCAAATCATCACCGAATGATTTGAATAAGAAACAAAAATAAAATATGACAAACAAGAAACCATATTCATAAGATAATAACAACTCAAGAATCATCTAGAATGAATGATGCCAAAACACACTTCCCAGAACCTCAATGAATCCACCACTCCAAATACAACTAGGAGTGGCGCTGAAGAAATCAAGGTCAGAGTAGGGTTGAGCGGATGGGGGCTCCAAAATATGCCATTGTGGAGCAGAAAACCAGAATAAGGCATAACAAGAGTAGGCCAATGCTGGGAGTGCTATGTAAAACATCGACCACCAGAACAACACATGTCCGAAAACCATATTGAACCAAAGATATGGCTTCGACCTAGAGAGGAAGAAGGGAAAATGGGGTCAGAGTGGGTTTTGAGAAGCTGATGACTTCCACATCAAACCACCAATTCCAGGAAGATGGAAGAAACATAAGGAGAAACCCCTTACAGTGGACCCCAGAGGGAAAAATCAGATAGGAAGGAAAATCTAGATCATGTAATGCCCCTACCCCAATTACTCAGAGTCGGTGCATAATTACATAACATTGTCATAATACAAGGATATCATGTCTTGAAATACCAATCAGTTTAGTAGCCTTGTAAGTACTAGATACATTCATAAGGTCAACATTACTACTTGAAAGAAAAAAAACACTAAATTATTCCATTAGAAACATCCAAGCTTCCTAGATTATACCTGAAATTCACTCATAACTAACTTCTTCATATCCTGAGAAAATAAAACATAAGAAAGGGGTGACCTCAAATGCTCAGTAATAGTAATCAATACATCGGAAGATAACATAAACTTTAGGCATGATTAATAATTGAAAACACATGCCTTTACAAATAATTAACATGAACAATTAATGGAAAGAATATGAGCTGAATAAATAATGCCATAATAAACTAGTCGAATAACCACATGAAATATCAATAGCTAATCTCATAATGATGGAATGTATAATGCCGGATATCATAAACACATAGTCAAGGCCTTGTGCCAAGACTAAAAATAATATTTTTTCAAGGCCTTGTGCCAAGACACTAGTTTGTCTCATGAGACCTACCGATGCATTGAGAAGCTATAGCGGGCTCCACCTGTCACTTACTAAGTCCAATGCATTCCTCATATGAAATGGGTGAAACATAATTTAAACATTCATATTAAAACTAGCATACAAAATGTCAATACTTTATATATAAACCATTAATGGTATAAAAATAGCACATCCATAGTCAAACATAACTCATTCAATGCAATATGGAAGATTGTATTGTAACAGATTAACCTCAATCGAGAATAATGAAGATATCGACATATATGAAAATAATCATCAAAACTATTTGAGATAAATATCCCCCTTTTTTCTTGAAAACATTTAAAAGTCACACTATTTGTCAAGAAGCCATTTAAAATAGATTTTTGAATCAAAGTTTCCCATACCACTTTGAAACTTTTAAAAGGAGTTTTAATTTTAAAAAATTAATGGCAATATAAATAAATCCTTTAAACCATTTTTAAAACATGTACATTAATGAGAAAGATTTAGATTAATAAATCTTAAAACATCTAAAATGATATTTTAGTTAGAGTTCCTAACCAAAAGAGAGACACTTGAATACAAATAATTGCAGTAATCAAAACTTTATAATATAATGATAATATAGGGATTCATGATATACTATGTCAAAGTACATTATATACACCATATAAAATTTATTTGGTGTATAACAACAAATAAGTCTCAATGGAATGTAAATTGAGATGAAATCTCTTATAAATACCATATCCTTACGTTAAGGATAAATTGATGACATAATTATGTGTGAAAAATAAAAATTCACTCAATATGATTGGATATTCAGTGTAAATCAAGTATAGTACATTCACACATATTATTGTAAAAACAACACCAATGAATTGGATGTTTAACTCAAAAAATGGAGATTGAGTTAAAATTACTCTTATCAAGTTCATATTGATGATTTGAGAATTTATCAATGGAGTGATTATGTGTACCAAATGTATATCCACATAAATGGGAGTGGGAATTATGACATAAGAAAATGAATAGTGATTCCACACATAATCTTGGAGTAAAATAATCAATGATGTATGCGTAAAGCCGAATGAGTGGAAATTGAAATTTCAAATTCCCTTATCGATTTGGTAAATTAAGAAACATACACCCATGAATTAAGGATAATAAAATGATGATGTAAATATCTATAAATTAAAGTATATCACACAATGAATACAATCATGGGCAGTACACACACCACATGCAATGAATAAGTGGTGAACAACGGAAATATCACGGAATTAAAAGTGAGATAAGAAACCCCTTACTTCAAACTTTTCCTTGGTCAAGGGTAGTTTAAACTCCTTTATAATGGTGAAATAATTGTAATTAAATTATACAAGAATCATATACTTTAATATGATATCATATATGATGTTTTAACATTGCTTTGTTAATAATATCTTAGTATTATCGTCGTTTCGAGTGTTAAAAGATTCGTTTTCCTTTATATTCTTTATTATGTGAGTCATATTTGTTATGTATGGGATGTATCTAATTCATATACAGAATTATATTAAGTATTTAAAAATTATTTTTAATCATCTAATGGAAATTATTCTCGAATGGATACAATGAGGAATGAATCTCATCGCGTTCGTGGAGACGGTAATCCGTACGTACGCATGAGCGGAAATATCATTATTTTGATATTAAAATAATATATAATTGGATGGTATATCATATCTAAAAAATTATTATCATGTTATATTTATTATTTACATCAATTAAAAATCATTATTATACCAATCCAAAAAATAATGTATTGAATAACAATTACACCACGACGTGGAGACGGTAAGCCGTACGTACGCACATATGGTGACATGTCATTCAAAGGATGGAAAGAATAATGAATTTTATTATAAAATAATTATAATAACATAAAATTTTATTGAAGATACTGGATTTATTATTTTATAATGGAAACAACAAAGAAAAAGGAAGTGGAAGAAGAAAGGAACATGAAAGAGGTGATGGAATATTTACCTCTTCTTCGGGTTCTTACTTTTGATTTGATCAAAAGGGATCCTTAGGATGGATTTATGACTAAAGGAAGGCCTTTAGGATGAAGTGAGGATAGTTGAGAGGGTATGTGGGTGGAGTTTTGACTAGCCAAATGGCTTTTAAGGTGTGAATTAGAGAGAAGGGGGATCTCCCTTTTATAAGAGGGGTGAGGGGCACCTTAGGAAAAACTAGAAATATTATTTTATAATAAAATAATTTTCGGTTTTTAATGGCTAAAAAATAAAATATTTAAAGGATAAGGTGGGTATTGGTCAAAAACCACTCAAAAAATAGGTTTTAGACAGGTTTAGATCACTATATTAACTTTATCTTTTAGATTTAACGCTGAGTTTAATAGTTTCACATTTACCATGTCTTTTTGTATTTTTATATTATATAGTTAATAAACTTAATATATACTTCCAAGAGACCCCAAAGTCGTTCCTTAATTATAAAAATATCATTATATAAGTTCTTTGGCCTAAAATTATATTTTTAGGAATAACATATCTATTAATAATATAATATTTGTTTTAAAAACTCTTTTATGTCAATTTTGACACTATTTGGTACTTTGTTTTTTCTAAATTCATTAAAGAAATATTAATTAGAAAAAAATTCATATAAACAACCCTAAAATGTCATATTAACCTATAAAATTAGTATAATTAATAAAAAGTCTCAAATTAAATTTATTTGGATATTTATAATATCAATTATTTTAATATTTCATTAATTATGTAATTACTACATCATCATTATGTCATAAATAAATTAAATTATCTAATTTATAAAAAATATAAATAGAATACCATTATCTAGGAAATATTTTTATATTTATAATGAATATTTATAGTCCAATTTATCTTATATATAACCCTATATTAAAAATGTTTTAGTTATTAAACTTTGATTTTAACTCTTTTAACTCTTCTTTGAATTAAATAATAATAAATGTCCTAATCTAAACCAAGTATACCAAATAGGTTCATATTTTATTCCTAAGGATATTTTTGTTTGAATTATACATATAAAATAGAATTAAGACATGTGTTAGGGTAATAATAATATCATTTTTACCCTTAATTACACTATTTACTTTTAGCTGTGGTAAATAAAAGTAAAAAGTTACTATTCAAAAAAAATTATTTTAATCTTATTGAACCACATTTTACTTACTAATATCAACCATGTCTCTTATATTTTTGAAATTCCACTCACAGAAGCGGTAAAATTATGTTTTATGTGAATTTGTAAATTCTCCGAGTAGGTGGGTAAAAGACAGTGAAAAGTTCAATAAAATTTTTATATATCTAAAATTATTATAAACTGACTCCAATGAATTACATTGAACTTATATAGGTATTATGTATCTATTTTGACCTAAAATAAATTTAAATAAAATAAATAATTATTTAAATAAAAATTCGGTTTTAAAATATAACTCAATGTTTTTCACTATTCATCAAAAATTGAAAGTTTTCAAAAAAAACCAAAAATTCACCCTAATCTAATTTTGATATTACGAATCCAAAAATGAAGTCCATTTTGAAAGGTAAAATTTATAAAATTTTAAAAAGTGGGTATTACTATTCATAAAGGCTAGTTTGATTGGTCGAGGTGTGTTAGAATCTCGAAGTTGCGTATAAGGCAAGCTATAACATTATTCAAAGGGAAACGTACCATGGAAGCTTGGGGTGTTACATTCTTCCCCCATTTTTGAAATTGCGTCCTCTCAATTTTTAAAATTGGGCTTGGGAATATAATTGAAAGTCCCACGTCAGAAAAAAAGTTAATAAAACTATCACTTTAAAAGAAATAAAGAGAAGTAAAAAGGTCACCCAAGATAACCTATAATAGGATTCCATGTAGAAAAACATGGATATGGATGATAAAATAAGTGTCGAGTTCTAATGGAGAGGGATAGAAAACATGATCAGGAGAAAGTTAACAACAAGAAAACCACAGACTTGTGATGGGACAAATGGTCATTAGTTTCCCAGTAGGAAAAGTAAACGAACAACATTTTTTTAAGTTACATTTCATAAAGATGAGGAATTTATTTATGAGATTGACCAAGACCATAAAGAGATATAATAACTTTTTAAGTAGAGTTACATTCTTTAAAAAATTTGTACTACTAACTCATTTTTTTTAAATTATGAGTATTCAAGATGACTTGGTCACACCCGAAGAGCTAGAATCAACTTCTAGAGTATCACATGATTCACAAAGGATAAATTATATATTTACCTTGTCTTTAGAGATTAATCAAAACCAAAATAGTTTGTACAAGATCAGATGATCCCCCAAAAGGATATTCCTTTAGAGAAAGAAATACTAATATTAATTCCAAAAATTAAACCAACAATACCCCAAAGTTAAGTAAATACCATTCAATAAACAATTGTCCTTAAAGTCCTTCAATATAATCCAAACTAATATTGAAACCCAAAACATAGAAGAATTTGGTTATGTAGTCTCCCACGTTCAATTGTATCTCCAAATGACATCGACTACTCTTAAAGTCACATACTTAAAAGTAATTAACCTAATCACATATTCTCTATTAGAGGTTAATAATTTCCATAAATAACCCAAATCACTATAAATCCACAATAAAAACATAGATAAAAATCCACCATTACTCCTCAAATGAAATATCATAGTATTCTATTTTCCTTAGGCATATAGTGTTCCCAATAGAGCGAACATATTCCAAAATAACATTTATCACTTAATTAAAAAATCATTTTTCTATACTAAGGGTATCAATTTGATAAGACATAAGATCAACTTATTATTGATCAATAAAATCATTTAACTAAAAATAATTAGTCACACTAACCAGGGACTTCACGTTGTCCAGTGGTAGGCGATAAATCCCAATTGCACTCTGGTTGTGGGTTCGATTCCCACAACTTTTTCTGACATGATGGGTTGTCACACGGTCTGTGTGTTGTCTTTTTTTCAAAAACTATATTTTATAACATTACCAAAATGAGATAAATTCCTCAAAATAACCATAACATAATTTAACCACAAATGTTATCTCATACCTTGTATTTTCATCCCAAAATATAATAAATTGTAATTGCCTCAAATTCAAGGATCATATAAAACCAAATGATTATTTATAACTGTATCCACAAGAGAAAAGACAATTATTACTAAAATATCATTTTCACATGATAAATTTCAGGGTTACACATATAAGATAAAATTCATCCAAAGTAATCTCAACAAAAAAGAGCACTAATACCTTTAAACATTTTTCCATCCATTTATTTCCACATAGGTTCTTCCTTAACCAAGAGGTTATCCTATAGAATAGGGCATTCACTTGGGTGATTCCAAGGTTTCTTTCATTTATGAAAAATGACTATAATTGGAATCTTTGGATCATTTTTATTTTCTTCCTTAGTACTCTTCATTTTCCTCAGCAATTCTTTAATTTATGCCCTTATTTCCCACACATAAAGCATTTCTTTTTTCCATTGAGACACTTTTCTAGGTGTCTCCTTCCACATTTTTGGCATGATGAAAATTGAGATTTCTTCTCTCCATGGTCTCCACAGCTGGAGATCTTATAATTAATTTCCTTTCTTTTCCTTGATGATTCCGAGAGTTGGTTAATATATATGTTGTCGATCATATTTTTGGAAAACTGATTTGGCATGAAGACAATATCATTTACGCCTATCAGCATTCAATTTTTTTCTCATTTCCACCACTGTTCCCACCTTTTACATCATGTTCAATGTTACTATGACTTCCTTGGAATCCATCCATTAACTAAAACTAGAAAAACATTGTGTGAGTAAGAATAGTCATAAAATTATTTAGAAAATATCATCACAACTTATTTTCAATAAAAAACAGCCTAATATTAACCAAGGTTATTTATTCTCGTATTATATTAAAATCCTTGAAATAGGTATGTAAAGAAAATGTAAATTATCCTAAGCATATCCCCTGGGAGTGTCGTAACCATGAGTGCAGCAAGGACCGTTGTCGTGCACCCATTCCCGTTTGAGTCTAGATCAAAGTGGTGTTTTCGGGTTTTACCCCTAGGTACATCTATGCCAGATCCATCTCTACCTACTCGTATCCAGATAGGGATGTATTTCTTGGAAAACTCACAAAATCTCTACAATACCAAATTTTTTGGAAGTTCTTCTATACTAATCCTCAAAGTATATCATTGGGCTATGCTCTCTAATCATAGTTTATCTAAATCTAGTTTCCAAGGTTTGTACTAAACTTTCTCTGATACCAACTGTAATGCCCCGACCCCAATTACCTAGAGTCGGTGCATTATTACATAACATTGGTATGATAAAAGGAAATCATGTCCCGAAAGACCGATCAGTTTAGTAGCCTTGGAAATACTAGATACACTCATAAGGTAAACATTACAACTTGAAAGAAAAAACAACACTAAATTATTCCATTAGAAACATCAAAGATTCCTAGATTATTCCTGCAAGTCACTCATAACTAACTTCTTCATATCCTGGGAAAATAAAACATAATAAAGGAGTGAGCTCAAATGCTCAGTAAGAGTAAGAAATACATCAGAAGATAACATAAACTTTAGTCATGGTGAATAATTGAAAACACATTCCTTTACAAATAATTAACATGAACACTTTATGGTAGGAATATGAGATGAATAAATAATGCCATAATAAAACATCGTCATGGGTATTCTACTAGTTAAATAACACATGAAATATCAATAGATAATCTCATAATGATGGAATTCATAATGCCGCACATCATAACCACATAGTCAAGGTCTTGTGCCAAGACTACAAATAAGATTTTGTCAAGGCCTTGTGCCAAGACACTAGTTTCTCTAATGAGACCTACTGATGCATCTAGGAGCTATAACGAGCTCCACCCATCACTTACTAAGTCCAATTCATTCCTCATATGAAATGAGTGAAACATAATATAAACATTCATATTAAAACTATAATATGAAATTTCAATACTTTATCCATAAACCATGAATGGTATAAAAATAAAACATCCACAGTAAAACATAACTCATTCAATAAAATATGGAAGATTGTATTGTAACAGATTAACCTAAATCAATAATAATAAAGGATATTTACATAGATGAAAATAATCATCAAAACTATTTGAGAGAAATATCCCCCTTTTTCATGAAAACATTTAAAATTCACACTATTTTTCAAGAAGCTGTTTAGAATAGATTTTTGAATCAAAGTGTACCATACCACTTTGAAACTTTTAAAAGGAGTTTTAATTATAAAACTTTAATGTTCATATAAATAAATCTTTAAAACCATTTTTAAAACATGGACATTAATGAGAAAGATTTAGATAAATAAATATTTGAAACATTTAAAATGATATTTTAGTTAGAGTTCCTAACCAAAAGAGAGACACTTGAATAAAAACAATTGAGGTAATCAAAAATTTATAATATCATGAGAATAAAGGGATTCATGATATACTATGTCAAAGTACATTATATACACCATATAAAAGTGATTTGGTGTATAACAACAAAGAAGTATCAATGGAATGTAAATTGAGATGAAATCTCTTATAAAGACCATATCCTGAGGTTAAGGATAAATTGATGACATAATTATGTGTAAAAAATATATATACACTCAATATGATTGGATATTCAGTATAAATCAATCAGAGGACATTCACACATATTCTTGTAAAAACAACACCAATGAATTGGATGTTTAACTCAAAAAATGGAGATTGAGTTAAAATTACTATTATAAAGTTCATATTGATGACTTGAGAATTTATAAATGGAGTGATTATGTGTATAAAATGTATATACACAGAAATTGGAGTAGTAATTATGATGTACACAAATGAATAGTTATTTCACACATAATATTGGAGTAAAATAATCAATGATGTATGCGTAAATCTGGATCAGTGGAAATTGAAATTTCAAATTCCATTATCGATTTGGTAACTTTCGAAACATACAACCATGAAAGAAGGATCATAAAATGATGATTTAAATATCCATAAATTAAATTATATTACACAATTAATACAATCATGGGTAGTACACACACTACATGCAATAAATAAGTGGTGAACAATGGAAATCTCACAGAATTAAAAGAGAGATAAGAAACCCCTAACTTCGTACATTTCCTTGGTCGAGGGTAGGATAAAATACTATATAATGGTGATATAATTTTAATTAAATTATAAAAGAATCATATAAATTAATATGATATCATATATGATCTTTTAACATTGCTTTGTTAATACTATCTTTGTATTATCATCGTTTCAGGTGTTAACAGATTCATTTTCCTTTGTATTATTTATTATGTAAGTCATATTTATTATGGATGGGATGTATATTATTCATATAAATAATTATATCACGTATTTAAACATTATTTTTAATCATCTAATGTAAATTAGTCTTGAATGGATATGACGGGGAATGAATCTCATCGCGTTCGTGGAGACGGTAATCCATACGTACGCACGAGCGACAGTATCATTCTTTTGATATTAAAATAATATATAATTGGATGTTATATCATATATATAGAATCATTATAATCTAATATTTATTATTTACATCAATTATATATCATTATTATACCCATCCAAATAATAATGTATTGAACAACAATTACACCAAGACGTGGAGACGGTAAGCCGTACGTATGCAAGTATGGTGACATGTCATTCAAAGGATGGATAGAATAATGAATTTGGTTGTACCATATTTATAATAACATTAAAGTATATTTAAGATACTGGAGTTATTTTTTAGAAAGGAAACAACAAAGAAAAAGGAAGCGGAAGAAGAAAGGAACTTGAAAGAGGTGATGGAATATTTACCTCTTCTTAAGGTTCTTCCTTTTGTTTTGATCAAAAGGGCTCCTTAGGTTGGATTTTTGACTAAAACAATGCCCATAGGTTGAAGGGAGGATATTTTAGATGGTATTTGGGCAGTGTTTGTCCGAGCCAAATGGCTTTGAAGGTGTGAGCTAGAGATAAGGGGGAGTGCCCTTTTATAATAGGGATTAGGGGCACCTTAGGAAAAGATAGAAATATTATTTTATAATAAAATAATTTTCGAGTTTTAATGGATCGAAAATAGATTATTTAACGGGTAAGGTAGGGATGGGTCAAAACCACTCAACCAATAGGTTTAAAATAGGTTGGGTCACTATATTAACTTTATCTTTTAGATTTAACTCTTTGTTAAATAGTTTGACATTTACCATGTCTCTTTGTATTTTTATATTATACAGTAATAAACTTACTATATACTTCAAGTGACCCCCAAATGGTTCATTAATGATACTCATATAATTATATAAGTCCTTTTTTGAACCTTAGATTTTTAGGAATATAATATCAATTAATAATATAATATTCGTTTAAAAAACACTTTTATGTCAATTTTGACACTATTTGGCATTTTATTTTTTCTAAATTCATAACAACATTATTACTTAGAACAAAATTAATCTAACCAACCCTAAAATGTCATATTAACCTATGAAATTAGTTTAATTCATAAAAAGTCTCAAATTACATTTATTTGGATATTTATAATATCAATTATTTTAATATTTCATTAATTAAGTAATTACTACATCATCATTGTGTCATAAATAAGTTAAATTATTTTATGTCTAAAAAATATAAATAGAATACCATTATGTAGGAAATATTTTTATATTTATAATGAATATTTATAGTCCAATTTATCTTATGTATAACCCTATATTAAAAATGTTTTAGTTATTAAACTTTGATTTTAACTCATTTAACTCTTCTTTGAATTAAATAATAATAAATGTCCTAATCTAAACCAAGTGAACCAAAAAGGTTCATATTTTATTCCTAAGGTTGTTTTTGGTCTAATTATACTTATCCAATAGAATTAAGACATGTTTTAGGGTAATAATAATATCATTTTTACCCTGAATTACCCTATTTACTTTTAACTGTGGTAAATAAAAGTAAAAAGTTACTATTCACCAAAAATTATTTTTATCTTATTGAACCACATTTTACTTAATGATATCAACCATGTCTCTCAGATTTTTGAAATTCTACTCACACAAGCAGTAAAATTAAGTTTTATGTGAATTTGTAAATTCTCCTAGGAGGTGGGCAAAAGACGGTGAAAAGTTCAATAAAATTTTTATATATCTAAAATTATTATAAACTAGCTCCATTGAATTACATTGAACTTATATAGGTATTACTTATCTACTTTGAACTAAAGTAAATTTAAATAAAATAAATAATTATTTAAATAAAAATTCGGTTTTAAACTATAACTCAGTGTTTTTCACTATTCATCAAAAATTGAAAGTTTTCAAAAAAATAACAAAAATTAAACCTAAGATAATTTTGATATTAAGAATCCAAAAATGAAGTCCATTTTGAAAGATAAAATTTATAAAAATTCAAAAAGTGGGTATTACTATTGATAACGGCTAGTTTGATTGGTCACGGTGTGTTAGAATCTCGAAGTTGCGTATAATGAAAGCTATTACACTATTCAAAGGGAAACATACTGTGGAAGCTTGGGGTGTTACATTCTTCCCCCCTTTTAGAAATTGTGTCCTCACAATTTTTAAAATTGGGCTTGGTAAGATAATTGAAAATCCCACATCAGAAAAAGAGTCAATAAAACTATCACTTTAAAAGAAAGAAAGAGAAGTACAAAGGTCACACGAGATAACCTGTACTAGGATTCCACGTAGAAAAAAATGGATATGGACGATAAAATAACTGTCAAGTTCTGATGGAGAGAGATAGAAAACATGATCAGGAGAAATTTAACAACAAGAAAACTACAAACTTGTGATAGGACAAACAAACATTGGTTTCCCCTTAGGAAAAGTAAAGGGACAATTCTTTTTTAAGTTAAATTTCATAAAGATGAAGAATTTATTTATGAGATTGACCAAGAACATAAAGAGATATACCTAATTTTTAAATAGAGTTTCATTCTTTAGTAAATTTCTTCTACTAACTCATTTTTTTAAACGATGAGTATTCAAGATGACTTGGTCACACCAGAAGAGCTAGAATCAACTTCTAGAGAATCAAATGACTCACAGAGGATAAATTATGTATTTACCTAGTCTTTAGAGATTAATCAAAACCAAAATGGTTAGTACAAGATCAAATGATCCCCCAAAAAGATATTCCTTTAGAGAAAGAAACACTAATCTTAATCCTAAAATTAAACCAACAATACCCCAAAGTTAAGTAAATATCATTCAATAAACAAGTGTCCTTAAAATACTTCAATATAATCCAAACTAATATTGAAAACCAAAACATAGAATAATTTGGTTATGTAGTCTTCCACATTAAATTGAATCTCCAATTGACATCGACTACTCTTAAAGTCACATACTTAAAAGTAATTAACCTAATCACATATTCACTATTACATGTTAATCATTTCCATAAATAACCTAAATCTCTATAAATCTACAATAAAAACATAGATAAAAATCCACCATTACTTCTCAAATGAAATATCATAGTATTCTGTTTTCCTTAGGCATATAGTGTTCCCAACAGAGAAAATTTCTTCCAAAATAACATTTATCACTTAACCACTAAATCATTTTCTATACTAAGGGTATTCATTTGATAAGACATAAGATCAACTTATTATTGATCAATAAAATAATTTAAGTAAAAATAATTACTCACACTAACCAGGGACTTCATGTAGTCCAGTGGTAGGTGGTAAATCCCAATCGCACTCTGGTTGTGGGTTTGATTTCCATATCTTTCTCCGACGCGATCGGTTGTCACATGGTCTGCATGTTGTCTTTTTTTAAAAAACTATATTTTATAACATTACCAAAATGAGATAAATTCCTCAAAATAACTATAACATAATTTAACCACAAATCTTATCTCATACCTTGCATTTTCATCCCAAAATATAATAACATGTAATTACCTCTAATTCAAGGATCATATAAAACCAAATGGTTATTTATAACTATATCCACAATAGAAAAGATAATTCTTCCTCAAATATCATTTTAAAATTATAAATTGCAAGGATATACATATAAGATAAAATTCATCCAAAGTAATCTCAACAACAAAGAGCACTAATACCTTTAAACATTTTTCTATCCATTTATTTCCATATAGGTTCTTCCTTGACCAAGAGGTTATCCTATAGAATAGGGTATTGACTTGTGTGATGCCAAGGTCCCTTGCATTTATGAAAAATGACCATAATTAGAATCTTAGTATCATTTTTATTTTCTTCCCTAGTAATCTTCATTTTTACTCTGCAATTCTTTACTTTATTCCCTTATTTCCCACACATAAAGAATTTCTTTGTTTCATTGAGACACTTTCCTAGGTGTCTCCTTCCACATTTATGGCATGATGGAAATTGAGATTTCTTCTCTCCATGGTCTCCATAGGTGGAGATCTTATCATTAACTTCCATTATCTTCTTTGATGAGTCTGGGAGTTGGTTTACATATATGTTGTTGATCATATTTTTAGAAAAATGATTCGGCATGAAGACAATATCTTTTATGCCTATCAATATTCCATTTTTTTCTTCATTTAAACCACTTTTCCCACCTTGTACATCATGTTCAATGTTACTATGACTTCCTTGGAATCCATCCTCTAACTAAAATGAGAAAACATTGTGTGAGTAAGAATAGTCATAAAATTATTAAGAAAATATCATCACACCTTATTTTCAATCAAAAACACCCTAGTATTAACCAAGGTTATTTATTCTCATCTTATATTAAAATCCTTCAAATTGATATGTAAAGAAAATTTAAATTATCATAAGAATATCACTCGGGAGTGTTGTAACCAAGAGTGCAGAAAGGCCTGTTGTCGTGCACCAGTACCCGTTCAAGTCTAGCTTAAAGAGGTGTTTTCATGTTTTACCCCTTGGTACATCTATGCCAGAGCCGCCTCTACCTGCTTGTATCCAGACAGGGTTGTATTTCTTAGAAAACTCACAAAATCTCTACAATACCAAAATTTTAGGAAGTTATTCTATACTAATCCTCAAATTCTATCATAGGTCTATGTGCTCTAATTAGAGTTTATCTAAATCTAGTTTCCAAGGTTTGTACTAAACTACCAATGATACCAACTATAACGCCCCGACCCCAGTTACTAGAGTCAGTGCATTATTACATAACATTGGCATAATACAAGGAAATCATGTCCCGAAAGGCCGATTAGTTTAGTAGCCTTGGAAATACTAGATACATTCATAAAGTCAAAATTACAACTTGAAAGAAAAAAAACACTAAATTATTCCATTAGAAACATCCAAGCTTCCTAGATTATGCCTGCACGTCACTCATAAATAATTTCTTCATATCCTAGGAAAATAAAACATAAGAAAGGGGTGATCTCAAATTCTTAGTAAGAGTAAGAAATACTGTGGAAGATAACATAAACTTTAGGTATAGTGAATAATCGAAAACACATGCCTTTACAAATAATTAACATGAACTCTTTATGGTAGGAATATGAGATGAATAAATAATTCTATAATAAAACATCATCCTGGGTATTCTACTAGTAGAATAACCACATGAAATATCAATAAATAATCTCATAATTGTGGAATGCATAATGTCGGACATCATAACCACATAGTCATGGCCTTGTGCCAAGACTACAAATAAGATTTTTTCAAGGCCTTGTGACAAGACACTAGTTTGTCTCATGAGAACTACCGATGCATCGAGGAGCTATAGTGGGCTCCACCCGTCACTTACTAAGTCCAATTCATTCCTATTATGAAATAGGTGAAACATAATCTAAACATTCGTATTAAATCTATCATATGAAATCTCAATACATTATCCATAAACCATGAATGGTATAAAAATAGCACATCCACAGTAAAAAATAACTCATTCAATACAATATGGAAGATTTTATTGTAACGAATTAACATCAATCGATATTAATGAAGGATATCGACATAGATGAAAATAATCATCAAAACTATTTGAGAGAAATATCCCCATTTTTTCTTGAAAACATTTAAAAGTCACACTATTTATCAAGAAGTCATTTAAAATAGATTTTTGAATAAAAGTGTCCCATACCACTTTGAAACTTTTAAAAGGATTTTTAATTTTAAAACTTCAATGCCCATATAAATAAATCTTCTAAAACCATTTTTAAAACATGGACATTAATGAGAAAGATTTAGGTTAGTAAATCTTTAAAACATGTAATATGATATTTTATTTAGAGTTCCTAAACAAAATAGATACAATTGAATACAAATAATTGAGGTAATCAAAACATTATAATATCATGAGAACAAAGGGATTCATGATATACTATATAAAAGTGATTTGGTGTATAACAACAAAGAAGTCTCAGTGGAATGTAAATTGAGATGAAATATTTTATAAAGACCGTATCCATAGGTTAAGGATAAATTAATGACATAGTTATGTGTGAAAAATATAAATAAAATTAATATGATTGGATATCCAGTTTAAATCAATCAGAGTAAATTCACACATATTCTTGTATAAACAACACCAATGAATTGGATGTTTAACTCCACAAATGGAGATTGAGTTAAAATTACTCTTATCAAGTTCATATTGATGAATTGAGAATTTTTCAATGGAGTGATTATGTGTATAAAATGTATATCCACAGAAAGGGGAGTGGGAATTATGTCATAAGAAAATGAATAGTGATTCTACACATAATCTTGGAGTAAAATAAAAAATGAAGTATGTGTAAAGCCGAATGAGTGGAAATTGAAATTTAAAATTCCCTTATCGATTTGGTAACTTACGAAACATACACCCATAAAAGAAGTATCATACAATGATGATGTAAATATCCATAATTTAAAGTATATGACACAATGAATACAATCATGGGCAGTACACACACCACATGAAATAAATAAGTGGTGAACAATGGAAATATCACGAAATTAAAAGTGAGATAAGAAACCCATTACTTCATACTTTTTCTTGGTTGAGGGTAGGTTAACCTAATCTATAATGGTGAAATAATTTTTATTAAATTATACAAGAATCATATACATTAATATGATATCATATATGATCTTTTAACATTTCTCTGTTAATAATATCTTAATATTATTGTCGTTTCGGGTGTTAACAGATTCGTTTTCCTTTATATTATTTATTATTTGAGTCATATTTGTTATTTATGGGATGTATATTATTAATATAAAGAATGATATCAAGTCTTTAAACATTATTTCTAATCATCTAATGGAAATTATTCTTGAATGGATTTGATGGGGAATGAATCTCATCGCATTCGTGGAGACGGTAATCCGTACGTACGCATGAGACACAATATCATTCTTTTGATATTAAAATAATATATAATTGGATGATATATAATATATACAGAATCATTATCATGTTATCTTTATTATTTACATCAATTACACATCATTATTATAACCATCCAAATAATAATGTATTGAATAACAATTACACCACTATATGGAGACGATAAGCTGTACGTACGCACGTATGGTGACATGTCATTCAAAGGATGGATAGAATAATGAATTTGGTTGTACCATATTTATAATAACATCAAAATATATTTAATATACTGGATTTATTATTTTAGAATGGAAAAAACAAAGGAAAATAAAGTGTAAGAAGAAAGGAACTTGAAAGAGGTGATGGAATATTTACCTCTTCTTTGGGTTGTGCCTTTTTATTTGATTAAAAGGGATCCTTAGATTGGCTTTCTGACCCAATTAAGGACTCTAGGATGAATGGGGGATAGTATATAGGGTATTTGGGTAGAGTTTGGAGAAGTTAAATGGCTTTGAAGGTGTTAATTAGAGAGAAGGAGGAGTGCCCTTTTATAAGAGGGGTGATGGGAACCTTAAGAATAGATAGAAATATTATTTTATAATTAAATCATTTTATGTTTTTAATTTCTAAAAAATATATTATTTAAAGGATAAGGTGGGTATGGGTCTAAAAACACTCAACCAATAGGTTTTATATTGGTTTAGGTCGCTATATTAACTTTATCTTTTAGATTTAACTCTTAGTTAAATAGTTTGACATTTACCATGTCTCTTTGTATTTTTATATTACATAGTTAATAAACTTACTATATACTTCCAAGCGACACCCATGTGGTTCATTAATGATAAAAATATCATTATATAAGTCCTTTGTCCGAACCATAGATTTTTTGTAATAGAATATCAATTAATAATATAATATTTGTTTTAAAAACTCTTTTATGTCAATTTTGACACAATTTGGTATTTTGTTTTTGATAAATTTCTAACAACATTATTACTTAGAAAAAATTTCATCTAACTAACCCTACCATGTAATATTATCCTATAAAATTAGTGTAATTCATAAAAAGTCTCAAATTACATTTATTTGGATATTTATAATATCAATTAATTTAATATTTCATTAATTAAGTAATTACTCCATCATCATTGTGTCATAAATAAATTAAATTATTTAATTCCTAAAAAATATAAATATAATACAATTATGTATGAAATATTTTTATCTTTCTAATTAATATTTATAGTCGAATTTATCTTATGTATAACCATATATAAAAAATGTTTTAGTTATTAAACTTTGATTTTAACTCTTTTAACTCTTCATTGAATTAAATAATAATAAATGTCTTAGTCTAAACCAAGTGGACCAAATAGGTTAATATTTTATTAATAAGTTTGTTTTTGGTTGAATTATACTTATCCAATAGATTTAATACATGTGTTAGGGTAATAATAATACCATTTTTACCCTTAATTACCCTATTTACTTTTAACCGTGGTAAATAAAAAAAAATGTTACTATTCACAAAAAGTTATTTTCATCTTATTAAACCAAATTTTACTTACTCATATCAACCATGTCTCTAAGATTTTTGAAATTCCACTCACAGAAGCGGTAAAATTAGGTTTTATGTGAATTTGTAAATTCTTCTAGGAGGTGGGTAAAAGACGGTGAAAAGTTCAATAAAATTTTTATAAATCTAAAATTATTATAAACTGCCTCCAATAAATTAAATTGAAATTATATAGGTATTATGTATCTATTTTTATCTAAAATAAATTTAAATAAAATAAATAATTATTTAAATTAAAATTCGGTTTTAAACTATAACTTAGTGTTTTTCACTATTCATCAAAAATTGAAAGTTTTCAGAAAAATACCAGAAATTCACCCTAAGATAATTTCGATATTTTGAATCCAAAAATGAAGTCCATTTTAAAAGATAAAATTTATTAAATTTCAAAAAGTGGATATCACTATTCATAACGGCTAGTTTGATTGGTTGCGATGTGTTAGAATCTCAAAGTTGCGTATAATGCAAGATATTACGTTATTCAAATGGAAATGTACCATGGAATCTTGGGGTATTACAAATCAGGAGAAAAATGAAGAGAGATCCTCCTCTACCACTCTCTTGATTCTAGATAGAGAGAAGAGAGTTTATCTTTTAAGTAATTATCATAGTGATCAAATATGAACTATGAAAGTAATAGAATCTCTGAGCCAACACTCAAAGATTCTTACAACATTACTTAGAGGTTCTTAGTGAATGTGTAGATCCCTATTGGTTGTAATATACATTTTATTTCTAAAAAATGACAGTATGACATAGATATGTTTTTGAAATTCATCAATGAAAAAGGAATTCATTACAAGGTAATTCTTTAACTACTTAAATTATTTATAAATCATTATGTGATGATCCTTCATTTTTTCCAGGGTTATTTCATTAATTAATCCTTGAATTAATTCCATTGGCCCAAAAAATTCTATGCCATGTATATCTCAAAATAATCCTCGATGATGACAAAAATCAACATTGGTCATGTCCAACTAGAACTTTCGCTATGTTTGGAACCTACATGGTAGGAGTATAAAGTATTATTTTCAAAGTTTTTAGAACAATTATAGTATAATAACATTTTTAAATATAATAATAATAAATAATTTATAGTTTCTAATTTATAATCAATAATTTATATTAACTAATAAGAAAAATTAATATTCGTAATTTATGTAAAATTCATCATTGGCTAATGGTAAATAATTTGTTCATATTTAAGGAAGTCCTAGGTTAAAAAAGGGATTTAATTTTAATTCAATTTATTGTAATGTTTTTTTTACTTTGGAAATATATTTAGAGTTATAACCTATTTCCATAGTTTTTGAACTGGGAAAATAGAAAATATATTACTAAAATTCCTTATATTCATGGATATAGTTACACTACAATGAAGATAACATCTAAAACCCCTAAAAACATGGTAATAACATATCACCATGATTTAAGACCTATTTTTATTATTCCAAATCATGGAAATAGTTATATTTTATAGTGGTGGACTTTTTACCAATTTTATTATTAATATTACATTGAATACACAACTCATCAAGCAATATTTCAAGTTAAAATTTGAGATAAACTAATCCTAGTAGTTGAGAATCAACTTTATTTTCAATTTGATACATTTTTCCATTTCTATCATAACATCATCTAAATAAAATTTGAATTTAGTTTCTCCTTCTTCAAGACAAATATTATCTCTTTTCTTCCTCCTTAATCACATTACTCTTGTGTCTAAACTTATTTCTAGACTAGTTTCTAAATTCTAAGTTCTATATTGGGGGAAATTATTTATTTATTTTTTGATAATTCAATATAACAATATTTTTCATCTCACATTTATATGTATAACTTATACACACTTTAAACATGATAGTGTATGTTTTACTTCAAATATAACTTAAAAAAATCTGAATTTTCTAGCCAAAATCACGAAAAATTCATCACTAAAATTTAATTCACCTTCTTCATGGATGATCTCAATATTATCTATTTCTTTTAAATTCCATATACTTACATGAATTACTTTTAATTATTTCTAGCTTAACCATATTCTATAGTTCAACAAGCTACTTTTTAAATCATCAAAATATAACTCTATAAGATTATATTATTCAAGTTTAAAAACCTTTATATTTTTCAAATGAGGAAGTCTTATAATTATCTTATTTATAATTTTTACATTTTTATATCCTTACTAAATCCTCAAATAGATCCAACAGCCACAATGATTCATTTGTATAATCTATTGATGTCTTTATCTCCTCAAAAAATCCTTCACCTTGGTATTTCCTTCATATACATATTAAAATTTATTCCATATTCCATATTCATGTTTTTAGATCATCACCTTCATGTATATTTGATTCAAGAGAGCTCTATATTTGACATTTTATACATTTTCATTGTAATTAAAAATCTTTCTTTTGGTTTCTTTTAAAGATATATTCAAGGTAATATAACCCGAATTACATATATTTTAATTTATACTATGTAAAAAACCATGTTTTTACATGTTAGTAAAACCAGTAAAGGGCCAGAATCCAATAGAATAATAGCGAGTGAGAATTTGAATTTGGACTTTTGGATTCAGTGAGGGTCCTTTTAGACATTATTAGAGTACTAAAAAGGCATATTAGATCTTTAATAATAGGTTTAAAAAACATAGGATGAGTTTATGTGTGGGATATAATTAAAACCCATTTACTTGGATTCAAAAGGTCCCAATGGAATACTAGTGGGGTAGACATTTCCAATTTGACACTACCTAATCCCCTAGAGATCCAGTGACAGTCCATTGAGAACTCAATGAACCACTATAATCCTAGTGTGGGGTCACTTGAAATATGATGGTTTCCTTAAACCCTAACATTAAGTATCTTTAGCCTTTCTTTTTTCCTATCCAACTAAGTGGGCCCCTCTAATCTCATTTTAGTTCCTCTACCTCAATCTTCTCCCCCTCCAAAAGCTCTACATTTTCTCTAATTGATGAATAATCTATGGTAATAAACTCTAGGAGGAAATAATAAGGTAATACCTAACATATTTTTTTTATTATTTTATTAATATTGTGTGTGTTCAAGATAAAATCTATATTTTAGTGTGTTTTTTGAAAACTCTATATTTTCAATCAAATAAAAATAATGGATAAGATAACTTCTAATTTAGTATCATAGGTGTTCCTTTACATATTTTGAAATATCTTTTCATAATTAGGAGATTGTGACTCAGATTTCTGAAAAATAAATGGTAACAATCAAAGAGGCTTGATTTATTAATATTAGAGGAATGATGAAACAACCAAGAGGTTGTGTGTTGGAATGTAAATATGAACATGGTGATGAGTGGAACAAAATCCAAAGGGGGATCCAAAAATTAACCCAAAGGTGATGGTAGACTGTGGATAAAGAATAATATTGAAACCATGGAGAAGTTGGTATTTTAAAAACATGGCTAGTATGCGAGACAACATTGAAGATATGATGATAGATGGATAATGATGAATATGGTTACCTATACATGGAAACAATACATGGTAAATAATTACTGACATTATTCTATATGTAATTGGAAATAAAGATAAGTATGGGTGTAGAAATATTAAGAGTGGAAGTGTTGAAGTTATATTAATAACTACATTGAAGTAATTGTGAAGGAATACCTTATTACTTCTATATATTATGGATATAGAATAAGATACATGAATATTTGTTGATCTGGATTTGATGGATTTTGTGATGAAGTAAACTAGATTTATTCCTGCATATTATAGTTGTGTTATAAGTATTGGCTTGCATGTAATTTTTTAGAGAATACATAGAAGTAATTTTGGTGAAGGGATCCAAACCATGCTACAAGGAGTGTGGTTATGCCATGTTTTTTCATGTTGTAATAAACTCAAGATGTGCATGAATAAGTGTTGTAAAATCATTCCACAATATAATTGGTTACACCATGACATAGAAGGATGTACCATGATCCATATAACATGATAATTTAGTGTATATTTTCATAATTATTCTTGGTGGTAGAAAACTATACCATATAAATCACATTAAAATAGTTATAGGAATATAGAAGAAGAATTAAATACCATACTACAATGTGATTTCCATGGAAATTTGGTGTATCTATGGAATCAAATGTTTTTTCATGCAGTTGAGTATTATGAAATAATAAGGATAAGATTTATAGAGATTTAGAGGATGGTTCTATTATTTTCAAGGAGTTTAAAATGATACATAATCTATTTTTTTAAATTTTTGATCGATAAAGAAATATTCTATAATTATAGAAGTCACACCGCTATTTTTTAAATCTAGAAGCATGTTATCCCATAATATAATTCTTCATTCCATGATTTTGTTAATCTATAAAATATTTTAAAGATTCAATTTGAGTTTTAATTAAGGAGAAGGATTGAAATTTAAAAGGTTTAATCAATATAATTATATGTTCAACTAAATAAAAATTCATGGTACACATATTATGTTTTTGTAGCATCATAGGAACATGAATTGATCCAAGCATTTGGGTGATGGGTTAGTATATTGAAAATATTTATAAAATCTACTTTAGTAGATCTATAAAAAATATATAGAGATATTGATTGATATATATGTTTCTAGAGAGAAAATATGGGGAGGTAATTAATAGAGTATTTACTATTTAATTTTGTTTTAAATCAAGTCTCATTATTAATGGAGTTCCATTAATACATATGGTAGTTGAAGAAGAAGAAAGAGAGTTATGATATAAATTCCAATGTGGAATATATTTTTGTCACTGGAAATCATGTGGATTTTAATAAATCCAATCTATCATTGAGAATTTGATCACATATAACCTTGTATAAGAAACAGAGTGAATTAGAGTTCAAAAAATCATCAATTCCTTAATTATGATGCAAAATTATTTAATATCATATACTGATCATGAATAAACCTTTATGTATATAAACCGAGGAAGACTTAACTGAAATAATGATTGAATGAGTAATAATAGAGAGTGAATCTAAAAGTTACTATACCACCCCTAAAACTTTTTAAAGGATGTGATTCTTAGAGTAGAGTGACCATAAAAGAAGTTTTTATACATCAAAATTGTGCGTAATAGTGTATTTTTAGTACACTCACACATCACCTTGTGTATGCTCCATAGATGTAGCCCCTTGTGAGTGAACATAGTAAAAATAATTTATGTTCATGTGATTTATTTTATAAATTTTTTATTAGTATTTAGTGAGAGACATGGGATATTTTAAATTTATTCATTCCAATGATATAAAAATATTTAATAATAGTTGAGGGTTAAAGTTTTATGGTGGAAGAAAAAGTTGAAATTGGACATCACCATGATTCACCCATCTTAGGGTTTCTCAGTATACACATCATAACACACAATCCCATAAAAGTGGTATCAGATAAAGAAGATTTGTACATGAATGAATGCATTACTATATTGGTTGTAAATATGAAGGGGAAAAGTGACATACTCAAAGAAATTGTACATGAATTATATGAGAAAATGACTATAGAGAAGGAGATTAAAGTATACTTGATTCTAATCAAAGAAAAATTTAAAGAGATGATTAGATTAAAGAAAGTGTATTATTCATGGATGGAGAAAAATGATTTCTAATTAAAGTATAATAATATATGATAAAACATATGAAATGAGGTTTAAATACTTAAAATTAAAGTTGGAGA
The DNA here is from genome assembly GCA_963277665.1 of Viscum album. Classification (NCBI taxonomy): domain Eukaryota; kingdom Viridiplantae; phylum Streptophyta; class Magnoliopsida; order Santalales; family Viscaceae; genus Viscum; species Viscum album. Next base: position 823,509,010 of record OY728165.1, read on the forward strand.
TCCATCCCATGATAGTGCAACAAGTGGCGAATAAAAATTTATAAACTGAGAATTAATGAGTAATTAGAAGATTATATTTAAATATAAAAATTAAGGTACTTGATGAAATGTGGCAATTAAGTTATACAATTATGTAGTTGTGGGAAACACTATGTATATGTGTTTTGAATTCAAAGCACTCATCAATAGAAGGAAATTTTTTTCATCATCTCAGCTAAAATTTGAATATATAATGTATGAATTTATTAGGATATTTTTTATATGTGTTAACCATGTTCATATGAAAATGAATTATTATAAGAAAATTTATTTAAATTCAAAGAATAAATACCTTATTCACATGTAAATTGAAAATAAAGTATGGAAGATAAATTTTTTACTTTGAAACAACAATTTTTGGTGATGAAATATTATAATGAAAATGGTAATGAAGGTAGAATCCTGAAAAACTAGATAAGTTTTTGTAGAAACAATCATGGAGAGAATAAAAAATGTTGAGGATAAAGAAGAATAAAACTATTATTTGAAAAATTAAATTTGAAATATTGAAGAAAGATTCACCAAGGATAAATAAACCCAATATTATTCTAATGAATATTGAGGAGGAATATCATGAAGTATATGTAGAGACCCGTATCCTGACGTACATGGACATTACATTACATTTGCGGAATACTTAGTACATAACAAAAACACACACTAAAGGATCGTAATAGTTTAGTGTCTTTGGAAACTCGGAACGTAATCTTCTAATCGTGGTGAAAGTTCTTCAATATCTCCCATAAAGATCTTCCATTTTTTTTTACCTATAAACCTTTCTTTATATCCTGGGGAAAAGAAAACATAAAAGGGTGAGCTCAAATGCTCAGTAAGGGTAAACAAAAGAAATATCAATCACATCATATACAAAAGAACATAGCTTTTTTTGGAAATCTTAACCTGCAAAAGAGCTCATAATATCATAACATGGGATAAATCATAGAAGTGAAAATGAGATCCCCATAATCATAACATAAAACTTGAAACTTTGTGGCATGCACACATAATCATGGAAAATCATTTCTTGTTAGTCAAGACTCATTGCCAAGACTATCTTAGTGGACAAAGTCCCTTTCTGAATCGAGTAACCCTCGTTTCAGTCCTGTTTCACTGAACCGGTATAACCTACCGTTCCAGCCCTGTCTATCTCATGAGATATAAAATCATTACCCAATGCATTGGAGGGAGATATAGGTCCCACCCATCTTATAATGAATCCTTTCTTATGTGTTCCACATAATCATAAAACATACATCATCGCATAACACATGTAACAAAAATGGGATTCTTGAAACATCATGACATCATAAATCAATTCATATAAGATAAAGGAATTCATAAACATAATTCCATCACAACATAGTCAAATCAATGTAAAAATATGGATAGAAACAGAACCCTTTATTATCTTAGATGGAAAATAATTTTGATAAAACACTTGAATTGAATTCTTGAGGAAAATATCCTTTCTTCTTCAAAATCAATTTATTTTCACAAAACATCATTCAATTTTAAAAGAAAGAGATTTTATTGAAAATAGTCATGGAATATTTTAGAGGAAGCTTCATTAAAATAAGGCTTTATAAAACAGTAGAAATCCGTTCGTGCCGTATAAGTTAAAAAAAAACATTCTTCGTACTTTTGTCGGAAAAGTCAAAAAGTACCTCGTACGAAAAACGACAAAAGATTCCTTTCATACGTATTACTAAAAACTCACCGAAGGGTAAAAATGGATTTAAACAATTTTAGGTGGATGGAAATAATATTACATATTGAGTAAACATGGATGTGGATGATAAAATACACCCCAGTAAATACTTACGAATAAACAATCTTGGATAAAAATGAGATTGTGATATTTCCCTTACCTTAGATCCGACTTGCTTTGTAAGTGTCCGAACCTCCTGTATAATGATTTAAATAATGTTATTGACTTATTACAGAATCATATTCATTGTTATGATATCATATATGGTTCACTTATGACATTATATTACCCGTTCTTTTGTAAATTCCATGTTAAAGAAGCGTTTTGGGTAAAATCGTTTCATTTATCGTAGGTGTTTTGACTTGTTGTTCTTGACATCATTATTACTTATATCATGATTTACTTACTTCCAGAATATAAAATATGATTTATATATCATATATATTCAGTATATATATATATATAATAGATAGATAAATAAAATGAAAAACATCGTTCATGGAGACGGTAGTCCGTACGTACGCATGAACGCTGTTTTTCTTTCCTTATTGTCTTGAAATGGAAGTAAGTAGATGACATACATATGTATATATATACATAAATCCAGAAGCTTTATAATGTCATATATTTCATTATTATTTCTTATATATACATTATAATCATTCTTAAATGGTTAACATGGAGAATGAATCTCATCGCGTCGTGGAGACGGTAGTCCGTACGTACGCACGAGCGATGATATCATTTCTATAAATATTGAATTGAATTGGAGTGGATTATACAATATATCAGAATCAATATGATGTTGTAATAACTATGTATAGTTATTCTTTACACCATTATACCCATCCATGTAAGGTGGTGGTGGAAAATAGATTACACCACGGCGTGGAGACGGTATTCCGTACGTACGCACGCGCGGTGATTTCTTTTTCCGTAGGATGGATAGATGGTGAAATAGGGTTGTTTCATACTTATAATAACATATCAGTATATGAGTGATACTGATGTTATTACTTCATAATGAAACAACCTAAGAAGAAGAAGTGGAAGAAGAAATAAAGATGAAAGAATTGGTAACGGTAATTACCTCTTCTTTGAAGTGCCTCTTTGAGACCTCCTCTTAGGGCACTAGAATTGGTCTTTGAGGAAGACCAGCACCTCTAGGATGTTTCTAGGGAAGTGGAGAAGAGATTTTGGCAGGGGTTGGCCGAGCTTGAGTGCTCAAATTGGTGTGAGGAGGAGGGGGAGGAGGTGTCCTTTTATAAGGGAGGAGAGGGGCATCTTAGGAATATCTCAAAATATTATTTTATATTAAAGTCAAAATCGGTTTATAATGGTTCAAAAGGGTCTTATTTCGAAGCTAAGGTGGGGATGGGTCGAAATCCTATCAACCAATAGAATTTAGACAAGTTTAGGATATTATGTTAACCTTATCAATTAGATTTAACTCTAAGTTAATTAATTTAACTTTTACCGTGTCTTTTTGTTTTCTTTCACTATATGGTTAATACACTTACTATAACATGCCAAACGAACCCCAAATTGTTTATTATTAATATATATATCCTTATATAAGTCATTTGGCCGAACCTTAGATTTTTAGGAATAAAATAACAATTAATAATATAATATTTGATTTAAAAACTATTTTGTGTCAATTTTGACACTATTTGATATATAATTTTTGTGAAAGTCATAACAGAATTATATGTTCGAACCAAGTTGATTAAATCAACATTAATATATCATATTAACCTAGAAAATTAGTGGAATTCATAAAAAGTCTTAAATTACATTTATTTTGGTATTTATATTATCAATTTTGTCAATATTTCATTAATAAGATAATTACTGCATCATCTTTGTGTCATAAATAAATTAAATTATTTGATGTCTAAAAATTACAAATAAACTATCATCATGTAGTAAATCTTTTTAGCTTTCTAATGAATATTTACAATTGAATTTATCTTATGTATAACCCCATATTAAAAATGATTTACTTATTAAACTTTGATTTTAACTATTTTAACCCTTCTTTAAATAAATTAATAATAAATGTCCTAATCTAATCCAAGTGGGCCTAAATGGTCATATTTTATTCCTAAGTTTGTTTTTGGTCGAATTACACTTGTCCAATAGAATTTAGACATGTGTTAGGGTAATAGTAATATCATATTTACCCTTAGTTACCCTATTTACTATTAACCGCGGTAAAAAAAGTAAAAAGTTACTATTCACCAAAAAATTATTTTCATCTCATTGAACCACATTTTAGTCCTTGATATTAACCGTGTCTCTCGGATTTTCGAAATTCCATTCACAGAAGCGGCAAAATTAAGTTTTATGAAAAATTCAGTTTTTTTAACTACCACTTAGTAGTTTCACTATTCATCAAAAATTGATGTTTTTCAGAACAATGCCAAAATTTCATCCTAAGCTATATTTCATATTCCGAATTCAAAAATGAAATCTATTTTACCAAATTCATAACATAGAAGTTGCATTAATTAATTTTATAATTAAATCCTGCTGTTAAAATAAATAGCGTGTTTTTAGGAAACAATATATATCAAAAGATTGACACTTGATTATGTCTGGTTTAAATGTGAAATTACATCCAATGACCAACATTGTATTAAATTGTAAAAATATATTCTAAATATACTTTAAAACCACTCAAATTAATAATTTATCACTATTAATTATTTCGATTAAAAAAGTTGTTTTTAATTATAATTTAGTAATTTTCACTATTCATCAGAATATGAAAGTTATCCGAAAAGTACCAAAATTTCACCTTAGGCTAAATTCGATACTCCGAATCCAAAAATGAAGTTCATTTTGAAAAATAAGATTTACAGAATTTTAAAAAGTGGTTATTACTATTCATAACGGCTAGTTTTAATAATATTTTAATAGCACATCGTTGTTTAGTGAAACTCGGTATTGCGTATTACACACGCTATCGAGGAAGGTCGCGATTGCGTGTAATGCAAGGCAAGACAAGGATGCGTGTTGTGCAAGCTCCTTTTGGTGTTGCGTACAACACAAGACATTAATAAAATTAAAAAGAATATTTTTTATAAAATCTTGGGCTGTTACATTCTACCCCCCTTAAAATGAATTTCGCCCTCGAAATTCGTCGGGGTTATAAATGGTTTACTATTCGAAAGTTTCTTTAATAGAAACCCACATCGTAAAAAGGAATATCAAAACCAATCTTTAAAAACAAAAGTATGAAACGTAACGGTTACCCAAATAAACTAATCATTGGGTTTCCACATAGGTGAAAATATGGATATGGAAGAGAAATCTAACCATCATGTTCTGATGGAGAGTGGTAGAGAACATGGCTATGGAAAAGCCAGTAATCACAAATCCATAGATTTGTGATGATATAAGGTACCATCTGATTCATCAGGTATAAGATCACTAGGACAACATTTTTGGTTTTCAAGATCATTTCCCCTAAAGTTGAAAATTTGAATTTTAATAAATACTTACTTTATTTTGGTACAATCTCACTGTTGTTCGTGCCTTGAACAATTTCCACTTCATCTCTTAAATAAATGAAGTTGAATTTGTTATTCGTGAAGTGTTAGCAGATCATGTGATAGAATGACGGGTCATTCCATCTGTCTCAAACAAAAGGATAGCAAAAATTATATGCATAAATCGATCTATAGTGAGATTAATCATATATGGTTCCTAAAATGGACTTATACTTCATATATCATACTGCTTAATATAATAAAACTAGTTTCTACTAAACAGGGACTTCCTGTAGGCCAGTGGTAGGCGATAAAGGCCAGTCGCACTTCGGTTGTGGGTTCGATTCCCACAGCCTTGTCCGAAGCGATGGGCTGTCGCCCGTCCTGCAGGTTGTCCTTTTTCCAAAACTATATTACTATAACATCCCATCAATAATATCGAAAAAAAAATTTCTATCCTTAAACAATACTAACATACGTCCAACACAATCCATTCCAATCTTTAGGCTTATCCATAATACTGCAGTCCACTCTCATAACATAGTGAGAACAATTACCAGAGATTTAATATCATCGTTGATCCCCATATATCATAAGATATGTTTTGTTGGTCACATTCCAAACATTCAAAGTCCTTAATCATGTATACTCTTGAATACCCATTGAACCTTAGTGAAAACTTGAATGCAGTTAAAAGTTAACACTTTTCACATACCGAAATCCTCAAAATTCTATATACTCAATCCATGATATCACTTAGTCCTTATATCAATCATGAGCTCATGAATACTATCAAACATTTAATTTTCTCCTTATCCCTTCATTATGCGCATATCATCTACATTCCAAAAATATATGAATAACCTTTCATGGATACTGGTAACATTAATCATACACTTTCAAAACACAAGGAAAGACAACAGTGCAACAATCCATAGATGTCTCTTTATTCCAAAATTACACATGATAAACATGTAATCATTCCACTACATTCTCAAACCATTGACCGAGCTTCAAAAATTCTTTCATCTCACATATCATTTGTAGTCTCTTCATCATCATCCACATAAATACTACCCATATGACCATACTGATTCTCTTCATGAGTCTTTCCCTTAGGGCATTTGTTTGCATAATGCCCATACATTCCACATTTAAAACACTTAACCATTTTTGATGTCGTAGCAATACCATTATCCTCATCCATGGTGTTAATCGACCCTTTTCCTTTGCACTTACTTGCTTTGTGTCCTTCGTTTCCACACCCAAAGCATCTTCCAGTTCCCTTGAAACATTCTCCTTGATGCCTCTTCCCACATGATTTACATAGGGGAAATTGAACTTTCTTTCCTCTATGATCATCATGGAACTCCATCTTTCTCTTATTAGTCGAGTCAGGAAACTTACCAAATTTTACTTTATTGATCATATTGTGAGATTGCTGATTCGGCATAATAATGATGTTTGGACTTCCAAATCCCATTTCATTTGGTTTCTCATGAAGAATATCATTCCATTGTCCAGCATATCCTCCATTATCGTGAATCACCTTGTTTCCATCCATTTTCTAAAACCCAAAAAGAATAGTGTGAGATGCAAAAATCATAATAAAGGGGGAATAACTTCATTATCTAACATCTTAGGTTAAATTCTAAGATCGTTACTGTTGTTCTAGGACTATATCCTATACGTATACTTATCCTTAGGGACATCCCTAGACATACCTTAGAAATATCTCTAGGGATCTCACTAACGTTTTCGCATCCTAGTTTCCAAAGGTTGACTAAACCTTTCCTCTGATACCAACTGTAGAGACCCGTATCCTGACGTACATGGACATTACATTACATTTGCGGAATACTTAGTACATAACAAAAACACACACTAAAGGATCGTAATAGTTTAGTGTCTTTGGAAACTCGGAACGTAATCTTCTAATCGTGGTGAAAGTTCTTCAATATCTCCCATAAAGATCTTCCATTTTTTTTTACCTATAAACCTTTCTTTATATCCTGGGGAAAAGAAAACATAAAAGGGTGAGCTCAAATGCTCAGTAAGGGTAAACAAAAGAAATATCAATCACATCATATACAAAAGAACATAGCTTTTTTTGGAAATCTTAACCTGCAAAAGAGCTCATAATATCATAACATGGGATAAATCATAGAAGTGAAAATGAGATCCCCATAATCATAACATAAAACTTGAAACTTTGTGGCATGCACACATAATCATGGAAAATCATTTCTTGTTAGTCAAGACTCATTGCCAAGACTATCTTAGTGGACAAAGTCCCTTTCTGAATCGAGTAACCCTCGTTTCAGTCCTGTTTCACTGAACCGGTATAACCTACCGTTCCAGCCCTGTCTATCTCATGAGATATAAAATCATTACCCAATGCATTGGAGGGAGATATAGGTCCCACCCATCTTATAATGAATCCTTTCTTATGTGTGCCACATAATCATAAAACATACATCATCGCATAACACATGTAACAAAAATGGGATTCTTGAAACATCATGACATCATAAATCAATTCATATAAGATAAAGGAATTCATAAACATAATTCCATCACAACATAGTCAAATCAATGTAAAAATATGGATAGAAACAGAACCCTTTATTATCTTAGATGGAAAATAATTTTGATAAAACACTTGAATTGAATTCTTGAGGAAAATATCCTTTCTTCTTCAAAATCAATTTATTTTCACAAAACATCATTCAATTTTAAAAGAAAGAGATTTTATTGAAAATAGTCATGAAATATTTTAGAGGAAGCTTCATTAAAATAAGGCTTTATAAAACAGTAGAAATCCGTTCGTGCCGTATAAGTTAAAAAAAACATTCTTCGTACTTTTGTCGGAAAAGTCAAAAAGTACCTCGTACGAAAAACGACAAAAGATTCCTTTCATACGTATTACTAAAAACTCACCGAAGGGTAAAAATGGATTTAAACAATTTTAGGTGGATGGAAATAATATTACATATTGAGTAAACATGGATGTGGATGATAAAATACACCCCAGTAAATACTTACGAATAAACAATCTTGGATAAAAATGAGATTGTGATATTTCCCTTACCATAGATCCGACTTGCTTTGTAAGTGTCCGAAACTCCTGTATAATGATTTAAATAATGTTATTGACTTATTACAGAATCATATTCATTGTTATGATATCATATATGGTTCACTTATGACATTATATTACCCGTTCTTTTGTAAATTCCATGTTAAAGAAGCGTTTTGGGTAAAATCGTTTCATTTATCGTAGGTGTTTTGACTTGTTGTTCTTGACATCATTATTACTTATATCATGATTTACTTACTTCCAGAATATAAAATATGATTTATATATCATATATATTCAGTATATATATATATATAATAGATAGATAAATAAAATGAAAAACACCGTTCATGGAGACGGTAGTCCGTACGTACGCATGAACGCTGTTTTTCTTTCCTTATTGTCTTGAAATGGAAGTAAGTAGATGACATACATATGTATATATATACATAAATCCAGTAGCTTTATAATGTCATATATTTCATTATTATTTCTTATATATACATTATAATCATTCTTAAATGGTTAACATGGAGAATGAATCTCATCGCGTCGTGGAGACGGTAGTCCGTACGTACGCACGAGCGATGATATCATTTCTATAAATATTGAATTGAATTGGAGTGGATTATACAATATATCAGAATCAATATGATTTTGTAATAACTATGTATAGTTATTCTTTACACCATTATACCCATCCATGTAAGGTGGTGGTGGAAAATAGATTACACCACGGCGTGGAGACGGTATTCCGTACGTACGCACGCGCGGTGATTTCTTTTTCCGTAGGATGGATAGATGGTGAAATAGGGTTGTTTCATACTTATAATAACATATCAGTATATGAGTGATACTGATGTTATTACTTCATAATGAAACAACCTAAGAAGAAGAAGTGGAAGAAGAAATAAAGATGAAAGAATTGGTAACGGTAATTACCTCTTCTTTGAAGTGCCTCTTTGAGACCTCCTCTTAGGGCACTAGAATTGGTCTTTGAGGAAGACCAGCACCTCTAGGATGTTTCTAGGGAAGTGGAGAAGATATTTTGGCAGGGGTTGGCCGAGCTTGAGTGCTCAAATTGGTGTGAGGAGGAGGGGGAGGAGGTGTCCTTTTATAAGGGAGGAGAGGGGCACCTTAGGAATATCTCAAAATATTATTTTATATTAAAGTCAAAATCGGTTTATAATGGTTCCAAAGGGTCTTATTTCGAAGCTAAGGTGGGGATGGGTCGAAATCCTATCAACCAATAGAATTTAGACAAGTTTAGGATATTATTTTAACCTTATCAATTAGATTTAACTCTAAGTTAATTAATTTAACTTTTACCGTGTCTTTTTGTTTTCTTTCACTATATGGTTAATAAACTTACTATAACATGCCAAACGAACCCCAAATTGTTTATTATTAATATATATATCCTTATATAAGTCATTTGGCCGAACCTTAGATTTTTAGGAATAAAATAACAATTAATAATATAATATTTGATTTAAAAACTATTTTGTGTCAATTTTGACACTATTTGATATATAATTTTTGTGAAAGTCATAACAGAATTATATGTTCGAACCAAGTTGATTAAATCAACATTAATATATCATATTAACCTAGAAAATTAGTGGAATTCATAAAAAGTCTTAAATTACATTTATTTTGGTATTTATATTATCAATTTTGTCAATATTTCATTAATAAGATAATTACTGCATCATCTTTGTGTCATAAATAAATTAAATTATTTGATGTCTAAAAATTACAAATAAAATATCATCATGTAGTAAATCTTTTTATCTTTCTAATGAATATTTACAATTGAATTTATCTTATGTATAACCCCATATTAAAAATGATTTACTTATTAAACTTTGATTTTAACTATTTTAACCCTTCTTTAAATAAATTAATAATAAATGTCCTAATCTAATCCAAGTGGGCCTAAATGGTCATATTTTATTCCTAAGTTTGTTTTTGGTCGAATTACACTTGTCCAATAGAATTTAGACATGTGTTAGGGTAATAGTAATATCATATTTACCCTTAGTTACCCTATTTACTATTAACCGCGGTAAAAAAAGTAAAAAGTTACTATTCACCAAAAAATTATTTTCATCTCATTGAACCACATTTTAGTCCTTGATATTAACCGTGTCTCTCGGATTTTCGAAATTCCATTCACAGAAGCGGCAAAATTAAGTTTTATGAAAAATTCAGTTTTTTTAACTACCACTTAGTAGTTTCACTATTCATCAAAAATTGATGTTTTTCAGAACAATGCCAAAATTTCATCCTAAGCTATATTTCATATTCCGAATTCAAAAATGAAATCTATTTTACCAAATTCATAACATAGAAGTTGCATTAATTAATTTTATAATTAAATCCTGCTGTTAAAATAAATAGCGTGTTTTTAGGAAACAATATATATCAAAAGATTGACACTTGATTATGTCTGGTTTAAATGTGAAATTACATCCAATGACCAACATTGTATTAAATTGTAAAAATATATTCTAAATATACTTTAAAACCACTCAAATTAATAATTTATCACTATTAATTATTTCGATTAAAAAAGTTGTTTTTAATTATAATTTAGTAATTTTCACTATTCATCAGAATATGAAAGTTATCCGAAAAGTACCAAAATTTCACCTTAGGCTAAATTCGATACTCCGAATCCAAAAATGAAGTTCATTTTGAAAAATAAGATTTACAGAATTTTAAAAAGTGGTTATTACTATTCATAACGGCTAGTTTTAATAATATTTTAATAGCACATCGTTGTTTAGTGAAACTCGGTATTGCGTATTACACACGCTATCGAGGAAGGTCGCGATTGCGTGTAATGCAAGGCAAGACAAGGATGCGTGTTGTGCAAGCTCCTTTTGGTGTTGCGTACAACACAAGACATTAATAAAATTAAAAAGAATATTTTTTATAAAATAAGTTGAAAGAAAAGGGTCGGTTCATCATGAACAACCACATCCTATTAATTTATCTTTTTTTGGAAAGGATCCCTCCTCCCATGAACTTAATTATAATAACTTTTGTTGGAGTGATACATGTTTAAGGGGGAGATATGATCCATCAGGCATGTGGACTGGAATTGTTAAATACAATAAGTGGTGTAAGATTAAGAACAATTTATATCAAGGCATGATCTGCATTTATAAGTGGTGATATATAAATTTTAATTCATATAAATATATATAATAAAAAAGATAAAATTAAAGTAGTATCTTGTTAAATCTATAATTGCAAGTGATATGAAGAAATCAATGTTCTATAGAGCCTGATATGAAATTAAAGATGTGTTGAAGTGTAATATTGGATTTTATAGTGGTATCAAGCCAAATATGGTGGTCAATAAGCAGTGTCCAGATATATTAGTTATTTTATACCATGAATAAATATGTGAAACAACTACACTCATTAAGGAGTTAATTTTTTATTAGTTTTTAGCTAACAATACAGTATCATATTATATGTTTTGAGGATTTTAAAAGTTTTCAAAAAAAATAAATAAATACCATGTTGTATCTATATGTTTTGTCATATTACAAGTAACATAAGATAATTTTATGCTGAATATTCAAAGGTCAATTAGCCTTATATGAAGGGATGATCCTTGTGAATAATTTTATACATTTTTTCACTAATAGGTATCATAATTGTATCATAAATTTAGGTATCAATTAGTTTAATATTTGGTATGGATGATACACTTTGTTCTTTATTGATCATTCATTGAAAATACTATGTTTGTATTATTGAGATCATAGGTATAATTGTTAAAGGAAGTGAAAATATGATGTTTTATGTCTTTATGAATGTAAGTGAGCATAATGGACAACATTGAAGTTATTAACATAAAGTATTTTTTCCTATACCAATATTCAACTTTCTAGGATTAGAGGATTTATTGACAACTTTTTGTGATGTGGAAGGTTCACTTGTTGAAAATATTTTGATATTATATCTGTAGTTAGATGTGTTTTTGGGTTTGAAATAAAATTTAGAATAGTTGTAAAGAAGTGATGATAGATCCCTTGGTAACATAGTAAGTGATTTAAAAAAAAGAATAAAAATAAAGTGTTGACGAAGGAGGAGATTATAATAAGTAAGGGTTAAAGAGTTCCAAAATCTAATGTTAGATTTGGAAATGATGTAAAAATGGTGGGAATAGACAAAAGGTTTGGAATTAAAATCAAGCGGTTGAAAGAGATAAAGGATATATAGGATTTATATGACTATAAAAGAGTTTAAGTTCTCTTAATCTGTATTTTCTGCACAAAGTGGTGAAAGATATCAAGGTTCATTTATTTTTTTGAATCAAGTGGGAAAATAAAATAAAAAATGGATGGAAACCTTTGTATCATTTAAATGAAAGTCAAAGGGGGATCTTAGACACTCCAAATACGGAGAATCATTTTCACTGATGTATATAAGTTGAAAGTTGAAAAAAAACTTGTCCAAATATAGTATTGATAAATGGGGATAAGATTTTATGAATATAACCCTATAAATTTTAGTGATAAATGTGAGAATTAATAAAAAATATAGTGAGGAGATGCTTTGAATTTCATTTAAAAAGGGGAAGTGGTAAAGATTCATAATAAATAAAAACATTATTCATGGAAAGAAAGAGGTTGGATTACGATGACGGATTTGCAGAATCATTTTCAATAAAATCCAAAGGTGTAGAATATTGTAACCAGGAATATGGGAGTTAGATTTATCAACAACAAATTATTATAATCAAGGAGGTTGAATTTATTAAAAGGAAAATAATTTTACAATAACCAAGAGGTTGTGTGTTAAAATGAAAGATGAACATGGTTATGAGTAGAACAAAATCTAATGGGAGATCCAAAAAATATATCTCCAATAGATCATGAGAATAATCTCAATCCTCTTCTCTCATACTCTATCATAGTATATAAACTCAAGTATCCAAAGATAGACCTTTTCCCTTGATCCTACTTACATCTATGAAGTATGTTCAGTTACTAATCAATGGCATAAAAAGGGTGTGTGATAAACTCAATAGTCCACCACCAACAGTCTCTAACACTATCCAGTATGTGAATATAAAATGAGTAGTGTGTAGATAAGAATAAATGTAAAATAGTAAATAAAATAAATCACATCGTTTTCGAATCCTCATAGGACACCTGACCGATACTACCTACTTCGACCTATGCTGGAATATCTCTAAGCACTTAATATTTAATGTTTATATCTGTATGGTTGGGACTTAAGGAATAAAATTAGTAAATTAATGTAATAATTATATTCATATGAAGTTCCATAATTCTCATGGAATCAAGCTTAAGAAGTAATTAAACTTAAGGTGTCAAGTATATAAGGCATAGATTAAATCCAAGTTTGTTCTTTGAATTGGTAGACGCTTCAATTGATTGGAATCCTAATCACATCTAAAGAGTTCCATAAAAGGAACCTAGGTATCAATCTAGGTGCTCTATAAACCCATTTTACTATGAGTCTATCCATGCTATTCCTTGTGGGAACCCATGTATCACCCAAGGCATGGTCTAATAGAAATTTCCTTGCGCACATCCTTGGAACTCCACACAGAGAAGCCAAGTATCACACATGGATTAATAAAAAGGAACTTCCCTCTAATCCCATCCTTAGAATTCCATATAGAGAACCCAAGTGTCACTTTTAGCATAATATAATGCACTTACCAGGTGATCCTATCCAAGGTATTATTTTTAAGAATCTATGTATTTCCCCAATGTGTTTTTATCCATTTACAATCCTTTTAATTTATTATTCCCTATGATCTTGTCCAAGGCGTTTTGAGCCAAAGGCCTAATATTCTTGTTAGGATGACATGTAGGATATTCATGGTAAATAATTTAACGCATACCATTAAACAAGTCATACAATTAAATTTGTATAATTATTTCATAAGGATAACTCAAGATATAAACAAGAAGAAGTAAGGGATATGTACATGTCCTACGATTCTCCCTTGGTTCAATTAAAATTACATTTCATTCACATGGGATAACTCAACACACAACAATTTGTGGTTTGAATTATTTTCAAGTCATAAAGATTATAGGCCTTTAATAATAGCGCACCCAAAGGGGTGGCTCGCATTGATGTGGACACCCTATGATGTTGAATTTAGGTTACTAGGGATACCCTAAACTAGGTTATATCCATTTATTTAACTAGTTTTAAATATAGAAATTTTCACAAGGAAGGCCCTGTATATGAAACATCAACACATGATATAAACATCAAGACATTAGGGAAAAAGAACTAATCCACTAACATTAGCTTTGTAGATGTCTTCTCACCCGATATCAGCTTTGGATATGAGATAAATGGAAAAATTTAAGGAATAGATCAATACCCTAAAAATAGTGCATATTATCCCACATGAATTTAACATTACATATATTGAGAAAAATAAAGAAAATATTCATGATGATTTAAGATCTTCTTGATATGAATCCAATGTGAAAAATGACACTTGATTTGGAGCTCAAACCAGGGAGATGCCAAAAATACTAGGAGGATTAGAGGGATAACTTAACATGTGGGAGCGAAACTATGAAAAATGGGAAGTAAAAGGGAGAATTAATATTTAAGTAAGACATGGAGTGAAATAATTATTTCACCCACTTTTAAAGGGTGTATAGTTTGGTTGCAATGTTTTCCAAACCATGCGCCTAAATGTGCACCACCACAGCCTAAGTGGAACTAACCTGGCATGGCTTGCGCATGGTTTTCCAAACCATTCCCATACCATGTGGATCATCTTAGAAACCCATATACCAAAATTCACATAGAAATGCGGCCTAGGGTGCATGGTTTTAAAAACAATGCAACACCCTCTAGTGCTTACACTATTGTGGGGCATGGTTAGCATAAACTGTGTTCCTAACCTATTTCTCCCAAAAATTGGAACTCTGGGATCCAAAAATTCTATGAATGGCCCCAAACCATTACTTAAACTTTTAGGCACTTTTATAATAATAAAAAAGAATTAAAATTGATATTTAAAGGATTTATAACTCATTTAAAAATAGCTTTGTTACAAATTTACCACCTTAAAAAAATATATCCCAAAGTTTCACAGGGGTGTTGATCATCATATGAGATTAGGTTTGGAAACTGTGCATGTATGTTATCCTCTAACACCCAAGTATCGTCCTGTACACAACTATACTACCATATCATCTGTACTAGAGTAATGATCCTTCCTCAGAGATACTTCATGCTATAATCAATGACATGAACCAAATACTATTCAAAAAAAGCATCATCGTCAAACTAAATTTCCTCAGGATTAAAATAATGAGATGGTTCAGAATGATAATGAAGAAGCTAAGATACATGGAAGACATGACACATTCTTCTGTACCTATATGGATGAATTGACTAATAATACACCAATCCAACCCTCTCCAAAACCTCAAAAGGTCTTAAAAATATTGGCATGATCTTACCCTACCTTCTAATCATTCGATATCCTTGCCTAGGAGAAAACATAAGAAGGCATGATCCCCAACCATGAACTCTACTGTTCATTTATGGTGATTAGAATTATATTTTTTTTAGTACCGAGTTTTATCTATACACTCCTGATAAGTTTTACCTGCTCTATGGTCTTCTAAAAGAGACAAGGTCCATGTAGCACAACCTCTCCTTCTTATAACCAGTATATGGGTGAATGGAATGACCTACGATATAGGGCCTCATAAGGATACCTCTATATTTTCTATTAGAAAATTTTATTATAAGAAAATTTGGTAAGTGGTAAATGTTTCTCCTAATAAACTTCTAAATTGAGGACTCATACCCGGATCATTTCTTTTAAGACCTGTATCGAATTATTAGATTTCCAGCCATTCTAAGGGTGATAGGCTATAGCCATAAGTACTTATGAACCCATTGTATTCTAAAAACCCTTCTAGAACCATGATTTAAATCAATAATCTCTATCAGATACGATATTACGTGGAAATATTTTAAGGAATTTGATCTCCCTTATATATATTGTTTCTATTTGATCCACTGAAAAAGGTCTCTTGAATAGGAAATAAGTGGTCAACCTTCATCATCTGATCAATGATAACCCACATTGCATCAGCACTTCAAGGGTAACTAGGTAAAATCACCACAAAATCCATCCCGATGTCATCCCATTTTCACAATGGAATGACCAATAGTTTTAAAAGAACTGATGGTCACTGGTGTTTATCATTCACCTGCTACCAGGTGGAAAACAAAGTAAAAAAACCATATATCTCCCTTTTCATCCCTAACCACCAATAATAGTAGTATAATGGTATATCTTGGTAAGACTAGGATGTACTACAAAGACAAGGAATGATATTATCACATAAACTCATCTCGAATTTCAGAAGAAACCCAGACACATCCTTGAATGTGCAAGACCTCATCCCCATCAATGACCCATCAAAGCACTGGGTGCTCACCTAAAATGTTATCCCTTAGGAAAAATCCCTCATGATCAGAAATTTTCTCCATATTCAATCAATCTTGAGGTGAATATGTTACTCTTAAAGATATAACAAAAGACTTTAAATGATTCTTATGGACCTCTAAGTGCATGTTAGATAAAATAGCCATCAACTGCCACTCACTACTAACCTAATGAATTGCATGTGTTTGAGTTTTCCATCTTAGATCATCAGAACCAAAATTTCCTTTCCCAATCATATAGAAAATCTATAATTTAAACAACTGTAGGTATTGAAATCACCTTCTCTTCCTGAGGTTCAAGTCACGCTGTGTGAATATGTTTTTTTGGTTTTTTTGGTTAAAAACACCACAAAATTCTCTCCCAAAAAGTAGTTCCTCCAACAACGTGAGGTATGAACCACAACTGATTACTATATATCATGAATTTGGTAATTATTCTTATGTTACCTCAATTGGAGAGACTCTTACACCATGAATTGACCCCCTGTATCATAATGACTCCTTACCTGATGCTTGATTCATCAAAATAAACTATATATCCTCTACCAAGATCAGGTAAAATCAAGATTTACAATGATATCAGTGTCCCTTTTATCACCTGAAAGGCCTTATTACACAGTTTAGACCATTTAAACATGTCACATTTCATGGTCAAGCCTATGAGTAGAGCTGAAAGATGTGATAAATCTTATATAAAGCACCTATAATAACTAGCTAGTCCTACGAAAATCTATATATCAAATAAGTTATTGTTATACTCCTAGGAAACTATAGATTACACCTTATCTGGGTCCATAGATACTCCTACCTCTTAGATTATATGACCCATGAAGTGGACTTTATCAACCCAAAACTATTTTTTTGGGATTAACATAAAGATAATGCTCTCTCAATGTACTCAAGATGATATCAATTTATTTGTATGTTTTTTTGAGTGTGTGAGTCCACAAAGATGTTTTAGAAAAACAATACCACAAAAAATCTATATATTGATGAAAAATATGATTTATTAGATCCATTAAAATAATTGGCATGTTCTTAATACCAAATGACATTAGCAAATGATCATACAACCCATATCTACTACATAATTCTATACATGGTATATGTGAAGGTATAACTCATACTTGATGGTATATCAATCTCAAATAAATATTTTAAAAAACCTGTTCTCCCTATAGTTAAACAAAGATGCCATATATGTGAGGTAGTGGATACAAATTATTAACTTTAGTATGATTCAACCATTGGTAATACTTGAAAATCCTGAGGGTCCCGTCCACCTTCTTAGAGAAAAATATGGGTGAAATCCATTGTGAAGTACTGGTTTGTATAAACCCTTTGCCTAATAAATACTCTAAATACCTCTTGAGCTCCTAAAAACCATTAGTTTCCATCCTCTAACGAGGAATTGATACTATTCAGGATCCTAAAATTAGTACAATGGTAAAATCTACCCATCTCTTAGGAGGCAGTCTAGAATATTCATCTAGGAAGATATCCTTGAAATGTTCCACTATAGGTGGGAAATCCATATGTCACATTACATGACCATCATTATAAAGGCTAGCAATCTGGGCTATAGTTCACCCAACCCATGATGATTAGGTCCAGATCAACTCGATAGGACATTACATTCACACTTGTAAACATAAATAACACCCTTAATTGATGTAAATTAAACTATATAAAAATAGAAATCTATATGAGTATGTAAAAGAACCAACCAATCCATTCTAAGAATAATATCAACAATTTTTATCTTGAGGATGAACAGGTTCTTTATGAAATGGTGGAGACCTATATATAGGGAGAACTCCCTATATTGGTGTAAATATTCTAATAAAATCATCATGGGGGTGTCAAGTGTCATAACCGCCTATAAATACTAAATTTCATGCCCATATATTTTTGCACTTGTTATAAATAAAAAATAATGTGAATTGATAGTATTAAATAAAGTAGAAAATAATATATAGGATACTAAAATTGTACCTCATACTATAGAAGGTCTAAAACTCTGATCCTATGGTATAAGCTATACTGTATATATCTAGCTAGATTCATGACCCTAAGATACATACTTATTACCCTAAGTAGACTCACTTTGCTAGTGCTGCATCTCATATGAGTGGATTCCATGAACACATCCACCTTGTCCACCTGATCAACCTATAGTAGTCCAGCTCCCTGCCTAATGTGGAGTTTCTAATCATACTCATGAAGGTGGAGTTGGTGTATATTTATTTTCACTTGAAACTGGAGGATTTTTTCCCATAAATGCTAAAGATGACCCATTTTCCCACTATATCAACACTCAATTGGGTCCTTTGTACACTGGGCCCTCTTATACCCCATACTACCACACAAGGAACACACCACATAACTGTTAGTTAATTCTATTTGACTACCACTTCCCTCATGTGAATACTTAAGGAATTATTTACTATCAATAGAAAAACCACTTGTCTATCTTAGTGTTGAACCACCCTTTTCCAAACTGTTAGTTTACCTTAGTTTCATATTGATGATAATGGCATGGTTTACTCTTTATGAAACTATGGTTAGTTGTAAAATTTTCACCTAATATTTGATGGAATCCATAATCCCATCCTCAAATCATCTCGTTATTATCAACTCATCACCAATAAGAGTCATTAAAAAGCACTGGAGATAAATGAATTAAGATGAATAATCCATCATAAACATAACACCCTATTCTAAGTGCATATACTACCTAGAGTGGTCTTCTATCAGTGTTTATACAAAGAATTAATCATAGAATGCCATCTAATATTCCCCCTATATCATATCCCGATAAAGATTTTCCTAGGTTATAACATCCAACCAACACTTGGAATAATCACAAATAATATTAATTATGAGCTTTAACTTCCTCTCTAGAGGCATCACAAAAAATTTTAAGATATATAACATGTCCTCTATCTTTGACTCAACAACCTAAGGACCACCTTCCCCTGAAAATTTAGGAGGGTGCTACTACTAGAATTCTTAAGTTAGCTTTACAATTATAGAGACAGGTCATGGAAATCCCTATATAGACTGTACTAGATGCATGAAACCCTATTGAAACTAGGCTCCAACGCCCTAATCATGAATAGTAGTAGGTTCTTAATGAGACACTACTATAGGTAATACTTATGGATTAGGGCCCACTGACTCCAGAACATAGTCATAGCCACCTTCCTAGTATAGGAAGTGAGGCTGTTGTGGTGGAATATTTCTATAATTCCAAACACCTACCTCTTAATAGAATTCGATAAAAGAAAAAATATCAAGATAAAAGAAAATTAAAGGTACATAAACTTTACATATAATAGTCAACACCATCCACATTCTCCTAAATCTAGGTCTAGGTGGCATATAAGATCATAAAGGATCACAATAGACACTCCCTACCACCCACTACTAAGGTTGGGTCTTGGTCAAGGTCTCATATCACATAACATAGGTCCTAGTATATGGAGTGTTAATTTTAAGGTATAGAGTAAAAAAATATTTACATTAAAATTAGAATCTCAATTTAATGGAAACCATTTTATCTAAGAATTTAAATTTATTGAAGTTTGTAATAATTTATATGTATATATGTATCATGATCCAATTAGACAAGTCACCATTCCGAAGTTATAAAGGCATAATCTCTATAAGTTGGAATTGGCACAACATGTAACTACGAATTGACCCTTACATCTGATATTACTATGTAATAAGTCATATAAAATGATTTTATTAAATGAATCACCATTAAAAATTTATAAAATTAAATTACTCATAATTTACAATTGGCATCCATTTAATTAAAATCAGCTAATGTTTTATCCCATGCGACCAGTGGTCCATAGATGAAACATTTAATAATTGGTCAGTTAAGGTTCCATCCCAATATATATGGGAAAATACCATTTAGACTGGTGAAAACACTTTAATTAATCTAATTATTCTATACCTATTAGACAAATTATCACAATTTCAAATATAATAGTTAAGGAATTGGAAATATGCAGTAGGCAATGGACGCAGTAATATAAATATGGCTTGACACATGCTTGACATGAGAATCCTTTGGTTCCTACTAAGATGCATGAAATGAAACCTCCATGCCTTATCAAGCCAATGAAAAATAAAATTAATTATAACAATGACAATAATAATGCCATAATTCATGTGCATCACCCAACTGATAAATCAATACTAATGTAAAAGGAGAAAACTAGAACCACAATTAGCTTCCCAAGTAATTTGGATCTTCCCTATACATGGGTTCAAAACTCCCATGAACGAGATCGTTACCAAATTATGACAAATTTCTAGTGTCCTTTCTACCACCCAAAAATAGTAAGAAAGAATGATAAAGACACTAATACCACTTTGTAATGTCCTTCACCTAGTTCACTCATAAGTAATTGTACCTAATTGTCTACATATCCCCAAGGATGCCTTCTCGTACACCAGAGGCTATGGGCTAGTAGTGAGAGTATATGATGGTATGGTGGGAATAATATACCCTCATGAATAGAGTGTTGCACAATGATATATAATAATAGTAATCTATATAAAATATATAATAAACAAACAATAGAAGCATAAGTCATACATATAAATAAATTGGCAGAAGTAGTAACCAATGTCATATACAAAATGATGTCATGTCTGTATGATATAAAAAATGGTAATACAAGGAAATGGAGTATGAGACATAAACAATATTATATATAAAAATGAATAAAACACCAAAATATATCTCCAATATTATTGCGAGCATATGATCGCCCCTCTGCTCAAGTAGTTCATACTTGTATAGAGACTCAAGCATATGAAGCTTGACCCTTGCCCTTTCTCCTACATGAATCCATCAAGTCTGTTTGGGTACCAATTAGAAGCATGAATAGGGTGTGATAGAAACTAAGTAGGTAACCACCAATGATTTATAGCACTATCCATTCTATAAAAATACAATGATCAGTGTATACGTAATAATCAATGTAAAATAGTAAATAAAATGAATCACATCATTCCGGGTTCCTCATGGGACACCCGAATGATATTACCTACTTTGACCTAAGATGGAATATCTTTGAGCACTTATTATTTTAAATTTATATCTATAAGTTTGGGAAACAAGGTGTACAACCAAGGCATCCTTGTAATAATAATAGTCATATTATTTTTTGTAATTCTCACAGAATTAAGATTAATAAGGAAGTAAATACAGGTCATCAAGTTTGTAAGGAATATACCAAATCCAATTATGTTCTTTGAATTATAATACATGTTAATTTAATTAATTTATTGGAATCTTGAGCCTATCTAAGGAGTTCCATAAAAGGATCCCAGGTATCTATCCAGGTGTGCTATGAACCCATTTCCCTATGAGTCCATCCATGACATTCATCATTGGAACCCAGGTATCGCCCAAGGCATGGTATAATGAAATTTACCTATGATAACATCCTTGGAACTCCATATATGGAACCCAAGTATCACTCATGGAATAATAAAAATATAGTACCCTATGAACTCGTCCTTAGCATTCTATATATAGAAAACAAGTGTTTCTCATGGAATAATAAAATGCACTAACCATGTGTTCTCTTCTAAGCTATTATATATATGAATCCATGTATTTAACTGATCATGATATAATCCATTTAAAATCCATTTAATTTATCATTATTGATGAGCCTATCCAAGGTTTTCCAAGTTAGAACTATCATATCACCCCTAACATGAAACGTAGGATGGTCATGGGCTAGAATTTAATCCACACCATTAAACAACTCACTTAATTCAATTTGTCCAATTAATTCATAAGTACAACTCAATATGTAAACAATAAGAATATAGGGCCTTTATACATGGCCTACCATTCTCCCATGGTTTAATTCAAATTAAATTACATTTAAAAGGTCCAAATCAACACATTTCAATTTGTGGTTCAACTTTTTATCAAGGCATAAAGCTAGGAATTTAATAATAGCACACCCTAAGGTGTGGATTGTGTTGAGATGGACACCCTCTGATGTTGAATTTAGGTTTCTAAGGATACCCTAAAATAGTTTATATCTAATTATTTAATTACTTTGATATCTTGGAGCCATAACATAGAAGTTATGGTTCATGGTATATTAACACATAATATAAACATCGAGATGTTATGGAGAAATAACTATACCACCTACTGTATATTGGTAGATGAATCATCATATTTTACTAGCTTTGGATTCAAGTTGTAATGGAAGAAGTTGGAGGAATATGCCAATACCCTAAAAATACTTCAAATTAGCTTGTACATATTTATCAATTAATATGTAGAGATAAATAAAGATAATATTCAATAAGATTAAAGTGATTATTGATACAAATCCAATGTGAAAAAACATCACTCAATTCTGAGCTCAAGTGAAGGAGATTCCAAAAATCCTAGGTGGAGATGAGGGAGAGCTTCACATGTGGGAGAGAATATGTTAAAAATTGTAAGGAAATGGGAAGTTTAATCATTAAAGTTTTCAGGGGTGAAAAAATCATTTCACCCACTTTTAAATGGTACATGGTTTGGTTGCACAATTTTCCAAACCATGCGCCTAACCATACGCCACCAATTCTTAGTGTCATTAATTGTGCATGGCTTAAACATAGTTCTAAAAACCGTGGGCACACTATGTGGATCAAATTTTTAACCCATATTAACCAATTTGAACAACATTGTATCATATGGTGCATGGTTTGAAAAACTACGTGACACTTTCCATGGAACACACAATTGAGGGGAATAGTTAGTACTAACCATGGTATAACCATGATCCTCTCATGTTTCTCACAAAAATTAGAGCTCTAGGATTTGAAAAGGACCTAGATTCCTCCAAAGCCTTCCTTAAACTCTTAGAAACATTTATAATAATAAAAAATGATTAAAACTAAAATTAATGGATTCAAACCACATCAAAAAAGACAAGGTGTTAAACACCTTTACTTTCTTTACACTATTATAGAGTGGGGTTTGTGATATATAGTAATTCATTGAATAAGGTATTAGGATGATATTTCATGAATAATGATATGGTTATAGCTTATGATTTATGGAGATTTAAGGTTCATGAGAAAAATCACCCAACTCATGATTTGGGATTAAATGTTCTAATTTTTGAATTAATGTTATGTAGACATTATATTTATAGAGAAATGTGTGATATATATTCTGATCATAAAAGTTTAAAGTATATATTCACTCAGAAAATTCTAAATATGCACCAGAGAAGATGGTTGGAGTTAATTAAGATCACAAATACTCAATAAATTACCACCCCAAGAAATTTAACAAGGTGGAAGATGCTCTGAGTCGAAACCATCATGATATCATATATATGAAAAGGATCACCAAAGATACAATATTTCAAGATTTTAAAATGATGGATATGGGAATATTGAAGTAAGGGGAAAATATTATCTTTATCAAGTGAGTGTTTAACCATATAGCCATGCAAGGATGAAAGAGGTGAAAAAGGAAGATGTGGAACTGTAAAAGTAGGTCATAAATGTTCCTAAGTTCAACCATGATTATTATGGAATGATAAAATTCAGGAACTTTGTATTTATCCCTTTAACACCTGGCTTGAAGCAGCTATTGGATGAAGCTCATAGTTCATCATTCGCTATTCATATTGGAATTATGAAGATGTATAGATATCTGAAGGGATATTTCTAGTGGGACAACATTAATAGAGGTATTTCAAAGTATTTATCTTAGTGATTGGTATATTAATAAGTTAAGGCTAAAATATATAATTTTAAGGTGATATTATAATCATTACCCATTACCAGAATAGAAATGAAAAAACATCACCATGGATTTTTTCATTAGACTCCCCAAAAAATATAAATATCATAATGCTATTTTGGTTACAGTCGATATCCATATGAAATAAACACACTTAATTTATATTAGATAATATTTATCACTAGATTAGTTTTCTAAAATATACATTAATTAAGTGGTAATGTTTTATGAAGTACCACATTCTATTGTATCTGATTGGGACCTGTGGTCTTCCTTGATGTTATAGAGAATTCATTAGCAGTCTCTAGATATAGAGTTGATTTTTAATACTACTTATAATACTTAGATATATATATTTTTTAGATGAACATTAAAGACCTATAGGTTATGTTGATACCATGTTCTAGGGATTTCAAAAGTGTTTGGGATCAATACCTTCCTCTAGTAGAGTTTTTTTACAACAATAGATTTTATTCAAGAATTCGGATGGATGCTTATGAAGCCATCTATGGAAAGAAGTGTATAAATAAAATGTTTTAGAGTGATTTTTCATAAATAAATGTACTGGGACCTAAAATATCTAAGGAAATTGTGGAGAAACCATGATCTATTTAACATCACATCAAGACAACTCATATTCGATAGAAAAGTTATGTTGAAAATCATCACTAAAATCAAGAATTTAATGTTGGTGAATTTGTATTTCTATGAATTTATCCATGGAAGAAGGTTATGAGATTCAAAAATAAAGTAAATCTAATACCTAGGTGTATTTAACTTTCTATATTTTTGATCATGTACGGATGGTAGCTTATTGGTTGGCGCTTCTACCAAACCTCTCTCAAGTTCAAGATGTGTTCCTTGTATCTCTCCTGAAGAACCACATACCTGATCCTTCACATGTACTAAACTCACAGGTTTTATTATTTGATCATGATCTTTACTATGAATAATAACTATTATAAGTCTTCTATAATAGAGATAAATTATACAAAACAAGACTACTCACCTGGTTGAAGTTCTCTAGAGGAATAAAATGTTTAAAGAAGCCACTTGGGAATCTAAGGATGTGATGAAATAGATATATCCTCATTTTTATATTAGAGTTACAAAATTTTAGCAGATAAATTCATTTTAATTTGATTATAATGTAACAATATGAGTTTTTTTGATTTTTTTTCAATTGAATTTATTTTCTTTAATAAACTGTGTTACACACAACACCAAGTTTAAATGAACTGTGTTATATTATTATAGTTAGTGCCTTGATGTTGGATTGGTGAGTATTAATAGGACTAATTAAATTATAAAAAATTTATAGTTTAAAAATGCATAAAATGTATTCATTGGTTATCAATCAATTATAAATTAAAATGAAAATCATTTTAATGTAAATGAAATTTTTTTTCTAAATTTTTTATGCACATAATTTATTTTTATCTTTATAAATTAAATTAATCACTATTGGGGAATAATTTTAATAAAATTTATATTATATATATTCAATAAAATTTCTTAACATTCATATAAATTTTCTCCTAGGCATGATATAAGAATAAATGTAGTTTTATGCTTAAAAATTCATTTTTTTAAAATGATTTTCATTGCATTTTTCACAATTATTTCAAAATAAAATCCTAAAACTTATGGAAATTTAATTTTTAAAATTTGATACCATATTTATAATCATGGGTTACAAATTTGAAAAATAATCTACTTTTGTTTTTAGGCATTATGAATTTTAATTGTAATAAAATTTATTACCTTAGTAAAGGGTAAATTGGGTTAACCTAGGTTAAATATAAATGTTAAGGTCATCATTTTTCAAATTAATTATTATTGGATTAAGATAATTATAAATTTATTACCTTAAGATCTAAATTTATTTTTTAAAGCACAATTTCCCATAAAAATATCTTATATAATATTTAAAGTAAAGAAAAACACAAAATGTCACTCTCTTACTTTCAAATATCTCATATGTATTCACATAGGAAAAAAAGAAAGTTGTAAATGAATATTAATGGTTATTTTGTTGATAATAAAATTATATTCCTTATGGTAATTTATTTATACTTTTTAATAATTATATAAATATCTTAAATGCTTATTTAACACTGACACAATATTTCTTCAATTAATATAAAAAATAAAATAAATGATTTTAAAAATACTAAAAGTAATATAATTTGAGTGATTTATTGTTTTACATGAATTTTATATATTAATATAACATATTTTTATTTTTTAAAGTATTATATTCTTATTCCATCCTTGTCTTGGGGTCTTTAAAGTCAAATTAAATGAATAGTTTCAAAAATGACATTAATGATATTTTATGAAAATAATATTTTTTTAAAAAGTATAAAAATATTTAAAGAGGAAAATGTGGATAAGATATGGTCAAAATTTATCCCCTTTCCATTTATTCTTCTATTTCTAAGTTATAATTAAAATTACAACCCTTTAAGATTTAAATAGTTGTTACCTTAGTTAAGGTAAGGAATGACTAATGAAGGGTTTAATACAAAAGATAAGGTTTAAAATGATACCAAAACTTATCTAAATTTCATTGGATGAAGTTATTTAGAACCTAACCTATTTTTATTCAAATTTTTTCCATTTTAAATCATTTTCATTGACATTTAATTTATTATATTTTAATATTTTATGAAATTCCCAAAAGCATCCCTCCCCTCACTTATAAAAGGGAACCTCTCATATCTATTCTTTACCCAACATTGGGCCTTATAAATTGATAAACCCCTAAAAAATTATCTTCTCAACACCCTTAAACACATTTTAGTGGTGATGGTATTCTCAAAAGACCAAAATTATTTTTCTTAATATGAGATATAAAGGAGTTTTTTCAAAGAAGAGTTTATCCCCCTAACCAATAAATTAATTTTTACTTATTATTTTAAATATAGTAAATATTTGTTATTTATAAAAAAATAATAAATTTAGTGTCCTCAATATACTGATATTTTATTATGATTATGAAACCACTATTATTCACCCTCTTTCCTATCTAATTGGAAGTAAAAGTATGGATAATGCATGCATATGACTTACCATTTGCACATAGTGATACAATTTATTTTTCATCACCAGCTTTCATAGATAGATATTATGATTGGTTTTGTGACATATTAGACCTAGTTCATAAATAAGTGATTGGTCTGGTTGGCCACATAACCTCAAGTGAACCTCCCCATATGATAGAGACTGTTGACTGGCAGTGAGAGTCTGTGATGGTATGGTGGGGAGACTATACACTCTTCTTTTGAGTGGAGCTGGTGAAATATAGATATAAATGAGTAAAATAAGTAATAAATATAAATATAAAATTTAAATATCCACAAAAATTTAAAATTACATAAAAATATCTATTATCATAAATAAAATAATCATTTTATGATGCTATACAAAATGTGGATCAAGGGATACCGGGAAGTAGACATACAATATAATACATGCTATATAAAAATGAATAAAAACCCAAAATATATATCCAATAGAATCATGAGATTAATATTTTTACCTTATTACCTTAATCTATCACAGTAAATAAAATCATGTATCCAAAGCTGGAAGTTTCCCTTAGTACCTACCTACATCTACAATGTCTGTTCGGGTGCCAATCAGCCACCTGAATAAGGTGTGAGTGAAACTCACTAGGCCACCAAAAAAATTTTATGGTATAATAAATATAGTGTATTTAAAATTTAATTGTGTAGGTATAATAAATATAAACCAATTATTCAACTGAAACCAATTTTGATCAGGTTCCTAAAAGACACCTGACCGACTTTATCTACTTTGACCCAAGCCAAAACGTATCGGAAAATGTGTCACCATATATATATATATATATATATATGTGTATATATATATATATATGTGTGTGTGTGTGTGTTTAAATAAATATATATATATATAGTAATTTCCCAAACATGAGTCATAAAACCAAGGCATCCATGCATAATTGTAAGTGTCACAAACTTTAAATGAGTGTATTGGCCCAATATTCCTGTGGGGTTTCAAAATTTCATGTCCATCAATAAAAATAAATTATGTGGGTCGTCATTCTCAATATTCCAATAAATTAGTGTGAAGAATCATTTATAATATCTCAATAAAATATGTAAAATTCCATAGATAATATCCAACATCAAGGGACCATGAAACGTCATGTACAACATTCCATTTAACATTACACAAAAAACAATATCCATGGTATAAAAATAATAATAATAAGTAATTGACTTCAATACTTTAATGTAAACTAAGATATGGTTTCCAAACCATTTAACATTCCATTTAATCTTATTTATCCATGGGTGTAATGGAAATTTCAAGGAGGGTCGAGTATCACGATCTTACCTTTCACCTTCCCTTAAAGTCAATTTTTCCATTTCGATTATATGTCAATACAAGACCATATAGAAGGTGGTTTGAGTCACATAATCATTTTTAAATTCATGGGAATCTAATGAACCTACCCTAAGGGGTGGTACTAATTAATGTGGATTACCTTTGAAAATAACAAGGGTCCAAGAGAGTATCTCTAATAAGGGATCATTAATTTTATATGATATACTAAACTTTAAGGATACACACATAAGGTACAATGTGAGGAACCATGACAAGTAATAAAAACAACAAGGATCTAATGGAAAGGCAGTAAAACACCTAACTTATCTTGGTTGTAGAGTCCTCATCCATTATTATCTTCAAATTTGGGAAAGAATGGGAGAAATTGAAGAAATAAAGAATTGAATTGAAAATAGGAAATATTTTCTCACATGAAAATATTATTCGAAATGGTGACAAAAATGAAGATTGGAAACCATTGGAATGAATCAATTACCGTGAAAGATCCAATGTGATGAAATGAGAGTGATTTCAATGCCATATGGAAGAAATAAAAAAAATCATAGTAAAATAGGTAGAAGAGCTCTCAAACATGGTAGGGTTGTTGTGTATGTAGAGGGGAAGAAAAAGGTGGAAGAAGTTTAAATATATAGAGGGGTAAAATGAAAACCTCACCCATTTTTAATGGGAACACAGTTTAGCTTCATGGTTGGCCAAAATTTGTGTTAACAATGAACTAGATCTATATTGGGTGTTACCCCTTATATTGGCTAGGAACATGGTTTGAGAGACCATGCATTTAATATGTGGTTCCCTCTGATTTATTTTACACCACCTACATATAGCCATGCGGACTTCCTCACATAGTTTCCCAAAGCTTGCACCACCTCCTTGGGGCCACATGGTTGATCTATATTTTTACAACTAATAGTGTTTCAATCGCATGCCTCATTTGTTCCTCTAAAAACTAGTGATCTAGGCTCCAAACAAGCCTTAGATTTTCCTAAACCCTTCCCAAATCTTTTAACCACTTACGTTAGAAGAATTCAAGAGATTTAAACAGAAATTTAAAGAATATAAACCTATATAAAAATATTGTATCTTATAATTTTAATGTTTACAAATGATATTTATGACATAATTATAGTTTTGGAATTGTAATATTATATCTATCTTCTTATCTTCCAATCTGTTGGAAAACGATAACGTCACTCATGCATATGTGTGGAATACCACCTCCATGAAGCAATGCAATTTTTTATAATTAATTATTTACATGGATGGTAATAAAGATATATTTTATGAATATATATGATATATATGATATGATAATGATTCTCCAAAGGTGAATTTTTATTAACCTTTCCTTTTTTTTTCATCTCTGAAAATGTGAAAATAGAATTCATGTGTACGTATGACCTATCACCTCCATGAATGATGTAATTCATTATTCAATTTATATTTTATGAATGATTATATATATATATATATATAATATTATATTTATATCATTATTAACATTATTGAGACAATGGAACCATGATCAAAGTATAAGGACCAAAACTACTGAACCAAAAAACATCTAAGAAAACAAAAATAATAAACACATGGAAGTGATGATTTGATTAAATGATTTTTAATAAATGTGTATTAAAATATTATAAAGAGAAAAAATATGATAATTTAGGTATTTACATGATTTTGTTATATGTACCGACCCTGACCCTAGTATCTCAAAGATGGTATATTCTTTATTACATTAGCCTAATATTTAAGGAATTGTATCCTAAAGGATAAATTTTTTTAGTAGTCTTGATAAACTAGATACACACACGAGTCTTGAATTAAAATTGAATACAAAAATTAAAACATAATTTTTTTTGTGAATAATAGTATTCCCTCTAGTATAACCTTTCATATCGAATATAATATTTTTATGAAATCCTAGGGAAAAGAAAAAAAATAAGGGTTAACATAACTCAGTATGGGTTATTTGTAATGAAATCTATTATGAACAATTGGAACAGAATTAATAAGGAATAAAAAATATAGTAAGTTAAATATATGAACACTCATACCATTTAAATAATTGACTAGCATAATCAATGAAAATTTAAATGACTAAAACACATTCCATTTAATCAATAAACGGACACTGATAAAAAATATTTATTTAGCATCACTAAAAAAGGTTTTATTCATGATAAAGAAGAAAAGATATTATGAGAAATATTAAAATACAACCTTTATTAGCACTCGAAAAAATAACTGAAATGGGTAGCTTTAACAGGAATAAAAAAGTTCCAATAAAGGCCCCACTTATCAACACTTTTTTAACACTATTAAAAAAGTTGAAAGAACAATAATTATTTTAATTCACCCCTAACAACACCATTTATTAGCACTAGAATCCCCTTTATCAGTACCTTACACTCCCTAACTTCCATCACACACTACCCCACCCCTTCCTCAGTGCTAGAATGCTTCGCCAAATATTTGAATATGAATAGATTTGATCCCTTGACCTCCCTTATGTGACTGGATTCCCTTTACCACTCTTTATTTATTATTTTGATTTGATATTTTATGATATTTATATTTATTTATATATATATTTATAAGTGTGTGAAATATATATACAATTATATTTATTTATATATATATTATATTTAAATATTAATTTATATATATTAGAATATAAATATAAATATAAATATGTTTATTAATACAAACACATATGTATATATAAAAATTATATATATATTTTTATAAGTATATATATATATTCAGTTGTTGGGGTTGTAGGCTAGTGGATATTGCAACCCTATAATCCTGCATCACAAAACCAGGTTTAAATCTGGGAAACAATAAATTTTGACTGGATTCGCACCCAGATGTGGGCTGGCTTGTGGTAATCCAGGCGTGGTTCTATCAAAGGTGGCGTGATAGAGGGAAACAGCTAGTGAAAATGACGGTTTATGGCAGTGGTGCAAGAAGGGAGAGTAGTGATCAATAACGTGGTAGTGGGATGATTCATCAGGTAGGCAGGCGGTGTCCACGACGGATGGATTATGATGGTGGACCTGTACAATTGTGTCAAGGAAAAAAATAACTACATGTTCTAGGAACCTAGGCTATAGGATTTATAATGGACTTCCTATACATAGGGCCTTTGAGCCATAAAAAATTAGTTGGTTATCCCTTAAGGGGGGCTATGACCTACCCTTTCAAGTTGTGTATGTTGCGTTTCTATGTTTCATTATAGTTATACCCCTAAGTACATATAATATATATATATATATATATAATATTTTTATAATGTATTAAAAATGGTTAGATATTGTTTTAAAAATATTGGATAGTAATTAATTTCATTTGATTTATATTATTATTTTTAAATTCATTTTTAAAATATGTGTATATATTGAGATATAAATTTTATACATGATATATATATTTATATGTCTATATATTTACATGTATATTTATAAATATTTACTTTTAATTTTGTATTTAAATATATATTTTTTATAATTTATTTATTAAGAGTTACAATAAATACATTTATACACAATATTTAATGATAATTATATATTTTAAAAAATAAATTTATATATGATGTATATACACAATACTAATATAAATGCACACATACACACATATTCACACACACACACACATACCAATTTATATTTATCACATTCATGCACAAATATTTACTTATATATGTATTTATTTACATATATTAGAATATGAATATATATATATATATATATATTTGTTTATTTAAGCACACATGTTTATATATAAAAATTACTAGTATTGGTATATATATACATATTAATGAATTTTTATAAGGTTACTAAAATGATATTTTTTTTAGTTTAAATAAAATGAATAATAAATATTTATTTATATTTGGTTTATATATTTAAAAATACATTTTGATGTAAATATGTACTTATACAATTAATTTATTATAAGTAAATATAAGAAAATATGCATATATTTAATTATAAATGAAAATAAAATATGAAAAATGTTAAAACTTCCCTACCATAATATTAATAAAAATGTAATACCTAATAATAAATTTATTCTCTACAAAAAAAATACAATAATACCCCCTTTAATGAGGATGAAATTCCATTTAATGTTAAAAAAATTGGGATACCCCAACTAAAAAAATTAGTTTCTGAGTCCTTATGAGACTTTTTTGGTCTAAAAAATCAATGATTGGGGTTCCCCTTATTTTTTATGGTGAATGTAACTTTGTAGGATTTGATTTTATATGTGGTTGATCCCAAACGGACACCCAGATCAAAAGTTAAGACTGCTTGAAGTTCAAGTCATTTTTTCAACTTATCTTAGAACATTTATTAATTCATCTATTTTTTATCTAATCAAATTTTTAATAAATGAATATTACTCAATAATAATTAAAAAATTATTAATTAATACTTACTTTTAATTATTTTATAATCAATTTTCACAAAATATCTTATATATTAAGTGTAAATGTGTATTTATCCTTATCTAAAATATATTTAATATATATATATATATATATTATATTTATATAAATATAAATATATTTTATATTAATATATTATTTTTAATGAAATATTTTTTATGAAATATACCCTTTATCAGCGCTTTTTAGTTGGGCTGATAAAGGCCCCCCTTTATCAATAAATTTTAATTATTTTTGATAAAGGGACCCTTCATTAGTTCTTTTTTAGTAGTACTGATATTGGACCCCTTTTATCATTAGTGATAAAGGGTCACCTTTATCATCCCTTTTAACTAGTGCTGATAAAGCCTAGTGATGGATAAACCCTGATTTGTGGTTGAGTGACTATCATAAATAGATAATTCATAATCAATATGAAAAGGTAAATAACTGAAAAAACATGCCATTTAATCAATAAACTGAGAATGAAATGTATTCAGAGATAATATCATCAAGACAATATCATGGATAATAATAACTAAATTATGAATGAAGGAAATGATTAATTATTGAATGTAGGTTTCCCAGACACATGATACCTTTACTACCAAGACCTTTCAAAAAAGGGTTTAGAACATACTATGTGAAAACCCATTTAACTAAGGCTAACCAACTAATTTGTCCCATGAGACTACTGATACATCATGTAAGATTCTATTAATAGTTCCCAACCCATGTCATGCATTTCCAAAGTATTCCACATATATCATATAATCAATTTAATTTCTAACAATGTGTTTTATCATTAAATATCTATATTGAGTAAAGAATATGGATTTATCAATATTTACCTAGATAAAAAAATAAATTTCAAGGTAAACATATTATGTTAAAATGGTATATGGTTTAAGAAATAAGAATATTCATGATGAATAATATTGATATTTAGGGTAAATTTAATGTCTAATGATCATAAGAAAGTAAATATTTCAAGGGGAAGTCGATGACTACAAAATGAAATAAATAAGTGAATGTCAATACTATCCTTATTAAAAATAATAATAAAACTTTCAAATAAATAATAATGATAGTATAAAAATACACCCATTGGAGTAATAATAATGGGATGTTTTCATTTATGAATATAAATACCATAAAAATATCTTTAAAAACATTCTTGAGTGAAATATTCTTTTTATTTTGAAAAACATTTTAAAAATCCTTTAATTTAAAAATAAAATTTAACAACATTTTATTTAAAAATATCCTTATAATATTAAAAATAAGATTCAAATAAATGATGGTAATGAATTTTGGTAATTCTATACATGCCATAAAATTTAAAAAGAACCTTCATTTTTCACTATAAAAAAGTTTATGAAAGTTGCTGGTTCAAAAAATTATAAGAAAATCCCTTTCACATTTTTGGTAAAATCTAAATGGGATTTTTTTGAAAAGTACATAAGAATACTTTGAAAAGTTTTTTAAGAGTAAAAATGGGCAAAAATTTATTTATTAATTTTTTTTAAAAGTTTATAATTTGTTTGAAAACATTTTTATAAATCATGGTATTGGATGAAAACAGATTTCCAAATGAAGATAGAAACGAATTTGGATTTTATTAATTTTTTTATCAATTATTTTAAGTACAAAAAGTGTAAAAATGTAACTATTACTTGAAAATATAATTAATAACCATAGGATAGGAAAATAAAATATTTATTAAAAAATTATCAAATAGTTTTCTCTAATTGAAATTCAAGAATAAATAATCTCAATTAAAATTAGATTGTGAAGTAAAACCCTTGCAAATATTATAATATTGAAGTGAGGATAAAACAATGAATAAATTATATGTATCAAATATAAATAAAAATAAAACGAGTTTAAATAGCACATAAGATAATAAAAATTTATTATACATATAATCTTAGAATATTATTGACAATGTAGAACTAATATAACCTAATAAAAATAAATTGAGTTATGAAATTCATTACCACTTGATAACTTTTAATTAAAATCCCCTTAGATTAAATAATTCAAATTGGAACTTAAAATACCGTTAATATTTATTTATTCATGATATTACTTGTCAAAGGGTAATTATATAAACTATATAAATTAAATTAGGTGCATAACATTATAATTTTCCACAATGAAATGAAATTGAGATGAAATTCATTACCTTAGGATCCATTTTGGTTGAATGTTATTTATAATCTAGTATAGTAGTTTTAAATATGTTATTAAAATATTAAATTACCATTTTAAGATTTATTATATCATATATGAATCATTTATAACGTCTTATTACCGATTCATTAATAATCTTTCATTATTTTCATTACTTCGGGTGTTAATTGCATTGTTTTTTCATGCATGTTTTATCCTGAAATATCTGGTTATTGCACATATTATATAGCTATATCATCTCCATAATAATAATAATTCCATAATTACCTTATTTTTACATCAATTTTTCTTTTAAAACCAATTATTAATTATGGTTATGAAAAATGAATCACGTTACGATCATGGATACTATAGGCTGTACATACGCATGACCAATGTTTCCATTTTTCAATGATCATTAAGGAAAATAGGTAAGTAATATTTTAACTTTAAAAAATTATTAAAACATAATATATACCATATTATATACTTATATATATATTTATCATCCAAGTGGTTAGGTGATGAAAAGACAGTCTCATCACTTTGTGAAGGTGGTAGTCTCCATGTACATGAACGATGTTATCATATTTACATGAGTGAAATGGAAAAAATAAAGTGATATATATTATATATAAATAATGAAAAATATGTCCTTAATATAATAATTATTTCATTTATATCACATATAATAATTAAATTTATCTTTATCACCTTCCATGTGAAGCGTTAGTGAAAGACGAATCACATCACTTTCGAGGTAGTAGCCCGCAAGACACATGAGGGCCATTATCTTATCTCAGATGGAATGGAATGAAAAATGATATATATTATATAGTAACTAATAATGTATAAATATGTTATAAATATCATATATATGTTTTATATGCATCATAATACCCAACCTTGATGGGTGGAAATGGAAAACGATTAAAATGGTTCTCAAGTCGGTAATTTTCTATACACATGAATGATGATTTTGTAACCCATTTGATAAAAATGGATATAGTTTCAGGTAATTAAATTATTAAAAAAAGCATCATGTATATTTAATATAATGATATTATTATATCATCATGGTTTAATAATAATTTAAGGAGGTGGATAAATAAGTTAAATAAAGACGCACGTTGAAGAAAATTACCTGTTCCTTGGGCATCCTCCTTAGGTTTTCACTAAAGCCTTCAAAGGTTGTATTTATTCCCAAAATAGGCTTCTAGAATGAGGTTATGGAGTTGGGAAAGTTATTTTGGAAGTTATTGTCTGAAAAAGTGGTTTGAAGGTGTGAAGAATTGTGAAGAGGGGGTGACCTTTTATAATTGGGGAAGAGGATACACTTGGTATTTTTTAAATCAATTGAGTGATATGAAATTTTTCATATGTAAAACGGGTCCAAAATGGTCCATTATCTAACCTTATAAGTTTAATGGTATAAATATGGCCAGAAAATAGTTTTTTGACACGTGTATAGGTCATTTTTACCCTTATCTTTTTAGTTTAACCCTTGGTAATCCCTTTTTTATATCAACCATGATAATTAATTTTTATTGCATTTAATATTAATTTTGCTCAAAAATTAAGTTGAAATAATTATAAATTATAAATTATGGTAATTATAAATATAGAATCCATTTTTTCAAATTCAATTCATAGAAGTGGAAAAATTTAATTTAAAATTAATCCCGCATACGCTATGAGAAAGCGAGGTTTTAAAGAGAAAATGTTCTAAAGTTTACAATGTTTTAATATCAAAATTCAAAATGAAAATGATTACAATGAAATAAATTGGATTAATTGATATAAATTTTAACCAATTTTACTTAAAAATAATTAAAAATTTAGTTTAAAATTATAAATAATTTAAATAAAAGCTAGTTTTTAATTAAAATTCAGTATTTTTCATTATTCATCAAAAAATAAAAATTCTCATAAAAATATCCATACTTTACCCAAAGATAATTTTGATATTCTGATTTCAAAAATAATTCTTATTTTTTAAGAAATTTTTTCTAAAATTGGTAAAAATTAATTTTAAATTACATGTACAAAGCTTGATTAAACCTTCTTTTAGAAAAAAAATATTGTTTTTTCGGAAAACATTTATTTTTATTTTAAATGATTACTATTTTATTTATAATAAATAGATAACTAATAAACATGTATAAATTATATATTTTCATAAATTAGTTAATACTATTCATAATTTTCATTTTAGTGGCTAGGTGATAAATATCATATTAAATAATAATAATAATATTATATTGTGGTTCGGTAAAACTCAGTCTTGTATGTCACACAAGCTATCAAAGAAACTCATAATTGTCCATATCATAAGATATTTATGAAATTAAATTTATCATAAAATAAATATATTTTAAAGTATCGGGGTTTTATATTCTCTTCTATGTTATGTGTTGTATTTCACATACTCTATTAAATAAAATTTTATTCTTTTAGAATGTTGGGGCGTTATATTCACCACAACTTAAATAAATTACATCCTCAAAATTTAAACTTGATCTTGGTAATACAGGTTTTGAAAATTTCAAATTTATTTGTTGAAAAATCCACATCTTAAAAGAGTTAATAAAACATCCTATTAATAATAGATAAAATTAAGTATAAAGGTCATCTGAAATAACACTTTACCAGGTTTCCATAAAGGAGAACATAGGTGGGAAATGAAGACATGGACATGGAAGAAAAGCATAAATAATTATAGAGATTGATCGAGGTCATTGATCATAAGCTATTTAATGATTAATGGAAGGTTAAGGGACTCAAATCCATAAATATATGATGATGTAAAAGGCCATATGATTCATCAGGTATGAAGGTAATATGATAACATATTTTTTTTCAAGATCATTTTCTTAAAGTTGTGGAATTATTTTACTATATAAGAATATAAGGAAATATACTTTATTGATACATTTCTAATTTATAATCACAATTTGAGCATTTTTTATGCTTCAATAAATTTTTAATTCATCATTTACTCTAAGAAGTGAATATAAAAAAATGATTTTTTATGCCCAAAGCACAAAAATTCAATTTTAATTGATCATAAGATCCAAGAAAAGTCTTTATGTATGTATCTAAATATTTTTCAAATCCAGTTTGGTTATCATAATCTATCCAATAAATTAATCTATAAACCACATAAGTAACACTACTGGTACTTCATTAATATTGTTTTTTTTTCAAATCTTTTAGCTAAAAATAATGACACCTTAAGTGGACCTCACATAGGCTAATGGTAGGTGGTAAAACCTTATCATCATTCGATCGTGGGTTCAAGACCCAAAACCTTGTCGGATGTGAAGATTTGACACCCATCATGTGGGTTATAATTTTTATAAAACATATAAATATAATTCCTATAACATTGCCCAAAAAAATTAAGATAGAAATTCTTAAAATTAAATCAATTATTAAATAACCCTTTTACTATGGTTTTAAATGTAATTTTTTTTGAAAAAGTATAATAATCTTATTTTACTATTATTATAATGTTATTAATGATTATATTAACCCTAAAGGCTATCAATACCTTCAAACTTATGTCAGTAAAATTTAAAGGTATTAATCCTCAAATAAATTTTTTCACTAAATCATATACTAAAACAATGGGTTGTATTTCCATAAATTTATACCAAAATATCCTTATCCTAGTATATTTCCATCATATAAAATATAAAAAGAGGTGTTTAATACTTTGAACATATGAAAAATCTTAAATTAATTAATCCATCATGGTATCCATAACTCTTATGTTAATGAAGGAATATATGATTCTAACATAATCAAAAGATTCATCATGATTCTTATAACCAAAATACTACTGGAAAAAATACTTATAAAATTTAAATTTTTTGAATCCCAATACCTGAAAAATTATTCTATTTTATTTCCACATAGCTACTCACTTGGTCAGAGGATTATCCCTTAAAAGAGGTAATTGACTCAAATAATGCACATGTTCTCCACATTTAAGACAAAAAACTATTAATGGATCTCTAAGATGATATATATTTCCTTCTATCATACTATTCATTTTACTTAGTAATTATTTACTTTATTCCCTTCCATTCCACACATAATGAATTTTTCCATTCAATTGAGACACTTCCCTAGGTGTCTCCTTACAAGTTTCTTACATGAAATAAAGCCATATTTCCTCTATAGTATCCATCACTCACTTTCTTTGTGAACTCCATTATTCTCTTATTTGCTGAGTCCAAATGTTTGTTAATAGATAGGTTGTTATTCATATTTCACGAAAATTTATTAGGCATAACAATGATATTTTTCATCCTTCATGTTTAATGTTAGAATGATTACTTTTGATTCCATCCATTGATTATAACCAAAAAGCATAGTGTGAGGAACATTAATGATAGTTGGGAAACCCATATAATCCTTTATAGGATGTCTAAATCATGAATATTTAATTTCAATATATGACATATTAGGTTTAACCTAGGTCATTCAATGTCATTATCTATTCAAATCCTTCACAATGGTTTGTAAATAAAATGAAAATTATCCTAACAATATCCCTTGGGAATGTCAAACCAGGTGCACAGTAAG
Source organism: Viscum album (assembly GCA_963277665.1). Taxonomy (NCBI): domain Eukaryota; kingdom Viridiplantae; phylum Streptophyta; class Magnoliopsida; order Santalales; family Viscaceae; genus Viscum; species Viscum album. Next base: position 823,549,222 of record OY728165.1, read on the forward strand.
GCCAATTTTCCTATACCAGGTAATGCTCGAGTCAAGACCTACATGCCTTTCTCAGAGTTATTAACCCTAGGAATATCTTTTCTAGAACCAAAACCACTTGTAGTATCCTTACAAGGATTTATTTCTAGAAAATACCAAATAATATCTACCTTAACAAAAAATTATGATGTTATTATATACTTATCCTAAAATTCTATTATAGAGTTATGATACCGAATCATATTTTCCTAAGTCTAGTTTTGAAGGTTTCTAATAAACGTCCTCTAATACCAACTGCAGAGATCCCAAACCCAGTAGCTCAAAGATGTTGTGTACTTTATTACATTGACATAAGATATAAGTAATCACATCATGAAGGACCTAATAGTTTATTATTCTTAGTAAAATAGATACACACTTGAGTCTTTAATTACAATTGAATACACAAATTACAACATAATTATTTTCCCAAGAAAAACATTATTTTCTCTTGAATATACTTGCATATCAAACATAGTAATCTTTTGGGAATCCTGGGGAAATGAAACAAAATGTGGGCAAACTCAAATGATCAATAAGGGTTAAGTACAAAGGAAGATTTTATGAATAATTTAAATGTAATCAATAAGGAATGAACAATATGGAAAGATAAATATCTAAACACACATTCCATTTAAATAACTAAATAGAATTATCAATGGAAAGGTAAATAATTGAAACATGTTCTATTTAATCAATAAATAGACTATCATAACGAGATAACTCACAATAAATATGGAAAGGTAAATAACTAAAAACACATTCTATTGAATCAATAAACTAAGAATAAAATTTATCTAGAGATAATATCATTGAAAAAATATCATGGTTATTAATAACTCAATTCTGAATAAAGGTAATGCTTAATTATTGAACATCGTGATTCTTATAAACATGATACCTTTACCATCAATATCTTTCATAATATGGTTTCAATCATACCAGGTGAAAAACCATTTAACTAAGTCTCACAAACAAATTAATTACATGATACTATCGATGCTTTGAGGGGATTTCTATAAATTTCCCCCAAAACGTGTCATGAATATAAAAAGAAATCATTATAAATGTAATAATTTATTAAATTCATGACTATGTTCCTTATCATTTAACATCCATATTGAGTAAAGAATATAAATTTATCAATATTTCCCCAGATGAACAAATAAATTTCAAAATAAATTCTGTATGTTAAAATTGTATAAAATTTAAGAAATAAGGATGTTCATGATAATATGAATATATATGGGAAATTTAATTTCTAATGATCATAAGAAACTGAATATTTCATGGGGAAGTTAATTATAAAAAAATGAGATAAGGAAGTGAATGTCAATACTATCATTGGTCAAAATAATCATAAAACATCCAAAAGAAGAATAAAGATAGTACTAACATATACCCATCAGACTAATAATAAAGGATTGTTTTCATTGATGAATATAAATACCATAAAAATATCTTTAAAAACATTATTTATGAAAATATCCCTTTCACTTTGTTTTTTTGAAAATTGTTTTCTTTGAAATTGAATTTTAAAAACATGTTCTTCAAAATTATCCTTGTAAATGTACAAAGTAATATTCAGAGAAATTTTGGTCATGATAGTGGGTAATTACTTACATTCCATAATAGTTAAAAAGAACATTCCATTTTCATGGTAAAAAAGTTAGAAAAATGTTTTATTTAGAACATGAAAAGAAGATTCTTTTCACATTTTTGGTAAAATCCAAATGATCATTTTTTAAAAAAAATACATAATATTAAATTGATTTTTTTTGTAAAGAGTAAAAATTATCAAATTTTTCTTCAATAAATTATTTTGAAAAGTTTAAAATAAAATTTGAAAACATTTTTCGAAACTATGGTTTTGGAAGAGAACAAATTTCTAATTGAAGAGAGAAACAAAGTCAGATTTTATTAAAAACACTTTATCAATTATTTTAAGTACCAAAGAGGGTAAAAATGGTACTATGATTTGAAAATATCTTGAATAACCAGGGGATAATAAAATTAATGTTTTTATCAAATAATGATAAAATAGTTTCCTTCAATTTAAATTCATGAAGTAATAATCTTGATTAAAATGTGATTATGAGGTAAACCCTTTCAAAGATCATAATGTTGAAGTGAGAATGAACCAATGAATCTATTATGCATATAAAATTTATATAGACATAAAAAATTACAAATAAAACATAATATAATCGAAAGTCATTATACATGTAATCTTAGAATATTAATGATAACAAAGAAGTAATATATCCCAATGAAAGGTAAATGACTTATGAAATTCTTTACCACTTATTATATTTTAATTAAAGCCCCATTAAATTAAATAATTAAAATTGAAACTTAAAATACCATGAATAATTAAGTATTCATTATATTACATGTAAATAGGCTGTATATAAACCATATAAATGAAATTAGGTGCATAACATTGCGATATGCCTCAATAAAATGTAAATGAGACAAAATCCCCAAACTTATGCTTCATTTTGGATGAACGTGCTTTAAAATAATATATAAAATTTACTTTTAAAACCAATAATTAATGATGGTTATGGAAAATTATATACATTACAATCATAGAGACTGTAGGCCATATGTACACATGAGTAAAATTTCCAATTTTCAATGATCATTATAGAAAGGAGGTAAGTAATATTTTATCTTTATATAATGATAATAATATCATATATACCATATTATATACTTATATTTATTATCCATGTGGTGTGGTGATGAAAAGATAGTCACATCAGTTTGTGAAGGCGGTAGTCCACACGTACATGAATGATGTTATCATCTTTAGGTGATTGAAAAAGAAAGAATAAAAATGATATATATTATCTTTACTTAATGATAAATATGTCATGAATATCATAATTATGTCATTTATATCACATATAATCATTATATTTATCTTTATAACCTTCCATGTGAAGTTTTAGTGAAGGAAAAATCACATCGCTTCACGAGACAACAGTCTGCCGTACACACAAGTGATGTTATTGTATATCCTAAGAAATAGAAGGTATATATATATATATATGATATAATGACTCCATAGGTATAAATATGTTATAAATATCATATATATACTTTATATCCATCAAAATTCCTAGAATTGAGAGGCATTAATAGAAAAACTAACGGTATCAGTTCACGAGGCAGTGGTCTTTCGTACACACGAATGATGATTTTGTAACATATTTGATAGAAATGGAAATGATTTTAGGTCATGAAATCATTATTAAAATACCCCAGTATATACAATATACTTATGTTATTATATCATCATGGTTTAATAATAATTAAAGAGGACGAGGAGGAAGTCAAATGAAGATGCTTGTTGAAGAATATTATCTCTTCTTTGGGTATCCTTATTATGTTTTCACTAAAGCCTTCAAAGGTTCTATTTCTACCAAAAATAAGGATTCTAGTATTAGGGGAGGGAATTTGGGAAGTGATTTGGGATGGTATTTTTTTAACCAGGTTTTTTGTAGATGTGAAGAGGAGGGAATATGGGTGACCTTTTACAAGTGGGGGAGATGATACACTTGGTATTTTTGAAAATAATTTATTTCTCTATTGTGTTTCATACGTTAAAAGGGTCAAAAAACAGGAAATTATTGAACCTTAGGGGCTTAATGGTTGAAATATGGTTAGACAATAGTTTTTACACGTTTATATGTCATTTTTACCCTTATATTTTTAGTTTAACACCTAGTAAACCCATTTTTATCTTAACTGTGGTAATTAATTTTTAATCTATTCACTATTCATTCAACTCAAAAATTAAGTAGAAAATATTAGAAATTATAAATTACTCTGATTCCAAATTTGGAACCCATTTTAAAAAATTAAATTCATAAAATTGGAAAAATTTAATTTAAAATTAATCCCACAGACGTGATGAGAAAGTAGGTTTTAAAGAAAAAATGTTTAAAAAGTTACAACGCTTTTATATCAAAAATGAATATGAAAATAATTCCAATTACCTAAATTGGATTAATTGATATAAATTTTAACTAATTTTACTCTAAAAACAATTCAAAAAATAGTTTAACATTATAAATAATTTAAATAAAAAGGAATTTTTTAATTAAAATCCAGTTCTTTTCACCTTTCATTAAAAAATGAAACTCTTTCGAAAAATAACTAAAGTTCACCTAGTATATTTTAAATATTTCAATTTCAAAAATAAATTTTATTTTTTATTTAAATTTTCAAAAGGTGGTAAAAATTAATTTTTGATTTTGTATACAAAGCGCGACTAAACCACCTTTTAGAAAAAAATACTATTTTTTATAAAATATTACTTTTTATTTTAAATGATTATTATTTAATTTCTAATCAATCGATAATTTATAAACATGCGTAAACTATATATTTTCATAAGTTAGTTAACCCTATTCATAACCACCATTCCAACATCTAGGCAATAACTATAATATTAAATAATAATATTAATAGTATATTATTGTTCGGTAAAACTCAATCATGCGTGTAACACAAGATATTAAAAAAACTCAATGTTGCGTATATTGAAATATTTGAAATAAATTAAATTTATTCTCAAATAAATATTTTTTAAAGTCTTTGAGTGTTATATTTTATTATAAGATAGGAGTTGCGTGTCACATAAGCTACTGAATAAAATTTTATTCTTTTATAATTTTGGTTTGTTATATTATGGAAGTATAATAAATTTATATTTATTATATAGAAGGATATTTCACTTTCAAAGAAAGTGTAACTCATGTTATTGGGTTTTCATCTCAGTTTTATTTCTTTGAGACACTTTCTGATTCACCTCTTGTGTCTTTTATGTTGGTTTTATACTTTACATGAATGAATTTTATGATTATTCTCATAAAAATTATGGGATATACATATTCATACATATATATTTCTTTTATAGGTCTTGTGATTCAAAACTTACAAGCAATAAGGGATTTATATTATAATCTCACTATTTATTGGGATTTTTGTGATTAATTTTCGAATGATAAAATTTCATGATATATCTCTCAAGAATATCATAAATTTTATTCAACTATTTTTATTTATTTAGAATACATTATTTCCTTTTATTTTCATCACATTAAGTACTCAAGAGACTAGAAAAATGTTTCTAAGGAAAAATGACTTTATTTTTCTCTTCGATCGAATACCCTTTCTATTCTATGTCTATGTTTTCTAAAAATGTTTTCAAGAATGTTTTTAATATTCTCCTATGACTATTTAAAGTCATTTTCATCCATCATTTTTTTACAAAACTGTTTAAAAGAAATATCCATTTCATTTTCCAAAATGAGGTAATTTTGACTTTTTATCTAAAATGTGAAAGGAATCTTTGTTTTAATGTGCACATGGTGAAAAAAATTTCCCTCCATCATAACCACTCAATTATTTAAATATAAATTTACAAGTATCCATGTTTATTTTTTATAAAATTGTTTTCTTTAATATTTTTTATTTTTTAGATATTAAATAAGTGATTTCAAAGTGAAAATGTTATTTTTCCTCAATAAATGTTCCATGTTATCCTTTGAAGGAATTTTTCATCTATGATGTATAACTTTGATGTTACTTAATATTTACTAGGGATATGTTTGAGTGATACCATGGACTTTAATTTTTTGGATGTATTATGATGATGACGACTTAAGGCCGATTCTATGAAACCCATTACTTTTCCATGGGTTAATTAAGTTATGAAATCTGTTTCTTTTCCAAAAGTTATTTTATGATGAAATGATGAAATGTTTTTGAAACCCATATCCCTTTCATTAGTTATGATATGATGAATGATTTATGATCTTGTAGACCCCATTTGTATGATTTTCATTATGTGATGGATGGGACCAAAATTATATTATCCTCCAATGCATTGGGTATAGACAGATATCTCATAAGATAATAGGGATTGGAATGGGGAGTGAAACTAGTTCAATAAGGGAATATATCCACTATGATATTCTTGGGAGTGAAACATGGATAATATGATGGTTTAAGGAGTGAGCATAATACAATATTATAGTCTTAGAAGTGAGCCTTAACTATTAAGGAAATGATTTTTTATTCTTATGTGTATTCCAAAAATATATTCTTTAGGACAATATTTTTCACTCCTAGATCTTTTATTTGATTCCTTTGTGATTCATGTGTTATGAACTTTTAGGCTTTCTACCACGACTCAAGATTATGATCTATTATATACAGTGTATAATTTTCAATTATTATGATCATGTTCTCATACACATATGCTCATTTCATGTTTTAGTGATCATTTATCTCTCCCTTGTTTACCCTTACTGAGTATCAGAGCTCACCCTTTATTAGTTTTCCTTTCCCCAAGAATTGAAGAAGGGTATTATGTATGATATGTATAAAAAGTGTACTAGTTATGAATAACATAGTGATAGATGATTTAGTTCAATTATAAATTAATTGTTTATGTATTTAATTTTACAAAGGCACTAGACCTATATGATTATTGTGTGGATCAATATGTTTTTAATGAATATTTATCTTTTAATATTTTATATCTATTTATGAAAATTATGGGTTATAATATACAAATCATTGGGAAATGTACTCTGATATTTTTTTCATGTTTTCCAACCAGAAATAATTTTTAAGATCTATATACATTTTAATAATTTTAGGATAAATAGAGAATGATAATATATGAGCTTCTTATAATAGCTCATTATTCAGGTTTGGTATTGATAAGACATATACATAGTTCTTTAACATCATCCTTCCATCACAATCAAGGTAGAAATTAGGAACATTACTCACCTTGTTTTATAGTTCTACATCTTCCTTTTATGCTTCCTTAATCTTTTCCTTGATAGGTGGGTGATCACTCACTTTATCAATATATGATTTTCCTCTTCCTCCAATATTTCTAGACCCATCCTTTGAAAATCTATAAATATTGGATCTTTTATGATCCTTATAATCTTCCCATGATGATAATTTATTAAGAAATTATAATTTTTAATCAGATCCAACCATATTATCAAAATCATATTCAACATTTTTTTAAAGGAATATATACATTAAAATTTTATGATCCATATATATTTCGCACATTTATCTAAATAGATAACACCTATATATATTTAATTAAAAAATTATCATAGCTAACTCTAAATCTTGAGTATGGTAATTTTTCTCATGAAGCATCAATTTTTGCGAGGCTTAAGATATAAGTATATCATTATGCATGAGGAATCATCCCATTCCCTTCTATGATGTATCACTGTAGATCAAAAACCCTTATCCACTACAAGGTAGTGTAATAATGGGTGCACTGACTAACTTTCTGTTTAGTTCCTTAAAAATTTCCTCACATTTATCTATCCAAAGGAAATTGGATCCCTTTTGAGTTAACTGGGTTAGTGGATTGGAAATCCCTGAAAAATTCCCAAATAAGAATCGATAATATCCATAAAAACTAAGAAAATTATAGATTTCAATCATTGTGTTTGGTCTATTCCAACATTAAATAACTTTCATCATTGATGGATCCACTGATATATCATCTCTTGAGATTATATGACCCAAAAATTAGTCTTTTTGATTCCAAAATGAACAGTTGGTAAATTGTCATACAACCTTTCCTTCCTTAGGGACTTAAGTAGAATCCTCAAGTGATCTTTATGATATTCCTTTCTTATTGAATACATATGAATATCATATATTAATAAAACCAAAAGCTGATCAAGGTAATATCTAATGACTATATTCATTGAATCCTTGAAAATAACATAGAAATTAATAAGACCAATTGGAATCACTATAAATTAATAGTCTCTATAACTTGTACAGAATTCTATCTTGGTTATATCCTCCTTCTCGACCCTCAATTTATGTTATTCATAATGAAGTTCAGTCTTGGTAAAGTATTGACCTACACAAAGTTGATCAAAAAAATCATCAATATGAGGTAGAGCATACTTTTTCTTGATTTCGATCTTGTTCAGTTCCTGATAATCAATATAGAGCCACTTTGATCCATATTTCTTCATAAAAAAAAGATCAGGTGCATCCCATGATGATGCACTCAATTGAATGAATCACTTATCAACATTCACTTGGAGTTTCTTATTTAATTAAAATAAACCAATAAGGGCCATTCCATATGGAGTCTTTGAAATAGTTATAGCACCAGGTATGAGTTATATCAAAAACTCATCTTCACAATTTTGAGGAATACTTGAAAACTATTTTGGAAAGACATAAACAAACTCCCATATAATAGAAATATATTTTATGTTGAGATTCTCCCCAACTATCTGAGATAAAAACCGATTTTGAATAGGAATCAAGACCCAAATAATGTATATAATCTCCATTGAAAGTTTATATTTATAGTCACCCTAAAAGACGATTATAGGTTGGTTTGAAAATAAAATTTGACTTCCCTTATATAATAATTAATATTGGATTTATATAAATAAATCCAATGAACACCTAAAAAAATATCAAATTCCACTAGAGAGAGAATAATGATATTTTTAAGAAGCACATTCCCAAAAACATCAATAAGAGAATAATCATATACTTGAGATGTGATTGTCATACCATTAAGAGTTTTCACTACTAATTAAACATCTAATCATTGGGTTGGTATTATGATACCCTTATCAAATTATTTTGATATAAAATATTAGGTATATCCAGAATGAAATAATACATTAAAAAATAGAGTAGATGGTAAGTATACATTTCACCATGTCATTATCCTACGCCACATCTATAATAGTGATCACATGAGATTTACATTTTTCTTTAGGATTAAGAGGTTGTTGACGTAGATCATCACCACTAACCTTCATATTTGATAACTAGTTAGAATAATCCCCATACTCCTTTTATTTGAAACACTAGAGTGTGGGTGGTTAATTATATTTATCCTTCTCTCTATTAATGTCATTTTCTATCTTTTTACAATTAATTCAACATTATATTACCCAATGACCTTCCATTATACACCTAAAACTTGGCTAGTACCCTTAATTAAATTTAATCTATATTTTATTCCATAATTAAAGAATGAAGTAAATCTTATCTTCTTCTCACTATAGTTTTTATAATTTTATTTTAATTTCATATTTCTTTTCTTATCAAAACCATGAAATTGATGGGTAAATATAATCTCCATTTACACTTTGATAGCACATCAAACGATTTCTTCATAGTTATTGGGGTCCCTTATGGGTAAAAACTTTTAGAGACCTGGTTTTATGTCATTGAAAATTTTATCAAACGTACATTCATGTTTACTGATAACACAAGATTCATGATAAGTAATTATTGTAAAATTTTCCTCAAATTTACTAATAGATTCATCATACTCCCACTTTAGCTCAAGGAATTACTTCTTTATTTTCATCTGAATAATACGATGAAATTAATTATTAAAAAATAAGCTATTATACCTATCTGATTCATGCCATTCTTTGGGTGTGGAATTTATTTTATTTACTAAGTATAGTCTTGTGGTTATCCCTTAGGTTATCTCTGAAGGAGGAGAGCACAAAAAAAAGGTTTTTTACGTTTTTTTTTGGTTTTTTGATTTTTTTTAATTAATTTTGAGAAAGTGAGAGTAGGAAGAAGTTTGATATAATTTATTTTAAAACAATTGAGAATGAAAATTTCTAGAGTGGTATTGGATAGACATAGTGCCTTAGTATCATGGTTTCTAAAATTTACCCCATTTGTTCTGCTAGCTGTTAAGAGAGAAATTAATCTACTATGTTATCTCTCCACTTGGATAGATTACTAATATTAGAGTATTCATATCTAAAACATCAGTTTGGTCTAACCTCCTTTCTCTGTGCATGAAAATGTAGTAGGTCATCTTAATTAATTAGGGAAATCCATGACCATGAATTGTTATTCCATAATAAACCAAAATTCTTAACTTATAATTTTACACACATGATGAAACTATTGAGCAGTCACCACCCAACCCTAATATATTAAATTATATATAGAAAATAATTGGGTGTGGGGGGGGGGAGAAATAGATCATTAACCAAGGTAATTAAAATTAACAGAATCATAAACTAATGCAACTGTATTTGAAATTTAAATATGTAATTAAGAATTTAAACCAGATTTAAAAAGAAGAAATGGTTTTATTTAATTGAATCACAAAAACTCAAGAAAAACACGTAGGTCCAGCTACCCCCTTTTCTAATCACTCAAATAAACTAGCCTTTCATGGATGGAGAAGTCATGTTTATTCGGGATAGGGGAGACATCTCAAGAAAGAAAGAAAATAAAAATAAAGAACAAATATAAATATATAATAGTCTGTTATCTAGAGCTTACCTCGCCAATAAATCCATTTTGAAACCCACCATTCCATGTATTTATAAGCTTTAGTCCACCCTCAAGGTATCATAAATGTTCCATTAGTGTTTTGAAGTCATTATGGGGCATCCTGGGTCATCAAAAGGGTCTTCCACCTTTATTATCACCAAACCTTAAAAATATGAGTTTGTGAGACATGTTCACATTGTGTAATTGATTCAAAAAATGTAACATGTAGGCCAATGTTCTAAAAAAATTTGAGTTTATAATTTATTTTTCACATCCTCAATAATGTTCATGAAATGTATGTTATAGGGTCAAACTTATCACAACATGTCATCATGTATTTTAATCACCCCTATAATCCTTTATGTTTCACATTATGTATGATATTCATGATGTGTAGTGTTTAATTATAGTATATTTTTCCTAGTTTCATCCCTATTATTCAATTGAAAACCATTGACTTATTTCTTCAACTTAATACAGATTCAATCTATCCACGGTGTAAAGTGATTTCAGATCAATACATTCTTCTTGTTCTTCTTCATTTTTTTATCAAACTCGATATCTTGTCAAAAAACATGAAAATAATTAAATTTTGACATGTTTAATAAATTATTTTATACAAACATGCCATTTTATATCTAAAAATACATGTATAAAATGGTTCTATCACCATCAAACTCCAATGAATAAATTTCTTCCCATTTTCTCATATTCATGATAAGACTACACCATTGATATGATTCACCTTCAAAATAATAAACATCAAAAATAACTTCTTCATGTTCTGGACACCAGAGAGTGAAAATATCTTTTAACTGGTACTAATACATTTCTAAAAAATAGTGGAAAAATAAACCCACTAAATGAAGGTTGATATTTCCTTATGAAGGAATCAATAGAACTATGTTCACTCCTTTTCTCATTTGGAAGCTTAGAATGATTCATAGCTTGAGAAAGTTTCTTAAGAAGAATAATAATATTTTGTATTCTATCTCCCATAATATTTATTTTCTTAGGAGGATGATCATTTTATTGTCTATCACACTCAACATTAACATGGTTCCTTAGGGTTATATCCATTTTCTAAAACTAAAAACCATAATGAGAGGAACAATAATCATAATGGGAAACAATATAATCATAAAAAATTATTTATTGGATTTCAAAATCAAAAACATTATTTTCAATCTATAACACCTTAGGTTTATACTAGGTTATTCATTTTCATCATCAATTAAAATATATTATATTGGGTTATAAATTAAATTTAATTTAACCCAAAAATATCCCCCATGAGTGTCAAACTAGGTGCATAGTAAGGGAACACTCAACATGAACTAGAATAATGGACAAGATATAATTGACCAACTCTTTTGCAGCTTATTACCCCTAGATTTATCTTTTCCAAAACCATATCCACTTTTCTTATCAATAAATGGTTGTGTTTTAGGAAATGAGCACTCATTTCTCTACCAAAACATAGAAAATTCTTCTATACTTAGTATTATCCTAGGGTTCTCACTAATTTTTTCTCATCCTAGTTTCCAAAGGTAACTAAAACTTTCTCTATTACCAATTATAGTGACCCAAGTGTTTCATAAATTGATATTACATCTCAATAGATGAATATTCTATACATAAAATTACGATCTATGCTAAAATCAGATAGGTTTAGTTTCTTTGGAAACTTAGATACACAAACAACTAGTTTTTGAGAGATCTACTTCAACACCCACTATGTTCTTTAAAATTTTCACCCTTCTTAGTCATATTATACGTAAAACCTTTATTCATAACATAGGGCAATGAAACATAATAAAGGGTGATCTCAAACTCTTAGTAAGAGTAAACAAGATAGATATCAATGATCACTTAATCATAACATATACATAAGGATATGAGAACATGAGATTAAAATTTTAAAACCATAACCTTAATATCATAGATCATAATATTGTGTCACGGAATAAATCTTAGCAGTTAATAAGACATGAATTATAAAATAATCAAAGAACGTGATCTATGATAACATAACATTATAATAAGACAAAATTTTATGGTATACACATAAGTATGGAAAATAATTTCCTTTGTCATGGATAACTTCCAAGACTATCAGAGTGGATTGGGTTCACCCCACATTCCATCATATCCTTATTCAAGGTTCGCTCCAAATAATATCATAGCGGACAAAGTCCCTTACTATACTGGGTTAACACCCCAATCGAGTGCTTATTATCTGATGAGATATCCATATTTACCCAATTAATTATATGGATATATAATTCTGGGCCCACCCATAACATAATTAAAGTATTATACATATATTTATATTCCATAGGTTCATAAAACATTCACAATAGCATACCCCATGGAAAGGAAATGAGTTTCATAATAATTTCATCATTTCATCATCATCATAATCCATCCAAGAATGAAATTGTATGGTATAATATTATCATATCCCTAGTAAACCATAAGTAAAATCAATGGATGCGATCATAGTTGAAAAATTCTTTTAAAATATCATGGGTAAATTTCATGCAGAAAGTTCCATTTTCACTTTTAAATCACTTGTTTAAAATAAAAAACTTTCCAAAATATTAAGGATTTTTTTCGAAAAAAAAATTGCAAAATTATAAATGAAGGTTTAAAAAATTGAGTGGTCATTATGGTGAGAAATTATATTCATTCTATGTATATTTAACCAAATATTCCTTTCACATTTTTTAAAAAAATTTAAAAGAACCTAATTCAAAAAAATGAAAAAAAGAATTATTCTATTTTTTTTAAATAGTCAATAATGAATAATAATTAATTTACAAAATAATAGTTTAATATTAAAAATATTCATGAATTTTTTTTACAAAACACATAAATAGAAGAAAAATTATCTTCATTCAAAGAGATAAATAAAGTAGATTTTACTTAAAAACCTTATTTCTGTATATTGAGTTCATAAAGTGAGGAAAATGAATGGAACACATGTAATATGTTGAAATAACCATCGTATAATAAAATTAATGTGTTTATTGAGATTTATATTATGAAATTTCATCAATATAAACTTAATCATAAACAATCTAGATCGACATTGGTGATTAAAAAATAAATCCTTACGTTGAGTTTGAATTTATACAAAATCACACTAACTGCATGTTAAATAAATTTAAATTTATTATAGTTATATAATATAATCATGTAAATACATATCATATAATATATGACCCACTTATAACATTTCAATACCCATTTATTAATAATTTCTTATTAAAATCATCATTTCTAGGTGTTAAATGTTTCGTTTTTCATGAGAATTTTTGTTAGGTAGTTCTAGTCCCCATACATTGATCATTATTCCATAATCTACATCATGTTAATCATGATATAAATATACATGATAATAATTATATATATATATTTAGAGTCATCAATAAAATTTAATGATTGAAAAACGAATTACTTCATTCATGGAGACGGTAGGTCGTACATACGCATGAACGCTGTTTTTAATTTTTAATTGATGGAATGAAATAAATTTAAATAACTACACAACTTTTAAGGATAAATATTATATCATATATATCATATATATCTTCTTAAATTTATCCTCATTACCATCCATGTAAAATGAAATATATGAACAAATCACATCACTTTGTGGAGGTGGTAGTCCACACATACACATGAACAATGTTATAATTTTACAAAAAGGATTGGAAGTTAAGTAGATAAATATTATATTATATTTATATAATTATAATTATTTAATAATATGATTTATAAACATTAAACCCATCATAATAACCACCCATTAATGATAATGATGGAAAATGAATTATATCAGTTTGTGGAGTCAGTAGTCCACATACACACAAGAGCGATACTTTCACTTACCATTTGGAATAGAGGGTAGATATTTGTGGTTCGAAAATAAAAATAAAATTTTAGTATATTTATTTTACTTAATTTATTATTTTATAAAAATTATTGCATATTTTTAGAAGCTACAAGAATAAATAAATTGAGAGGTCTGGTAAGAGGATTAACTCTTCTTCGGTAAGCCTCCTTTAGAACATTAATTAAGGACCATTGGAATGTTATTTTAAGAGTACCATAACCTATAATTCATGGATAGGAAAGTTTATAAGATAAATGGGTTGGTTTTGGTTGATATATATGGCTCAAAGTGGTGTAAATAAGTTAAAGGAGGGGTGTCCTTTTATAAGTGTGGGAGAGAACACATTTGGAATTTCTTAAAATAATAATATTTAATAAATTTAAACCCAAGGAAAATTCTTCCCAATGTCCAATTTTTTTTAATTTGGGACAGTATAAGGTGTAAATATTTACATTGAATATTATTTAGAGAAGTTTAATTGGAAAGTATTACCTTATATCTTGGTTTAACCCCTGGTAAACTTGTTTTAACCTTAACCATGATGACTACATTTTAACGTTTTTACCATTAATTGTGAAAAAAATGAATGTGGAATAATTAAAAAATTAAAAAATTACGATTAAAAATATGAAATCCATTTTATAAAATCTAATCTCTAAAAGTTTCAGGAATTATTTTTTAAATAAATTCCCAAAACGCAAAAAAAAAACAATTTTCAAGAAAAAATGTTTTCTTAAGTATAAAAGGTATTATACCAAAATCCATATAAATTTAATTACAATGACTATAATTAGATTATTAATAATATAAATGAACTAATTTAACTTTTAAAACCATTTTTAACCAAAATTTAACCTTTTAAATTATTTAAATAAAAATATAATTTTCAGTAAAATTTTTTATTTTCACTATTCATAAAAAATTTAATCATCTCAAAAAATTACAAAAAATTCAGTCTAAACTTATTTAGAAAAGTTTATTTAAAACATGAAGTTTATTTTTTCAAATAATGTTTCTAAAAGTATAAAAAATATTTATATTATTTTCTCATAGAAATAAATAATAACCATTTTATGGAAAAAATTATTTTTAATGCCTATAATGATTTTATTAAAAAATGAGTAGTTTTTTTATCAATATAATTGATTTATCTAAAAAATTTATACATATTTTTTTAAATGTGGTTATTAATATTCATATCACCAATTTAATTTCTAGGTTATAAATTTATAATATATTACAGTTCATTTATACTCGAGGTTGCATGCATCTCAAGCCATCCAATAAATTAAATTTCTTTAATGAGAAGCATGTCATAAAATTTTGGGGTGTTAGATTTTGTGGATATTTGAGTTATTTTGGAAGCACTTTGTAAAGGTCTCATAGAGTTATTAACCTTATATACATTTATAGGTAACCTTACAGAGTTTATAAACTCGTATATCTTCCTTTAAGTAGAGATTAGGTTATTAGGCATAGAATTTAGAGGAAAGAACCTTGAGAGACATGATGTATCTCTATGATAATGTATAATTAGTTCATTATAATGTGTTGAGTTTTTATAGTGGGTTTTCCATATAAGAACCATCATTAGAGGAATAATTAAGTTTATAGACCTCAATACCTCTATTGAGAAGGGAATGATGGGTTTTCGTATAAGGAATATCTAGGAATGACATGTGTTCCTTGATTATAGTAGGTATTGGACTCTACAAAAATTAGAGGAATGAGATGAAAATTGGTGATTAATTCACCTAGGGTGACTTATTTATATTTTGTATCAAAAGATACTATGAGATATGACATATGATTTTTTTTCTTGAATATAAATTTGGGGTAAGAATGCAGGTTAGGTCTTGAGATACCCAATGTGTTATTCTTCCTGGGAGAGATGAGATATCGAATCAGTTTTTCATGATATGGATTATGAGTTTATGGTGAAATAATAGATGATAGCCTATGAGATTAGTGAATATTGAGTGATGTTTGTGGATATAGTTTTATATATCATATATTAATGAAATTGGAGTAGAGTAAGACTTGATGCATGTGTGTTGGTTATAAACCGAGAGTTAGGAATTGACTATGTATACCATGTATTTTTTATTATCCTAACTGTGGTGTTAAAATATACATGGACATTTAGATGATTACATATTGATGTTTAGATTAAATTGGATTGATATTTATCCATGTTACCCCACAATATTAATTTTTATCAATTTATTTGGATACAAGTGGATCATCAGTGAGCTTTAGCACCCAATAATGTAGACTTTTATTGATCATTTCAGATGCGAGGGGACTGAATATTTATTTTAATACCTTATATTGTGGATTATTTTTAATTTATTTTTATGAAAGGGTACATAGGGATAGTCTCATACAACCCATTATGTGGTTTTTGATGATTATGGTTCACCGACATTAGATTAATTTGGAAGGGTTGAGTGTCTTGGTGGACTGATAAGAACACAATGACTTGAATTGGTTATTTATATATTGAGTGTCGATACTTTTTTCACTCTATTACATATTAAATTACTTAATATATTAAAATATATATTAGGGTACCATTGGTGATTCCTTATTGATTTATAGGCTTAAACCCTACAAATTCCTCTATATGGTTGTGCAGATAGAACATTTGTTATGAATGTCAGTGTGAATATCTGTGTACTTGTGATCTAACTAGTGTTTCTTAATACGATTAGAGAGATAGGTCCACGGTGAGGATTGGGTTTTTATGGTGGAGTCTCTATATTTTGTTTGGTTATTTTATTTTAAGAACTATATATGATTGGCCCATAATAAAATCACTTTTGTTACATGATATGCAATGCGTTTCATGGATTAATTTTGTTATAGAATGCTGGTGTATTTTATTTATTATGATTTTCACTTTAAAATAAAATTCCATAAGTTTACTCAGAGTTTTTATTTATGATTCTTTTATTATTTATATATTATTGGATACTTATGGTATCAAGGATTTAGTCTACTCAATATTGTTTATAGACTATCACAATTAGTTATTGATGTTATTATTTGGAACTGGTAGATAAAGATATGATTATTAAAAACATGAAATAAACACTGGGCTTGTGTTTCATGAACATATATATGGTGGAAGTCCAAATTACATGGGTTTCGGTGTTTCATTTATTTCTATTTTCTATTAAAATTGAGTTATTTGTTAAATTATGGTCTTATGGTAACTGACTTATTATTTTAATATTATATCAGGGTGTAAAGAGGTGTTAATACTTGAAGCATGCCTAAACTATAGGTTTACCTGACATGTGTACAAATGTGTGTGACTAAAAAGTGATTTTTTTGGGAAAAGTTTATTTATAATGGTTTTAGTAAAGTTTATTAGAAAAACATTTTGGAAAAATTTTCATGGTCAATAAAAATTTTAATAATAAATTATTCATTATTTTCTTGAATAAATTTTAGGGAAGTGTTAATTATATAAACTGACGGTGATCATTTTCTTGGTATTTGAAAATTTGGATGTGATGATATAGTTAATATGCACATGTGGTGTGATAAAAACCATATAGTGGGTTATTATGAGCCTAGATTCCATGAGTATAGTGGGTGAAGAATATTATAGGAATAAGATTCCTTAGTAGTTTAGAAACACTCAAGAGGGTAGATAAAGCCATTTGGGTGAATGAGATACGACCTAAAGCCATGAGTATATATATTTATATATATATATATATACGATGTATTATTTTGCATGAAAATTTATATTTTTATGCATTATTGATATTTTGTTTATACTACCTATGATAATATTATTGTTTGCGAAGTTTGTTCATCCACATGACTATCATTTAATGTCTCATTTAATTTGATTAAATGTTTGGGAGTAAATCACTAGATAATTTTGGTAGCATGAAGAGTGCATATAAAAATTCATTGAAAGATTCAATTAGAGTTAAAAGTAGTATCACATTACATGTAAATAATAAGGAAAATAAAATGATGTTTAAAAACATATTCCAAAATGGAAAATTAGAAATCAAAAGTCATAACGTAGAGAAACTGTTTGAATAAAGAGGATGAGAGAATCTCTTACATTAAGAGGGATCTTTTAAAAGACCGGGATGAGGTTCTTAAGAGATTTAAAACACATTGGGAGGGATTTAGAGAGGGGTAGAGAGAAAACTTCAAGATAAATGGGTTTTTATTGAAGATGGTCTGGAATTTGTGTGGTTATTTACAAAAAAAGGTAGGAGAATTCTTTATTAATTTTTAAACATAGGTTTTGTACTCTATATGATAAAATAAAAAAACCACAAACCTTATCATGGTTTTTTCCCTTGTTTTCTACCAAAGGGGGGTTTTTTCGAAATTTTACAATTCCAACAACAAACAATATTAATATAATAGCATTGGTTATGTGGAAGTAAGTCATGTTCATAAATAATTGATTTTAAAACTTTTAAATATAATATTGGTTCTAGAGGATTCATTAAAGGTTTATAAAATTGATAAAATAACTTCAAATAGTTTCTTAAAGTGGAACCATATTTTTTTTAAATATGAATTTTATAGCATTTATAACATCACTTTTTGGCGATTATGAAGTCATAATAAAGATCGTATATTTGTATCATGTTTAATTTTTACCCAAAAAATTTACTCACATGGAAAATTATTAAAAATTAATCATCAGATAATTTAAATATTCTAATTTAAAAAATAATATTTATTTTAGCAAAATAATTTTTTATTTTAAATAAAAATACTCATTTATTCAAAAATAAATCTTTTTAAGACAATTACAAATTTAGTACCATTGTAAAAATTACATTTGATTTCATTAAATTATATTATCATATGTATATAAATAAAAAATATTTAATAATAATATTATCTGAAAAAAAAAATTTAAAAAAAATTAATTTTCCAAAAATAGTGTTAAAACCATATATTTTCTAAAAATACAATTTTTTTTCTTCATATATAAATCTAATTTTTATCAACTCATATATATTTGTTTTTATAAATTAATAAAGAAAATGATAAACATAAGACTTATTTTATTACTAATAAAACATAAAAATTCATATTACTAGGGTTTAAAAATATAACCCCATATTACACAAGAGAACACCCTCAGGTTAAGGTGTATGTTAGTTTCACTTACTTAGAGTTGTTCATAAAACATGGTTTGGGTCATGATCATGATGAGCTTAAACATATCGTATAAATAGTTTCATTCAATTTTTAGTTATTGAATTTCATCTTGGGTTTGGTTAAGGTAAAATCCCAGTGATATCATCTCCCTCAAAATCTTTGATAATTGGGCTTCATAGGGTATGATCCTAATGGATGAGAGCATTGCTTCTTTATTTTGTGTCCATTATACTTTATCATAACCCTTAATATATATAAATCATAATGGTAACTATAAAATATCTATATTATCAATGGTTAACATTACTAATGGTCATTTATACTTGGTCAACTTTATTTTATGATGGTCTAAAAAACGTATGTAGTGTATGGGATTTCTATAACTACATTTATGAATAAGTAATCTATTCACTATAAAAGAAATTTTAATTATAAAAGTTTGGGTCATTACATTCTTACCATTCAAAATTTTCACCCACAAATTTTAATTTTGTATACCAAAATTGATGAGCATAATTCAATTTCATCGCCTCTTCTGATTCCCATGTTGCTTCCTCAAACTTGTGGTTCCACCACAACACCTTGACCAGGTGAGTTATTTTATTTCATATAAATTTGTCTCTATTATCTAAGATCCTCATCATCTGATCCTCATATCAAAGATCAGTCTCCAAGGGTACCACCTCTATATTCAGTACATGTGAGTTGTCTAGTATGTAATTCTATAAGAGGGATACATAGAACACATCAGGTTCTTGGGATAGGTTAGTTGGGAGTACTATTTGATAGGTCACATCTTTGATGTGATAAAGTATCTCAAAGGGACTGATTTGTCTTAGATTTTGATTTCCCTTCTTCCCAATCTGTGTTACTTCCTTCCTTGGTAACATAAGAAGAAACTTCTTATCTTGACCTCAAACTCTAGGTATCATCGATGATGGTATTCATAGATTTTCGGTCAACTTTGTGTAGATTTCATATGATGTTGAATGGTTTGAACCTTCTCTATCATCTCTTGTAGAAGATTAGGTCCCATAAGCTTCCTCTATCCAACTTCATTCTAACATCTTGGATTCTGACAACTTTTCCTATATTGAACCTCATAAGGTTCGATTTTACTGCTGGAATGAAAATTATTATTATATGAGAACTCTAATAGGGGAAGTTTCTAATCCCAAAATCCTTATAAATAAAATAAATATAATCTCATAATATTGATATAATGAACAAAACCATGTTCTCCAAAAAAACCCTAGAAAGTTCCCCTATCGAAAACCTTTTCCTTAGGATGTATACTGATGTAATAAGGGTTGTGTATCAAGGCCCTAGTAGTATGAATTTTTATGTGTTCATTATAATAAAAAAATGATAATTTGTTACCTTTTAATTATTACTCTATATATACAATTATATATGAGTTGATAAAAATTAGATTTTTTATGAAGAAACAAAAAATATTTGTTAGAAAATATATGTATTTAACACTCTATTTGGTAAATTCAAGAATTTTGAAATAAATTTCATTTTCAAATAATATTCTTATTTATTAATTTTTATTTATATATAATTGATAATATACTTTAATTAAGTCCAGTGTAATGTTTAAAAGGGTCTATAAAATTATTATTATCTTAAAAACAAGTATTAATCAATAATTGAGGATTTTTATTTAGATGAAAATATCATACTTATAAAATTATTTTTGTTAAAATAAATATATTTTTTGAACTCATCACATTGATATTTTCTAATGGTTAATTTTTTATAATTTTATGAGAGAGTCTAATTTTTATGTAAAAATTAAATACGGTATAAATTTATCATCTACATTATGACATCATAATAGCACAAAAGTTATTTAATAAAGGGATATCAAAGGAATAAAAAATCCCTTTAAAATAATATGTTTTTTATGTTATTTTATTAATTTTAAAAACATTTATGAATCCTTTAAAACCTATATTATATTTTAAGGTTTTAAAAACAATTATTTATGAACATGACTCACTTCAACATCACAAAATATATTATTTTAATATTTTAGGTTCTTGGACTAATAAAATACTAAAAACCCATCCCTCAAATGCATTGGGTAATGATTTTCCTCATGAGATACAATGTATGGTGCGTGAGAGGTTATCCCAAGTACACTCTATCCGGATTTCTTGGTGGTTAACCTTGAATTATGTTTATGATATCATGTTTTATGTGGTTTATGCATTCCTATATTACCTTGATTTGATCATCTTATATCATGATTCAATGTTCACATTTGTAATTATCACCCATTTTATGTCACCCTGATATTCTACTTGACTAATGGATATTAATTCCATCAAGTTATTCATTGATTATCCTTTATTGTGATTTATATATCACCCTTTCTTATCTACATCCCCAAGTTATCCAGTGTAATTTTAGAAGGTCAAAGGAATTTAAGGGCATGTTATGGTATTTTTAAATAATGTTGTTGTATCCATATTTCAAGTTATGGGGTAATATATATAATGACCCAAAGACACTGGGCCTCGTGATATTTTTTTATTTTATTAAGTTTATATTTATGTAATAAATCATAAATTACAGTGTATTAAAGATATGGGTTGAAATAATTATAGTACCGCTATGTAAGGGTACCACCTTCACGCAACCCATTTGTATAAAGGTAACAAAGTAGTTACCCTTATTCAAACCTTTTGTGTAAGGTTATGAAATTTACATAAACTTCACCAAATACGGTTAAATGACCTAGTTAACTTTACATAACCATTTTCACATAAGGGTAAGATCAAGTTACCCATACTTGGACCGATCTATGTAAGGGTAGAGAGACATGACCCCTTTGTAGACCACTCTATGTAAGTTTAAATCCTTGGTTACCTTTACGCAGCCCAGCTACATAAAGGTAATTTTTTTCCAAATTTTCATAAAATATTAAAAATAGTTCTCTATTTTGGTTATCAGTATTCATTTAAACACACGATTTCATAAATCTAAAGATTAAATTCACTCTGATACTACTAAAAGATAGAGGAATATCTATTAATCATGTGAACACATGAAATGTGACATACATATAAACTTATTAAAGGACTCCATTTCCCTAACTCTTAGGGAATGAAACTCCTTAAATCATATTGGAGCTCCTGGGTAGAGATCCACACTTCTTTTCCATTCACATGTGAGAGTTACCAAGAATCTATTAACTCTTTAACCTTACCCCTAATACAACTGAAAGGTTTAAAATGATTCTAACTATAATTATCAAATCAATAAAAAGTGATTAAAACACTTGTCCAAGGATCTCTCATGCAAGATATATGAAACTTCATATAAAATGTTGAAATTAAGAACCTGATGTAAATGGGAATACTGTACAACAAATAATCCATTGAATCATTTAAAATTCTATGACATGTGTTTGAAAGAGATCATTGTGTGGAACATCAAATGAAACCCCACCTTTATAGGTATCCACAGGCTAAACATAATCATCCAATTTTGTATTTAATTCACCTTTTCTCCTTGGTATACATATCCTTCATTGAATCTATAATACCATGTATGTAGCCCACACTTCCTAATAATGAGATTTAAATTTATAAAATACATTATTATGTTGTATGATCTATATGGAACACAAATGTATGTACATGATATGAATGTGATGGGTTGGACCACAATTATATAGTCATATAATTCATTCAGTAATGTTTTATCCTATGAGATACCTTGTATGGTGAAAGGGTGGTTATCCTAAGAACTCTATGTTATGATGAATCTATGGTTATCCTTGAGTTATTCTTATGATGTCATGTTTTATGTTGTTGTCACATTCCTATATTTCTTAGAAGTTATCATCCTATATCATGGTAGGATATTCATGTATGTGATTATTATCCCTTTAATGTCACCTTGATATAAATCTTGACTAACATGTTTTACTTTCATCAGGTTATGAATTATTTATTCCCTTACTAGGATTTATAGCTCACCCTTTTCTTATCTTCATCCTCAGGTTATCCAGTTTAGTTTTAGAAGATCAATGGAATTTAAGGGCAGGCTGTTGGATTTTTAAATAATTTTTCTATATCCCTATTGGAATTTATGGTGTAATGTATCTAACTACCCAAATTTACTAGGAATTATGATATTTTGGGTTTTTATTAAGCGTATATTTATGTTATAAAGAATGAAAAAAGTTTTATTAATAACATTGGTTGTCATAATATCAACTGTCCTATGACCGATCTCACTACATCTATAGCCCCACCAACATGATGGTTATATATTCATGACTAATTTGATCTCCCCTCTATAGGAGTATCCTCACCATCACAGTGATAAACCAAAAAAACAATCTAAAAGGTCCACGATTTTCCCTTACCCAACATAATGACTGGACATGATCGAATTTATCATACCCATGATACAACAAAAAATACCCATCACTACCCATCCATGACTAACCAGGAACATCCTCATCAGCATTTATCAAAATCCACCTGTAATGAGGGTCACATACTCTAATATCAAATGGTGAACTCCCAAATATATGGCTTACTTTACACATCTAGTCATGCAAAATTATTTATTGGTTCCAACATCACACTTGTGTCACCCTTTTCGACCCATTCTTATTCCATCGTAGTAGCCCCCACATAAGACCATCTCAGATCGTCCATACCTTGGTACCCCAACTCTTTTTTGATATCTTCTCTGATCATAGAGGGACACATACCATCCTTTGGAAAACCTCTTACCACAATTCCCACATGAGTTTCATAAAATTCACATATCCTAGAACTTCAAAAAACTGCTTATAAATCCAAAAACTCAATTGGAACCATGAGTAAACAATATAAACTTTCCCTTATACAACAAGGATTTTCTCAAAAATCCATTAAAATCCATAATTCCCTCTTCCCAATGTGGATTTAACCTATAAAAAACCTTATCATAGGTTCTAACCCCAACCTATATTAATCCCATCCGATCCTAATGGGTGTATGCTCTTGTATCTCCCAATTGTACAATCTAACTCATGCTATGATGAGTTGGATCCCATCAAACCTAGGATAACACACTTAACTAACTGAATATACTCCACTAAAAAGTTAATCTTATATATCTAAAAGTATTCCTTGATGATTTAATTCCAAAAATCCCAATGAATCTCACCCAGAATAAGTCCTACCACATAATCACCCACCACTCAGGTATTGTTCAAAAAATACAAGTGTCTATCCATACTCTATCTATCATATATCCATCTATCTAATATATTTATTCAATAGGGATAGCATCCAACCAATTCTCACTTAAAAGACCAAACTCAATATTGAAGAACTATAACATATTCACATCTCAAAAGTAAAATAATTATTACATGCTTTTCACAGATTTACTTATGAGGGTATCCACTTCCTCAAGGATACCCATACCTATCCTTTGATCATCTCTAAGAGATTCAATGTCTAAACCCATTCACCAAAATGTTTATACATGCATCACATAAAGGGACTATGTATCCCTCATCAAAGAATTTTTTATCATAAGATCCACATGAACTATTATCAGAGAGAAAATACCATACTTTAGTGTATTAGAATCCAATTGATTTGTTATATTGGAAAACACTTGTAAGTTATTGTTGACACTTCAAAATACCGAATCCCATGCCACTAGTGAAATCAATCAAACATAAGAACATAGATGCCATTGGAATTAGGTGGGCCAAATTTGATGCATGTACAAAAGACTCTTACCCCTGCAAGACAAGATCCAAAATAAAAAATAACAATATAAAATAAACACATCATACTTGAATAAAATTCTCAAATGTAATAGTGAAAACCAATAGCAACGGTCCTATGACCCTAGTGGCCTAAACTTCACATTATAAAGGTGTTCATGAATCACCAGTCTAAGAACTATTAAAATATATCAAGCATACCAATTATCTATATACCATATAAAAAATGGTAAGAAAATGAAAACATACCATGATACTATTTTGTGATACCTCATCTTGAGACAAATCATCAGTGTCCCAGATAGAGTTCCAAGTTACCTTAGGCAGGACTCCCTGCATACCAGTGGCTTCTGACTAGATATGAGGGACTAAATCATACAATGGGGTGACTATGTATTAAATATAAAAACCATTAATAACAATAAAAAGTACAAAAAAACCAAAAACAATAATATGAGTATTCATAAGTAATAAAATAAACCCTTGATATAAAAAATTAAATACTGTTATACAATCATACATCCCAACAATAAAACTATTGGGATGATCAAATATAAATAATAGATAATAAATAAAGTATGGAGGCTCAAATACAATACATGATCCCCATTTGAAACACTTTAATATTTTAGAATATATTTCCCTTTAATTAATTTTATTTATTCAACAACATTCATTACATGTAACACCAATTTTAAACAAATTGTGATATACTATTAAAATATTATTCTTTAAATTGATAGTTTTATCCTAGTCGTTAGATTTGTGGGTATGAACCTGGATTAAATTAATTATGATATATATATATATATATATAAATTTTCTAATCAATAAAAATTTATTTATTTGTGCTTTATAAATAAGAACTCAATTTTTAGAAAAGTCATTTTATGCTCCAAAAATACATTTTCATAAAAAATGATTTTAATAATTTTTGAGAGAAACTATTATAATTAATTTTCGGATACCTTCTATAATATATTTCAAAAAATTAAATTAATTTTTTAATTCATCACATCAAAATTATATTAAGGTGAAAATGTTATAATTTTCTGAAAATTTTGATTTTTTAGTGAATAATAAAAAATAATGTTTTTTATTGAAAGATATATTTTATTTTAATTTATTTACAAAATAAAATTAAATTTTATATTAGTTTTAAAAAATAACTATTTTTTATATAATATATTCCAATTATGGTATTTTAAATTAATTTAGTATAAAAATATGTTATACTTAAATTAAACATTTTTTTAGAAACACTATTATTCATCAGGCTTTGTCGATTTAATTTTAAATTTAATTATACCACTTATATGTTTTTATATTAAAAAAATGATTAAATATTAAGAATTAGGGGGTTTAAAATTTTAAATAGCCTCCTTTTATTTTTGGTCAATATGAATAGTAACCATGGTAAATTTATCACCTCGGTAAGGGGTAAATTGGGTTAAACTAGGTTAAAACTATGTGATAAGACTATAATTATTCATCCTAATTATTATTAGATATATATAATTCGAACCTAATAACCTTAGTATCAATTTTTATTGTTTAATGGAAAATTGTCTATGAAAATAACCAATATATTATTTAAATAAAATAAAGTTACAAAATGTCACTCTCTTGGTTTCAAATATCTATTATGTTCCCACATAGGGAAAAAAGTAAGTTAGGAAAAAAAATATATTTTTATCACAATAAAATTATTAAAATTAGGGTACTTTATTTATAATTTTTAGGTATTAAATAATTACCTTAACTACTTACACAATGTTGAAATTGTATTTATTCAGTTAATCGAAAAATAAAATAAGCGATATTAAAAATATTAGAAGTTAGATAATTTGACAAAGTTAATGAAATACAAGAATTTTATAGATTAATATGAAATATTAGAGTTTTTATTAAGTATTATATTTAAATTGAATCTTTTTATTTACGTCCTTTAAGTCAAATTAAATGAATATTATCAAAATGGACATTAATAATATTCTATAAAAATAATATTTTATTAATTAAAAATAATAAAAAATTAGAAATATAAAAATTAGGATAATATATGGTTTAAAATTTCATACCTTTTCCATTTATGATTCAATTTTCACCTTATATGTAAATTTATAACACTTTAGTTATAAAAAATTCGTTACCACAATTAAGGTTAATATTGGTTAACCAAGTGGTAAATAAAAAATATAAGGTTTAAAATGACACAAAAACCTATCCAAAATTTATTGGATTATTGTTTTAAAACCCTATAATATATTATATTTTAATAAATATCTTTTTTGAGGAATTTGGACAAAATAATTACTTTATTATAATGTAATCTTTTATGAAATTACCAAAGTGCCCCTTACCTCAATTATAAAAGGAACCTCCTCCTCCACTTCTTTACACAATTTTTAACCTTTATAATCAAATATTACCTAAAAAAATTCCTTATAAACATTATTATCCATATTATAGAGGTAACGGCCTTCCCAAAATACAAATCCTATACTCTTTAAGAGGAGATCTAAAGGAATTCTTTCAAAGAAGAGGTAATCCCTTTAACAAATCACTTTGTTTTCAAATATTATTTACCACCTAAAAATACATGTTATCAATCATAAATTAGTTAATTAATAATCATAAATTAGTTAATTAATTATTAAAAATATAATAAAATGTTTTATTATTATCAATTCACCATTATACACCCTCTTTCTCATCAAATGGGAAGTGAAAGTATCACTCGTGTGTACGTACTGCTTACTGTCTCCACATAGCGATGCAATTCATTTTCCATAACCATATTTCATGGATGTTTATTATAATGGGTTTAAAGTTTATTTATGATATTTGTGAAATATTTTTACATTCATAATATTATACCTACCTTCTTTTCTTCCAAACTATTGGAAAACCGTTACATTGCTTGTGCATACATGTAGACTACAACCTCTTTGAAAAGATGCAATTTATTTTTCATTTCCTTTATAATTTTATTGTAGTAAGAGTAGATTTAGTGAATTTATTTTATATATATTATAAAATAATGATCATTTAAATTTGAAACCTTATATACTTTTTTTCACTCCATCCATCAGAAAATGAAAATAATGTTCATGCGTACGTTTGACCTACTGTCTCCCTAAATAGTGAAATTCATTTTTATATTTCTAATTTTTATGAATGATTATAAATATATATATAATTAATATATATGATTTATATAAAATTATTTTAATTATTTAAAAGAGGGAAATATGATCAAATTATAAGGACTGGGACTACCAAACCGAAACATTCTTGGAAAATGAAGCTGTTATCACCCAAAATAGTGATTTTAATAACAAATTATTAATAAATGGGTGATAAGTTGTCATAAATAAATCATAAATGTTATAATTTATATTAATATGTTTGTGTATACTTTTTTAACAAATTTATATTTATTAAATAGAAGATTTGAACGCGAATGTGGAAAGGAAAGAGGTACTTTTTTCAAAGAGGTACTTTTTTACAAATATATGAAAGGAATGGTTTACTTTAACTTATAAAACCTGAATAAAATTTATTTCCATCATGAATGATCAATAATTTTAAGATTAATTTAACTTTTTTCAGTAATATTATAAAAATAATTTTTTTTCAATATTGTGTTTCAAATTTTCAATTTTGGAAAAGTGATTTTTAAATGAAATGGTATTTTCCTAATGAATAGTTTTAATTATCTTTTAATATTATTTATATTCATCAATGAAAAAAAACTTTGGCATTTATTATGTTTTATTGGGGATCTAATACATTAAAACCATTTATATTATTTATCTATATGGCTTGTTTTTATGAAGTTGAGATGTTTTTGAAATCCATTTTCATAGGTTATGCTATGATTTTATGCAATTTTGAACATGTTTTCTTTTCATGGGTCATTATTTGATTATATTGTGGATTTTTTATGATCTTGTGGCACACATATGTATGGATTTAATTATGTGATGAGTGGGACTTATATCACTATCTAATGAATTGGGTAATGTATTATATATCATGATATATTTATGGTAAACAAGTCAAAGTGATTAATATGTCATGGAAAACAAGTCAAAGTGCTTGATCCGTTATAGGAAACAAGTAAATGTACTTAATACACTATGGGAAACGTGAATTGATACATGATCCAATGGTCTTGTTAGTGAACCATGAATTAAGAAATTTTTTATATACTTATGATAGTGCCACAACATTTTATGACACGAACTTATGGTTCATGATTGAGTTAAGATGATTTATCCTTGTTATGATTCGTGTATTTTTAAATGATAAATTTTTATACCATAAAAAATTTTTATGATAATTTTCATATTGGGTATTAATTTTTTTATGTCGTGGTCATGATCTTATACCCTTATGATTACTTTATGATTTCATATGATAATCGATTGATATATTCTATGTTTATATTTATTGATAATATGAGATTATTATTTCTTATGTTTCCTTTGCACAGGTGATGAAGAATGTTTTATGTAGGGTATTCTTATGAAGAGTACTATGTGGGAAGATCATTATGAGAGATATTGAAGATATTTCATGAAATAAGAAGATTTTATATCTAGTACCCAAAGACTCTAAACCATTAAGGTTTCAGCTTGGATCAAAATATTATGAATTGAATATTCATCTAAAAAGTATATAGTATTTATGTATGAAAATAATAGGCCAATACAGTTGGTTTCAGTGATGGGTTTAGTCAATCTTTATGGATTATTATTAGAAAAATTTAGTGAAAACTCTTGGGGGAAGAATAAGTATAGGATAACATCCTGAAGTTTTAGTAAGGAGTATATTATGTTATTTTATTAATAATTAATCCTATAGATTTTTTTTGGAAAAGATTCATCTTGGGGTAATAAACCTAAAATAAGTTGTTCGAGTATGTATTAACTATGATTTTGGTGCACAGTGAGTGTTCCCTTACAACGTACCTAGTTTGACACTCCATGGGGATACACTTGGGTTAATTCACTATGAAGTATTTGAATAGATTATAATTATGGATTACCTAGGTTAAACCTATGGTGTCATAGATTAAAAATGTGACATGATTTAGAAATCATGTCAATGATTTTCATGATTATGGGTTTTTACTATGATTATTTATTCTCACACTTTGAATTTTGGTTTTATTCCACGATGGGAACTAGAAATAACCTCATTAATGTTTAATTTGATGGAAAATGTGTTGATGAGAAACTAAATTAGTTTATTAATAAATTGAAGGATATTGGGATTTTGTATAATTAGTAGTCATGATACATGATTAACAAATTTATTCTTAAAAAACTCTAGAACTCACTAAAGAAGACAAGAATATATTTTTCTGAGATCTTAGGAGGTGGAGACCATATAGAAGATAAGATTAAGTATCCTATATTTTGAGAATGTGGGAAGAAGAACTCAAGTAAATGCCTTAGAGAAATGAGATTTTTTTAGTTTGGAAAATAAGGACACAAATTAAGTAATATCCATGTAAAAAAATAAAATGTTCAGTTAACAAAATAGTTTAGAATAATGGTATCTATTAGGTATCCGTGATGATTGAAGGTTTTATTTATAGAAAGTATGTTCATTATAAAAATCGATGTCCAAAGGAAAATGATTTAGAATAAAATCATAAAGGTTCTATGTGTAATGGTTTTATTGATTATGGTAAAGATAATAAAAATAAGATATGAAATGTGTATAATTTTTAACAGTATTGTTGTGTTAAAAGTAGGAAATACGGTTAAATTGAGGTTGATAAATCTTAATGAATGATTCATTTTTATTATTGTATGAAATAAGTATTAGGGAATAAGAGGATGATGCCTGATCAAGGGTTTAAGAATTCAGATTAATGATTTATGTGTTTATGTATTTGGATTCAATAATTATATTGTATAAGTTCTATTCTAAGGATATTCTAGTTATAAGTTCTATGACTTAGCTAAGGATTTTTCTATAGTGGTTTTTATTTAAGTATTTTCAAGGATGTGTTGAATACTAATGATGAACAAGAAAAGTGATTTGGTGATAAGGAAATATTATTATAGAATATAGGATTAAGGGAAATAAAACCCTAATAAGTATATGATATTGAGATAATAATGATATAAAATATTTTTATTTGTAATGAAGTAAATGGGATAACATTGGTGAATTTAGAATTAATTATTGATTTGATGTCAATTTGGTTTATGATATATTTCATTGAGTTTAAAAAAAATTTTGATTTAAGGGATATAATATTTATTATGTGATTTTATTTAAGGAATTAGGATAGTTTTAATTATGGAAATAATTCACTTTTTTGTTAATTTTTATTGTAATTTATGTTATTTCTATGTTTTATGAGAATATATGATCTTGGTAATCACATATTTGGTATGTGATGTTAAAAATGATTTATTCTATTTAAAGGAGTAATGATACATTTTTTTAGAAATTTAGTAACCTTATTTCTATTTTTTTGATTTTTATTTTGATTTTTTAATGTCATATTTTGGATGAGTTTTAAGAATAAATATTTTTAGAATGGTTTAATTTGAAATTTGAAGGATTTTTTAGTTATTAATGTATGATTTTACATATTGGATAACCTATACTAACCATTTTGGTTTTGGTAAATATTTGGTGGCCAAAGGAATGAATTATGAATTTTTTGAATTATTAAAAGTGATTTAGAAATGAAAAATTAGTCTTTAATATCCATTTCCAGGTGTAATAGATAGAGTAAAAATTGATTGGAGCACAACAAAAGGATGAGATTGTTCTTATGACATGAAATGAAATCAAGTAATTTTATTTTATAAAATAATTTATCTTTATAGTTAAATAATCCCTTGAATTTAAGAAAAAGACTTTTAAATGAAAACATTACATGTTTAAATTTCTTGTTGACAAATCATTGGTCATTTAACACCTCATAGATTTTTGGTCTTGTGGTGATAAAATTTCTCATAGACATGTTATCCATCACTATTTATTAGTTATTAGGAGTTAGTTTTCTATTCTATGTCCATATTTTAACTCCATAAAAATATTCAACTTGTATGGGAACCTAATTTCATGTTATTTTAGGTAACATTTATGTTTCTCACTTTCCCTTTTTAAGGTAAGTTTTATTAATCTTTCGTATGAGGTGGGTTTTGAAAAATTAATTTTCAAATATTAAACCTTTGATGACTAAGGAAAATTGTGCGCGCCCAATTTATTTTAGAGGGGGGGGGGAGGATAATTTAACACGCTGATATTTTAGAATATAATTCTCTTTAAATAATTTTATTTCTTTGATATGTTTCCTTACACACAAAAATTATTTCAAACAAACCATGATTTACTATTAAAATATTATTATTTAAAGTGATAGTTATCTACTAGATATTAGATTAGTGAGTATACATAGGATTAAATGAATTATGAAATATCTCTATAAAGTTCCCAATCAATACAAATTTATTGATTTGTGCTTCATAAATAAGCAATATTTTTTTATAAAAATTATTTTATGCTCTAAAAATATGTTCTCATCCAGAATGATTTTTATTTATTTTTGTGAGAAAATTGTGTAATTAATTTCTCGAAATATTAAAAAATATATTTTATAAAATGAAATTCAACTTTTAAATCAGTACATCGAAATTTACTGATGGTGAAATTTTTAGAATCTCTAGAAAAGTATATTTTTTAGTGAATAGTGAAAGTTTTGTTTTTTTATTTAAAACTGGATTTTCTTTTGATGTATTTAAAAAGTAAAATTCTATTTTTGGATTAGATTTAAAATTTTATTAGTTAATTTTGATTTAAAATAACCCATTTAGGTTTTTTAAATGAATTTTAAACTCTAATTTATTATTAAAATATTTTATACTTAAAATATTCATTTTTATGAAAAGCATTATTCCTTGCATTTTGTCAATTTTATTTTAAATTTAAACTTTACACTTCTATATTTTGATTCTTAGAAAATAGATTCAATATTTAGAATCATTAGGTTTAAAATTATAAGATAGAAACCTTTTATTTTGTGTCAATATGAATAATAACTATGGTAAAATTTATTACCTTGGTAAAGGGTAAATTAAGTTAATATTGCTTAAAACTAAGTGATAAGTCTATAATTATTCATCATAATTCTTATTGGATGAATTTTATTTGACCTTTATCACCTTAATTTCGAATTTTATTAGTTTAGTAGAAAATGTCCAATTAAAATTACCAATATATTATTTAAATTAAATAAATTTATAAAATGTTACTCTCTTAGTTTTAAATATCCATTATGTGTACACATTAAAAAAATTAAGTTATGAAAGAATTAAAAATGCATTTTTTAAGCATAATAAACTTATTTTAATTATGGTAATTTGTTTATAATTTTTAGGTATAAAATAATTGCCTTAAATTATTACCCAACACCAAAATAATATTTATTGAATTAATGGAAAAATAAAATCAGTGGCATAAAAGGGTGCTGGTAGGAATGTTCCAGTTTAACATTAAGGGGACCCTAGAGGAATTAGTATGATGAAATAAGTCTAATATCATTATTGTTATCTCCTAGTGAGTTTTCCATAATTATTATATCTTTTTGAGGATAATTTTAGACATCTTAGTACAAGTACTTTGAGGTGAATGATGAATGAATGAATGAAAAGGTATTTATAGGAGGAAATCTGGCCCTTGGTATAGTAATATGTCTATTAGTTAAAATAACCTAACCTTTAGAATAGTAATTTGGAATGTAAATAGTAAAATTTTATATAAATAATATTTAAAATAAATAATTTAAGAAAATTAAAACATTATAATGATATAAAATAAATGTCAAGATTTAAAACTCAAAGATGGTATAAGTGTAATTTTGACAAAGTGTATTTATTAAAAACCATTAATTTTATTTTTGATAATTTATATGAACTATGATTGAAAATTATTGAGATAAACTGAATTTTATTTTTGGAATAACCACATTAAAATTTTCTAATGGTGAATTTATGTTAATTTTTAAGAAATTTCAATTTTTATATGAATAGTTAAAATACAGTTTTTTAAAACACCACATGTTCTATGAAATTGTAATGATGTAATAATGACCTAATAAATAATAAATTTATAAATAGACACAAAATTAATTTAATTAGATAAAAAATCCTTTTAAATATAATAAAATAAATTTCTAAAGTTAAAAATTATTTTCCAAA
Organism: Viscum album; assembly: GCA_963277665.1. Classification (NCBI taxonomy): domain Eukaryota; kingdom Viridiplantae; phylum Streptophyta; class Magnoliopsida; order Santalales; family Viscaceae; genus Viscum; species Viscum album. The sequence continues at coordinate 823,583,639 of OY728165.1, forward strand.
TCCCAAAAAATATCGAGTATTCCATTAAATAAATAATTTTTCATTTTATACTTTCCTTTTGAATAAATAAATAGATTCTATGGTGTCATGGTTTAAAAGTTCTAAAATAATTATATGTTATTTATTTATGATCCATAACTTCAAAAACATCACTACTATAAGATTTACCTTGGAAATTATGTTTTATTCAAAATTTTAACCTAAAATACCCCTTTCCCTCCCCATGGAAAACCACTGATCTTCCACTTCTCAAAGCTATATATCAACCCTTATTCCCTCTATTAATATCCTTACGATCCTTATGAATGTTCTGAAGTCATAAAAATCCAATATTTTAAGAAGTTAAGGGTTTATGAAAATAAAAAACTTCAAGAAATAGATAAGTTATTTTTGTTTTTTATTTCATTTTACTTTCCCAATTTATAATCCTTCTTTTACTTTCCAATTATAACCTTATAAAAATAATTAAATTTTATGAAAAAATTATATTTTTCTATTTAATCTTTTATACAAATTTTATTTATAACATAATTTTATAATATATATATATATATATATATATCCTTCTCTTTTTGATAATGTTCCGCCAATGGTCGATCAACCACCTTTGTGGGCATTATCAACGCTTTACCTATCACATCATACATGGATAGTTGGTATAGACTATATATCATATATGTAATTTTTTTTGTATATTATAAACTTATGGAAATAATTTTACATGTATATAAATTACAAATAATCAAAATCAAAAAATTGAAATAAGATTGGATAATTTTAATGAAAACATAACATAAAAAATTCTCACATTTCATAAATAAAATTACAATATAGAATACATTTATTTTAATTAATAAATTAAAAAATGCATGCATATAATTCAATACTTGATTCATGACTTTATAAATATATTTTTATTAGATATGATTCATAAATATAATGAAATAACTCAGGATTTAAGGTATGGGTATTCTCAAACCCAACTGTTTTCCTTTTGGGTTTATTACCTATATCTATTTATTTTCAATATTTATTTTCTTCAATTTTTTTTAAAATATCCTTTAAATATTCTTTAAAATTTTATTTCATTGGGATATTTTTTCTTCTACATTGTAGATATGATATCAAGCCACCTTATTGATTTTTCAAAAGGAATTTATTCTAAAAAACATATCATTTATTCCTCTTGAATTATTTCTCATTTTCACTAGGTCCTATGATCTTATATAGAAACATTTATTTTCAAATGATATTTTTTCATTATTATTTTTGAAATCTCAAGGGTTATTCTCTAAAATGATATTTATAACACCCTTATGAAACCCATTATTTTCCATGGGGTTTTCTCATGAATTTGATAGTAATATGTTTTTTTTTATGTTTCATGAATGATTATGAGAATTTTATGAAGTTATAGGTTGGTCTATTCATTGTGTAATTTAGTGTATCTTATGAAATTACAATTATTATGTGTTTACATGATGCTATCTTTGTTCACATTTTATGAAGTGATGATTTGTGAAAATATGTTATGCATGAATTTGATGCTAGATTTGTTCAAAACATATATGTTTAGTTTGAAAAAATGTTATAATGTTTAATTATTATAAATATTCCATATTCCATTATTTTTTAAATTTATTACCTCATTATTTTTATGATTATATTTTTCTTATGATACGATGTTGATTATTATTATCACCCATGCACTATTGATTCATGTCTCTTACTACTTCCATGTTATTCCTCCCCTTGATGGGATTTTATATCACCCTTTATTTTATGTATATACTATGGTGAATACATATAGTAAATAGAAAATGAGATATTTTATAATAATAGATAAGAAAGACTTTATTAATGTTTATGTTTTATTAGTTATAAGTGATGTATGAATGATTTTTTACCAAGATACTCAAAATTTCATTTATATATTGTATTATTATCATGTTGTTTAACTTAAAAATGATGTAATAATCATGTGTGAAAAGGAAGGTTTCTATAGTGGGTATTATAGAGAGTTTTATTTAATTTTGGAATTAGTACTAGATAGAATTATTGAAAATCTTATAGATAATTCTAAATATAAGAAAACATCCAAATATTTAATGAATTATAGAGTGCGCGACTTCTTAGAAATGAAATAACAATCTTGATATAAATAAGTTGACGTGGGATCTACAATAGATGCACCAATGGGTAATAACCTTGAAAAAGGATGGTTTTGTGTTTACTTGATCTTTACTCTATGTACAACAAGTGGACCTAACTACACACCCAATTTAACACTCTAGTGGGATATGATTTTTTTGATATAATTATCTTTAGAAACCATTATGAATGATATATAAATAAAGTAATTTTTTTTAAATGTTAGAAAATATTAAAGTATATTATCATATAAGCATGGATTGGGATGTTGGTTAACATAACCTAGGATAAACTTCGGGGTACCATGTGAAATAACTTTTTAATTTATTTCTGTATGAGAATAAATTATTTTTTCATGGATTATTAAATTATATATTTTTATAATTTTTCTATTTTAGAAACTAGTGGGAACCAATAGAATCAAAATAAAATAAATTTGATAGCAATAACAAAATGATCTTAGAAATGATATTTTTAACAAAATAGGAGGTGGAGTTAACAAATTTATGGTGGTACTTTTCTAGATGTCTCAGGTTATGAACAATAACTTGAGAAATTTAGAAATTTCACCTTCACCTAAGAAAGAGAAACTATGTATCGAGTCCTTCATGCACTAATGAAATCTAAAATTTAGTATATCTTATGATTCAAATATCATATAATAGCAATTAGATTACATTGAAAAGTTATTTTCCACTCTTTATTACTTTGAAAATGATAAAATTACTTTGATTTATTATCATTCAGGTGGAGGAGCTGATCAGTTATAGACATTGATCATATATATATATCCAATGAATAAAGTAGAAGAAATGGAGTGGAAAAAATTTAAAAAGATATTTCTCAACAGTTATTTCCCTAAAAATATTCAAAAAATGATAGAGAGATAATTTATAGAGTTTAAGAAAAAGGAGAGGGAATTTTTTGTGACTTATAAGGTGAATTTCCCAAGGATTTCAATTTTCATCTTGGATTTTGTTATTAACAATGATAAAAAAAATTTATATATTCTTTAGTGGTTTAAAACAAATACTCCAAAAATATTTTCCCATCAGAGACTTTATTATTTTTGAAGATGTAGTTATATATGCTCTAAAAGGATAGATGGAGTCTGGGGAATGATTCCATGGACATTGAGACAAGAAAATAAGGATGGAGTTTCAATCTGGTTGATCGAATGATAAAGGAGGAAAGAATATCCAACCACCCATATATCAAATATGTGCAAAGAATCATTATGGAAATTACTTCAAAGGAATGAGTAAATTCATTAAGTATGTCAGAGAATGGAATTAAACTCATAAATATCAAAGATATATGAAGATTCCAACCAATGTGATGGATGGAAGCGTGGAACCACCCAATGCACCACCTATGTTTCAATGATTCAACTATAAGTAGAAATGGAACTACATAATCCCATTACTCATAAAAGAGGTATTTTCGGCTAATCAATGCCAATAACCACATAAGATAATGGAGAAATCGAAATATTATGTCGTCACCACTGCTAAGGTTGAGAAATAAAATCTAGTCATGCAAGGTACACTTCATATTTTACCTATAATAGAAACACTTTTATTTGATTATTTTTCTATGCATTCCTTTATATCCTGCAAGTTTTTTAGAACTGTTTAATTAAAACTATAATAGCTTGAAGGAGAGATATCCATGAAAACACCTAGTGGTGAAATAATTGTAACCCAAGTGTTGGAATCTTCCCCAGTGAAAATATATGAAAATTTTCTTTTAGTGAATCTATTAATACTTCCTTTGTGGTGAATTTTTATGCTATAAATGGAATGGATTGGAATCATTATATAAAGCTCACATCAACTATAATGAAAAGGAAATATATTTATATATTCCAAATTATCCCAGACTCCTGTATAAATTCTAGTAAGATTATGAGTCACCTTCATAAAATCCCTCAATAATATGGGTGTTGATACCCAATGAATAAATGCAACTTTATCAAATGGTTAAGTTAAAGAAAAATATGAAATTAGAGGAAATTCCCATTATGAGGGAATATACTATTGTATTTCGCTATTATTTTATTGCACTTCCCCTAGATTGTGAGTTATATTTCTCAATAAAACTTATATATAGAGCTACACCTATATCCAAGAGGCCCTAAAGGATGTCCCTGATAGAACTAAAGGAGTTAAAGAAGCACCTACAAGATCACCTAGAGAAGCGGGTTAATATGAACTAGTGAATCACCATGGAATTCACCAATTCTATTTATTAAGGAAAGGAAAAATCTATGAACTTGTAAATTTATTACCAGAAGATGAATGAGATCACCATAAAAAACAAGTTTCCACTTATATGGATTAATTACTAATTGTACCAACTTTGAGTATCTCAATACTTCTCAATGGTGAATCTTTATTCTAGATATCATTATCTAATGGTATAAAGGGAATATATTTTGAAGAAACAAATTTATACAATATAAAAACACTATGAGTGCAAAGTGATACCATTAATACTTGAAAAAACCCCTAAAATATTCATAAACTTAATGAATTGAGTCTTTATAGACTATATAGAAATATTTACGGTTATCTTAACTGAAAAGATTCCCATCTACTCTAAGGGAAAGTATTAGCATGAAGAATATCTAAGGATTGTATTAAAGTATTTAATAAAGTAGAAGTAATATTCTATGTTCATCAAGTGTGAGTTTTGGATACAAAAAGTCACATTATTAGGGAATATACTCACAAGTTAGGGAATTTCTGTTAACCCACAATGATAAAGGAAATCAAGAAATTCTATAAACCTTTAAAAATTATAGATATCCATATATATCTTTTATTATATGGGTTTTTCCAATGTTTTGTGAGAAAATTATCATGATTTTCTATCCCATTAAACAAGTTAACATGGAAAGGGATAAAATATTTGCAGATGAAAGAATTCGATAAAAGATTTAAGGAGCTCAAAAAGAGGCTAATAATTGCACCTCTACTCACACTAACCTCAAGTATAGAAGGGTTTTTTGATATAAAATGATGATTAAATAAAATGTTTAGGTTTTTTACTCATGAAGAAGAAGAATATGATATCCTATTACTAATAATAGTTGAATATTCCTAAGAAGTACTACACAACACATGATTTAGAGTTAGCATCTCTGATATTTCCTTTGAATATTTGGAGACACAACCTCTATGGATAGAATTTTGGAATATATAAAAATAAAAATAGTATAAATTATATATTCACACCTAAAGTGATCAATGTGAATCAACGAAGATGGTTAAGGTTAATGAAGGGCTTTGATTGTTCTATTCACTATTATCCTGGAAAAGAGATTAAGGCAACCAAAATATTAAATTAAAAAAACCTGGTACTCTTTCCATGGTGGTGTTAGGAGAGACCCTAAACTTATATGGAATGTATTGATATAGAAATCATAAGAATATAGAAGATATCCTACCTTTCCCAAATAATCTTCTAACCACCGATCCAAGATGATATCATGGAGGAACAAAGGGATTATTTGAGGCCTTAAAATAAGGTGGGAGTAATAAAGCAAGGGAATTTTCATGAATTCCACATATAAAAATATGTAGTCACTTAGTTTGGAAATAAACTATGTAATATAATATAAATTGAGATAAATAAATATCTATTGGATAATGCACATAACTAATATTTTTCTATCCATATTGTATATACCAAGATATACCATAATCTTTGAAAGAACTTTTGGGGGGAAAAATGAAGAAGAAAATTACTGAGTACTTCTCAATGTTTTTGAAATTTCAAAAAGTTAAAGAAGGGTAAAAAAGTCTAAATGGATAGTGAAACTATTAACCATAAAAATATGAAAATCATATAACATCACCATGGACTTTTTTATTAGTATTCTAAAGGCATCCAATGACCACAATGCTATATGTTTTATAGTGGATTGAATCATTAATACTGTTCACTTCATTGCTATTTGGGAATATTTATTTCTTGATTTTGTTTCTAATATATACATTAAAAAAGTGGTTAGGTTGCACGGGTCACCAATTTCAATCATATCCGATCATGATCCCTGGTTCAAAGGTAAATTTTAGAGAATTATTCAATATTCTATAAATAATGAATTTAATTTCAGTACTACATTTAACCCCCAAACCGATGACCAATCTAAAAGGAACATTTAAAATTTTCAGGGCATGATGTTATCTCGTTAAATGTAATTTAATGGATTATAGGATCAATATCACCCATTGGTTGAATTTTCATACAATAACAGCTTCCAATTGAGTATTCAAATGACCCCATATAAACCTCAATATAGGAATCATTTTAAAACTCATATATGTTGTAATAAAGTTGGTGAATTCCATCTTCTTAGACCTAATAATGTATGGGAAATTATAGAGAATGTTTAAGCCATTCAGAAACACATTAATTCTGCTTAGAGTTGAAAAAGTAGTTATGGTGACAATCATCAAAGGGACTTATAGTTTGAATCCATAACCAATGTTTTACTACAAATATTACCTTGGAAGTGAGTCATAAATTTTGTAAAGAAGGGGGAAATCATCCATAATACAATTTCCCTTTTGTGATCCTTAATTTTATAGAATATGTGTCCTATTGGTTCTCACTTCAACCAAAAATGGCTAAAGTTTATAATGTGTTCCACACATCCCTTCTAATAAAGTATATACCTGATCCCTCATATGTAATAAATTCAGATTTGGTATAAATAGAGGATGAACTATATTATGAGGAGTAGTACATGAAGATTATTTATTATATATATAGTTCTATGAAACAATAGAACTCACCTTGTCAAAGTAATTTGGAAGAAACATAAAAATGAGGAAAAAACATGGGAACCTAAGAATGAAATAAATCATATCACCCTCATCTATTCTCATCCATAGATAAGATTTTATATATAATCGATAAAATGTATAAAAGGGGAAAGAGTGTAAAGAAAAAAAATTATAAAAGGAAGGTTTTATTCTAAATAAACATGTGTGTGTTATATTTTCGAATATAGTATAGTATAAAACACAGGAAACATATAATGGTTTACTACTTTAATTAGTAAAATTATATTTATAGAATAAATATATCCATATAAATTGAAAATAGTACAATGAGATCATGTTGATCTCTATAAATTATATCCCTCAAAAACTACACAATAATAAAGAAAAATAACATTAGTAATCCAATCCAAATTTTTATAAATGAATAATATACAATAATGAGAGGAATTAAGGTGACTGATGAATGATGAAATTAAGAGGTATTTATAGGAGGTAATATGAACATCGAAATAGTAATATGATCATTAAGAATAATAACATGACTATTGGAACAATAAATTAAAATTTAATTAGTAAAATTTCATATAAATAATATTTACCTTGAATAATTTAATAAATATAATTATTTTAATAACATAAAATAAATATCAAGATTAAAAACATAAAGAAGGTGTATGTGTAATTATGAAAAACCATATTTCATAAAATGATAAATTTTATGTTAATAATTATAATTATATAAGATAAATAATTATTTTTATAAAATTAATTTTAATTTTCATAATCATCTTGTTGAAATTGCTTAATAGTGTAATTTCAAAAAAATTATGATAAAATTCAATTTTTTGGAAAATAATAAAAATACAGTTTATCAAAATACCCAATGTTGTATGGCATAATAATGATGTAATAACAACTTAATAAATCTTAAATTATTTATATCGGCCCAAAATTAATTCAATAAGATAAATGAGTATTTTAAAAACAATAAAATTAATTGAAAAATCTAATTTTTTTTCAGAAGCATTAAAATGTAAATTATTTTATTAAATAAATATTTTTTCATTTTTAGGAATTACTTTTGAATAAAAAAATAAATTTAGTGGTGGAATGTTTTAAAATTCCAAAATTAATATATATTATTTATATATTATTCATAAATTTAAAAATATCATTGTTACAAGGTTTATCTTTGAGATTATATTTTATTCAATATTTTAACCAAAAATACTCCTCTCTTCAAGTCTAAATTTCCCCTATCCCTCCCCTTGGAAAACCACTTCCCTTACACTTATCATTGATCTACCCAAATTAACTATCTTGAGTTACTTATAATTCTTAGGTAAATTGTGGAGTCATAAACTCCATGATTTCAAGAAGTTGAGAGTTGTAAAAATGGATTAACTTCAAGAAATAGGTAAGGTACTTTAATTTTTAAATTCGTTATTCCTTTCTAACCATAATAATCTTATTTTCTAGTCAAAAAATTATAAAAACAATAATACAGTATGATAACATGACCTTTATAAGTTCAATATCCTATAAAAATTTTATTTATAATATACGTATATAATATATTTATCTCTCTTATTTTGGAAATTGTTCTATCAATGGTCAGTTAACCGCCTATAATAACATTTTCAAATAGTTACCTATCATAAAATATATGGATGGTTAGTGTAGATTATATATAATATTTAAATAATTATTTTAATATATTATAAAATTTTGGAAATTATTTTACATATAGATAAATTTTCAATAATCAAAATAAAAAAATGAAAACAAGATGAGATAATTTTAAGGAAAACATAACATCCAAATAACCTACCTTTAACAAGAAAAATTTACAAATTAAATTCATTGATTAATATCTAATAATTAGAATTTAATTAAATATAATTAAATAATGGATTCATTCTTTAATAAATATATGTTTATTATAAATAATTCATAATGCTAATAAAATAAATAGGGATCTATGGTAACATGATTCTCACACCTAATTATTTTGTTTTGGGTTTGTTACCTTTATATTTTTATTTTTAACTTGAATTATATTTAATTAATTTTAAAAATATCCTTTCACACTTTGTTTCATTTTTTATTTCTTAGGGATATGAATCCTTTTACATTATAGAGATGATATCAAATTGAACATAATGTTTTTTTAAAAAGGAATTTCTTCTCAAAAACATCTCATTGATTCCTCTTGAATTGTTTATCCTTCTCACTATCTATTATCCTGTATGATTTTTTTAGTCCAATTTTATGTTTTTATATTCATATTTTTGTAATTTAAATTGTTATTCACTAAAATATTTTTTACCATATCCATATGCAACTCATTTTTTTCTATGGGTTTATCTCATCTTTATGATTATTATAGGTTTTTTTTATATATGTCTTGAAATATTGTGAAAATTTTATGATACATTGGTTTGGAAAAAAATTATATAGATTCCAATTGTATTGGGTAATGTTATATATCTCATGATACTATGTGTATTATGTGTGGACATGATGCAATATTTTTTGACATTTTATATTGTGATGATTTGTGCACATATGTTATATGTGAAAATAATGATAGATTTCTTCACAAGTTTTGTGTGGAATTTGAACATAATGTTACAATTTTTCATTATTATGAATGTTTCACATTATATGAATTTTGAAAATAATTCTATCATTATTATATCTGGGATCCTATGCTTATGACATGATGATGATGATTATGGTCACCCATGTACTATTTATTAATTTCTCTTGGATTTTATGTTATTCTTTCCCTTACTATGATTTTACCTCACAAATTATTGTATGTGTATCCTAATATGAAAATATGTACTTGGGAGAACATGATATATTTTAGAATTAAAATGAATAAATATTAAAACAATATTTATATATTATTAATTTTAACTGATGTATAAACCTATTTTCCTAAAATATTAAAATTTTCTATTATATATTGTATTATGAATATGTTATTTTTCATAAAAATGATGTAATAATCATTTGTGGAAAATATGGGTCACTCTATTTCTATTTTTGCTTTTATTATTTTTATGTAGTTTTTGTTTACATTGAAAATAATTTTTAAATCATTTAGATAGCATGGTTCTAAAAATTAATGTGATGTTTGTTTCGAAAAATAAATTTCATATTTTTCTTGCAAAAATAGGATGTAGTGGTTGTTTTGATTATGAATTAAAAGTCCAATTTTCATGTTTTAAAAGATATATTAAATTATTTATTTGTTGTTATTGGTTGGGATAAAAATGGTGTTTTTTGTTTGGTCATACCTCATTTGTTTTTGAAAGGTTTTCCCCTGGTTTTTTGGAAATAAATAAATAGAGTAATATACTTTTTATCTATTTGTGCATACTCATATGAAAAACCAATTTTATAAAGTGTGTTCAAACAAGAATTTATGGAATGTAAAATGTGAAGAGCTTCATATAATATTTAGTGAAATTTGAATCAGTATATTTTGATCACATTCTGCATATACAACTATGTGTGTATGTGTGTTGCTCTTATATTTTCTTTTAGGTAACCAATATTTGATCTTGTTCATTGATTTTTCAATGGTTCATGTGTTGGGTTTTATAGTGTTGTTCAGGTTTTGTGTTTTTAGATGTTGTGCTGGACAATTTGACCTAACGAATTATATATTTCGATCCCATTTTATTTTCTTCCACTTTATTTTTCTCTCGTGATCCTATTGATTTTATTTTTTATGGATATTTATTTTATAATTGTATATTTTGTAAGATTCATTATTTGTGTATTATTAATTGTTTTTCATGGATGTCTAATATTTTTATAGGTCATGCCTAATATTTGGTAGTTTCCCACGGTATTTTATATGATTATGTGAGGGTTAAATCTTTCCCAAGTGTGTATTTTTGATACCTAGGCCCCATTTTCTAGACCGTGGGGATCAAGAATTCCATTCCAGACAATTTTTTGTTTGGGTTAAGTAACACGCTAGGTTATCTCATTCTATTTCATTACCCAATATGATCTATACTAACTATTATTCTATATAGAATTCTTAATTTTTTATGTTTGATAATATATTATTAGAACCATGCTAATTTAATCTATCGAACATCCAATATATTGTTTCCATGTCATATTTTTTTATCATTCATTAGATCTTTTAGGAATATATTAATGTATAAAAATGAGATGGGAGTATTTTATAATATTTTTTATGATTGAAAATTTGTATTAAAAAGTAATAATTGGTTATAAATAGTTATTTAATGGGAAAGTAGTTATAGGAAGTGGTTTTTAATATAAAAATATAAAAAAATGAATTTGAGGAATTATTAGTTTTTTAAATTGTTGCTTTTGAAAAGTAAAATTAGGTTGGTGTTGTTGTTATTTCAATTATATATAAAAATAGTTTTTAAAAATTTGGTATTGTTCAAATGTGATATAATATTTATTTTGATGTGAAAATTTTCTTCAAGTAAAGTCATTTTAATTAGTGAAAAAATTCTATAAACAGTAAATTTAGTGGTAGGATATGCATATATAAATCTTAGATAATTTTTATAGAGGTGAGAACCATAGGAGTGGGGATAGTTAAGTTATTGATGTTTTTATAATTAAAGGAACCTTCTTAAGCATTTAAATATCAAATTTTTGAGTTATAAAATTGTTTGAATTGGTTTTGGGAATTTTTATTAGAATTTTGGAAAAAATTATTAGTATATGTATTAATTCTTTATGATTGGTATTTCTTTTGGGTATTACTATTTATAAGAAATTGTTGATCTGCACTAGTCTGGGGATTATTCTTTGGATACATGATAATGGTTTGGGATTCCTGTTGCTACAATAGTGGCCAGTTCATCTCATAGATATTGGTATTTTTTAGTATTTGTTGATTTAGATCAAATATGTATTTTTACCATCATATATATATATATATGTATCTTCTTAATTTAAATTGTATTTAGAGAGTAAAATATATTTTTTGTTTTCATGTTAGAGAGTTTACTATGAATCAAGTAATTTTCAATGTGATATAAAAAAAGAATGGCCAATTTGGGTTTTCTAGGATGAATAGTTTTACGGTTTGGTGGTTATAAAAAATCATTACCTAGTGGATTTAATTAAAATGTTAATATAGGTGATTATGAGGAATTGGGTAATTGAAGTGGGTGTTAGTTTTTTTTTGGTATTATATGAGGGGTTGATTTTTGTTTGAGGTTCCATTCCATAATTTGGGAGTTAGTGTATGAAATTTAAGGTGTTTTTGGTTATAATTTTTGGTTTTATATGAAGTTCAAGAGGTCCAGTATAGTTCGGTGGTGGTACCACTTGTAGTATTAAATTATAGGTGGAACCAAGTACCTGGTATTGGGTACCAAGTACCATATGAGCAATGCATAATGGGGGGGGGGGGGGTTTCTGAAGGTACCACCAAGTACCTAATGGACCTATAATCGGTACCTTGTGACTCCCTCGACATATCTATATTTGTAATAATAATATTTTGTTAGTTATTAATAGTATTATTGTATTTTTATTTTATTTTGGTGCCAACCCATAGAAATTATTGTAGAATAAAATAATAAATATTTAATTCAACAGAAACACTGAAACATTACATTGCAATAAGGATGAAAGAAAATACATATCTTATAATACCTACTACAAATCCTATCAAGATCAACAAAAGACCACCAAACTCAATAACTAGACAAAGTATATAGTGAAAATCCTTTGAGTCTATCATAATGAAAAACATTATGAAAATTACTATGACAAAAGTACTAAGAATAAAAGGAATGTAGAGAACAATCCTCTTATAAAAATAAAATTCCATGATCCTTGGAATACCTTGAATGGGTATTTATATGGATAATTAGATGTTGGGGTCTTAAGGTGACCATTTTTTTAATACGACTGTTGGTTTTGTTAACAGTCATAAATTTTTTAAAACTATTACGTATTTTTACTATATCTAGTATTCTAAGTATTTAAGTATTTTAAGAATTTAAAATGTTTTAAATGCTTTAAATATTTTAAATTTATATCTTTGGTTAAATGACAACAATGTTTTAATTGAAGTTGTATTTTATATTTATATTTTTAAATAATAATGTTTTAAAACACAAAATGGATACAAACTTATGAAAATAATGACATTTAGAATGTCCTTTTACTACGAGAAAGAATGTTTTTATATATAGGGAAATTAATTTATATGTGTTGTTTTATTAACTATTTTATTTAATAAATTATTGATAAAGAATTGGGTTATTACTTCACAATTCGATTGAAGGCAGCCTTGAAAGACAAGAACTCAAGGTCTTAGTGTGCATTCAGATAGGAAACCAAGGTCAGGACATGATATAACCCTCAGAGCAGTGCATACATGGTGCAGGCTGAGTCATCCACGAGCTAATACATGCATTGTGTGGGATAACCACCCAAGAGAAAATTTATAAGGCCCGATGAAGAAATCATGTAGGGGTTGGGCTAAGGCCCACATGGATACCTATGTGTAGGATCCCATGTTTGTGTTCTTGTTTTATTGGCATATAGCCGGTACACCAAGCTTTATAAGGTGGTCCCGAAATTTTGTAGGTTTTGATGTGGGATGGAAATTTTTCTAGGAGAAGTAATCTAGGACTTCCAATATCACAACGCGATATCTCAACCATCCAGGCTAGTTCGACCTTTGAAATCCACCGCCACATATTATTGTCATGGTTTTTCTCAACTATCTGATTTGGACGTGTTATATCTCGACTGCACAACCCTTTTAAAACTCAGGGATCCTCCGCGGCCATCCAATAAACTGATGATCTAATCTTTTCCATTCATCTTTTTAAATGAGCGGAGCTGCCACAACTGTCTAATTGGACCCATGTATGATCACAACCCTCCATTTCTTTTCCCTTCTTCCTTTCTTCTTCTTCTTCCTTACACCGCACCAGTCGATGTCACACCCCTCTTACTCCACTATTTCTAATATATCCTGTGAGTCCTCCTATCTCCCTCTAAGAATTAGCCATCTAGTTTCATTTTTCCACAGGTCTACATGGTTTCATTAATTTAATGCAAACTCAATTCGTTTCCCCTGAAAGTTTCCCATAAAAATTATATATAGTGAAACAACCAATTTATTTAGGGTTCACCTCGATTATGGTTTTTTTCTTGTAAAAAATAGTTAGATTTGAGTTGATTTTGGTTTGTTAGTTTATATTTTATGTTTAAACCATGGTATAAAAAAAATATAAATAGGTTATATAAACCCATTTTACACACATAACCCTAAAGATTTTTCTTTATCCAAACCTTCCAACAACCTTTGTTTGACTTAATATCACCCTTGATGTCAGGTAAGGGTTAGTTTAGCCTAATTTCTGTTATGAAAATCCCTTATATACACTTATGTGCATATACGGTTCTATATAGCTTCAAATCCTAATCTATTTTGGGGTTTTCAAGTGATGATTATCAGTAATTAACTGATGTTTTTGATGCATATAATACTTATAAAGGGTTTACTAAGAGTGGTTTTTTATTTTTATAAACTCATACATATTAATATATGTATGTAATTTTATATATATATATATAATACTAATCTAATTTAGGTTTTCATATAATTTATATTAGTGGTTAACTATTGTTTTTGATGAATATGATACTTGTAATAATTCATCAAACATTGTTTCAATTACGAAAATCATATATATACACTTTGTGTATATACAATTTTACACAAATTTCAGTCCTAATCTGCTTAAGGTTTTCTAAATGTTGATTACTAGTATTTAATTTATTTTTATGATGTGTATAACACTTGAAAATGTTTTCTAGGTGATGTTTTCGGATTTTTCTAAATGCATATATTTATATTTGTATATAATGTTTTGAACAAATAGAACACTCAACTTATTTTAAGGATGAACAATTATTTTAAAATGTGTGTTTACCTATGTACAATTTCATAAATATAAGTCAATATTATTTTCATTCAAAGTAGTTTTAACGATATTATATTTTATAGGATTTTATGTCTTGGAAGTTGTACAATTGATTGGATCAAGAATAAAATTTATTATTTGGCATAAATAAATATGTATAAACATTTTTATACTCACTTTTTTACATTATTTACATTTTCAAGTCAATCCATGAATTTAATGTTTTCAATTACATAGTCTAATTGCACATGTGATCATGAATACTAGTTTCTGATGGAAAACTAACAAAATCTTGTTTTTTATGGTGTGCACAAAAGTTTAAAAAGGACCATATACTAGCCTTACAATTAACATTACACGCATGCATCTCAATTAATAATTGTAGGATAAATAGTTAGAATTATCTTTGTTTAATACATATTCATATACTTTCATAAAAACATATAGTGAAGTGTGTGTTTAATTATTCTCATAAGAATCAATATACTACATGAAATGAATGTTTCACTTTTTCAAATTTTATATTTTAATTCATGAAAAATCTACCATAATGAATAATATTAATTATTAAAGTTATGATTTAATTTTATTGGAACTCCTATTTAGCAGTGTAAGGTAAATATGAATGATAACTATCTTAAATTAAAAAACATGTGTTTTAGTATATAAAATGTTCATTTTCATGAAACAAGAGTATTGAATTTAAGAGCTATTATTTTATTTGACAAACCAATAAATCTATTATTTTATGTGCACCAGTTATCATCACATGAAAAAAGTGTGTTTTTTTTCCTAGAATGTCATTGATAAATTTTTTATAGCCATAGACTAAAGTATAACTAAAAAACCATGAAGTTATTAGATTAATGTTTACATTTATTTCATGTATCACTATATTTATGAATATAGACCATTATTTCAAAAAATGATATTTATCATTTATGATTACTTATGGATTAAGAACTTAATCATTCAAAGTGGTATGGGACACTTTGAATTAAAGACATAATTTAATTATTCAAATTGGTATGGGACCCTTTGAATAAAATACATAATTTAATTATTCTTAGTGGTATGAGACACTTTAAATAAAAGACATAATTTAATTATTCAAACTGGTATGAGAAACTTTGAATAAAAGACTAAATTTAATTATTCAAAGTGGTATGGAACACTTTGAATAAAAGACACTTATACATATATGGAATGCATAAGACTTATTATGTGACTGTTAAGGCCCGCTATAGCCTCTCGATGCATCAGTAGGTTTCATGAGAAAAACTAGGTCATAACATGAGGCCTTGAAAAATGATTATTTTTGGTCTTGGCATGAGGCCTTGACAGAATGTTTATGATTGTCCTGCATTATGCATTACCTCATTATGTGATTAGTATTTAACCAACCATGTGATTATTTGACTATTATAATTTCCCTATTTAAGAATCTAGTATATATAATTATGGTAATGAATTCACATGGAATAATGATGGAGGTACTTAGAAAATCATTTATAAAGAAATTTTAGCATCTATTTTCATAATGTTAATACAAAAGTTAGAAAATTATCTGTAATTTCATGAATTTCATTTTATGGGATAAGTGACTTATGATATTGTTTCTTGTGAAATTCTAAGAAAGTATTATCTCATGTGTTAATTTGTACCTCCACCCTTGCATGTCACCCTTTATTTAGTTTGATCAACTTCTGACTTATATGCAGTATTCCATGAATTTTTGTACAATTAAGAATATTCTAAAATGTTTTTTATTTGTAGAATTTAAATAAATATATAAAATTTTATGTATAAGATTTCCATAAAATTTATTTCCAATAACCTTTGAAAAATGATGATGATGTGCTACAAGAAATGTTGTTTTCTTTTTTGTAAATGTTTTATGTATGTGTAATCATTTTAAAGGGATGTCTTTAAAAAAGGATTTTATTGATTATTTTTAAAACCCCTTACTGGGAATTCTTGTTCTCAACCTACATTTTTAATTTATTTTTACAGGATTAGTATATTTTTTAGATTTGAGTTATTCTTGGTGGTGGAAACACTATGGAGTTTATCTCATACAATTTTGAAGAAAAGTATCAATTGTATATGGTTTTCCAGAATATAAACCAGGAATATCCTCTATGATTAGGTTTGATTTGTAATTTTATTAGCATATTTTTATTAAAAAAACCACAAACCATGTTTTAGGCACCAGATACAGGATTCTTGGGTCGGGGTGTTATAGTTGATTTAAAAGGAACGGTGTAGAAAATTCCGAAAAATTAGAAAAAAACTAAAAAAAATTAGCTATGATTTGTTGAGTAGATATTTTTATTAAAATTTATAGATGGAAGGTGAGGGTTAACACAAAAAAACTCTTGTCTCTACCTATTTAATTACTTTTGAACATAATTTTCATGTCGTGTTTAGTGGCATACAATCCTTTCCTAAACATGTGTTTGACCTGCAAACACCTCTACCAGGTGTTCATCAGCCCAAATATACTTTAGTTTTATTAAGGAGATAGTTATGTATATCACCGTATAGAAAATACACAATTTTCAGAATATAGGAATATGTTAAAGTATCATGAAGGTATTTTCTTATGTTTCACTTTTCTTGAGAATTACCCAGCCTTAGGAAAATTATGGGAAGCTGTAATAGAGGGTGACATTAGAGCATCATATCTATTCGAGGTTATAAGTTTTAGTATGTATGATAGACTCTATGATATCAAAACTCCCTGGCATGAGATAATTCAAAATATCTTTAAGGAAAGAGTCCATGCCAAAATCTTTGAGCACCATACCTCCTATGCCTCCATCAGGAAACCCATGTGTTTTATGAATAGGTTTGAACCTAACTTCTTGAGGTGTATCTGGGACAAAGAAATTGAGGAACTAAAAACTAACCTAGGAATCCACTTGAGGTCATTAGTGGATTATCCACAATGGTGGACTTGTTGATGGTATAAATTAAATGATGTTTTTCATTTAATTTTTTTTATCTAATAATGATTAAATTTTTTTAGGGACATCAAGAGTGATGTTTGTGGGTTGTTACTATAAAATCATAAGAATAAATTAGAATTTCGAGGACACAATTCCATTAGGGGGGAAATGTGATGCCCTAGAAATATATATATTTGTAATAATAATATTTTTTATTTATTAATAGTATTGTTGTTTTATTTTATTTAATTTTGGTTCTAACCAAAACAAATGCGGGCAGAAGAAGACAAGAAACATTTTATTCAATTGAAACACTGAAACATTACATTGCAATAAGGCCGAAAGACCATAACTATCTTATAATACATACTACAAATCCTATCATGATCACTAAAAGACCACCAAATAAAATAACAATACCATGTAAGTAATGAACATCCTTCGAGTCTGTCACAATGAAAAACATTATGGAAAGTACTATGGAAAAAATACTAAGAATCAAAGGAATGTAGAGGACCATCCTATTAGAACAAGAAATGACCATGATCCCTAGAATACCTTGGACAGGTATTTTTATCGATAAGTAGCTGTTGGGGTTATAA
This sequence comes from Viscum album, assembly GCA_963277665.1. Classification (NCBI taxonomy): domain Eukaryota; kingdom Viridiplantae; phylum Streptophyta; class Magnoliopsida; order Santalales; family Viscaceae; genus Viscum; species Viscum album. Next base: position 823,602,103 of record OY728165.1, read on the forward strand.
AGTGAAATTTGTTTTTAATATGACCATTGGTTTTGGTAACAATCATAAAATATTATAACCCTTAAGTATTTTGACTATTTTAAGTATTATAATTATCTAATTAATTTTAGAATTTAATTTTTTTTAAATGATTCAAATATTTTAAAGTTATATATTTGGTTATATGATGACATGGTTTTAATTGAAGTTGTATTTTATATTTAGATTTTTAAATCATAGTGTTTCAAAACTCGAAATTAATAATACTTCTGAAAATAATGACTTTTAAAATGTTGTTTAACTACATGAAAGAATGTTTTTATATATAGGGAAATTAACATAAATGTTTGTTTTTTTTAACTTTTTTTATTTAATAAATTTTTGATATATAATTGGGTGAGTATCCCACAATTAGACCGTGGGAAGCCTTGAAGGTCAAGCCCTAATTGTTTCCGTGGGAATATCACATAGGGAACTGAGGTCAGTCCAAGAGAGAACCCTCAAAGTAGCGCATGCATGGTGCATGCTGAATCGCACAGGGGACAAGCCATGAATAGTGTGGGCTAAGAGCATACAAGCCCATGTATAAGGCCCACTGGAGTGATCCTGTAGGGGTCAGGCCAAGGCCTGTGTAAAGCCCCATGTGTTGGATCCCCTGTGTGTGCTTGTGTTATTGGCATATGGCTTGTACACCGATATTTATAAGGCGGTCCCAAAAATGTGTATGTTTTGATGTGGGACAATAGTTTTTCTTGGAGAAGTAATCTAGGTCATCTGATATCTCCATGAGAGATGTCAACTGTCCGTGCTAGTTCGGCCTTAAAACTCCTCCTTCGCATCTTATTGCCGTAGTTTTCTTGATCTTTCCAATCCAGACGTGTTAGATCTCAACCACACAACTCTTTTAAAACTTGCAGATCCTCCACGACCATCCAATCAACCAAAAATCTAATCTTTTCCATAAATTTTTTTAAATGATAAGTGCCTCCACAACCATCTGATCGTATCCATGGACGATCACAACCATCCATTTATATTACCTTCTTCCCTTCTTCTTATTCTTCCTTGCGCTGCACCAGTTGATGCCACACCCTCCTCCTCTAATATTTCTTCCTCATCCCGTGATTCCTAATATCACCCTCCACAGACCATTCATCTAGTTTCATTTTTCCATAAGTCTACATTGGTTCCTTAATTTAATGCAAACACAAAATTATTCTCATGTAAGTATCCTCAAATATACATATAATAAAACAACCGATTTATTAAGGGTTTACATTGATTATGGATTTTTTTTCTGGTCTAAAATAGTTAGATTTGAGTTTATTCGGGTTTCTTAGTTTATATTTTATGATTAAACCATGGTATAAAAAAATATATAAATAGGTTATATAAACCCATTTTACACACATAACCCTACGTGTTTTTCTTAATCCCAACCTTCCAACAACCTCTGCTCAGTTCATTCTCAACCTTGATATCAGGTAAGGGTTAGTGTAGCCTCATTTTTTTAAATAAAAAACCCTTATATATAATTATGTGTATATATAGTTTTAAATAACTTTAAATCCTAATCTATTTTTGGTTTTTCAATTGATGATTATCAGTAATTAACTGATATTGTTCATGCATATAATACTTGTAAAGGGTTTAATAAGGGTGGTTTTTGAGTTTGATAAATTCATATATATATATGGTTATATATATATATTAATCCTATTCTGATATAGGTTTTTTTATAATTGATATTAGTGGTTAAATAATGTTTTTGAAGTATATGATACTTATAAGAATTCATCAAACTTTGTTTTAGTTATGAAAATCATATATATAAACTTTGTGTATATAAGGTTTTATACAAATTTCAATACTAAACTACTTTGTATTTTCTAAATGTTTATTACCAGTATTTAATTTATATTTTTGATGCATATAACACTTGAAATGGTTTTCTAAGCGATGTTTTTGGAATTTTATAAACCCATATATTTTTATTTTTATTTACAGTTTTGTATAAATGACACACTCAACTTATTTTAAGGATGAATAGATATTTTAAAAAGGGTGTTTCCCTACCTACATATTTTACATGAGGATTCGTTTGATTCTTTATGTGTTTATGCAAAACTAATATATATATATATGTGTGTATATATAAATATGAAAAATTTCATAAATATAAGTCAATCTTGTTTTCATTTAAAGATGTCTTAACGATATTATATTTTCTATGATTTTATGTCTCAGAATTTGTATAAATTATTGGATCAAAAATAAAATTTATGATTTGGAATAAATACATTTTTATAAACATATTTATACGCTCTTTTTTATATGTTTTACATTTTTAAGTCAATCCATGAATTTAATGTTTTAAATTACATGGCCTAATTGTATGCGTGATCATGAATACTATTTTATGATGGTAAATAGTAACAAAACCTTGTTTTTTTTATTTTGTTCCCAAAATTTTAAATGGGATCATCACCTTGCTATTACAATTAACATTACATACATTCATCTCAATTTATAATTTTAGGATAAATAACTGGAATTATCTTTGTTTAATACAAATATATATATACATTCATAAACACATATAGTGAAGTGTATATTTAATTATTCTCTTAAGAATCAATATCCCCCATGAAATGAATGTTTTACATTTACAAATATTATATTTTAATTTATGATGAATCTGCCGCAATGAATACTTTTAATTGTTAAAGTTATGATTTAATTTTATTGACACTCCTATTTATCAGTTTATGGTAAATATGAATGATAACTATCTTAAATTCAAAAACTTGTATTTTAGTATACAAAATGTTCATTTTCATGAATTAAGGGTTTTGAATTTAAGAGTTATTATTTTATGTGAAAACCCAAGAAATCTATTATTTTATGTGCACTAGTTATCATCACATGTACAAAAGTGTGTTTTTTCCATTCATGTCATTGATAAATTTTTTAACCCATAACCTCAAGTATAACTGAAAAACCATGCATTTTTTAGATTAATGTTTACATTTAATTCATGCATCAATTTATTTATGAATATAGATAGTTATTTAAAAAAATGAGATTTATCTTTTATGATAACTTATAGATTAAGAACTTAATTATTTAAAGTGGTATGAGACACATTGAATAAAAGACATAATTTAATTATTCAAAGTGGTATTGGACACTTTGAATAAAAGAAATAATTTAATTTTTCAAAGTGTTATAGGACAATTTGAATAAAAGACTCAATTTAATTATTCAAAGTGGTATGGGACACTTTGAATAAAAAACATTTAGAAGTATGAGGAATGCATAAGACTTATTACGTGATGGGTGAGGTCCACTATATCCTCTCGATGCATCGGTTGGTCTCATGAGACAAACTAGGTCATGGCATGAGGCCTTTATAGAATTTTTATGTATGGTCTTATAAAGTTTCCTTGATAGAATTTTTATGATTGTCTTGCATTTTGAAGTCTCTCATTATGTGTTTATTATTTAACCAACCATGTGATTATTTGACTAGTAGAATGTCCTTGGTTAAGAATCTTGTACTTGTGATTATGGTATTGAATGTACATGGAATAATGATGAAGGTACTTATCAAATCATTTATAAATAAAGTTTATCATCTATTTTTATAACTTTAATACAAAAGTTAGAAAATCATCTGTAATTTTAGGAATTTCATTTTATGCGATAAGTGATTTATGATATTGTTTCATGTGAAATTACAAGCATGTACCATTTCATGGGATAATTTGTACATGTACCCTATCATTTCACCCTTAATTTAGTTTGATCAACTCCTGACTTATATAAAACATTCTGTGCTTTTTTGTACAAGTATGAATATTATTATATGTGTTTTATTTGTTTCTTTTAAATAAATATATAAAAGATTGTGTATAATATTTCATTAAAAATTATTTCCATGAACCTTTGAAAAATTATGATGAAGTGCTATGATAAATGTTGTTTTCTTTTGTGAAAATGTTTTATGTATGTATAATTATTTTAAATTGATTTTTTTAAAAGAGTATTTTATTGATTATTTTTAAAACCCCTTACTAGTCATTCTTGTGCTAACCCTATATTTTTAATTTATTTTTACAGGATTAGTTGATTTGTCATCTTTTAGTTATTCTTTGGGGTGGCATCACTATGGAGTTTATCTCATAAAATTTTAAAGAAATGTATAAGTTATATCTATTTTTCAAGAACATAGACCTGGAAGTTCCTATATGGTGAGACGTGATATGTAATTTTATTTGCATATTTTTATTAAAAAAATTTACACAACATGTTTTAGGAATCAGCTATGGGATTCTGGGGTTGGGGCATTACATACCCAGTGGTCCCATGCCAAATTCTAACTTTAGAAAGATAAATTGAGTCATTTACTCCTATATTTGTTTAACCTTAATTGGTGTTATCCTTAGCGATTTATCCCTTTTCTATCCTAAGTCCCCTTCCTTGGCCCTTTTTGGGTTCCTCCATATTATCCTTCAACTCCATTAAATTTAATATCTCAAAGCATGGTTACTCATTGCCAAAGGTGAGTAAATATCCTCTTTCAATATTTTATTCCATCCTCTATTATATATATATATTTACCCCTTATCAGAGTTAGGGATTTGGTATGGTGATTTTACCAATACATGGAAAAATCATATTTTTATATATGGATTCTTTTTTCATTTCCCAAAGGAAGATCATATGAGTTTATTAACTTGAATTATGGATATTATTGTATACAGAATTTGAGGTGTTATTTATCTTATTTATCTTTATATTTTGGGGGTAATATTGGAATAAAAATTTAATTCTTTAAAATATTATTTTGTTTTTTGTATTATCAGATGAATTAGGGGGGTTACTTAACTAGTTTTTCTTATAGTGTAGTGATTCATTAATTATGGTGTAGTTTTATTTAGATTCATTGGTTATGGAATTTTATGGTCCATCAATGGGGTTCTTAGGGGGTGGGGGTGGGGGTTGAATCAGTGTGTGTAGATGACTTAGAAAAATGATATCTAGTTGAAAATTTTATCTCACTAACATTAATTGATATTGACCGCTCAACCTTGAGGGTCATTTTTTTGGGATATTTAATTAAATATTTTTATTATTACATGATTTGATTTGGTGTGAATTTATAAAGTAAATATGGACACAAGAATTTACTTAGTTCAACTTCACAGGAATATGTCCAAGGAGCATGCGTCAGCATTATTCTGTGCACTAAAATCCACTATATTGGTAAATACTCTTCATAGGGAGATTTCCCCTTACAATAGGTTCTGGATTGATCACTACACACCCAAGACTATAGTATTATAATGTTAGGGTCAACTCACAGTCACCTAAGGATCACTACCAGTTCACAACCTATTCCTCCTACTCCTGTTCTCACTACACTGAAAAGGATCTACACATAGTTTTTGAACATTTATCTCTCTTCACAACATCCTATAATTCATATTAAAACACTGTTGATAATCTGATGTAGATCCCTTAGGGTGACTGTTCACCTCTATGAAAACACCTTGGTACAACACCTTATCTAATTATTTGAATGCCTTTAGAACAACCTTCTCTTTGATATGGACACATAAACCACAATATTATATAGATACATCTTAAGTGTTTTTAAAATATTCAAGTATCCTAAAAAATTTGGATATACAAATGCATGCATTGATTCTATCCTCTCCACCTCTTCCAATCAATATCCCCCTCTAAAATAGGGAGTCCATGAACCAATCACCAGAAAACTTGGTTGAATCATTACTACACAATAAAAATTCCCATAACTACTCAAACAAATCCTCTATTAATTCCCTATTAACAACAAACATATATAATTTTTGTACCCATGGAAATACTCCTCTCGTATCATTAATTTATTCAATATATATTCATAAACATAAATTCTACAAACTCCTTTGACTTTAGATGAAACCATGATATTAATTTGAAGTTTGTGAAATATAAATCAATTAATATTGGTACATTTATCCCCTATAAATATTACTATTGATTTTATGCACCTACACTAAACACATCTGGTACTATGGCCTGGTGAAAATCACTAAGTCAGTTTCATCCAAAACAAAAATCACCCAGAGTGTGGTCTCCAATTGTAATCTATTTTGGTTAGGAACTATAGTTTTCTAGAACATCCACTTCCACTATGGTCATGGTATATTTGGTTTCATCCAGCTTATAATTTCATGTCTTCAATGTATAACAACAGAGGTGTGGTGGAAACACATTCACCATTTTATCTTCAAAACGGAGAGCACCATGACATGTAATAAGGAAAAAATGACTATTTTAGAGAACACCTCTCCCTATTGACCACAACCTATATCACTATGGGAGTGGTCTATTGAATTTCCTATTTGGGATTGGTGAATTGAGATGAAAAATCAGGGACCACCATAGGTGTAATCCCTTCTATATTTCCTATTTTGGAACCCCTGTTTACAATATTCCCAAGGCTATGAATGTGGATGAACCTTGAATTCTTATCGATCTCCACCATGCATTCCACTATGGGAGTGGCCCAACTTGTATTAGTCATTTTTTAATATTTATAAATAAAACTCATGATTCTTTACTTTTAGATTTCTTTTGTTCTATAAATATTGTTCTAATCATCACCTTTTTAACACTTCCAACATTAATATATATGAATATTGTGGGAAAAAAATATTTTGGACCATTTCAATTGTGATCAACACATATCCCATGATCCACCTTAATTCGTCACTTTGTTCACTTTGATTTTTTTTCAATAATGTAATTGTCAAAAAATCCAACTTTATTCATCAAGAATACATCACACATCATATCCATTAACCTTGACCATCCTTATTGCGAAAAAATCCAAACAAATACTTTGGTATTGTTAATAGTCTCTCCCTTTGTATCTTGTTAAAATACACAACATAATTTTGTTTCTCTTTATACTCTTTAATAATATCTTCATTAATATATTTCCCCCCCTTATATTTAATGAAATAAAAAGGGTCTTTAATGAAAATAGTGTTCCCAGAATTCCTCCTTCAAATGTAGGGAAACATTAATATTACTCATCCACATTATTATAGGTAAGATCCAAATTTTATGTATTCTATCCTAGTTTTATTTCAATTATTTCACCCTTTATAAAAGGGAAAAAACTCTAAGAAATACTAGATACCCCTTAGTTTTCAACTTCAAAGGGGAATTCCTCATGGGACTCATATCCCCTATGAGGATAGAGATAATTCTCAAATTTCATTTAATATCTCACTTTTCAAACCATATTTTTAGTTAAAAACCATACCTTATGCATTTTATCAAGAGACTTATTGAGTAAATTTACAACTTGGAACTTGATATTTCAACAAACACTCTAATCTTACAAAACCAGAGCTTGGTTTAGGAGATAATAGTCTTTATAAACAACCACAATGCAATCCATTCCACTCATTATTTACATTTAAAGATAATAACATCTTTTTTTTCATATTTTAAAACCCAACATTTGATCTTAATCACTTTACACCAAACCATTAATATATAAAATTTAAGTACTTGGTTTTGGGAAATATACCATATGATGAAGTAATTGATTCCACTTGTGAAAAACTTAACACCAATTATTTCAATAATCTTTCAATTGATACAAATTATAACACTTGATCTCCATACCATTCAACTCTTCATTGAATTCAAAAATTCTATATTTTTATTCAGCTCTATCTACTTATGATTCTATGGTATAATCAACCCTATATATGATATCTCTTCTTTAATTATATAACTCTTAAAAAATATTTAGAAAAAATAAAGCATTTTGGGAAAGGGTTTCCAAAATTTTCCAAAAGTAGATAAATTTCGGTGGTTAATATGAAAAAACACACATCCTTCCACCTTTACTTTTACCTTATTCAAAATTTTGGAAAGGAATGTAATCAAATCTTGAATTCTATCATCTTTACTTATATTCTGACAACTCAACCCCTCTCCAAAGGATCTCCCTTATGTGATAACTTTGAAAAACATCTCACTAGGGATATGATCATTGTAATTATTCATTATCTTGATCTTTTATATGGTTTTCAAATTGATCACACTGAAACAAGTAGCCTCTTTAGTTATTTCATTAGTGGATCTCACCTCCAGTATTATTCTCCATTGAATATTAGTGCTTTTCTTTTTAGTGGTTTGTGTGGATTACTTTAACAAAGATCTTCCTTAATGGTAATGAGTTCAATGTTGGAATAATTCTTTCCTAGGGAATTTAATCTTATATTATCTTTGACCATATTCACATATTGAAAAAACTATTTATTTTCCTTCCATATTTTCCTTATCTCTTTTGAAGATTGTTATTTTAAAAAACTATATTTTGGTGGAGGATACAATTTTCATTGAGGTTATTTATCATCCTATAAAAAGTAAAACCTATTATCCATCTTAATAAGATTATCTATAGTGTATTCACTCTCATGATACATCATTGGAGTGGATTATCTCTCAATGGATTCATTACCCTTCCATGAATTCCAACAATTACAAAACCATTCCATATGATTGAAGTTAGAAAATATAAAACATCTTCCAAAATAATTATAACTTATTTAGTTTCTCCTTGAATGAAATGATGGTACTTCTGGAGTTATATTAAAATACATAGATTATTGTATTCAAGACAACTAGTCAAGATAATCCCAATACTTACACAATAGAAGCCTTTAGTGCATCTTTATTTTGTGTAATTATACTTATATATTTTTCATATAACAAATACTTTCTTCAAGTTTTTAGATATTGATTTCCATTTGTTATTTCACAATTTAAGATAACTTTCAAAGGGATATTCATATTCAATTTAGAGATATTCAACCTATCCTCAAGGACTCGTATCATCTTTTCTTTTTTTTCCAGTTTTGAATCCATTTTTTTATTTCAATTTGGGATATCTCAAACACATTTCTTTATTTATATTATGTTTTTAGTGGAAGAATAATTTGCTTTAATTTCTTATCTTTGGCCATTTGGTTTTTGATGTCTTGGAAAATTTATAAGCGCACATAACTTATATCTATCATCTTCATTGCCATTCATTTAATATTGAAATTCTTGGAAGCTTCTTCACTATTTAATATCTTTTTTTCCAATAACAAATATTTAATCATTAAATAGTATACTTCAGGAATGATACTCTAGCGGTGTTGGTTTCTATTTCATGAGTGGTCATTGGAATAATAACTTGTTTTCAGTTCATATTTATCACCATATTCATGCCTCCTTTTTAGATTCAAGATATATTATTAAATTTAACCTCTTTTCTCTAGACAAGGGTTAGAATAAAAAATAATAATTTGGTTCATATTTTAATTTAGCTGGAGAACATAACTTATAAGATGAATTCTTTATTTTCTTGATTTTTTTCATAAGGTACTTCTCAATTTCCATTTCTTCATCACCAAAAAAAGTTTCTAATTTCCTCCACATATATTTGGATAACTCTTTATGATTTAACTTTTGATGAAAGTTTTCTTTGATAGGCTCCTTTAATACCTCTTTGACTGAGGCATCTATTGAAATGTATCTTTGATCTGTTTCAAAGATAACTCCAAGTTGGATTAATTGAAAAATTTCATATTCAACGACTTATTAAGTAACTCTAATATAATCTAACATGAAATAGATACACACCTTTTAATATTATTTTAAATCCTATCCATAAATTATATGATTCATCATTATGGATTCCATTTTTATTTAAAAAAATTAGATGAAGTCTTATCAATAAAAAATCTAAAAATGAACCAATCCCTTTGGTACAAATTTTAGGGTCCCATAATAAGGATAAGTGTGAGATCACACTTAGGGGGGGATCATGGTGTGAAAATGAATTAGAAAAATTTAAACTACTTGAAAATTTTCTCTATATTACCTTAAAGGATATTTACCTCTCAACCTTGAAGATATACCTATTGTGATATTTAACCAAATATTCTTGAAATTTCTTGATATATTTTAATGTGAGTTATAACATCCTATAACCTGCACTTCTGAATCCAATGTTGAAATCATAAAATTTACATTTCTGGATTTGATGATGATAATTGTGAGGCATTTTTTTCCATACAAACCTTACAACATCAAAATTAAAGATTGAATTAGTTATATTTTCTAGGATATTTTTGGTTTAGTGTTTTATATAATTAAGTAATTATTCATTAAATAAAATATTATTAAATACAATGTGCCCACTTATGATTAGTATTCAATTTTACCAGAATATAAAATTTTAAAAATAAAGCATGATTTCTTTTCATGGATAATATCTACGACTTTAAACTTGAATTATTAATTTCATTTACCCATCATTAAACCCTGTAAAAAACATTTTAAAAACTTGTTATGAGCAAAAATTGTCATTAAGGGATATAAAAATAAAGGAATCTGTTAGTTCAGTAAAATCATGAAAACCCATGAAATATATACCTTTACATAATTGTTCTTTGAGAAAAAGAGATAAAAAATTTACAAATAAAACACACATTTCTTGATCAAAGAAATAATTTAAAATTGATATTAAGAAATTTAAAACTTATTTTTATTGAATTATATCATCATATTCATTGAACCCTTTAAAAACCATTTTAATTGAAATATCCATAAGACTGAAATCCAATACAATCATTACCAAATTTATTTGAGATCTATAATGGGGATCAACCTTCTTATAAGATATATTGGGATCAACCATGAGATATAATGAGGATAAAACCTTTGTATAATCTCTATCATCCACTCCCATTTTTCTTGAGCTATAATGGGGCCTGATCCTTCATATAAGCTATGTCGGGCGCACCTGTGAGCTGTAATTGGGACAAACTCTTAATATAAGCTATATCAGGATCCCTCATTTTATATAATGCTAAATTAACATGAATAAAAAAATTTCATCATAAAATAATTTGAAAACATATTTTAAGACCATACAAAAAACACTTTCGTAAGAAAAATACCATTTTATTTTAGAATCCCATTTTCAATACCAAAACACCCCTTTCTTTGAAAAACTTGTTTTGAATATATAAATAACCAAAAAATATATATAGGGTTTTTAATTTAAGAAATAATGTAACATTTAAAAGGATTATTGAAATCAAATAATATTTATGGTGTTGGAAAAGTTATTTTCACTATGTATATGAAAAATAGAACATCCATTTTTGTTTTGTTAAAACATTCCATATAAAAGATGTAAAAGTTTTCATTTTTCAAAACCATTAAATCAAAATAAATAGATATAAAATATATTTAATAAATCTTTTACATCCATACAAATACATTAATAAAATATTTTTAAACCGTTGATATAGAATAGAAATATAGTTTTATGGAAAAACATTAAAAGATGATTTTTAAGGGAAAGTCCCTTATCACTTGGGAAAAACATGAATCATAAGACATATTCCCCATTGAATATTGAAATTAAAAAAATTAAATATCATTATAATTGGTAATTAATGATATAACATTTAATAGGGTATGTAAATACACCATATAAAAGTATACAGTTGCATAAGATAAAAAAATGACTCAATGAAAAAAATTAAGATGAAGTCCCCTTACATTGAGTCTGATTCATCATGAGTGTCTTCATATTCCTTTATAATAAACTTATTTTAGTTATTTACTTTCATTATAACACTTTTCAAGTTTATTATTACTTTTATTTTACTTATTAATAAGTTATATACAATTACTTAATTAAATAAATTTATGTCAGATGTCTTGACCATATTCGACTTATGCTTCAAAATGACTTTGGTAGGTTGACTATTTTCAAAGAAAACATTATCTAAAAATATCCAGAATAATAATAACGACATAAATATCATATTTATACATCAATTATACTTTTATAACAAATCATATAATATTGTTATGAAAACTGAACTAACGTTATGATCATGGACACATTAGGCCATACGAATGCATGAGTAATATTTCCTTTTTTAAATGATCATTATGGAAGAAGTTAAGAAAAATTTATCTTCATATAATGATAATTATATAATAAATACCATAATAATTAATTATATTTACCATTTCTATGTGGTGATGAAAAAAGGAATCACATCGCTTCAAGGAGGCGGTAGCCCACATGTCCAAAAATGATGTTATCATTTTTTCAATGAGTGAAAAGGTAAGAAAAAAACATTATATTATACATAAAAAATTATAAATATGTCATAAATATCATAATATTTCCTTTATAAAAAATATATTCATTATATATACCCTTATTACCTTCCATGTAAGGCATTAGTGAGAACTAATCACGTCACTTTGCGAGGCTGTAGTCCACCGTACACATGAATGAAATTATCATATCCCTTAAATATTAGAATATAAAAAGGGTATATATGATATAATTAATTAATAGGTATAATAATTTTATAAATATCATATATAAACTTTAGATCCATAATTATTCCTAACTATGATAGGTGGTAATGAAAAAATGAACAACATCGTTTGTGCGAAGCGGTAGTCCAACGTACACACAAATGATGATTTCATAACCCATTTGATGGAATTGTGGGAGGGTGTAGGTCATAAAATTAACATAAAAACATATTAAGATATCAAGGATATTGTGTTTGTTATATCATCTTGGTATAATAAGAATTAAAGGAGGTAGAAAAGGAAACAAAATAAAGATTCTTATTGAAGAACATTACCTATTCTTTAGGAATCTTTATTTGGTTTTCTCTAAATCATTACTAGGTTGGATTTATTAAAAAAATAAGGATTAAAAGACGATTGGTTGGAATTTTATGAGTGATTTGGAGAGTTTTTGGATGATAAAAATGTGTTTATAGGTGTAGATAAGTGGGGCGAGTGAGTTTCCTTTTATAGTTGAGGAGGAGTGACATTCTTAAAAATACTCAGTAGTATTCACTATTGGGAGGTCTCCCTTACCTCATGTGGCCCAAAAAATTACAAAGAATTTATTTTTTAAAATTATGGTCTATAAACATGTAAAAAACACAAAAATAAAATAATTTTTATCGTTTTGTTCCCTAGTCATTAAGTTTACTCAATTTAAAGATTTTTTGTTTTTACCATGAAAACTAGTTTTCTAACCTAGGTAATTTATCATTTAAGTATTAATTAAAGTGATAATTATTATAAAATTTATACCCAATGATTATAAATATTATATTTAATTTTTAAAATAATAATCCGATGTGTTTTGGAAATTAATTCTAATAGAAGCGCATGTAATGCGCAAAAACCATGTTTTAACCATGACCACGCTAATGAAGTTTCTTTCTATTTAGTTGTCAATATGTTCATTATAAAATGTAAATTAGAACATTAATGGACCATATTTTATATTTATTAAAATTTAAAAATAAATTGTAAGGGGATATTATTTTTATTAATTTTAGATCATTTAATAAAATATCATGTATTATAAAGTAACAATAATGTCCCATTTGAAATTTTTTATTTAATTTAAGTTTAAAAAATATCAAAAAAATTATATAATTTGAATAAATTTAGTTAACACCTATGTAAAATGATATATTCATCTATGAAATTATTTTAAGATAATAATTTATTCAATTTTCTTCTATTTTAATATTTTTAGTATCATTTATTTTAATTAATAATTAACAAAATAATTAATCAGTTGGTGTTTATTAATAATTTTATGTAACTATTTCATATCGAAAAATTAAAGATAATTTATTATGATAAAAAAATTATATTTCAAAATAATATAAATAACCTTGCCAATTTTGTTTATTTCTATACACCAAAACATTATAGATTTTAAAGGCAAGAAAAGTTCTTTTTTTTGTCTTTTTTATTTACTTAACTTATTATATAGGTAACTTTTATTGAATATTCTTCCAATGACTCATAAAAATAGATCCTAAATTATACTTATCCAATGGGTGTTGGACAAGTTGGTATGTCATTTTACCCTTAATATAATAAGTTTAACCACGATGTAAAATCGTTTTTACCTTAATCACTATAATTATTTTCAACTATTTTGACTAATGATTTTATTTAAAAATTAATATTACATTATTAGACATTATTTATTTTTATGATTATAAATATTTAATCCATTTGGACAAATTAAACTCCCAAAAGTGGGATAATTTAATTTAAAATTAATCCTGCAGACATGGTGAGAAAGTGTGTTTTTAAAGTAATAGTGTTCAAGATTTTACAATGCTTTTATATTAAAATTAAAAATAAAAAACATTAAAATGAACTAAATTGACTTAATAGACATATTATTTAACTAATGTTACTTTAAAACCAATTCAAAATACAATTTAATATTATAAATCATCTAGATGAAAAGGCATTTTTTAATTAAAATCTGGTATTTTTAACTATTCATAAAAAAAGAAAACTTCTCAGAAAAATCCCAAAAATACACCCTAAGAATTTTTTTATTCTAATTTAAAAATTGAATATTATTTTGTCAAATAAATTTTCTAAATGTTCTAAATCTAATTTTAAATTATATGTTCCATGAATGATTAAATCATCTTTTAGAAAAAAACCGTTCTTCCTAAAAAATTCCTTTTTCATTCAAATGATTATTAATTTTTTTTACTAATATATAGATAATTAATGAAAATGTGTAAAATATATTTTTCATAAGTTAGTTAATCCTATTCATATTTTTCATTCTAATGTTTATGTGATAACTATGATAATAAATAATAATATTAATAGTATATTCTTGTTCAGAAAATTTTTGTCTTGCGTGTAATGAAAGCTATCGAAGAAATTAATTATTGTATATAATACAAGCTAAGTAATAATTTTTTATCATTTACACCATTGAAATTTATTTTTTTCTTTTAAAACCATGGGGTCTTACATCCTCCCCCCTTTAATAAATCTCATCCTCACAATTTGAACATTTTATTGGTAATCAATGGTTGGGTATTTGGATTTTTTTTTTCAATATAGTTTTCCTAGAGTTAAGGAATTATATTAACATATAGATTAAGGGAATTTGGAAATATACTTACTTGATTAGTATAATTTCATCATTCTATTAGTTTCCACCACAACCTCATTTTCTCTCCAGATGATGTGTATTATGGATTCATTTTTAATGTATGAAGTAGTTAAATAAACTTTTAAAGGACCACATAATCCCTTGTAGAATAAAAAGATATTAATAATATATTTAAACATTAAAAAAACAAAAATGGTTAGGACATGTTAAGATAATTCCCAAAATTAATAACCTTAATATGATAAAATAATCTTTAAAATTCAGGAGTAATACCCCAAGTTGAGACTAAATAACTTCATTACCTTCTATCCCAAACAACCTAAATAACCTAACAATTAAAGATTTTTTTATCCTCAAAGGTTATATCATACCTTTAATATTTCAATCCAAAAAATATGGTGGTCTTCTTTTGAAGTAACATTAATCACTTCATCACTAAATCACTTTTCTATCCAATGGTTATCTATATGCTAAAACTCATGTTCTCAATATATAAGATCATATAAACACTAAAGGTTACAAATAAATTAAATTTAATATCCCAAAAATTTAAATTAATACTTCATGTTAAACTATATATTTAAAAATACTTCATCCCAATAAATCATCTCCTAAAATGTCATTAATAACCTCAAGATTTTTGCTTCATAAAACCCTCGAATTAGGTGACTAAGAAATTGAACTTCTGATCAGTTTTAATATTATATACCTATGATGGTATACATAACTATTAAGATAACCTTACATAAGAACATAATATTATCCAATATTATATAAACTGACCTTTGATACCAACTATTACAACCCAGAACCTGCACTCCTGGACCTGGTACTGAAATAAAAAACTTTAAAATTTTGACATTGATGCCGATAGTTGTGACCCATTTTTTTCCACATAAACCTTAAAACATAGAAAGGTAATATTAGATCACTTAAATCATGTAGGACCTTTAAGGTTTATATTTTTAGAGAATTATTCCATAACATGGTCATAAAAAACCATTAAATACAAAGTGGAAACTTATGATTAGTATCCATTTTTCCCATAATATAAAACTTTTAAAAATAAAGGGTGAATTATTTTCATGAAAAAAGCTACATGAATTTCAACATTACTTATTCCTTCCCCTTTTCCATCCTTAAACCCATTGAAAAATATTTTAAAAACATGGGATGAGCACAAAATCTCAAAAAGGGATATAAAAATAGAGGAAACTTTTAATTCAATAAAAACATGAAAACCCATGAAATATTTACCTTTATCAATGTTCTTTGAGTAAATGAAATAAAAAAATTTAATAAAAACACACACATGTTTTGATCAGATAAATCTTTAAAAACCCATATTAATAAATTTAAAACTCTTTTTAAGTGACTTAGAGCATATTATCCATTAAACCCTTTCAAAACCCTTTTAATTGGAGTAACATAAAGATGATATCCAATATAATCATTACCTAATTAATTGGAGAAATACTATAACAACCCAAACATTCATTAATGGAAATCCCTCTTGATCTAATTAAACGTCACTTTATATAAAATGTTTATATAAAAATTTCAACTTCTATGGTTTTATGTTTTTGGATTTTAAAATACTATTAAGAATTGTGACCATTTCAAATATAGCCATTGAACATTGATCACATGATTTGTATAAATATAGGGCTTTAACAAATCCAATTTACTCACACAAAGGAAGCGATGTCCACATCCAGTAGACATCACCCATATGAAGCCCATTTATCAAATCTTGGAAAGGAGGTTGGGTATTTGGGCTTTCCTCTTGACCAAGCCCAATCCGATCTTGAATATGTTAAGATCGAGTGGGACCGCCTACGAGAGAAGTAGAAGTTGATAGAGATTACCACCCGAGTAATGTTATCTGAGCCACCCCAAGAGTCTGCCACCATCGCCCACCTTACTCTTCGGTCTTATGCGAGTGTTATAAGAGGATATGTAACATGACCTTAGCACAATGGTTATGTACATTGTTTTTGTATATAATAATGAATATACTTTCATTTTATTATTGTTACCCTGTAAAAATATTTTAAAACACAAATAGTATTTTTAGTTAATATTCAAATAAGAAATATAATTTGATGAATTATTGGATTTTTTAATTAAATAATATTTTAATAAATTATTATTATTATTATAAAATTAATTTTTATTAAATATAAATGATAGTATAATTTTATTAATGCAATTGTAATTTGTATTTAGGTTTGAAATCCATTTTTGTCAAAAACCATGAATTTTCTATAAATGTCAGTTTTTATTTTAAAATAAAAAATTAACATATTTAAAAAAAATTAGATAAAATGAATGTTATTTCTAGAATCGGGATGTCAAAATTATCCAACAGTATATTTTTCATAATTTTCTGAGACAGTGAAATTTTTGGGTAAAAATTAAATACCGTTTAAATATATAATGTGTGTTATGACATCATAATGACCCAATAGTGATGTAATAAAATATTATAAACTTTATGTTCGGAAAATATATGTTTTACCATTAAAATAATGTGATTTTGGGTTTTTTGGATTTATTTTACAAAGATTTAGTGGACCTTTCAAAATTTATTTGACATTTTGTCTTTCGAAATTGTTTTACTTGGGAGTGTGACTCACCTCCACATAAGAAACCCAATTATTTTGAGAATTTAGGACTTTGGCCTTATAAAATATTTTTTTATACTTCTCTTTTCCAAAATACATGGGAAAAAACCATGGGTTGGTTTTTGGTTTGGATTTTTTTAATGTGAGGTGTCCCAAACCTAAATAATAAAGAATTCCCTCAACATTCATATATAAACCCCAAGCTCCCACTTACTCCTCACTAAAATCCTTTGGAGTTCGTCCAACCTCTTCCCTACTCCCTCTATAATCCTCTCAAGGCACCCCAATCTCCCAATAAGCCTCTCTCAATCCTCTCTCAAACCTTTGGAAGCACATTTCCAAGTAAGGGTTTTTTCTTCCTTTCTCATTTTTTCTCCAATATTCTTTAAATTGTTATGCCTTTTTAATTATAATTATAAATGATAGGGTATGGTTTTGAACCTCCCCCATACTTCCCTTTTTTATTTTTTAATTATGATAAACCCCTTTCTATCTCAATTAATACCTCCCTCATACACCCGTTACTATACCGAAATTCCGAAAGGAATTTCTCTCTCCTAATCTACATTCAAGCAATTATTTTGTCTCATGAATATAAATTCCATTAAAATTATTGGGAAATGTATCTATATGACCACATTACTATACATTTCATGTAAATATTATGAGACACCCATTTCTCTCTCATCAACTATTTTTATGAATTCTTACATCATGTCGTTACGCTGCCGAAATTGCACCGATTTTCCAAGCCAATGTCATTGTGCAGTGAATACCATGTCTATTTCTCTATCAAGGGTATTCACATTTATGAACATTTAATTATTGATTATAAAGTTTCATGTATGAATTCCACATTCATTTATCATGGAATAAATAATGATGTTTTATGAATCCATGTTATATGATCCATGTGGCACACTTATGCATGAAATGAAATGTTTAAGAAGGGTGAAACCTTATAGCGCTCCAATGCATTGGGTAAAGTAAAGTATCATGATAAGTCATGTGAAATAGGTGTTGACTCATTATAATTCAATATTAATGAGGGTTTACTTGTGTTTCATGTGAAATGATGGTTTACTCATGCTCCATGTGCAATGAGCCTTGGCTCATGCTAATTCCATGTTAATTTTTGTTGCCACATTTCCCTGTTATGATTATCATGCTTTATTTTGTATCATTTTTGTCAAATATTCTTTAAATTGTCATTCCCTTTTAATTTCAATTATAAATGTTGGGGTATGGTTTCGAACCTACCCCATACTTCCCTCTTTATGTTTGAATGGTGGGAGACCCATTTCTCTCTCATTAAATGCCTCCCACATACACCCGTTACTATGTCGAAATTCCGAAAGGATTTTCTCTCTTCTCAGTTACATTCAAGCAATTATTTTGTATCATGAATGTAATTTCCATTACATTTTTTGGGAAATGTATCTATATGACCCACTTACTTTCCATGTCATGTAAATATTATGATACACCCCTTTATCTCTCATCAACCATTTTTATGAATTCTTACGTCATGCTGTTATGCTACCGAAATTGCACCGATTTTCCAAGGCAATGCCATTATGTAGTTAATACCATTCCCATTTATCTATCAAGGGTATTAACCATTATTCAATTTTACTTATTGATTATAAAGTTTCATGTATGAATTCCACATTCATTTATCATGTAATATATGATGATGTTTTATGAATCCATGTTATATGATCCATGTGGCACACTTATGCATGAAATGAAAGGTTTAAGAAGGGTGCGCCCTTATAGCGCTCCAATGCATTAGGTAAAGTATAGTATCATGATAATTCATGTGCAATGGGTGTTGAATCATTCTAATTAAAGTGCAATGGGGTTTTACTCTTGCTTTATGTGCAATGATTATTTACTCATGCTTCATGTGTAATGAGCCTTTGCTCATGATAATTCCATGTTAAGTGTTGTTTCCACATTTCCATGTTATGATTATCATGATTTTTCATGCCTTTATGTTTATGATTCTCTTGTGATCTATTGATATGCCTATTTTCTAACATTTGTTGTATTCCTCATGTTATTCCATGATTGTTCCCTTACCGGGCTTTATGGAACACCCTTTTCTTATGCATGTCCTCAGGTTATCCCATGCAATGCTAAGTACGAGGGAATGCAGTTGTCATGCAAAGGATGTTTTCAATAAAGAAGTTACATTTCTTGTTTTAAGTTGTTATTTAATGATCCTAATCCCTAAATACACTAGACCTCGTGATCTTCTATGTTGTATCAATTGAATTTTTATGTAATAAATTATGTTTAATTGTGTAATAAATGATCAGGGTTGTCATAGGTGGTATCATAGGATAAGTTTAGTTATTTTTGGTATTAGGATAAGAAAACCCCAGTAAAGCCTTAGATACAAGAGATATAATAATAAAAACATCCATAAGTTTTGGTGAGTATTGAGTAAGTGGTTTATCAAGAAAATACACCTCTGTATGGATACGAGCAGGTAGAGGTGACTCTGGCATAGATGTATCCTATGGGTAAAACCCAAAAACACTAATTTGAGCTAGAATCGAATGAGAACTGGTAGATAAAAATGGTCCTTTCTGCACTCTTGGTTACGACACTCCCAGGTGATATGATTTGGTAAATCCATAAGCTTATTATGAACTATTATTAAGGGAAAAAATTTCCCTACGAATATATGTTAGAAAGTAGATCATGGATAACATAGACTGAAGCCAATAGATTCATATGTTAAGGAAATAAAAGTTATTTATAAATCATCAATATTTTTCTTGTATTACCCTTTATGTGTTACCCCTAACTTTCCTTTTATTCCAGCCAATGGTCGGTAATAGGAGGACTCAGGATAACAATCGATGTGAAGATCAATGTGATGACTGTACTAATGAGATTCCCAATCCAATGGGAGCGGGAATCACGAACTTTGTCAGCTTATCTCTCAGATAACTCAATATTTGAATATAAACATGGGTCAAAAGGAACGTTCAACCCCCAATAAGAAAGAACAAGTCAATATCAAGAGCTTCACGAGACAAAGGAATCCTACTTTAAATGGATAATCCGATCCCTCAATCGCTGAACAATGGATCAAGTCCATTGAAAATATCTTCTCTATCCTTCAATGTTCTGAACAAGAGAAGGCTCTCCTGGCTTCTTATCATATGGAGGGTAAAGATTATCAATGGTGAACGTTGATAAAAAATACAAAGCCTAAGGAGGAGATCTAGGCATTGGAATGGAAGGATTTCCAGAAGATATTTTTCGATAAATATTTTCCACGCACCCTCTCGATTAAGATAAAAAGAGAATTCCTTGACCTCAATGAAAAAGATGAAAAATCTGTTAGATCATATGAGGAAAACTTCACAAGGCTTGCATGGTATGCCTCTAGCTTTGTCATTACCCCCGAATGCACGGTTGATCTCTTCTTTGGTGGGTTGAAACCTAGCCTGTGAAAAGCGCTAGCGATCCGTGCCTTTGACAGCTATGAGGAAATTGTCCGATGTGCCCTCAAGGATGAAATAGAGAATGGAGAATATCAGGGGTATCATGAGGATAAGAATCATAAGGTGGAATTGAATACTGGCGGTTTGATGGATAAATACAATGGTGCTAAGAAGATCCAGCACCCCACTATCCAAAGGTGCAGAAAAAGAACCCCAAAAATTGCCTGAAGGGGACAAGGAAATGCTTTAGGTGTGGAAGAGAAGGGAACCTGGCTATTAACTATCGGAAAGAAAGGCCCATAGCTGTGATAGAGTAGTGGAACACTCTGTTCAAACCTTAATGCATGGTTCATTGATACAACTGAAAGAAACAGGGCATCTTGCAAATCTGTGCCGTAGGTCAAGGGTTTTCGGAGGCAACCAACAACCTCCAAGGCAGCAAGGGCGAGCTTTTTCCATCACTACTGTCGAAGTGAACCTCGAAAAAAAGTGGTGACAAGTATGCTAGTTATTAATTCAATAATAGCGATTGTACTTTTTGATTTAGGTTTTACACATTCTTTTATATCTCGAAAGTTTAGAAGAACAATCACAACACCACCACAAATCATGGTACTGAAGATGTCGGTGAGTACAAAAAATGGGGAAATCATTGCATCCCATGAATATAAATCCTCTCCTATCTTAATATGTGGATTGAACTTCATGAAGAACCTCATCACACTCCCTTTGGTGGAATTTGATGAAATTCTTGGCATAGATTGTCTTTCCTTATATAGAGCCAACATAAATTGCCAAGGGAGGGAAATCACTCTCTATGTGTAGAATCGACCCCCGATTCTTTACAAGTGCAAGGAGGAAGATGAATATTATTTATCTACATCATTTCAAGAGTGGATATTACTGCACTATGATCACACGTATCTATCTTAGATGATTTATTCCATGGATGCAACAATCCTTGAAGACATGCCTACTGTGAGGGAATTCACTGAAGTGTTTCTCGAGGAATTTTCCGGTCTTCCACCTAGAAGAGATGTTGAATTCTCAATTGATCTTATACCTAGGGAATTTCCAATATCCAAGAATCTATATAGAATGGCTGTTGTTGAGCTTTAGGATCTTAAGAAAAAACTACAGGAGAATCTGGACAAAGGGTTTATACGCCTAAGTGCTTCACCATGGGGTGCACCAGTCCACTTCATAAAGAAGAAGGATGGGTCAATGCGTCTTTGCATCTATTATCATGATCTTTAAAAAATCATTATAAAGAAAAAGTATCCTATCCCATGAATTGATGACTTGTTTGATCAGCTGCCTGTGCACAACACTTCTCCAAGGTGGATTTTCGGTTCGGATACTATCAAGTAAGGGTGAAGAAGAAAGATATCCCCAAGACTGATTTTTGTAAAAGATACAGGCACTATGAATTCATAGTAATGACTTTTGGAATCTCTAATTCTCCAACAATATTCATGTAATGGATGAATAGTGTCTTTATATATTACCTCAACAAATTTTTGGTAGCCTTTATAGATGATATTTTAATATACTCCAAAACCAAGGAGGATCATGAGGAGCATCTAAGAACTGTACTAGAGACCTTGCAGAAGGAGAAGCTCTATTCAAAGTACAACAAGTGTGAGTTCTGGTGGAAGGAGGTCTCATTCTTGGGCCATATCATCACATGCAATGGGATATCTATGGATCCCTCCAAAATAGATTCAATTGAGGGATGGTAGAGTACATCATCAGTAACAGATATCCATAGCTTCTTGGGGTTAGCCAGATATTATCGACGATTTGTAAGAAATTTATCACAATTGTCCAACCCTATTACCAAGATAACTCAGAAGGGAGTAAAGTTTTCTTGGAGTGATGAATGAAAACAAAGCTTCAAGGAGTTGAAAAGAAGGCCTATCACTGCGCATATTATCACATTACCCACAAGTGGAGAACTTTTTGTGGTATTCATTGATGCTTTGAAGAAGGGCCTAGGATGTGTGTTGATGAAAAATGACAAATTAATTGCCAATGATTTAAGGCAATTGAAATTTCATGAACATAACTATCAAACACATGACCTCAAGTTGGCTTTAGTGATCTTCGCTTTGAAAATACGAAGGCATCATCTCTTTGGAGAGAAGTGTGAAATATATACGGACCACCAAAGCCTCAAGTATATATTCACACATAAAGAGTTGAAGATGTGACAACTAAGATGGTTAGAGATGATCAAAGACTATAACTACTCCATCCATTACCACTCAGGGAAAGATAACAAGGTGGACAATGACTTAAGTAGAAAGGACCCATCAATTCTATCATTGATGAGAATTGAAAAGGATCCAATCTTCTTAGATTTGATGACGATAGACATGAGAATCATAAAGAAGGGAACATAATCAATACTTTCACAAATGATTGCTCAACCATCACTTTTGGAGAGGTTAAAGGATGCTCAAAAGGATGATGTGGGAATTTAGAAAAAAGTGGAAGCTATTGGAAAAGGGAAATCCTCGGAGTTTAATTTTAAAGAAGAAGGAATTGTGAGATTTGGGAAAAGTCTATGTGTTCCATCAAGTCTGTTGCTGAAGAAGGAACTTTTGGATGACGCACATAGTTAAAATTTCTCTATTCACCCAAGAAACAGAAAGATGTATCGATATCTCCAAGAGAATTATTGGTGGGATAATATGAAGAAGGAGATTTCTGATTATACATCAAAGTGCCTGGTGTGTCAGAAAGTGAAGGGATAGAGGCAGAAGTCTAAGGGGATGATGCAACCATTGCCCATACCATAATGGAAATGGGAGAACATCACCATGGACATTGTCACCGGACTTTCGAAGACATCCAAAGGAAACAATGCAATCTGGGTTGTTGTGGATCGTTTTACAATGGCTGCACACTTCATTTCTATTTGGGAGGATTTCTAATTGGATCAACTGGAACATATATACATATATATATATCAGGTAAGTGGTAAGGCCTCATGGAGTACCACTATCTATTGTGTCTGATCGAGATCCAAGATTCACCTCTATGTTTTGGAAGTGTCTTTAACATGCTCTGAATACTGAACTGAACATCAGTACGACCTATCATCCTCAAAATGATGTCCAATATGAGTGGAATATCCAAAAATTTGAGGACATGTTGAGATCATAATAAATGGACATTAAAGGAGGATGGTATCAACATCTTCCTCTGGTTGAGTTTTCTTATAACAATAGTTTCTACTCAAGAATACATATGGCACCATATGAAGACCTTTATGGGAAAAGGTGAATAACGCCACAGTATTGGGATGAGTTTGGTGAGAGTAAGCTGCTTGGACCAGAAATGGTCTAAGAAATGGTGAAGAAGGTGAAAACCATTCAACAAAATATCAAATCATCCTAGAGTAGACAAAAGAGTTATGCAGATAACTGTCGACAAGGCCTTGAGTTTAAATTTAGAGACATGGTATTTCTATGCATATCTCTATGGAAGAAGGTCATGATTTTTGGAAATAAAGGGAAGTTAAGTCCAAGGTACATCGACCCATTCGGGATTTTTGATCATGTCGGGGTTTTGGGATATCGACTATCACTTCCACATACCATGGACAAAGTACATGATGTCTCTCATGTATCCCTCTTAAAGAAAGTACATACGGAACCCTTCACATGTACGCTCTTCATAGGTGGTAAAGTTATAGGATGATCTTTCTTATGTGGAGCAACCAGTGAAGATCTTAGATCATAGAGAAAAAGTTCTATAAAATAAGACAATGCCCCTCATCAAGGTGTTGTGGCGAAACCACAAGTTTGAAGAAGCGAAATGGGAATCAGAGGAAATGATGAAGCAGATTTACCCACATCTATTTTATTTTGGGAAAAGGAAATTTCAAGGGCGAAATTTCTTAAAGGGGGAAGATTGTAACGACCCACACTTTCATTAATGGAAATCCTTCTTGATCTAATTAAATGTCTCTTTATATAAAATGTTTATATAAAAATGTCAACATATTTGGTTTTATGTTTTTGGATTTTAAAATACCATTAAGAATTGTGACCGTTGCTAATATATCTTTTGAACAATGATCACATTATTAGTATAAATATAGGGCTTTAACAAATCCAATTTACTTAGACAAAGGAAGCGGTGACCTCATCTAGTAGACGTTCCCCATACGAAGCCCATTTGTTAGAGCTCA
Organism: Viscum album; assembly: GCA_963277665.1. Taxonomy (NCBI): domain Eukaryota; kingdom Viridiplantae; phylum Streptophyta; class Magnoliopsida; order Santalales; family Viscaceae; genus Viscum; species Viscum album. The sequence continues at coordinate 823,627,465 of OY728165.1, forward strand.
GAAAGGAGGTTACATTTTTGGGATTTTCTTTTGATGAAGCCTAAGCTGAGATTGAATATGTTAAGATCGAGCGGGACAGACTACGAGAGACGTGGAAGTTGATAGAGATTACCACCCGAGCAATGTTATCCGAGCCACCCCAAGAGTCTGTCACCATCGCACACCTTACTCTTTGGTCTTATGTAGGTGTTATAAGGGGTTATGTAACAAGACCTTAGCATAATGGTTATGTACACTGCTTTTGTATATAATAATGAATATACTTTCATTTTATTATTATTACCTTGTAAATAGTTTTTAAATCACAAATAGTATTTTTAGTTAATGTTCAACTGAGAAATATATTTTGATGAATTAATGGATTTTTGAATTAAATAATATTTTAAAAAAATATTATTATTTTTATTAAATTAATTTTTATTACATATAAATGATTTTATAATTTTATGAATGCAATTTTAATTTTTATTAAGGTTTGAAAGCCATTTTTGTCAAAACCCCTGAATTTTCTATGAATACAGGTTTTTATTTTAAAAGAGAAAATTAACTTTTTTTAAAAAATCTTTATATAAAATGAATATTATTTCTAGAATTAGGATGTTTAAATTATCCAACAATGAATTTTTCATAATTTTCCGAGACAGTCAAAATTTTGGGTAAAAATTAAATACCGTTTAAATATATAATGTGTTTTATGACATCATAATGACCCAATTGTGATGTAATAAAATACTATAAACTTCATGTTCGGAAAATATATGTTTTACCATTAAAATAATGTGATTTTGGGCATGTTTGATTTAATTTACAAAGCTTTAGTTGACCCTTTAAGACATATTAAACATTTTGTCTTTTTAAATTATTTTCCTTGGGAGTGTGACTCACCTACACATAAGAAACCCCATTATTTTAAGAATTTAGGACTTTTTCCTTATAAAATATTGTTTCCCACTTCCCTTTTCCAAAATTCATGGGCAAAAACCATGGTCTGGTTTGTGTTTTGCATTAGTTTAATGTGAGGTGTCCCAAACCTAAATAATAAAGAATTCCCTCACCTTTCCTATATAAACCCACCAATGATCCCACTTCCTCCTCACTCAATGACTTTGGATTTCGTCCAAAATCTACCCACCTCTCTATATAATCTTTATAAGGTGCCCCAAGCTACAAAGAATCCTCTCTCAATCCTCTCTCAAGCCTTTGGAAGTACACTTCCAAGTAAGGGTTTTTCTTCCTTTCTCATTTTTGTCCAATATTCTTTAATTTGTTATGCCCTTTTAATTTCAATTATAAATGCTGGGATATGGTTTATCACATCCACCATAATTCCCTATTTATGTTTTAATTAAAAGAGACCCCTTTCTCTCTCAATAAATGCTCCCATGTACACCCGTTACAATGCCGAAGTTCTGAAAGGAATTTCTCTCTCTTCATCTACATTCTAGAAATTCTTTTGTATCATGAATCTAAATTCCATTACAATTGTTGGGACATGTATCTATAATACCCTCTTACTGTCCATTTCATGTACATATTATGAGACACTCCTTTCTCTCTCATCAACTATTTTTATGAATTCTTATGTCACACCGTTACGCTGTCAAAATTGCACCGATTTTCCAAGCCAATGTCATTGCGTAGTGAATACCATGACCATTTATATATCAAGGGTATTAAACTTTATGCACATTTAATTATTGATTATAAAGTTTCATTTATTAATTATACATTCCTTTATCATGGAATAAATAATTATGTTTTATGAATCCTTGTTATATGATCCATGTGGCACACTTATGCATGAAATGAAATGTTTAAGAAGGGTGTGCCCTTATAGCGCTCCAATGCATTGGGTAAAGTATAGTATCATGTTACATCATGTGAAATGGGTGATGAATCATGATAATTAAAGTTCAATGAGTTTTTAAACGTGCTTCATCTACAATGAGGGTTTATTCATTATCCATGTGCAATGAGCGTTGACTCATTCTAATTCCATGTTAAGTGTTGTTGCCACATTTCAAGGTTATGATTATCTTTCTTTATCATGACTTTATGTTTATGCTTATATTGTGCTCTTTTGATATGCATATTGGCTAACATGTATTGTATTCCTCATGTTATTGCATGTTTATTCCCTTACTGGGCTTTATAGCTCACCATTTTCTTTTGTATGTCCTCAGGTTATCCCATGGAATGCTAAGTACGAGGGAATGTAGTGGTCATGTAAATGAAGTTTTCATTAAAGAAGTTGTATTTCATGTTTTAAGTTGTTATGTAATGATCCTAATCCCCCAATACACTATACCTCTAGATCTTCTATGTTTTATCAAGTGAAGTTTATGTAATAAATTATGTTTAATTGTGTAATAAAAGACCAGGGTTGTCATAAATATAATGGGGATCACCCATCATATAAGATATATCATTCTCAACCATTAACTATAATTGGGATCAACCCTTTATATAATATATATCTATCTCACCTATTTTTCATGAGCTATAATGTAACTTCCCCAACCTGAAAGCCACTAAATTAGTGGCTGAGCCTGAGTTTCCACATGACCACATGCACACTTCCCCATATGCCACATGATACCGACTAGTAGTGAGGTTCTAAAAGAACATGTGGGGAGACTATAACCTCCTTATTAGATCAATCCACAATACATAACAATGAAAAATAAATGAAACAATAGAAAACTACAAAAGCATTAGCATTAACAAACATTCCCAAAACTGGGGAAAGCCCAAAACCAAATAGTAAATTTTCTATGTCTTATCATACAATGTCAAGTGATATAAATCCCAAATTAAATTAAATAGATGAATCCCATAAAATGGTTTATGATACCTATTCTGCTCCCCTAAAACATGCACATCCCTTGTCTAATCAACCGTCTAACATATGAACCTTTCCCTTGCCCCGACCTGTATGTTTGAAGTCTACTCAGGTACCCAATGGCAACCTGATAAATGTGTTAGAACAAATCAGTAGTTCACCAGCAGTGGTGTCTACAAAATATCTAGTCTAAACAGACAGTGCATTCAAGTACTAAATCAATGACAATGTTACAAAAGAAAAATCGTGTTTTATTAGGTAACCTTATTCACTTTAACCATTTTCATAATTTGTTTCATGGGGTAGGAATATACATCATTTATATTAGGGCCAGGACAATCAATTATATGCATAAGAAAGTAAGTCATGTTTCATATAATTATAGGTATAAGATTACACAAAAAAATACAACACACTTACCTTGGAGACTCAGTCTAGGTAGACTTATCAGATGAAATTGTTATGGTCATAGAGCCTCAGTCCACTTACCTAACCCATTAATTTTAGGGGTATGGTTTAGAGCCTCAGTCTAACCCGAACCATGGACGTAGATCCTCAAGTCCAATACCCCAATATTAACATGCCATGTGCATATGATTATTTATCAATTTCTACATATACCATATCATAAATAGTACACACTCAATAAACATAACATTCACATTTCATAATTACTCAACATATAAATATTCATCAAGCCTTAAACCATTAGCGCATTTACCATTTAAATTACATTACAAAATTAAACCATTTCCCTTTCCCATTCCTTTACTTATTAGTAATATTCAACAATTCTCTTACATTACCCCATTTAATTAATTCATCGATTCACATGATTTATATCATTTATGAATTTTAATTACAAACTCATATGCCATTTACCCCATTCAATTTCTTTCATTTACCCCTTTCACATTATACCAAACAATCCCTTATTCCATTTACGACAACAAGACATAACTACCATCAATGCCTCCTTGTAACTGGACCAACATATCAACATATTTATCATGGGATCTATCTCAATATAAATCAATACAATGCTAAAAATTAAAACCTTCCATGTTTCAAAATATTAGAACACCCCAGGGGTGTCTCTAAACTGGTCTAACCAATATCACTGCATCCTATGGGGATCATGAGATATTCCTTCTCCAATGGCCCGAAGGTATTCATTTTTTTATTTATTTTGATAATCCACCTTTCAAGGGGTGAGGAGGAACCCTTACAAGGCCCATAGGCGTAAGTATTACATAGATCATAGGCCTTAGAGGAATTCAATGCCCGTAGGGTTCAAACATTACATACAACCCAGACAAATTATTTGGAACTGCTCCTCCCCATCATCTTCATTGTGAAATCAGTTATCCACCATCACATGGCTATTCGGCTAGGCATTCCCGTGCATGCATAGGCTTTTCCCAATGGCAGGTTCCATACCCTCTCATTCTTGCAATCCATTTAGCTTCTGTTGTAGTGAAATCTCCTTGATCATCCTCCTTGTAGAGCTTGTTCCATGTAGGTTGTCTGGTTTGCATCTTCACTTAAGGTGGCCCGAAGGCCTTGAGGTGGCCCAAAGGCCTTACTGACCTAACGGCCTGGGTGGCCCGAAGGCCTTATAGGACTCAGGGGCCAAATCGGTGGCCCAAAGGCCCAAACAGGGGCATATTCTCAGATGCTACAGTACTAAATAGTGCCTGCTACAGTTCCCGCTACAGTACCTGCTACAGTACTTCACAGTAACGGAGAAGTAATAACACAACCAAACATGAAAAAAATAAACTTTTATTCTATGGGATATAACTTGTAGACCACCTACCTCAATTCTGAAGATGAACACTCGCTTACCTTATCCTTTGACTTGAATTAAATTACCATTCAAAGACCCAACCTAAGATCCCCTAGAAAAAGATGTTTTTAGGGATTCATAAGAAGAAGATAAAATCTACAATCCCTAAGCTTGAAAATAGATAAAAGAGAAGCCTTAGACTCATCCAAAGGTTCGACCGCACCGAAAGACACTCTAAAAGGACTAGAAACAAGAGAGATTGATACTTGGGTAGAATTGTTCATTTCATATCATCAGTAGGGTTGCTAGAGGAGAAATAGGGGAAGAAATTGGGTTTAACACTTAAAATATTGAGGGTAAAATTGGAAAACACCCAATTTTAATTAGGCACACGGTTTGAAAAACTATATGCCAACCGTGCAACAACATCTATCTAAGAGGGTTCAAAGTCACACGCTTACCTAGGGAGACCACATAGTTTATCAAACTGTGTGCCAATCATGCAAAATGCCTTCATCCAAACTGAATGGTTTGGTTTCCACCTTGCATGGTTTACCTAACCATGAACCCCTTATCCTAGCTAGTATGGTTTGGGTGCATGATTTCCACAAACCATTCACCAACTATTTGACATGCATAGGATGGGCTGATTTCCCTTTGTTTAATGTTATGAATCCTTAAGACACCCCGAAGATTGATCACACACCCAAGAAACATTTAATTATCTAATCTTAAGGGATTAAAACTAAAATTTAAACAAAATAAATACATCCACAATGTTCTGGATCTTACAAATACAGGGGATAAACCCTTCATATAATCTATATTAGGATCACCCATGAGATATGATGGGGATCATCCCTTCATATAAGATGTATTAGGATAACCCATTTCATATAATTCTAAATTAACATGAATAAAAAATTTCATCATAAAATGCTTTTGTAACACCCCGTGATTTTATGGTATGTCCCATTTAAATTTAATCACTTCAATAGTTTATATTGCCCACAACATCTAACTTAAACAAACAATGAAATATTATTATGTGATCTTCAAAACCTAGCCATTAGATTAGTGGGTATGGACATAATTAACTAAATTATTAAAATATGGTTTACAAATGTATATATAATGAATTATTTTGTGACCCATTAATTATAAATGAAAATAAAACCCTTTTTTAATTAAAAATAAATCTTTTACTGAAAAACTATTAAAATTCACACAAGTGTGTTTTATAATAATAAAATAAACAAATTAATCTTGTTGGATTATATTAATTAAAAAAATATATAATATATTAAATCTAATTTTTAACATTAAACCTATATTCTTTCTAGATATGATATAAAAATAAATCCATTTTTACATATAAAAATCTATATTTTTCTAAATGTTGTTTTTTCATCTTTTAATGGTGAATTTATTTTAAAAATATATTTGTAAAATTTTAAGAATAATATTTTAAAAAATAAACTTTTTTTTAAAACAATATTTTCAAAATTATCTTAGGGTGAATTTTTTGAATTTTTTTTAAAAGATTGATTTTCTAGTGACTTGTGAAAATACCTGTTTTTACAAAACTCTCAATTTCATTATATTAAAGTCACTTTATGATTTTAATTTTATATAAATCGAGCATAAGAAATATTTAAATATAGATAATATAATAAATTTCATTTTAAACATACTTATGCCTTATTTTGGTATAATTACATTTTTGGGCTTAAAATACATTTTTTAATAAAACTGTTTTTCGTTACATTTTGCGAATTAATTTTAAATTAAATTCTGAATTTTATAGGTTTTTAATTTTGAAAAATGGATGAAATATTTGCATTCATATGGTCCAAATATATTTAATAGGCTCTTTTTATTTTTGACTAATATTAATAGTGACCTTGGTAATTTTTGTTACCATGGTAAAGGGTAAATTGGATAATTTTGGTTAAAAATAAAATTATAAGGACTAGAAAATTACCCTAAAAATTTCCCAAATCTTATTATATGAATTAAATTAGACATTTAACACATAATTTTCTATATTTAATAATTTTATGGACATTCTTATATTATAATTACATAGATAATATTAAAATAAAAGAAAGTAAGAAACTATCACTTTTATTTTTTATAAGTAGAATAATTTTAATATAGGGTTAACCAGAATATATCTTCAATCGTTTTTAAATTTAAAATAATTATATACATTTTGGTAATTTATTTATAATTTTTATTGAATAAATATTTACCTTAAATGCTTGCAAAACACTGATGTATTAATTATTATTTTAATAGAAATATCGAATAAATGTTATTAAAAATATTAAAATAAATATAAATTTAGATAATTAATATGATCAAAGAATTTTATATTTGAAATTTAAAACTTAGGAATATGTTAAAATATTTTCATTCAAATTTTCTTTGTGGTATTGATTTATTTTAAAATTCAAAGTAATGAATAGTGTCAAAATTGACACTAATGAAATTTTAAAATAAATAATATGTAAATAAATGATAAAAAATTAATTAAAATATTAAATTCAGTGAAATGATTAGCATAATATTGAAAATGTTATAAATTATCTATAGATTGGTTATTTTACATTTTATACCAACTATATAAACCCTCAACGAGTAAAACTCCATGTTGTTTCAGTAGGAGTTAAAATATTAAATAAGGGTAAAAATGAAAATACAAGGAAAATAATGTGACCTAAACTTGTTGTCACGACCTGTCCCACAGAGCCCAGACATGACTACCCCAAGCCAGCCTTTTATAGGCCAGAGGATGGCGACTAGCACCTGAAGGCTTTTACCGAACAGGGAAGCCATTTCCATAGAGATCTATACACCCTTAAAAAAGGGAAACTGAAGTAAACAACTAAAAAAAGTATGGTATAACCACTAGAGTAAAGTAAAACCACAAGTAAAACTGTAAACTGAAAACAGTGGGCTAGAATACAAGCCTTAGTAACTAAAAATAATGTAAACATCTGCCGCATCTACCCTAGAGATTTACCTAGAGGGTAGTAGCTGTATGTTTGAAGTCAAAAAAGAGGATCTCAAATGCTCCCATAGTACCAAACTCCACCACATACCGAACCTCCAAAGTTTTCCTCAGAGCGTCAGTAGTCTGCACCAGACACACACATGTGGGAAAAGCCCATGCAGGGGTGAGTATAACAATACCCAGTAGGGGACCCCATTACCCCCGAAGGTCTCCTAGTAATCCAAAAAAGAAAAACATCACAAGAAATATAATAAAGGTAATATCACAAGCATGATCTAAATCATGAAGCACAATGAAAAAGAGACACCTGTAATGACCTAGACCCACCTCGTCCATTACTTTTCCAAAACATAGCTCCACCGAGACTATGGAAACGGTCACAGGGGAACCGGTTATGGTGGCCCCGTGATTGTCGCACACCGGTCTCGGTGGCACCATGATAGTGGCACCGTAAGGGTGGAACCATGTCCCCACCAAGTATCTTCCTTCTTTTACAGTTTCTTACTTTTACCACTCCTACAACACATCTTTTGATGTAAAGATGATTTAATTCCCCCTTTCAAAGCCATTTAAATCCCATAAATAATATCTAAAATCCCCCAAGAGTTTGGCAACATTTAACTTACCAAAACGTGTGGTTTTTTACTCGATGTCACACCCTTCCCCATACCTTCCAGTTCCGCCCCTCTTATGCATTTCCTTATGGTAAAAGAAAACTATTTAACGCATAGCCATTATGACCACCCCTCCGAGGAGAATTGTTAAATGAAAATTAATTCCATCGTGCGTAACTGCCCAACCATGTGGAGAACCACGATCTACCTTTAAAGCTATTCAAATTTCCATATCCCATAATAACTAGATCTCATCCTTATATCACATAGGAATTCCTTATTCTTCTTTATCTTGGGTGGTCTCTTTTTCTTCCTTGTGCGTTTGGAGTTATCCTTCACGAGGCAAGTGGTGAACCTATGCCAGATCCTTTCTGCTCACCCTTAGAGTCCCCAACTTCCTCCCCTGCAAGTTGTGCATCCCCAGTTCTTGGCGAGTGGAGAAGAACTTCGATACTTGATCAACCAATTAGGGATTTTCCTTCGTCTCTCCTTACTATGTATCATGCGGGGTGGGTACGCTACTGTTTCATTGGGAATGGATGAATCCAAACCTTAACAAAGATAATAAAGAGACTATTAAATAATTATGGAGTGAATTTGAAAATGATACTGTACTCTTTTATAATTTCTATATGTTGTGAACTGTACGGGTTTATGCTCATTAAAAATCATGGCCGTTAGTAGTCCTTCCTTGCGCACTAATAAACCCTTGTCTTCTGTGATGATTAAATAACTGTAACATGGAAATTGGTTAATCACCTAAACTTGGTTGATTAAATGGATACCTAGTGAACATAAATCCTTGTGTGGTCACCTCAGTTAACCAAAAGAAAGAAGAACATAATCAATGATGTGTTTGAACCTGGAAGTTTCCCTACTCTATTTTAGTAGTAGGTGTGTTGTTCTTTTTGATTCTTATGGGGCGATGTGGATGAGGATGGGATCCTCTGTTTTGGCACAGTTGTTGGTTGTGAATCTGAAGCTATGTGGGGCTATATGTCGAGGCTTGGTTTGGTTCTAGTACTTTGAGGGATCTCACTGATCCCTTGTTCTTGTGACTTTACAACAGAACCAGGTGCGAATGCTTAAATTGTTGTTTGGCTGTTTCTCTTTCTCTGGATTGTGTTTATGCTTGTTAGTTTCCCAGTGTTGTAGAATTAACTTAAATGGGATTACTTGAATATTAAAACAAGAATGGTTTAAATGGGGAATTTGTTTTGTGATTCAGTTGTGACTTGACAGTGAGTGTTGTGCTTTTCTTTTATGAATGAATAGTAATGAGGGTGTTTGTGCTTAGGTTTTGGAACCCCTAGGTTGGGATGAGTTCTTGTTACCTATACATATATTTTTAGCTTTTATGTTTCTTATTCACGCCCCAACCAAGTTGAGCACTTAGTGCCGAACACCCCCATTTCATGGGGGATGGTGTCTTTCCCAACACTCTTATGAGTGGCTGGTTATTAGCTCCTTTTATGCTCCCTTTCTTGAATAGCCCAAGACTCTTCGGGTAGGTTGTGATGACCTGAGGTCAATTATAGACCAAGATTCTTTAGGCAGGGTAGTTTTGGTGGTTGGTCTAGGTGTCTGCGGGTAGGTTGTTTCCCAAGAGTCTTCGAGATGAGGCCCTGGTGTCTTCAATTGTGCAAGTAGTTATTCTGGACCAGGTGTTTGTGGGTGTGGTTACGCGTGGTGGTTGTGGCCTAGGTTTTTGCGGGCAGGATGGTGGTTGTGGCACAGGTGTGTGTGGGTGAGGTATGGTAGTGGGACTGCAGTGAAAATGGCGGGAGAGGTTCGATGCGTAGGATGTCTTCAATAACCAGTGGGAAAGTGGCGTGAGGTACCCAAATATCGATGTGTTATTATAATACATTACTTGACTTGCGTTATTTGGGGAGTGTGCCTTGGTGAGGCTTGGGTTGATAGTTTTCCTTGCTATGTTCTTTGGTTATCTCTTTTCTCACAGGGCATTAGAATGCCTCCCCACTTGTGTGTGAGAGTCTTTGGTTTTCTTGCTGAGTATACTTGTATTCTCACCCTATGTATATAAAACTGTTTTCAGGTTTCCAGGAGGAATTTAGGGATCGTGCAGGGTCGTACTAGTTCATATGGTGGGATAATTACTGTTGTTGTTTTTCTTTATTTTGGTACTTCTTTTTGGGATTTTCTTTTACTTTTGTATCATTTAATTTTGGAACATGCATATGAGAATGGATTGTTTTGGATTTACCTATACTTTCACTTTTGGTGTTGTTGGGATTTACTATCTTATCTCCCGATCCTATTAAATAAAGAGGGTAATGCCTTCCATCTTGTCTGTGATTCGATACCCTTGGTGATAGTCGTCACTCTAGGACCTTTTGAAGGCAGGTCTTAGGGGTCATTATCTCTCCTTCAACATGAAGAAGGAAGCGTCTGGAAATCTGCTATCCCTTCTCTCATCTTGGTAAAGGATGGTCGTGACAGAATGGTATTAGAGTGAGGTTGAGAGATAGGATAGAGTTCGGAGTTAGGCACAGTGAGGATTGCATGGGGTTGCAGGTCAAAAATGTTGGACAATCTTGGTGCGTGAAATAGGCCAGGGAAGACTGGCTAGGACATGGGATTTTAGGGCCCCCCCATGATCCGATGGAAGGACTCTAGGCCTACCGAATGACCAAATGAGGCTACAGTGATTGCAGGGTAGAGAACCTAGAGAAGGTACATGCATCATAATGACTTGTGTTCTTATGTTTCATGGGTATTTTGGGGATTTAATATGAATAATATGTCTAATAAAATTTAAGAACAATATTCTATACTACTCGGGCTTAGGCATTCCTTGTTTAACTTGTAGCTATGACACCTAGGAGATGACCATGAGTGGTGCGGGTGATCGAGGCCCAGAATGTTGACTTGGATTATCGACAGAGGGATGACCTAGAGAAGAAGGATGATCAGTGGCAAAAGATGCTTCATGTCTTTCAGCAGAAGACCCTCGGGAAGTACGAGGGCATCATCTCTGACGTGGAGACAGAGAGCTGGCTAGAGGAGTTGGTGATATCTTTTGGCTTGATCCGGGCTCCGAAGAAGTACTGGGTTCCTCTGGCTGTAATTTAGATGCGTGGAGCAGCACGTCAGTGGTGGACGCTTTATCTTGGGGAGAAGAGGGAGGCTGAGGTTACGTGGTCTAACTTCGAGAAGGTGTTTCGGGTGGAATTCCTCTCTTCCACGATGAAGTCTGAGAAGAGGTAGGATCTACTCTCCCTCCATCAGGGGAGTATGTCAGTAAGAAAGTTGGGGATCAAGTTCAAGGATCTCCTTCACTTCGCTCCGGACCTTTTTCTGGATGAGGAGTCTTGGACGAGACGTTTAGAGGAGGCACTCCGACCTTCTCTTCAGTATGGCGTTACTCCCTTCACCTTACCGACATACTTGGAGGTCCAGAGGAAGGATGAATTAGTGGAAATTATGAACACACTGGGAGGTATATCGTGAGAGGGAATCCAGTTGGGCTCGTCGAAGGGGAAGGTCGTCAGTAGCAGGCCTCCAGCATCTTGGCCCTCTTGGTTTTGACTAATAGGGAGCAGGCCCCAGTGGTTCCAGTTTCAATCCCCCGGTCCTCGCCCTTTCCTTTCGGGCCTAGGACCGTGGTGCTTCATCTGTGGAAACCATGGGCACCTTTGGAATCAATGCCCGGACTGAGTACAGTACAATGGGGGTTGGCTAGTGCAGCACCCACCCTAGTCGCAACAGTTTCCAGCTAGGCCCTTTCAGCAGCAGCAGCAAGGGAAGCAAGCTCCCACTCCTCCGAGGGCAGGCATTGAAGGAGGAGGCCGACCTCAGGGCGCTCCTCAGGGACCTTGACCAGGGCATGGTTGGGGAGGTGGCCAATAGCTGAGGGGTAGGGGAGCTGGGCGTGGATAGTTACACGTTGCATAGGCAGCAGTTCCAGTAGGGCTGGAAGTCGTTCGAGGTACTATCAGCTTTTCTAGTACTCTTGCATATTCCTTGTTCGATACAGGAGATTCACACTCCTTTGTTGTGCCCAATTTTTCCCGTTCTCTAGGTCTAAATGCTGAGAGACTCCCAGTGCCACTGGTGTTGAGTACACCTGTCAGAGGTCAGACCGACTTGTTTTATGTTTGTCGAGGGTGTATACTGATGATAGGGCCACATAAGTTGATTAGGGATATTCTAATATTGTAGATACATCCATACAATGTCATCCTAGGCACTGAATGGCTATTATCTATATGTGCCATCATTGACTGCTTCCGAGGAAGGATCATGTTTTTAGATTTGGGCGGCCAATGTGTAACTTTCATCGGTGATTAGGGTTGCCATAAAAGCAGCACGTGAGAAGAGCCCCTCCTTTCCTTATTAGCTGAACTATCAGTGGAGTCGGTGGATGTAGAAATGGTAGAAGTCCCAGGGATCATTAGTGAGTTTATGGACGTATTCCCTAAAGAGGTAAAAACTCTACCCCCTCGACATGATGTTGAGTTTGGGATAAACTTGCAACCTTGTTCTCGTCCTATATCGATGGTTCCCTACCAGATGGCTCTTTCTGAGTTGCGGGGGTTGCGGATTCAGATTGGAGATCTGATGAAGAAGGTTTTTGTTCGACCAAGTGCGTCACCATGGGGTGCTCCAGTCTTGTTCGCAAAGAAGGCAGTTGGTGGTCTCAGGCTGTGTATAGTCTACCGGAGACTGAACCAGTTAACTGTCAAGAACCGTTACCCCCTCCCGAGGATAGATGATCTCTTTTACTGACTAAGGGGATCAAGTTGGTTCTCTAAGATCGATCTGCTGTCTGGATATCACCAGTTGAGGGTGAAGGAGGGTGACATCTTGAAGACTGCCTTCAAATGTAGGTATGGGCACTTTGAATTTTTAGTCATACCGTTCAGTGTTACGAATGCACCAACTATGTTCATGGGAGTCATGAACTCTGTCTTCCAGGAATACCCGGATTGGTTCGTAGTCGTTTTTCTTGATGACATCCTGATCTACTCAAGATCAGAGGAGGATCACACTGAGCACCTGAGAATGGATTTATAGGTCTTCCGACATCACCAACTCTATGGGAAGTTGTCCAAGTGAATGTTATGGATGCGAGAAGTGCACTTCCTTGGGCACGTGGTGTCCGAGCGGGGAATAGCAGTGGACACATCGAAGGTCGAGGCAGTTGTTTCTTGGGCAGCGCCTAGGAACGTGGTAGAAGTTCGTAGTTTCCTTGGACTAACAGGCTACTATCGGAGGTTCGTGCCCAACTTCTCCCGAGTTGCAACACCTTTGACAGCTTTGACCAAGAAGGACCGGGATTTCGTGTGGAATGGGTAGTGCGAGACAACCTTCAACTATCTGAAGAAGAAGTTAGTAAGTGCCCCAGTGCCGAGGTTTCTAGAAGAAGGGGTGGTGTACGAGGTGTTCTTTGATTCTTGAGGACAAGGCCTCAGGTGTGTGCTGATGAAATGATAAGGGGTGATCTCTTACGGGTCTAGGAAGTTACGTACCCATGAGAGAAATTACACCACCCACGATCTGGATCTTAAAGCGGTTGTTTTCGCACTAAATCTATGGTGGAATTACCTCATCGGGGAGTGCTTCGTGGTATTCACAGATCACAAAAGCTTGAAGTATATCTTCTCCCAGCGGGACCTGAACTTATGGTAGTGAAGGTGGATGGAGTTACTTTAGGACTACGACTTTGAGATTTCCTACACCTCAGGAAAAGGGAATGTGGTGATCGATGCCTTGAGCAGGAATTCGCAGAAGGATGTGGTTCGAGAGTCGGAAGATGTTTCGAAGGCGATGGAGGAGTTGGCTACCCTAAACCTGAATGCGAGGATGGATGGTGGTAGAGGTTGCCTGTATTTGATGAAAGTACAGTTTTCTCTGTTACGACAGGTAGAGGAGTCTCAATGGGAAGACTTGGAGAGTGAAGTGATGCATGACTAGGATAACCAAGGAAATGCTCCAGAAGGATGGTCGGAGGATGGTCATAATCAGATTATTTTTTGAGGGAAGATGTTTGTCCCAGAGTCAATGAATGAGAGGTTTCTTGGTGAGTTCCAAAACTCACCACTAGCAGTGCACCCAAGAGTTTCCAAGATGTACCAGGGTCTGAGGAGTCAGTTTGGGTGGCCCAGGGTAAAGTGGGAGATGACAGAGTTCGTGGCCAAGTGCTTAGTGTGTCAGCAGGTGAAGACTGAACACCGTATTCTAGGCTGTCTGTTACAACCTTTAGATGTCCCCGAGTGGAAGTGGGACGAAATCTTGATGGATTTCATCACATGAATACCCAAGGTTCAAGGAGGCTGTGATACTATCTGGGTAGTGGTGGAATGGTTGATGGAATCGGCTCACTTTCTGGTGATCAAGGAGTCGGGTGTAGTGGATGCCTTAGCACAGAGATACGTGGATGACGTGGTGCGGTTGCATGGAGTTCTGGGGTCCATAGTCTTGGATAGTGATGCATGGTTTACCTCGCAAGTCTGGAGGGGATTACATCATGCTTTTGGCACCCAACTACGTCTTAGCACTGCTTTCCACCCCCAGACAGATGGATAGATAGAGTGCACCATCCAGACAATGGAGGGTATGCTACGGGCATGTATCCTAGACTTTGGGAGATTGTGGGTGCTACACTTTCCTCTGGTAGAGTTTGCCTACAATAATAGATATCACTCTACCATTGGCTTGGATCCATTCGAAGCTTTGTATGGAAGGCCATGTCGGTCACCTGTGTTCTCAACCAAGGTTGGGGTAGCAGGTGTTCTTGGCCCGGAAGTGGTGTAGAGCACGACGGAGAACATTTAGCTTATATGGGAGAGGATAAACCCGACCCAGGACTGATAGAAATCATATGTTGATAATAGGAGGAGACCCTTAGAGTTCGAGGTTGGGGACCACGTGTTCTTGAAGGTCTCCCCTCGGCGTGGGAAACATAGGTTCGGCAGGGGAAGTAAGCCTTCTCCCAGGTTCGTTGGACCGTTCGAAGTGTTGTGGCGGGTCGGTGAAGTGGATTATCAGCTAGCACAACCACCGCCGCTACTGAGACTGCACGATGTCTTCCTTGTTTCTCATCTTCGACAATATCTACACATCAATTCACACGTCCTCGACTGGGGAAAGCTGGATATTGAGGACAACGTGAGTTTTGTGGAAAGACCAGTGAGGATCGAGGATCGTGAGGATAAGGTGCTATGTGGATGGACCATTCCTTTGGTTTGTGTGTTGTGGAGGCATGGCGGGCTTGAGGAAAGTACCTGGGAACGGGAGACACAGATGAGAGCCCAGTACCCAGAGCTGTTTTGAGTTTTGATCTATTTTTTTGTACTTTTTTGTGATGGAATGATTTACCTTGTTAACTATGGAACATGCAGTTTTCCTTGTTCTATGGATGTGTGTAAAGAGTATTGACTATGGGGATGGGAGGACCTGATACCTAATCAAGATGCATTAAGGTGGATGTGATTAAACCCTTTCGGGCGAGTCAGTGCCACCCAAAGCGGATAATATCTTGACATGGAGGAAGATACTCCCTAACCCATTTGACTGGATAGTTTGACCATCGAATGTTTCCTGGTTACTTGAGGGAGAGGTGTTCCTAGATGTTGATAAGGTTCACTCATGAGAGGTATCTTTTAAGGTGGTTGTTCAGAACCCCTCTTTTCTTCGGTTCTAGTTTTGATTCTCGAGGGTGAGAATAGTTTGAGAGGTATCTGATGTAATGACCCGAACCCCCCTGGTCCATTACTTTTCCAAAACACAGATCCATCAAGATGGTGGCACCGGTCCCAGGGGCACCGGTTACGGTGGCCCCGTGATGGTCACACAATGGTAATGGTGGCACTGTGATGGTTGCGGTGGTGATGGTGGCATCGTGAGGGTGATACCGTGATAGTGGCACTGTGAGGGTGGCACCGTGTCCCCACCAAGTGTCTTCCTTCTTTTCCAGTTTCTGACTTTTCCCGCTCTCGCAACACATCTTTTGACGTAAATATGATTTAATTCCCCCTTCTAGAGACTTTTAAATCCCATAAATAATATATAAAATCCCCCAAGATTCGAGAAACCCTTAACTTACCAAAACATGTGGTTTTTTCCTCGGTGTCACGCCCTTCCCCGTACCTTCCAGTTCCACCCCGGTTACATGTTTCCTTATGGTTAAAGAAAACTGTTTAACGCATATCCGTTATGACCACCCCTCCAAGGAGAATTGTTAAATGAAAATTAATTCCATCATACGTAACTGCCCAACCACGTTGAGAACCACGATCCAAAATTAAAGACATTCAAAATTCCATATCCCGTAACAACGGGATCTCATCCTTATATCGTACAAGAATTCCTTCTTCTTCTTTCTCTGGCCGGTCTCTTTTTCTTCCATCTGCATTTGGAGTTCCCCTTCCTGAGGAATGTGGTGCGCCTATGCCGGATCCTTTTTACTCACCCCTGGAGTCCCCGACTTCCTCCCTTGGAAGTTGCGCATCCCCAGTTCTTGGAGCGTGGAGAAGAACTTCAATCCTTGATCAACCAAGTAGGGATTTTTACTTCATCTCTCCTTACTGTGTATCATGAGGGGTGGGTACACTACTGTTTCTGTGGGAATGGATGAAACTGAACCTTAACAAAGATAATAAATAGACTGTTAAAGAATGATAGGGTGCATTTGACAATTCTGCTATACTCTTTTATAATTTCTATATGTTATGAACTGTATGGGTTTTTGCTCACTGAAAATCATGGCCGTTAGTAGTCCTTCCTTGAGAAATAATGAACCCTTGTCTTCTATGATGATTAGATAACTGTAACATGTAAATTGGTTAATCACCTAAACTCATTTGGTTAAATGGATACCCAATGAACATCAATCCTTGTGTAGTCACCCCGGTTAACCAGCAGAAAGAAGAACCTAATGAATGATGTGTTTGAACCTGGAAGTTTCCCTACTTTGTTTTGGTAGTAGGTGTGTTGTTATGTTTGATGCTTATGGGGGTGATGTGGATGAGCATGGGATCCTCTGTTGTGGCATGGTTGTTGGTTGTGAATCTGAAGCTGTGTGGGGCTGTATCTCGAGGCTTGGTTTGGTTCTAATACTTTGAGGGATCTCACTGATCCCTTGTTGTTGTGACTTTACAATAGAACCAGGTGTGAATGCTTAAATTTATGTTTGGATGTTTCTCTTTCTCTTTCTTTTGGTTATTCTTGTTAGTTTCCTAGCGGTATATAATTAACTTAAATGGGATCACTTGAAAATTAAAATAAGAATGATTTTAACGGGGAATTGGTTTTGGGAATGAGTTGTGACTTGACCATGAGTTATGTGCTTTTATTTTATGAATGAATAGTAATGAGGGTGTTTGTGCATAGGTTTTGGAACCCCTTGGTTGGGATGAGTGCTTGTTACCAATAAATATATTTGTAGTTTTTTTGTTTCTTATTCATGCCCCACCCAAGTTGAGCACTTAGTGTCGAACACCCCCATTTCACGAGGGAGGGTGTTTTTCCCAACACTCTTATGAGTGGATGGTTATTAACTCCTTTTCTGCTCCCTTTCCTGAATAGCCCAGACTCTTCAGGCAAGCTGTGATGGCCTGAGGTCCATTATAGCCCAAGATTCTTCGGGCAGAGTAGTTGTGGTGGTTGGCCCAGGTTTGTGCGGGCAGGTTGTTTCCCAAGAGTCTTCGAGATGAGGCCCAAATGTCTTCGGGCATGGCAGTAGTTGTTCTGTCCCAGGTGTTTGCAGGCATGGTTACTCATGGTGGTTGTGGCCCAGGTGTTTGCGTACGGGATGGTGGTTGTGGACCAGGTGTGTGCGGGTGGGGTATGGCAGTTGGACTGCAGTGAAAATGGCGGTAGAGGTTCGATGCGTAGAATGTCTTCAATAATCTGTGGGAAAGTGGCACGGGGAACCCAAATATCGATGTGCTATTATTATAAATTACTTGACTTGCATTATTTGGGGAGTGTACCTTGGTGAGGCTTGGATGGATAGTTTTCTTTTCTAGGTGCTTTGGTTATCTCTTTTCTCACATGGCATTAGAATGCCCCCTACTTGTGCACGAGAGTCTTCATTTTTCCCTACTGAGTATAGTTGTATGCTCACCCTACATATATAAAACTATTTTCAGGTTTCCAGGAGGACTTCAGGGATCATGCAGGGTCGTACTAGTTCATACATTGGGACAATTTTTCTTGCTATTTTTCTTTCTTTTGGTACTTCTTTTTGGGGTTTTCTTTTACTTTTGTACTATTTACTTTTGGAACATGCATATGAGAATGATTTGTTTTGGCTTTACCTGTACTTCTTTTTTTGGTTTTGTTGGGATTTACTATCTTATCTCATGATCCTATTAAATAAAGAGGGTAATGCCTTCCATATTGTGTGTGATTCTATACCCTTGGTGCTAGTCGCCACTCTGGGACCTATTGAAGGCTGGTCTTAGGGGTCATTATCACTCCTTCCACTTGAATAAGGAAGGGTTTGGAAATTTTCTATCCCTTATCTCATCTTGGTGAAGGCGGGCCGTGACAACATCTCACTGTAATGGTATAAATTCAAGGTTTCTAGGATAGTGATGACTAGCCGTAAATCCAGATTATCCTATCCATAGTAACTCTAACACTGAAACTTATAGGTCCTTGTATGCTGACCTATACTGGTCACTATATGCTGACCCGTATTGGTCGCTGGTGCTGACCCTTCTTGGTCTTTAGATGATAACCCATATTGGTCGCTGGTGCTGACCCGTATTGGTCACTGGTGATGACCTGTATTGGTCGCTCATGCTGACATATCTTGGTCATAGATGCAGAGGTAGGGGTGATCAGTCATTCAACTATATCATCCCATTCTGGAGTTTTTGATGCTGACCAGCATTGGTTGTTCTTCTTCCTCATGTCACAGCTAGCCACTGGATTCCCACATGAAGCACACTTGATCTCTGAAAGACTCTGATCCTCAAGCCATCAGTCCTTTTTCAATTGGCACGAAGTCCTGCTGAAAGCATACCCAAGGGACCACCCGGTCTTAGAGGTCCCAACGTGACAGACGGTTTGTCGATCAGACGCCCAGTCTGTGAGATATGGACACTTTTGTAAAAAGGGAATAGTTGGATTCAAGTCTGATCCAACCTCGGTTGCCTGTCAAACTCCATAAAAAAACACTTAGAGTTCCTTCAATGGACCACCTTGTCTCAAGGGTCCTTATGCCATAGACGACGCATCGTTCGGATGCCCGGTATGGTAGTTACACCCCTTTCCGTGAAATGGGGGTGATCACACCTCAGTCCGGCCCGACTCGGTCGGCCCCACCGGATTATACCTAAAGGGACCACTTTTTAAAAGTGGTACCAACACCACTAAAACCATGTCCAATAGACACCTGATTCTTTTATTAGAGGCATTTATTTATTCGGGGTCCGGTTGGGTCTGGGCCCGGTCCGACTCGGTCAAGCCGTCCCGACGGAATGGGTCCGGAGGTTAAGCTGACCCTGCTCAAGTTTGGCTCGCCCGGTGGGGCTCAGCCCACCCGTGCTGGCCCGTTGGGCCGCGGGTCCAGACCACTGGATGGGTCCGCCCCATTTGGCTGTCCCGCATCCGGACCGATCCTCTTGGAGGCAAACCGCTCCCAACTGACCCCACGGAAGCGATGCCATTTTTTCCGGCTAGCAGGGGACTACCTCACCGTTTCTCCAACTGGCCTAAAGCGGCACAGGGCTGCACCGCCCCCTCCTGCTGCTAGTTGGGCCTGCATGTGTCGTCACTTTCCCATGCAGCCGGCCACCTTTGTCCATCGCATTGTGCGACGGCGCGCCACTTCACCACTGCACACGACTGGTTGTCGTGGGCCTCCTCCAGCCACCACGGGCTGCCGTCAGTACGGCATGTTGACAATTTTTTTTGCAGGCCACCGAACATGCTCCAATGGTCCATTCTTGGTGTCGTCTTCTCTTACGGCTCTTTAAGGATATCATCGTCGTAGCGTGACCCACTATTTCGCGTTGTCATCAAGATGGGAATTGTCCCCCTAAGTTCGCATCAAGAACGAAGTAGCGGAGGGTCTGGACCTTGTTCATTTGGCCCATGCCCTCCACGTTACATGATAGCAAGTGGGAGAGAATTTAATTCATCAAAGACAACTTCAAAATAAACCCCTACCTCAAATTTTGTTGGTGACCACTACAGACAGCGGTTCTTCCACGTTTGAGGGTATGTGGTGGGAGGAGAATCCTCATTGGATGAAGTCATCGGCATTCATCGATCCCAGATTGTTGTCACCCGAGCTTCCGTCCTCCGTCAGTGGATGGCATCATGGTAATTTTCTAGAGTTTTCTAGCTTAGTGAAGCCATTTAAAAACTCATCCCTGAGCCTCATATATATAGGAGGGTAAAAGGGTGAGTAACACACAAAAGAATTTAACGAGGTTCATTAAATGAGTAATTAACATCATTTAATTAACAACGGTGCAATTACCAAATTGATGAGTCAAGATACTTAATGGCTTGACATGTCATCAGTCCCACCAACTCCTATCATCCATTGAAGAAAAGAAAGATAAAATAACAATAAAATTTTTATTTTACTATACTTTAAAAAGTATGAAAACTATCTTTTTCTTCTGACCTACTATAGTCGAAGTGAAGCTTCTCTTAAGTGAATCCCGACACTACATTTTCAACGGTGCCCTCAGATTTTTAATCCAAGAATCAGTTTAAAAGATAGAAAATGCCACCCACACATTTACTAAACGTACCTTAAAAAGTCCAGAAATTCATTCTAGGCACACCAAGCCTCAGAATCACATGCCATAAATTTTCAGACTCATAATAATCCCAAACAAAAAAAATTACATGTAATTTTCTGAGTCATTACACTTGTATAAAAATTATTATATGCAGTTATTTTGAGCCATACTCATCTTATATTTTAAATAAATTATTTTGTTGATATTGGGAATTGAAATTTAATTTATATTAATTTAATATTTAGAGAGTTTCCAAAAGTTCCCCTCAGAACAATTATAGAAGGGAACCTCCTCCCTTATTTATTCGCACCACTTTGAGCCTTCTATATCTTCCAAACCCTAAAAATTTATCTTCTAAGATTCCTTAATTAAGTTATTGAGGTTTTGGTTTTTCCAAAATACCTATCCTAGGTCCATTAAGAGAAGTTATGAAGGAAGTCCACTGAAGAATATGTAATCATATTTACCAAATATTTTAATATTATTTCTTATTATACTTAATATTCATTTGTTGTATCCATGATAGAGTAATAAATATAGTATCATAAATATTCTTATATGTTATTATGATTATATAAAAACTAAATTCCCCTTTTTTCCATCTTATAAAAAACAAAAACACCATGAATGCGTACGTACAACTTACAATGTCCATGGTATGATGTAATTTATTTTTCACAACCACTTTACATTGATGGTTATAATGATGGAAATTATAAATATATATTAGATATATTATATGATATCATTTATTGAGAATTTATATATCATCCACTTCCTTAAAATCTCACCCTTTAATGGAATGGTATCGCCGCTTGTGCGTATTTATGGCCTATTATCTTCACAACGCGATGTTATTATTTTTTTGTTTTTAACATTCAAGAATAATTATAAAACTATATTTAATGATTAAATATGATTTTTATGAAATTAAAATTATTTTGGATATTATGGATTTATATCCAATGAAAAATAACTGAGACATTCATGGAAAATCATACACGAGAAAACAAGAAAATTTACAATTTAAATAATGAAAATAATGGAATATTATTAATGAAAGGGTGATAAGATATTATAAAATAATCACATAAGATATTATAAATATGATTTTTTTCGGTAATAAATTAATATAATTATTTATACCATTATACAAGTGGTTAAAATATGCACTACTAAATGGAAACACGAGTTAATGGTTTCTCATCTCACTTTTTTTTCTGTGAGATATATGCCTTATTCACAACTTATTTCTTTTGTATGGTGTACTGACCCTTTGATATATCATATCATGAATCTTCTTATCTTGATGGTATTAAAGGTTTCATTTTGTGGTTATTAATTTTATAGGGCATATGATTTGATTGATACAAAGTGGTAAGGAAATTCTTAACTCAATTTCCATTCATTGGGTTAAAACATCTACTTTATTGATTATGTCATGCTAAGATTATGTGTGAAATTACTTTTTGTTATATTATGTTGTATATCCACTTATGTAATGTGGATTTAATGAATATAAAATAATCTATTCATTTTATTAACTGGATAAATAATGTTAAATTCGAATCAATTACTCAATATGGATATTTGTTGATAAGGAACATTATTTATTAATTAAATTGATTATTTGATATATGAGGAATTATTTGGACTGGAAGGCACAAATGAGTCTTAGGTATAGATATTATCTCTATGGAGTGGTTTTATAATAAGGTGAATTAGTTAAGTTGGCATTAAATGGTTTTTACACATAATGATTGAACCGTCTTGTGAATGTTCTTGATGCTTGTGGTTCTTGTGCGAGATACATGACATCCAATAATTAATCATTACCTTCAGTATATATACAGTTATTATTATTCATGAGATTATAACTTTGAAAAAGTCTATGGATGCATTAAATCCTTAGTTTATTGATTAAAATGAATGTATTATTAGTTATTTATCTTTCAACATTGATTATTCTTATTGATTCAAGTTATTTTTCATAGTGCTTAAACCTTACTGAGCATTTGAGCTCACCCATTTCTTTTGTTTATTTTTCCCAGCTTTTTAAGAATTTAATTATGATTGATATGAAGGGTTATGATAAGGGTAATAATGGTTTTCTCAAAGAAAACACCTTTTGAATTTTATGTCTAAAATATATTTTGAATTTTAAAAATGTATCTAGTTTACCAAGACTACTAAACTATTCGGTAATTTGGAATTAAATTTCTTGTATCTTAAGCCAATGTAATAAAGTAAGGAACTAGATCCAGAATACTATGGTCTGAGTTGTTACAGTTGGTATCAAAGTAGGTTTAGTAGAAACTTTTGGAATTAGATTTGGAAAAAACATATATTAGGGAGTATAACCCTATGACTCACTTTGTGGGTAAGTCTAAGTATAAGATAACATCATATAAATTTTGTAATGACCATGTATAACCTAGGATAAATATAGGGAATCATATATTGAGAATAATTTTTCAATTTTTTAGACAAAATTAGAATAATATTTAATAGATGACTCTGATTATTATAGTGTGATGCTTACATATTAATTTTTGGTTTTTGTCAAGGGAAATAATAAGAAGGAACTAGTTGAAAATTTAATGTGATAGAAAATGCATTGAAGAAGTATTTCACCAATGGTATTATGTTTAGAATAATCATGAAACATATAAATAATTGTGTTAATTTTGGATGAATGTATATTTTCATTAATTTAATATTTATAGACATCATCATGGGTTTATGAGTTTAATATTTATTGTAAGTTTATATTCCAAAACACCCTTTTATGGTTTTATCTTATAGGAGTTATTCAAGATTAAGGATATTTTGTGAGACATTTTTTGCAAGACAACCCATTGGTTTAGTATTTGAAAATTTTATTTAAGGAATAATTTTTTTACATTTTGTGGACATAAGGTAAATATAACCATTAGTGTTTATATTATCTTTAATTTCATGGTAATTATGGATTATTATATTTTTAGGAATGAAAAATAAAATGTATGAGGTACGTTTTGAGGCTAAATAATTTATTTAATATTTAATATGTTATTGTTATTTTTGAGTATCTTTATCAAATTTTTAATGTAGATTTAGAAAAAGAAAAACCCACTGGTCAGGAGATAATCAATATCGTCCAGAAAGGCCAGGGGTCTTGAACCACAATCGAATGGAGACAAGGGTGTAGTAGGTACCATTGAGTATGTGAAGTCCCTATAAGTATTAAATGTTATTTTTTGTTAAATGATTATATTGATATAGGATAAATTTATTTTACAAACCCAATATAATTAAAGTAAACAGAGTATTTTATAATTTTATTTGACAAATAAGGGTTAAACTCTATTTTAGAGGAATAATATATTTTATTTTGGATTTACGGTGATTCCAGTTATTAATGGAAATTGTTAGCATAGCGAGGAGATTATATGTTTAGGGAATGCAATTTTTTGGATATAAATTATATTTTGTCTTAGAAGACTATGTGATCAAATCCTTATGATATTTTCTTTATTTCAATATTAGGCTATAATATTTATGAAGACATTTAAGGAAACTTATTTATTGAATAATCTACGTTTGATTTTAAATATTACTAATGAATTTTGGATGTTTAAAATAGTTTTACTCCCATGATGGTTTACTAATTTTTGGAATTATCTAACCATATTGGTTTTGGTTAATGTATAAATATAGTAAGAATATATTATTATTATTTTGTGTATTTTTCTGACCATGGAAGTTGATTCCAGTGTGTTCGGAATAAAAAAAATCATACTCATCATTTAGAGAAAAATATGAGGTTGTAGTGGAAATCGATTAAAGAATAAAACTATAATTTCCAAGTAAGTATATTTTCGTAAGTTCTTACTCTAGGTACTAATATAATTACTCAAATTTAGGAAAAGGAGTTTGAAATAAAAACTTTATCATTTTATTCTTCATTCTTAAAAATCAATAGTGCTTTAACCGATTATAGATTTATGGTTTTATAGTTGTTAAATTTCTATTGAACATGTTATCTATCACTCTCTATAAGAAATTGGTAGTTATACATCTATTTTATGTCCATGTTTTCATTTTCAACTAATTTTATCCTATTTAAAAGCATAATTCTGTCTTGACCTTGACAATTTCCTTTCCTTTTTATTAAGAGTTTGTTTTATTAACCCTATTTATGGTGCGGGTTTCCCAAAATTTTTTTTGAAGTATCAAGATTTTATTTCTAAGGTTAAATTTTATATTTTCAGGAAATAATTTACTAAATTAATGGATAATGTGACACCCAAATATTTTATTTTAAATTAAATCTATTTGATAGTTGACATTGCACACAACACCCATCTTAAACTAAAAATGAAATATTATTATGTGATCGTTATAATCTAGCTATTAGAATGGAGGGTATGAACTAGATTAACTAAATTATGAAAATATTATTTACACATGTATATATAATAAATTCTTGGGTGACCAATTAGTTATAATTGAAAATAATACCCTTTAGGAAAATAAACGAAAATCTATTTTTGAAAAACTATTTCAATGCACAAAAGTGTATTTTATACCAATAAAATAAAAACTACTCTTTTTGGATTATATTAATAAAAACTAAATATAATATATTTAATGTAATTTTTAACATTAATCCTATATTCTTTATAGGTATGATATAAAAATTAATCCAATTTTAGGCATAAAAAGCTGTGTTTTTCTAAAGGTTATTTTTTCGCCTTTTTTATGGTGAAATTGTTTTAATACTAAATATTAAAACTTTTATAAATTAAATTTTATAAAATGGATTTTTTTTGAAGATATAAATTTTAAAATTATACTAGGGTGAATTTTTGGAATTTTTCTGAAAAGATTGATTTGTGAGTGAATAATGAAAAATATTGATTTTTATAAAACTATAAAGTTCATTATATTAAAGTATATTTATGCTTTGAATTTTATATAAATGGAAAATAAGAAATATTTAGCTATAAATAATATAATACTTTTCATTTTAATCATCCTTATACCTTATTTCAGTATAAGTACATTTGTGGGCTTAAAATTCATTTTTCAATAAAACTGTTTTTTGGTGAGTTTTGAAGATTCATTTTAAATTAAATTCTAAAACTTATATATTTTTAATTTTCAAAAAAGTATTTCATATTTATATTTATAAGTTAAAAATTTATTAAACAGAGATCCTTTATTTTTTACAAATATAAATAGTAACCATGGTAATTTTTATTACCACAGTAAAGGGTAAATTGGGCAATTTAGGTTAAAAATAAATGGATAAGGTCAAGAAAATTACCCTAAAAATTACCAAAATATTATCGTATGAATTAAATGAGACTATTAACACATAATTTTGGAAATTAAATCTTTTAATGGACACGTTTCCTTGAAAATGACATAGATATTATTAAAATCAAAGAACATGAAAAAAAGTCACACTTTTACTTTTTATAAGCATAATATTTTTAATAAAATGTTATCCAAGATATAACTTCTATAATAAATAGTATTTGGATAGATAAAATAATTATATACATCATTTTAATTAATTAATAAGTTTTATTTAATAAGTAATTACCTTAAATTCTTGCACAATGTTGTTGCAGTAATTATTTTGTTAATGGAAATATCAAATAAATGTTATTGAAAATATAAAAATAAATATAATTTGAGATAATTAATATGATAAATAATTTATATATGACCTTTAAGTATTAGGGATATAATGATATTTTTTAATTTATATTGTTTTCTTGAGTTTTAATAAGTAAAATTAATGAATATTTTCGAAATTGACATTAATGATATTTTAAAATAAATAATATTTTAATAATTGATGTAAAATTCCTAAAATTATTAAATTAATAAAAATGATTTTGAAAATGTTTAAAATGAAAGAAAATATATATTTATGGTTTTTTTCATTTTATAGTAACTATATTAACCCTCAATGTGTAACAATTAATATTGTCACGATAAGAGTTGAAGGGATTAAATAAGGGTTAAAACAAAAAGAGAAGGGTAATAATGTGACCTAAACTTGTCTAAAATTTTTATATGTGAGTATTTAGACCCA
This sequence comes from Viscum album, assembly GCA_963277665.1. NCBI lineage: Eukaryota > Viridiplantae > Streptophyta > Magnoliopsida > Santalales > Viscaceae > Viscum > Viscum album. The sequence goes on from OY728165.1 coordinate 823,654,554, forward strand.
TCATCATATCATATTCAAAATAAATCATTTTTTGTTCCATTTATAATTGAAATTTAATTTTTATTAGTTTAATATTTAAAGAGCTTGTAAAAGTTCCCCTCACCTCAATTATAAATGGGTAACACCTCCCGCACTTTTACACACCAATTTGAGCCGTATATATAAAATAATAATGAAATGTTCCATAATAAAATTCATAAGTTAAGTTATTGAGGTCATGTTTTTTCCAAAAGAGAAGTTATAAAGGAAGTCCGCCAAAGAAGAGGTAATCATCTTAACCGACTCTTTCAAGTTTATTTATTCTTCTAATTCATATTAATGTATTGTTTCCATGATAAAGTAATAAATACATTATCATATACATTATGTGATTCTTTTATGATTATGTAATAACTATACTCCACCTTTTATCCATCTTATAAAATATAAAATCACTATGCATGTGTACGTATGACTTTCCATCCCCACACTCACATTATGTGGATAGTTATAATGATAAAAAAATATAAATATATATGATATATATTACATGATATTATTTATTTATAATTAATATATTATTCACTACATTACCATTTCACTAATTAATGGAATGATATCACTGCTTGTGCGTACGTATGGCCTACCGTCTTTACAACATGATGTGATTCGTTTTTCATGTTAACCATTCAAAAAGGGCTAAAAAACTATATTTAATGACAAAATATGATACTTATAAAATATATACCATTCTAGATATGACGGATCTATATCCTATGTAAAATAACTAAGATATTCATGACAAAATATGATAGGAAAACAATGTAATTAACACCCAAAACAATGAAAATAATGGAATAATATTAATGAATGGGTGATAAGATATTATAAAAGGATCACATAAGATATTATAAATATGATTATGGTTCTGAAATAAATTAATAACATTTTTTAGAACATTATATTGGTGGTTAAGGTATTCACCACTAAAGGGAAGTGTGAGGTAAGATTTTCTCATCTCACTTCTATTTCTGTGAGATATATGCATTATTCACCACTAATTTATTTTTCATAGTGTACTAACCATTTGATATATAATATAATGAATATATTTATATTCTATGTATTCAATGTTTAATTTTATTGTTATTAAGTTTTTTGGGCATATGATTCATCTAATAATAATGTTATAAGGGATTTATTAACTCAATTTCCATTCATTGGGTTAAAACTTATACTTTATTGATTATGTAATGATAAGACTATGTGTTAAATGAATTTCGATTATATTATGTTGTATTTATACTTGTTTATGTTAAATTATAGTGAATACACATAATATATTCATTTGATTAATTGGGAAAATAATGTTAAATTCATATCAATTACTCAATATATATATCTGATGATAAGGAACATTATTTATTACTTAAATAAGTTATTTGATATATGATTAATGATTTAGACTAGAAGAAATGGATGGGTCCTAGTTATATATAAACCCGATTTAAATTGTTAGTCTCATGGTATGGATCAATTAATCTATCATTAAATTGGTTTTACCCATAATTATTAAACCATATTGTGAAAGGTCTTAATAGTAGTGATTCATCTACCTGATACATGACTTCCAAAAACTAAGTATTGCCTTCTTTAAAAATCTATTTATTATTATCAATGATATTTTCACCATGAAAATATATTTTTATAAAGTATATTCTCATTTTATTAATTAAATGACATGTGTTCTTAGTGATTTACCTATCCTTATTGATTATTCTTATTGATGAAAGTTAGATTATGCTATAATTAACTCTCACCGAGAATTTAAGCTCCCCCATTCTTTTTTTTATTTCCCCCTAGGTGGTCAAGATGTTAATTATTATTGATATGACAGGTTAATCTAAGGGGAATAATGGTGTTTTCAAAGAAAATATTTTTTTTATTTTATATATAAAATGAATTTTGAATTTAAAATATGTATGTAGTTTACCATGACTACTAAACTATTCAATCTATTAGGATTTGATTTCTTTTATATTATTATAATATAATAAATTAAGGCACTAGTTCTGGGGTTCTTGGATCTAGGTTCTTACACCATTGAAAAAATCTTTTAAAACCAAATGTAATACACTTTGAGAATAAAAATACCATTTTCATTTAAAAACTCAATACCAAAATACCCAAAATGGAAATGAGTTTTTTTAATTTAATAAATCATTTAATATTTCAAACGATTATAGAAATCAAACAGTAGTTATGTAGTGGAAAAATTCATTATCTTCTTGTATGATAATAATATAACACCCATTTTGTTTTTTTGAAGAGTTCCATATAAAACATGTAAACTTATTTATTTCTGATAACCATTTAAATATAGTAAATAGACATTAAATTAAATCTATAAATCTTTTACATACATATAAAATCATTTTTTAAAAACATGGACGTGGAGTTGAAAGAGAGTTTGAGGTAAAAATATTAAAAAAATATTTTGAAGGAAAAGTCCATTATCATGTAGGAAACACTTGAATCATAAGACCCATGAAATATTAACATTAAAAAAATTAAATATCAATATAATTGATAAATTCATGATATTACATGAAAAATAGGCTGTATATGCACATTATAAAATAATATAGGCGTATGACATAAAAACACTTTAATGAATGAAAATTGAGACGAAGTCCCTTACCCAAATTCTGATTCATCACATGTGTCATTATCTTCCTAAAAAATAAACTTAAGATAATAATTTAATTTCATGAGAAACTTTTTCAAGTTGATTATTTATTTTATTTGACTTATTAATAAGTAATATACAATTACTTAGGTAATTAATTTTATGTTAGATGTTATGACCATATTCTTCTTATGTGTCATAATGACTTTGGTAGGTTAACTATGGTCAAAGTGGTCATTATTCAGAAAAATATAGGATAATTATCCTGAGAAAAAAATTATATTTATAAATAAATTATACTTTTAAAACCAATAATGTAATACTTTAATGAAAAGTGAACTAATGTTACTATCATGGAGACGATATTTCATACATATGCATGAGAAAAATTTCAATTCTTCAATAATAATCATGGAAAGAAGGAAAGTAAAATTTATCTTTTATGAATGATAATTATATTATAAATAACATAATAATTAATTATATATACTTATATATATCATTCTTATGACGTGGTGATGAAAAAGGTAAACTCATGGCTTTGAGGAGGCGGTAGTCCACACGTCCATGAACGATGTTGTCACTTTTCTAGTGACTGAAAATGTAAAAAAGAGAATGTCATATTATACATAGGTAATGATAAATATTTCATTAATGTAGTAATATGTCATTTTTATCACATATATTCATTATATATCTCTTATTAACTTCCATGTAATACGTTAGTTTAAATGAATCACATCACTTCTTGAGGCGGTAGTTCACAGAATACACAAAAGACATTATCGTATCCCTTATGTACAAGAATATAAAAGGGGTATATATGAAATAATGACACAAGTTTTATGATAATGTTAAAATATGTTATATAAAATTTATATCAATCATTATTTATAACTATTAGAAGTGGTAATGGAAATACAAATGACAACGTTTCGTGAGGCACTAGTCCTCTGTACACATGAATGATGATTTCACAACCCATTTGATAGAAATGTGTGTGGGTTTAGGTCATAACTTAACATAAAAAATATAAATATATTCCGGATTCTGAGGTTATTATATAATCATTTTATAAGAATAATTAAAGTATTTTTGGAATTAAATAAAATAAATAATATTGTTGAAGTACATTATCTCTTTTTCAGGTATCTTTCTTTAGTATGAACTAAACCCTTAGTAGGTTGGATTTATACCCAAAATAATAATTATTGGATGAGGTTATATAATTTTGGGATTGATTTTTTCAGGTTTTTGATGATCCAAATGTTTTATATATAACACCCTGAGATTTTGTGAAATATATTTTTCGAATTATTTTAATATTTTTGAGATTTTTTCGTTTCACACAAAACTAAAAGTAGTTTATTTTATACTAAATATCTATGTATGAATTTATTTATATTTTAAAAAGTTTTAATCCACTAAAAAGAACATAATTTTTAGCATTATATAAATGGAACATCATGGTTATCATATATTACACACAAGATTGACTTTCCTCAATAGCTTGCGTAACACGGAATACTGATTTTCACCGACCAATAATATATTATTAAAATGTTATAATTTAATGTAATAATATATAAAATAGACATTAAATTACAGGTTATTAATATTATTAACTATTTTATAAAAATATATGGTTTATAAAAATAAAATATGAATTCATAGTTTACCAATTAGTTAGAAGAGAATATAAAAAATAACTAAATATAAGGGAAAATATTATTGTTTTTTATGGCCACAAAGCTAGTTTACCCTAATAAATTAAATTCACTAGTGAATTATATTAATTTAATATATATAATATTTTTTTATATTCATGCACTAGATTTTATTGACATAAGATATTAAAAAACCCAATTTATGTTGAAAACCCTATACTTTTATTAAGGCATTTTATCACCTTTTAATGGAGAAATCATTTTAAATCAAATTTTGGAAATTTTATAGATTTAATATGTCAAAAATAAACTTAATATTTTAACAAATAACATAAGAGTTAGGTTAGGGTAAATTTTTTGTATTTTTCTGTGGATTTTCATTTTTTAATGAATTGTTATAAATATTGAATTTTAGTTCAAAACTGATTTTTGATATAATTTATTTATTCAGATAAATTATATTTTAAATAGGTTTAAAAGTTTAATTAGATTATATTTTTATAAATAGACCCAATTTAGGTCATGGTAATCAATTTAACTTTGAAATGTAATAAAAAAAAATAGAACTTTTTTAACGTTTTTACTTTAAAAACCCGCATTGTCGACCCGACTATGGATTAATATTTAAATTAATTTCTGCCACTTCCATGATTGGAAAACATAAAAATGGATTCAATATTTTTAATCATAGTAATTTATAATGTCCAATAAGTTCAACATAGTTTTTTACCAAAAATATTAGTGTAAGTAATTAAAATTAATTACATCGATTAAGGTAAAATTAAACTTAACTCAGGAACAAGCCTTAAACATAAAAACCTAAATGACCTAGAAACTATTATAAAATAATTTTTTTGGAAATATTTAGACCCTATAATCACTTTTATTTACCTTTTGACCATTATTTTTGTAACACCCCGAGCTTCCATGGTACGCTTTTCTTTGAATAATACAGTAGCGTGTGTTGTACGCAACTTCGAGTTCTAACACACACCACGACCAATCAAAGTAGCCGTTAGGAATAGTAATATCCACTTTTTGAAATTTTATAAATTTTATCTCTCAAAATGGACTTCATTTTTGGATTCAAAATATCAGAATTAGCCTAGGGTGAAATTTTGGTACTTTTCGGATAACTTTCTTATTTTGATGAATAGTGAAAATTATTAAATTTTAATTAAAACCAACTTTTTTAATCGAAATAATTAATAGTGATAAATTTTGAATTTTTGTCGTTTTAAATTATATTTAGAATATATTTTTACCATTTAATCCAATGTTGGTCATTGGACATAATTTCACATTTAAAGCGGATATAAACAAGTGTCAATCTTTTGATAGTTATTGTTTCTTAAAAACACGCTTTTTGTTTTAACAACAGGAATTAATTTTAAATTAATAAATGAAACTTCTATGTTTTTAATTTGGTAAAATAGACTTCATTATTGAATTCTGAATATCAAAATTATCTTAGGGTAAATTTTTGGTATTTTTCTTAAAACTTTGAATTTTTGATGAATAGTGAAAAACACTGAGTTACTGTTTAAAACATGATTTTTATTTAAATAATTATTTATATTATTTAAATTTATTTTAGTTCAAAATAGATACATAACACCTATATAAATTCAATGTAATTCATTGGAGGCAGTTTATAATAATTTTAGAAATATAAAATTTTTTTTGAACTTTTTCACTCTCTTTTACCCACCTCCTAGGAGAATTTGAAAATTCACATAAAACTTAATTTGATCGCTTCTGTGAGTGGAATTTTGAAAATCCGAGAGACACAATTAATATCAAGGAGTAAAATATGGTTCAATAAGATAAAAATAATTTCTGGTGAATAGTAACTTTTTAATTTTATTTACCACGGTAAAAGTAAATAGTGTAATTAAGGGTAAAAATGATATTATTATTGCCCTAAAACATGTCCTAATTCTATTGGATAAGTTTAATTCGACCAAAAACAACCTTAGGAATAAAATATGACCCATTAGGTCCACTTGGATTAGATTAGGACATTTATTATTATTTAATTCAAAGAAGAGTTAAAAGAGTTAAAATCAAAGTTTAATAACTAATTTTTTTTAATATAGGGTTATACATAAGATAAATTTCCTTATAAATATTCATTATAAATATAAAAAGATTTCCTACATAATGGTATTTTAATTATAATTTTTAAACATTAAGTAATTAAATTTATTTATGACACAATGATGATTCATTAATTACCTTATTAATGAAAGAATCAAACAAATGGTAATATACATATTAAAATAAATATAATTTCAAAGTTTTTATTATATACACGAATTTTTTAAGTGACTATTACATGTTAGGGATGATTCAATTTATCTTTTTCCAAGTATTCAAGTTGTGATGACTTTCAAAAAAAATACCAAATAGTGTCAAAATTGACATAAAAGAGTTTTTAAAACCATTATTATATTATTAATTGATATTAAATTTCTAAAAATATAAGGTTCTGCCAAAGGACTTGTATCATTAGAGGTGTATAATTAATGGACCACTTGGGGGTAACTTGGAGGTATATAGTAAGTTTATTAACTATATAATATAAAAATACAAAGTGACATGGTAAGTGTCAAACTAATTAACCATGATTTAAAACTAAAAGATAAGGTTAATATAATGACCAAAACCTATCTAAAATCTATTGGTTGAAAGTATTTCGACCCATCCCCACCTTAGTATTTGAATAATCCACTTTAGATCCATTAGAAACTGAATATGAATTTATTATAAATTAATACTTTAAGTTTTTCCTAAAGAGCCCCTCCTCCCCCTTATAAAAGGACCCAACTTCTAACCAATTCTTCACACCTTCAAAGCCTTTTGGGTCTGAAAAACCCAGAAAAAAAACTCTCTAAATTTCACTCACTTCAACATAGAGGCCTTATTTTGATCAGAAATCCAACCTAAGGATCCCTTTTGATCAAATCAAAAGGAAGAACCCGAAGAAGAGGTAATGTTTTCACCACCCCTTTCAGGTTCCTTTCTTCTTTAACTTATTCTTTCTTTGTTATTACCATTATAAAATAATAAATCCAGTATCTTATATATAATGTGATGTTATTATAAATATGGTACAACCATATTCAGTATTCTATCCATCTTTTGAATGACATGTCACCATACGTGCGTACGTACGACTTACTATCTCCACGTCGTGGTGTAATTGTTATTCAATAAATTATTATTTGTATGGGTATATTAATGATGTGTAATTCATATAAATAATAAATATAACATGATAATAATACTGTATATATGATATACCATCCAATTATATATTATTTTAATGTCAAAATAATGATATTGTCACTCGTGCATACGTACGGACTACCGTCTCCACGAACGCGATGAGATTCATTATCCATCGTGTCCATTCAAGTATAATTATCATTAGATGATTAAAAATAGTGTTTAAGGACTTGATATCATTATGGATATGAATAATATACAACCTATCCATAAAAAACAAGGATTATGTAACAAAACATATACGAGTAAGTTAACACCCGAAACGACGATAATACTAAGATATTATTAACAAAGCAATGTTTAAAGATCATATATGATATCATATTAATGTATATGATTCTTGTATAATTTAATAACAATTATTTCACCATTATGCAATAGGTTAACCTACCCCCAACCAAGGAAAAGTACAAGGTAAGGGGTTTTCATCTCACTGCTTATTTCCTTGAGATTCATGCCATATTGGCACTATTATCTTTTGTGTGGTGTATGTACTGAATATAATTGTATTCTTTGTGTAATACACTTTAATTTATGTATATTTACATATTCATTGTATGATACCTCTTTCATGGGGTGTATGTTTTATAAGTTACCAAATTGGTAAGGGTTAATTTCACAATCTCCTTATTATCTGAGGTTGTTTTTATGTAAGTATCTACTGGGACATATTTATTATCCATGCCCATGTTTTATGAAAGTGTTTTCAAAGGAATTATTTTTAGGTACTTTTTACTAAAACATCATTTCAAATGTTTTAAATATTTATTCTTATAAATCTTTCTTATTAATGTCCATGTCTTCAAAATGGTTTTTAAGGATTTATTTATATGGACATGAATGTTTTTAAAATGTTAATTCCTTTCAAAAGTTTCAAAGTGGTATGTGAAACTTTGATTAAAAAATGTCTTGAAATGACTTCTTTTCTAAATTGTGTGACTTTTAAATGGTTTCATGAAAAATGGGTATTTCTCTCAAAGAGTATTAAAAATCATTTTCATCTATGTCAAAATTATTTAATGGATTTTAAACTTGTTTTGAGGTTGATTTATCATGATACAAATATTCCATATTGTATTGAAGGTTTTGTGATATGTTTGACTCTGGATGTGTTATTTTTATAACATTCATGGTTTATGGAGAAAGTATTGACATTTCTTATGCTAGTTTTAATACGAATGTTTATGTTATGCTTAATCTTGTTCATATGAGTAATGCATTGGACTTAATATGTGATGGGTGGAGCCCGCTATAGCTCCTCGATGCATCGGTAGGTCTAATGAGACAAACTAGTGTCTTGGAATGAGGCCTTGACAAAATCCTATTTGTAGTCTTGGCACGAGGCCTTGGCAACGTGGTTATGATAGTCTTGCATTATGCATTCCATCATTATGAAAGTGGTTAGGGATATTTCATGTGATTATTTGACTAGTAGAATATCCATGTGAATATGTAAATGGAATTATTTCATTTTATTTTTTCCATATTATGCTGAAGTTGAAGTTTAAAAGGCTTTATATTTAGTTATACATTTCCTTAAATGTTCATGCTTATTTATGAAAGTTTCCGCTATATTGCTTACCCTTACTGAGCATTTGAGCTCACCCCTTTCTATGTTTTATTTTCCCCAGAATTCCAAGAAGTGTATTGTGATTGATATGAAGGGTTAATCTAAGGGAATAATGGCGTTCATAAAGATTATTTATGTTTTTTTGTACGTCTTAATGTAAAAATGTAACATTCATGTATGTAATATATTTTTCCAAGACCACTAAACTAATCAGTCCTTCAGGAATTGATTCCTTGTAATCATACCAATGTATTAAAATAATGCACCGACTCTGGGTAACTGGGGTCGGGGCGTTACAGTTGGAATCAGAGGATGTTTAGCAATAAGCATGGAATTTAGATTTAGATAAACTCTGATTAGAGCACATATCCCTAAGATATAATTTGAGGATTAGTATAGAAGAACTTCCTAGAATTTTGGTATTATAGAGATTTTATGAGTTTTCCAAGAAATACATCCCTATCTGGATACGACCAGGTAGAGGAGGCTCTGGCACAGATGTATCTAGGGGTAAAACCTGAAAACACCGCTTTGAGCTAGACTGGAACGGGAACTGGTGCACAACAACGGGCCTTGCTGTACTCATGGTTACGACATACCCGGGGGATATGCTTAGGATAATTCTAATTTTCTTTACAAACCATTATAAAGGGTTTATGAGTATATACTTCCTCAAAGGAGACATTTTTATGATTATAGATTATAACCATAAACTATTTAATTTATGTTAACTGTTTTACAAGTTTGGGATTAGGTATTGCTATTCATAAACTAATCTAGTGTATGCCATTGTTTAGAAATGGTGCCGAGTTGAAGGAATGAGAACTCCAGCAATGCACATGATCTTAATAGAAAGAAGGATCATATATTTCATGGTCTTAATCTAGAATTTATAAGATAAATAGTCTCCCATGTATTATCATCATATGAAGAAAAAATATCATGTGTATATAAGATAAGTAAAGAGTTTACTGAGTCCTATGGATTTTAAAAGAAACAAGAGAAGAAAAGGATGGAAGAGAGAAATATGGATAAAGGGAAGAGGGAAAAGAAGAATTTTCCCATATGTGATAACTGTGGGAAGAAAAACCTTGGAACTTGCCTGAAAGTAATGGGAGTTTGTTATAAGTGTGGAGGAAAATGGCACCAAGTACGTGACTGCAAGGGTAATAAAATGGTTTCAAATGTACAATGATTAATTTTCAAGGAGTTTGGACACTACGTGAACCTATGTCCTAGTCATTAGACTATGCCACAAATGATGCTATTGGATAATAATCAAGTTATGATACTACCACAGATGAAGAGGAATTATTACAGTTCTTATGTTGATTATGTCATTTGAGTGTTGTATCAACAATTTACTTGTTATAATAATTATGGAGTATATATGGATTGTATTACAGTACTATTTCATTAAGGACTTGAGATTGTGTGGAAAAAAGAAAAGTGACTCAATAACAGGTTAAATTTTTGGAAAATATATGGTTGAGAGAAAGATAAACCATAATATGGTTCTCATACCGAGGTAGTGATTTCAGAATAATACATGATTTATTCGGACAAAAAAAATTGGATATTCTTGACTACCTTGAAACTGATTAATGATTTGTATATTCCATCATTTTTGGGGTTTACAACATTTTTGGATTGAAGGAGTATATCCATTATTCTTTAAGTAATTAGGGATCATGAATGTAATCAATAAGGTTTTATGGTAATTCAGGATGTTGCAGTGTTTTAAAAGAATACATGATGAAGGTGTTCACATGTTATTACGCGGAAAAAAGGATCTTCATTGTTTTTAACTTCTTTATGAATTTTGGACTGAAGTATTTTGGATAGTTCTAGTTTGGATTATTTTTGTATTTCCATAAAAGGACAACCCGGAGGTCGGGCGACAATCCATCACGTCCGATAAGGCCGCGAGACTTGAACCCACAACCGAAGGGCGACAAGGGTGTATCAACTACCACAAACCCACGTGATGTCCTGGATTAAATAATATAGTTTTTTTTTAAAATATCCGGTAGATGAATTATAAATTCATTTTTTGGAACCCTATACGAATTGGAAAAATAGAATATATTTTTTTACGTTCTATTATCTTTTAGAGTGAAAGTTGAGTTTGTGGTAGAAATTAGTTAAAGGATGGAACTCTTCTTGTCAAGAATATATTTTTCTTCTTCTATTATTCTATGAAGAAATTAATTTTTATACTTTATTTAAGGGATCCAAAAACCAAAAATGTGTTATCCAAATACCCTATGTTCTGTTGAACCGATGGTATTTCAAATCATCATAGATTGATGAATTTAAGGACCTCAATTTTAAACTTGTTTGTGATTAATGAACTCAATCACTACCTATAAATATTTAAGTTTTTCCTCCAATTATATGTCTCTAATTTCCACCAATGTTCTCCTAATCGAGATCATAATTTGGTGGTGACCCTTTCATTTCTATTTTCCTCTTATTAAGACTAAATTTTGTTAACCAAATTTCCGATGTGGGTTTTCCCACAAAGAAATTCTCTATTTTCAACCTTTATTTTCGAAGAACAGTATCAAATTGCGAGGATGCAATTTACTGAATTAGGGGAGAATGTAACACCCCAAGCATCCACGATACACTTCTCTTTGAAGAATACAGTAGTGTGTGTTGTACGCAACTTCGAGTTCTAACACACACCATGACCAAACAAAGTAGCCGTTATGAATAGTAATACCCACTTTTTGAAATTTTATAAATTTTATCTCTCAAAATGGACTTCATTTTTCGATTCAGAATATAGTAATTAGCCTAGGGTGAAATTTTGGTACTTTTCGGATAACTTTCATATTTTGATGAATAGTGAAAATTACTAAATTTTAATTAAAAACAACTTTTTTAATAGAAATAATTAATAGTGATAAATTATGAATTGGGTGGTTTTAAATTATATTTATAATATATTTTTACCATTTAATCCAATGTTGGTCATTCGACATAATTTCACATTTAAAGCGGACATAAACAAGTGTCAATCTTTTGATAGTTATTGTTTCTTAAAAACACGCTTTTTTGTTTTAACAACAGTAATTAATTTTAAATTAATAAATGAAACTAATATGTTTTTAATTTGGTAAAATATAATTCATTATTGAATTATTAATATCAAAATTATCTTAGGGTAAATTTTTGGTATTTTTCTTAAAACTTTCAATTTTTGATGAATATTGAAAAACACCGAGTTACTGTTTAAAAACGGATTTATATTAAAATAATTATTTATATTATTTAAATTTATTTTAGTTCAAAATAGATACATAACACCTATATAAATTCAATGTAATTCATTAGAGGTAGTTTATAATAATTTTAGATATATAAAAATTGTATTGAACTTTTTCACTGTCTTTTACCCACCTCCTTGGAGAATTTGTAAATTCACATGAAACTTAATTTTACCACTTCTATGAGAGGAATTTTGAAAATCAGAGAGACATGGTTAACATAAGGGGTAAAATTTGGTTCAATAAGATAAAAATAATTTTTTTTGTGAATAATAACTTTTTAATTTTATTTACCACGGTAAAAAGTAAATAGGGTAATTAATGGTAAAAATGATATTATTATTACGCTAACACATGTCCTAATTCTACTAGATAAGTTTAATTCGACCAAAAACAACCTTAGAAATAAAATATTACCCTTTAGGTCCACTTGGATTATATTAGGACATTTATTATTATTTAATTCAAAGAAGAGTTAAAAGAGTTAAAATCAAAGTTTAATAGCTAAAACAATTTTAATATAGGGTTATACATAAGATAAATTCGATTATAAATGTTCATTAGAAAGATAAAGATATTTAATACATAATGGTATTTTAATTATAATTTTTAGACATTAAATAATGAAATTTATTTATGACACATTGATGATGCAGTAATTACCTTACTAATGAAAGAATCAAATAAATGGTAATATAAATATTAAAATAAATATAATTTCAAAGTTTTTATGACATCCCCGAATTTTATCGGTGACTATGACATGTTATGGCTGATTAAATGTATCTTTTTCTAAGTATTCAAGTTGTGATGACTTTCAAAAAAAAATGCCAAATAGTGTCAAAATTGACATAAAAGAGTTTTTAAAACAAATATTATATTATTAATTGATATTAAATTCATAAAAATCTAAGGTTCAGCCAAAGGACTTGTATCATGATAGGTGTATAATTAATGGACCACTTGGAGGTCTCTTGGAGGTATATTGTACGTTTATTAACTATATAATATAAAAATACAAAGTGACATGATAAGTGTCAAACTAATTAACCAAGAGTTAAAAATAAAAGATAAGGTTAATATAATGACCAAAACCTATCTAAAATCTATCAGTTGAAAGGATTTCGACCCATACCCACCTTAGGATTTGAATAATATACTTTGGATCCATTAGAAACTGAATATAAATTTATTATAAATTAATACTTTAAGTTTTTCCTAAAGAGCCCCTCCCCCCCTTATAAAAGGACCCAACTTCTAACCAATTCTTCACACCATAAAAGCCTTTTGGTTCGGCCAAAACCTGAACAAATACTCTCTAAAATTACCTCAATTCAACCTAGAGGCCTTAGTTTGATCAGAAATCCAACCTATGAGCCCCATTGATCAAATCAAAAGGAAGAACCCGAAGAAGAGGTAATGTTTTCAAAACCCCCTTTCAAGTTCATTTCTTCTTTAACTTCTTCTTTCTTTGTTATTACCATTATAAAATAATAACTCCAGTATCTTATATATACTATGATGTTATTATAAATATGGTACAACCATATTCAGTATTCTATCCATTCTTTGAATGACATGTCACCATACGTGCGTACGTACGGCTTACCATCTCCACGCCGTGGTGTAATTGTTATTCAATAAATTATTATTTGGATGGGTATAATAATTTTGTGTAATTCATGTAAATAATAAATATAACATGATAATAATCCTATATATATGATATACCATCCAATTATATATTATTTTAATATCAAAAGAATGATATTGTCGTTCGTGCATACGGACGGACTACCGTCTCCACGAACACGATGAGATTCATTATCCATTGTGTCCATTAATGTATAATTATCATTTTATGATTAAAAATAGTGTTTAAGGACTTGATATAATTCTGTATATGAATAAGATACAACCTATCCATAACAAACACGACTTATGTAACAAAACATATACGAGTAAGTTAACACTCGAAACTACGATAATGCTAAGATATTATTAACAAAGCAATGTTAAAAGATCATATATGATATCATATTAATGTATATTATTCTTGTATAATTTAATAACAATTATTTCACCATAATACATGAGGTTAACCTACCCCCAACCAAGGAAAAGTACAAGGTACGGGGTTTTCATCTCACTCCTTATTCTCGTGAGATTCATGCCATATTGCCACTATTACCTTTTGTGTGGTGTATGTACTTCCTATAATTGTAATCTTTGTGTAATACAATTTAATTTATGTGTATTTACACATTCATTGTATGATACCTCTTTCATGGGGCGTATTTTTCGTAAGTTACCAAATTGGTAAGGGTTAATTTCACAACCTCCTTATTATCCGAGGTTGTTTTTACGTAAGTATCTACTGGGACATATTTATTATCCATGTCCATGTTTTATGAAAGAGTTTTCAAAGGAATTATTTTTAGGGACTTTTTACTAAAACATCATTTCAAAAGTTTTAAATATTTATTCTTCTAAATATTTCTCTTTAATGTCCATGTCTTTAAAATGGTTTTTAAGGATTTATTTATATGGACATGAATGTTTTTAAAATGTTAATTCCTTTCAAAAGTTTCAAAGTGGTATGGGATAATTTGATTCAAAAATGTCTTTAAATGAATTATTTTCTAAATTGTGTGACTTTTAAATGGTTTCATGAAAAAGGGGTATTTCTCTCAAAGAGTTTTACAAATCATTTTCATCTATGTCAAAATTCTTTAATGGATTTTAAACTTGTTTTGAAGTTGATTTATCATGATAAAAATCTTCCATATTGTATTGAAGGTTTTGTGATATGTTTGACTATGGATGTGTTATTTTTATACCATTCATGGTTTATAGAGAAAGTATTTACATTTCGTATGCTAGTTTTAATACGAATGTTTAGGTTATGCTTAAAACTGTTCATATGAGGAATGCATTGGACTTAATATGTGATGGGTAGAGCTCGTTATAGCTCCTCGATGCATCGGTAGGTCTAATGAGACAAACTAGTGTCTTGTCATGAGGCCTTGAAAAAATCTTATTTGTAGTCTTTGCATGAGGCCTTGGCTACGTGGTTATGATAGTCTGGAATTATGCATTCCATCTTTATGAAAGTGGTTAGTGATATTTCATGTGATTATTCGACTAGTAGAATATCCATGTGAATAAGTAAATGAAATTATTTCATTTCATTTTTTCCATATTATGCTGAAGTTCAAGTTTAAAAGGCTTTTTCTTTAGTTATACATTGCCTTAAATGATTATGCTTATTTATGAAAGTTTCTGCTGTATTTCTTACCCTTACTGAGCGTTTGAGATCACCCATTTCTAGGTTTTATTTTTTCCTAGGATTCCAAGAAGTGTATTGTGATTGATATGCAGGGTTAAGGGAAGGGAATAATGGCATTCATAAAGATTATTTATGTTGTTTTGTATGTCTTAAAGTGAAAATGTAACATTCATGTATGTAATCTATTTTTCCAAGACTGCTAAACTAATTGATCCTTCGGGACTTGATTCCTTGTAATCATGCCACTGTATGAAAATAACTCACTGACCCTAGGTAACTGGGGTCTGGGCATTACAATTTTATCCACATTCTATGAGAAAAACGTGGGTATAATTCCCTTTCAAAAATTTTACAAGAGCGCCACTTCTCCTCCACTATAAAAAGGTCTCCTATCCTCCCACTTCATCACACCTCTCATGCCACTTTGGATAGACTAACATCTTCCAAAATATCTCCTTTAAATCCCTTCCCTAATCCTAGAATACGCCCCATTGGATAGACATAATTCCATGGAATCCCTTTGGTGTAAACCGAAAGAAGTTACCTAAATAAGAGAGGTAACATTCTCCCTCAAGTACTTTTATTTAATTTCCATTCTATACCCACTAAAATATTATGATTACATGATTGTATAAGAATAGTATAATAAATATTATATTATGTTTTTATGATAAGGTTTATACCTAAACTTACACACACTTCTATCTATTGGGTAATGAACATATTATTTACGTGTATGGAGAATTACCGTCTCACAAAATGATGATTGCCCATTTTTTGTTTACCGCAACTAATGAGGGAAATTATGATAGAAACTATATTTATATATGATTTATATGATATTTATAATTTATTTTATGATTCTCTAATTTTAATTTAGAACATACCTTTATTCTTTAAATCTTGTAAAAATACGATAACTTCTTCTAAGGAAGTATGGACTATCGCCCCCTTAAAGATATGTGATTTGTTCACCCACTAAATTCAATGTATTGAGGATGTGTTTAGATAAATTATATGATATATATGACATAATAATTATAATATAATGATATTATATAAATGTATAAATATATTTCATTTTAATTATTTCTTTCAATACGATAATAAAACAGAAACTATGTTAATGCGTACGTATAACCTACCGCCTCGATGAATGGTGTATTCCATTTCATACATTTATATTCCATAGATTATTTTAATAATAATATATTTAATATAAATTATATTTTTATCATGGTTTACATTATTTATATAACGATATATGTATAAGGACCAAAGATATAACAAATGATGACACAAGTAAAAAACCAAGCGAATATTACCTGAAGTATAATCTTAAATTGTTAACAATAGGGTAATATAAATTCATAATAAAAACATATATGGTATTAAATATAATATTATGGTTATATAAAATATATATAATTAACCATCATTTATTATTTAGGTGGTATGAATGAGTACAACGAGAGTCAAGACACAAGGTAAAGGAATTTGATCTCACTTTTTATTTCCGTGCGATACATGCTTTATTAACTACCCATTCCTTTTCTGTGGTGTATATACTACACATAGATATATTATATGATTATTATATTTAATTTATTGTTATTTACATATCCATTTGATGATATTTCCTTCATGGGTATTATTTTTCGACATTCAAAAAAGTGATAAATCAATTTTGTCTCTGTTTTCCTTCTTTGAGACACATGCCATGTTATGAACCTATATTTTTCCATGAGGTGTATAAGTTGTATTTAACATGTTATATCATGAATATAATTATTTTCAAGATATTTTAAGCTTTTTTTTAATTTCATTTTCTTACATGGGTAGTATAGTTTAGAGTTACTATGTAGTAAGAGTTTATTGAAACAATCTCATCACTTCTTGAGATTATTTATGATTATGATTCCGTTGATGAAATATTATGATCCATATCTTAAGAAATATTGTGAATTTTATTCTCATATGGTTATTCACTATATCTTCATGTAGGTTTACCATTTTCTCACTCTTTTTTATATTATATATTTAATAAACTGTTTTTAGGAAATATCGACTTTACCCTCTCTTCAGTCGGAAATCTATGTTTCTTCAAATCCATGTCATCGAAATTTTTTCAAAAAATTTTCTATTATTACCCTATTATATTTAAATGAAAAATTTACCCATGTTTTAAATTTTTAAACAAAATTATTTTTAATAAGAATCTTCTTGTCATTTTCTGGTCAAGGAACCTTTCTAAACATTTTATGATGTAAAAAATGAATATTCGATGTGTATAGATTTATCCACCATCATGACAGGAAATCCCTTAAATATTATTTTAAAAGATTAAAGGTTAATTTTTTAAGGAAAATAATTTTCTAATATTCTAGAAACTAATTGTTTGAAATCATTTTAAAATAAATGGTTATCGAAATGTTTTTAATCTTTATTTATAAGTTTTCAAAGTATTTCTAATAAAAATGGGGTTCAAATTGTTTTAAAGATTATTTTATAAGTTTTCAAGGAAAATGGTTTTAAAAATGTTTTCAAACTATCATTATAATATTTCAAGTATTTTTTTTAAAAAAAAAATTTAAAAGGTTTTCTGTTTTAAAGTGCATTTTTCAGAGAAGAATGAAAATTTTCCTCGATAAGTGTTTTTAAAATATATTTCAAAATTGTTTTCCAAGTAAGATGTCATACATTGATCCAAAGGTTCCACAGTTAATATGATTTTGAATCCTGATTATTTTCACAGGTTATGATTTAATGAAATGACTAGGAAACCTATATATTTTCCATATGTTATGATGTGATAAAATGTTAATGATGCCCATTTCATATTTTGGGCTATGATTTTTGTCTATGAAACCCATCTATTTTTATGGGTCATGATATGATACAATTTTTGTTATCCTTTGGAACATGTATGTATGATTTTATTATATAATGGGTGGGAATGATATCTCCCTCTAATGCATTTGGTAATGATAAATGGTATATGATATCAAATGGTGAACGAGTTATAAAAAAATCCCAAAAACAAGAAGGTAAATGGGTTGTAGTGAAATCCAGAAAATAGGAAGGTACATGAGTTGTATACCAAGCCTAGAAGAATGAGGGTTCATGGGCTATATCCCAATAATGAAAATAAGTGGGTATACGGGTTGTTATCCCAAGCCCAAAGCAGGTACACAGGTTGTAAACAAAGCCTATCATGTTATGAAGGTCTTGGTAAGTAGCCTTGAGATTGGATTTCCTATATTTATGTATATTCCACAATTACATGTGTTACTTATATGTTATGATTTCATGGATTATGCTCTTGACTCCCTTATTATTTGTGTCTTATTATCTATCTATCTTTATTAAATGATTTATGTTTATGATCTTTGAAATATACTGAATGATCTTATAATGTTATGATCACATTCTCATACCCACGTGCTCATGATTATGCTTACATATCTCCCTTTTTACCCTTACTAATCTTATGAGATCACCCATTTTTATGTTTTCTTCCCTAGGTTATAAAGAAATATTTTTTGTAAGATATGTCTAATAGGGGTTCTAGTCTTGGAGAACCTAATGGGTGATAATGTAACTCACCCATGTACGAGTGTTTATTTTTTAGGTTTCCAAAGGAACTAAACTAATATGATATTTTGGAATCTATTTTTATAATGTTATAATTATTCTACAAAAGTAATGTACTGTCCATGTACATTAAGAATAATTTATAATAGTTGGAATCAGAGAAAAAATTTAGTTTACCTTTGGAAACTAGGATGAGAAAACTTTAGTGATAACTTTAAGGACCTTTCTAAGGATAAGTAAATGTAGAGGAAAATGTCATGGAATTTCAGTTAAGGATAGAGTGAGTGGTTTCCTAGAAATACATCCCTATCTAGATACTAAAAGTGGATATAGTTCTAGAATATATGTACCTAGGTGTAAGAACTCTGAAAAAATGTCCCGTGCCTGACGTGGGGTAATCTGGTAAACAAAAATGGGACTTGTTGCACACCTTGTTTGACACTACTAGGGGATATGCTTTATGAATTCATAAGCTCTTCAAGAACCATAATGAAGGATTTAAAAATATGTAGTTTATGAATAACATATGGTAAAACTGGGGTGTCATAGATTAAGGAAGGTATCATAATTTAGATATCCTGTAAGTTTTTTTCATGATTATTTAATTCCTTACTATGAAAAATGTTTCTTACTATATGTTTGTGGTTTTAGTTGATGGATGAAACCTAAATGAACCACACTAATGATGAATGTGATGGAAAATGAAGAGAATATTCTCTTGAGAATCTAAAAGCTATGGGAGATGGGATAAAAAACCTCATTCCTATGATCACAAAAGTTTATCAAGATATGAACTATTCTGATATTGCAAATGATAAAAGTAGGTAAAAAAATCTTGTTGATTTCTTCATAAGGAAATGTACACATTACTTAAGTGGGTCTTCTAATCCACCTGTTGCTGAATAATAGATCAATACCACTGAAAATATATTCCCCATTCTCCAGTGTTCAGTACATGAGAAAGTGATTCTGGGGGTATATCAGATGGAAGGTAAAGTAGACTAGTGGTGGAATATAATTAAGAATATGAATAAATAAGATGAAATTGAATCCATATATTGGTAAGAGTTTAAGAAATTATTCTTTTATAGGTATTTTCCTCATGTCCTTCATACGAAGTTTGGAAATGAGTTCCTTGAGTTGAGGC
The DNA here is from genome assembly GCA_963277665.1 of Viscum album. Taxonomy (NCBI): domain Eukaryota; kingdom Viridiplantae; phylum Streptophyta; class Magnoliopsida; order Santalales; family Viscaceae; genus Viscum; species Viscum album. Next base: position 823,675,055 of record OY728165.1, read on the forward strand.
AAAAGGATAATGAATCCATTAGTACCTTTGTGGATAATTTCACAAGACTTGTGAGGTATGTTTCTCAAATTATCATCCAAGTATAAAGTAAGCTTTATAGGCTCTTTAGTGTCTTAAAGCCAAGTATTAGAAGGGTTTTGGTCATAAGATACTTTATTAGCTATGAATATATTGTGTGTTGTTGAATCAAAGTTGAAAAAGAGGTTGGAAATATATATAAATCTCAGGATTTTAACAAGAAGAGGAATATAGAGTTTTAAGGACAATGTAAAAACCATTGAGATAAGAGGATGATCCTTACTTTATTATCTAAGTGTGGAAAGAAGCATAGAGGGGATTTTATTATTGGTAAATTAAATGTTTTAAGTGTGGAAATGAAGGAAATCGAGCAGCTGAATTCCAAAGTAATTGGAAAAATATATTTAATGAGGTAAATGAGGAGAAAAATCCACCGAATAAACCTCCCACACTTTATCATTTATATTGCAGCGATTTTAGGAATTTTGAAAAAAAGATCCCAAATCCAAGGGTTAATAATTGCTACTAGAACCAATAACCTCTGAAGAAAAATGAAAAAATGAAATCATATACAATCACAATAGATAAAGTGAACCATAATAATTTTGGAACTTCATAGTGAGGAATTTCTTGGAGGGATTTTTTAAATAAAATCCCTATAATAATCTTGTTGTTCATCTTTTAGTGAAGTTTCATGTGATTATATCCCTCTACGTGGATTTTTTAATAATAAAATCACATTTAATGTTCTATTAGTGAAAGGATAAACCCATGTATCCAATAAAAATGTTTTTAGTATAAGATAAGAGCATATTTAAGGAAGAAATGGTGAATTATATTTTAGAAGGGTTATAAGGTTAACCATTTAGGGAAATTTTATGTTAAACTTTGAATAAAGTTTTTGAGATTAAAGTATTGTATCACCACACCCAGATTTATTCATATTGTATAGTTTGTTCTAAACACTCGGTGTTTTTGGTAACTAAATAAAGCTGGGATGACTGATCACGGATCTCATGATTTGTTTGGACTACAAAAATGAAAAATTCTCCTTCATTTCTTAGGATAAGAGATAAAGTAAAAATATATCAATGAAAAAATAAAGGGTGTGATTATACCTATGAAAGGAAATGAAATAAAGTAAGTATAACTTCTGAAGATAATATTTCAACCTTAGGGAAAGGATCATGGAACCGAAAAGGTTATCTGAGTACCTTATTTTACAATGAATCAAATGGTCCCTTAGATTTTTATAGATTTACAACATTGCGATTGTTAACATATTCCTTACTAGGTTCTCTATCATTATACTCTAGAAATTGATATTTATATTTCTCTTCTATTTCCATGTTTTCACTTTCCACCTATGATATTCTACATGGAAACCCAACTATGTGTTACTCTAGGAAACAATTATGGATACAAATTTCTTTTTTAAAGAATGTTTATTGTTCATTTATATGATGTGGGTTTCAATTAAAAGAACATAAAAGTATTAAAACTTCGATAACCCAGATTAATTTTGAGGGATAAATTAATTTTAAGTGGGTATAATGTAACACCTCGATATTTTTGGAAATATTTTTTTTCTAATTAATTTTATCTTTTTGTGATTTTGAATTTCACAAAACACTAAAAATAGTTTATTTCATATTAACTAAATATGGCTGGATTGAGTTATACACAAAACCAACTTATTATGAACTACATGAAACATAATTTCTAACATTCTATACATAGAACACTGAGGTTATCATACATTACATGCAACATTTAGTTTCCTTTATGTCTTTCTTAACACACAATACTGATTTTTAACAAATAATAATATTTTATTAAAATGTTATCATTTAATATAATAAGATATAACCTAGCCATTAAATAATAAATTATGAACAATTTTAACTAATTTATGAAAATATATGGTTTAAAAAAATATAAGATGAATTTTTATGTTACTAATTAATTATAAATGAATAAGAAAATAGATTGAATATAAAGGAAAATGTTATTTTTTTTATGGAAACAAAGCCTTTTTACCATAATAAATCAAATTAATTACTGTGTGACATTAATTTAATATAAATAATCATTTTTTTGATATTAATCCAATTTATTTCACATACATATGATATGAACAAACCAAATTTATGCATAAAAACCTATACTTTTATTACGGCATTTTTACCAACTTTTAATGGTGAACCCATTTTAGATCCAATAATTGAAGATTTTATAGATTTAATATATAAAAATAAACTTCATATTTGAATGTGTAACATAATAGTTATGCTATGGTAAATTGTTTGATATTTTTCTATGAAGTTTCATTTTTTAATTAATAGTGAAAAATATTTAATTTTAGTTTAAAATTGATTTCTCATCTTATTTATTTATATGGGTAAATTAAATTTTATTTTATTTTCAAGGAATAATTAGTTTGTTTTTCAATAAACCAAATTTAGATCATGGGAATAAATTTCAATTTAAAATTTAATATAAAAAATAGCAAACTTTTGAATGATTTAACTTTAAAAACCCGCATTATCAACCCAATTATGGGATTAAATTTATATTAATTTCTTCCAATTATGTGATTGGAATTTGAAAAAATGGATTCCATATATGGACTAAAAATAATTTATAATTTATAATAATATCAAATCGTTTTTGACCAAAAATATTATTGAAAGAAATTAAAATTAATTACATGAATTAAGGTAAAATTATACTTAACTAAGGTCTAAACCTTTTACTTAACTATCTAAATGATCTAAAACTTGTCGAAAATTCATTGGATGGAATTATTTAGACCCTGTAATATATTTTAGATACTTTTTACAAATATTGGATCCAATTTCAATGGTAAAAACTAGGGTGTAATTCCCTTTCCCAAAATTTAATAGAGTTGCGCTCCTCCTCCATTATAAAAAGGCCACCTCTCCTTCTTCCTCACACATGTCTATAAACTTTGGATATGACTAGATATTTCCAAATATATCTTAAAAATCACTCCCCTAATCTTATAAGTATCTCATTGGGTAGATATCATTTCAAGGAATCCCTTTGGTGCAAATCAAAATAAGTTACCTGAATAAGAGGTGACATTCTTCACCAAGTTCTTTTATTTTTTTTCCATTATCCACACCCTAAAATCTTATTATTACATTATTGTATAAAATAATCAGTATAATAAATATAATAGTATGTTTTATGATATGGTTTTGAACTAAACTTACATACAATTCCATCTAATGGGTAATGAACGTACTATTTATGTGTACGAAAAACTATCGCCTCATGAAACGATGATTGCTCTTTTTTCCTTTACCGCCACTCACGGTGGAAATTATGATGAAAAATATATTCATATATTTATATATGATATATATTATATTTATAATTTATTTATTCATTTTTAATTTTTATTTAGAACATAACTCTATGATTTCTATCTTGTGTAAATATGATAATTTCGTTCGTGTAAGTGTTGACTACCGCCCCTCAGATCTATGTGATTCATTGACACACTAAATGGAATGTATTAAGGATGTGTTTAGTGAAATTATATGATATATATAACATAATAATTATAATTTAATGATATTATAAAAATATTTATGTCATGTTATTTCTTTCTTTCAATACGATAATAAAATAAAAAACACTGTTCATGAGTATATACGGCCTAACGTATCCATGAACTGTGTATTCTATTTCATAATTATATATTATATAGATTATTATAAAAAATATATAATGAATATCAATGATATTTATATCATGGTTTACATTCTATAAATCATGATATATCTATAAAGACCAAGGATATAATAAATTATGAAACAAGTGGAAAAAAAGAGAATATTACTTGAAGAATAAGCTTAAATTTTTAACAAGAGGGTAATATAAAGTCATAATAAAACCATATATGATCTTATATATAATAATATGATTATATAAATTTTTTTTAATAAAATGAAATTTATTATATAGGAGGTCTGAATGAGTACAAAGAGAGTTAAGACAAAAGGTAAGTGAATTTCATATCACTCTTTATTTCTATGAGATACATGATTTATTGACCACCCATTCCATTTGTGTGGTGTATATACTACCCATAGATGTATTCTATGATTCTTAAAATTAAATTTATGGGTATTTATATATATTTTTTATGATCTTTCTTACATGGGGTTTATGTTTCAAAAGTTACCAAATAGATAAAGTAATTCTATCTAAATTTTTCATCCTTGAGACACATGCCATGTTATACACCTATATTTTTCAATGAGGTGTATAAAATGAATTTATCTTGTTTTATGATGAATATAATTATTTTCATGATGTTTTAAGCTTATTTTAATTTCTTCTTTTATATGAGGAGTATAGTTCAGAGTTACCAAATAGTAAGAGTTTATTGAAACAATCTCATCACTTCTCGAGATTGTTTATGACTATGATTCCTTTGATAGAATATTATAATCCATATCTTAAGAAATCTCATGTATTTTATTATAATTTGGTTATTCACTATATATTCATTTTTTGTACCATTTTCAACTCTTTGGTGCAGTATATAGTTAAGAAAGTGTTTTTAAGAAATCCCAACTTTACCCTCCCTTTCGTCAGAAATCCATGTTCCTTCCAAACCACATCTTCTAAAAGGTTTACAAAAATATTTTATTATTCTTTTATGATATTTGAATGAAATTTTTACCCATGTTTTACCTTTTTAAATATAAGTGTTTTTGAATAAAAATTCTTCTTGTCATTTTCTAATTGAGGCGCCTTTCTAACCTTTTTACGATCCAAAAATGGAATGTTTGGTGTTTTCATATTTATCTACCCCCTTGACAGACATTCCCTTGAATATTTATTTACAAGAATAAAAATTTATTTTTGAAGGAAAACTTTTCCTAATATTTTTTGAAATTCATTACTTCAAATAATTTTAAAATTATTGGTTTTCAAAGTGTTTTCAAGATTTCTTTATAAGTTTTTAAATTATTTTGAAGGAAAATGTTTTTCAAATTATTTTCAATATTTTTTATAAGTTTTAAAATAAAATGTTTATAAAAACGTTTTCAATTATTTTTTATAATATTTCTAGTTTATTTTTAAGAAAATGGTTTTTAAAATGTTTTTTTAATGTTCTTTTTTAATGAAGAAAGGATATTTTCTTCAAGAAATTTCTATAAAAGATATTTAAAAATTATTTTCCATATATAATGAAATACATTGATGATAATCCTTATATAAATGTTCCATTCATATTATTTCTAGAATGGTTTATGTTTTTATGGAATAATTCTTATGAAACCCATTTTTCTTCCTCAATTAATATGCTTTTGAATGCTGCTTCTTTTCATGGGTTGTTTTTTAATGAAATGATTAGGAAACCTATATATTTTTCCTAGGTTATTGTTTGATTAAATTTTAATGATACCCATTTCATTTCATGGGTTATGATTTTTTTTATGAAACACTTCTCTTTTTATGGGTCTATGATATAGGTTTGATTTTCCTATGACACATGTATGTTTGATTTTGTTATGTGAAGGGTGGGAAATATATATCTCTTCAATGAATTGGGAAATGATAATTGGTATATGATCTCAAAGGTTACACGAGTTATATTCCAAGACCGAAAACAAGAAGGTACACTGGTTGTAGCCCCAACCTAAAACCAGAAAGGTGCATGGGTTGTAGCCAATGCCTGATATTAAGAGGTTTCATCGGTTGTAGCCCAATACTGAAATTAAGAGGGTATATAGATTGTTATCCCAAGCCCTAAGTAGGTATTGGGTTCATATCCCAAGCTTATCATGTTATTAAGGTATTGGCAGGAAACCTTGACATAGAATTTTCTATGTTTATATATTTTCCAAATTTACATGTCTTACTCCTATATTTTGTTTTCATGGTCTATTATTTTGATTCCATTATTTTTTGTATATTTTTATCTTCCGATATTTATCCCATGATTTATGTTTATGATATTTGAAATATAGGGTATGATCTTATAATGTTATGATCACTTTATCATACCCTTATTCCCATGTTTATGGTAACATATCTCCATTTTTTACTCTTACTGGGCATCTGAGATCACCCATTTTTATGTTTCCTTCCCCATGTTATGAAGATATTTTTTAAGATATGCCTAAGAGGGGTTCTAGTCTTGGATAACCCTATGGGCAATAATGTAGCTCACCCATATACTAGTGTTTATGTATCCATGTTTCTAATGACACTAAACTAATACGGTCTTTGGGTGTCTGTTTGTATACTTTTAAATGTATTCTGCAAAATTTATTTAATGTCTATGTAATTTAAGATTGGTTTGATTTATTAGAGGTGTGGAGAAATAAGAATAGTGAGTGCCTTTTATAGTTGATGAGGAGTGACATTCTTGCAAATAACCAAATACATTCACTACTGGGATGTCCCCCTTACCTTATGTGCCAAAAAATAAAAAAATAATTGATTGGAAGGAGTATTAGGGTATATACATACTTAAAATAGAGAAAAAGAAAAGAAGTTTTATCATTTTATTCCTTAGTTTTAACTTTTATCAATTTTACGTGTTTTGTTTTCACCATAACAACTATTTTTCTAACCTAAGTAATTTATCATTTAAGACTAAATTAAATTTAGAATTATTAGAAAATTTATACAAATTATTCTAATTATTATAAAAAATTAATAAAATAAAAATCCCATGTATGTTGGAAATCAATTTTAGTAGAGGTACATGTAATGCTCAAAAACACCATTTCAACTTTAACCACACTAACATATATTTTTGCTATTTATGTGTTAATATTCTCAATATAAAAGATAAATTGTTCCATGAATGGAAAATATTTGGTATTTATTAACATTTAAAATTCACTTTGAATGTGATATTTTTTTAATAATTTTAAATCATTTAAAAAAATATCGTTTATTTTAAAGTAACATTAATGTCAACTTTGACATTATTTATTTAATTTAAAAGTGAAAAATATCAAGAAATTGATGAAATTTAAATAATATAAGTTGAAACTTTTGTAAAATTATATATCCATGTATACAATTAATTTAAAAAAATAATTCATTAAATTTACATCACTTTAAATATTTTTAGTGTCATTTATTTAAGCTAATTGTTAACTAAATAATCATTTCATTGTTATTTCTTAATCATTTTAAGTAACTATTTCATATATACATATCAAAGATAAATTATAATGATAAAAAAACAATTTAACTTTTAAATTAATGTGTATAACTTGACACATGTTGTTTTTGTTCCTATCCCAAAGCTTTATAGATGTTAAAGTCAAAGAAGGCTTCTTTTACGTCCTTTTCTTTTCATAACATATTATGTTGGTTAATTTCAAATAATACTCCAAAAAATAACTCTTAAAAACTATAATAAGGTTTTAATTGTCTAAATATATCAATACTATAGGTTTTGGACAATTGTTTTGGTCATTTTACACCTTATCTAATAAGTTTAACCACTATGTAAACTTGTTTTTACCTTAATCTCTCTAATTAATTTTAACTATTTTCACAAATAATTTTGAGTCAAAAATTAATTTGAAATTATTATAAATTTTTAATTATGATAATTAAAAAAAATTAATCTCTATATCTAAATTGAACTTAAAAAATTGGTTGAATTTAATTTAGAATTAACCCTATAGATGTGATGAGAAAGTGATATTTTAAAGTGAAAATGTTCAAAATTTGACAACGTTTTTATATCAAAATTCATTATAAAAAAATTGAAATGTCCAAAATTGGATTAATATATGTATAAATGAACAATTTTTACTTTAAAACCAATTAAAAATATAATTTAACATTATAAATTATTTTGATGAAAATTTGGTTTACAATTAAAATCCAGTATTTTCAGTATTTATAAAAATATGAAAATTATTAGAAAAATCCAAAAAATTAACTCTAAGAAAATTTTGGTATTAATTTTTAAAAAATAATAACATTTTCTGGCATAAATTTTAAAAAATTGTTAAAATTTAATTTTAAATTATGTTCGTAACATCCTGTGTTTTTTAGTAGGATCAAAAACCACTCCCGATTTTCATTTTTCAAATAGTGGCTATTCCATTTTCTAACTCGATCACCAGAACCAAATTACAAGAGTTAAATTAGATTTATATCATGTTTTTATATTATTTTAAGGCATTGGATGAAGACTTGGTTGTTCAGAAGAGGTTTCAGGAGTGTCAAAGGTTGAATGGCATGTTTTGGAGTTGCAGGTCAGTATGAACGGTTTGAGGGGAAACAGTGCGACCTCATCCAGCTTAACGTGTGACCTAGTTTGGAACTTTCACATGGTTTATGTAAACCATGATTTCTGTGTCCTCTGGTTTCAGATTTTTGGTGGGCTGCCGCATGGTTTACACAAGGTTAGAGAAAACCCTACCGTAAGCTATACTGGTATTGTCACTTAGGCAGTACCTATAAACTTTAGCCGACACAGTTACCACATCGTTTGAAATACATTATAGTTAAACCATGTGGTCTTTACATTGCAGTTTTTTATAATTTTTTGTTTCTCATTTTTATTTTCTTTCTCTCCTCTTTCTTTTCCCATGTCACGTGCACAGAAAGAGGAACCCTCCTCCTCCTCTCCTCTATCAGATTTGATCCCTCTCCTCCTTCGATTGTCTAATTTCAGATCCATCTGGTGCATTGGATTTGTATAGTTAAATCAAACCTAACTCAAACCTATTCTTTATTTATATTTCTCCACACACACCTATATTTCTATTCAATCTGATTTTAGGGCTTTGGATGAAAACTCAGATCTACTAGATCCACTTCAAATTGGAGCTTAATATTGGATGTGACTACATATATAAGTCCATTGTAGGTGGTTCACATATAGTTTTTTGTTTTTTCAAAGACTTGGGTGGTGCAGATTTTATCATGCCTTTGGGAAATTTAGTGAGACCCCCATTTCTTGGTATTGAAGTGATCATATGACCCGTGGGATGCTGTTGGCAAATACCTTACATGTTTCACTTCAGTGAGGTAGGGTTAAAGGTCATCACTTGTGGGAAAAAAATTATATGGGGGTGTTTAATTCATTTATTTTGAATTTTTTAAATTTAATTGGTCTATTTATTCGAATTGATACATTAAATCCATTTATACTGAATTATTATGTTTAATATGAAGATTCAATTTAATCGTTTTTATTTGAATCATATTTTATGTTGAAATTTAGTTGTGCAATTAAATTTCATTGAATTTATTATTTGATTAAAGTGAGTTATTTATATAAATTTCTTGTTAATATTTCATGGACCTAAGGGGTATGATGGGCTTGGATCGAGGAATTTGGTTGGCATGGCCATTGGGATTGAGTGATGTTAGTCATTGGTTGGGCTTGGCTCGGATTGCTTAAGTGGTGTTGACATTAATATTGGGTGTCATGGACATTAGTTTGAGGCAGTGAGAATATTAGGTTGGGATTGGGCTATGATATTGGGATGGAATGACCATCAGACTTGAGTGATGGTAGGAAGTGAGGCCCAAATGAGTTCCAGGAGGGTAGCGAGTCCAAGAACTTGAGAACATTTCGTAATAGTGATTAATCTATAGTTTTCTTTCAGTGTGGGCATCCATGACATGTCCAAACTCAATACGAGTGGTCTACAAATGAGTTCTAGGAGTATAGATAGGTCATGAATCTTAAGAGGTTCTGTAGAAAGCATTCTTAGAGAGTGGGTAGATTGGGTCAGAGGCAGACTTAGGTGTATGAGGTCGGTTCAGCATCAATACTAGATGAGTGTAGCAGAGATTCAACTGCATGAGGTGGATGTAGAAGAGATACTGGGACCCATAACTGAAGTCAATTGGGGGTGGATTGAGTAGTACCATAGGCAGTTCAGGCTTCGGGTAGTCGTGCTTCAGGCTAGGTGCACGCTGTGGAGCTGCCAGGGGTTGAGCGTTCCGGTGAGCCGTCGATAGTCAGTGGTACTCCACTGGTGTGGATGTGATTTAATTTTTGTTTTCCTTTGGAAATGCCTATTGAGGCATTCCCATTTTTGTGAACTGGTATTACAATTTTTATATGGACTGACCATATGATGTTCTTTTGGTTGACATCATATCAGATACTTGATATGTATATATATGGAACATAGCACAGAGTTTTGAAATTGAGCATTGTTGGATGCATGATTTTGATGTGTTTCGGCATCGAGGAATCAAGGATTCATGTTATGTGAGGTGAGATGAATTTGGGCACCATGACAATGTGGTATTTGATTGTGGTGCGATGCACTATGATTTATATGAGCATCTGCGGGGATGTGGGACCTCGATGTTTCCATGGGTTCCATGGGCTCGAGGCAGGCACCCATGAGGCGCGGGACATGAATGGGTGCCTTATATGTAATAGGAGAAAATTATGAGGTGTAGAAGTGATGATACAGTATGGGGGGACCAAGGGTCCCATAAATTGGTTGATGTACCTTTTTTACTTTAAGATTTTGGTTGGGTTGAGGTCAGGTTAGGCAATTTCTAAGGCGGGGTGCCCCTTAAGGCAAGTGGATGATACCATTGAGATCATGGTAGTATGGGTTAGGTTTTACTAGGATGGGTATGTTTGGTACCATATTTTGTTTTTTTGATCACTCAAGGATGAGATATGTTAAGTTGGGTAGATTTAAATATCTTGAGTTTTTGATTTGGGTCAAAAACAACTCTCGATTTGAATTTTTCAAATAGTGGCTCTGCCATTTTCTAATACTATTATCAAAACCCAATTATGAGAGTTCCATAAACTTCATATCTTGATTTTACATGAGTTTAAAGTTTTAGATAAATCCTCAAGTCTTTGGAAGAGGATTTGGGAGTGTGGTAGGATGAATAACCTGTTTTGAAGTTGCAGGCCAGGGAAGACGGTTTGAGAGAAAATTGTATGACCTCATTCGTCTGACCATGCGACCTATTTTTGAACTGCTTCATGGTTAGGGTAAACCATGCATTGGGAGTGAATGTATTTTTGGCCTATGTTTTTAGTGTTATATAGGGATACCACATGTTTTTTTCATGGTTATAGGAAACCATGTGGCAAGATGCATGGGTGCTGCCACTTAGGCAGTACCTATGCACTATATCTCTCATAGTTACTAAATGGTTTGGAAAACCATGTTGCCTATATAGGGTGTTTTGTAATTTTTAATTTCTCATTTTTCTTTTCTTTATCTACCCTTTCTTCTTCCTTGTCATGCGCACAACAAGAGGAACCCTCCTCCTCCTCTCCTCCATCATATTTGATCACTCTACTCAATAGGTGGTCTGATTTTAGATCCATCGAGTTTATTGAAGTAGAAGAGGTAAGGTTAATCTCACCCACCCCTATTCTTCATTTATCTTTCGCCTCATGCACCAGTATTTCTGTCCGAGCTAATTACTATTATTTTTATGGAAACACAGATCTACTTCGATCCACATAAAATTGGAGATCTATATTAGATGTGCCTACATCAAAAAATCCAAGGAAGTTCATGTATATCTTGATTTGTGTTTTTTCATATGTTTGAGTGTTATAACTTTTAGCATGCCTCTGGGAAATTGATAGAGACCCCCATTTCATGGTATTCAAAAGACCACATGACCTGTAGGATACTATTGGGAAAGCCCTTACCTTTTTTACTCGAGTGAGGTCAGGTTATAGGTCGTTTCCCCTTGGTAAAAATTTTTCGAGGGTGTATAATTCATTTAATTTGTATTTTTTAAATTGAATTGATTTAGTTATTCAAATTGAGTCATTAAAACCCTATATAATGTATTATTATGTTTTATCTGAAGATGAAATTCTACTGTTTTAAGTTGAATTATATTTTATGTTGAAATTTAGATGTGTAATTTAATTTCATTTAATTTTCTATTTAATTGAAGTGAATTTTTTAAATATAATTTATAATGATTACTACTTGGACCAAACGGGTCATGACTGGCATAGACCTGGGGAATTTGGATGACATGGCTATTAGGATTGAGTGAGGTTGATCACTAGTTGGGATGGGACAAAATTTCTTGAGTGGTATTTAACATAGTATTAGTCATCATGGAAACTAGTTTGATACCATGAGACTGTCAATTTGGGCTTGTCCCATGATATTGGGATGAAATGGAAATCATACTTGAGTGACATGGTCACAAGGTCCTGAGGTTCCAATGTTGATGTGGCTTAAGAATTATATTGGTGATTTTCGCTCACTCGTGATGGCCAAAGCACCGAATTAAGTCGTGTGCACATAAGATGAATCTACTGATGATCTGTTTTTGACTAGTTGAGTGGGTTGAAGACCCTAGAAGTGAATATTATGTGATTATGGTTTGGGGTGCTTTTAGAAGAAGCCAAATGGGTGGTGAGGGGACTTTGGTTGGTAGTGGTGAGGCTATCAGTTGGGGGATGAGGTTCAGGGTGATTTAGTCAATGGGCCTAAATTTATTTTAAGGGTAGGTATCACCGTGCCTTAGGTTGTTGGGATTTGAGCCAATTTGTTCTTTTGAGCATGTATCCAATGGACCAAATTGTATTTCAAGTACATTCTGTGGAGATTTTAGTACTTGTTGAGGCACGATGTGTTATGAAGAAAATGGTGCTAGGTTACTTTTGAGATGGCACATGAGGGCTTACTTGGACTGTATGACATCAGGGGTATCTCAGGCCATGGACCAAGGTCCCAATATAAATTTGGTATTCCTGTATTAGCTGAGGTAGGTGATGTATTTTTAGTGGCTATTGAGCACCAAGAAATCCATGGTTGTTTATTTCATCATACTACTTACTTTCTTTTATTATGCACGCCTAATTAAACACATACTATTGGTACACACCATTGGGTGGTATCCGAATGAGATTATTCTTACACCCTGCATGAGTCCTTTAGGATGCATGTAGAATTTATGAATTTATGTTTAGGTAAAGGATTAGCCTTTGTACCTAGATCTTGGTTGTTTCTTTCATGGAGTTTAGAATGATACCTTGGGTTCATGCCCAATCAGAGCTTTTGTTTAGTTTATTTTAAGTAACAACATGCTAAATATGTATGACATGTACTAGTTGTCAATTAGAGACCCTATTTTTTATGTTCAAATGTTTATCCAGTTATGAAATGCATATTTTTCTTATTTGTTTTAGTAGTGGCTATAAGTGCTATGTTGGGCATAGAGACCTGGTTAATTATCTCTCACCATATTTTTTTATTTGTTTCTTATGATTTTTCTTTTTAATGATTTTGCTTCCTCTATTGGCGGGGCTGGTTTGAGTTTTCTGAGTCATTTATATTTCCACTGCATGTTATATTAAATATTCAGACCATTATTATTACATTTCCCTAAGGGTATTGTCTTCCCAATGTTGTAATTTACACCATCGCTGCTGGTCATCAGCCTTTAGAATTTGGAGAGGTGTGCCTAAGGCTAGTGTCCACCATTCCAAAATCACTATTCTGGTGGCTATTCGAGTTGGGATTCTATAATGTGTTCCAAACACAATTAAACCGTCTTTTAGATTTTTTTCCAGAAAACATTCCTTTTTATATAAAATTATTATTATTTTATTACTAATCAAAATATATTTAAATAAAATATTTAAAATATATATTTTTATAAGTTAGTTAATCCTATCCATACCTACCATTCCAACATCTTGGTGATAACTATCATATTAAATAATATTATTAATATTATATTATTGTTCAATAAAACCTGGTATTGTGTGTCATGTAAGATATTAAAGGAACTCATTATTTCATATAATACAAGATATGTCTATGTTTTATATCTTTTATGATATGGAAAATAGTTTTCATATTTTAAAATATTGGGGTGTTACATGCATGAAAAAAGTAAATATGGACATGAGTATTTACTTGGTTCAACATCATTTAGCTACTACTAAAAAGAATGCATCAACATTGTTTCATGCACCAAAATCCACTAAGGATCTCACCACCCTTTTAAAGTGGTCACTCCCATTATAATAGGATCATGTCTAGTCACTCTTCACATATGATTATATTCTTTAAATGTTTAGGGTCAACTCACTGCCACCCAAGAATCACTACTGGCTCACCGCATCTTCCTCCTCCTTCTTTAATCACTAATCTAGGAAGAATCCAAACATAGTTTATATAAATTTAGGTCCCTTAACAACATCATAGAATTAATTTCAAACAATTTAGATGATTTTATATAGTTACACTAGGATGCTCATTCACCTATGTGAAAACACCTTAGTACAACTCCTGCATTACTGTCTATAATTCATATGAAACAACTTTCTCTTTATTGTAGTCACAAAAACAAAAAAATATTTGGAAATCAATTCAATAGTTTCCAAAAATTCAAGACTTCTAGCCCCTTACCTAGAAAACGATCTCTATATCCTCTCAAATTTTTATAAAGATATGTGTGTATAGAGTCACTCATCTCTTCCTCTTCCAATCAGTCTCCCCTTCTAAAATATGAAGTCCATGAACCAATCACCTAAACACATGTTAGTATCATTATGGGGTAAAAAATGAATATAAAGCCTCCAAAAACACCTCCAAAATTTCCTCATAACAGTATACACAACTAATTCTTGGACATTGGGAAAATATCTTCTTGTAACGTGAATTTTTCCCAAATAAATTCACCAATATAAATGACTCAAAATCCTTTGAGCCTGGTTGGTGTTGTGGTATTAATTTTATGACCATGACATATAAAGTAATTTAGACTGGTACATGCATTGATAGGGAGGATTTCTCCTTATATTCTAGATATATTCTTGACACGTTCAATACCATTTATCAAGGAAGATAAGTGACCTGTTTTCCCTCTAAAATGGTCAGAACCATGGGTATAGTCTCTAAATACAAGCCATTTGGTTTGAGACTACACTTATTGACCATAAAGACTTCCACTATATCCATTATCCATCACATTTTTTTATCCTTTTAACTTTATTTCCTCAATATAGAACAATAAATTGGACCCAAATTCCTATCTACAATGTGTTGCAAACACATTTGTCCACTTCCCTTCATAATGCAGAGCTCGACTTGTACTGTAGGAAGGTTAGTCATTTTGGCATGCTCCTCTATCTATCGACCATAACCTATTTCACTATATGTGTGGTCTACTTCATTTAGCATTTTATATAAGTGCCCTAAAATTAAACCATGGGGATCACCATATGCATGGCCCGTTATTCATTTTCAATTTTGAGAACCTCCCTTCATAACAGACTATATTAATTGGGATTGTCCACACCTAACATTATTCTATATCTACAACACACCTTCCACCATGGGCGTTTCTGTACATATGTTGGCAATTTTACACTATTTTTTAATAAAAGTTATGGTGCTTCACTTCTGTCTTGATTTTAGATGTTAATCGCTTGGACAATCATAAATATTTCAACACTCCCAACATGTATAACAATGAGTATTGATGTAAAAACCTATTTTTATCATTTTAAAATTGGGATCAACCAATATCTCAATAATCACTTCAACTTCATCATAATGTTCATCTTTAACTTGTGTTTTCAACAATGGTGTTATAAAAAAAATCTCAATTTCCCCATTGAGATTCTAACACATATCTTGTACATCAAATTTAACCATCCTTACTTTCAAAAAATACAATATCAATCATTTGGGACTGGTAAAAATCCCCCCTATGGATATTTTTACAATAAACAACATAATTTTTCTCCCCTTTCTTCCCCTCAATGACACCTTTCTTTAGATATATTCTCTCATTTATTCTTTATGAAATACTAAGGGTCTTTTGAATGAAATGGGTATTTCAAAAAAGCCCTTTTCAAATATAGGTAATCATTAATATTCCTTCTCCTCATTTTTGTGGAGAGAATCATCTTTCTATTTTTCTCCCACTTATTAGATTTCACATATTTCTCCCCTTTGATCTAATAGAAGAAACAATAAGAAATATTTGCGCCCCTTAAAGTTCAAATTCTAAGAGGGATTCCTTATAGACTTCTACTCCCCCCACGTGGATTGAAATGATTTTGTCATTTTATTTAATATACCCCATTTTCAAACCATATTTTTAGCCAAAAACCTTCCCTAATGCATTTTCTTAATAGACTCATTATGTAAATTTACCAATTTTCACTTGATATGTCAGAAAATATTCTGGGCCTACTGAGATATACATCAGTGTAAGAAATGAGGGACTTTGTAAATAACCATAATATTGTCCATGCGACTCATTAATTCTATTTAAATACCATAGAATGTTTTTATTTTTTCCATATTTAAAATCGCATCATATGATCTTAATCCTTTCAGACCAAACCATTAGTACATAAAATTAATGTACACGGTTTTTGGAGACATGCCACATGATGAATTTATTTACCATCCTTATTTACAACAAATTTGACGTCAATCGTTTGGGATTACTAATAAGGAATGATATTTAATGATTTATCAAGGATATTTTTTTACTGTTTAATCATTCCTTAGATATAATTGTGATGATAGAGCTCACTAATTACAAAGGTAGGGGATTTAAATTCATTGAGTAAATTTCTAAGCAATGTGTGTGACATAACTTTTGATTGTTTACCCAAATGAATAATAATAATAAAACTTCATTTTCAAAATTATAAATGATTTTTAAGAATATTATGATATATTAGGTAAAAAGAATTTTACTCAGTTTTTATATAAATTATATATTTGTTTTAATTTTTGTTTTACTTCTTTAAAATCTATGGTTTATGATATTGTGAAAATTAGTTTTTTTTTTTAAATATTTTCTATTTAGAATTGTAGATTATTATAAAGTATGTTTTGATTGTTATAGTTTATATATTGTTTAAGTTGTAAAATTTATAAATTATTACATTTTTAACATGTAATATAATGTTTTTATTGATATGTATGTGTAAGTTTAATTTTTTTTTATTTGGTTTGTTATGTTTGGATTACTATACAATGTTATGTAATAACGCTACATTGATTTAGTTATAGAGGTACATGACTAAAAATCATTCAAAGTTAACTTGGTCCATTTAATAATTCTCACTTATATTAGTTTTAATTCATAAACTTCCTTTATAAATTAATTAAATTTATAGTGTTATTGTGTTTTATAAAATAATATATCCTTATAATTTGATAATGGTTTACTAAAGAAATTATTTCCTACCACTTTAACCTACTAAATCATAAGTTAGTTATCCATACTTAACCGAGGTTAAAAGTTTGTATTAGTTTCAATATGTTGACTATATTAGTTTTATTAAAAGGGATTGATATGTTCATAAACATATTTTTACTATTTATTTGTAATAATATTTTAATAAAATATAATGTTTCAAAACTCTAAACTATATATTTCTATAAATTAATAGTCTCTATTTTAGTGTTATATTAAATATAAAACATTAAAAATTAAATTATAAAAGTATCTAATTTTTAAAAATTTACTTTAATAAATTTTAATTAAATTATAGTTTTTATGGAAAACCAAGTTAAATCCTTTTTAAAAGATAAAATTTTAAAGTGCAAAAATTTATTTTCTATAGAATTACCTTTGTTAACCTAATATTTTATTTTAAGTAATTCATAAATATATAAAACCAATTTTGGGAAAAGAAAATTCCCTTTAGTGTAAACCATTTATTTTATTCACCTTAATTAGAGTCTTTTTTGGCTTATAAATAGTTGAATTTGATTGTTATTTGTTTCATTATATATACTTCAAGCAAATTTTTACTAGAGTGTCTTATGTAATAATTTCACAATAAATTATTTAATGTTTTACATTATGATCATATGTTTAATTGTTACACTGTTTTAGTTTCTCTATGGTTTAATTTTTTGTTTGTTATTACTATATGTGAACTTGGGTTACATTATGATAAAATTTTCTTAATAATTGTACATGTTATAATGTTGTTTCTATTTATTTCAAATGTATGACAACCCTGCTTTTATTACAAACTTAAACATGATTCATTACATAGAACTTCACTTGATACAATAAAGAAGATCAAGAGGTTTAGTGTCTTTGGGGATAAGGATCATTACATAAAAACTTGAAACATGAAATACAACATATTTATTGAAAACTTCCTTTACATGACCACTACATTCCATCGTACTTAGCATTGCATGAGATAACCTGAGGACATGCATAAGAAAAGGGTGAGCTATAAAGCCCACTAAGGGAATACATATGGAATAACATGAGAAGTACAATACATGTTAGTCATTAGTCATATCAATAGAGAAAAAGAGAAACATGAAAATAAAGGCATGATAAAGCATGATAATCCTAACATGGAAATGTGGCAACAACACTTAACATGAAATTAACATGAGCCAAGGCTCATTGCATATGGAGCATGAGTAAATCCTCATTGCACATAAAGCAAGAGTAAACCCTAGTTGCACTTGAATTAGCATGAGTCAACACTCATTGCACATGGTGTATCATGATAATATACTTTACCCAATGTATTGGAGCGCTATAAGGGCGCTCCCTTCTTAAACATTTCACTTCATGCAAAAGTGTGCCACATTGATCATAAAACATGGATTCATAAAACATAATAATTTATTCCACGACAAAGGAATGTGAAATTCATACATGAAACTTTATAATCAATAAGTAAATGCGCATAAAGGTGAATACCCTTGATGGAGAAATGGGCATGATATTCACTACATAATGGCATTGGCTTAGAAAATCGGTGCGATTTCGGCAGCGTAACTGCGTGACGTAAGAATTAATTAAAAATAGTTGATGAGAGAGAAAGGGGTTCCTAATAATATTTACATGTAATGGATATTAAGGAGGTCATATAGATACATTTCCCAACAATTTTAATGGAATTTAGATTCATGATACAAAAGTATTGCTTGAATGTAAATGAGGAGAGAGAAGTTCATTTCGGAATTTCAGTATAGTAATGGGTGTACATGGGAGGCATATAATGAGAGAGAAAGGGTTATCCCATCATTAAAACATAAATAGAGAAGTACGAGGGAGTTACGAAACCATACCCCAACATTAATAATTGAAATTAAAAGGGGAAAACAACTTAAAGAAAATTGGAAAAAAATGAGAAAGGAAGAAAAAACCCTTACTTGGAAGTGTGCTTCCAAAGGCTAGAGAGAGGCTTGAGAGAGGCTTCTTGGGAGCTTGGGGCACCTTGGGAGGATTATAGAGATAGTATAAAAGAGGTTGGACGAACTCCAAAGGCTTTTAGTGAGGAGGAATTGGGATCTTGGGTGGGTTTATATATGAAAGGTGAAGGAATTCTTTATTATTTAGGTTTGGGACCCCTTATATTAAATTAATCCAAACCACAAACCATACCATGGTTTTTCCCATGGTTTTTAGAAAAGGGAAGAGGAAAACAATATTTTATAAGGAAAAAGTCCTAACTTCTTAAAATAGTAGGGTTGCTTATGTGGAGGTGAGTCACACTCCCATGGAAATTAATTTAAAAAGACAAGGTGTTTAATAAGTCTTGAGGGGGTCCATTAATGCTTTGAGAAGTAAGCCAAACAAACCCAAAATCACATTATTTTAATGGTAAAACATATATTGGCCTAAAATAAGCATTATAGTATTTTATTACATCACTATTGGGTCATTATGATGTCATAAACCACATTATATATTTAAAAGGTATTTAATTTTTACTCAAAAAATTGACTGTCCCAGAAAATTTTGAAAAATTCACCGTTGGATAATTTCGACGTCCTGATTCAAAAAATAACATTTATTTTATCTAAATAATTTTCTAAATATGTTAATTTTTACTTTTAAAATAAAAACCGGCATTTATCGAAAATTCACCGGTTTTAACAAAAAATGGCTTCCAAACCATAATAAAAATTATAATTGCATTCATACAATTATATGATCATTTATATATAATAAAATTAATCTAATAATAATAAAAATAATATTTTATTAAAATATTATTTAATTAAAAAATCCCTTAATTTAATAAAATGGAATTCTTAATTAAATAATAACTAAAAACACTATTTGTACTTTAAAAACTATTTACATTGTATAAATAATGACAAGAAATTATATTTATTATTATATACAAAAACAATCTACATGAACAAAGTACTATCGATTAGTTACATAACCCCTTAAAACAGCCGCATATGACCTAAGGGTAAGGTGTGCGATGGTGACAGACTCTTGGGGTGGCTCGGATAACATTGATCGAGTGGTAATCTCTATCTACTTCCAATTTTTCCATAGAAGGTCCCATTAGAGCTTGAAATGGTGAAGCTCAGATTGAGCTTGGTCAAGAGAAAAGCCCAAGGAAGCCACCTCTTTTCTGAGCTCCGAAAAATGGGCTTCTTATGAAGCAATTCTACTGGATGAGGCTATCACTTATTTTTTCTGAGTAAATTGGATTTGATAAAGTCCTATATTTATACTAATCATGTGATCACTGTTCAACGACTATATCAGCAACGGTCAAAATTCGTAACATAAAACCGAAGAAGTTGACATTTTATAAAAACATAAAGAGACATTTAATTAGATCAAGAGGGATTTCCATTAATGAAACTTTGGGTCTTTACAATATTCCCCCCTTAAGAAATTCCCCCCTCAAAATTTTCCTTTTCCCACACTAAAACATATGTGGGTAACTCAGCTTCATCATTTCCTCTGATTCCCATGTTGATTCTTCAAACTTGTGGTTTCTCCACAACACTTTGATGAGGGGCATTGTCTTATTTCGTAGAACTTTTTCTCTACGATCTAAGATCTTCACTGGTTTCTCCTCATAAAAAATACCATCTTCAAATTGTACCACCGTAGAAGAGAGTACATGTGAAGGGTCCAGTATGTACTTCCTTAAGAGGGATACATGAAAGACATCATGTAGTTTGGACATGGTAGGTGGAAGTGCTAGTCGATAGGCCACAACCCCGACACAATCAAGAATTTTGAAGGGGCCGATGTACCTTGGGCTTAACTTCCCTTTATTTCCAATCCTCAGGACCTTCTTCCATGGAGATATGCATAGAAAAACCATGTCTCCAACATTAAACTCAAGGTCTCGTCGACGATTATCTGCATAACTCTTCTGTCGACTCTGGGCTGCCTTGATATGCTGCTGAATGGTTTTCACCTTCTCCACCATTTCCTCGACCATTTATGGTCCAAGAAGCTTACGTTCACCGACCTCATCCCAACATGCCGATGTTATGCACCTTTTCCCATACAGGGCTTCATATGGTGCCATTTGGATGCTCGAGTGGAAACTATTATTATAAGATAACACAACCAGAGGAAGATGTTGATCCTATCCTCCTTTAAAGTCCATTGAGCAACTCTCAACATATCCTCAAGTGTTTGGATAGTCCGCTCGGATTGGCCATCAGTTTGAGGATGATAGGCCGTACTGAAGTTCAATTCAGTATTCAGAGCATGTTGAAGACTCTTCCAAAACTTAGAGGTGAATCATGGATCTCGGTCAGACACAATAGATGGTGGTACTCCATGCAACCTTATCACTTCCCTGATATATATCTGTGCCAGTTGATCTAATGATAAATCCTCCCGAATAACAATGAAGTGTGTAGTCTTTGTAAGAAGATCCACAATAACCCAGATTGCATTGTTTCCTTTGGATGTACTCAGAAGTTTGGTGACAAAGTCCATGGTGATATTATCCCATTTCCATTCTGGTATGGTCAATGGTTGCATCATCCCCTTAGACTTCTGCCTCTCTACCTTCACTTGCTGACACACCAGGCACTTTGATGTATATTCAGTGATCTCCTTCTTCATATTATCCCACCAAAAGTTTTCTCGGAGATCTCGATACATCTTTGTGCTCCCTGGGTGAATAGAGAAATTTGATCTATGTGCATCATCCAAAAGTTCCTTCTTCAGCTCCGGTCTTGATGGAACACATAGTCTTTTCCCAAACCGCACAATTCCTTCTTTATTAACATTAAACTCTGAGGATTTCCCTTTTTCGATAGCTTCCACTTTTTCTTGAATTCCCACATCATCCGTTTGAGCATCCTTTAACCTTTCCAAAAGAGATGGTTGAGAAATCATTTGTGAAAGGATTGATGATGTTCCCTTCTCTATGATTCCCATGTCCATCTTTATCATGTCTAAGAAGATTGGATCCTTCTCAATTTTCATCATTGATAGAATCGCTGGATCCTTTCTACTTATGGCATCTGCCACCTTGTTCACTTTCCCAGCGTGGTAATGGATTGAACAGTCATAATCTTTGATGATCTCTATCCATCTTCTCTGGCGCATATTAATCTATTTCTGTGGGAATATATATTTAATACTCTTGTGGTCAGTATATTTCTCACATTTCTCTATATAGAGATAATGCCGCCAGATTTTCAAGGCAAAGATCACCACCACCAACTCCAGATCATGCATTGGATAGTTTCACTCATGGATTTTCAACTCCCTTGAGGCATAGGATATCACTTTATTATTCTGCATCAGCACACAGCCTAAGACCTTCTTTGAAGCATCACTGAATACAACAAAAAGTTCTCCACTTGTGGGTAAAGTGAGCATGGGCGCAGTGATAAGCCTCCTTTTAAACTCCTTAAATCCTTCTTCGCATTTATCACTCTAAGAAAACTTTACTCCCTTTCGAGTTAGCTTGGTAAGAGGGTTGGACAATCGTGATAAATTTCTCACAAATCGTCGATAATATCCAGCTAACTCCAAGAAGCTACGGATATCTATTACCGATGTTGGCATCGTCCAACCCTCAATTGCATCTGTTTTGGAGGGGTCTACAGATATTTCATTGCTTGTGATGATATGGCCCCAGAATGAGACTTGTTTCAACTAGAACTCACACTTGATGTACTTTTCATAGAGCTTCTCCTTTCCCAAAGTCTCCAGTATAGTTCTTAAATGCTCCTCCTAATCCTCCTTGGTTTTGGAGTATATTAGAATATCATCTATAAATACTACCAAAATTTTTTCTAGGTAATCTCCAAAGACTCTATTAATTATGTCCATGAATATTGATGAAGCATTAGTGAGTCCGAAATACATTACTATGAATTCGTAGTGCTCGTATCTTGTGCGAAAAGTAGTCTTGGGGATATCTTCCTTCTTCACCCTTACTTGATAATATCTCGAATGCAAGTCCACATTGGAGAAGTATTGTGCTCCTTGCAACTGATCGAACAACTCATCAATTCTTGGGATAGTATACTTTTTCTTTATCATGATTTTGTTAAGTTCACAAAAATCGATGCAAAGCTGCATTGACCCATCATTTTTCTTGACGAAGAGGACTGGTGCACCCCATGGTGAAGCACATGGGCATATAAACCCTTTATCCAGATTCTCCTGTAGTTGTTTCTTCATCCCTTAAAGCTCTACAATAGCCAGTCTATATGGATTACTTGATATTGGTAAATCCCTAGGTATAAGTTCAATTGAGAATTCAACATCTCCTCTAGGAGGAAGACCAGGCAGTTCCTCAGGAAACACTTTAGCAAATTCCCTCACAATAGGCATTTCTTCAAGGATGGTTTATTCCTTGGACTCAATCATCTGAGCCAGATACATGTGCTCATAAGGCAGTAATATCCATTCTTGAGATGTTGGAGCTAAAGGAGATTCATCTTCTTCCTTACACTTGTAAATAATCAGGGGTCGATTTTCCATATTGAGTGTGATTTCCGTCTCCCAAAAATTTTTGTTGGCTCTATATAAGGAAAGCCAATCCATGCCAAGAATTTCATAAAATTCCACCAAAGGGAGTATAAAGAGGTTCACCGGGAAATTCAATCCACAGATTATCATAGGGGAGTAATTATATTAATGGGATACAATGATTTCCCCATTTTCCGTACTCACCGACATCTTCACTTCCATGATTTGTAGTGGTGGTGGGATTATTCTACTAAACTTTTGAGATATAAAAAAATGCGTTGAACCTGAATCAAAAAGTACGTTCGCTATTATTGAATGAATAACTAGCATACCTGTCACCACTTCATTGTCGGGGTTCACTACGGTAGAAGTGATGGTAAAAGCTCTTCCTTGTTGCCCTGGAGGTTGTTTGTTGCCTCCGAAAACCCTTGGATTAGGGAACAGATTTGCAAAATGACCCGGTTATTTGCATTTGTAGCATTGAACAACGCGTTGAGGTTCGAACGAAGCGGTCCTCTCCTCTATCGCAGACGTGGGTCTTTCTCGCCAATAGTTAACAGCTAGGTGCCCTTCTCTTCCACACCGGAAGCATTTTCTCGTCCCCTTAAGGAAATTTCCAGGGTTCTTCTTTCCGCACTTTTGGCAAGTGGGGTGCTGGATCTTCTTTGCACCGTTGGATTTATCCATTGGACCACTAGCATTGAAGTCCACCTTACGCTTCTTATCCCCATGATACCCCTTTGATTATCCAATCTCCATTTCGACCATGAGGGAACATTGAAAAATTTCCTTATAGCTGTCGAAGTCACAGATCGCCAATGCTTTCCGCAGGCTAGGCTTCAGCCCACCAAAGAAGCGGTTAACTTTGCATTCGGGGGTAACGACAAAGCCGAAAGCATATCGTGCAAGCCTTGTGAAGTTTTCCTCGTACGCTCCAACAGATTCTTAATCTTTTTGCTTGAGGTAAAGGAAGTCCCTTTCCATCTTAAGCCGGAAGGTGCACGTAAAATATTTATCGAAAAACATATTCTGGAAATCCTTCTATTACAACACCTCGATCTCTTCCTTATGCTTCGTATTTTTGATCAACGTCCACCATTGATCAGATTCTCCCTCCATATGATAAAACTCCAGGAGAACCTTATCTTTTTCAGAAAATTAAAGGATGGAGAAGATCTTTTCAATGGAGTTGATCCATTGTTCAGTGATCGTAGGATCAGATGATCCACTAAAATTAGGAGGCCTTTGTCTCATGAAGATCTCCATAGAAACTTTTTCTTTCTTAGGGGGGTTGAACATTCCTCTTGACCCGTGTTTCTATTCAAAACTTGAGTTAGATGAGAGAGAAGCATGAAAAAGTTTGCGATTCTCGCTCCCATTGGATTGGGCATCTCATTAGTACAGTCATCACACTGATCTTCACAACGGTTGTTAGCCCGAGTCCTCCTATTACCAGCCATTGGCTGGAATAATAGGAAAGTTAGGGGTAACACATAATGGGTAATACAAATACAAAATTTTATGACTTATAAATAAACTTTTATTTCCTTAACTCACGAGTCTATAGGGTTCAATCTAGGATTTTCATGATCTACTCTCTAACATATATTCTTAGGGGATTTTTTTTAATTCCCTTAATAAGGGTTCATACTAAGATTTTGAATTTACCAAATCATATCCCCCGGGAGTGTCGTAACCAATAGTGCAGTAAGGCCCATCGTCTTGCAGTAGTTCCCGTTCAAGTCTATCTCAAAGCGGTGTTTTCGTGTTTTACCCCTAGGATACATCTGTGCCAGGGCCGCCTCTACCTGTTCGTATCCATACATGGATGTATTTTCTTGATAACCCACTTAATCAATACTCACCAAAACTTAGGGACATTTTTTTTGTACTTAGTCTTGTATCTAAGGCTTTAGTAGGGTTTTCTAATCCTAATCACAAAAATAACTAAACCTATCCTCTGATACCAACTATGACAACCCTGATTTTATTACAAACTTAAACATGATTCATTACATAGAACTTGACTTGATACAACAAATTAGATCGAGAAGTTTAGTGTATTTGGGTCTTAGGATCATTAAATAAAAATTTGAAACATGAAATACAATATATTTATTGAAAACTTCATTTACATGACCACTACATTCCCTCGTACTTAGCATTGCATGCGATAACCTGAGGACATGCATAAGAAAAGGGTGAGATATAAATCTCAGTAAGGGAATACACATGGAATAACATGAGGAGTACAATACTTGTTATAAATTAGTCATATCAATAGAGCACAATATAAACATTAACATAAAGGCATGATAAAGCATGATAATCATAACATGGAAATGTGGAAACAACCGTTAACATGGCATTAGCATTAGCCAAGGCTCATTGCACATGGAGCATGAGTAAATCCTCATTTCACATAAAGAATGAGTAAACCCTTGTTGAACTTGAATTATAATGATTTAACACTAATTTCACATTATGTATCATGATACTATACTTTACCCATTTCATTGGAGCGCAATAGGGTGCACCCTTCTTAAACATTTCACTTCATGCATAAGTGTGCCACATGGATCATAAAACATGGATTCATAAAACATAATCATTTATTCCATGATAAAGGAATGAGGAATTCATAAATGAAACTTTATAATCAATAAGTAAATGTTCATAAAGGTGAATACCCTTTATGGAGAAATGGGCATGGTATTCACTATACAATGTCATTGGCTTTGAAAATCGGTGCGATTTCGGCAGCGTAACAATGTGACGTAAGAATTCATAAAAAATGGTTAATGAGATAGAATGGGGTTCCTCATCATATTTACATGTAATGGAAACTTATGAGGTCATATAGATACATGTACCAACAATTGTATTGGAATTTATATTCATGATACAAAAGTATTTCTTGAATGTAAATGAGGGGAGAGAAGTTCCTTTCGGAATTTCGGCATAGTAATGGGTGTGCATGGGAGGAATATAATGAGAACGAAAGGGGTCTCCAATCATTAAAACATAAATAGGGTAGTATGAGGGAGGTGAGAAACCATACCCCAACATTTATAATTGAAATTAAAAGGGGAAAACAACTTAAAGAAAACTGGACAAAAATGAGAAAGGAAGAAAAACCCTTACTTGGAAGTGTGCTTCCAAAGGCTAGAGAGAGGCCTGAGAGAGGCTTCTTGGGATCTTGGGGCACCATGGGAGGATTCTAGAGAGAGTAGGCAAGCGGTTGGATGAACTCAAAAGGCTTTTAGTTAGGAGTAAGTGGGAGATTGGGTGGGTTTATATAGGAAAGGTGAAAGAATTCTTTAATATTTAGGGTTGGGAACCCTTATATTAAATTAATCCAAACCACAAACCATCCCATGGTTTTTGGAAAAAGGAAGAGGAAACAAAATATTTTATAAGGCCAAATTCCTAACTTCTTAAAAAAATAGGGTTGCTTATGTGGAGGTGAGTCACACTCCCATGGAAATTAATTTAAAAAGACATGATGTTTAATAAGTCTTGAGGGGTCCATTAATGCTTGAAAAGTAAGACAAACAAACCCAAAATCACATTATTTTAATTTTAAAACATATATTGGCCGAAGATAAATATTATAGTATTTTATTACATCATTATTGGGTCATTATGATGTCATAAACCACATTATATATTTAAACAGTATTTAATTTTTACTCAAAAATTTGACTGTCTCAGAAAATTATGAAAAATTCACCTTTGGATAATTTCGATGTCCTGATTCCAAAAATAACATTTATTTTATCTAAATAATTTTTCTATATATGTTAATTTTCACTTTTAAAATAAAAACTGACATTTATCGAAAATTCACGGGTTTTGACAAAAATGGCTTTCAAACATTAATAAAAATTATAATTGCATTCATAAAATTCTATGATCATTTATATATAATAAAATTAATCTAATAATAATAATAATATTTTGTTAAAATATTATTTAATTCAAAAATCCCTTAATTTAATAAAATATAATTCTTAATTAAATAATAACTAAAAACACTATTTGTACTTTAAAAACTATTTACGTTGTATCAATAATGAAAAGAAATTATATTCATTATTATATAAAAATATAATGTATAAGAACATAGTACTATCGATTAGTTACATAACCCCTTAAAACAGCTGCATATGACCTAAGGGTAGGGTGTGTGATGGTGACAGACTCTTGGGGTGGCTCGGATAACATTGCTCGAGTGGTAATCTCTATCAACTTCCACTTTTCCCGTAGATGGTCATGTTAGAACTTGACATGGTGATGCTAAGCTTGGGATTGGTCAAGAATGAAGCCCATGGATCCCACCTCTTTTCCAATCTCCGAAAAATGGGCTTCGTATGGAGCAATTCTACTGGATGAGGCCATTGATTTTTTTTTCTGAGTAAGTTGGATTTGTTAAAGTCCTATATTTATACTAATCATGTGATCACTGTTCAATGACTATATTAGCAACGGTCAAAATTATTAACATAAAACCGAAGAAGTTGACATTTTATAAAAACATAAAGAGACATTTAATTAGATCAAGAGGGATTTCCATTAATGAAACTTTGGGTCGTTACAAAACAGGTTGGTTAATATAGTTGGTAATGTTTTTTGAGTATGAATATTATTTAAATAGATGTCAAGTATTCTTTAGTGGAATATTTATAATATTTGAATTGTAAAAATGTATGACTTTAATGGACAGTGATTAATGTTATATTATTGCAATTCCCTCACATTGTATCCCCTTCTCTTTTCCAAATGATGTTCTATAGAATATTGACTTAGTAGACACCTTTTACTTCACATGGGATGGGATTATTCCCTAACTCTTGTATATGTTATCTTATATGGGATGGGATATGAGTTTAATCTAACTACAACCATGACATCGATTCCCTAATAGACTATAAGAAAGTGAGTATAGGTATGGACCCTTTGGGTTTAAGGTGTTACATAATACAGATTCTACTTCATCAAGAATTTACTTATTAAATTAGTAATATTATTTTTTATTGATGAATTCTTGTAAGTCTAGTTTTTCACATACATATGTAAGTGAGTAGACATGTTAATTCATAAACCTAGTCATTCACAGTTGAACAAAAGAGAATTTGTGGTTCACTAGTAAGTATGTATATGAGCACACTATGTATATAATCTCTTATTGGTTTTAATCCTCACTTGATTTATTTCAGGTTGCTAAGTAGCGATTGTATGTTGTGCCAGTTGCTGGGTGTTGGTGAAGGTTTGTGTCTTCAGGATCTAAATGTAACTTGAGTAAGATAATATATTTGGAAGGAGTGTTGTCAACATAATTACTGCTATATTAAGTCGAGGTTTATTATTTATAGTAGTACATACATTAGAAACACATTAACATGAAAAATGATTTTATATTCTTAATTGCATTCATTTGGTGATGTTTTATTTATTTTATGTTCTAGTTCAGTTGTTACACCACATCTTGATTTTTTATCTTAGGGATGCTTAACTTATGGATGTTTCAGGTCTATTACACGAGAGAACATGTACAAGGCATATTATATTGAACATAGAGGGTAAATAACTCTATAATGATATATAGGACATCAAAACTAGTTTCAAAGCCTTGGGGACCAGGGAATAACCATGGGGTTAAAGATGGATTGATTTAGATATTGTTTGTGTATCCAGATCAAGGTTGTTTCAAAATGGCATCAGAGTGATATTTTGTTGTTTTACTTTTATGGATAAGGGATAAGATTGTTGGGACTCAAGACGAAACCTATAAATATTCTTGGAAAATAAAATTATTGTGGAAGCCTATGTTATTAGGAGAATTAGGCTGTTTAGTGTAGAAAGTATCAGTACGAGTGAGGTGTTATTTAATTTGTTGAAAGATGGAGATTGGTAAATCTTGGGATAAAATTTATAGGGCTAGATCGAGTGCCACTCTTGGTATCAGTTTATTCATTATATGGTCTAGTGGCACATTAAGGCAAGCACATTTTATTCATATGATTATTTTAATATATAAATACATTAATTAATTAAATAAATACTAAAAAAATAATCAATATATTCCTACATAAATTATTAGGTTTTATCAACTAAATTAAAGTCACCCACCTACACACCTTTTTAAGATTAATGTTCAACACTTTTTTAACAATTTATTTTATAATATATAGATAATTTAAATTTTATAGAATGTTGATTATATTTTGGTTGGTATCAATTCATACAAATATAACTTGATCTATGCTTTTTATTTTTTTAGATCTTTATTCTTATTTTCTATATAATAATAAATTATTAGAACTATTTTGATTTATTCTACTAAAGATTCTATATTTTGTTTCCATTTCATGTTTTCTTTCATTCATTACGAGTTATCCAGAAATTTTTAATGTGTTAAAATTGATACAATACTATTTTATAATTTTGTGTTTTAAATTAAAAGTGGGGTTTTAAAAAGGATAATTTTTTAAGTGGTTATATTTTGGAAAAAAATTTATAAGAAGTTTTTTTTTGAAATTAAATTATCAAATAAGATTATTTTGAGGAATTAAAGGTTTTGTAAATGGTTAATTTGGAAATGTAAAATTAGGTCAATGTTTTCATGATTTTTATTATATATATATATATATTTTAAAATTTAGTGTTTTGAAATCAGATATGAAATTTATTTTAAAGTGGAACTAATTTTCTAGTAAATTCATTTTAATATGTGATGATATTTATTGAACCAAAAATTTAGTGTTAGGATGACCATATATGAATTCTATATATCTTTAATGGTGTGGAGAACTAGTGGAGTGGGTATTGTTTAGTCGATGATGTTTTTGAAATTAAAATAACCTTGGTAATACTTTTAATATCATAATCTTTTGATATATAGTTGGTTGGATTTATTTTTTCAATTTTATATTGGAACTTTGGGAAAAATTATTTGAGTGAATATTGTTGTGTTTTGTATTGGTATTAAAGTTTCTATTGGATGAGAAGAATTTATTTTTAGTGATTCAATATGAGTTTGGTGCAAGAAATGGCTATTCTTGGAGGATTTTTATGGATTTCATACTTGATAAGAAAACCAAGAACAAAAACTAAAATGGATATTAGTGATGCTTATTGAAGACTTTGGATGAACAAATTAAAAGTAACAACATGTGAATATGATGATTGATTGTGATATTCTTTAATTTTAAAGACTAGTGATGATATTGATGTGCTGTCAACATCATTCAGTAAAAGTTGGATGAAGGTTTTTAAATGCCAATGTTCAGTTGGGTAAACCTGGAAGTCATTTGAATAAAATCTAGATAACTGAAAAAGTCCCCCTGAAATGTAAGAACCATCTCATGCTATGTAGGAATGATGTCCCATATCCTAGATTAAAACCATACACTATTTTCAAAAACATAGGACATGACCGAGGGATGATAAAAAATATATTCATAAACATTAGACAATATTGTTCTAACATGGTTACCCAAAAGGGTATTTATAGTCACACATTATCCTTTTTGTAAGAATGAATTGGGAAATACATAATGGTCAAATACATAACCATGATCTACGTAAACATGATTTGTTTATTTCCTGATTTTGGAATTCTAAAGAAATAAATAAAATTAAGATGCTTCTCTATTCTTCATGGTTTATACATAATGTTCATGTTTCTTGATCCAATGAAGATTAATGGGATATTTATATGAGTTCTAAACTATATGAGGAGGTGCAATATAACAAAACCATACATATAATTATGTATATATACATTGATATTTCATGTGAGTTTAAATGAAGATGATTTTCTGAATTAATTTCAAAAAATAAATTCACAATTATTATAGAGATTTTAAAGTGAGGCTTGATTAGTATTATTAATGAGATTTCATGGGTTATTTAAAATCAGAAATATATTCTTCATTTAAGTGTGGAGATCACATAGTTGAAAATTATGGAGTTTTTATATTTCAAATAAGGGAAATCATATTCATACAATATTATTTTGAGTGGTTATAAATATATGTGGGAAATAGAATAATAGATATAGAATTATTATAACTTGAAAACATCTTATGATGGATAATATTAAAAGCATAATACTTTCTATTATTGAAGGAATAAAAAGTGTATGAATCCATGGATATCTTTTATTAAATAAGAATACTTTATATCTATGTATTTTGAAGGAATATGTGGAAAAAAATTGTTCAATATCTAGAGTGATTTTTGAGATAAAAAGGTTTATTAACCATTGAAAATTGCTAAAGTTCTTAATGGTTATTTGTAATATAATACCTATAGATCCATCAGTTCGAATATGAAAATCAATTCATAATAAATATAGAATAATACCTAATCAGAAGTAGGTATTTCTATAAGTTGATCAAAGTTAAAGAAGAAGCTTGTTACCAGGGTGTTTAACCAATTTCTAGAAGCTTGTGATTAGGGTGTCTTACCAATAACTATAAATTTCAATTGGGGTGTCAAGACGATCTCTAAATAATTTTAGCGGTGGTGTCCCACTAGTTGAATCCACTTATAATTATAGTGGATAATCCATATGGTGGTGTCTAAAAAACATATAAAGGACTAGGAATTTTTTTCATGATCATAGTAAATATAGTGTCTTGTTCTCTCTTCATTAATACTATACATGAGGTGATATTGCGAGATAAATCTGAGAGGGTAAAAAATATTAATAGGTTAATGAGTTTAAATTAAAAGAGTAATAATTCTCAAAATAATTCCATTTTAACTCTCCTTAGTTGTCCTACCGAATATTTGAATCAATAAGTGGCATCAGAGGAAGGATCCCTAAAAAATCTAAAAGAAATATATAATAAATTTACAATCATAATTATGTAAATAGAATGTGTGTCCCAAATTTTGAGTGAAGTAATTACCATTGCTATAGGAATAAGATGATACCATTGTTTGACTAGTATAGAACCATCCTTGGATAAATATGTTCCCACTATTAGCATCCCATACTATACACTAGACCACAAATCTCATGGTTTGACCCAACTATAGTTGAGTTGAATGACATATCTAACAAGTCACTATTGTAGTATAAAATTTTACATTGTTACTATAGTATCTTATAATAAATATTTAATAATATTGTTTCTCCACATACTTCCAACCACTGATCACTATAGTGTAGTATAATTACTATGTAGTTTGTAGAATTTTTTCACTTTATTTATAATGAGCTCATTCAAGCTTGGATTTTTTGTGAGTGAGATAATCTGAAAATATTCATATAATTTTGCTTCCAAATATAATGAAATTTATACCTCTCCATGGATTTATGGATCATTTCTCCAACCATATAAATATATGTGTCTCATAATCTTCTTATTCTTATTTTTTACCTTTTACTATTATTTATAGAATATTTATTCATTTTTACTCCTAGAATTTCCACAACATCAATACCACTTATCTCTTAGATTGGAAGAAATAGATTCCTTAACCGTGGGTTTTAAATCATTTGTTGAATGTGATTATATGAATCAAGATGACAAAATAAATATGGATTTAGATGTAGAAGCTCAAAATTCCATCTTGATTTCCCCATTATAAAAGTTATATACAAAATTAATGGTATTTTAAATAGTGAAGGAGACGTGAGAAAAATTGGGAAGTAATTATGAAGGAAATGTTATAGTCAAAGAATCCGATATATAGTTCTAAATAAGCTAATTAAAAGTCACAAAATAGCTGATGGTGAGACTATTGAAGCCTATATTATACTGGGAAATGAAAGTTTAAGAAACATCCAAGTTTTTGGTGAGAATCTATAAGATTACATTATTTGTAAAAATTGGTGATGAATTTTAAAGATTTATTTGACTAAAAAATTTCATCCTTATGAGACAGTGAATATTTGATACTAGATTATTCACATAAAATACTTGTAGATTATGAGATGACAAAACCTCAAATTTTGAGAAGAAATTAAAAGATGAGGTGGATTTAAAGGCCATGATAAAGTTAAAAGTTAAAGAATAAGATATTTTTTAAAATAAAATATCCATATTTGTTGGTTTTTATAGTTTTTTGGATGGTATGGATCCAAATCATTTATTTTTTGGTTTAATATGTTATTTCTAGGGATGAGGAAATAATAAGGGGTAAATTCAATGGAAACTAAGTAAAAAATCCATAATTATCATGTCGTGTCCACCCTAAATAGATTTGGGTCTTTAGAAGATGTGTATAGCAGATGTGGAGAGGAGAATGTTGTACCTCTCTCTCTCTCATTGTGTTTTCATGATCAGAAGTGATCACCTAAGTGTCTAAAAATTACGTTAAAGTTATTCAAAGTTATTATTGATTGCATATTTTTATTTTCATTAAAGAACATTGAAAATACTTGAAGAATACTTCATAGAATTATTAAAGTATTGGGGAAGTGCCCAGATTCTTAGAAGTCCTTTTATGGATGTGGAGGATCCATTTATTGAATTTGTTGCAAAATGACCTACAATGGGGCGTGGTGTAAGGAATTTTAGTGACAAACCCCATATATGGGGAATGGCAGGAATGTTTTTATGGGTATATAGGTTTTGATGAAAAAAAATCTGGCCCATAGTTGTGTGTTGGGAATTTTAAAGACCAAAATAACCAATATTTATTTACTAGGGCATGGTGTAATCTATGTAATTTTGTAGAGACTTGAGATTTCATTTAATTATAGTTAAATAATTTTTATTTCCAATGTTCATTGAAATAATTACTCCTCATAAAATTATATAAGTTTTTGATGGATTTTATGGCTATAAATATATTCCATGGGTTCTTGTATCTAAAAAATAAACCCATGAAACAAAGTTCTCATTGAATCAGAGTTGAATATCAATAATTATTTAATCTCTCATCTTAAAGATTCCAAGTCATAAAGGATATAAATTTTTTGTTTATATATCTATCTCTATCTTAGTTGTATCCATACTTAAATAGAGATAGAAAAAAAATATAATAGATTTTTTAATATTAAAATCATCTATTCTCATCTCACCTTCTACCTTTGGTTCTTAAGTCTCTGTTAAAACAAAGGAATGTTTGGAAATTGGGTCTCTTTTAAAACCATGGAAAGCTTGGTTCTTAGGTCTCTATTAAAACCAAGGGAATAGGTTCATAGACTTCTATTAAAACTAAGGGGAGGTCTTAATAAGAAATATCTATCTAATTATGGGGTGGAGATATAAAGGAACCTCATATACTATTTCTATACTACTTATCAATTTTTTTTATAATTTTTTATTTATTTTCCACATTTATTCATTTCAATAAAGATTTTCAGAATTTCTTAAATTATATATGATCATTTTCATGCTTAATCATCTTTGATGTCAATTTCTAATACATATCAAATGTATCAATTATTAATTAATCGATTTAATCACTTTTATCATTTTATTTTTGTAAAGGACTTAATATATCCATTTTTATATGAATAAAACTTGGTATAAAGGTGGGATTTGTATTTTTCTCCAAAATCATAGTTTAAATTTGTTTTAGAATAATAATTGAGTTAAAGGTTTGATCTTTTTGTGGAATATTATTCTATTTCTCCTATTTCTTTTGTAATTGACTATTTCTGTTGGAGTAATCAACTATAAACATTTATTAATATTATTTTTATCCTATTTAGGTAATATAAATGAATGCGTCTGTTACCCCTAAACAAAATGAAGAAAAAGTAGACTCCTTGTGATATTATAAATTTTAAACTTAATAGAAATCTATAAAATCCATATAGTTTAGTCTTGATTGTAATGAGTTTAATAATGTTTATATTTGAGAAATGGATTATGAAATATAGTATTTTATTTTATTAACACATGAATGAAAAAAAAAGAAAATTTAAATAAACTATGATGGATATGTATCACCAAGTTTTTAAATGTTTTTCTATGTATCATAATGAATCTATCACTAGAATGTTTATGTAATTTTATGATATTTATAATGGTAGAAAAAATCTATATGATTATTTGTCCATATAATAACTTGTGGAGAAAATACTAAGGGTTTTCAAAATTTCTTGGGCTACAAAAGTGATGAATATCCAAGAATCCAAGGACATAAAAATTTGGCAGCTGAAGAACCCATTAGATTTCTAATGATAAATTTGAATTATAATATTATAAGTGATAATAGAAGGAATAGAATACATGTAAATTTATAATAATCGATATTTTAATGTAATCAAAGATAATGATTCATTTAGAACTGAAACAGATGATGAAAGTGATGTTTAACAACCTTTCAAAATGGTGGAAAAACTTCTAAAGAGTACGAAATCAACCAGATTTTCCAACAAACAATATTTAATTGAAGCGCAAATTGTGACATGTTACAAATGCAACAAAATGTTTCATATTAATACTAGAATTACCAATCTACAAAAAGAGGTTGAAAGATATGAAGAAAGGTAAGATAGTGCTTACAGTCATAACTTGAAGTGTTTGTGATTATTACATGAACTCATCCTCATTGAGAGACTCAAGTATAAAATGTGTCATAGAGAATGTTGAGGTAAGAAAAAAATTATATCCTAAACATTCTAATACCTCCTTTTCTTGTTCTTATTCTTCCTTAGGTCCCTTAAGTTAAGAATACCAAAACCACACTAATGATCAACATTAAAAAGGTTTTAAATAGATTTCTTCTTTATATAAACACCATGAAATTAAATATAAACATGTTTATAAATAAAATAATCAAATTTTTAATTATAAAGATATTATTTTAAAATAAAAATAATATTTGGTTTTTAAATTACAAAATCAAACTGATGTTGAAGTTTTAAAATATAAAATTAAGGATCTAAAAATTCACAATTTTAATTAACATAAGGGGAGAAAAATATTTTCATGATCCTTAGTTATCAATGTATTAAAATAATTAATCATGTATTTTTTTAAATAATTTAAGATATTTTAAAATTCAACATTTTTAAAAGCTGATTATGAAAATATGTTTTCAATTTTTGTCGAAAATTTGAGCATATAATATATGAATGAGATTGTAAAGAAATTAGACATTGACGGCAAAAATACAATTACATTTAATATTAATTTTCTAAAATAAATGTTCCTACCAAACAAGTTTGGGTTCTCAAATATTTTCTTACCAATATTTGTAGACATAAATTTTTTTCTATGCCCAAAGAATTTAACACTCACACATCTAAACCCACCAGGGTACCAAAGGGAACTTCATTAAGATATTTTGTTGTAATTATCCACTAAAATTTATTGATATATCATAAGGTGTCTTCTCATTAAAATATGATGTTCAACCCTTGAAATCATTAATCAACTCTTACCGTCTTAGGTTAATTATTTAAGTCTTCAATCAAGGGGAGTATAAATCTTTGTTTTCTAGAGAAATTTTAACATCAGTATTAATATTAATGGGAAAAATGTTCTTAAATATAATTAATTTTTTTTCCTTTTGAAGAATTATTTCTAGATCACCCCTATCTCTCATCTATGCTTTCTTAAAAGAGGAGATTTCATCTTTTTTAATTTTTTCCTTTTGTTTTTCTTTTCTCATATTTCTCAAAATTTATTTTCCCTTAAATATTTTTGAATTATTAAGGCTAACATTATCTAAATATTGTATGATCTATTTGTTTTATATTTGGGGATTTTTCTTAATGATGTATTATCTTTTACTCCTTTATCATAGTATGTTCTTATTGTATTATATTTTTTCTAAGAATGTTCTTTCTTTAGAATATTTTTTAAAAGATTTTTTTAAATTTCTATATCATGGGATGTTATTCTTATTTTGTATCAAATAAAATATTTCTTTCCCCTACTTTTTTTCATTTTTTATAATCACAAATAAGGAGAAGTTTTACAAAGTATGAGCTCTTTTTTAATTTTTATTTATTTGGTCAAAGGGGAATAATGTTTTGTATTGAAAAGGGGGTGGTGTTTTTTATTTATTGGGGAGAAGTTATTTAAATATTAATCATGGTGGATATATGTTAATATAATTTTTTTTATTTAATTTAATAAATGTATTAATATTGATTTAAACTTAATATATATTTTTATTTTAAGTGTTTCTGATCATCAAAAATAGGAATATTTTTGTACCTCTCTCACTCTCATGGTATTTTCAAGATCACAAACACTAAGATAAATTTCTTAAAATTTCATTTAGGCGACTAGAATTTATTCTTGATTCCATGTTGTTATAATTTTGAATGAACATTAAAATATACTTGAAGAATTATTTTTAGACATATTTATGTTTTGGTGATGTCCCTATATCATTAGGGGGCCTCTTATTAAATTTAGAGGAGAATCTTGTTTAAGCTGCAGAAAAATGGCCTACACCAGGGTGTGGTGCCATACATTTTAGAGAAAAATAACCAGAGATAAGGAATGATGGACAAGTTGTGGGGGAATGGTAGGTTTTTAGGATATAATGGCTCGATCCAAGGTGAATTGTTGGGTATTTTGAAGGCCAAAAAAATTAATCCTTCTCACCAGGGCACAGTGAAATCCATGTCGAGCTATGATGAATTTAAATTTTATTTAATGACGGTAAATGTAATTTATTTCCATAATTAAATTAATTCATTACTCCTTGGTAAATTCCATATTTTTTTCAAATGATTTTATAACTTTAGAAATATTCCTTAGGTGATTGGAATGAACAATAAACTTTTTCAACAATTATCTCATCAAATCGAAAATGAATCACTAGAATTACCCTAGATCTCCTCTTGTAGATCCAACCTTTATATAAAAATCATAAAGGATATTAATTTTTCACCCTCCCTATCTATTAATTTTATCCATCCTTTAAGATAGATATATAACCAAAAGTATGACAGACCTATACCTAAGAAAATGAACCCTTATCATCCCACCATTTATCATTGGTTCTTGGATGTCTGTTGAAACTAAGGAAATTTTAGATGTTAGTTCTATATTAAATATAATTAAAGTATAGTTCTTGGGTTTCTATTAAAATATAGGGAAGTATTTATTGGTTTTATATTAAAATAATGTTATAGTATTAAATTCAAACGTCTCTCTGATTAATGGGTGGATACATATGGGAACATTTTATGCGGTTTTCTAATTCCTAATTAAATTATATTTTATCTTCTATTTTCATTATTTAAATATTTATATGTATAATTTAATAAATTTGATACAATCATTTCCATGATTAATCTAATTTAGATATTTAATTTTTAACTTGTATCAAATTTATCAATTATTGTTTAATAAATTTCATCACTTTTATTTGTTTGTTTTTTAAATGGATATTCACCCCCAATTATTTCTATTTTTCCTGAATAATAAATGGTCCCCCAATAAGGTGCATAACCAAACTATGAGTGATGGTTTCTATTGTTAAAACAATTTATAAATCTAAAGGGGAAGAGTCATGAAACATTATGTCTTTCATGAAGACATGTGAGAAAATAAAAGTAGCTGAGAATGTGATAAAATAATACTTACTAATATATCAATACTAGTTGGTTATTTTTTGTATAATAGAAAATAATTGATGTATGAAAAAATAAAAGGAAAATATTTGGTTCCACATAAAAGTTTAGGGATTTATAAGTTGCTACAAATAAATATTTTATGGTTCAAGTAAAATATGGTGAAATGTGTTTCCATTTTGGGAATGAAACAAAATATTGTATGAAAATATTTATAGACCAAGAACATGCAGTGAGAAAGATGAATAAGTCCTAAGGGAATAAAATTTTCCAAACCTTTGACATGAATTAAACTACTTCATAAATGGAAACAACTCAAAATATTGAGATAAAAAAAATTAATTGGAAATGTTGAGAGGAAACTCTATGCCTCAATGTTAATTATATGAATCAAAATTCCCTATTTATTCTAAAAATTCCCTACTTATTCTAAAAAATTACCTATTTATTATATGCCTCAATCTTAATTCTCTATGCCACAAAATTAATTGGAAATGTTGAGAAGAAAATCTATGCCTCAATGTTAATTATATGAAACAAATTCCCTATTTATTCTACATTCTTCCTCACAAATGATAACTTTAAAGGATTTTAGGGAGAGGTGTTGACTTATGTACGTACTTGATAAACAAGAAGTCATTCTTCCTAGTTTATTTCAACTTCCATCAAGTAGAGAAGTGAGTGAATCCCTTAACATAGATCAAAAATTAATATGGAGATATGAATAAATAAAAAGTTGGGTGAATATTGAAATTATTGAAAATATGGACTTCCCCATGGAATCTAGAGTATGAAACATTTCAATCACACTTACAATTGTTGTTCTTGATTATATCAAACATACTATTAAGGGGTAGTTTTGGTTTATAAAAGGATGAGATAAATGGGGAGTCATTTGATTTTCAAATAAACAACATTGATGGTTTTTAGAGCTATGTGATGGTTATGTATTTTTTTTCTAAAACTTTGTGAAAACACCTAAAATGTATTCTAAGAATGGTATAACTTATATGGTTATTTATGGACATCATTTAAAACTATAGTTTATTCACACTTATTTTTTGAAATGAATTTTCGATTGTATAATTAGTGATTCATGACTAAATTATATTTTATATGGAAGTCACATGCTATTATTTTTTCCCAAATGTGTCTCAATATTTAATTTAGATTTTAAATTCGGAAAATAAGTTGAGTTTTAGATATATTAAATG
The DNA here is from genome assembly GCA_963277665.1 of Viscum album. NCBI lineage: Eukaryota > Viridiplantae > Streptophyta > Magnoliopsida > Santalales > Viscaceae > Viscum > Viscum album. The sequence continues at coordinate 823,715,513 of OY728165.1, forward strand.
AGGAGGGATGTCCCCTACACTATCATTTTATTTATTTTCAATAAGTGAAAGAATGATAACCACACATATTTACATTATAAGAGTGTTTTGGTGTTGATAATAAAATAAAAAGTTGAAGGATGAAGTTCCCATTGGATGAGTTGTATTTATTATCAAATAATACATATGTGTTTAGTAAAATAAGTTGAAATTCTTGGAGAATTATTACATTTTTCATGATTGATAAAAAAAATAAGATCATAACTTGAGATGGATATTGCTGTTACTTCTTAAAATATTTGGATGGAAAAAATTAAGGTAATATCTTGTGAGTGTGATGATTTTTTCCCTTTTTCATTTTTAAATACTAGTGGTGTTGTAGAAGTGTTTTTATCATCATTAAATAAAAGTCGAAAGAAGGTTTGTAAAAGCCAAAGTTTAGTTTTAATATCCTTGAATCCATTTTATGTAAATTTATAATATTAGCTAAGTATCTATGATATATAAGAATCATCTCATACTATATATGAATGAAGTCCCCTTCACACGTATACATCAAATATGATCTATGAAATTCTAGGACAATACAGAGCGATGATTAGATATATTTTCATAAACATCAGATAATACCATGTAAACATGATTACATAGAAGTGTGTCTATGATTAATCATCATGATCTATGTCAGCATGATTTGAGTTTCTTCTATCCATCAGTTATGTTTCTAGGATTAGCGCAAACATAATTTTATGAATAAATTTGATTTCTAGGTATCTAGATTTTGGATATTCTGAAGAAATAAATCGTATGATGCTTCTTCACTATTCTTTAAGGTTTATACATCATGATTATGGGATGTGATCATAGAAATATTAAAGGGAGATTGATATGAGTTTAATGCTATAGGAGGAGGTTCCACATCAAAGACCTGTGCATATGATTATTCTAAAATATGTGGTGATTTTAATGAGTTTAACTAAAGTGTATTTTGTGGTGGAATTAAAAGAAATAAGTACCTAATACAAATGTAGTTTGAAAAGGGAGACTGGATCATAATTTTAAATTATATTTAAAGGTTGAATTAAAAATGGAATTATATTATAGATTTTAATCTGAAGATCAATCATATCAAATATTATAGATTTTACATATATGAAATTTTTGGAATAATACTCACGTGATATTATATTTAGAGGTTATAAATATATGATTAAATGTAAAGAAGAAAGTGATAATTTTGAGAGCTCATAAAAATAATGTTTGAGAGAATATTTAGAGGCCAAGACTTTAAAATATTTATGGGAGAATAATATTCTGATGTCATGGAGATCATTTTTTGGAGAAGAAGACATGCTATCAATGTATTCAGAAGGATGAGGAGGACCTAGTTCATTTAATATTTCAAATGAGTTTTAAGTCTAGTGGAATAATTCACTATTTCTAGCTGTTAATACTATTTACGATGTTTTAATCGATTAGATCTATTGATAAATCCATTCATTAAGGGAGATAAATTTATAGGTATCAAAAAAATAATAAATGAGGATAAGGAGATCATTTTACAAGAAGATTAAAGTTAAAAAAATATTTTGCCAGGGGTTTCTAAGAAGTTGATGGAGGCTTGTGATTCAAATTGGAGGAATTAATAAATGAATACCATTGTTCACCCCCTCTTGTTTTTCCAACTAACCTTGAATAACTATAAGTATTTCTTGGGGTTATTAGAATTTCCATGTAATTGAGGATCCTTATTTTTTTAGGAATTATAACGAGGAGACATTATAATGGTTTAAGATTCTTATTTTGAATGATAGGGGTTGGTGTGCCTTTGGGATATTATGATTTTATGTTATTTTATGATTTTGGCTAGATTTTGGTAGTCATGAATTATAAGATTAGATTTTTTAATTTAAATCAGATTTGGTGAGTATGAAATATATTTGGGTTTCTTGCTAGTGAATTCATTATGACTTGAGTATTTTTTGACATTCTGATATCATGAATGATTTCTTGATTAATATTTTTAGTTATGAATAATATTATGATGGGGAAGGTGTAGATACTCATAAAAAATAAAAAAATTTGATCTTTAATAGTTTAGGGTATTATAAATAAGTATTTAAATTGGTTTACAATACATCTCTAGACAAGAATTTAAATATTTTTTAGTAAATCATGGGGTTTAAACTTCAATTTTATGTTTAAAGTCATGAAAATACTTGATAATTAGTACAAAATAAAAAATACAAATTAGTGTTCATTTGAGTTTTTAAGGTTCAATAATATGATCAAGATCCATAAAATTAACTTAGAGTTTAGAAATAATTTATAGTTTTCAAATGAGCACATAGTAGTTTAAAAAACATATAAAAACTATAAAAATTTATTTTTTAACATTTTCAAAATAGTATAGATTTTTTTTTTTCAAAAACCAACTCACTAAAACATAGAAACCCAACAAAAGAAAAGAAAATATAAAATCTGAACAATGGGGAACTATTTTCCCCTCCCCCAAAACATTTATTTATTATATTCTCAATTAAATTCAAGAATATGGTTTAAATTTAAAGCATAAAATATAATACCACAAAAAATATTATAGTGGAATGATTTCACTTGGATTCTTGTTCTGGAAATTATAGTTTTGATAGGATGTAAATCTTACTTTTATTAGCATATAATGGTCTTAAATCATCTCCAATAATGGTTTTCCAATATCTTTTCTACCTAAATAGATATATGAATTTAGTCAATTGTTGAAAATTAAAGCACATATATAAAAATAAAATAAAAGTAAAAAAAGTAGATGAAGAATCTTGGAAAAAACACTCATGTGGTTCTACATTTTATACTATATATTTTTGTAAAATACATTTATTATCCCTAAGATTATTGTGGATAGCGATTCTTTAATTTTAAACTCCAGAGTTTTAACTTTTAAAAACTCTTCATGAGCTTATTTAGGAAAATTATATAAATTTTATTATTTAGGTACACATTTATGGTAATAATCACTACGTCCCACTATAATATATTGAATTTATAATTCAAGGGAGTGGGTATTTGGTGGAAATACTCTTTTAGTTCAAGTTTATCTTGACTTTAGTGAGCAGTGGTGGTCAAATATTTCTTTTATTTCTATGTGGACGACACCTTATTCTCTTTGAATCTTACCAAATTTATTATTTCTTCCTTATCTTCCACTTCCTCAGTAAATTTTACTAGTTCTAAAAATGTATATTTTGGAAAAATTAAATCAATTTGATATTTAGTATCAATTAATTAATAATGAAATTGGTTTAAAGTAGAAGTACCTCCCTCAAAAGTATGAGTTTCCAGTTTCTATTCCTATTATTTGAAAATAATGAAGCTAGTCAGAGGGAGTGTGTGTAAGAATCTCGGTTTTTTATTAGGTATAAATCCATTTTTTTGGTCTAAATGTTTATATATGACCTAATGTGAGTGCTAAATTTTATCATGGGCGTTTTGGGGGTGTTCAGGGCATGTTCATAGCCCATACCCTAGATTTTGTGTTGAAAATGGCTTGATGCATGGTTAGAATAAACCATGTGGTGGAAGAGATACACTTTGTATTGCGACACATCAGGTATGAAGCTTGGAGTAGTGATGATGAAGGAAGATAAAGGTGTCGAATACGAGTCTGACCAGTTGAGGCCACATGAGAGTAACTACCCGACACACGATCTTGAGTTAGCTACGCTTTTTCATGATTTGCACTATTGGAGACAATATTTATTGGGAGAGTCTTTTATGGTGTACACATAGAACAAAATCCTTAACTACATATTTATACAAAATTATCTGAATCATATAAATTTAATGTGGGTTGAATACCTATTGTCTATTGACTTTGATATTTATGACATGCCTAGAAAAGGAAATTTCCTAGCCAATGCATTGAGAAGAAGGACTCAGATACAAGAAGTTCAATAGGACAGTAGTGAGTGTAAACTCATGTATTTTTCTCTGAGATTCACTTGGAGGTTCAATACATTCAGAGACATAATTATCTATCATCCTTAGCTGTGACATCTGCAGTACTTGATAGAGTGACTATAAGGTAGCTATCAAACTTTGAAGGCCTTGTTCTATGGAATAATGTGGTAGGTGTGGACCCTCCTCCTGGTTGGACTATAGGAGGGGATGATATCATGTGTATCCATAGTCACATTTGGGTTCTGATGGACATACATGGGGAGATGATGTGTGAGTTTCATGACTTGACTTGGTAAATGCACCCTAGTATCACCAAGATGTATTGTGACTTGTGTCATTAGTAGTGGTGTCCAGGTATGAAAAGATGGGTAGTTGGTTTTGTTATGAGGTGTTCCACCTATCAACAATAGAAGGCATAACATCAACAACTAGCCATACATTTATATTAGTTACCTATTCTTGAGTGGAAATGGGATGATGTTGCTATAGATTTCACGACTGGTTTAATGAGGTATCCTCGAGGTAGAGATGCGGTGTGAGTTGTTGTTTCCAAGCTCATAAAGAATTATCATTTCCTACCTATCAAAGAGACCTTTAGTGTTGATGATCTTGAGAGGTTTTGTATCTGTGATATAGTATGACTTCACAAGTCCCCACACACAATCGTTTTTGATAGGGATACCCAGTTTATATATCGTTTCTGGAAGAGTTTACAAAGGTCACTAGGTGAGCAGGCTCTTCTGAGCACAGCATACCACCCTCAGACTGATGTCCTGTCAAAGAATATGATACAGGTGGTTAATGACATGGATCATGTATTATATGTGTTTCACCAAGGCAAGGACAAATATGGATCAAGAGATAGGGTAAGCTTTCACCACAATATGTTTGGACGTTTGAGATTCTAGGTAGAGTGAGGCTGGTAGCCTATCAGTTGAAGTTATCTTAGAGGTACTGAGCCATGCACAATATATTCCATGTATCTTAGTTACACCACAACCATTCAGAACCATCTCATGCTTTTCAGCTAGAAGATTTTTGGTTACTGGTTGATGCATCCTTTGAAGAGCATTCGATTTGTATCACTGATAGAAGCAAATAGGTTCTTTGAGGCCGGTCAGTTCCTATAACATGATATCTATGGAATTACGACCATTTACAGGATCATACTTGGGAGAGAGAGGCCAGCATACATGCTAAGTATCTGGATTTTTTCTTAGATGAAACATGACCACCCCATAGAGGGAAATTCAGGGTTAAATTTCTTTAAGGGGATAAGATTTAAGAAACCTGATTTTTTATGAGGTATATATCCTTTTTCTTTTGGTTTAAATGTTAATATATGTCCTAATATGAGTAACCAATTTGAGAATGGGTGTCTTAGGGGCGTATTGGGACTGTTCGAGCCTGGAACCTTGTTTTTCTATTAATAATGGCTTGTCACACAATTAGAATAAATTGTACGGGGAAGGTCATATAGTTAGATAAACCCATGTGAGGCTAGATAGTGGGGATTTACATGTCGCACAGTTAGACCAAACCTTATGAAATGGGCCACAAGACCGTGCGAGAATGTTTGTAATTTTGACTATGAGATTTAGCATGGTTTCCATATAGTTAGTCAAACCATTTGGAAAAATGGTGCGATGTTCCCCTCCCTAAAGTTATTTGTGCACAGTCGACACACATTTTTGAAAAACCATGTGGCCAAATCGCGCAACCCCAGATTTTTGGGTAAAATTAAAAAATTTCCCTTATTTTTTCCATTAAATGAAACCTAGTTTAATTTCCTCATACATTGTATTGAAGCCTGAATTGATGTTCTCTTGGGTGAATATTATTATATTTGAGGTAAATCCTCCATCTGATCTCCTATTCAAGTGCCACTCATCTCATTAGATTTACATTGGCGAGTAATAAATTCCTTTATAGCTGTACCTCGTTTGATTTGGTATCGGCTACATTATATAGGTGAAATATAATATTCCCTAACAGTAGGTTCTTCATAAGTTCTTGATTTTTCTCCTAGTATTAATTGAATCAAGAGTTTATATTGGATGAGTAATCTAATACTGAGCTACAGTATGTGTTCTATTATTTTTATGTTGGTTTTGGTTCTTTATAGACATAGATGTTGTTGTGACGCCCATCCTATTTTTCGATATGTCCACAAAATTAAATTGAACAATGGAATTAAATGAAATATGACATATTAGGGAATCCCTTAGGTACCCTTGAGATGTGTTGGTGGTTGTTTCCCCAACCAAGGCCACTCATGGAGTGTTCCATTTTCCTATGGAACATTATGAACCACACACGAGGTATGATTTACTCTTTCTTACTTAAAGTAATTTTATTTTTATTTAAGAGATAACTAATTTCTTAGTTAGGAGATATATTTCCTCTTTTTCTTGTTGATTATCTTTAATTTAATGGCTATATGGAACATAAATTTCTAAATGGTTTATTTGAAAATTATGGTAAGAGTGGGTACACTCTTTGGTTTCCCTTGAATATAAAATTTGGATAATGAGTGGCTATAATCATGGAATGAGATAGAAATGGAATTTACTGATGAATGAAATGATATGTGATTGAAATGGTATTGGAAGTCTTGGTTGGTATACCAAGGGTCTTGATTTCATTTAGATTACATGGATGACTCTCCCTAGATCTTGGACACAGTAGTAGATTCATTGGAGTGAGTATGATCCTTGGGTGTTGATTCTATGAGATTCCTTGGGCCTTTCTACCCCTTGGATATAGTTTTTTGTGGAGTGATAATGGATATGGTCAATAGACATGCTCCATAGACCCGTCCTCAAGCCTATCTGAGTTTCCATTGAGATTCTTTTGGGGCTCGAATAGGATGACTTGATCTTCTACACCGTGAATCTAGCCCTTCGTGCTATGAAACTTTGATTATACGACATGGCTGTGGGAAATGTGACATGTGTATTTATAGGGGTTTACCATGGATGTTCTGATTATTTTTCGTAATAAGTAAAGAATGTGGGTGACTTGTATGTGTAGATGTACGGTAAGGATGTGTTGGTGTTCCTATTCTATTATAGATTCCTTGTTAGGATCTTGACACTTGTTTTTTAGGGATACTTTAGAGGATATTCAGTATAACTTTATCATTAGTAGAAATTATGTGGAAAATTTACAATAATTTACTTCTTATATACTTTAGTTTCACACTTCTGTCATGTTATATTGCACAGTCTAGAATTATATAGGTACTTTGGTTATTACCTACTGGGATTGTATCTCACACCCAATTCTGGACTCCATTAGGAATATGAATAAATTATTTGGATGGAGGTAGATATAGGGGAAGGTTCTATCAGTATGATGATTGATTTTGAGTCATGCTTAAGAGTAGGGGTGCACGGGACTAGGCTAAGGCTCGTGATGCTATTCAGGGATATCACAATTTTCTCTTTCGATGTTTTGGATACATGTATTGTATTGAACTATTGTCTACCTATTTTGGATTATTTCATAAAAAATTTACTTGTATCATCATTCTATATATTTAATGACTATTAGAATTGTTATTGTACTAGTCTTTGGATATTTACTTCTTATTTGGTTATTATACTACTTTGACTACTTTTTGGTTATTGATATTTCTCTATGTTACACTCTGGTAATGAGGGAATAGTCTCCCTATAGACACACCCTAGGCCCTATCTACTAATAGAAAACCTCTGGCATTTGGGGAGATGTGCTTATTGCCATGTGGGCAACTGGGCTCAATACACTATTGAGTGGCATCCGGGATTAGAATATTACAAAGTGGAATAAGAGTGATTATGTTATTGCTTGGATTTTGATTTGGAAATAAAAGAAAGGGATATGAAGTAATTAGAGTTTGGAAATGAGTTGTGACTATGAGTAACTACCCTACGTATAAGAAATAACCAAATTGTCCCAAATGAAATTGCTACTTATAGGAATTTGACTATTATAGATGATTTTATTTCACTGTTGCATGATGTACCTGAATCTTGATGTTATTATTGATATGACTATGGGTTGTATTTTTTTTCAACTCGATGTGATGAGGGTATGACATATCATGTATCATTTTATTAACTTTCTATTAATCACATTCCTTGTATTATGTCATTCCTTTTAGGTTGAATTACTTTTTTTATGATATTGTGATAGATATACTTACTGTTGTGATTGGAATTTTTGAATGTGATATGGTCTGAATTATATGGGCACCACATTTTGAGTCATGAGGTGTATTGGCCCTTATGGATCAAAATATCACAAACCATTAGTTTAACCTTTAAAAATTAATTATGATATATAATTAAATGAGTATAAATTAAAATGAAATATGAAATGAATATAAATTGAAATGGAAAAAATGAAACGATAAAGAGAGGCTCGACCATGACTTGACTTTTGACTGGGCAATAAGTAGTTCCTCGAGTAACTTTTGTGACTATTTTCCTTTTCAGTTTGGATTTAGGAGTAGGATATGTAGTATGACATGATTTTAGGAGGATTTTGACCTATAGTACAATTTTGAGTTGTGAAATTTGATAAAATTATTTTATGAGGAATGTGTTTGGAATTATAAAGGCATGCCTATATGAAGACCTCCAATCATACGCTAAGAGGTAGTTGAAACCACACTCTAGAGGTGATGGGCTGTGGGATACTAGTGTGGATCATCCTTTAGTTCCAAATGTTACACCATATATTGTTTTGGACGCAAGTGTTGTGGTACAGTTATGTGAGGGGTTTTCCCTTTATGCATACTTCCCTAGGAGCACCATAGTCTATCATGTATGTGGATGAGCTGATTCATGTTTTCTAGTAGAAGCATCCTCCAACATTTTTTAGGGTTTATATTTTATAGGATACCGATATTTGGCTAGAGAATATGCTATAAATCTTTGAGGATATCTTGACACATAATGAGATGATATTGAAGTTCGTAAATTATATTCTACATGGGGAAGAAACTTTTTGGTGGGATTTATTTAACCAAGCTGATAGGCTGCGAGACATGGTTTGTGCTAATTTCCAGACTAGTTTCTATGACTAATTTTACCCCAAGAATCTATGAGAAGACCGAGCCAGTGAGTTCATGTCTCTCGAGTAGATCAGAATGATTGTTATCGTGTACTCTACATGCTTGACAGAGTTTCATAATTTTTCACCAATGCACCTTATTGAATAGTTATAGAGAGATAAAGAGAGACTTCAAGGAAGGTATTCTACAAACTATCAGATCTCTGGTCAGCATGTCTAGATTTATCTCTATTACTGAAATTGTGAATCATTCACTTATTAAAGAGCCATACCTAATGGAATCTGGGGTTCATAATAGATAAGTATTGTCTCTCGACCTAATAGCTCTAATTATAATGAAGAGAAGTAAAATTTTGAGGCTTCCCATAATATTATTTACAATCAGGCTATGAGTACTGGTGGCTTAGTTTTATTTCATCAGTGTGGTAAGAAAGGACACATGATGAATTAGTGTGATAAAAAACCATCCGAGTGCCAAGATTACAGTCGGATGGGCCATATACAATATTTTTGCAGGACCTTCCATCTATTAGTGATTGGTATGGGTTATATTCGATTCTAGGTTTAGGATCATGTTTCTCAACTCTCTATTAGGTACAAAGCTGGAGTAGTGCCAGTTGATCGGGATGAGTTAGTCGTGGTGGTGGCTAAGGCAGACATGCACCTGTTACACGATGAAATTAGAGTGGGCCTAATAAGGATAATAAGGTTTTGGCATAGGTTCATGGTTCAAGACATATCTATTCTGTACAACCTACCCTTAAGAAATTGGGTTCCACACTGTCTACAATGAGTGGTACGATCTTAGTAGTCAATACTATTTCTTCTTATCTTTTTGATATAGGTGAGTCACACAGTTTCATATATCCGCCTTTGGTGAAAATAATTGGTCTTGTTATACCGTCTTAGGAGAGAATTATTACAATAGAAACTCCATTTTAAATTATAATGAAGTATGTACACTAGTGTAGAGATTTATCCCCTGAGGTTGGTGGATTTCACTTTGTTTAGAATTTATATACCCTTGAAATGATAGGGTTTGACATCGTACTTATAATGTAATTTATTTTATATTATTGATAGTATATTTACTACTATCATCATAGGGTGACTTTAACATCACCAAAGGGTGAATAGTATACTCACAAGGGTGAATGAGATATCCAAGCGAGCTGAGCTCGACCATAGTATCATGGGTTGAGAGGGATGAGAACCCTGATTTCTAGTTTTTATCAGGATGATCAGGGAGCACATCATGAAGACATTCCTACATTGATTGATAATTTTAGGGATATTTTTTAGGTTTTTTTGTTTTAACACATAATATATATGTTTATTTCTCTATCAATATAGTTCTAAGAGCTACATCAGTGTCCATTCCTCCTTGCAGGATGGCTCTGATGGAGTTGTAGGAGCTCAAGAGGAAGGCAGAGGACTTAGAGGTGAAGGGGTTTGTTCGACCTAGTACTTATCCATGGGGTTCACCAGAAATTTTAAAAAAAATGTGTATGGTACCCTTTGGCTATGTGTAGACTATTAGAAATTAAACTAGCTGATAGTGAGGACACGGTATCCTTTTCCACAGATAGATGAACTGTTTGATCTACTTTTAGGAGCTCGGGTGTTATAAAAAATTGATTAAATGTTGGGATATCACCAGGTACACATTTGACTTATAGACATACCACTCCCATCCATTCGTAGTAGGTATGATCTATATGAGTATCTGGTCATGCTATTTATTCAGGAAAATGCACCAACAATTTTCATGGTGTGGATGAACCAAGTGTTTAATATTTATTTGGATTCATTTGAGGTGGGTTTTGTGGATAATATCTTGGTGTATTCTCGTAATATAAATGACCATGATAAACACCTTGAGATAATTTTGGATACACTGAGAGAGCATCAATTATATTCTAAGCTCACAAAGTGTTACTTTTGGATGGAAAAGATTCAATTCCTGGGTCACATTATCTCAGAGACATGAGTATATGTGGACCTAGAGAAGGTGAGAGCTATAGTTTCTTAGATTATCCCCTTAAAATATTTGAAATATGGAGTTTCTTGGGGATATCTAGATATTACCAGCATTTCATATAGGACTTCTCAGGCTTAGAATTTCCATTGAAAATATTGACTATGATGGGTGTTATTTTTTTATGGTCAAATACCTATGAGATAGCCTTTCTATAGAAGAAAGGGAGATTGAATTTGGCATAGATTCTAACACTAGTAAAGTTGGTTAGGAGCTACACTTTATCTTGTGACACATCAGGTATCAGGCTTGGAATAGTTCTGATGTAGATGGAAAGAATCGTAGTGTATAGATCTCAGTAGTTGTGGACACATGAGAGGAACTGCCCAATGGATGATCTCTAGTTAACTGTAGTTATAAACTCTTCATGCTATTGGAGACACTATTTACTGGGAGAGAATTTTTTGGTATACATGGACAAAAAAAATACTCAAATACATATTTACATAGAGTGATCTAACTCTAAGGTAGTGATGGTGGGTGGAATACCTATAGTATTTTGACTTTGATATATCCTATAATCCTAGAAAAGTCAATGTCATGGATGACGAAATGTGTAGGAGGACTCATATAAAATAATTTCAGTTGGCCTGTAGCGAGTGGTAACTGATGGATTTGTTCTTTAAGATGAACTTGGAAGTGAAGGAAAGTTATAGACAGACATATCTATCCTCATTATTTGTGACCTATACCCTACTAAATAGAGTGAGGATTAGGTAGCTATCGAACTCAGAAGTCCATGTTCTATGGAAGAGTGTGGTAGGTGAGGACCCTCCTCCAGGCCGGACCATAGAATGGGATGAGATCTTGTGTATCCATAGTCACGTTTGGGTTCTAGTATACATACACAAGGAGTTGATGTAGAAGTTTCATGTCTCATATTAGGAATTTCACCTTGGATTCAACAATATGTAACATGACTTGTACCATCAGTATTGGCAGTCGGCTGTGAAAAAAGAGGTAACTAGTTTTATTATGATGTGTTCTACCTATTAGTAGTTAAAGGTGGAACATTATCAACCCGTTAGATTTTTATAGTAGTTTCCAATTCTTGAGTAGAAATGGGATGATGTTACAACGTTTTTGTGACTGGTTTACTATGGTTTCCTCTAAGTAGCTATGTTGTGTGTGTTTTTATTGATAGGCTCAAAAATGTTTCTCATTTCATACCCATCAATGAGAACATCAGTTTTGATGATCTTGGTAGGTTTTATTTCTTTTATATATTATGAATTCACATTTTCTGACACACTATCATTTTGGATAGGGATTCCTGGTTTAAATCTCATTTCTGGTAGAGTTATAGAGGGTTATGGGTACACTGGTTCTTCTAAGAACAATATACCATCCTCAGAGTGACTTCCAGTCAAAGATTATGATACAGTTGCTTGAGGAAATTCTATAAGCATGCATCCTTAATTTTTGGGGCTCTTGGGAGAGGCATATACCCCTGGATGATTTTTCCTATAATAACAACTATCAGACATCTATAAAAATGTATCCTTTTGTGGCCTTGTATGGTAAGCCATGTCGATCGCCTCTATGATTCTTAGAGGTAGGTGGGGTATCTTTATTAGGACTGTGTATTTTGTAAGATATTTATGAGAAGATCCAGTTGATTCAAAAGTGGACATATACTGCACAGTCTAGAAAGAAATATTACATCAATCACTATAGTTGACCTCTAGAGTTTGACGATAAGGATTGGGTCATTTTATGTGTGTCATCATGGATGTGACACAGTTAGATTAGAAGATAGGGTAATATTTCACCACGATCTTTCAGGCCATTCAAAATTCTAGGTAGAGTCAGGCTGGTAACCTATCAGTTGTATTTACCTTATAGGAACCGAGCCACACAAGATGTCTTCCACACATCTCATCTACACCAATATCACTTGGAATAATCTCATGATTTTCTTCTTGAGGATTTTTAATTATAGTTTGGTCAGTCCTTTGAGTAACATTCGATTCCTATCATTGACAAAAGCATGAAGGTTCTTCTATACCGGACAATTCCTCTAGTATGGGATCTATGAAAGTATGGTCATTTACAGGATGAGACTAGGTTGCAGGAGGCTGACATACAATCTTAGTGGCTAGAGTTGTTCTTAGATGAATCTTGACCACCATAGAGAGGGAAATTCATGGACGAATTTCTTTAAGTGGGGAATTTTGTAAGAACCTAGGTTTTCATATGAGGTTTTAATCCTTTTTATTTTAATTTAAATGTTTAAATATGGACTAATGTGAGACCCCAATTTGATCTTGGATGTTTCCGGGGGTGTTCGGGGCTTTCTCGGAGCCCAAAACCTAGTTTTTTGGTTTAAAATGTCCTGGAGAATGGTTAGAATAAACCATACTAGGATGGCTATATGGTTATATAAAACCATGTGAGGATGGTTATTTAAGAGATATAGGTCACATTGTTACACCAAACCATCTAAAATGGTCCATATGGCTTTGTGAGAATGTCTGAAAATTGGATAGTGGGATTTGGCATGGTTTGTTTATGGTTAGTCAAACTGCATGGAAAAATCATGCGATGCACCCTATCCTAAAGCTTAGTGTGAACGGTTGGTGCATGGTTTGACCAAACCGCACAACCCTATATTTTTATTTAAAATTACATTTTTTCAATTATTTAATATATTATTTGAAAACTAATTTCATTGCATCACCTGTTGGACAACAACCACCTTTGAGGTTCCATTGGGTGAATATTCTTGGATTTGAGGAAAATCTTCATCCTATCTACTATTCAAGCACCAATCATCTCATTGAATATGCATCAATGAGTAATATATTCCATTTTATCCTTTACTTGTTTGATTTGGTATTGATTATTCTATTTAGGTTTAAGATAATATGCCCGAATGTCATGTTATTTGTCCATTCTTCATTTTTCTCTCATTCTTAGTCGAATTAGGAGTTGATAATGGACGAGAACTATACTATTGAGCTAAGGTAGTTGGTCTGTACTTTTCCCATTGGTTTTGGTTCTTTATATACCTACCATTCATTGTGCTTCTTAATGGACTTTCCAGTGTGGACCCACAATTAAATTGAACAAATGAATTAAGTGAAATGTAAACTATTAGGGAAGCCTTAAGGTACATTTGAGATGTGTTGGTGGTTGTTTTACAAAACAAGACCACCCATGGGGTGTGACCTTTTCCCATGCCACTTGTTGATCCACCCATGGGGTGGGATTTTGGATTGCCGACTTAATGTAATCTTAGTTTTATTTAAGCGATAATGAATTTCTTAGTTAGGATATGTATTGCCTCCATTGAATCTTGATGCTCTTGAATTTAATAGATATGTGGAAATTGAATTTCTCAATGATATATTGGGAAATTTTTATTAGAGAGGGTACACTCTTTGGTTTACTTTGAATATGAAATGTGGATAATTAGTGGGTATTCTCATGGTATGAGATGGAAATAGAATTGATGTATGAATGAAATGAGATGTGATTGAAATGGTTGTGGACTCCTTGGATGGTATACAAAGTATCTGGATTCCATTTAGATTCCATGGACAACTTTACATAGATCTTGAATGCGGTAGTGGATGCATTAGATTTAATATGCTTTTTAAGTCTTGATTATGTGGGATTCCTTTGGAATTTCTTCCCATTGGATCTAGTTTTTCATGGGATTACAATGTACATGATCAATAGATATACTACTTGGACCCTTCCTCAGGACTAACCGCATTTCCATCGAGATTCTCTAAGGACTTGATGAGGATGCCTTGGTCATCTACACCTTGGATATTTACCTTCACGGTTTGACACTTTGATTATATGACAAGGATGTAGGAAATGATACATATGTTATTATATAGCTATGCCATGTATGTTCTATATCTAATGGTTATACGGAAAAGATGTGGATTACATGATATGTGAGGATGTATGACAAGTACTTGTTGGTTTTTCTATTCTATTATAGCTTCCTTATTAGGATCTTGACACTTGTTTTATAGGGATCCTTGAGAGGCTATTCAGTATCACTTTCTTAGTAGTAGATATTATGTGGGAACATTACATATATTTTCTACTTACCTTATTTACATGAACACTACTTGCATTCTATATTGCACAACCTCAAATTCTATAGTTATTTGGGTGGTTACCAACTGGGATTGTACCTCAAACTCTATCTTGGACTATATTGGGTATTGAATCAAGCTATTTGGATACAAGTAGATACAGGGGAAATGGACCATAGTAAGATGCTTGATGTTGAGTCATGATAAGGAGTAGGGGAGCACCATACTAGGATGAGGCCCACGATTCTATTTGGGGATAATAGTTTTTGGACTTTTATAATTTTGAATACATGTTTTTCATTGCAATGCTATGTACTTTCTTTGGACAATTTATTAGTAACATGACTTGTATAATCATTTTGTATATGAAATGACTACTAGCATTGTTATCATATTAGTCTTTCATTATTTACTTCTTTTTTAGTTATTATACTACTTTTTCTATGTGTTGATTATTGATTTTTTTCTATGTCAAAAACTGGTAATGAGGGAATAGTCTCCCCAAAGACACACCCTAGGCCCTCACTACTGGTTAGTAGTGTATGGAATTTGGGAAGATGTGCTTGAGTCAATGTGGAAAATAATGATCAGGTAACTATTGAGCGGAATCTTGGTCTGGGATGTTATAGTGTGGTTAGTGGGTTTTACAATTTTTCTTCAAAATAAATCATATCTAGTATGGAATAATATTTATCAATAAAATTTAATAGACTGAATGGGTCATCCTTGTAAATTTTGGGTTGGTTATTTTCTTGCTATTCTTATAGAAAATTATACTAACAGTTATCTAGTACAACTTTTTACCCCTCAAAGGCCTCATGAAAATCCATATTGGGTGTGTGAAGCTTATTTGAAAATGTTGTGAGGTACTAGAGGAGGTTTTTAATAAGATTTAATTCAATCTCATGTGTTTCTTTGAAAAAAATGCAGATGAATTATTTGCAGTTTTAATCATTGATGGATTTTTAGTTTCTTTCTAATCTTGTAGGGACTCAATTAGCATTCCATTCACATGAAATGATCTATCCACTTCTTATCCATAATTCATTGGGAAGATTTTTTATTTTATAAATCTTGTAGAACAATTCATGTATCACAATATTTGTTATTCATTCATCAATTATTATATGTTTTTCTTATTGGTATGGGTGAAATGTGTAGTCATATCCAAATTCTTGGCCGCCTCCATATAAAAAATGATTATGTACTAGTGTTGTTGGAATTAATACACCTAGAAGAGTGATCCAGCTCCCCAAACTTCCTCCTACACTTGTGAAATTGAATCATGAGTACAATAAATTGTTTTTTTCTATTTAAATATACATTTAATATTTTTACTACAATTTAATTATTATAAAGGGATGATGGATGAAGGGGAGAAATAGGAAAACCAAAAATCTGGAGATTTTGAAATTCTTGAACAAATCAATAAAGTAGAAAATTAAATGGATTATTCAGATCATGTTGGGAATATAAAACCTTTTCATCTAGAAAAAAAATCTAATGTCGTGGAATACACCCTAGATGTTACTGTTGCTTTGTGAAGGAATTTTCAGAGGTGGTGAAGGCAGCTGCATCTCTCTCTTTTATGGACTTTGATATACTTATTTTGGGAATGGTTATTAAGAAAGGTAGAATATCACATGTCTAGGCCAACCAAGATGCAATTTAATAATGATTTAGGTTATACAGGTACTCAATTATCACATGAGTCCTGATCCCAAATGGAGAAAAAATTAAGGTGATTCAATTTCCTCACCCAAAGAATTACGAAAATATGGAGCATTAATGTATGTAAAATTATTACAATGAGACATGGGTTTTACCATGTTTTCTTTCTATCTAATGAATTCAAGAGAAGAGCCTTCAGCCTTGGTTCATTTTCCTTAAATCATAGATTTCTAATAAACCATGAATTTGATAGGAAATTTGATCCTAAAAAAGTTAGAAACACATTTACTCAGGTTTTAATCCGCATATAAAAACTTAATTGTATTTATTGGAATGCAAGGATTATTTGGGACATTTCATCTACTATGGGAAATCCCATAAATATGGATAGGTAGACTTATAATTTGAAATTTGGGAATTATTCTAGAATACAAGTGGATGTTGATACGTCCAATACATTGGTGTAAGTGGTGGTGATAAAAGAATGAGATGATAGTGTTAAAATTGAGATTAAGTACGAGAGGAATCCCAAATTTTGTATTAATTTTAAGTTTTTTGGTCACTTGAACTTTGAATAAAAAATCGATATAGGGTGAAGCTTCTTCAAATTAAGGTTCCATGATGAAGCGGCCTTTAGAAATAGTAAGGGGAAGGAGATTGTTTCCCTTGAAATTCAGTGCATTTGGGCTACTGAACCAATCAATGTAAGTGATAGTAATGAGTCATGGAAGATGGAACCCACCCTTTCTAATGCCTCATGTGGTTTTGAGAAGTTTATTTCACCTCTTGGGATAATGGTGATCAATTCTGACATTCCTTTAGCTGGCTATAAAGCTAGGATGGATATGTATATTCTCCGTTGAAATTACTCTTTTGTTGGGGGATCTATCAACTTCTAGGACATACAAACCAAGGTGGATAAGATATTACCTCATGTTATTGAGATGGTTAATTTTTGTTAATATATAGATGAAGGGTCAACCATATAGCTCAGATGATCACTTCCATAATGAGACAATCAATTTTGTGGCTACTCAAGTCAAGATTAAGGAAATTGGTGATGAGAATATACATGTGATTTCAAAGTGCCCTTCCTCAAGTGCCCATATTAAGAGGCAATACAATTAGGAACCTACCTATGAGAGAGAAACACACCCACATGGTATGGTGGAAAATGTCACTAAGTATGTAATTATTGATGAGAACACACATAAATTCCCAGAGCAGGTTTTCATAAGTGTTGCAACTGATGGGGGTATGCAGGTGGATTCATTGGAACCCAAATGAATTATTAAATGTGTACTTAATGAGACACTCACTCTAGAGTAAAAAAAATAATGGCAATATGTATGAGTGTTATCTAATGAAAATTGAGTGTGGGAAGGTTAAAAGGCATCCGGATGATGTAGCATCACTGGTTCTAAGAGCCAGTTTAGAGGGACAAGAACTGCATAAAGATATAACTATAACACCATGTAAAATAATAACTGAGCAATAAGGGAATCCTCATACCCAAAATTTTGAAAAAATTAAAGTGGATGGAGTTTTCTCATTAGTTACCTTATCTAAGGATTCCATAAAAAAGGCTTCTTTAGAACTAGTCACTAAGCATGAGAAATATTGTAACAAATTCCCTATTCTAAGTGGTGTATTTTGTCCTGATGAATATAAAGACACACAATATATTAGATAGAATGATATTAGTTAATGATATCTCAGGATTCACCTCCCCAGTCATCATTCAGATCACAATCCGATGATTATTTAAGTTTCCACACATCTATCAAGGCCATCACCACTTCATTTTCAATTAAACAATAGATTAGTTTTCATTCGTGGATGTAGGAAAACTTTGTTGTTATCTTGGAAAATTGAAATCACTAGAAGTATACGTAAAAAGTTTGTTGGTAAATGAAAACATTAAAATGGAATCTTAAGAGAATAGAGATAAAAATCATTTTTCAAATTGGACCTTGAAATCAAGGGTGCCTAGGATCATCTCGCATCTAGTTAAATAAGGAATAAATTCTAGAATGCTTCATCGATGGGGGAGTTTCAAGTTCATAAAAATATGGATGATCTCTTGATGATCAATTAAATACTTGATAAAAACTATTTTAATGTAAAATGGTTAAAGGATGGACATATGAATTTAAAATTATTTCATAGATTTCATAAAGAAAATAGAGGTAAAGCTGGGACTAAGGACATTGGAAAAAATGGATGTCTCTACACTTATGAAAGAGAGATTTCCAAGGCAATTTCCAAATACTTCATGTGGTTGTAATCTGATAATGGGATGGAAAACTCCCAAAAAATGGTTAAAAACATGAACCCATGAATTGAGGAGCACCAAAATCGATCCCTCACTATGAATCCCTCTAAGGGGGCAATAAAAGCATCCATATTTTATCTCAAAATCGAAAGTTCTAGGATTTACCATTAAAAATTTCATGTTTTACTGGGATATCTTACATGACGAGGTTACCTTTGGAATCAATGAAAATTTAAACCATTCCTCTTTGATGTATGGCATAAATTTAAGCTTAATTTCCTTGATTCCCAAGAAGGATAATGCCACTGATATCATGGACTCCAGGACAGTTGCAATTGTGAACATTATCTCCAATATTATTAGAAAGATTATCATGAGTAGGATTAAAGGCTTTTTTAAAGACTATAATACTGAAAATCAATTTGGATTTTCCTTGAAACATTTAGTCAGAATTTCCTCTTTACAGCCTTAAAAAGTGTAAAACTAAAGAAGGGGAAATTGATGGAGGGAAATTTTTCACTAATTATTGAAATTTCCATCGATTTTACACTTTAAAATGGAGATTTATTTTTTCTATCCTAAGAGTTTATAGGTTCTCAATTGAGTTCATTAGGTTAATTAGCACCATTATCATATTTTAAAGGCTTTACATTCTTGTTAATGTAACCCCCAGAGGATTCATTAGATTCAATTCAGGTGTAAGACAATGTGATTGACTTTAAGGTATTATTTTTTCTACCATCAAATATTATTTAAGCAGATTCCTAAATGATCTTGTACATATTGGAATATATAAGAATATCAAAGATGGAAGAAATGATTTTTCCCATTTACATATATTCTATGTTAATGATATTATTCTTGTTGGAAAAGCATTTAGAAATAACATATCTTTTATTAAATCCATCTTTTCACATTATAAGTAGGTATTTAGATAATAAATAAGTTAGGAGAAATATTATATTATTCTTAGTGATATGATAACTGTTATCAAGAAAATTATAATAACTTGAAGTCATAGAGTTAAGTGGGGATATACACCTTTCAATTACCTTGGTGCTGCCTTATTCTAGTTCTAGGAGAGGAGAAAATATCTTGAGCTAATTTGAGCATGAATTTTAAATCAAATGGATAAGTGGAAAGGGAAGTCCATATCCCAAGTTAAAAGGGTGCGTCATTTAAATTCAATGATCACATCCAAATTTGTGTACTAATTCTCTCTCTATAGGTGGCTTATATGTCCAATTAAGAAACTTCAAGGCATTATAATGAACATTATTTGGTTTGGGTCAGTGTATGAAAAGAATCTGGTCATAATTTCTTAGAAGGAATGCATTAAACCCATTGAAATGGGAAGGCTTGGAATCAAGGATCTAAATATATTTAATGATAGTATTATAGGGAAATTCACATGGAATCTGATTTATAATAATTCTCCATATGCTTTTTTATCAAACAGGTTTAGAGGAAGGGTGATGAATGGTCACAAATACTACCTTGAATCCCCTATCTATACCTCGACCAAACACTCCTTTAATGGATTAATTCATGACACAATGTGGCTAGTAAGAAACCATTCTTCTATTAACACCTGGAGTAGTACCTGGTTGGATAGTCCACTTTTGGACAAAATTCATGTCCCCTTTGATATAATGCACAAGTCCATTGTTAAAATAACATCAAAATCATAAAGTTATTATGGTTATTTCACAATGAAAATCTATTTAGGGATTCATAATTTCACATTTATGGATATTGATACAATGGTTTGGAAGAACAATAGGTATGGACAATTTAATGCCAAGGACTGCTAAAAGCTGGAATGTGGATGCTCCAACATACCAAAATCATGGATTCTAAAATTATAGGTACAATTAATTAAAACAGACAGGTTCATTATTCTATGGAATATTTGTAAGAACAGGATCCCCACACACGATTATTTTAAAAGGGCTTGAAAAAATATTGTGTCTGCATGCCACCTTTGTTTGAAGGCTAAGGAAAATGTACACCACCAGTTTCTTGGTTTTGGATTTGGCTGGACTATTTGAGATTATAAAGGCTATATGTTTGGTATGTTTCTTGGAATTACCCCGCGTCTTGCTAATTTCATGGAACTCATCACTAAACCTAGATATAGTGACTGGGTTTAGAACCTCATATTGGTAGTGGTGGCCTCGATATTTTATTCTATTTAAACTGCTCAAAATTCATGGTTTTTGATAAGAAGCAGTCCTCTATACATGTGGTTACTCTTTGACTACATAATTATGTTTATGATGATTCAATGGGACATGTTGGATCTATGAGCAATATAAAAAATAAACTGAATATTCTCAAGATTCTTGGAGTTACAGACAACCTGAGAAATTCTAGAGTTCTCAAACACAACTCCTAGATTCCTCTAATAATCCCATGGCTTAATGTCAATGTTGATAGTGTGGACCCTAAAATTACAGGGACCTCGGGTTGCAGATGAATTTTTTGAACACACTGTGAATATTTCAAAGGATAATTTTACTACAACACTAGAATCAGAATGGCTTATGAGGCTAAACTATAGTATATACTTCATGTAATGAGGTATGATTCCCATTATTGTTGCAACTACTTATAGATGGAATCCTACTTGTAAATGAATGTTAAATATCTGAATTCAATAATGAGAAGTGTTCCCTAGAAATTATTACCTCACTATATTGACAATCTTAATCTTTTTAACTACCATAATTTATCTCTCTAACAAGCATATTAATAGGAAAAATAGGTTGTATATGTTCTGACAAAGAAGACTATCTTGGAAATTAATGTGATGTGGTCCGTTATGAACCAATATAATTATGTACCAATGGTTGATATGGATATTCATTGAGTAACACACACTTATCTTTTTTTCAATAACCCCTTGTAACACTTGACTCATATTACTATTTAAAAAAAAAATTAGGTTCATCTTGAAATGATCCTATATTTTTGGGTAATTATTCTGAATCCATATCTTCAAAATCCATTTCAACTATAAGGATTGTGATAGGGAGTCAACCCATGAAAATAAAATAAAAATAGAGGATAAATAATTCAAATTTTTTTAGAAATAGTATGTGTTCAACTCATGTCCCAAACAATAGTGCTTGGTTTGACGAGCTATTATTATAGAGGGCTATAAAATAATAATTTAAATCCCCTATATACAATATAAAGTTAACGACATTTTTTTTTTGTCAAGGAGATGAGGATAGAAGACTCGTAATTCTTTAAAAAAATTATTTTTATTTTTTTATATTAATTTTGATATAGGAAATCTCCTTGGAGGGAAATATGTATGTGTGTATGGATAAATTTTTTAATGAAATTATAAAAACACCAACTTAACAAGGACAAGTATCCTTATAAGGCCAGTTAAACATAAGTACATCACTATAAAAATTAATCACTAAAGACCTGTTGATAATATACTCAATAAAATTTAATGGATCACCAAACTCAACCTTGTTTATATTAGGAAAAAGATGATAAGGATTAATACTATATTCATGTATTGTATTTTGTTTTCAAGGAAGTTTAAGAAGCAAAGAAATCACCTAACTTTTTATTTGGTGAATATTAGAGTGGCCATCATATTCATGATTATCAGACTCAAAATGTTTAAGAAATTATATCGAATTGAGAAAATTTTTTATGAATGAAAAGTATCATCAAACTCACCTCAGGTCTAGACTGGATGAATAAATTATAATGGGGGAAAGTTATATTTTACATGAATATGATATAATTATTATGATGATTTTCTATCTTGTATTTCTCAAAAACCATAAGTATTTTAAAAAACTAGTGATGCAAGATTTATAAAAGAACGAAGGAGAAAAGGTGATGAAAATCATATTCAGTCTGATTGTAACCAAGTCAATCATATCCATCCAATGAATAAAAGAAAGATGTTTATTGGGAAGTCACAATACGTTCCAATATATGTTAGATGATACTGAAGCTAATATTAAACATAATCAAAGTCATAAGGAAGTCATGATATAAGATAAAGCTTTTGAAATAATAAATTTGGTGAAGCCAAAGTTTTTCAATCTCAAGATCATAAAAATAAGTTTGACAAATTCTGATTTTTTTAAATGTTGATAAGTATGATCATAATAAAGAAAATATAGAAGTTTCTAAAGTCAAAGCTACTGAAACCAGTCCATAATATTCTGTATGTCATCATATTCACTAGAGGTAGAATTTTTTGAGAAGGAAATTTTATTAGTATCGTATTTAGAAGAGAAATAAGCTACTGAAGTTGAATTTGATGATACAATTCCATTGGACTTGGTATTCCATCATAATCATTAGTGGAAGAATTTTTTGGGACCAAATAATGAAAATAAAAAGAAAATTATGTGGTGAGCAATATGAATAAGAATATCGAGTTTAATCAATAGTGTAGTTAACCATATAAAATGGGATAAATTCGTTTTTTTATCATTCAAGTGGTTCACGTGAAAAGGAGAAGATGAATATATTGTTTTACATTTGATTTTATTATAATGAGGGGGATCATAATGACAATTAGAAAAGAGGATTAGAATTTGACTGATGTTTGTGAATATAGTCAGAAGTGATCTAATGTTTTCAAAATATTGGATAAGGATCAAGAAGAAATAAGAATAGTTAAGAAGCATTGAAAAAGTCATAAATGTACCCATAATTCAAGGGAAATTCATGTTTCAGGTAAATTTGGTTGAGTGGGAAAAATTTTAGGTATTCCCCAAGCCATATTTAGGGAGATTATAAAAGGGAAAGTACCTTGTAGTTTCTGAGGGAAGTACTATTCATTAAATATAGAGAGAAGGCCGAGCTATGAAGGAATTTTAGATAGAAGTAGTGGTTTTCAGATTATATTTCTTAAACAAGTCATGCCAGACATAAGGGGATGAAGAAGAGATAATATTGCAATGTATTCATCTGATCATCATATTCAACTGATTATTATATTTATCCAATTATCATATTGGGTAATATTATTCTATTGGGATTTACAAACTGGAGAATAAAGATTTCATAATTGTATCAACCATATTCTAATAGAGTTACATTTTTCTTATTGAGCTATTGGATTGGAAAAATTAGACTGGGAAATCAGACTGAGTTTTATAACAAAGTCCATGAAGTTCTTACCAGCTTCTGGGTAAGAATGTGAAGAGTTTCATTAAAATTTTATATTTTTGAATGTTGATAAAGAACCACCACAATAGTTTTTTACAAAAAATTTCATTACATCATTTCTTATAGAAGAAGAAAACACACTATTGAATGGTTTAAATAGTGCTACATGAGTGATAGGGCATATCCTAATCATTGTATTCCAAAAAAAATTTCTTGTGGTTTGTGTGGTATTGGATCAGTTACATACCATATGATGGACATATCTATTCTTGTTGAATAGTGAACCTTGTAAATACCTATGTTCCTATGGATGTGTTTTTGAATTTTTTCATTAGAGAAATTAATCTTTAATAGGAGGAAATGGTTTTTTCATAAGCAAGGAAATAGAAAAGAAAATATATCAATGATTTAACCCCTCCCCCTCTCAGTGATATAATTATCCTCATGGTCCGATTAATATTGGTTTGAGATATAAAGGTTACCTTCAGTTTTCTTTAAAAAAGTTTTAAATAGGAGCTAATAGAGATTCAAAATTGTGTGAACAATAAATTTATCCAGATTTTTTATGGAAATAATTATAATATATGTAAAGATATAACATTTCCTTGTCTTATGTCTATTAGATATGATATTCTTGAATCTTTAATAGATGGATTTCCTCAAATTTATGAAATATATCCTTTTATATCTATTGATAAGAAGAATCTTATGAATGATATACGGGACGAGAATTCTTTTCTATTATCACTTTTTGAAAGGAAATTTACAAGGGTGAAAGGTATTTCCATAACCAATGGTATATGGGATAATTTGAAAACATATATGAAGGGAACAAAAGTAGTGAAGACAAAATTACAAATCTAAAGGGTAAAGTATGATGATTTGAAAATGGGTGAACATGAGTCTATTGGGGACTTCTTTACTAGGGTAAATGAAATTTTTTCACTGTCAGATGTCTTGGTGAAAAGTTAGAAGATTCTAAATTTTCTGAAAATATCTTAAGAATTATTCCCAAAACATTTTGTGCTAAATTTTATTCATTAGAGGTTATAGATCCTAATACACTATATCTAGATTATTTATATATCACTCTCATCACTTATGAAATTATAAGGGTGAAAGGTATGAAAAGAAAAATAAATGTTGATAGAGAAATTTATTTCAAGGCTCACAAGAAAGATAAGTCAAAGAAAATTATTATTGACTAAGAAGCTAGTGATTTTGATTCCAAAAATGAGGTATGAAAAAATATTTATTATATTTTATCATTATTTTATAAAAATGTAAGAATAGGTACATGTAAATATAAAGGGAAACTTCCCTTGAAATATTTTGAATGTAGAGTCGTTGGTCACTTTGAATCTAATTTTACTCAAAGAAATAAAGAAGAGGATAGTGATGAAGTGGAAAGTTGGCCAAGAATATCATGAAAGAAATATAGTGATAGAGATAAATATTTTTCTAGAGGGAAAGATAAAAAGTTATTCAAATTGAAAATAAGAAGTTTCTTATCTAAAGATAAAGAAGAAGAAGATAGTGATGGTAAATCTAAAAAAGATGATGAGTATGTTAGTGAGTATATTTTTATTGAAAAATTTAATGATGAATAATTTGGAAGCATAAATTTTTATTATCAATAAAATAAAATTTAATTTAATTTGAAGGAAGATTATAAAGAATGTCTGAGAAAGATTTCATGTCTTGAAAACCAAAATAAGAAGTTAGAAGATGAGTGTTTCTCAAGAAAAATTAAAGTATTTTTTTTATTATAAAAGAACAAGATTAATGTGGACATTGGATATTTTATGAAATATCCTAAGGAATAAAATAATTTTAGTAAAAATCTAGAAGTGAAGCTAAATTAAAAAGAAAAAAAGTTGAAACATATCCAAAAAAAACTTTCTAATGCTGAAAAGAAAGGTACAAGTTTCGAAAACTCTATCTCTAAAGTTGGTGAATGTCATTATAAAGAGAAACCTAATAAGGATCAAAAAATGTTTCCTTAAAATGTTTATAATAAAGTTATAAATGATTTTTAAGAAAATAAATTATGTAAAATTATGTACATGTCCATTGTCAACAAATTGAAGAATTCAGATGTCTCTAAAGACCATGAATTCAAAATTATCACTAAAAATTCTTAATATCGAAAAGTTATTACAATTTATAGCTCTGATAAGGTCGGAAAGAAAAAAAATATGTAAAGGAAGACTCTGGTTGGAAAAGGAAAATTTGATGTTTAAAAAAGTTCATATAAGAAGGTTGCTCAAAAACATACTCAAAATCCTGGTCAATATAAAATATATAGAGGAAAATATTCTTTATATGGTTACTACTATTATTGTGGTGTATTCAGACATACAAAAAATAAGTTTCGATTCTACTAAAACATTAATACAATTTCAAATTTTATGAAAGGTATAGGTTTTGGGGGATTGAATCCTTTCAAAAGAAGATGTTTGAAAATAAAGGTATAAAGAAATCCAAGAATGATGGTGTCAGAATTAAAAAAAATGATCCAAACCCTAGAAAATATTTGTGAAAGATGTAAAACAACCAGTGAATCTTGCTAAGGGTTGTCATGTTTTTTTACCGGCACAATTGATGTTTCTTAACTATTCTTTGATGTCATAGGCCATGTAAGAAAAGGGAGAAGAAAACATTCTTGTTTTTGAATCCATTCTGAGAGCTATAAAAGGAGAACGACCTTGGATTGTTATTTGTGGGTGTTCTTCTCATATGAAAGGGTATTTAATTATTTTGATAATTTAAATGATTTCAAATAAGGGAATGCTACATTCTAAAATGATGAGTCACTAAGAATCAAAGGTGTTGGATCCACTATCATTGGGATAGAAAAATTGAATTCCAAGAAAGCCTTATATGTTGATGGGATAAAACATAACTTGTTGAGTATTTCATAATTGTGTGATGAAGGTAAAAATGTTACTTTTTTGAAATATGTATTTTTTTTTGAAAAGTGAGAAGGATAGAAGTATATTTACAGGAGGCCAATGTATAAAGGTAAACTTATTTCAAGTTGGTGAGGTACAAAACAATTATTACTTGGGAATGGTGAAAGAGAATCAATTATTTCATAAGAGGCTGGGAAACATGTTTCAAAGAAACATGGGAAAGTTATCTAAAAAAACAATGTTTAAGGCATTATTGATTTTACAAAAAGAAGATATTGGTGTTTTACTATTTTTTAGAAAAAAGATTAAAAATTATGGGCATAAGAAAGTTGAAATTTGTGCAAAATGACCCTAAGAACTTATTTATTCTGAAATATATGGGGAAATGAGAAAAAAATAAACAAATTTAGAAAATTATTTCACAAATTTCATTGATTATTTTACTCACATTACATTTGATATGTATATGAAACATAATTCAGATGCCCAAAACATGTTTAAAAGTTTCAGGAGGAAAGCTGAGAAGGAATGTGAGTATTCAGTGAAGAAGTGGAGAACTGATAACGGTGGTGAGTATAATAATGAATAATTTGAAAGTTATATTGAGAATAATGTAATTACGTATGAGTATAGTTCCCCATAAACTGTGCAATAAAATGGGATTTTTGAAAGGAAGAATAGAAGATTGGTGGAAATGGGGAGAAGTGTGTTACCTGAGCATGGTCTTTCTCATTACTATTGTAGGAAATCCTTGAGTATGAATGTATATTTCAAAAATGGATGTTTCTACATGAAAATTTCTGATATAAATCCATACAAAATGTTTTATGGAAAAACTAGAAGTTTGAAACAATTGACATTTTTCAAGAGTCCATGCATTATAAAGAAAAAAGGTAGACATATAGGAATGTTTGAGAAGAAAGGGGTAGATTGAATTTTTCTTGGATATGTTCCAGTAGGAAAAATGATATAGATGTTTCCATAATGAAACAAGAAGAATTATTGACTTTTGTAATGTCAATGTTATTGAAAAGATAGTTGAAGATTAATACACTCGTGATTATAAAGAATTTGAGAAGAATATAAAGAAATTTCCTAACAATTCAATTATGAAAAAATACAATTGTAATGTTGTTCATGGAGAAGAATTAGACTTATCTTTTTCCAATGATGTGGATGGTACTCTAAAATCTCATCATTGGTCTTGGATGAAAGTGGAAGATCGGAAAATTATTGGTGATCAACATCAGAAAGTCAAAATGAAAAGAAGATGAAATGATATTGTACATGCTTCTTTGTATTCTAAAGTTGAACCGAATTATGTGAAATATGATTTGGAGTATCCAAAATGGGTTTGTTCCATGAAATAAGAGATGGATCAGGTATAATAGAATGATACATGTGAACTCATACCTAAACCATATAATAAAATAGTTACTTATATAAAGTGGGTATTCTGAATCATATTGAATGAAGAAGGATAAGTTAAAAGGAAAAAAGAAATATTAGCGTGAAAAGGTTAATCACAAATTGAATGTGTTGATTTTGATGAACATTTTTCTCCATTGGAAAGGTTTGAAACAAACTGAATATATATTTCTACTTGTATACAATGATGTTAAAAAATATTTCACATGGATATAAAGTTCGAATTTTTGAATGATGATATTGATGAAGAATTTTACATTGAACAACCTTGTGGATTTTTTGTTGGGAGAAATAAAAGTTATGTGTGAAGATTGAATAAATCCTTATATGGGATGAAACAAGATCTGAGGTTATGGTATTCCAAATTGGATACTTACTTAAGAAATATTATTTTTAAGAAAGGAAGAGCTGATAAAAATATTTACATCAAAGAAATTCAAGAGATTTCCCTCATTATAATTGTTTATATTGACGATATTATCTTTTTGAGGAATGATAAAAGAAGTTGTGAAAGATTTTCTGAAGAGATCAAAAAATGTTTGAGATTTCCATGGTGGGGGAAATGAATTACTTTATTAGGTTACAAATTTTACCAAATAAGAATCATATATTTCTTTCATAAGAAAATTATGCTAAATAACTTCTAAAGAAGTTCGACATGGAAAGTTCAAAACTAATTTCCACAAATATTTTAGTGGGAAAAAAGTTTAATAAAGATGAAAAAGGTAGGGAAGATGATGTAAAATACTTTCAAAAGTTTATTAGAAGTTTGTTATATTTGACTGCCTCAAGACCTGACATTTTTATGCTATTACATTATGTGAAATATTTCATTGTGATCCTAAATAATCATATTTACTTGATGGAAAAAGAATTCTTAGATAAATAAAATACACAAAAAATTTTGTAATCATGCATGATAGCACAAAAAATATTGATTTTTTTAGGTATTAAAATGTTGATTGGCCAAGGCATGTTTATTATAGAAGATCTACATCAAGTGGAGTTTTCTTTTTTGGAAACAAATTGTGTTAGTTGGAATACAGAGAAATAGAATTCAGTACCTCTCAGCATAGCTGAAGCTAAGTATATTTGTACCCACTGAAACCACAACCTAACTAATGTGGATAAAGATTCATTTATAAGATTTACATGTTGAAGTGAGGTTACCCTTGCTCTTGGGTTATTATAATCAAAGTGAAATTATCCTTACCAAGAATCAGTGTAACATTATCATTTAAAACACATTGATATAAAATTCCATTTCATCAAAGAGCACGTATAGAATAATGAATTGATGTTGGAGTGTGTTACTACATCAAAATAAGTTTTTGAAATTTTCAAAAAACCTTTACCAAAGGAACCATTTTCTAAATTGAGGTTGAACTTGGGAATCCAACTCGTTTCTCATCAAGGTTGAATTATTTGTTTTTCCCCTCTCTCATCTTATATTTTTATAGTGTTTTCAAGAGGGATAATTATTTCATAAATATATCCTTAAAGGAATCATGTTTAAAGGTTGAGTTGTGGGTAATATGTGAATTGTTCATTTTATGTGTGTGAACTATTATAACTATTTGTTAGAGTGTTTGTTGAAAAAAAACATTGTATTATAGAGAATTTTAAAATTTGAGGAAGAAAATATGAGGAAGAAAAGATAAGGAAATTTCATAATCATTACTTTTGGAAATTGTGTCATTGTTGTTAATAATTAATTTTTTCTACAATGATTTATCTCAAATTGTCTAGAAATTTTTGATAAATAATGTATAGCTTGAGGTTATAAAGTTTAGTGATTTATAAACCGTGGTTGATAAAAAAAATCTAAAACGGGAGATTTTTAGGACCAAGATGACAAAGATTTATATCACATTTTGGTATTATAATTTGTTTTCAAGGAAGTTAAATTAGAAAATAAACCAACTCACTTTTTATTTTGTGAATAATGAAATGTGAAAGGGATCATCAGACTCAACTTAGGTATGTACTAGAAGAAGGATTTAAATGGGGGAGAATTGGATTCGGCATGACTATTATATAAATCTAGTGATGCTTTAATGTATTTTATTTATCACAAATCAAAAGTATTATGAAAAACTTATGATGAAATTTTGATAATAGAAAGGGGATAAAACGTTGTAAAATTCATATTTAGTTTGGTCATAACCATTCCAATTATATTTATGGAGAGCAAGAAAGAAAGATCTTGGTTCTAAAGACACAATACTTTATCAAACTCACCTTAGGTATAGACTGACGATGATCCTCTGATCCATTCCTCTCGTGTTATTTCTTCTCTCTCACTCGCTCTAGCAGCGGTCTCTATTGGTTTTCATTCTCTCTCACTCGCCTTTCCATGCTCTGTGTTAGAGATTCGGTTTTCTCCCCGTCTGACTCTCAGAGCTATGATCTTGCATTCATCAACCCCTCTCCAGGCCATATTTGGAGCATGGGATATGCTGATGTTTTGGGAAACCAGTTTGGTGGAAGTATGATTTCCAAGCATTACCAGAGTTGGTCCTTCTTCCTTGGGTTTGAATCGCAATCTGAATCCCATACTCGGGTTCTGTCCCGATTTATTTTCTAGTTTTGGTTATATTTCATTATTTCCTTCTTAATCAGGTTTCTTCATAGGGTTCAATCCCAAGTCCTATTTCAGGTTTTGTCCCCCTTTCATCTTCCTTCTTGATTTGAACTGATGGGATGCTCGGTGTGATTCGTTTTTTCCTGCTAGCCTGAATGTTTGGCTGGCGGTGACTACTTTGGTGAACAGTTCATTTTGACGTCTGGTGGTTTTGTTTTTGTTTCCTATTTCATCTTCATTTTGGATGGTTATACTTGGTGTATTTTGGGGATACTATTTTTTCTCGCTTGGCGATGTGGTCTATTTTTTGGTTTATTTGGTGATTTTTGTTTCTTTTTTGGTGATGGAGTCGATGATGATGATGTGATGGGGGTTAAGCAACTATGGTTACTCTGGTTCAGATTTTATTGGTTGAAATTGGTTTTGGTGTCTATGAAGATGGTGTTTTGCGGGCATGGATGCAGGGGTTCCTGCGATAAGGATGAAGGGCGACGACGTTGGGGGTGTTTTGAGCGACGATCATGATTGTGGTATTGGTAGGCATTGATGAAAGTGTTGAAGACTTGGAGATGACCGTGGTGATGACATTGATATTAGTGATGAATGGTGACGTCCCTTTATGTTCGAGGTCATGATAGTTTATGGACAGTGAATCAAGATGGGTTTACTCTTAGTTCCTGGTGGATTTGGCAGTATTTTGAATTTTTCCTTCTGGAATTTGAATGTTGAATTTTCAAATTTCAAATGTTGTGGTTCTATGTATGTGGATGCGGGAAATTATTGAGCTCTATTTTATGGTTTCCATTTATTTAAAATGTGGATTTCAAATAATACAAAAAAATTATTGTGGCTAGTTAGAGAAGCAAAAGTTTTCGGATCTTAAGATCATCATAATAAGTTTAGAAGATGTATATTTTTAAAGGGATGATACAGATGATTTTAATGATGCAAAGAAATAATTCACTAAATTCAAAGCTTCAAAAACTATTCTATCTTATTCATTATTTAATTGTATTCATTATAAGAAGAAAAATTTGAGCGATAAAATTCATTAGTATCATATTCAGAAGAAAAAGAAGCTGTTGATGTTAAATTTTTTGGATCTGGCCCATCAGATATGGGTTTAAAAATATAGTCAACCATTTAAAATGGGTTGAGCTAATTTTTTATCATTGAAGTGAGACAAGATAAAAAGAGAAGAAGAATATATTGTTTTACATTTTTTTTCATTATAATGAAGCAGATCATAATGTCAATCAGAAGAGAGAATCAGAATCAGACTGATGCTTGTGAAGAAATTCAGAAGCGAGTTGAAGTTTTTAGAATATTTAAGAAGGATTTAGAAGAAACAAGAATAGTTGAGAAGCGTTGAAGAAGTTATAAATGTACCAAAAATCCAATTGAAATTCGAGTTTTGGGTAAATTTGGTTAATCAGGAAATTCTTTAGGAATCCTACCCAAACTATCTTTGGAGCGAGTATAAAAGGGAAAGTACCTTTTACTTTCTAGAAGATGTACTATTCATTAAAAGTAGAGACAATGATGAGCTTTGAATAAATTCTCTAGAGAATAAGTGGTTTCTGGATTGTCTTTTTTGCGGAAGTTTTGTGGGATAGAAGTGAAAGGATATGAGACAAGATTGCAATGTATTTAGCTGTTCATCATATTCCTTAGATCACTGTATTCAGATGATTATCGTATTATGTCATATTATCATATTGGGATTTTCAAACTGAATAAGAAAGTGTTCTGAATAGTCTAAACAGTATTCTAACAAAGTTACACTTTCAATATTGAGTTATCAGATTGGGAAAATTGGACTAGAAAATCAGTTTGAGTTTTATAACAAAGTCTAGGAAGTTCTTATAATATTCTGGGTAAGAATGTGAATAATTGATTTGAATGTTTATATTTATGAAATTTGATAAGGAAGCATCATAACATATATTCATAAAAATATTTTTATCCCATCATTTGTTCTAGAATAAGAACACACACTACTGAATTGTTTATATAGTGTTACACGAGTGAAAGGGCATATCCTACTAATTGTATTCAACACAAAAGGTTTGTCTTCTTGTGGATTGTGCTGTATTGGATCATTTCTATACCATATCAAGGATGTAGCTACTCTTTTTGAATAGTAAACATTTTAAATACTTGTGTTTCTATGGATGTGTGTTTGAATTGTTTTTAGTAGGGAAAGTAATATTTAACAGGAGGTGAATGTTGTTTCATAAGAATGGAAACATAAAAGAAATGATATCATTGATTCACCCCCTCCCTCTCTCAGTGATACAATTACATGACTAGATAATTACAATTTGTAATGAATAGTGCATAATCAAAATCCTCCTTAGAATACTAAGTCTCTACTCCTTAATAATTTCAAGTGGTAAACATTAGATGGTTATAGAAAATATGACAACACTAAAAATGTTTTTTTTTCTTTTAAAAATGATCTCTTTCATCACATTTTTTATATTTTAAAATATAATCACATAGTGAGATATTTTATGAACATTATGCATCATGTGTTGATTTTAAATAGTACATCTATGAATAGTAAAGAGATAGAAAACATGTACTAGAAACTAGAAACACTTTATTAAATTTTTTAAGAATGTTAAATTCAGTCTAAAACAACACTCAATATCATACAAAATATTAAAATGGTAAGAAAAATAGAGGATATATAAAGGGAAATATGACAATATAGGCTGATTATATCCCCGATAATCATCACACCCATGAAAATCACTATAATAGTGTACTTGAGAGTTAGTAATACAATATTTATTTGGTTAAAAATGTTGATCAATGATTCAAATCGAAGTGAATGATGAAGTATAAGAATGCTGGTGTATTTATAGGGGAATATGACCATCTTACCTTATGTTTTTCAACTAATATAGTTGATCGAAATAATGACCATAAGTCAGTAAAACACTTATTCTTTATTATTTCTAGTTATGTTGGAACATTTAAATGATACTCAAGATTATTTAATGAGAAAAATTATATTATTTTTGATGTTTGTAAAAATATTATATTAAAAATATTTTTTATTTATAAGTTACAGTTAAAATTTATTTAACAAAATAATCTTATAATTATTTTTAAATTATAGTATATTTTAATGAATCCCTATATAATTTTCATGATGGTACTGATGTTTTTTCTATTAAATAATCAATTTCATTAAAATAATTAATTATTTAAAATTTAAAATCCTCATAGAATAGGAATTATTTTGGTGAAATGAATTTAATTTTTTGACACAATATATCAAAATTATCTTGGGGTGATTATTTTGGAATTCTATGACTAATATTTTTTGTGAAAAAGCTAAAATTTCCACTTTACAAGAACTGCGATTTTATGACATTAGTAATATGTCTGAATGAATAAAAATATTTGAATTTTTTTGCATCCAAATTAAATTTAATAAATTTGAAAAATAATTTAAAAATTTTAATTTTATATTATAATTTTGTACCCTAAATTTTGGAAAAAATGGTAATTTTAAGAAAAAATTTATTATTTTTTGATTCTACAAATTAATAATGTTTTATGAAAGGTATGGTTCGATTTTTAAAGACCTTAAACATAAAAACACACTCTAAAACTCATTAATTTTCCAAAAAATTATTGGAATTCAATTTTCCCACATTTGGTTTTCTTATATGATAAAATAAGAAATATTTAATTCATTGAAACCAACCCCCCACAAGTTTAAATGCCAACCATTAGCTATTTATCTCTAATCAAAATTAATTTGACATAATTTTTTTGTCATTTAATCTCCCAAATAGTACCTATAAGGTTCCCTCATGGTTTTAAAGTGCTAGTCTCATGTTTTGGGAAGCGAATCTTCAAGGTATGAGAATTATCCTCTTCTCCTTTTTCATTTAGGTACCTCATTTTAGTATGTATCTAAATATTGTACCTATTTCTTTTCCAAGCAATTTTTATCATCTATTTACTTCCAAAATAGTGTTTTGCCAATAGTATACCTTCATTACCTCTCTACACACCCTCCCTTTAATCCATGTTTTAAACCGTCATGCTGCGAAATTCATTTCTTGAATTTATCTCTATTATAAGAGAAATTACAATACTATGAATAATCCAACCACTTCCTTTACAATGGGTATTATCTTAGATGTAAACATAATTTATTGATTTAGGTATTCCCATATATGAAACCCACATTCAATTTACTTGGGTTAAAAATAATGTAATGTTCAAGTCTTTAATCACTTATATACTCAATGGTTTCATATGAAACCCCTTTTTTATTCTCCTTGGGTAATTGATTAAATGATTTATTATGAATAATGTGGCTCACTTGAAATAATAAATATAAAGGGATTTCCAAAAAATTACTCCAATTAATTTGGTAATAAATAAATCTCTACAAATGACATGTTTTACGATACCTTGATGAATTGCCTTGGTAATTATGATTTATGACACCCTAGTGATAAACCTTGGGGATATAAATATGAATGAATCTTTTTTATATTATAGACACATTTACATGTTATGATTATTGTAATTTATATTACTATATGTCTCATGTTTACATGATCATTTCATATTGATATTCCTCTTTCTCAAATGCTAAGTATTTCCTTTTTTTAATTCCATTGTTGGGATTTTTTATCACTCTTTTCTTTGATGTATGTCCCCCGGATATGAGAATCAATAATAGTATCTTTGGAGAAAAATAAAGACAATTATATCAAGTTTATTAGAATCATGCTTAATGTTAATATTTTTTCATGTATTATGTTCCTATTCCCCAGACAGTAAACCTCAAAATACCCTCGATATTGTTAAATGTTGTACCATGTAATGAAAGGTTTTTTAAATAAAAAGGTGTGTAATCCTATTTAGTACAAAGGATGGTATAGTTATTTTTTGAAATTATGATTAGAAAACATTATTAATAACCCTATAGATAATTCTAAATATATTAAAAAAATATTTGTATTCTGGTGAGTATTAAGTAAGTGGTTTCCAAGAAAATACATCCCTGTTTGGATACTACAGGTGGTTGTGGGTCTAGTATAGATGTACCATGGGGTAATAACCCTAAATAATTCATATTGAGCTAGAATCGATCATGAAGATTTGGTAAATCACATGACTGTTCAAAACATTATTAATGATATAAAGACAATGTAGAAATTTTATTAATATTGGAGTATATAAACATAGAATTATGATATAAGATAATTTTAATATGAAAATTTCCTTTATAATTGTTACTATAAGTTTCCCTACAGTAACAAATTTCTCACTTAGGTTATATACCTCTAGAAAATAATGGGAGGAAATGGAAAAACTCAAGAAAGAAATAGATGCAATCGACAATGTTATGTCATATGTCCAAATATTAGGGGAGTTTCAGTTGAAAACTTCATGATGTTGATGAAGAATCAGTTAACTCAAGTTATAAAAAATAACCAAGACCTTGTGGAGCATCTTTCTTCCCCAAGGATGGAACACCTGATAGTTTAATCATTTAGGTGTTAATGAACACATATTTTTTGTGGAACCTCTTATCCACTAATTTCGAAGAAATGGATCTATATTATAGAAAATTTATTTTGTTATTCCATTCATCTGAACAAGAGAAAGTTATGTTGGTGATATATTGCTTATAAGAAGAAGATGGTCAGTGTTGAACATTAATCAAGAACCTCAAGGCAAGGGATCAGGTGGATTTAATAGGATTGGAAGACTTTAAAAATTACTTTTACATAAAGTATTTTACTTATACCCTCAATTAAAAATGTATAGGGAATTAGTCAAGTTGAAATAAAGATAAAATGAATTGGTTGGGAGTTATTGGATTAAATTTACCCGGATTGCGTGTTACGCTTCTGTTTTTGTTATTAATTCTTCTATGGAAGAATTTAGAAATATGAGACGCTGGGGGTTATGAAGAGATAGTTTGATGTGTTCTCAAATTTGAAATGGAATTAAAATTTTCTAAGGGGGAACATGTAAATAATGAAAACAATAGAAATATAGAATAAATTTTTCAAAGAATCCAAAATAGAATAAATTAAAACATCTTATGTGTAAAAGATGCTATAATATGAATTTGGGAATTTTTTTTCAAGGAACTTAAAAGTGGTAAAAGTGTGTAAGAGATGGAAATATATCATGAAACTTTCATGGAGATATAAAGACCTAATAACTAAACACTAATCAAAATGAAAAGATGGTGAAAGAATATCCTATGGTGCAATACTATTACTGTGCGTGACTTGGGAATTTCACTAATCGATTTCCAAATAATAAGATAATTGAGGGGAAACACTATCAAACCCAACAGAGGAAAAAAGATCAAGGTCATTCATTCACAATTATGATGGTTGAAGTTGAGAATCCAAGTTTTGTTGTGATAGGTAGACACATCATACCCACAAAACTAGAAAGTAAATTATTTGATTCTAGTTATATATATTATTTTATTTACTACATGTTTTTAAAGAACATCACCTTAAACCCTGAACTACTATTGGTATATTTTTCTGTTAAAAATCCTTGAGGAACTATTCAA
This sequence comes from Viscum album, assembly GCA_963277665.1. Lineage (NCBI taxonomy): Eukaryota > Viridiplantae > Streptophyta > Magnoliopsida > Santalales > Viscaceae > Viscum > Viscum album. The sequence goes on from OY728165.1 coordinate 823,753,216, forward strand.
GAATCAAAGATATACAAGTATTAATCTATTCACTTAGATGAGTACAGTCACTATGAAACATGGTTATCATTCTAATGGTGGAATTTGATTTAATATTTGGGATGGAAATGTAGTCAAAATATAATGGTGAGATTAATTATAGAATAAAGGATATTTCAATAGTCTTGAAATGCAATCCTATAATCATCTTAAAAGGAGTTATTTCATAGACTGAATCATTCCAATAACCACCTCATATTTCATTCTTTATGGAAATTATTGTGGAGGATGATGAATAAATAAAAAACCTAAATATAGGACATGTTACCATTTTTCAGAAATACATTGATTTATTTCCTAAATATTTATTGGGGACTCCCCCAAAAAGAGAGGTGGAGTTCTCAATTGAAATCATATCCTTATACAAGCCAATATCAAAGACACTATATAGAATGGAATATGTGAGGTTAAATTAATTAAATAATAAACTTCAAGATATATTGAAGAAAGGTTTTATTCGACCAAGTGCGTCTCCTTAGGTAGACCCAATTCTCATTTTAAATAAAAAGGATGGATAAATTCAGTTGTTTATTAATTATAAAGATATTATCAGGATCACAGTGAAGGAAAAATGTCATATTCCAAAGATTCATGATTTGTTCGATGAGCTTCATGGATATCAATTCATTTACACATTTGATCTCCATTCACAATATCATCAATTGAGGATAATTAAAGAAGATATATAAAATACTACTTTTTTAAAGAGATATGGGAAGTAGGAGTTGGTTATTATTCCCTATGGGTTGACTAATTATCTATAAATACCAATTTATTTGTTGAATAGAGTCTTTAAAGAATTCCTTTATAATTTCGTGGTGGTATTTATTGATGATATTCAGATATATTAAAAAACCCATGAGGAGCCAGGAGACAATATAAGGGTAATATTATGAACTATTTGGAAGGATACGTTGTTTGGTAAGTTCATAAAATGTGACTTTGGATTACGAAGAGCCACATTCTTGGGACACATCATGTCCAGTGAAGGAATATTAGAGGATCCTATAAAGAAAAAGTTCATCGAGGAGTTACCACATATTATAACTATAACTAATATTTTTAATATCCTTAGTATAGTAGGATACTATATAATGTTTGGAAAAAAACTTTTCACAAATTTCTAATCCTTTAGCCACGTTAACACTTATGGGAGTTAAGTTTATCTAGAAAAAGGACTGTGAAGAATGTTTTCATAAACAATTGAAGTGGTTGGTTAGTGAACCTTTTATAACATTTCCCTAAAAAAGGGAATGATTTTTTATTTATAGTGATGTATCCTTAAAAGTGATTGGATGTGTACTCAAACAAAATGACATGTTGATTTATTATGCATCATGATAGTTAGAGCCTCCGGAAGGGAATTATACCACCCATGAACTGAAGTTATCAGTAGTTATATTTTCCTTAAAGATATGAAGATACTATATTTATCAGTAAAAGTGTGATATATACATATACCACCCATGTTTAAAGTATATATTCACCCAAAAAGAGATAAACATGTGTATGCAATGATGGTTAAAGATAATAAAGGAATATTATTTATCAATTAACTTCCACCATGGAATGAAAAATAAGGTAGCTAATGATCTTAATAGTAAATAAACTACTACTTTTTCCATGATTTAGATTTAAAAATACCAATTTTTATCTATATAAAAATTATGTATCTGGGAATCATAATGGAAGGGAATACATCCTACATGGACCAAATTATTTCCTAACCATATATTCAAGATATAATTAAGGAGGTACAAAGAAATGATTTGGGACTTCAAAAGAAGATGAGAAAAGTAAATTAGGGGAATCTTCATGATTTCCACATTGATGATGATGGTTCATTATGGTTTGTATCTAGGTTTTATGTGCCTTCATCACCTGAGATAAAGAAATAAGTATTATACAATGAACATAACTCATATTTCTACTTCCATCCTAGAAGAACCAAGATGTATCTTGATCTTTGAAAGAAATTATGGTGTAAAAACATGAAGAGGGAGGTCATTGAATATAACTCAAAGTTCTTGGTATGTCATAAAGATAATGAAAAGTGAAAAAATTCCTAGGTGAGGATTCAACTATTTCCCACACCCATATGGAAATGGGAGAACATCACCATGGACTTTATCTCTGGTATCCCAAAGACATCCAAAAGAAGAAATAAGATATGGGTTGTGGTAGATAGACTCACCAATACTACCCAATTTATCTCTATTTGTGAATATTTATACCTCATCCAACTTTATAGGATATTCAAGAAGGAAGTGGTGAGGTTTAATGAGGCACCACTTTCAATCATTTCTGATCATGATCCATGGTTCACTTGTAAATTTTGGATAAGTCTTCAACATGATCTGAATACTGAATTGAATTTCAGTGTGTCCTATCACACCCAAAAATGATATTCAATATTAAAGGTTCATTCTGACCATTGAATATATGGTGAGAGCCTACACAATGAAATTTAAAGATGTATGTGATCAACATATCCTATTAGTTGAGCTCCCATACAATAACAACTTCTACTAAATTATTCAAATGACCCTATATAAAGTTATTTATAAGAACTAATGTATAACACCTAATTTTTGGGATCATTTTGGTGAAAGGAAACTACTTGGACCTGATGTTGTTCAAGACATGTTAAATAATTTCCAAGATATCCAAAAACACATAAAGGTTTCTCAGAGTTGGTAGAATATTTATACTGAAAACCATCAAAGGGACTGGGAGTTCGGTGTTTGAGATATGATTTTCCTTCAAATATCCATTTAAAAGAGATTCATTTGGTTTTTAATGAAATAAAAACTTATCCCTAGGTATATTGGACCTTTTTAGATCCTTAATTACACAGGACCAGTGGCCTATTTTCTAACACTTCCACCAAATATGGATCATGTTCATGATGTGTTCCTCGAATCACTCTTGAAGAAGTACATACCTAATCCAACACATATATTGAATCATGAGGTGGTGAAACTAGAGAATAAAAATAAAAAAATGTAAATTTTAAATTTTCATATATTAGAGACATTTTAAAACATCACTAATCTATTTAAAAACATTTCTAAAAACATCATTTTTTTAATTCATATTTTTAAAACTAATATTCCCTTTTTATTTTTTTCATTTTTAATCCCCCTCTCTCCCCACCACTCCCCAATCCATACCCAACCTCCCCACTCTATGCTATTTTTTTCCCTACATCCCCAATCCACATCGCTCCCCCTCCCTCCCTCTCTACTCTACACTGGCACTGCCCCTCCCCCCAATCTGTGACGCTCCCCCTCCTCCCTCTCTCTCTATGTAGGTGATTCCCCTCACTCTATCTGCTACACGCTGGCACTACCCCTCCTCCCAATCCCAACCTCACGTTTAGTCCCCCCTAATCAATGGCGCTTCCCCAACTCCATTGCCTTAAATTGAAACACCAACTAGATTTGAACCCTGTACCTAGACACTCTAAGGTAATAAACTGACTACTCAAGTAACGACCCAAACTTTAATTAATGATAATTCCTCTCGATCTAATTAAAAGCCTTATTATGGTTATATAAAATGTGAAATTAATTGGTTTTATGTTTCTAGATTTTAAAATACTGTTTCGAATTGTAACTGTTGCTAATATAGCCGTTGAATAGTGATCACATGATTAGTATAAATATAGGGCTTTAACAAATCGAATTTACTCAGACAAAGGAAGCGTTGACCTTATCCTGTATACATACTCCATATGAAGCCCATTTTTTTGATCTCAGAAAAGAGGTGGAGTCATTGGGGTTCTTATCTTGACCAATCCCAAGCCGAGCTTGAACATGTTAAGCTTGAGCGTAACCAACTACGGGAGAAGTGGAAGTTAGTAGAGATTACCATCAGAGTGATGTTATCTGAGCCACCCCAAGAGTCTGTCTCCATCACAAACCTTACCCTTCAGTCTTATGCATGTGTTATAAGGGGTTATGTAACAATACCATAGCACTATGACAATGTACATTATTTATGTATAAATAATGTGCATTTATTTTCTTATTGTTACATTGTAAATAGTTTTTAAAGCACAAATAGTATTTATAGTTAATATTCAACTAAGAAATATATTTTGATGAATTAATTGATTTTTTGGTAATTAAATAATATTTTAATAAAATATTATTTATAAATTAATTCTTTTTAAATAAAAAATATGATTCAATTTTTATGAATACAATTGTAATTTTTATTTAGGTTTGAAAGTTGTTTTTTTCAAAACCGATGAATTTTCAATAAATGTCAGTTTTATTTAAAAAGTAAAAATTCACATATTTAGATATTTTTTAGATAAAATGAATATTATTTTTGAAATCAGGATGTCAAAATTATCTAACATTGAATTGTTCATAATTTTCTAAGACAGTCAAATTTTTGGGTAAAAAGGAAATACAATTTAAATATATAATGTGTTTAATAACATCATAATGACCCAATAGTGATGTAATAAAATACTATGAACATTATGATAGTCCAATATATGTTTTACAATTAAAATAATAATATTGTGTATTTTTTTGATTTATTTAACAAAGCTTTAGTGGACCCTCCAAGACTTATAAAACATTTTGTCTTTTTAAATTGTTTTCCTTGAGAGTGTGACTCACCTCCACATAAGCAACCCTATTATTTTAAGATGTTCAGACATTAGAATTTTAAAATATTTTTTTCCACTCCCCTTTGGAAAAAACCATTGGAAAAAACCCTGGGCTGGTTTGTGATTTTGATTAGTTTAATGTGTGGTGTCCCAAACCTAAATAATAAGTAATTATCTCTTCTTTCCTATATAAATCCACCCAAGATCCCACTTCCTCTTCACTCAAAGAATTTGGAGTCCATAAAAATTATTCTCTCTTCTCTCTATAATCCTCCCAAGCTATAACATGCTCCCAAGAATCATTTCTCAAGCCTCTCCCAAGATTTTGGGATCACACTTCCAAGTAAGGGATTTCTTCATTTCTGATTTTCGTCAAATATTATTTAAGTTGTTATGCCCTCTTTTTCAATTAAAAATTTTGGGGTAGGGTTTTGAACCTCTCCCATACTGCCCTATTATGCCTGGATGATGGGAGACCCCTTTCTCTCTCATTAATGTGTCTCTTTTACACCCGTTACCATTCCAAAATTCTATGCGGGATTTCTCTCTCCTCTTTTACACCCAAGTAATTCTTTTGTATTATGCATCTAAATTCCATTATGTTTGTTGGGAAATGTAACTATATGACCCACTTACTGTAAATTTCATTTATATTTAATGATACACCCCTTTATCTCTCATCAACCATTTTTTATGAGTACTTATTTCACGTCGTTATGCTGCCAAAATTGCATTATGATTTTTCAAGCCAATGTCATTGTGTATTGAATACCATGCCCATTTATCTATCAAGGGATTCACCATTATGAACATTTATTTATTATTTATAAATCTTCATGTATGTATTACACATAACTTTATCGTGGAATAAATTATGATGATTGATTCCATGTTGTATGATCTATGTGGCACACTTATTCCTGAAATGAAATGTTTAAGAAGGGTGCACCATGATAGCGCTCCAATGCATTGCGTAAAGTATAGTATCATGATACGTCATGTGCAATGAGTTTTTACTCATGATTATTCACTTGAAATGAGGGTTTACTCGTGCTTCATGTGCAATGAGGGTTTACTCATGCTCCATGTGCAATGAGCATTGGCTCATGCTAATTTCATGTTAAGTGTTGTTGCCACATTTTCATGTTATGATTATCATGATTTATCATGCCTTTATGTTCATGTTTCTCTTGTGCTCCATTGATATGCCTATTGTCTAAAATGTATTGTATTTCTCATGTTATTCCTTGTTTATTCCCTTGCAGGGCTTTATAGCTCACCCTTTTTTATGCATGTCCTCAGGTTATCCAATGTAATGCTAAGTATGAGGGAAAATAGTGGTCATGTAAAGGAAGTTTTCAATAAAGATGTAGTATTTCATGTTTTATGTTGTTATGTAATGTTCCTAATCCCCAATGTCCCAAGACCTCTTGATCTTCAATGTTTTATCAAGTGAAGAGTTTATGTAATAAATCATGTTTAAGTGTGTAATAAAGAACAGGGTTGTCATAACTCATCTACACAAATTTATATTTTTCATTTTATATTACTCTATATTTATACATATATTTACAAATTTTAGTATTTTAAATATTAATATTTTATATATAATTTTATATATTAATATACATATATTAATATATATATATATATATATATGTGTGATTATATAATATATATATTTATATATATGTGAATATATATATATATCTCTGTGTGTGTGTGTGTTTATATATATATATATATGTTTATTTGTATTTTTGTGTGTGTGTGTTTATATATATACATATAAATATTATGGAACTTAAATATATATACTAATGTATTTGTATATAAATATATATAAAAAATATATAAATATAATTATAAATATATATATATATATATATGTTTATATTAATATATATATATATGTTTATATAAATTTATATATATATATGTCTATTTTAATATATATATTTATATGTAAATTATATATATATATATTATATGTTTATATTTTATATTAATATATATATATATATATGTAAATTAATAGTGTTATATATATATATATATATATCTATTTTTATATAAATTAATATATTTATAAATTTTTATATTAATATATATATATATATATATTTATACATGTGTGTGTACAAATATATAATTATAATTATAATATTTTATTTTTATAAACAGCCTTGTTTTTAAAAAAAACGTGGTTAAATATAAAGTATTTGAGCATTTATATATATATTTATATATATTTGCCTGTGTTTTTATATATATGCGTGCGTGTGTTTATATATATAAATATAAATATTTTTATATATAGGTTTGTGTGTTTATATATATATATATATATATTTAAATTTATATTTACAACGATGTGGGGAAAGAGAAATATTAAAAAAAAACATGCAACACACCAATGTAGGGAAGAACTCGACGAGACTCAAACTCGAGACCTCAATAAGACCCATAGGCGCCACTATCATTGAGATGAACCCTAAGGGCTATATATATATGGAATATATATATATATTATGAGATTTAAATATATATGTATGTATTTTTAAATATATATATATATATAATTGTAAATTTTTTTTATGTAAATGTAAATTAATAGAATTACACTTATATATAATTAATAATGTTTTGATGTAGTGGAAACAAATTTCACTGATTTATCCATGTTAAAAAAGGTGGAAATTTTTAAATTTATGACATTTTTGGAAAACATGGCTGAATTAGTGACATTTTTCTCAAAACATGTTCAAATAAGTGATATTTTCTCAAAAACATGGATAAATTAGAGATGCTTTTTGAAAACATCACTAGATTACAGTTTTATATATTTTTTGTAATGAATAAACTCTCTTATAAGGAGGAGCTGGTGAAAATCTTGGAATGGAGAGACAATGTTCTACACAATAAGAAAAATCACTTTGTCAAAGTGTTGTGAAGGAACGACAAATATAAAGATGTAATGTGGGAACCAAAGGAAACCATGAGATAGGAGTACCCTATTATATTCTCAATCTGGAATGTGAGCAAAAATTTCGAGGATGAATTTATTTTAAGTAAAGAAGAATGTATTGAACCAAAAAGTGTTCTTCTTTTAGTAATGGATCTCTGTCCTCTCAATAAAATTTTATTATGTTTTATAATATAACCCCATAGAAAACTTTTTATAAACATCACACATCCTTGTTTATATGTATAAGTGCAACTACAAATAATAATTGGATAGAAAACATGTACTAGAAACCAACAACGCTTTATTAAATTTTATAAGAAAATTATATTCAGTGTGAAGAAACACCCAATATTATACCAAATATTACAATGGGAAGAAAAATAGAGGATAAATGTAGAGAAATATAAAAATTTGGGCCATTTCAATTCCTAGAATCATCATACCCATGAACATCAGTATAATAGCAGACCATAGAGTTGGTAATACAATATTTATTTTGAAAATGATATTGAACCATGATTTGAATCAAAGTGAATGATGAAGTGCAATAATGATAGTGTATTTATAGGGAAAAATTTTAAAATTCCCTTATGTTACTGTGCTAATATATATGATTTAAATTATTATTATTTCTCAATAAAATAGTTAGTCATTATTATTATTGGTTATATCGACACATTTAGATGATCCTTGAAAATATTTAATAAGAAAAATTGTACTATTTTCAGAGACTATATATGAATTCTTTTAAAAATATGTTTTTTTTATTTAGAAGTTTTAAATAAAATTTATTTAATAAAATAATAATATTATATTATTTTTCAAATGATAATATATTTTAATGAAGCCCTAAGTAATTTTTTAATCTTCAAAATGTTTATTTTCTATGAAATTATTAATTTTATTTAAAATAATGACTGATTTAAAAGTTAAAATTATCATATATATAGAATTATTTTGATGAAATAAATTTAATTTTTGGACTCATCACATTAAAATTAATATAGGTTGTGTTTTTGTAAATTTTATGAAAAAGTTTATTTTTTTTACGAAAATGTGAAAATTATTGCTTGAAGAGAACTCAATATTATGACATCATTATTATATCAATATGAATAAAATATTAAGAAATATTTTATTTGATCAAAATATTATTTAATAAATTTTAAAATTAAATAAAAATATTAATTTTAATTTAGAATTTTATACCATACATTTTGGAACAAAAAAATGGAATTTTAAGGTAAATATTATTATTTTGGTATTTTGTGCACTAATTGGGCTGGATGGAAGGTATGGTTCGGTTTTGGAGGACCTTTAATGTCAAACCACACAATCCTAATTATTAATTAGTCATTAAATTCTTTGGAATTCAATTTACCCACCAGTGGTTGGCTTATATGATAAAATTTCCAATATTTAATCATTTAAAACCCACCCCTCCTCAAGTATAAATGAACCAATTATCCATTCTTATACACTAAAAATTCAAAATACATGATTTTTTTGCCATTTTTCATCTGAAATAGTTCCTATTAGTTTATCTCAAGGTGTAATAGTTCCACCCTTAAATTTTAGGAGGCAAATCTTCAAGGTAATGGAATTATCCTCTTCTCATTTTTCATTAAAGTACCTCGTTTTTGGTATGTCTGTAAATATTTAACAAAAATATTTTATAAACAATTATAATCATAAAATTTATTCTAAAATAGTGTTTAACCAATGGGATACAATCATTAACTATATTTCTAAAATCCATTTAATCCATGATTTATACCATTATGTTGTTGAATTAATTTCTTGAATTTATCTATTTTAAACAAGAAATTCAAAAACTATGAACACCCAAACCAGTTCCTTTATAGTGGATATTCTCATAGATTCAAAAATAATTTATTTATTATGGTATTTACATATATGAAACTCACATTCCATTTCCATGGGTTAAAAATTATTTAATGTTTAATTCTTTAAGTACTTATGTACTTTATGTTTTCAAATGAAGCGGTTTCTTTCTTCTCCTCGAGTTTTTGATGAAATGGTTTGTTATTATAAATTTGTGTCACATGAATAAATAAATATGAATGATTATCCATGATATCACTCCAATTCATTGGGTAAAGAAATCATCTCTAGATATGACATGTTTAATGATACCTTGGTGAACAACCTTGGAAATTATGACTTATGACACCCTCAGGCTAAACCTTGGTGACATTATTCAGAATGTCACTTTTTTTATTGTAGCCACATTTTCATGCTATGATTTATGTTATTTATATTATTATATGTTTGAAATTCATATGATCATGAATTATTGACATGCCTCTTTCTCATATGAAAAGTATTTCTTTTGTTTATTCCTTTACTGGGCTCTATACTCACCCCTTTCTTTGATGTACATTTCCAAGTTATGAGATAGAGTAAAAGATACTTAATAAGGACCTATGAATTATTCTATCAAATTAATTAGAATAATATTTATTGTCTATGTTTTTTTATGCATCATGTTCTTATATACAAGACAACAAACCTCATAAGATCTTATGTATTGTAGAATTTTGAACAATGTAAAGAATGGCTTATGAAATAAAAAGTGGGCTAATCTAATAAAATTAGACACAAATTACTCATTTTCAATCATATAATATTTTATCCACATTATTAAAAACATATTATTGTGGACTGATAGTAGGGATAGAAAATAATTTGGTTGAGACTAAAATGTGGTTGTGGATATCACATGGAGAAAGTGAGAAACCTCTTCAAAATCATTGGGAAAGTCCACTACCCCCTCAAATTATAATAAATTATGTAAGTAAATATAATAAGTAACTTTGTAGAATATTCATTCCTTCACCAAGAATTAGTCTGGGGTTATCACTTCATTACTATGTAGTTGAGAGATCACTACTATAGAACTAAGAAAAGATCAAAATGAAAAAACAGGTCCCCAATCTAGATTATCCCACAATTTAACTCTATATATATTTTAGAAGAATTGGAGTTGACTAAATATTATGAATCATGGATGTAGTAGAAATTTGGTTCTTCTTGTGGGATTTCTTTTTAATGTGATGTTTTTGCAAGAATTGTGTGAAGATGAGTTGTGAGTAAGTGGTGCATGTGCTGACTCTTTCAGGATTCTATATCAATGGTCCCTGAAACAGAATTCTAGAGTGGGGTTGATAGGATGAGATGTTTGGCTTGAAAATACTATATGGTTTCACAATATAAAAAATATGGGATGATTTTTGTTTCTTGGTTTTTAGAATAAGATATTGTATTGATTAAAGCTACTTCTATCAAATGAGAATTATGTTAAATAGCTTTCAAGTACATCAATAATATTTTTAAATTTTTTTGTAGGATATTCAATATAAGTGTATACATACATGATAAAAAATAACCAGTATACATTTATGTATATATTATACTGATGATTCCTCAGACTTCATTTGAGGGAAATATCTGGTGTCTTCATAGAGGATGACTTGGTTGGGTGATTCTTAATTTAATGTTGGTGAAACACATGGGTTTTGGGGGTGAATCATCAATGATTATGGGTGAGTATTGTTGATTTATTCAATTCCAGAATTCACATGATACTATAAGAATTAGTACTTGAAAAGGTATGCTTTATGGGTAAACATTAGCGAGAGAGATCAATATAGTTCAGTGATCCTGCTTTGGTGGAGTATGCTTGAACGAAAGCTAGGTACCCACATGATGTGGCACCAATCCACAAGTTAGATATACTTAGGTTTGACAAAAATATACTTAGGTATATCATTCTATATCTTGGGGTCTACATCTTTCATAGACGAATAGATGTTGGTGTGGGAATAATAGATCTCCATAGAGCATGAAATCATTATTGCAGGTGATGTGTTCTCAGTCTTCTATTATTGTGGTTGGAAAATAGTTGATTTTTGATTAATGTGGATCTAATACTGAGGATATACACATTATCTAGTCACATTTCAAGCAAATGAGACGTGTTTGGGTGCTTTAGATGGATGGGTAAGAGTAACATAGTGGAGTATTTTGGTCTTCCTGTGCTAGAACATACTACTATTCAACTACTTTAGGCTTGGACATGAAATAATAGGATACCCTATACTTATTCCAAAAAAATATGGGAAACCATTCTAAGTAATAAAATAATAATATTATATCTATTTCAAAATAATCATTAAAATATTCCGTAATTCTAAATATTAAAAAAATACAGTTATTATATTAAATACGGGGGATATAATGTGTGAAATATAATTTAAGAATTTGAAAAAAATAATGCTCATTCAAAAGAAGTTTTTATGGTGTCTGAAAATTGATATTGGGAAAAAATGGTATGAAAGTTATAGGGTTCGTTATTATGCCACTCCATGAATCAGTTTATACAAAATATGGTCTAGTTACACATTAATACATGTTAATTTTATTCATACTATTATTGTTATTTGTGAATGGACTTAATTAATTAAAGAACAAAAAATAATGTAATCATTGTTTTCCTAAATACCTTATTAGGTGTTATCTATTTAATTAATTTCACTCATGTATACACCTTATTATGATTGATTCTCTACTCTCTATTTAACAATGTATTATTTAACTATGAGATAGTTTGTAATTTTGTGTATTTTGAGTTTTTTTTGAAATATATTCCTCATAAGGTAACTAAAACGATGTTTGTGTTTTTTTGGTTTAGTATACTTATTTTATTTTGATTGGTAGTTTACTATTATACCTATTTTTATTTATTCTGCTAAACAAGCTTCCATGTCATGTTTATTGTCATTCATTAGTAGTTTTTATAGATCTATTAATGTTTTAGAAGTGAGAGTGAATATATTTATAGTTTTTTTGAATGAAAAGTGAATTTTTAAAAATAAATAATGGGTTTAAAGTGTTTATTAAATGGAAAAGTAATTAGTGTAAGTTTTTTTGGTAATGAATTTATCTAATAAAATGATTTTGGGGAATTATTGGTTTAGGAAATGGTTATTTTTGAAATAAAATTTTAGGTCGATGTTTTCCTGATTTTTGTTATAGAATGATGTAGTTTTGTAATATTTAGTGTTTTCAAATAAGATATAATGTTGATTTTGTTGTGGAATTTATTTTCTTTTAAAATCATTTTAACAAGAGAATGTATATAATAAACTAGAAATTTGGTTGCATGATATAAATAAATGAATAATTTATAATTTTTATGATGGGAAGAAAAATATGATTTGGAGTAGTTTAGTCAATGATGCTTTGAGAATTATATGAATATAATAAACATTTTAATATCAAAATTTGGACATATATAGTGGGTTTCATTGATTTAGGGAATTATATGTAGGAATTTTGGGAAAAATTATTGGATTTTATATTCATTCTTTGTGATTTGTATTTATTTATTTATTTATAATTTCATAATGATTGGTACATAGTTTTTTGGGAATTATTCTTAGGAGAGTTGACAATTATAACATCCCTTTACTATCTTTCAAGTATTTCCATTATCTTTATTTAGTTTACTCTTTAATTAGGAATGCCTTGGGATTCCCAAGGATGGAGAAAATTTGTTGGGTAAAAAAACTGAATTTCAGGGTAGTATGTTTATTTGAATTAATGGAGTCAAGTTATAAATGTGTAATGGATTTGTAGGGTCCTCCAAGAGTTTGGAGAATACCTAACGTGGTTTGGGTTTTTATGTAACACCATTTTATAGGAATTTACACACCATTTAATGGGATTACACTATTTGTCTTACTTTATAGGCTCATGTTGTGATCTGAGTACAATGTATAAATGTATTACTTTCCACACAATGTTAAAATATGGTTTTTAATAAAAATTCAATGGGTATTTTGGTGTATATGGATCCCATAGATTACATAGAATGTAAATGGGTTACGAGACATGTAATTGTCATGGAAAGGACTTTTAGGGTGATGTAGGAGTGATTTGTATTCTTATTCATCTGAATGGATCCTTTATTTCAACCTAGAGATATCCTTCGTTAATTTTAGGGACATCCGCTCTGTCTAAAATATCTTCATTTAGTGATTGATCACTTTTGCGGTTGGGTTGAATATAACTGAATGATTAATATTTTTTTATTATTAATTTCATTTGATTGCGGTAGTGTCGTTGCATTGTTTTATCAGATTTTTTGATCCACAATGATGATTCTCTTGATTCTCTAGTCTCTTTTCTAGATCCATTGTGCGATCTTGTTCCGAGGGTCGATTCTATATCGGCTGTAGTGCATCAGGTGTGTGTTTTGGAGGTATGTTGTTATCTTTCATCTTTATGAACCCCTTTTTAAATTGAATCAATTTTAAGACGTTTTTATTGGTTCTAGGGACACAATTTTTTTTTGTGTTCTTCTTAATTGGTGGATCATGTTGTGGGCATGTGTGACCCATGTTTTGAGGTAGGTGGTTCCGTCTCTAGCCTATGTTGGTGAACTATTTTAATTTGGTGATTTTATAATTTTTTTATTAATTAAATGGAATGACTAATAAATTGAATTTGTTTGTGTGGAAATGGGTTTTTTTTTATAAAAGATGATTTTCCCATAGTTTTAGTAACTGAGAAAATGGTTTTAAATAATTGTGAAATAGATTTGAGAAATGGGTTTCAAAGCATGTTTTGATGAATTTATTTGGAAAATATATCATATGGGATGACTTGGGTACCTATGTGGAAGGTGTATTAATAGGACGCATCCACTATTGGGGTGTTTTCTCTTGGGTATTTCTTCTTGTCACAAGGACTATTGTTCTAGGGACTTGTCAGACCTATTGGAGAGGGGGTTCAATTTCAGGGGTATTCCTCTACTCTATAGACTCGATGAATATGTTTAGAGGAATGATGAGAAAACAATTCTGTATTTTTGGTATCAGTGTCATAGATATCCTAACATAGTGTGATCTTTAGCATGACGTTACATGTGCTTTTGACTGATTTGGGTTGCTTTGGATTTTAGTTTTTCAGTTATACTACGATGGACTTTATTTGATATGTGATTCCTACTTTGTTTTTATATATATTCTTTGATTTATGTATGTGAAATTCTTTGAAACTAATTTACATATTTTATTTGGAATTGTGGAAAAAATGAAAATTAATTTTTTTCCATGATTTTGATATAAAAAATGTTAAACTATCATCATTCCTTGTTTTATTTAAAGTTTACCTCACTTGGATTATTATATAGATGATTTTTATGGAACACCTAGGTAATATCATACTGAGCCCATTTTCTCACATCTTGTGCACCCCTTCAGTGGTGTGTAGAACTCATTATGTATTTTAATATAGGGAAAGGCATGTCGCTACTATGAGGTGGTGAGGTTTTATGTCATTTTGGTTTTAGAACTATTAGAAAAATTGGAAATTAGGGCCTTTAACATTGGATACCTCATTTGGAAGAAAAAATTCTTTAAAAAATTCCCAAATTTGATGCCCCTCTTCTCCCTCACACACACCCACCCACCACCCGAAAAACCCCCTATCATATCCATCTTCCATTGGCCACCTCCGATTTCATCTCTAGCTCCCTCTCCCTCCCTAAATACCCTCCCAAACTCTGGCTCCACCTCCCTTGGCCCTAGATCCCTCTCTCACATTCCTCACCCATCACTTTCATCACATGCAGAGAGCCACTGCCACAACCTATACATCCTTATCGATGCTCCTCCCTCACCCCTTGGTCGTCCTCCACATCTTCCCCCACCCAACCTACACCTCCATCGTTTCACATATAAGAATATACATGTATTTTTCTTGGGTTCCCACTTGATGTTTTTCTCTATTCTGTGTATTATCCTAGGGTTTAATATGATATTTATTTCACTACATTCCATTTTAGGTGTTTACAGACTTGTTTTATCAAATTAAGGTTAATAAATTCAATTTAATAATTGAAAAACAACAAGAATGATAGTGAAACACATATAGGTTTATATCCAATCCAAAATAGTTTCATGGATAGTTATGTCCTCAATTTGGTGTAGATGTATTTTTGAACTCCTCATGAGATAATCCTTCAAATACCTATTGTGAACAACTCCTCAAATATATTTTTCATACTATTTGAAAATATCTTCATGAACATCAAAGTTATCCACATTTTAGTGAATGTTTTAGAAAAAACTATTCACTGTATAATAAGGATATATTCCATCATCCTGAATTTTCTAAAAAAAGAAATATGATTATTCTTATAATATAGATCATCAATATAGTTCATGGTTACTTATTTCACTTTGATGTACAAGCCTTAAAAATAATATCCTTCCATTATCATCCCCTTCTACCTACATGCTTGTCAATGATGTGTAGTAGGATTCTTTATCTCTCTATTTACAATTTCAAAAATGTAAAATAAAATCTTTCCCAAGTGTCTCTCATTATTCCCTCTTCTATTATTCTTATTTAATATGGACAGACTTCATGTGAGATCATTTACCTTGTTTAATATGGAAATATCCCTTTTTTATCAAACTGGAAGGTTATTGTTCTAATGAAAGATTTTTCCTGTTTTCATAGTCAGCAATGTAACTTTTATATATTTTAAATTAAAATTAGATAAATTTACATAATTTAGATACAGACCCCATAACTATCAGTCAGATGTTGTGTATAAATGTACACCACATTCACACTACTACAACCTCCATCTCTCCACCTTTATTTATCTTTGTGTATTTCATGGAAAAACCATACCAATTGAATCCAAGATCTCTCTCAAATCATTAATCTTTAACAACATAATTCTAATTAGTTTTAAAATTCCCACATATCATGATATTTATATACACACAGTTTCTACTCTGTAGTCTATATTTTCCCCCTTTCATTGAAATGTCTCTAAAACCCCCTTGTTATTATTTATATTATTTCAAGCCTTCCATTCAAAGGTCAATTATATTAGAATAATTTAATAATATTTCTTACATCATCTAATTTAATTAAAACCTTTAGGAATATATTATCCAATATAACTCTTTAATATTTGATAATATCCCTAAAAAAGATGGGGCCATTTTTCAAAAAATCCACAGTCCTAGATGACATATACAAAATCCTAAAATGACACATATAGAGATTGATAACGATCTATTCAATCATATTAAATGAAGGATTTAAATTTTTTATATCATCTAGAATTACCCTCTCAATCACTACTCCAAGTGGTGACTCCAAAATATTCTTTAGCTCACATGTACCTAATAATAAAATAATGTTATCTTTATCCTGTTAAAAAATTAATACTCGTATGTGATTCCAGCTAATATCCATCTCAATGGGGATTTGGAAAATATATTTATCCTCATCCACTCTTTCATCCTACAATAACATTCTTTAACCACGAAGCATTAAATTTTCTGAGAACAACATAAGACATGATGATCTCACACCACATCACACTAAAAACTCACTCAACCCCACTATTTACCTCAAACGCCATATTCTTGGTTTTATGTTTTTCATTCTTGAGTCAACACTTGGAAACTTAAGTATATCTTCACTAATAATGTAGTATACACTATACATAATCCCAAATTTCATTTAAAATTTGATTAATAAATATCAACATTCTATTCCAAAACTCAAATTGAAGCCAAAAATATTTTTCAGTGACCTGGGAAAGTTCCCATCTACAGTAAGTATATCATTAAAAACTTTTTTCTAAACTCAAATTGTATCTCATATTCAAATAGACCACTAGGAAAATATCTGTTCTCATACTAATATAGGAACTCTGAACATGGAATGGGGATATTTAATTATGAAACATACTCATCTCCTCCAATCAATATAATTCTCACCAATTAGGATCCTTACATGCACTTAACTGAAGAAATACTTTGAACACCCAGTGTGAGATATGATTCGTGTTAAAGTTGAAATATTTTTGATGTTTAAGGACTTATTAATTAATCAATTAGACATTAAAACATTAAATCTCAACCAAAAAAGAGGTTTCTACCCACTTCAACTCAGTCCCTTTCGATTAATATTTATAAACCATCCTGAATTTTGGGTCACCTTTAGATTTTCAAACACAAAATGCGTTCATAGGTTCAAAGAACTCTGTAAAATGAAACAATCAAGAATCAAATATCATTTGTTAGGTTAATTGTTTTATTTATTGGATTATATCAGTATGAAAGTTGGGAACCCTTGAAAGCTTAATTCATCAACTTAGTTGTATCCTAGTTTAACGACACCCATGTCCTTATTAGCTTTGAGGTTGGTTATATAAATGAATAAACCGTAAAAGTTGAATCTAAGATCAAATAACTCCATTTTGATCTTTAGAATCAGCAAAAAAATAATTGTGTTCATCCACTTATTTTTTAGTCTTCATGAGTCCACATTCAAGATGTAGATTGAGGTCCCCTATTTTGATTTTTATTAGTAGCTCCATGTTTGGTTGGCATTGACCTCTACTTTCTTCAAACACCCTTAGTTTTTTATACCCTATCTAAAATCAAGTTTATATTCTTTTAAAATTGGGATGATTATCTACATTTGCATCACATTTAGCATCATTTTCTTTTAGTGAACGTTGGATATCATTCATGGTTATTCAACTCACCATAAATCCCACACTCATAGAGGATTAGAGAAAATGCATGTGGTCTGTCAAAATTGAATCACATAGTCAGTTAAAGAGTATTATTATTATAGAATGAACACTTGATGAATTTTCACATCACAGTCACTTTATCATATTGCCTGTAGAGAATTTTTTATAGTTACAATGACTTTTAGGCATGGTCAGTTGCATTCCTTTTATGCAGTTTCTCAAACATAGGCACAATAACATGAGGACCTGTAAAAAATTTATACAAGGAAGGTTGGATGGGTATGTAGTATTAAGTTGGGACATGGCATATTTTTTAGCATGCAGTCAGTTTCCCTTTAATATTTTAGTAGGTCCAAGACATAGGTGAATTAACACCATGTGGCCACATGAAACAGTAAGTCAGGGACTTGACCAAAAATTTCTGCCTCATGGTCACTACTCCTGTCAATGGAAAAATATTTATTCAAACTGTAAATTGAATTCTGAAATAGAAAAAATGAAATAACCACTACAATAAAAATTAAAAGAATATTCCTACGTTAATATTTTAAAAATCAAATCATGTAATATGAAATAATTATTTACCATACACAAAATTTATAAAATGAAGTTGAAAATATTAGTTCTTAAGTTTATAAAAGTTAAGACAACGTACTTCTAATTATTGAAGCACAAAAATAAAAAAAATTCACTCTAGAATTGAAATAATTTTATTTTCCATCCATGATATTAAATATTTAGAAAATTATTTATTCTTACACAATTTTAGTAAAAAATCCTTGAAATACCATTAAAAATATATGGGAAACATATATCAAAATAGGGAAACTTTATTTATAAGTGGGTGACATAGACAAAATTGAACATATAATTATAGGATCTCATTTCTTATACAAGGTTCTGACTGAATAGGATTATAAGATATTTGATGGATTGGTGTTAAGTGTTAAATTTAGTTGTTAGAATTTTTCGAGAAGAATATTGTTGAAAGTTAAGGTGGGTTTAAATTGAAATTATAGTGAAATATGGTTCAAAGAAGTTAAAAGGTTCTATTAATATTCAATAAGTGGTAAAATGGTGAATTTTTTTGAAGGTCATGGATTATTGTTTTATTTTATATTATAAGAGATTACCCAAATCCATAGGCCTGAATGAATCATTAGAAAATATTTAGTCATGTACAAAAAATACATTAAAAAATAAATTGTATAATTAATTAAATACAATATGATGATCTTGTCAATTGGGACTTTTTTCTTGTATTAAATGACTATGAATTGAAGTCCACATGCAATTGGTTAGTTATTCTTTTAAATATATTTTGTGATATAAAATTATAAAAATTACTACAATATGAAATCTTGTATAATTTTACTGCCTGTGGTACAAATATGAATATGGATGTGATTTGGATTGATATTACAAATAGAACCTCTGGAGAATATTTTGAAGGGATTATGCAGTTTATTGATTTCACTATAGGATTTCAAAGTGACTATTTCAGTATTACATATTGAAAATGTGTAAATAGATATCAATTCACCTAAGATACCATGAGATAACACCTATTATAGAATGGGTTTCTAAAAAATTATAAGAGTTGGACTCATCATGGGGAAGAATATATTTGTTTTTATCATATATAAATAGTTCAAATGGATGATGATTCGAGGAAGAATGATCCGATGAATGAAATGCTTTCTGAAATGGTATGTGGGATGGCTCCTAAAGGAATTTACATCTAGAATGTTGAGACTGGAGAAATTAATTTGTGCTCTAGTTTAGATCATGTTCCATTGAGGTTTTATGAAATCATTGATGCTACACAAACTGAATTATATTATGGGTGTATTTCTTATAATAAATTTTCATTTATCATGGACTTCTTTCATTTCACGAATATGAATCAGTGGTCAGACACATCATTCGACATGTTGTTGGTGTTATTGAAAAATGTAATTGATACTCACACTGAGATTCATGAGTTGTATTACCATGTTCATAAGAAGTTAGAGAACTTATATTTCACATATGAGACCATATATTTAGATAAATATGACTTTATGCTATTTAGAAAGAAAACTATGAATTTGGATAATTTTACGGTCCCAGAATATTCGAGGTGGAAAGATAATGGGGTGAATTATATTCATCAAAGTCAAACTATGGAATAGGGGAAACCAATTACCATAAATAAAATATGTTACTTTCCACTGAATCTTAGGTTGAAATGATTAATTAATATATTTAGTCGTTCTAAAATAATGAGATGGAATAAGAAAATAAATAAGGAAAGTGATATGTATACCACCCGATAGAATCTCTTGTATGGAAGGTTTTTGATGAGAGACACCCAGAATTCTAAAGATAGTTGTAATTTCAGATTAGGGTTTGAAGCATAGGGTTTCAGTCTATTTAGGTTTGTGGTTGGTGAAACTCATAGCACATGTCCTATTGTGTTGGTTCTGCATAATCTTCCTCATTTTATTTTTTCAAAACAAAAATTTCTTTCATTTTACAGTCTTACTAATGGACCTAGATGTTTGGGAGATAAGATTTATGTTTACCTTCATCCATTGATTGACGAGTTGAATGAATTTTAGGGTGATGGTGTGGTGACTTGTGATTATGAAATGAATGAAATGTTTAAACTGTAGGGTACTTTATTGGTGAAAATCAATGACTCCCATCTTATCAATTTTTTTTGGTTGGGCTACGAAAGGGGAATTTTATTTCCCTTGATAAAATAAAAATAAAAATTAAACATTGGTAAAACATTTAAAAATATTGTCATACATGGGTTACTGACATTTTCTCCCCACATAGAATATGTTCCGAAAGGACATAGTGGAATTTAATGGTTCTAGGGAATTCAATCCATCACCAAAGATCCTTATAGGGGTAGAAATATTATCGCAAAGTGAGGAAGAAAACATCTACATGGTATATGAATTTTAGAATTTTGTGTCTAATATGTTACCTAAAATTCATGGTGTAGGTAGATAGAAAAATCAAAATTAGAAGAAGAAAAATATATTTTTTAATCTCCCTTTCAAAAAACTATCATTATGATGCATAATCAGGATGTCATGAACATTGAAAAAAATGTTTGTTATAATATATTGTTGACCATTTTAGGTCTCAAAGGAAAATAAAAGGACCATGTCAATGCACCAGATGATTTAGAAGAAATGGGCTTAAGGAGAAAATTTAATTTATAGTTTATTTAAGGTAATAAAGAATTCATACCTTCTGTGTATTATATGTTGATAAAAAATGAGATAGAGACATTTGTTTCTATTTTGAGGATGCACGAGGTGGTTGATGGTTACTCTTATAACATTTACACGTGTGTAAATGTGATGAGAAGAAAATTTAAAGAATTTAAAAGTCATAACAATCAAATAATACTTCAATTTTTTTTTTCAATTATAATTCGCGATTGTTTATTTCTCAAACTTGTTCAATTGTTGATTAAGATGAGTAATTTTTTTATAAATATTTTTTAAGAAATATATGAATGAGTAATTTAAAATTTATTGAGGGTAAAATTTTACTTATTCTTTGTGACATGGATAAACTATTAATACCCTCTTTTTTATGTTATAGTTTACTTGATAGTACACCTAACCAATGAAGTAATGATTGATGGTCTAGTGAAATTCAGGTGGATGTTTCCTATTGAGTGGTATCTGAATACGTTGAAATGATTCATATGTAATAGATATCATTTGAAGGAATCAATATCCAATGGTTATTTGATGGATGAGTGTACTAATTTTTTTATAATATATTATGTACGTTGAATCAAAATTTTATAATCCCTCTCAAATTCATGAAAGTCCAGTTGGAGAAGCAAATATATTTGATATGGACAACATCAAGTGGGGATAATCTCATCAATATATCTTGTTAAATACTCCATCCATTTCACCATTGATGTAGTAAGTGTATTATCACTATTATTGTTCAACTTTTACATGTCCTATTTTCATATATAAAGTTTATCATTTAAACATAGGGTTATCATTTTAAGGAAACACTTTAATGATATAAAAGAATAAATGTGTGGTGCTAGTGTTTATCAAATTCAACTGTCCCATTATACGTCATTTCATGATTGGTTCAAGGATTTTGTACGTATAAATGGATTTTCATTATGATTAAAGAACAATACTAATTTCATTTTGGATAAATTTTTATGAAATTATATGTAATATATAGGTCCATAACTCACATGAGTTAGGTGACCCTACACTCACTAAAGACTTAAATCAAATAGATAGGGGTCCATTTTCAATGCCTCTTTGTTAAAAATCTTTAGATACTAATGGATTTCAGTTTCACATTAAATATGTCGATGAAAAATGAGAAACAAAAAAAGTGGCAATGGTTACCATATGCCAATTCTGGTTATTACCATGGTCAATTGAATTACATCATTGATGTTGTATACAAACTAGGGTTGAAATACATATTGTTAAAGTTTAATTGGGTTGATCCAGTCTATATGAGTAATACTGACCAATATGAGTTTACATTGATAGATTTTAACAATATTTTTTACAGAGATTAATGATTAAGTAATGAACCTTTAATTTTGACAACACAATTAGAATTTTTTTCATTATGTTACCATCTAATCCTAATTGTAAAGTTGTTTTGAATATTTTAAGGTGAAGAGTGTTTTTAATTGAATGAGATGATCCTAAGACTATTGCCTTTGTTTCACAACAACTTGATCAACACACCATAGTTCAGTGTGAAGAAGGCATTATTTAGGTTTGAGATGCCATTGAAGGAGAAAAAATCTATTTTCATGTTTAATTAAAGGTATGATTGTTTTCCAACTCTTCAGATGGAAACCTTTTTTTTTACTTTTTTATCATTTTTATGAACTATTTACCTATTTTTTCTCTATTGACTATGCCTATATTTGATATATACATGCCTGAAAAATAACATGAATAAGAGTAAAAATAATTAAATGATTTATTTTTCAAAAAAATATAAATAAAAATTCCAATAATATTAATATAATAAAACACAGAAACCGTAAAATATATGTAAAATGTTATAAGAAAATAATAATAATAATATGTTAAACATACCCCAAAAACTGAGATACTACTCTACTTCAAGTAATTTCTTGTAAAAAAAAGTTTCATTAAGAATTCATTACATCAAATGTATGATGCCTGGGTCATAAAATGTTAATGGGAAAGAATAATTTGAATCCTAATGTTAATATGATAACACCTTTTCAATTTTATTTATAGCTGTGTTAGTGCATCCCACTTTTTCTCACTGCAATATATTTCATAAAAACTTGTATTTCTTAGAATCACATTTGCTAATAATTATTTTTATTCATTCATTATTAATTTTTTTAAATGTTTTTAATTTTTTTCTGGTTGTTGTTACTATTTGAACTCATGTTGGTCCTACAACTGGGTCCTACCATTAATTTTTATTACCCCTATTATTGTATCCTCAACCCCTTTATTTATGCTATATTGGAACACTATTTCTTTTTTATCCAGCCCTCTATCACTGAGAATAAAATAACATGTAATTATATAACATATCTTTCCAAATTTATTGATCAACCACATGTTTTTAGAAATCACAAAACTATGCATCTACTAAAAAAGTATAAAGACCTGAAATCCCATCATCAAATCCTGCCTACATCCAACTCTATCCTTTAAATAATCCTATATAACTAGTCATGCTAATAAATATAGAAATTAAAATTCCAAATATTCTATCTGCTTAACATCCATACCGTACCCCCATAGTGCCATTGGTTTTCATTTTACCATATTATGAAATTTTCATAAAAAATATGATTTGCATGCATATATAGGTTTAGAATAAGCCTATAAATAATATAATTAAGATTTATTATTCTAACAATCGTTGAATTTACTAGATACCCCAAATTGAATAGGAGATAGAGGTTCACCATGGATTAAAGAAACAACCAAAGTTTTCTTTCCTAGCTCACTTCTTGCAACATTCCCTATATAGGCATCTTCATTGTCCCGAAAGAAGAACCATAATTACATGATGAGCTATCAGTTTTCTTATGAGAATAAGCTAATTAATAGATAACATGATCCACTAATTTATGTGATTCCATACAAAATATATAATGATATGGGAAATATAATTCAAATATTTAAATGGAAAGAATAGTGACAAAACTATAATAATGGAATTATTCCATGTGCCTTAAAACATAAAATAAAAAAAAATAAAACTATCAACCAGCTTCCACTATTTTAGTATAGCCTCCCTATATACTTGATCAATTTAGTGGATATCCCCAACTCTTAGTCAAGATGCTTAGGAATTATAACTTGTAGGCAGATTATTATGGTGTGGCATTAATATAGAAATGACCAGGAGTCTACACAACAAGATGATGAACTAGGGTACACCCCCACACGAGTACGTGACTCGAACATATTTTAATGGTTAATTAAAACACAAAAAATAAAATTAAAACTATGAAAACCTAAGAAAAAAATCAAATGAAACCACCAAATGGAAGGAGGAAACTCACAAATAATATCTTATCTATTGACGATCATTAATATTTCAGGTAGTGGACATCAATACCCAATAAAACTAAGGGAGAAAATGGGACCTTCTTTGTGAATGGATAATGACATCACATTTTATTTTCTTGCATATAAATACCTCTTATCCTATATATGATAGTGATAATAATTAATTGTTGGTAGTGGAAAGAATCATTCAACACCTTTTATTTTCTAATTTTTGGAAACTCAAAATTTATGAATTTCTCATTTTTGATGAATCAAATGAATGGGTATTGGATATTGAACCTTTTTATGGTATTTCAAGGTTATGAAATAATAAAATATCAAAGATTATCAAGGACACATGTTTTAATCCAGTTACTCCTTTACATTTGATGAAAAATGTGTGCAATAAATAAAAAGTACATGATACCTTTGATGTTGACATTATATGGAACTATAATAGGAAAATAATCTTTTATAAACTAATTATTTCTATGATTTTAAATTTTTTGGGGGAATATAAACAAGATCCACATCATTCTGCAGATCCATATTCATTTATTGGTTGATGTATGTATGAATGTAAATGTATTTTTATATTTGTAATTAATCATTAAATATATATATGAATATATGTATAATTATTTATTATTATTTTAAAATATTATTTGACTCAACCACTTATTCCTGTCATAGTTGTGGCTCTAATTATGGTATTTCATAATGGAATTCGAACATGAACCTTGACATATCATTTGACAAGACATTTCAGCTCGTGGGAGTGTGTAACCCTTTATTTATTCACCAATTAGGTCATATCATATATGAAATTTACAGATTTTAACTTACATAATGTGACTGGGATTCATTCCCTAAGGATATATTAAATCTTCTATGGAGGGAAGTTTAGGTAAGAGGATCATTTTATTATCATATCTATGTTTAAAAAATACTAACATTTGTTAATTTTTTTCTATAATAGAATAATATGAGAGTGTTCCCGAATGACTTAAAATCATTTAATATGGATAAATCTTGTAAAAATTTGAAAATATAATAAAGGGAGAGTCAAGAGGGAGCACTGGGTACCAAATTTGTGTACCCCAGACATTATGGATAGAGTCCTGAGATGCGTTGTCCCATCTCAGTGGCAGGAGTTAGTTTCATATTGGTCCACCGATACTGAAAAAATGTGACAATTATTTTGGTTTATATATTTCAATAAATGTTTATAATTTAACATGTTTGAAATTTGAATTAATCTGGATGTTGGAGGTGACAACACATCATTCTGAGAATCGTGCATCACATGGACCACCTCCTGAGCTTTGGATTCATCACATGTCCCAGATTTGATATTATGTTTTTTATTCAAAATTTTAATTTATTATTTAACATGGTTTTGTGTTATATATTTATATATTATTGGTATATTGTTACGGGAGAATAAAGAAAGGACTGAAAAATGTTGGTGTGGATGATGGCTCATGATCAAAATATTTCGGAGGTTGCAACTCTTTTAGCAAGTTATTTACTAATTATCAATATTTAAATACATCTATATATGAATATATATATATATATATATATATATATTACATATGATCAATTTGATTATGAGTTAACAAAGCTACCGTATGACCAATGAAAAATTTCCATGTGAAGAGATGAGATATTATATTGTGTTATTGATCATGATAGACACGGCTATAGATTGACTTATGAAACAAGGATTTCTCATTATATAGTTTCATGAAACGAGGGTGTGAATATTTTTTTTCTATTATGACACAATAGTTGAAAAATTTAGAGGCCTAAATGCATGCTTTAATGGTGGAAAATGCTAAACTATTAACTGAAGTTAGATCATTGTGGGAGTATATGTGCTAGGGTGATGGTGTCGGGGATCCTAAAACACATGTTTATATTGAATGTATTTATTTATTTTTATTATATTTTTATTATCATATTTATAATTATTATATTTTTAGGCCCCTTCCGTATGAGACAGAGGTGAAATTCATCGACTCACATGACATAATAGATTCAATAGGTGTGTTTTGTTTTATCCTTCTGGTTTGTCATTCAAATTGACCGCCTAAATTTTTTTGACTGCTTTTTTCTAAAGTCACAAATATTTTTTTTATAATTTGGTTTTAGTATAAAATCATTGAATTCTCATTTGGAAATAACTAGACCTAGTTAACCAATCCTTTCATCCAAACTCATGACCACATTGAAATCCACAATGATAATCTAAGATCCTTGAAACCAGAACACCAACAAACGACCATGGATAAAAATTAGAAACTGGTCATCAAATATAATCAAAATATATAATATTAACTATTATTATAATTAATCCTCTCTAGTAAGATCATTACTTATATGTTGTCCTTGATTTTAATGTCCTTGAATGATGAACTAGTAATGATTTTTTAATTCCATGAATCCCTATAAAGATCCATCATTGTTGGCCTTATAAGGCCTCTTCATAATTACTGCTATAACCCGTGTTTAGGGACACTTCATGTGCTCTATATAATCTCTATTCATTCTAGGCTCAACTTCTTTGAACATCTTTTTTTTCACCTCCAAATTTGGCCACCCACATGTACTGCTGATCCACCACAAGGTCACACTTTCACCGCTCACTCCTTCCTTCACAATGTTGTCAACTATATTAAATTTATCATAATTTTTCATCCATGATGATTGAATATGATACTATTATTTATATTTTTTACCACCTAAATTTTTATTTCTTATTTGATGATTGAAGATATTATTTGATTTTTAAAATTTCTTACAATCAACTCTGAACACCTTATTAATTCATGACTTGCTCATCATTGCACACATCTTTATTATGAAAATATATACACTCTATATACATAAATAATTAAAAATATTTTCTCACATGCACATTAATCTCATTTATATTATGATCAATAATTTTTTATTATATTTCTAAGTCATAGTTTCTATTCAATATGATAATTATCCACATGTGACTACATCAATTCTGTTCGATAATTACAATTAGGTTCTTAAGTTTTACATTTGATGATTCACATTCTATTCGGTCCCCATGTCTCCTCTTCTTCTAGTAAATGAATTCCCTCTTCATCTAAAATAAACTTTCTGAAAACAAGTTATCCATGTAATCTTTTTCTCAGTTGGAACCATACTCTCACCAGGTTCCATCTTTCTAGTTCTATAGTCTGTAAGAACGAGTGTCTTATAAACATAATTTAATTGATAATAATCTACCCTGACCTATAGATCAAGCCTTTAACATTGTGTATGGAAGTATTTAACCATTCTATGTCCACCTTTTCACATTGCATTATCATACCATCTAATTATTACCCTTTCTTAATTCAACTTATTTGACTATTCAATCTTCCAATAATATTGATGTCTTATGATCCTCTTATATCATCTGATTATTACATGATTTTTATTTAATAATCATTC
Organism: Viscum album; assembly: GCA_963277665.1. Classification (NCBI taxonomy): domain Eukaryota; kingdom Viridiplantae; phylum Streptophyta; class Magnoliopsida; order Santalales; family Viscaceae; genus Viscum; species Viscum album. The sequence goes on from OY728165.1 coordinate 823,781,484, forward strand.
ATAGTTCCACTTTATCTGATTATAAAACATGGAAGGTTTTAAACTATTAATTTGATTCCATAAATCTTTGAAATTTATCAATATTATACTATTTGGTTATCTTTAATAACCATCATCCTACATTTTTAGTTTTATTATGCAGTCTGCATGTTTTGTTAACATCATGATATCACATATTGAACCTCTATCAAAATACTAGTCAGAGCATCATAGTCTTGGTTTTTATGAACATCTTTATCTTTTTATATTTCACTACACAAATCAGTCTATTTATTTATTTATGATCAAATCAGTCCATTTTATTTCTATCCAACTCCCATTAATTCAACCAATATTCAATATATGTTCTCATGGGGATGAAAACTCACTCAATATTCATATGAATACAATTTTTAGTGAATATAAAGTTTTAAAATCCTTTCCCGAGTAACTACAACACACATATCTCATTTATATTTCATTTTATTAACATTATACTTTATGATATTACCTAAAAAATAAAATAATTAATTCTTCAATTAAAATATATTTCCTAAAAAACCAATAATCACTGCACAAAAAGGTCATTACAAAAAATACAGTTATGTAAATGGACGACCATATTAATCAATTTTAGTGAAAAAAACCCAATTAACACACTCTATTCCCAATAATCCACACTACCATCATTAGTCAAACAATGAAGCTATACTATTTCCACCAAGTAGTGAGGTGGAACAATACAAAAATATTGAATAATAAAAAAAATAGAGGATCCCATTTTTGATTAAACACAACCTTATTATTTTTGTATCACCATCTATCAAAGTAGAACTTCTTCAACACTAATCCAGAGAGTATATATTTTACATAAATAAACTAGGGAGAAATAATTTCCCTTTATTTTAACTTATTTGAATAATTAAGAAGGATCACTACTTTTTAGAAATAATTTTGCATTGATAGACATACACTTTCGTAGGTATTACTAATAAAGGGGTTTTCATATGTAACATAACATGATTTCTTCCTCATTTTCCACCTTTGACAATATATGTTTTCTTTTATTTTTTTAATTATTTCTTGTATCTTATTATATTTGTAGGTTGATTGATAAATAATGTTAGAAGAGATTTTGTAGCTATTTGGATTGTTGGGTTTGTTAGGATATCTGATTATTTTGTTATGTTTGTTTTTTCCATGTAGTTTTGTTTAGGGATGTAGACCTTCTTATAAGACATTTTTTATGTTCTGGTTATTTGATGTCACAGAACTACTTGTTGGCAATAATTTTTGTTTTGGTTATTTAGGGCTATAGAACTGCTTGCAAGTGTTTTTTGTTATTTGTTACTCTAGAACTTCAATTTATTTTTAAAAAAGATTCTCCGGATAAGAGACCACCTATGGTGGTCCCTATAACTTACATTTTTCAAGAGAATTAGAGACTGTCTATGGTGGTCAGTGTATCTATTATTTTTTCGGGCCTTTGGTGTCCAAATTGGTGGTCTATAATTCTCTTCCCAGTAGTCTCTACCATGATTATGTTGGTAAAGGCTATTGCAAGTGACTTTGGAAGTTTCTGATGACCTATACTAACAGAAGTACCATAAAAATCAAAGGCAGTCAGGTGGTAGACACGAAATCCCACTAGTGACCACTTTTGGTGGTCTCTAATGGGGGAATTTATAGTAGTGTGAGTGGATGGTGGTGTGATAGTGAGATTTTTACCATTATATCACATGGAGTTTATGGATTAGATGTTTGAGTTTTTTCATTCATTTTAGTTGAACTTGTCTTTGGAGATTTTTTTTAATTTGTCAGTTTTATCTCTTTCGTTTCTCTATCTGTTATTGAATATATTTATATATTCCATTATTTCTCTCTTCTATGTGTATATATATTTTATGTTTTTTCTTCAGGTTGGGATAAATAATTCCCTATTATTGTTTTATGATGCCTAGGTGCTAGTTTCTAGTCAGTGGGGATTGAGAATGTTCTTCAGGTATGTGGCCGATCGGGTCTGGTGCCAGTATCAAGAGGGTATCCGGGTTGATTCGTCATAATAATGATTTTAGATTCCTATTATTATGATAGTGGTCTATGTTCCCCATGAAAATTATTATTTTATTTTATTCTACGATTTAAGTTATATTTTTCATTTTATGAATTAGAAGTGATGATTTTTGGATTTAAATTGGTTTTGGAAAGTATCACACATATTTGGGTTTTAAGTCAGAAAATTCAATTTGATTCAAGTATTTAGTGAGGTTGTTATAACTTTAATGTATGGTTAGTTTGGATAGTCTGGTATGGAAAGATTTATAGTGGGGAGGTTAAAAAGACATATAACATGGTGGATTAATTTAAAAGGAAAATTTACTTAATTATTTTAAATTAGGTAATTAATGTGAGATTGCGTTCACATTAGTAGTTTTTAATTTTGGTTTGAGGTTTTGCAAGAGTTTTGGAAGTTTGGGTATGATCTAAATGTGGTACCACATATAGTTAAAAACTAATGAAGGAAATAGATACTAGGAGGAGGATACCAGGTATTAGGTGAGAAAGATAATATTGGGGTGTCCTGGAGGTTTCACTTTCTGCCAAGTGGCCCTATAACGGGTACCCAATTGGCCCAAGTCAAATTATCAATTAATAAATTGGAATTTTTTCATTTAATCCCCTCATATTTAGCTCCAAATGTGGTCCCTCTCATGAATTTCCTCTCCAAATATTCTATTTATGCTTTCTTGGATCTCTTTTCGTTCCTCCATCCCCTCCCTCAACCGCCTTCAATTCAAGGTTTCCAAGCATGGTTCATTGTGAAAAGGGCTTGGTAAATAACTACCTTCTTTATTTCTTCTTAACTCTATTATTCTTACATATTTTATTCTTTACAAAAGATATGTATTTGTCATGGTGATTTCATCAAAATATAGTGAAATCAGATTTAGACAAAGAGATTACAATTTAATTTTTTAAAGGACGGTCCCTTGATTTTATTTCCTTCTCTTTATGGATAATTTGTTATGAAATAGTTAGGGAGAGAATTATCTTAGGTATGTTTAGAATTTTAATTAAGATAAGAATATAATTTTTTGTTTTTTAAATGAGGATTTTGGTTATTATATAGTAATATTGATTTTATGGGTTACTTACTGATAGATTTATTTGAATCTATCAATTTTTTTAATACATACTAAAAACCTAGAAAGTGGTGAAATGGGTTTCAAAGCTCTAAGATGGTGATTTTTTTAGTCTAGGAAAATATCTCAAAAAAAGAAAACAGTAAAAAACAGACATGAAGAGATTAACCAATGTTGGGTATATATTTTAGTAGCAATGTATAAGAGGTAGATGACATATTTGGAGAAATACACAGTTCAAGAAGAAACAATATCATGGAAACATTGAATAATCAATAATAACATAAGGGGAATTTCAATTGTTTGGTTTTAAATCTTTTTTCATCTAGGAAAAAATAATTGAGTTAATAATCTCAAAAGTTGAATCCAAATTCCTCATTTGAGAAGGTTGACTAGATTTCAATTGGACTTTGAAGTTCCACACATATTGAATTCGATCAACTTATAGAAAAGTGATGTTGAGTTCCCCAAAAATAGATAATCGGAAAATTTCAGTGAAGAACAGAGAGAAAAAACTCAATTTTTATGAAATGGACTGAACAAAGTAAAATTAATGGAACTAAATAAATATTATTTTCTTATATATGTTTTAGATAAACAACATATTCGGTAGAAATAAACATATTAAATTCAATTCAAACACAATGATAATGAAAGAAAGAAAATATGATGAAGAATATTCCCTCTATATCTTTCTATCTTATGATATTTTTAACTAGATATTACTATCTTATATCCATTATATATCTACTCCAGTCACAAAAATGTGTTTCCCCTATTTTTATCCATAAATTTTCCTCAACGTTTTATCATAATAACTCATAATATTATAGATCACTATCAGAAACACCGAGCTTATTTTTATAGCATGTATGTAGAAAAGTTCACTATTGATCTTATTCTCCACTTTGAATCAAGAATAAATCTCTAGAAGAATGTGAAAAAGTCATGAAAATATTACATCAGATCCAATAAAATAGAATCTAAATTAATACTTAGTTTAGTTTAATTTCTTTTGATATCCTGCAAAAACTTCCCTAAGAATCATTTGAAAAATTTCCACCTCTATCTGATTGCATGTGAACGGGAGGGTTACTAATTTTCCTTAGATAGCCTCAATCTTCCTTCAACATAAATTATTTTTATAATTATCTTTAATTGTGGTAATAAGACACATTTTAGGCCATGAAAAACCCACTAATACCCATAAAATATCATGATATCAAATCTTATTCATCATCCCAGACATGTGACTTAGTTCCATCGAACTCGATCCCCATATCAGTTGCGATTCTTGAGCAACAAAAATCCTCGTCACATGTCAACATCATTACATGGTCAAAGAGTTAACCAAATTTCCTCAATTAATAACTTTGAAACATTTCACTATTAGTGAATTGACACCCTATGGGTAACTTGGATTAGAACCCACTTGGTATGAAAACATAGTATCCTTTTTAATAAATCATCAAACACACTGCCCGTATGAGTCAATCATCGAGAAACCAAACCATTTGTGAAATTAAGTATCCCTTACTATTATTATTCTTAGTCAACCTATGTAGGGAACAACATTGAACCCAAAGAATCTTCCTTGTCACCTCAATTCCATATGATCATAATTATATATTATTCTTTCATTAGATTTCAAAAAAAAAATTAAAAAGTGTTTCGATTCTAGTTTCTCCCTTTAATTTCACCGGTTGGTTTATTATCATTCCTAACACAAAATAAAGATCTTATTTTCATATGAAAAATAATTAGAATTGTGTTACTCCATATTGTAATTTTATCTTTTCTGAAGAATCTAATAATCATTTGAATTTAGACCAACCTTCAATTATAGTGTGATTTTGTTGTCTTTTTCAAGATAGTCTGAGTCTTATTGTAGACCAAAGGTTTATCCTCTCTATATTTTATCAAAATTGTAAAAATATTAAACTTTTTTAAATGGATATTGAGAAATATCAACTATGATCAATTTAGTTCTTCTCAGGTATATTTCAGAGGATTTTCAGTATCTTTTTCAAATGAATCCAGGTCGGGATCGAGTCCCTTCTTTTTTAGCTGGGGAAATTCAAGAATCCCTCATGCTTAATCCCCTTTATATCAGATTTCATAATGTCTTAAATCCAATGATGATTCCCCCAAATACTTATGATTAACACTTGAAGTATTATGATTAACCTGAATAAATATGACAGATGATAGGAAAGCCTTTCTTTAGGTTACTATATTTCTTATGATGGCTACTTTAAAGCCTTATGTTGATTGATTTTAAGTATTATTATTTCTCTATAATATGGTTTGAAGAACATAAAGTTGGAAAATAAAAAAAAATTATCTTGAAAAATTTAAAATTCTATAGAAAATGAAAATAAAAATAATAAAATAGATAATTAAAAATACTTATAGTGATAACACACTCCAATTTTTTTCAACAAACTCCCAAACATAAATATAAAAAATGAAAATTTATTCCAATAATAATTTATTAATTATAAAAACATGAAATAATAATATTAAAATTTCAAAAACCCCACAATCATAAAAAATAACTTTAAAATAATATCTCAATGAATTATTCAATAAAAAAATTATTTAAAGATAATTGAATGTTAAAGAAAGGAACTTAAAACAATTAAACTTAAAAATTCACACTTTTAATAAAAAAGTAATATAATTAAGAATTTGGAAAAATTATTTTTTTAATAAAATTTAAATAAATTCACATTTATCATTAAATTCATTAATCTTCTATAGAGAATATGTGGAAGAAATACATTTAAATAAATTCAAAAAAAATTCCCCCACACTTAAATATATTAATTTACCTCAAGAAATCAATTAATAAAATTTAATGGAAGAAAGGGGATGTAAAAAGTGAAAAATTAATATTCCATAAGGATTTAATACTCAAAAATATTTCCCCCCCATAGAACCTCATAAGTTATAAAAGTAAATTTCTTATAAAAATTAATTTTTTTCATCGCAAAGATGGTTTAATATTTTAAGAAAATGATCAAATATGAAAATATTTTATAGAATTAAACTCTCTTCACTTTTAATCCAACAAAACCTTTGAAACTTCTCTTTACATTGAGATGAATAAAATATCATTAAATAAAAACATATTATAATTTGACTGACAATTTAATTGGAATGATAGAAAAATCTAAATAAAAAAATAATTAAATCATCCAATAGAAAAACAATATAGATTAAATAATTAAACTTAGAAAAATATTTTTGTTTGATAACAAATTTTGATTCATATCTTAGGATTTTAATTCAAATTTAAACTTTGAAATTCAATGATAATTTTAATACATACCCCTAACATTTTAACAAAACCAAGATTTTTTATGAAATAATTTTAATGATTTTACTAATAAAATCAATATGGTAAAGTGATTAATCTCCTAAATGTTTCATAACAACCTTCAAACATAATTAAAATTTTCACTAATAGAAAATTAAACTAGAATATTAAAAAATGAATAATTTTGATTTTTTTAATTTTTGATGCTCTATTAATGAAGTAAAATTTATCACATTTAAAACCTATCCACAAAACATAAATCCCAAATTTGTATCCATTTTTTATTATTATGGTAGAGGAAAAATTTATGAAACATTTTTATTAAAGAACTATTTTTATATCTGATGAAATAATTTATATTCAATGGACTGTAAGAAAATTCAAAAACATTTTTCCACTAAGAAAACACAATTAGATAATTACTAGAATAGATAATAATTTTGAGCTAATTACCACCTTATATTTTTATAAAAAATTTTGGTTTTCAAATTAAATTCATGTTACAAGTTATACTGCAATTGAATTTTCAAAAAGCACAAAACTATTCTCGAAATGACACCGATTAAATACTCAATGCCATCAATGAGTAGAAAAAACCATCAATATGTTTTAAAATTAATTTCCAAATGAAAAAAACTCTCAAACCAATTTAACATATATAATAAAACAAAAATAGTATTTTTTTTGTAAATGATTAAAAATATATATAAAATTAAATTAATATCGTCCATGTAATATAATATTTAGAAATTTAAGTTGATAAAATGTTTTACCTTCTTTATCCATCAATATAAACCTCTAATTATTCATATTCACCACCTATATAATTATTAGAATAGAATGAGATTCCATGGATTTATTGGCCAATAAGAGAAGAAACTAGAGTTTTATTGAATTAGATGGTGCTTAATGGTTGCTCCAGCTTGCATTTCCTCTTTTATCTTTTAAAATAATTGGGATAATTATCTAATTTTAAATTAAATTTAGTATTATTAATTCATTAAAGAGAGATTAAGGAAAAATTAAGCTCAATCAGTAAGGAAGGGAACAAAAGTAAGATCATGATAGTATTTTTTCACAAGAAAACAAAAGAAAACACATAAGAATAACCTTGGGTTAACTCCCATAAATCATTATAGTTCAAGTCTTCAGTTATAATTTTGATGAAAATCAATATTTTAGATTGGTTATAGAATCCATTACATTTAGCTCCCCTTAAAAAAATGAATAACCCACATTACATTAACTAAGAAAGGTATGTCCTCTTCCCCATCCATATAAAAAAATCCATTAACTAACAGTACAAATATAGAGAAAGTTCCAGAATACTTGTATATAAGTTTCCTAGAAAAATATCTCAGTTTGGAATTAAGAAAAACACTCTCTAACTAGAATTAAAATCCCTATTTAAAATAACTAAGTGATGAAAAACATTTACTCTTTTCTTATAGGTCATAGAAATTTCATATGATTTTATTCTTATTTAATCATCTTTACTGAGTTGAATGAATTTAATTTCAATATTATATTTTAAATCAATGTTCTGGAAATTATCATCCCAAATTTTTTTTTCTAAAATTCCGCAGGAAAATGACATGATTTAGAAAAAATGTGTCTATTTGGATACATGCTTTTAGGAGTTTTAAATTAATTTATATTAACCTATAAATAATCCTCCAACTACAAGGAATAAACGCCTCTATAAATACACACTGGTTTATAAAGAATCTATTTAATATCTATATTTAATATTTCATCTTTCTCAAAGAATTTTGGATGATAAGATGTATTTTTTAGAAAAACAATAATTTTCAATATATTATTTGAACTTTTAATTCATAAAGAGATTACTATTATATGTGATTGAATATTTAACAACCCAAAATATTGAAAAAATTTATTTTTATTAATTTAAAAGCACAAGTTTCTTTTTTATTAAGAATTTACAGAGCCTATACCCATATAGAAAAATAATACATAGCCACTAAGATATACTCATTCACATGAGAATATAAAAATGGTCCCATGAAGTTGAACATATGAAAATAAAAAATTTCAACCTATAGAATTAAATTTTTTGGTAGCTCATGTTTCTATCCTACAATTCATAACCTTTGAAACTTATCACACCAAAATTTGAGACTCCTAGAATCCTTGAAAAAGTAGTTCAATAGAGACCATACTCGAAAAATTTCTAGGATGTTAATTCTCCAACATAATTTTCTCTCCATGTTGAAGAGTGATAACTCTAAATAGTGTGTACACTTTCTTCTAATAGAAGATAACACCATGAAATAACATCAAAACACATTCTAAACAACTAAGAATTCTGCCAAAATCAACATTTTAAATTATAAATGAATTTATTTATATTGTTTTTTATAAAATACCTTGTAATGATTCTTGTATCCAAGAAATTTTTATAATTTTAAAACCAATAATATTATTTTATTGAAACAAAAATCAATTTTTCATTTAAAAATGATGAATTTATCTCTCTATGATCATTATTATGGGACCCAAAAAATTTAAAAAGTATTTATCCACTATATTTTCCGCACTAAACATATCTTGATTCTCCAAATCAAACCCCTATAATAAAATAATCCACCTAAAGAGTCTTGATCTTACCACTTTTTTAGAAAATATGTATTTCAAGAAAGAATGGTTAGTAACAAATATAAATTTAGACCCTAAATTGTAATATTTAAACATTCCAAAGAAAATATGACAGCCAAAAAATCTTTATATCTTTTGGTGTTACTTATCTAGATTTATTCTATAAATATACAAGGATAAGACATCACATAAAGTTTCCTTACCTTTTTTCCACTAAAGAATCCCCCACTACCACATCATCGACATCACACATAATTTAAAATGGAAACTTTTTATTAGTGGTAATGAGGATTGTTAAATAAGTTAATTTATATTTTAAAATAATTAATAATCTAAAAAATGTATCATGAAAAAAGAGTTTATCATTTACCAAAATATAGCATAGTGGTCTAGTGATTTTTTAAAAATATTTTATTACCATAGAGTAAAAAATATCACTTTCCAAAATTATTCAGACGACTTAAATATTTTAAATATGGGGAAGCTTTTAAATGACCTATATCTTAGAATTTTCAACCTAAATACCCCTATAGTACACCTTATTACTCAAATCAGTCCCTTTAGTATCCATGAAGTAGAATTTATCCAAATTAAGAACAAGATTAGTTTCTTGAAACCTTTTTAAATAGAGTTATAGAATATTTAAAAATATTTCAAAAGTACCTCCAATAATGGAGAAATAACTTATAAACACATATATTATTCAATTAATCATTTTCTAAAATATTTCTATCAATCATTTTTTAAAAGTAACAGGGAACCACATAATTCAAACATCATTTTCTAGTAAGAAAAGTTTCATAAGGGGAATGCGAATGCAGCCATTTCTGGATATTATGGGGATAAAATTATATACTTGTAACCATTTTTGAGCCAAATGTAATGTAATTGTATTTTCTTCATTAAAGGGTCAATATGTGTTGTAGATTATAGTAGGATATGAAGGTGAGAATCATGAAGAATTACTATTCTCTATATCAATTGCGATGATTGTTAAAGATGATCTTACATGGAAAAAACATGTTCTAATTATTTTTCACAATTTTTAATATAAAACCCTAATATTATATGATATGTATCTATTTAAATATAACTTCTTTGATATTTTATGGTACAAAAAACATCATTTTTAAAAAATGTGTAAATATTATAATTTATTTGTGATATTTATCACCAATCTGTTGGAATGGATGGAATGAATGATAATATGTAAATTATGAAATTATAGTTTACACATGTTAGTAAAATTAATTAATTTATTACCAATTAATTATAAATGATAATAAAAACCAACTGAACATAAAGGATGTGTTTTGATAAAAAACTATTTTTATAACCCCAATGGAATTTTATTTTAATAAATTAAATTAATAATAATTAGTTAAAGATAATAATGAAATATATATGTTACATATTCAATGAAATATTTTTAAATTTTACTAATAAGTTTGGTAGTCTTAAGATAAGAAGAAATCCAATTTTTAGCATAAAAAAGATATATTTTCTAAAAGGCAATTTTACCAACTTTTAAAGACGAACTTGTATTAAATAATAATTTTTAAAATTTTATAAACAGTATTTTAAAAAATAAATATCATTTTTAAAACTTTAATGTAATAATAAACTAATTTTTTTTTAATTTTAAGAAAATATTTATTTTCTAGTGAATAATGAAAAATACCGATTTTTTTTAAAATTGTCAACTTAATTAAAGCCTATTTTAAATATGAATTTTATATAAATATAATATAATAAATAATTAGTTATAAATAGTATCATATATTAAATTTTAATAATTCTTATATCTTATTTTGGTATAATTACATTTTTAAGCATTAAAAATATTTTTTAATAAAATTGTTTTTCCTTGCGTTTTCTAGAATTAATTTTAAATTAAGTTATGAAATTTATATTTTTTAAATATTAAAAAATGGATTCCATATTTATATTCATAACAATAAAATTTATTAATATATACCTTTTTATTTTCACCAATATGATTAGTAAATTTGGTAATTTTTGTTACCACAGTAAAGGGTAAATTGGGTAATTTATGATAAAAACAATAATAATAAGAACAATAAAATTATCCTAAAACATTAAAAAATATTATTGGATTATTTATATTCTAACCTTAACACATATGGTTCTAATTTATGTTATTTAATGTACACTTCTTCATGAATATGACTTTTATTTTATTTAAATTAATGAAAATCACAAAATGTCACATTCATATTTTTAATAACTATATTATATTTAATATGGTATTATTCAAAATATATCTTATAATACAGATAATATTTTGAAAAAAAAAATATTTATGTTCATCATGGTATTTTATATTTATTTTTTAATGAAGAAAGAATTACCGTAAATAATTATACAGCTATGATGGAGTAATTAGTATACTAATGAAACAACCAATTAAATGATCATTTTAATTTAAATTTAAATTTCTCTTATTTCAAAAATTATTTTCATAAAATGGAGTATATTTTTTAGATACAAAATTTTTTAAATGGTTAAGGTAATTTTTTTTGGTATTTTCATAAAATTATTGATTTTTTTAATAGAGAAATATGGTTATTTATAGTGTTTAACATTATAAGATAAAAACATGAATTTTTTCTTCATGTCTGTTGTGTGGAGGATGTAATCACCATTATTTTGAACTCACATGAACTAGTTACTATTATTAGTCACAAGAATCATCATTATTTATATTCTTGAACCAAAATAATAAACTAATGAATAAAATAATAAAAAACACCCAACTCCTCTCAGTATAAATACCACATCGCCCCACCGCTTCTCCACATACCTCCAAATCCTTTTATATTATATAAATTCCTTAAAACTACTCTACCAATTATCTTCCCCATGTACATTACTTAATTTTATTAAAAAAATAAGAAATCAATGTTTCTAAAGGAGGTCCTCAAAGAGACTATATTCAAGAGGTTAAATCTTCCTTCTTTCTCTTTTATTTTATTTTATTTTCTTATAATCTCCTAAAATTCTTAATAAAATGTGTAACTGTACCACTACTATCATATATATACTGAAATTTTATTTTCTAATGTAATATCCATTATTAAACTTATTATCTCCTATTTTTCTAAATAACAACATCGATTATGATGTGTTCATTCACCGTCTTCATGGACGCTGCGTTTTTATTTTCCCTTAGCACCTTTAAGTTTAGTCATAAAAAATTATTTTTGTTCAATTATATTCTAATAAAAAATTTATAAGTTATATCATGTTCTAGAACTAATATATAAATATAATATTAAATAAAATTACACAAGTTCTTAATGTTCGTAAAAACCACCAAAATAAATTAGGACCTTTCCATCAAAATTTTATTTAATAAATCATCCTCATACCATATAAAAAATGAAATATGTGAACATTTAAAATTTTTAGGGATCATTAATACTGAATAATTTCAATTATTTAGTTTTTATTCCATTTGAAATAACTCCCATATTTATATGCAATGAAACTGACCATAAAACCCTTAAATGAACGCTCCTAGAACAATGAAATCAAGCATTATTACTCGTCATAATATCCATAAATGAACATAATAAATATATAATAAATAAAATATATTTTTAATAGGTTATTAATTATTTATTTAATTAATCTAATTTATGTATCTGGGACATTAAGTACAAGCACATAACACTTTCAGACATAACGTAAGAGTTTTCTCATCTCACTTTTATTTTCGTGAGATGTGAATTATTCACCAATTATTCCTTGTGTGTGGTGAATGTATAATTCCATTTTATATATAATATCATGAATCCATTTATCTTCAGGGTTTTTAGTGTTTCATTTGATAATTATTACTTTCATGGGGCATACAATTTGACTAGTTACAAAGTGGTAAGGGAATTCTTAACCCCATTTACATTCTTTGGGTCAACCTTTTACTTAATTGATTATTTCATGACAAGATTATTTGTGAAATGGATTTTGATTATATTATGTTATAATATGTGGATTTAAAGTGAATTCTCATATTCCATTCATTTGATTAATTCCCACTTTAAAGATATGATATTTGTAAGGGTTTTCCTCTCAATTTTATTTACTTGGGGCATAATTTTTATTTCATGTACCAATGTTATTTTATTGTTGTATATAATTCCCCTTTTATTTATGAACAACAATAATTGAACATTTCATTAAATATCCATATTTCTTATATCATATATATAATTAATTTTTGAGTCATATACTAGTTTTTTATATAGTTTATACCTTGATAGTTATTTTATTAACTAGGGAAATGTTGATAAATATATAAATTTTATTTAATATAGACATTTAATGATAGCTAACTTTATTTATTAGTTAAAATGATTATTTTATATGTAATTAATTCTTTAGAAAGGTATGAAATAGGTTGGGGATCGTTTAATGCGATCCATATGAGTCAAGGACCGGTTAATGTAAGCCCCTCGATGCATCAGTAGTCTAATTTGATGAAATTAGTTGGCAACAAAATCTTCATGTTTGTTTCCAAGAATAATCATATGGGTTAATAACTATAGCCTTAATAGATTAATGTACTGACTTTGGGATACTGGGGTCTGAGTCTTTAAAGTTGGTATCAAAAAAAGTCTAGTAGAAACTCTAGGAACTAGATTTAGGAAATCCTTGATTATAGAACATAACCCTAAGATATAATTTGAAGATAACTATTGAAGAAAATCCTAAAAAAATAATCTTCATAAGATTATCTACATATAAAATTTTCAATTTATGTTAATTATTTCATTAGTTTTGGTATTATTTATTATGTTTCATAATGATATGGTCTAATAGAGTGTATAACATCATTTAAAAATGGTACATCCCTTATGGAATGATAACCTCACCAATTCACATGATCTAAAGATAGAGAAGGATTAAATATTTTATGTTCTTATAAAAATATTTCTAATGTAACATGTCTCCTAAAAAATATCATCATATGAGGATATAATATCATGTGCTAAGAATAAAAATAAAAAATTCTCAAATTATTTTGGATTCAGATAAAATAACATGAACAAGAGTACAACTAGGAAAATGTTAGACAAAGGATAGAAGGTAAAGAAGTATTTTCCCACATGTGATAATTGCGGAAAGAACCACACTGGTACTTACTTAAAATGAATGAGAGTTTTCTAAAACTATGGAGAGAAATTCAACTGTGATTGTGATTTAAAGTGTAAAAAACAGGTTACCAGTGTACAATGATTCAACTGAAAGGAGATGAGACACTATTCAAATCAATATATCAGGTGTCAGAGGAATATTCCCAAAAGGAGGATAATGGATTATGGTCAAGCTTATGCTAAATTCACATACAAAGAGTAATGCTTACTATTCCTTTGTTTGGATTTAAGAATTATGTTATTTAAGTATTTTAGAAATATTTCTAGGGTTATAAGAATCACGAGATATTAAATGATTGTATTAGAGTACAACCTATTTAAGGAACTAGAATCATGTGATGAGTAACACCAGTAGTTATGATAAGTGATTCTATTGTAAATTGATCTTCTTCAAAACACGCGACTTGAAAAATATAAACTTAACATGTGCTTAAGGTTGATAGGATAATAAATATATGTTTATGGGATAATACTTGTGACTCTGAATTTGGTTAGTTGTTTGATGTTTGATGTTGTGATAGAATTTTTAGATGTTTGGATATATGGAATATATTAAAGAACCTGATATTTTACTCTTAGAAGAATGCATGTTTTTATAAAGGTTTAAAGGAGATTAAGATATTAATACATTAGGTATATGAAAATAAGAGGTACATTATTTTTGTAAATCTTTTGTTAATTTGATTTTGGATATTTAGTAACCTTCTTTCTAAATGTTTTTCTTTGAATTTGGACAAACATATTTTTGGATTATTCTTAAGGTTAAAAACTTATATAATGACTTGTGGATATTATGATTCATAAAAGCTTATTAAGAATAAAAATCTGACAGGAATATCAATCTCTATATTGAAAAATTTAATGGATATAGACTGAAGAACAATTAAAGGATGAGATTATGGAATGGAAAGGAATCAAGTAAGTTTATTTTTTCAAGTGATTTTATGGATAGTAAAATAAACCCTCAAATATAGGGAAATTATTTTGGAATATAAACAACATCCATTTACCTTTATTTCTATGAAATCAAATGTTTTTCAATAGATCATAGATTTATGGTTTTGTGATTGTTAACTTTATAATGAATATGTCCACTTTCACTATCCGTCATAACTTGATAGCTAGATTTTTCTTTAAAGGCCATATTTTTAGTTTAAACTAATGTTATATGATTCAAATAGTTAGTTTTGTGGGGACCATCGAATTTTTCTTTCCCTATTAATAAGTGGATGTATAATTAACCCAAGATGCAGGTTTCCCACAAGGAAATTTTCATGAATTAACCTTTTATTTTTGATGTTCAATTTTAAAATTATATGGACAAAATTTATTAAAGTATGGTAGATTATAACACCACAATACTTTATGTTATATATAATCTTTAAATTTAACTTCTTTGATAGCTTACATTACAAAAAACACCAAGCTTATACAAATGATTAAATATTATTATTTAATTATGATAGTTATCATCTAACCATTGGAATGGAAGTAATGAATGATATTATGTAAATTATCAAAATAAAGTTTACACATGTTTATAAAACAAATTCATTAGTAACCAATTAATTATAAATAAAAATAAAAACCAATTGAACCTAAAAGATGTGTTTTTTTTAAAAATAATTTTTATGACCACAATGAAATTTTTTGTTAATAAATTAAATTAACTTCTATTAGTGAAAGATATTAATGAAATTTATATGTTACATATTCAATAAAATTATTTTAAATTCAACTAATAAAATTTACAGGCTTAAGATAAGAATAAATACAATTTTTAGCATACAAATTTATATTTTAAAAAAATTCAATTTTACCTCATTTTAGTATCACATTTAATTTAAAAATAATTTTTTGAAACATTTATAAATCATGTTTAACAAAATAAATTCCATTTTTGAATGAATAATGAAAAAATAAACTTAGAGTGAATTTTAATATTTTTTTAGAAAATATTATTTTCCATTGAATAGTTAGAAATACCGATTTTTATAAAATTATCAATTTCATTAAAGCCTATTTAAAATTTGAATTTGATATAATTGAAATATAAAAAATATTTAGTTATAAATAAAGTAATATATTTAATTTTAATCATCCTTATATATTATTTTTATATAAATATGTTTTTAGGCATAAAAATAATTTTTTAAACAAATCAGTTTTTCGTTGTGTTATGTAGGATTAATTTTATATTTAATTATGAAAATTATATGTTCTAAATACTAAAAAATGGATTCCATATTTGGATTAATAATTTAAATATTTATTAAACAAATCCCTTTTAATTTTGATTAATATTAATAGGAACAATGTTAATTTTTATTACCACAATAAAGGGTTAATTGAATACTTTTGGTTAAAAATAAAATGATAAGAACTGAAAATTACCCTAAAACATTACCAAATATTATTGTATGATTTATATTTTACCCTTAACCTAATGTTTAGAATTTAATTTTTTAATGGAAACTTTTTATGGAATATGACTTTTATAATATTTAAATTAATAAAAATCCCAAAATGTCACATTCATATATTTAATAAATATATTATTTTTCATATGGTGTAATTCAGAATATATTTTTGAATATATATATTATTTTGAGAGATAAAATATTTATCTACATCATTTTATTTTATTTTTACTTTTTAATGGGTAAGTTATTACCTTAAATAATTATACAACAATGATACATTAAGTATTTTATTAATGAAACCATCAAATAAATGATGATTTTATTTAAAAATTAAATTGATTATATATAGATTTTTTTATAAAATGCAGTGCAGTTTTATAATATACGCTTTAAAAAATGTTAAAAGTGAAATATTGGTATTTTTCTAGAAAAATTGATTTTTTGCTGAATAGTGAAATATGATAATTTTAGATATTTAACATTATATGCTAAACACATGATTTTTTGAGTCATTGATGATTTATTTATTATGTAAGCACCATTATTTTTAACTCACATGAACTAGTTACTATAATTAGTCATAAGAATCCTCACTATTGATATTTTGGAGCAAAAATAGTAAACTAACGAATATAAAAATAAAAGACACCCCTCTCCCCTCCATATAAATACCACCACTTCTCCTCACACCAACAAAGCCTTATATCATTTTTAAATTTTGTACAATTCCATTCCTAATATTCTTACCCATGTATATAGCCTTATGGTCTTTCCAAAATACCAAATCCAACTATTTTAAAGAGGTCCCCAAGGAAAAAATATTCAAGAGGTAAAATCCTCTTTCTTTCGCTTTTATTTTATTTTTTTATCCTCTCCCCATATTACCTATATGAAGTAGAATTGTAACTATAATAATATATATATATATATATATTAAATTTATTTTAATAATGGAATATCCATAATCAAATATCTTCTCTTATCTTTTCATTTTTAAAAAATGAAAATATCATCTGTGATGTGTCGATTCATAGCATTCGTGGATAGCGAGTTGTAATTTTACATTTCCACCTTAAAGGATGGTCATAATACAATTATTATGGTTAAATAAGATTTTAATAAACATATTATAAGTTATACCATGTTCTAGAACCAATATATAAACACAATATTAAGTAAAATGACAGAAGTTCGTAATCATTGTAAAAACCTGAACAATAAATTAAGACATTTTCATCAATGTTTTATCTAACGAACCATCCTCATAACATATAAAAATGATATATGAGAAAATTTAAACTTATGAATGTTTATTAATACTAAATAATTTCACTTCTGATTTTTTCTTCCATTTGATAAGAACTCCCATAATTAAAAGCAGTAGAACCTACCAGAAAACCATGAAATGAACCCTCCCAGAACAAAGAAATTAAACACTGTAAATCAACATAATTAACATTAATTAACTTTATAGAGTTATAATAAATCTATTATATGTTGAAGAGGTTTTTATTTTAAGAATTATTAATCTAATATTATCATCCATGACATTAATTACAATTACAGAAGGCTTCAGACATAAGGCAAGGGTTTTCTCATCTTATGTTTATTTATATGAGATATTCCTTATTCAACACTTATTTTTGGAGATGTATGAATAATTTAATTTGATATATCATATCATGAATCTATTTATCTTCATATAATTCAATGTTTCATTAGATAATTATTACTTTCACGGGGAATATGATTCGGCTGATTACAAATTGGGAAGGGAATTCTTAACCAAATTTACATTCATCGGGATAACTTATTTACTTCATTGATTATTCAATTATAATATTTTTTTGAAAATATTTTTATTATATTATGTTTTAATATGTGTATTTATAGTAAATACACATATATCACTCATTTGATTAATTCTGACTTTAATGATATGATATTTGTTAGGGACTTCATCCCGATTTTCTTTCCATGAGGCATATTTTTGATGTCATGAAACTTTTTTTTTATTCTATGATTTATATACTGACCACTTTATTTATAATCACAAATGATTGATGATTTCATTAAATTTACATATTTCTTGCATCATGGATATAATAATTTTTATATCCTTATACCATTTTTACATTTTGTGTGCACCATGATAGTTATTTGATTAACTGGTGAAATGTAGATAAATATGTATATTTTATTAAATATAGATATTTTATTATAAGGAACATTATTTATTTGTTAAATTTAATATTTTATTTACAGGGAATTATTTGGGTTTATATGACATGGGTTGGGGACCAATTGATATAATCCCCTCGATACATCAGTAGTCTCATGAGACAAAATAAGTTGGTAAAAAACCCCTCATGTTTGTTTAAAAAAAGAATCATATGGTTTTATACTCACAGAAATAAATATTCTTTTGATAGGTCTTGATTGTATTATGCTTCATGTTCCAGATACCTGACATCAAATAACTAGGATTTTCCAATATTTAGATTTCAGTTATTATTATCCAGAGGATTTTTACTCTGAAAAAATTTATGGATGAATTTTAATTATATATTTATTCATTGGAATGTGTTTCATAGTTATTTACCTTCCCATATTGATTATACTTATTTATTCAAGTTAGTTTCCACTATATCAAACCCTTACTGAGCATCTGATCTTACCCCTTTTTATGTTTTATTTTTCCCTAGGATACCATAAAGTTTACTATGAATGATATGCCGGGTTTACCTATTAGAATAATGGTGTTCTAAATGGATTAAAAATGTTTTATATTTTATTATATTTTTTAATTTATGATTAATGTATATATAATGTTTACTAAGACTACTAAACTATTTGGTCCTTTGGGATGCGATTGCTTGTACCTATTACCAATGTGATAGTGTAGGGAACTGACTCTAGGATAATGGGGGTACCAATCTTTATATTTAAAACATATAGAATAATAATAATTTAAATAATACCATGAAAAATATAATTTTTCATAGGAGTTTAGAATGGATTGGTTTTATCAATTGTTTTTATAGATTGATTCTATTTTTTTGGATTGTCCTTTGAAAAAAACTCAATCCATCCATTACAAGACATGCAAGGGATACTATCAAACCACACATGTGGGATGAAAGGGATGACCACATGTGAGAGAAAACCCTTGGAGCCTCCATGGAATTAGAGGAGTTCATGTATACATAAAGTTACCATATAATATCACATGGTTGTGAGTGGGAGAATGGTGCCCTCAGGGCATGGGTGGTGGCTCACATGGGGGAGAGCATGTCATTCTCACCCTAAGTATGTGTGTGTAAGTGTTTCAGGGAGCCAAAACTTATTTCAGTTGGAATGAATAGCATGAACTAGATTTCTTATTAATCATAGGAAAAACTAAGCAATCTTTGATGTGGGACTCAGGACACGATTCACTGTAGCTCTATTACTTAAATGATATAGACATTCTGTAACATCCCAGGTAAATAAAGAATAAAGAATTTTCATATTTACGAATTAAATATTAATTAAAAGGGGTTTCTACATTCGATAGCGTACTCGGTATGCAACGATGAGTTTCTTTGAAAACTTACGTTGCACACAAGTAATAAAATAATATTATTTTAAATGTTAGTTAACGAGTAGCCGTTGTACTGGCGGGAATGGATAGAAATAACTAAAATATGATTATATATGTTTTTAAATATTTTTACATTTACCCAATAAAAGATAAAGGCTTAAAATACGGAAAGAGTTCAATTTTAGGTATTTATACCCTAATTTTCACTAAAGGTTCACTTATCACCTTTTGATGGAGAACCATCATTAAATATAGTTTTGATCGATCTTATAAATTATATTGTACCAAATATAACTCTTCTTTAGAATCGGGACATCAAAATTTACTTTGTGTAAATTTTTGGTACCTTTCTGATAAAGTTCATTTTTTTAATGAATAGTGTAAAATGTTGTATTTTAATTCAAAACCTCTTTTTAATCTAATTTATTTATATGATTAGATTATCTTTTGAATTGGTTTTAAAGTGAAATTAGAAAATATTTTTACCATTAAATCCAATAGTGGTCGTTGGAATTAATTTCACTTTGAAATCGGACTTAAACTAGTGTCAATCTTTTGATACTTATTGTTTCATAAAAACACGCTGTTTTCTCTGACAACGGGAATTAATTATTAAATTAATTAATGTGACTTATATGTTTTGAATTTTGTAAAATAGACTTCATTTTTGAATTCTTAATATCAAATATAGCTTAGGGTGAATTTTTGGTAATTTTCTGAAAAACATCAATTTTTGATGAATAGTGAAACCACTAAGTGGTACTTATAAAGACTAATTTTCCGTTTAAATGAAATTTTTCCGTCATTGTGTTTTGAATTTCAAAAATACGACATACATGGTTGTCATTAAGAAGTAAAATGTGGTTCAATGGGATAAAAATAATTTTTTGGTGAATAGTAACTTATCAAGTTCTTAATCGCGATTAGTGGTAATTAGGGTAGTTTAAGGTATAAATAATGCTTTAATAATATGAAATGACCTAGACACATGTCTCAACCTTATTGGTTGTGTCATGGACGACCAATAAAAGCCATGGGTCAACTTGGGGACCCCATGGAGACACTTTGTTTGGGAAATGACATAAATAACTTTTTATTTAATGAAAAAGTAAAAATGACACAAACATAATATGTTTTACGAAAACAATTTTTACATGGGGTTATAAAGATCATATTTTTGATTATAAATAGTCATTGGAAAGCGAAAAAGATTTCCTACATCATAGTATTTGTTTATAATTTTTAGACATTAAATAAATTAAATTATTTATGACATAATAATGATGCAGCGATGACATCATTATTTGACGATTTAAATAAAATGGAAAGATAATGTAAAATATATGAACTACACATGTCCAAAACCAATTGGATGAGTGGATTTCAAACCCTTATCACCTTATCCACGAATTCTATCAATGTGGGACCTTTTAAAACCGAAACACATTTTCAAATAAAGTAATATTTCTTTACTTTCCAAAAGTGCCCCTCCCCTCCTCTTATAAAAGGCCCCCACCTCTACCTCATTTCACACACTCCTAAAGCCTTTAGCTCGTCCAACACCTGCCCATTTACTCTTTCCTCATCCCTCTCCTCATCCTAGATGATTCCCTTTGGGCAGAATCCTTTCAAAGGAAGCCTTTAGGCTCAAATCAAAAGGAGTTACACTTTTAAAGGACGTTAAAGAACGATCGAGTCAAGTCGGACCCGAGGTAAGGGACTTCGTCTCAATCTCCTTTCATTGAGGCATATTTCGTTTTATACACAACTTTCTTTTATACGGTGTATAAACCCCCTTCGAATTTTACTTTTATACAAAAGGAATCTTTTTCTATGTAGCGTTTTACAAAACGACAAAAAGGAATGTTTCTTTTAACGTACGCGGCGACAACGACCTTTTCCGCCGCCGTGAGTATTATTTTGGTCTTTGGATTCCTCAACAAGCCGTAATGTTTTTAAAATAAAATAAATACCATATACTCTTTTATGTATTTTGGTATTGAAAATGGTTTTGATAAAGGATTCTATTATGTCAATATATTTATGATATATTGTGATTGAAATGTGGAAATGTTATCTTTCCTTTATATTGGTTTTATGTTTTATGATTTTATACTGGTACTTGGACATTTTAACGGGTGGTTACGTTATAAACCATATGACGGGTGGTGCCGTGAATACCAGGACGGGTGGTTACGTTATAACCTCCAATGCATTGGGTATGGAAGTCGGCCGTATGGCTATTCCATTAAGTATGTATGGAAATTGGCCGTATGGATATTCCATTAAGTGATATGTGTGGGAGTCGACCGTATGGTTATTCCACTTAAGTATGTTTCTGTCCCAAGTTACCTTTATATATGTTATGTGTTCTTTATATGGGTTTTATGGTAATCCTTTGGTTACAAAAAGGTAAGTAATGATATTTTATTCAGTGAAGAGTTTTACTACTTCATAAAGGTGAAATGTATTTCCTTGATAAAGTATACATGGTTTACTTTTTGTTTTGATAAACTAACAGTTTTTATTCTTTGTGTATCCCTTATTGAGTTTTTATGCTCATCCCAAGTTTTTGAAATGTTTTTCACAGGACTTAGCAGGGAATAAGGTCAAGGATGGGATCAAGGGAAATTCATGCTACCTAAAACATGAAACTAGACATGTTTCTTTTTAAGAGTTTTTATTTTATGGAAATTTAGTAGAAGAGACTACTTTGTAATCTTTTGAGATGTAATAGTTGTGTCCTAATTCTCTAAAACTCTAAACCTGAAAAGATCCTCAATGTGAATTATTCATTTAATTCAATATTAAGTAAGGTTTAAGGCTGGGGCCTTATAGTTGGTATCATAGGTCAGTTTAGACAACTTTAGGAGTTAGAAAAGTGTTAAATTATAATATTATTGAAATGATATAGCATTTACGGATTACCATGTTGCTTCGCCTAAGATATTTCTGTGTTCAGAATGGTTTTCCGCAGAGGAAACAAAGCAGCTATATTGGGACCCCATCAGGAGGAAGATAACCTTCCAAATCAGCAACCTAAGATGGTCGGAATCAGAACAGAACAGTTTGTTGCAGTGATGGAACAGTTGACTCAGGCTATAAATGGTGGTGGTATCCATGCACGAGATCAGCTAGATCAACCGCAGAGGAACATGTCAGTGGTGGAACATTTCATGAGGCAACATCCCCCATCATTCAGAGGATCATATGACCCTGTGCAAGCTGAAGGGTGGATTAAAGCACTGGAGAAGATTTTTGATGTCATGGGGTGTTCAGAACATCAAAAGGTTAGTCTTGCTGTTTACCATTTTGAAGGTCAAGCTGATCAGTGGTGGTCGATGGTGAAAAATATAAGGGATAGTGATGAGATTGAGGATCTTCACTGGGAAGAATTCAAAGGTATGTTTCTTGAGAAATATTTTCCTAAGGTGGTTCGTCTTAGGATGGAAAAAAATTCCTAGAATTGAGGCAGTAGGATGATTCAGTGGCTGCTTATGAAGAAAAGTTCACTCGATTCGCAAGGTATGCTCCAAACTTCATACAAGATCTTGATAGTAAAATAAACCGTTTTTACTCAGGGTTAAAGCCAAAGTATCGAAGGGCTTTAGCTTCTCGTGAGTTCAAACGTTATGAAAAACTTGTTCGATGTGCGGAGAAGGTGGAAATGGAGTTTGCCGTTGATTAGGTGTTCTATGACAAACAACAGAATAAGAGGTCTAGTTGGTAGGCAAAGGGGAAGAATTCATCAAAGAAGCAAGGAGGTAAGAAATCAAAATATCCATCCTGTGAGAAGTGTGGTAAAATGAATCCTGGATAATGTTTATCCAAGTCTGGTAAGTGCTTTCGGTGTGGTAAGTATGGTCATATTGCTCGTAACTGTAAGGAATATGATCAAGCAGGAAATGAAAAGCCAACGGTAAGATGTTTTAAGTGTAATGAAATGAGTCATTATGCAAACGAGTGTCCAACGAAGAACTCAACTGGGGGAATGCAGCCAGACTACAAGCAGAAAGGGGTGGTGAAATCCTTTGCAACAATTTCAGCAGATGTTGGTCCATCGAATGAATTGGTATCAGCTCTAGGGAGCTCAGTATATTTTGAAGATTGACTTGAGGTCGGGGTACCATCAGTTGAATGTAAAAGAAGCAGACGTTCCGAAGACTGCGTTCTGTACTAGATATGGCCATTATGAATTTGTAGTTATGCCTTTTGGGTTAACCAATGCACCTGCTGTATTCATGGACCTTATGAATAAAATTTTCCATGAGTTCTTGGATAAGTTTTTGTTTGTGTTTTGAGGTTTGGGAAGAGGTTATGTGTGCCTTGTGATTCACAGTTGAAGAATGAGTTGTTATGTGAGGCTCATAGTTCCCCGTTTTCAGTTCATCCTGGCAGTACTAAGATGTACAGAGATCTGCGGGAGTATTACTGGTGAGATGGAATGAAAAGAGACATTGCTGATTTTACTATGAAGTGTTTGACATGTCAACAGCTTAAAGCAGAGCGGCAGTTACCGAAAGGGATACTTCAGCCTTTACCAGTGCCAGAGTGGAAATGGGAGAATATATCCATGGACTTTGTTGTTGGATTACTGAAGACATCTCGAGGTAATAATGCAATTTGGGTTATTGTTGATCGCTTGACTAAATCTGCTCTTTTCCTTGCTATATGAGATACTTTCTCTCTAGATCAACTTTCCCATCTGTATCTTAAAGAGATAGTCAGGTTACATGGAGTTCCTCTCTCCATTGTATCTGACCGTGATCTCAGGTTCACTTCTAACTTTTGGAAAGGCCTTCAGAATTCGTTGGGTACTGAATTAAATTTTAGTACAGCTTTTCATCCACAATCAGATGGGCAGTCAGAATGAACAATTCAGACCTTGGAGGATATGCTATGAGCTTGTTCGATTGATTATCAGGGAAGTTGGGACCAACATATTTCTTTGGATAAATTTTCATATAATAACAGTTTTCATTCTAGTATACAGATGGCACCATTTCAGGCATTATATGGGAAGCGGTGTCGAACTCCAGCATTTTGGGATGAAGTGGGTGAAAGGAAGCTGATGGGACCAGAATTGGTAGAAGAGATGGCAGAAAAAGTTCAGTTGATTCAGAATCACATGAGAACAGCTCAGAGCAGGCAGAAGAGTTATGCAGATAATCGGAGGAAGGATCTATCTTTCGAGGTAGGTGATCATGTTTTTTCTCAAGGTTTCTCCTTGGAAAAGTGTGATGAGATTTGGTAAGAAAGCAAAGCTGAGTCCAAGGTTTATTGGACCATATGAAATTCTGGAGAGAGTTGGATCAGTTGCATACCGGGTGGCTTTACCTCCGAGTTTATCTCAGGTACACAATGTTTTTCACGTTTCGATGTTGAGAAAGTGTATGCCTGATCCATCTCATGTTTTGAGCCCAGAGGTAGTTCATCTGGAAGAGAACCTATCTTATGAGGAACAACCGGTCCAGATTCTTGACCACAGGGAGCAAGTGTTACGGAATAAGGGGATTCATCAGGAAAAGGTTTTGTGGAAAAAACTATGTGATTGAAGAGGCAACGTGGGAATCTGAAAATACTATGAGGGATAAATACCCCCACTTATTTTGATAAGTGAATAAAATTGCGAGGACACAATTCCCAAAAGGGGGGAAGGATGTAACATCCCAGGTAAATAAAGAATAAAGAATTTTCATATTTTCGAATTAAATATTAATTAAAAGGGGTTTCTACATTCGATAGCGTACTCGGTATGCAACGATGAGTTTCTTTGAAAACTTACGTTGCACACAAGTAATAAAATAATATTATTTTAAATGTTAGTTAACAAGTAACCATTGTACTGGGGGGAATGGATAGAAATAACTAAAATATGATTATATATGTTTTTAAATATTTTTACATTTACCCAATAAAAGATAAAGGCTTAAAATACGGAAAGAGTTCAATTTTAGGTATTTATACCCTAGTTTTCAATAAAGGTTCACTTATCACCTTTTGATGGAGAACCGTCATTAAATATAGTTTTGATCGATCTTATAAATTCTATTGGACCAAATATAACTCTTCTTTAAAATCGGGACATCAAAATTTACTTTGTGTAAATTTTTGGTACCTTTCTGATAAAGTTCATTTTTTTAATGAATAGTGTAAAATGTTGTATTTTAATTCAAAACCTCTTTTTAATCTAATTTATTTATATGATTAGATTATCTTTTGAATTGGGTTTAAAGTGAAATTAGAAAATATTTTTACCATTAAATCCAATAGTGGTCGTTGGAATTAATTTCACTTTGAAATCGAACTTAAACTAGTGTCAATCTTTTGATACTTATTGTTTCATAAAAACATGCTATTTGCTCTGACAGCGGGAATTAATTATTAAATTAATTAATCTGACTTATATGTTTTGAATTTTGTAATATAGACTTCATTTTTGAATTCTTAATATCAAATATAGCTTAGGGTGAATTTTTGGTAATTTTCTGAAAAACTTCAATTTTTGATGAATAGTGAAACCACTAAGTGGTACTTATAAAGACCGATTTTCCGTTGAAATGAAATTTTGCTATCATTGTGTTTTGAATTTCAAAAATCCGACATACATGGTTGTCATTAAGAAGTAAAATGTGGTTCAATGGGATAAAAATAATTTTTTGGTGAATAGTAACTTATCAAGTTCTTAATCGCGATTAGTGGTAATTAGGGTAGTTTAAGGTATAAATAATGATTTAATAATATGAAATGACCTAGAAACATGTCCCAACCTTATTGGTTGTGTCATGGCCGACCAAGACAAGCCATGGGTCAACTTGGGGACCCCATGGAGACACTTTGTTTGGGAAATGACATAAATAACTTTTTATTTAATGTAAAAGTAAAAATGACACAAACATAATATGTTTTACGAAAATATTTTTTACATTGGGTTATAAAGATCAGATTTTTGATTATAAATAGTCATTGGAAAGCTAAAACGATTTCCTACATCATAGTATTTTTTTTATAATTTTTAGACATTAAATAAAGTAAATTATTTATGATATAATAATGATGCAACGATGACATCATTATTTGACGATTTTAATAAAATGGAAAGATAATGTAAAATCTATGAACTACACATGTCCAAAACCAATTGGATGAGTGGATTTAGAACCCTTATCACCTTATACACGAATTATATCAATGTGGGACCTTTTAAAACCGAAACACATTTTCAAATAAAGTAATATTTCTTTACTTTACAAAAGTGCCCCTCCCCTCCTCTTATAAAAGGCCCCCACCTCTACCTAATTTCACACACTCCTCAAGCCTTTGGCTCGGCCAAACCCTGCCCATTTACTCTCTCCACATCCCTCTCCTCATCCTAGAGGATTCCCTTTGGGCAGAATCCTTTCAAAGGAAGCCTTTAGGCTCAAATCAAAAGGAGTTACACTTTTAAAGGACGTTAAAGAACGATCGAGTCAAGTCGGACCCGAGGTAAGGGACTTCGTCTCAATCTCCATTCATTGAGGCATATTTCATTTTATACACAACTTTCTTTTATACGGTGTATAAACCCCCTTTGAATTTTACTTTTATACAAAAGGAATCTTTTTCTACGTAGCGTTTTACAAAACGACAAAAAGGAATGTTTATTTTAACGTACGCGGCAACAACGACCTTTTCTGCCGCCGCGAGTATTATTTTGGTCTTTGGATTCCTCAACAAGTCGTAATGTTTTTAAAATAAAATAAATACCATATACTATTTTATGTATTTTGGTATTGAAAATGGTTTTGATAAATGATTCTATTATGTCAATATATTTATGATATATTGTGATTGAAATGTGGAAATGTTATCTTTCCTTTATATTGGTTTTATGTTTTATGATTTTATACTGGTACTTGGACATTTTAACGGGTGGTTACGTTATAAACCATATGACGGGTGGTGCCGTGAATACCAGGACGGGTGGTTACGTTATAACCTCCAATGCATTGGGTATGGAAGTCGGACGTATGGCTATTCCATTAAGTAAGTATGGAAATTGGCCGTATGGCTATTCCATTAAGTGATAAGTGTGGGAGTCGACCGTATGGTTATTCCACTTAAGTATGTTTATGTCCCAAGTTACCTTTATATATGTTATGTGTTCTTTATATGGGTTTTATGGTAATCCTTTGGTTACAAAAAGGTAAGTAATGATATTTTATTCAGTGAAGAGTTTTACTACTTCATAAAGGTGAAAAGTATTACCTTGATAAAGTATACATGGTTTACTTTTTGTTTTGATAAACTAACAGTTTTTATTCTTTGTGTATCCCTTACTGAGTTTTTATGCTCATCCGAAGTTTTTGAAATGTTTTTCACAGGACTTAGCATGGAATAGGGTCAAGGATGGGATCAAGGGAAAGTCATGCTACCTAAAACATGAAACTAGACATGTTTCTTTTTAAGAGTTTTTATTTTATGGAAATTTAGTAGAAGAGACTACTTTGTAATCTTTTGAGATGTAATAGTTATGTCCTAATTCTCTAAAACTCTAAACCTGAAAAGATCCTAAATGTGAATTATTCATTTATTTCAATATTAAGTAAGGTTTAAGGCTGGGGCCTTATAGTTGGTATCAGAGGTCGGTTTAGACAACTTTAGGAGTTAGAAAAGTGTTAAATTATAATATGATTGAAATGATATAGCATTTACGGATTACCATGTTTCTTCGCCTAAGATATTTCTGTGTTCAGAATGGTTTTCCGCAGAGGAAACAAAGCAGCTATGTTAGGACGACATGAGGAGGAAGATAACCTTCCAAATCAGCAACCTGAGATGGTCGGAATCGGAATAGAACAGTTTGTTGCAGTGATGGAACAGTTGACTCGGGCTATAAATGGTGGTGGTATCCATGCACGAGATCTGCCAGATCAACCGCAGAGGAACATGTCAGTGGTGGAACATTTCATGAGGCAACATCCCCCATCATTCAGAGGATCATCTGACCTTGTGCAAGCTGAAGGGTGGATTAAATCACTGGAGAAGATTTTTGATGTCATGGGGTGTTCATAACATCAAAAGGTTAGTCTTGCTGATTACCATTTTGAAGGTGAAGCTGATCAGTGGTGGTCGATGGTGAAAAATATAAGGGATAGTGATGAGATTGAGGATCTTCACTGGGAATAATTCAAAGGTATGTTTCTTGAGAAATATTTTCCTAAGGTGGTTCGTCTTAGTATGGAAAAACAGTTCCTAGAATTGAGGAAGGAGGATGATTCAGTGGCTGCTTATGAAGAAAAGTTTACTCGATTGGCAAGGTATGCTACAAACTTCATACGAGATCTTGATAGTAAAATAAACCGTTTTTACTCAGGGTTAAGGCCAATGTATCAAAGGGCTTTAGCTTCTCGTGAGTTCAAAAGTTATGAAAAATTTGTTCGATGTGCGGAGAAGGTGGAAATGGAGTTTGCCGATGATCAGGTGTTCTATGACAAACAACAGAATAAGAGGTCTGGTTGGGAGGCAAAGGGGAATAATTCATCAAAGAAGCAAGGAGGTAAGAAATAAAAATATCCATCCTGTGAGAAGTGTGGTAAATTGCATCCTGGAGAATTTTTATCCAAGTCTGGTAAGTGCTTTCGGTGTGGTAAGTCTGGTCATATTGCTCGTAACTGTAAGGAAGATGATCAAGCTGGAAATGAAAAGCCAACAGTAAGATGTTTTAAGTGTAATGAAATGGGTCATTATACAAACGAGTGTCCAACGAAGAACTCAACTGGGGGAATGCAGCCAGACTACAAGCAGAAAGGGGTGGTGAAATCCTTTGTAACAACTTCAGGAGATGTTGGGCCAACGAATGAAGTGGTATCAGCTCTAGGGAACTCAGTATTTTTCGAAGATTGACTTGAGGTCGGGGTACCATCAGTTGAAAGTAAAAGAAGCAGACGTTCCGCAGACTGCGTTCCGTACTAGATATGGCCATTATGAATTTTTAGTTATTCCTTTTGGGTTAACCAATGCACCTGCTGTATTCATGGACCTTATGAATAAAATTTTCCATGAGTTCTTGGATAAGTTTTTGTTTGTGTTTTGAGGATTGGGAAGAGGTTATGTGTGCCTTGTGATTCACAGTTGAAGAATGAGTTGTTATGTGAGGCTCATAGTTCCCCGTTTTCAATTCATCTTGGAAGTAGTAAGATGTACAGAGATCTGCGGGAGTATTACTGGTGGGATGGAATGAAAAGAGACATTGCTGATTTTACTGTGAAGTGTTTGACATGTCAACAGGTTAAAGCAGAGCGGCAGTTACCGAAAGGGATGCTTCAGCCTTTACCAGTGCCAGAGTGGAAATGGGAGAATATATCCATGGACTTTGTTGTTGGATTACTGAAGACATCTCTAGGTAATAATGCAATTTGGGTTATTGTTGATCGCTTGACTAAATATTCTCTTTTCCTTGCTATACGAGATACTTTCTCTCTAGATCAACTTTCCCGTCTGTATATTAAAGAGATAGTCAGGTTACATGGAGTTAAATCTGCTCTTTTCCTTTCTATACGAGATACTTTCTCTCTAGATCAACTTTCCCGTCTGTATCTTAAAGAGATAGTCAGGTTACATGGAGTTCCTCTCTCCATTGTATCTGACCGTGATCCCAGGTTCACTTCTAACTTTTGGATAGGCCTTCAGAATTCGTTGGGTACTGAATTAAATTTTAGTACAACTTTTCATCCTCAATCAGATGGGTAGTCAGAATGAAAAATTCATACCTTGGAGGATATGCTATGAGCTTGTTCGATGGATTATCAGGGAAGTTGGGACCAACATCTTTCTTTGGTTGAATTTTCATATAATAACAGTTTTCATTCCAGTATACAGATGGCACCATTTCAGGCATTATATGGGAAGCAGTGTCGAACTCCAGCATTTTGGGATGAAGTGGGTGAAAGGAAGCTGATGGGACCAGAATTGGTAGAAGAGATGGCAGAAAAAGTTCAGTTGATTCAGAAGCACATGAGAAAAGCTCAGAGCAGGCAGAAGAGTTATGCGGATAACCAGAGGAAGGATCTATCTTTCGAGGTAGGTGATCATGTTTTTTCTCAAGGTTTCTCCTTGGAAAAGTGTGATGAGATTTGGTAAGAAAGGAAAGC
Source organism: Viscum album (assembly GCA_963277665.1). Taxonomy (NCBI): domain Eukaryota; kingdom Viridiplantae; phylum Streptophyta; class Magnoliopsida; order Santalales; family Viscaceae; genus Viscum; species Viscum album. The sequence continues at coordinate 823,812,865 of OY728165.1, forward strand.
TGAGTCCAAGATTTATTGGACCATATGAAATTCTGGAGAGAGTTGGATCAGTTGCATACCGGGTGGCTTTGCCTCCGAGTTTATCTCAGGTACACAATGTTTTTCACATTTCGATGTTGAGAAAGTATATGCCAGATCCATATCATGTTTTGAGCCCAGAGGTAGTTCAGATGGAAGAGAACCTATCTTATGAGGAACAACCGGTCCAGATTCTTGACCATAGGGAGCAAGTGTTACGGAATAAGGTGATTTATCAGGTAAAGGTTTTGTGGAAAAAACCATGTGATTGAAGAGGCAACGTGGGAATCTAAAAATACTATGAGGGATAAATACCCCCACATATTATGATAAGTGAATAAAATTGCGAGGACGCAATTCCCAAAAGGGGGGAAGGATGTAACATCCCAGGTAAATAATGAATAAAGAATTTTCATATTTACAAATTAAATATTAATTAAAAGGGGTTTCTACATTCGATAGCGTACTCGGTATGAAACGATGAGTTTCTTTGAAAACTTACATTGCACACAAGTAATAAAATAATATTATTTTAAATGTTAGTTAACAAGTAGCCGTTGTACTGGCGGGAATGGATAGAAATAACTAAAATATGATTATATATTTTTTTAAATATTTTTACATTTACCCAATAAAAGATAAAGGCTTAAAATACAGAAAGAGTTCAATTTTAGGTATTTATACCCTAATTTTCACTAAAGGTTTACTTATCACCTTTTGATGGAGAACCGTCATTAAATATAGTTTTGATCGATCTTATAAATTCTATTGGACCAAATATAACTCTTCTTTAGAATCGGCATATCAAAATTTACTTTGTGTAAATTTTTGGTACCTTTCTGATAAAGTTCATTTTTTTAATGAATAGTGTAAAATGTTGTATTTTAATTCAACACCTATTTTTAATATAATTTATTTATATGATTATATTATCTTTTGAATTGGTTTTAAATTGAATTTAGAAAATATTTTTACCATTAAATCCAATAGTGGTCGTTGGAATTAATTTCACTTTGAAATCGGACTTAAACTAGTGTCAATCTTTTGATACTTATTGTTTCATAAAAACACGCTATTTGCTCTGACAACGGGAATTAATTATTAAATTAATTAATGTGACTTATATGTTTTGAATTTTGTAAAATAGAATTAATTTTTGAATTCATAATATCAAATATAGCTTAGGGTGAATTTTTGGTAATTTTCTGAAAAACATCAATTTTTGATGAATAGTGAAACCACTAAGTGGTACTTATAAAGACTGATTTTCCGTTTAAATGAAATTTTGCCATCATTGTGTTTTGAATTTCAAAAATCCGACATACATGGTTGTCATTAAGAATTAAAATGTGGTTCAATGGGATAAAAATAATTTTTTGGTGAATAGTAACTTATCAAGTTCTTAATCGCGATTAGTGGTAATTAGTGTAGTTTAAGGTATAAATAATGCTTTAATAATATTAAATGGCCTAGACACATGTCCCAACCTTATTGGTTGTGTCATGGACGACCAAGACAAGCCATGGGTCAACTTGGGGACCCCATGGAGACACTTTGGTTGAGAAATGACATAAATAACTTTTTATTTAATGTAAAAGTAAAAATGACACAAACATAATATGTTTTACGAAAACAATTTTTACATGGGGTTATAAAGATCAGATTTTTGATTATAAATATTCATTGGAAAGCTAATGCGATTTCCTACATCATAGTATTTTTTTTATAATTTTTAGACATGAAATAAATTAAATTATTTATGACATAATAATGATGCAGCGATGACATCATTATTTGACGATTTAAATAAAATGGAATGATAATGTAAAATCTATAAACTACACATGTCCAAAACCAATTGGATGAGTGGATTTCGAACCCTTATCACCTTATCCATGAATTCTATCAATTTGGGACCTTTTAAAACCGAAACACATTTTCAAATAAAGTAATATTTCTTTACTTTCCAAAAGTGCCCCTCCCCTCCTCTTATAAAAGGCCCCCACCTCTACCTCATTTCACACACTCCTCAAGCCTTTGGCTCGGCCAACCCCTGCCCATTTACTCTCTCCACATCCCTCTCCTCATCCTAGAGGATTCCCTTTGGGATGAATCCTTTCAAAGGAAGCCTTTAGGCTCAAATCAAAAGGAGTTACACTTTTAAAGGACGTTAAAGAACGATCGAGTCATGTCGGACCCGAGGTGAGGGACTTCGTCTCAATCTCATTTCATTGAGGCATATTTCGTTTTATACACAACTTTCTTTTATACGGTGTATAAACCCCCTTTGACTTTTACTTTTATACAAAAGGAATCTTTTTCTACGTAGCGTTTTACAAAACGACAAAAAGGAATGTTTCTTTTAACGTACGCGGCGACAACGACCTTTTCCGCCGCCGCGAGTATTATTTTGGTCTTTGGCTTCCTCAACAAGCCATAATGTTTTTAAAATAAAATAAATACCATATACTATTTTATGTATTTTGGTATTGAAAATGGTTTTGATAAAGGATTCTATTAGGTCAATATATTTATGATATATTGTGATTGAAATGTGGAAATGTTATCTTTCCTTTATATTGGTTTTATGTTTTATGATTTTATACTGGTACTTGGACATTTTAATGGGTGGTTATGTTATAAACCATATGACGGGTGGTGCCGTGAATACCAGGATGGGTGGTTACGTTATAACCTCCAATGCATTGGGTATGGAAGTCGGCCGTATGGCTATTCCATTAAGTATGTATGGAAATTGGCCGTATGGCTATTCCATTAAGTGATATGTGTGGGAGTCGACCGTATGGTTATTCCACTTAAGTATGTTTATGTCCCAAGTTACCTTTATATATGTTATGTGTTCTTTATATGGGTTTTATGGTAATCCTTTGGTTACAAAAAGATATGTAATGATATTTTATTCAGTGAAGAGTTTTACTACTTCATAAAGGTGAAAAGTATTACCTTGATAAAGTATACATGGTTTAATTTTTGTTTTGATAAACTAACAGTTTTTATTCTTTGTGTATCCCTTACTGAGTTTTTATGCTCATCCCAAGTTTTTGAAATGTTTTTCACAGGACTTAGCATGGAATGGGGTCAAGGATGGGATCAAGGAAAAGTCATGCTACCTAAAACATGAAACTAGACATGTTTCTTTTTAAGAGTTTTTATTTTATGGAAATTTAGTAGAAGAGACTACTTTGTAATCTTTTGAGATGTAATAGTTATGTCCTAATTCTCTAAAACTCTAAACCTGAAAAGAGCCTCAATGTGAATTATTCATTTAATTCAATATTAAGTAAGGTTTAAGGCTGGGGCCTTATACATTCCCCTAGTAGTCATACAAGATTAATCTTGACCATCTATTCAAATTAGGATATCTTCTTCAACCTGCACTCAAATAAAGGCATTCCCTCCCAAATTAGATGGCTGGACCACTATTGGTCAAATATATGGTAAATATGTCATTTACAAGACCGATATTTTTTGGTAGTGAGGGTTCATCCCTAAGGAATTAAATATCTGTATTGCATGCATTAAAATATTTGTAGTGTATGATTTGGAGGATTAAAACGATGCTACAAGAGGCCATTAAAATACATGGATGAATTTATATTATAAAAATTAGGGAGAACATGATTTGTTTCACATAATAAATAGTTGTTTATGTAAAGGAAGAAGCTAAGACCGTGAAGGAGAAAACATTACTTTTATCAGCGTGGTAAGGACTTGAATATCCCAAGAACATCAGTACGTTTGATTGGGTCTTGAAACAGATTAAAATATGGATCATGAATTCAATTTTTATTATAGGATAGGCGGTGTATCCTCCTATATATATATACCCATAAATCATAGCTGAGTTGAGTCACTTCTGTTATCCATATTGAGAGATCTAAATTTCTAGATAAATATATCATCTCTACTATATTATTTTACACAAAGGGTGAAAGGAATCATATAACACCCTTTTTTATGAATAATAATTCCTCCTATGATATTCTCACATGACGTTGAAGAGGGACCATGAGAATTATACACATGTTAAAAACACATTAATAATCCCATTAAGAATCCAAGAACCCATGTGAACATTCTATTTAATGATGAAATAACTCCCTAAAACCCATACTCATTTGTTTGAAATAATTTTGTTTCACATAACTATTTAATATTATATAAATATCAAGATAGTGACAATAAGGATCACAAATTTCATTTTTGTGTGAAATATAGAATGTGTTGTGTTGCATTAGAACATTCATGACATACTTGTGCACTGAATAACAATGTATACCCATTCAGGAGTAGTAGAAGAAGAAGGAAGTGTATGCATCCTTTCACACATGGATGCATTCTCATTTTAGAATACATGAATGATCTCAAGCAAGGGGAATAATCTGAAACCAAATAACAAAGGCAGTACATTGGTATTTTATATAATATGTACATATGTACTAAATATAGTGATTAGAAAAATTTGAAAATAAAATAAATTTAATAATATGGAAAGTGAGTTACACTAGTTTGTGTTCTAAAAGGTAGAAAGTATATATTTGTGACATAAATTTTATATTAAGTGACCAGTTGTAAAGAACAAGAATATGTAGTTCAATTTTTGAGTTATTTTTCAGAGAATATTAGTGAAGACATATTGCATTGTTTTTGGATAGTAATACCAGACCTCAATATACTATATATATAAGTGAGTATTTGTTGTTGACAAATTATGATTATTTATGGGAAACAAGGATATAAGTGACACTATAGAAGTTTTTTTTGCGTCAAAATTGAAATAAAAAAGGATAACATGCACACTATATTAGTAAGTAGAAGTAGTTGAAGGCCTGTTCATAATAATTTTTGATGATAATTAAATAACTAGCAGGATATCAGTATAAAAAACATGGGATTTTTGGTAGATACCTAAATTAATAGGAGTGAGTATAAATAAAATTGACGGTATTCTACTTTAAATACCCCATCAAGAGAGAGAAAATAGTAATAATTAAAGATACAACATTATGGGAGTTTGTTTTCTAGTAATTTTAAGAGATTCCCTATTCTTGAAATAACTTTTCTCTACTAGTATAGAATCGATATCCCAAATTATCCAAAACATTTCAAGGACATTGTCACCTAAATTGGGGGTTGAACCTTCAAAATTCATGGTTTGTTTTTTAGGTATTTCACTTGTTTTCATTTAGGAGAGGCTATACTTTAATGAATAAAGGATTTAGATCTTAACAAATCACATAGTCTAATTAGAAATGAAGAATGGAAAAATTCACATCATTGATTCACCCACTCCATCTCTTAGGGATATATCCGAACCTAGGATCTACAAGTGGTATCAAAGCATGATGTTACTTATAAAAGGAACCTAAATTTACTGAAGAAAAATAATGGATAATTTTACTTTTTTCAATAGTAGATGAGTTTTTTTATTTGATGGAATGAACAATTTTGGATATAAGAACTAAATACTTCCAATTGTTCTTTCACAAGGCCTTAAAGTTAGTTATGCTATAATAGTGGGCATTATGCTACCTAGAATGGACAATCCCATGAAACATGATGATTAGATAAATTTTAAAGTATATGGGAAGAATATAAATAAATTTTTTCATCCTTGTTTGATAAAGTGATATCTAATTTAATGGGGATAAAAATATACAAGAAGATGTGGGATAAAATTGAGAATATGTATCAAGGGACTGTGATGATCAATGAAGCCAAAATAAAAATTTAGAGATATTAGTTTGACAAAAATATATTGGATGATATTGAGACTGTAGATTAATCTTGTACTATGTTAAATGAGATAGTATGTTATTCAAAGATTTTTTAATACACTTTCTAACTTTCATCTATTGTTATGAAATTGAGGAACAACATTCCTAATAGTTTTATTTAAAAAATTCAGCCTTAAAAGAGGTTGGGGACCTTACTATTGAAAAGATGCATAATACACTGCTAAATTACGAGATATGAAAATATCCAATGTTCAAAAATAAATCTAAGTAGGAAATGGATTCTAAAGAAATGAAAAGTATCAATATGAAGTATAAGAAACATTAAATATTCTTATATTTTGATGAGGATGAGGTAAGTGATACAAATTTAAAAAGTTCTATGACCTTTATCTATAAGAATTTTAGAATTGGAAAAGAAAAATTTAAAGGTTTGATTCCCTTAAAGTTTTTTAATTGTGGTCAAAATGGAATTTTTCAAAATTTATTTTCAAAATAAAGAGTATGATGACTCTAAAAGTGATGATGAATAATAAGACTACCTTATAAGAAGTACTGAAAAAAACTATAAAATATTATATTGGAAATAATAAGAAGTTATCAAGGAAGTAAAAGAATAACATGATAAGTAAGATAGGTAATGAATACTCTTTATCATGGAGTGAATCAAAATATGAAGGTTTTACTAAAAATCATAAAACATTTATAGAAAAATCTAAGAGACCATTTGATTCTTCAAGTTGTGATGAAAATGTAGAAGAGCGTAACCATGAGTAAATTCTGAGATCTAAACTTGTATATGGTATTTATAAAAACAATCATCTTAAGTAAAGTATCAAATTATTGAATAATTAAAAAATATATGATAACTATAAGTAGAATGATCTTATTTTTTATATCAATACTTCCAAGGTGAAATCTGAAAAATATGGTAAGATATTCAATGAACTAAATTAAAATATTTATTCAAAATATGAGGAATTGAATAAAAAAATTACTAAAATTATTAATTTTTAAAACACCATGAAAATGATGAGAGTTTATTTTGATAAAGAATTGGATGTTCAATATTAATCATAAAAATATACTGTAATGTCTAGTGAAAAGAATAATGTAGAATTTTTTTAATTATTCTAGTGATACTAAATATATTTCCTCTAAAGGTGGATGTACTAAGACAATATAGTAATGTATATATATTAATGGTTGTTGTGTTATCCGAAATGATTTGGGATAGGAATTGTCCCAAATAATTAGGAAAAATAATGACAAGAGTGTATTCTGATAGTAATTAGATTATCACCAATAGAATTTTCTGAATTATGGAAAAACAATTCAATTGCTATTACTGGTGGGTGGTAAATTTGGTAAAAGATATAATTTATAATAGTATACTATGTCACATCCCTATAATTTTAAAATATTAAGGGTGATATATTATGAAACAAATGAAGTATCTTTGTGAGAAGAAGGACTGATCTTAAAATGTAGGTGTTTCTTGGTAAGAAATGAAAATGGATGTCCAGTAAAAAATAAATTTAATTTTATAAAGAAAATATGTAAATATGTGACTAACAAGGTCAATGTGTTAAATATTTTATTAAAAATATTTTTGGATAGTTACTACTAGGTACTAATGAAAAACATTTAAATAAGAGACAAGATATCTGGCCATTTCATTCAAATAAATTCTTATCAGAAACGAAAGTTGAAAGAAATAAAATTTATTTTTTGATAAATGTAGATTATATATTTCACTAGATTAGGGTAAAACCCATATAATGTCCCAAAAGATCATATCTATAATGTCAATAGTTTTTATGTAGAAGATACAAGAAAAATTGATATATTACAAAGAAGTGGGTGATTTTTCTTCCAACACAAGTAAGAACAATAGATAAATTGAAAATAAAATCATGTGATGATGTATGTTATTTTATGGATCATATTGGTAAGAATAGAAAAACCAAGCCACCCTCAATTGCTCAAAAATGGAATGTCAAAGGAGGTTCTAGAGTGAAGAAAACTGTTGTTGGATTGAAGAGAGTTTCTAAGTTGATAAAATATCAGCCTAGTTTCTCTAACTAAGAATCATTTAAGAACATATTTATTCTCTTATTACTATTTATCAAAAATAATATTCAGGTAATTTAGGGATAAATTATGTTAATTAGTTTCCATGATGAGAAATGATGTTTTTACATTAAGGGAGAACAACATTGATGTTAAGGTACGACTATCACCTTGGAACAACTTCCTTGATAATGTAAAACAATTTATCAAGAGGGAGTGATGAATCATTTTTATGTTGAACTACATGGGGAGTAGTATTTTTATACAATTTAAATGTTTTGATGTGTATGTTAAATTTTTTGAAATATATATCTTGACATGTTTACTTAGATATAACTTAAAATAAATAAGTTAAATGAGACTAAGGATATTATCATAGATAAATTTTATTTTGGGATACATTTTATGCTTTGGTGAAATCAATATTGTTTTCTACACCAAATTTTCCAATATGGAGATAGAGTTTACATACTAAAATATCTTTACTTTAAGAAATAATATAGTTCCATTGTTTTGGGAAAGGTAAGTATGAGGAAATAGTGAGAATCTTAGATGATACCCCTAAATACACCTTTGTATTTATAGAAATAAGGGGGAGAGGAAAATAGTGAAGATTTTACATATTGACTATGTTAATTGTTAAGGGTATTTAAAAAATTAAAATGGGAAGATTGTTAAACCTATTTTAATTGAATTTTAATTGTTTTTAATAAAGGGTCAATATTTTTTAGATATAATAATAGATGATAAATATGTGAAGTATAGAGAATTAATATTCTCTATATCAATGATGATTATTTTTGTTTCCAATCTTTGATAAAAAAAATACATTTTATAAAGAGTTTTTACAATGTTTACTACATATATAAGAATAAGAATTAAAATAAGACAATGAAAAATATTATTTTTCCTGAGGATTTAAGAAATGTTGGTTTTATCATTTTCCTACTTTGAATAATTCAAAGTATTTTTTGGTAGTCCTTACCCAAAAATTTTCCCAACCATTGCAATCCACACAGGGGTCAGCCCATTAAACACACATGTTTGACCCAATGCTGAGCCACATGGGAGATCCCAACCAAGGATCCTACATGGAGGTAGATGAGTATGGTTAGATGAAAATCACATTTAGGAGAGGGAATGGGTTTGATTAGGAATATGGTGAATACAAGGTGATGCCGATGGTTCCCATGGGGGTGAGATTATGTCAGTTACTCTCCATATATGCATGTAAACGTGTTTTTGGTTGTCGAACCAGGTACCGACTCGGAAAAACATTGATAATAGGATTTATTATTAAGTGGTAGTAAAAATATGTGATCTTCGATGTAAGACACATGAAATACTACACTGTATCTTCATCACATAAATGATATAAATATTTTACTGGACATCATATGGTACTAGTCATTACCATTGGATTAAATAAGGAAATAATCTTCAACCTACCATAACTTGAAGGCACATATCCACCAGAGTAAATTGATGGACCACTATAAAAATAGGTGTGTTCACCATGGATTTTAAGAGACTGGTATTTTAATATGGTGCGGCTTAAAACCTTCTTTCATGAAATATACCTCTTAAATTTATAAAAATATTCAAAGACTATTATTTTACAATTGAAAAAGATTTTTTACAAGGAAATTCAAATATATAGACTTGTTCTCCTTATAAAAATGGGGATTCATGTGATTTTTTTTAAATAAAGAAGATTTGTTTCCAAAAATTAAGAAGATGAGATATCAAAGGAGAATATGCAACTTTCCTATATGTCGTAAGAAATTGAATATCCTAAGAACTTGGGTAGGTTTGAAAAGGTCTTTTAAAAATTAGATTTTAGATCAGTCATGGAATAATTATCAAAGGAGAGGCGATTTATCCTCCTATATATACCCATAAATTTAGATTGAGTTGATTCACCATCTTGTTTCATTTCGAGAGATCTTAGTTTCTCGATAAACAGAGAATATATCTTATATTATTTTATGTGATGAGAATAAGGTACCATGAATCACTCTTATTTCAAGAAGAATAATACATACCATGATATTCTGACATGAATGAGAAGAAGCACCACAAAAACATAACATGTGTCAAAAAGACATAAAGAGTTTTAAGATGAATCCAAGACCATGTTGGAAATTGTTTTTTTCATGAAGAACTTTATCCATGAAACCCATACTTGTTTACATGATATCCTTGAGTTTCATGTTACTGTTCAGGATTATGCAAAGATAAAATTATTGACTGTGAAGTTGATGATGTTAAATATTGTGTGGAACAATAAATAGATCGAGTCATGATTTAACTTGGTTTATATACATGTGCATGGAAGAATAGTGTAAACTTATTCTGATTTGCGTGAAGAAGAAGGTAGTGCATGTATACATGCATGCATGGATAAAAAAGAATTTGATAATATATGCATGATCACATGCAAGGGAAATAGTGCGATACCAAATACCAAAGGTATTTCAATGATATTGATCATATTGTGAACTTATAAAATAAATATAGTTACTAGAACAATTATAAAATAGATGAAATAATAAATTTTATTGAATTAGAATGAAATATAGTTTCATTTATTGGTTTTTGTGAAACGTTTAAAGTATATGCATGAGACATGTATATGATATGAAGCGATCTATTTTAAATAACAAAAATATAAATTTTAGTTGTGTTTGAATTATGTATATCATGTTAGTTAAAACATATTATATTGTTTATGTGTAGTGAGACCTAGATTGAATATACAAGAAATATCATCGTGTATTAGAAATTGAAAAGTTCTAATTGTTTTTAGTGATAAAGGCTAGCAGTTACTCTATAGAAGATTTTTTTTTCATGGACTTGAAACAAATAAAAGACAATGGTTACACTATATCAGTAAGAAGAATTAATTGAATACATGTACATATGAGGTTATAAAGACAATTTAAGAACTTTTAGATTACCGGTATAAACAAAAAAATATTTTTAGGAGATAAATCAACTAGAGGGAGTTCGTATAATGAACACTAGTGGGATTCTCGTCTAAAGATATTACCGAGAGGTAGCCTATTGTAATCATTAGTTATTAAGAATTATGTGAGTTTTATTTTATGAAATTTCAGTAGATTTTATGTACTTGTAATAACTTTTAATTACTAGTGAATAATATCTATTTCAGATCATCCTAAAAATATCAAGGATGTAATCACCCACAACGGGGGACAACCTTGTAAAATTATTCATGTGTTTTTTAGTTAGTTAATTTTTCTTCATGTGGGTAAGTGATACTTTAGATAACAAGGGATCAAGATCTTAACCGATCACAGAGGTTTATTTGAAAACAAGAATGGAAAAATTTAAATAACTGATTCACCCCTCCCTCTCTCAGTGATATATTTGAACCATGGTCTACCACCATAACATACATATAGAAAAGAAAATAATTCCTTCCCAGCCATCCTCTCAAGAATTTATTCCAAGAATTATATATAAAAATATGACATTATATTGGATGAGATGATATTCCATTAATAAATAAAACTCTCTATTTATTTTCTTTTCTATCATGAATTTATTTATTTTTTTGTAGACACAATAATGAAACCCCATTTCTTAAGAACATCATTAACAATTTGAAAGAAAAAAACATCAACAGTTTGATAGATTATCCCTAAATCAAATAACTTTAACACTTCATGGCTAAAAACACCAATTATGGTAGTGTTAAGAATAATTTTTTTCCCAACCTTAGATAATATTCAGGTTCTATAGGAATCATGTTATTGAAGAATGAATGGATTATCCCTTTGATGTTGGTTATGGTCTAAACTATGGATGTTTTGAACTTCTTAAAGATATATAACAACTTTTCAAGTTAATTTTATCAAATTTTGATTATATTATGATAGTATGTCATGAATTCTAACACAAAAAATGAATATTTCAGGTGAGAAGGAAAGGGCTTGTGGTCATGTTGTTTTGATTCTTTAATGGATGGTAGATTCTTGAGATAAGGTGGCCTAGGTTCTAAAATGTGTTTTTTAAAATGAGTGTAATGGATGGAAATTTATTTAATTTAAATAAAATAATTAAATTTGGATTTACTACTTCTGGAAGTAGACAAATCCCTTGTCAATGAGTTCATACCATATTTAAAAAAAAATTTCTCAATAATGTTATCAATGTTTTGTATTAGTTTCCCTTCATACTATAAAAGTGGTCTACTAATTTCATTAAATAAGGAGAAATTTCCTCAAGATATTCCAAAAATTTCATAATATCATCAATAGAGTATTAATGTTAAAAACAACCAAACTCATTAGGAACAGATCCAATATCCATCTCCAGAAAACTATCATGATTCATGTTTATAACAGTTTTAAAATTGTAGAGATTTTTTCTTAAATTCCCATTAGGTACTATTCAACAATTTCTTGTTTACCCAATTATTCTTTATAATATTCAATTAATTTATCAGATTCTTACAACTCAACTCTTGAATATTTCTCTCTAGAAATATGTTTTCAAAATTCTTAAACACATTAAATTACTCTTATTTCTCTCCATCTTTGAAAATCAATATACCTTTAGACATATAAATAATAACCCTCTGTGGCCAAGAATATAATAATCCAGATGATATGGAATTAATTGTCACACTCTATATCTAAATTAATAAATTTAGTATAGAAAAATTACCTTAAAAATACCAAGAATGAAGTCATTTATTTTTCTTATGGGTTGAATGAATGATCGGCCAACTAACTGAAGGATGACAGTGGTGAGTTGTAGTTATCCTAAATTCGACTACTAAAATATTGAGAAATGGATCATAGGTATTCTTTTTCCAAGGTCATAGAGGAATTTTAGATGATCACTATTCCCAAATGAAAAAGGCATTATAAATCTCCATAGAAAATTGTGTTTAATAGGGATTCTATTTTGAAGAAAAACATGACATTGTTCAGTGAGGGTGTGTGTAGAAAATTACTCTATTTCTTTATTATTAAAAATAATGTTTTGGAGGATGTTAAGCATGATATATTGTAAATTAGGGAATTAATGAAATTATTATATACTTATATATTGTAAAATATATAGGATCTTGATAATTTTAGGTTCATTATTTTTTTGTTTCAATTTATGCGTGATGAGATCAATGGGATAAAATTATTTAAGAAAAATGTGAATTTTCCCTAGATCTTCATAAAGTTTCTATTTCCCTTTATTCTTTCTCATTTTTTATTTTTTTATTCATATTTTTGAGATGGAACAGAGTTTTCCATTTTAACATTAATATTTATATCCACAATTCAAGATTCAGTGTTTCTCATTTTTAGAGTTACAAACTGTTATAAATTTTTAATTTTTCATTCCTAGGGCCATATACAACATTCACTTGAGTTTTTAAATTAATTCAAATTATAACACCCATTTATTTATCCTAAGGATTTATCTTTATGGATATTTGAACCTTTCCCTTGTCCATTGAAGTAAATCCTTTAGTTAGTTTCTCCAATTAATACTCATGATGGAATCTCTTAGAATTTATTTTTGTCTTATCTGAATCATGTTGAGGATTTGGTGAATATAAATTTTCTTAGAACTACAAGGATATACCCCTCACTTCTGTTTGAAAATTAAAAGTCTAATATTAACAAATTTTTTGGAGTTGTTTTCAAATAAGATTTTAGAAACTAGGGGCAGCAAGCTGCCCCATAATTCCTTGTTCATTTTAGGAAAATTTGATATGGTTCCTATAGCCAGGATTATATTTATTCAAAAATGAATCATTTGTAACTTTAATTATTGGTATGTATCCCACAAAATTAATAATTTAAAATTCTTATGTAGTCATATAAAAATTTGGATAGTAGTTTTCAGTTTTGTAAAACATACTATATATAGAATATTGTTATCTAAGAGATTGATTCTAATTTTTATATCCCACTTAATTAGAAATATATTTATCATTTTGATTAATATGATAGTATATTTAGTATTCAATTTAGGATGGTTATAAGTTCAATTTCATTCTTAAAATAGTGTTGTAATCTCATATATTATCTATTACGTTCCATTTTTCTATTTTGAATTGAGATCTATGGTCTTTAAAATTTTCTTACGATCATTATAATTGTTACATATATAATTTTCCCAAGTAAATTGGTCAACTAGGTTCTTAACATACTAGAAAAATCCTTTATAAAAAATATCCACGAGGACATGATAAGATAGGTGTTGGTTATGTAGCTATAAAAAAGTACCTAAATTAATCTCTGGTCCCTTATAGAGCCTCTCTATCATCTTAAAAATAACCAGTGATTTGATTCCTAATTTATGCCTTTAAAGTTTTTGGATTTATTTCATTAAAAACAAACTATAATATTTTTTCGATGTTTTAAAATATTTTATTATAAAGAAAACATATATTTGGAGGGATTCTCATTAAAATTTGAATGGAAGACACTCATTTTAATCTCATCCAAAATTAAACCTTTATGTTTATGTTTTTGTATTATATTATGAAAAACCCTAAAGAAGGTTAATTATTAATCATTATGAATTAAATTAAACATTGAAATTAGTGAAAAATGAAACTATTTTTATCTTAATTTAGAGGTCTAGGATTTATCCTATTGATGTGGGGTTTCATGACCATTGTGCATGTTGATAATCTCTAATCCAAGGCCTTTAAATATTTTCTTGAATTATTTCTAGTTAAAGATATTGTTTATTTTCAGTATTCTATCTGTCTATCTTTGGATCTCTATAACAATTTTTTTCTTTTTAATTGCTATTAAATATATATTTTTTTTAGATTTTATATGATCTAACTTGTCAATTTTATGTACAATGTGCATCAAGTAAATAGATATATAAATGTTAAATAACATTTTTCATAAACAACACACAATAAATCCAATGATATATATATTTTAATTTTTTATGTTGGTTATTTGAGTATTCGTTTTGGATACATGAGGCCTTTACCAAAAATGGATCCAAAAATTTGTTTGATATCATTATCCTAAAAAATTTATTTTTTACCTACTAACTCTAGTATAGGTAAATAGGATTCTATAAATAGGGAATGAAAAAAGAGAATTTGTGTAAACCTAGTAAACAACCTCAAAACTAAAAAAACATCACGAAAAGGAGAGAAAATAAGCAATATTGGTGTAATGTGATAAGAGAGTAAGAAATAATTTTTTTGAATGAGTGGAAGTATGAAACTTAAGATGATAGTGTAGAAAAATAAACTGAAGTTGATTGAAAATAAATTTATGAACTTGGGGAATTTTTATTGTGTGGTCTTTGAAAATAATATCAATCATAAAAACATGTGAATGTATCTTTATACATGAAAGAGAATTTAAACTAACTATGTTGAGTAGTTTATAGGTCGTAAGTTAACTAATATTTTTTTAAATCATATAATTTTACTCATTCAATTTAAATTATTGAATAAAGTTCCCCAAACTTTACTGTCCTTAAATCATGGTGCACTATTCTTGAAATTTTGATTAGCTGAAAAACTCCTAGTTAGAATATTTTTTTTAAGAAAATTGTTTCTAAATAGTTTAAAAATTTATCAAGATTTAATGTCATCCATCCTTGATGATATTAAAAATAATTTATAAGAACTAAAACAACAACAACACAATCCATGGAAACACATGAATGGAATAGAAACATTAAACACTATTTCAATCTCATTCCCATGAGAAATATTTTTCTAATGATTATTTTCAGTTCAAATCAATTTGAGGAATTCATATTAAAAATATTATAACCGAATAGAAGAGGAGGGTTATAGAAATTATATCCATTGAGATAGTCTTCATCTTCCCTCACTTTCCTTCTCTTGATTGAGCTCACTTAGTCCTCCCGCGTCTTCCTTCTAGCTTCTAGTATAATATATGGATATACTGTTCAAAATATATTACTCCCTTAAAAACCCATTGTAAAAAGTAATAATCCATAATAATATAGAATTCACCTCCCTATCATATGCGTTGGTGGAATCACCTCACCTTTTATTTTTTCCCTTTGACTCAAAGTCATGTGATATTAAAAGTATCCATTAAACTACTTAATGATAAATGTGCTTCTATTAAACCTCTTGATCATCTACAACCTAGAAATAATACATTTTAACATTCCACTTAGGTTATCAATAGGTGTTATACCAATTTCAATTAAGTACATCCTTCAACAAGAATGAATTCTAAACTAAGAACCCTCTCATCTTTCATTCACTGAGTAAACTAAAACCCAAACCTCCATTAGCAATCATCAAGATAAATCTCGATCATTGGTTAGATAAAAGGTTTATCCTATGGATCAAAATTCATTATGGTGTTACACCAAATACTATATGTGCATTTTACAATTCTCTTGTAGATGAAATTTGGGAGAACTAAGAAGTCCCACAATCTTCAATTAATCCTTCAAATAGAGAAAATGCCCCGAAAAAACAATTCATAAATTCCATAAATTTAAATAATCTAAATCAGTTAAATTATGAATCTAAGAATAGGTCTTGTTCTATAGCTCATCTTCTTCAAAAATCCCAAATTCTAAGCTCGAGCTCCTAGTTTTGTACATCTTGGTTTATCATGTTCAAAACATACAAGAAGAATTCTTAAATTATATTCCATAGAGATATTAGACATAACTTATTCAAACACCAGTGTAACAGTTTAGTTAGGGATCATATTATACCATTTGATGTCAAGACATTACAAAAATATTTATTCATTATATTCCCTATTTTTGATCTTCAATCTTTGATAAAAAACTATTCCAAAACAATCATGATACCCTATTTCAAATTTTATCGGCTGAGACCAGATGTATATAGACAGTGGATGAGCATGATCAAATTATAGAACTAGAGCTGTCTTTAGATAAATTTTGTGATAATAACACCCCCGAACCTTCACTAAAAATTCATGTGTTAAAAAATAATCATTTAATTTTTAGGTTTTATATTAAAAAACATAACCCAATTTTATCCATCCAAAATATACAACATCAAATGAAAATATTAGATAAGTTACATAGCTACGTAACTTTTAGGAAAAGAGTTTTAGAAAATTATGAAAAATAATTACATAACAATATCCCTATATTTATGTGATTATTTTTCTCACTATACCCAGAATTTATTTTTCAAAGTTAAGTCTTCATCATTACACACTCTAAAACCTTCTAAAAATAACTTGCTTAATTTTTTTTAAAACCATGAGAAAATAAACTTAATAAGGATGAGATCAAATTCTTAGTAACAATAAAAATATTCATTAATAATTGAATAACTTTGGTGATCTAAAGATAGCATAAGTGTATGAGAGAATATTCAATGTGCATGATCATTAAATAAGATAATTAGTACACATAAAAACCATGATTTTTAAATATGTGACCTAACATAAAGATTTAATAAAGAAAGGATTCATTAGAATCGATAATCTTGAGACCTGTGATATCAATATTGATCAAATGAACCATACAAAACTCATAGTAATCCTAGATAAAATGTGTTGTTTTTTTGGAACATCAAACATTCATCATGAAGTCACAAAAAATAATATAATTTCAATAAAACTTTTGAGTAACTAACAATAGTTAACTTACTCATCTTTGGGAAGTAACTTATACTCAATTAACTTTATCTTCTATTAAGAGTAACTCATAATCAGATAACCATATCGTCTCTAAGGAGTAACTTATAATTAGTTAAATTTATCACTTTAACCAAAACAATGGAGGAAAGGGGTATCAAAGTACCATGCCCTTCCTTATTCAAGATAAATATGAGATAATGACCCCCGAGACCCATCTACAATAGGACCTGGAGTGTTGACTAGCACCAAGGGTATAAAATCTCACAAAAAAATGGAAGGAATTACCATTTTTAATGAAAATAGGATAAGGAGATTAGATAGTAAAATCCAAAACAACACCAAACATGTGTATAAAGGAAACCAACATCCAACTCATGCATGATTTAAAAGTAGACTATGACAAAAATACAACCAAAGTACCAAATCAAGTACAAAAAATAAGATACTAAACAATAGCACATCAACTATTCCAATGCTCGAGCTAGTAAAGTCTAACACGGTCTTCAAAGCCCTCCTAGGAACCCAAAAAAATGTTTTACCATTTTAGGGTGAGTATACACATATACCAAGTAGGAAAAGTAAATATACCCATGCATAAGTGGTAAAACATACTAATGATCTTATAAGTGAACAATAGAACCTTAAGGAACCTACCAAGGAGTACTAAATAGACCAGCCTCGCTAAGGCACACTCACTAAATTACACAATTCAAGTAAAGTAGTAGTATTTCACATCGTCATTGGGTTACCCCACACTAATTATCAACTGGTTAACTGATCATTCATAATGGATAACATCTTGATGATACCACTCTTCTAAAATGCAACCCCACTGTCACAACCTGCCTGCTCACACCTATGCCTCAAACTACACACAAATCCTTCCCACAAACACCAGGGCCACAACCACACCAAACATCTTACCTGCAGACAACTGGGCCATAACAACCATGACTCTCACCCAAAGACACCTGAGCCTCATCCCAGAGACACTTGAAAGAAAAATCCCGACCTTCAAACACCCAATCCCTTCATCCACAATAAACCTTTCCAAAGGATCATGGAATATGGTAAACCTCATTCCATTACAGCCTACCCAAATACGCTCGAGTGATAATAACCTAGAAGAGGGTGAACGATAGAAATTTAGTAACAATCCATCAATCATTCCACCAAGATATTGGGAAAGACACCCAGTACTACAAAAATGTGCTTTATCAGCGCTTAAAACAGGATTAAACAGCAATAAAAAAGCACTGTAAATCTCAGTGCTAATATAGGGGGTCCCTTTTATCAGTGCTTCAAAAAGTGCTGATAAAGGCCACTTTTATTATCACTAAAACAAAGCACTGATAAAAGACACCATAATCATCTCTTTTTTAGCATTGATAAAAGTGACCTTTATCAGCGCTTTTGAAATGTGCTAATAAAGATCAATTTTTTTTAAAAATAAAAAAGAAATATATAATGTGGGGAGAGCTTTTAACAGCGCTTGACCCCTCCCTTTATAAGCACTAGGAAGACCCACCCTCACACTCTCCCATGCGTGTAACCCTTTGCTTCTACACAAACTAGAACTCGCGACCCCCCCTTCATTGCTACACCTTTTCCACTAATCCATTTCATTTTTTTCTCTATTTAATGATATATCTATTTATATATATATATATATAGATATATTTATTCATATATTGATATAGATTCATGTTCATATAAATATATTTATTCATACATTAGTATATATATATATTCATTCATATATTAATATATATTTATATTTATTTATGTATATATTTTTAGTTATAAATTTTTATTCATATATTTATGTGTATATTAATATATACGTATAAGATTAGTTTTAAATACATTTATGAAAAAATATATTTTTTATGTGTGTCTATAAATAAATAAATAAATAAATACATAAATATATATATAAAACACACATACACACACACAAACACACACACACAGACACATATATATTTACAAATAAATACATATATATGTGTATCTGAAAATACATAGAATGCTAAAACGACCATAAATTATAATCTAGAAGCCTTTTTCAACTCCACAATAAGTAAAATCAAAGAAAATGAAACAATATTTGATATTATATGTGGTAGAGGCCTAAAGGACATCCAGATTATAATTTATACTTGTTTGAATGTTAACAAATTGGGGTATGCCGACAAATAACCCAGTTTTGGAGGCCTTATGGGATTTTTTTGGCCTCGAAAAATGTGAAAAAATCTTTTCTTGGGTCACAAGCGCATAGAGCTCATCACAGGCTTCGATTTGATATGTTGTTGAGCTCAAACAGACACCCAGATCAAAAGTTATGGCTGTTTAGTGTTTGAGTTGCATTTTTAACTTATTTTAGATCTTTTATTAATTGTTTTTGATTTTTTCTGTCTTAAAATTGTTATTAAATGATTTTTAATCGATAATAATTAGAAAATTATTAATTAATAATATTTCTTTTAAATATTTTAAATCCATTTTCACTAAATTTATTATATATTAAATGTAATAGTCTATTTATATGTATCTAAAACATATTTAAAAAATATATATTATATTTAAATGAATATAAATATACTTATATAACAATAATTGATTTTTTTATAATTTTTTTTGAAACATAAAATTTATCATTGGTAGGAAAAAGAGAAGATAAATCCCCCATTTATCAGTGCTAATAATAAAAACACTGATAAAGGGGTCCCCTTTATCAGTGTTAAAAAAAATCCCTGATAATGGGGGCCTTTATAAGCGCTTTTTTAGCGCTGATAATAGGGTGGTGCTTCCCTTGCCCATTTTTGTAGTAGTGACCCTCCCCCATGAATAGGGGAATTCGACATATGGTTATCAACAAGGTTGGGGTGTGCGTAGAAATAAAAAATTACACAATTTATACATATAAGTAAAAAAACACTCAGCCCAACCTAAGTGTCCCAAAACAAAAAACCAACCCACCAAAACTACTTATGCTGCTACCCTTATATGCACAACCACACAAAAAACCATTTCCAAAGCATAAAACCGACCCCTTTTATATTTAACCACTTTATATTAATTAATTAAGGGGGTTTACTTTAATTTATTCCATTACTACCCTAGGAAAATACCAAGCCTATCATCTGCAATGGTTCTTAGAAGGCAAAAATCCAGATTAACTTAATACACAATGACCCACCCACTTCGTTCTCTAGTACTACTAAAATTGAATAAGGGATGATGGACAAGGGTAAAAAATCCCCATTTTAACACCCATTCCTAAAAACAACAGATAACAACAAACCTATAGTCCCACTTCACACCTCGTTCTTCCTAGACACCCATTCAACCACTACCGACTATCATTCTTCAAATTTATTCTGAAAAATCATGCCCTCACAACCAAACCCAGCTGCCCTGATTCCTAACAATTACCCAGAACTAGTACCACTAAATAACAAGTTTTATAACTAAAAAATTAACCAAGGGAAGTCCTATTTCCTACAAGTTTATCCATTCCAAAATCAGTCATTCTATAAAACGAAGTTTCAATGACACATCCTGTACCACCCCATACAGAAATCCCATACCAAACACCACCAAATAATAGCCCATCTTCACAAACATAACATTACCCATTCATAGGACCAACCCTTTGTCCACCCATGTAGCCATAGCAATGCTCTAAAAAGAAGCACCATACAACCCATACAAAGTCACAAAACCCAACAAAACCCAACACACATACCCACCTATCAAATAGGAAATATTCAAATTTGGTAAACATTGTTCTTTAAGTGCACTTTGATAGACATGGGTGATCACACAATGGTTTTCATCCTGGGTTATCCATTTCATTTAACTGGGTATATATGATTAATCAGATTGATATTTACACCAATTATTCATAAGAAAAAAAATATAAAGAATCGCCCAATCAAAGATAGCAACCATCGACAACCATGATTTTTAGAATCCATACATACACAATAGATCACATCATCAACAAAGATAACAAAATTAAATTGGAGACCAACATCAAACCACTCTCATACCATTATTTCATTGACCCCTATTATCTCTTGATCATATTCCCTTCCCCTCATTTATTTCTTGTTAAGAAAATTATCCACCCATTATTAAAAGAGTCATTTATACACCCACCCCACTTGATACGAAATTAGAGAGAGGATAAAGAACCCCTACTAGAAACAACATGAGACTAAATCCCCTATTAGCACCAAGAATAAGGGATAGCGTGAGAAATACAAAACTAAAAAAAATTGAGTAGGAGGGGGATTTAGAATAGGTGCATGACTTGTCTAGGGAGGAAGGCTCTTGGAGCACCAAGGGGGGATAGACAAATATACAGGGAAGGGAAGATCCCATATTTGAAGATCCAGATCCTATATTAAAGGAAGAATAGTTTCAAAATCCATTAACATGGGATTGTGGTCAAGATCAGATGGTTTGAATATCACAATGTTTCTGAAGCATTAGGATATCAATGTTATACTTAATATCCAATGAAACACCCTTAAAAACACAAAAACAAGGCTTTAAAATCATTTTAGGTCAAATAAGATGTAAGTGGGGTGAATGTTGAAAAACTCAGGAAACTGTAAATTTGGAAAAGGGTTAGACACCATTTGGTGTGCCACATTTTAAATGTGGCACCATCCCAGTGCCACCATTTCTGTGACATCATTTTTGTGTGCCACTATCATGGTGGCACCATTATAGTTCCACCATTTTGGTGAAATTGGATTTTTGGAAAACTCCTGAAACAAACCACTAAAACTCCCAAGAATACCACTAACACTAGATCTTTACAAAGGGAATTCATGAAGAAATCTAGGTTATTACATACCATAGAACAAATTGCTTTAGAGGATATCACTTTTCAAAATTACAACATTGAAAATAACCACTATTATTATTTAGATTGATTTACCCATTGAAAAGAAATGAGTTCTATGCTAATATAATTAAAAAAATCATAATTCATACATATAAAGAATAATAATGGTATTATTGTATCATAACACCATTATATTATATGATAATAACACGGGATGTTTCCATTAATGAGAAATGACTTCAAAAGTGCATTAAATACATTAATATGAACATAATAAAAAATATAATTTTATTTTTATAACCTTTTATGAAAATTTCAAAATATTGGGGAAAATATTTTCTTCTAAAATAACCAAAAAAGTTTATAAAGGAATATTAAATTAAAATAATAGTTATTATGGTGGGAAAATTTATTCATTTGGTAAATGTTAAAACAAATATTTCTTTCACATATTTTATAAAATGTTATAATTAAGCAGAGTTGATTTTTTCTAATATTTTTTTCAATCCTTTTATAAGAAAGTAAAATAAAGTTTAACGAGACTTTATCCAATTACTATAGAATGGAAATGGAAATTATTTACAAAATTTTTAAGGATATTGATATAGAATTGATAATATTTTTTAACAAAATGAGAAATGATGTATCTTTTTCATAATTACCTTATTTTGATCCTATTGAGTACCAAAGAGAGATAAATGAATAGAAATCATGTAATCCTCAGAAATAAATGATGAATAAAAATATATATGTGGTTCAAGGAAGTAATATCTTTAAATTTCTCCCAAAATAAATTTGAACCTAAACAATCTCAAAATGAAATGAGATTATTTCATAATGACTTTACAACATTCGTAACATTTAATTAAACATATATTTAAAAAATTAACATAATATGGATCAATAAATAATATTAATTACATAAAGTAATTTATAAAAAGTAATCCATGGAGAAGTAAGCACATAATACAAATAAATCATGGTGTATACCAAGAAATATGGAGATGATACTCCATACATACACACTTGTGATGATTTTATCATTAAAAATTTGAATGGTATGAAGATATATGATATATTTTACATAAAAAAATATTAATTTTCTCATAAATATAATACATATACATACATTAAATTCATCATAAAACCAACAATAAAAGGCGGTGATGTGAAATTAAATACACTGGTTCATGAGGTTATAGTCTTCATGTATGCATGGATGATGGTTTGGTTTTATATCTAATGAAAAAGATGGTGAATAAGGATATAGTTTTAATATAATAACATATAAGTATATGTTAGGTATTGATGTTATTTTTTTGGTTTAATTATGAAAAAATTATTGTTGGTGGAAGAACAAGTAAAATGAAAACACACAGTTAAGATGATTACCTCCTCTTTGAAGAACCTCAATTTTCTTACACATTAATACATATAGGTTTATCTTTTGGTGAGACCAGTACCTATAATATATAAATACCTATAATAAAAAAAATCCATAAATTTAATCTTTATATAGTAATTAATTTTCTTTCCCTAATTAATATATTTTAGTTTTGAAGTTTTAGAGAATTAGGTTGCCACCCACACATAATAAAATACTACATCACAAAGTGTACACTTACACTCAGTACCATTTTTTAACGAAACATAAACATTTTAAGATATATAATGCTTTTTTTCCAAAAAAATATTTAAAAGTTTCATCTTGACCTCATCTTTGTGCCTACTAATCCTAAAAACCCTTTGAAAACCATTTATAAATTTGATATGAGAACAAAAATATCATTATGGGACATATAAAATGAAATAAAGAAACCCATTAGTCCATAAATACTACTTATAATGTTTTCCATTTTTATTAATAAAATTTTAGATAAAAATGAAAATTTTGTTACCTAATAAATCACCATGACTTGCCAAATATTTTCACAAAACGTTTATTAATAAATATTAAAGGACTAATAAAAATTATAAATTTTTCTTTATAATAATGAAAAAATATTATTTATTTCAAAAAGTAAAATATTTCCCCCTTAATAAGTATCATAAACTTTTATTTTAAACTTAACATCATTATATTGCCATGTGCAATCATAATATTTATGTGGAAACTCATATAAATCATGGATAATTCATTTAGGTAACTTGGGACATAATTTTCATTTAAATTTTAGAAACACTCTTACAAATGGAAAAAACTACCTTGTAAATTCCAATAATATATTAGGATAAACCTATAATCAGTTAATTAAATCCCTTTATCAAATGCATTGGAGAGATTTTCCATGGTCACCCATTATATTAAACTATATAAGGATCACTTATCATTGTAAATAATTTATAAGAATAATAACATAATAAAAAAAGATGAAAATTTTAATTTTCTTCACTATATATTAATTATAATTTTATAACCCACTATGTGAGACAGCTGTAAAAAAGGAATTATCTTATAATCTTTGAGACAAAAGGCCATACGCACACATGAGAAACATGTCCATTTTTTAATTAACGTCAGGGTAATAAGGTAAATATCATTTTATATTTCAATAATGATTATTATATAAAAATTATTATATTAAATATTCAAATAAACTTATATATACCATCCCGATGAGGCAATGATGAAAAAAGAATCACATCACTTCATGGAGGTGGAAATTCGTACATAAGCATGAATCATATTATCATTTTTCAATGGATGAAATTGTAAGAAAATATATAATAGATTATCTTTAACTAATTATTATTTTTTCAATATTATAATATATATATTTTAAATCAATTTTTATAACCAGTCATGAGAGGCGATGATGGAAAACGAATTACATCGGTTGGTGAGGCTGTTGTCTGCTTTAGAAAGGAATGATGGTTTTAATCTCGATTAGATGAATAAGTATATGAATTAAAGTTTTGAAATAAAAATAATAACTTATTATTATATGGAATATACATTTTTTTCATAGTGGTTAGAATATTTTTGAAGGAGGTAGAAGATACAAAAAAATAAATACATTAGGTTAAACGCTATACCTCTTTGTCAAAAAACCTCCTTTCCTTAAGTCATTAGTCTATGTAAGTTTGTTATTATGATAAAAATAATACATTAATATGTGGGGAGGGATGTTGGTATGTTATTTATTTAGGTATTGGGAGAAACAAATGGATCTTAATGTGTGGAGAGGAGAGGAGATGTTGTGTGATTTTATAAGTGGGAGAGAGAACACACTTCAAATTTTTCAAAAGATTAAAATATATTGAGGTCTTAATCAATCTAAATGGATATAGAAAGAACCATTTAGGGACATGATAAGATATAGTGTCTTAATATGTCAATAAAATAGGATTTACAAAAGTTTTTGTGTCATTTGAAGCCTTATCACTTAGTTTAAACCCTTAATAAACCTTTTTTAACCTTAATCATAGTAACATATTTTTATTATTTTTCATATTCATTATGACCAAATATTAAGATAAAATTACTGAATATTTTTTTGATTTTGATTTAAAATATGGAATTAATTTTTAAAATTTAATTCACTAAATTGGGATAATTAAATTTAAAATTAAACCTTCAAAACATGATGAAAAACCGTTTCCTGAAAAAATGCCTCTTTAGGTATAAAATGTTTTTATAACAAAATAAAGACTGAAATTGATTCTAATAATCTTAATTATATTATTAATAATATAAATAATTATATTTTACATTGAAAATAATTTTTTAAAAAAATTTAAATTTTATATTCGTGAAATTAAAAACCAATTTTCAATTAAAATATTTTTTTTCATTTTTCAATTAAAAAATTAATATTTTTAGAAAACCCTCAAAAAAACAACCTAAGATAATTTTTTATTTTTGAATTAAAAAATTATAACTTTTTCTAAAATTAAAAATCTACCATTTATAAATTATATTTTTAAATAAAACTATTTAATGTATGAAAACCCTACATAGTTAGAAATATTGTTTTTTCTATTTACAAAAAAATGACTATTAATATTATAAAGAATATAAATATATAAAATATAACTTAGGAATATCAATAACACATAAGAATTATTTATTTTAGTATTTACTATGTTGTAATATTCTTCTCCCCTTTTGAAAATTGAATCCTCAAATTTCTATTTAATATATAATAGGTGGTGATATCTTGCCTTAATTTCATTATGTGATTCCCATGTTTCTTATTCAATTATATAGTTTTATACAGAAAAAATCCACTAGTAAATCAATTTATTCTAAAAACCTTTCTCTCTGTTATCATAAATATGTATATCGTGCTCTTTATGATAATTTTTTTCTTCCAACTGAGCTACTTCAGGGATCAAAACTTGATATACATCCAATTAATATTTTCTTAATAATGAAACATGAAATGTGTCATGTACCTGAGATAAACTTGGAGGACATGACACATGGTAAGAAACTGATCAAATCCTCTCTATAATTTCATATGGTTTAATGAATGGTGGACTTATGCTTTAATTTTTACCAAAATGTATAACACTTTTCAATGGTGATACATTAAGAAAAAATTATCTCCAACCACAAAAGAAGATAATTCTTATAATTATTTTTATTACTTTTAAACCAAATTTGACCTTTCTCATATAATACTGAATTATATTCACATTATCAACCATTTATTATGGAAATTATTATCCCAATGAATTTATTTCCCCAATTTTATACCAACAAGATTTAGTCTAACGTCACTTTCAATATAATTTATTTAATGGTACCATTTGTATAATAGAATAAAATATTTTATTATAAGAAAAAAACGATATTCATATATAAATCATGCATCCTTTGATAATACTTTGAATAATATTGAGGAATATCTTTCAAACTTTTAATTATTCACTTGTATTATCTATATTTTTGGAGATGGAAGGTTTCATTTAAATTTTATTTAGTACATGATTAATTCTAAATTACTTTAATGAAATTAAATTTGAATCTAGGATCATGATTGGATAAAATAGAAAGATAGAATCCATATAATCTAAATATATCCTTCATAATGTTGATAATTTTTATCCATAGACACATTATCTTGAATGTAAAGAAAATGAGAATACTTAGTTAATCAATCAAAAGTTACCCAAAATGCATTATTATTATGATATGTATTTGGTAATCCCCCCACTAAATTCATTGATATATTCTCCCATTTTCATTCTATAACTTGATAAGTATTAACCATTCATTTCATTAATTGTTTTTTAGATTTAAAATTTTGATAAATAAGACATTTTATTATAAAATCAACAATATATTTCTTCATTACTTCCAACTATAAATATTCCTTAAGG
Source organism: Viscum album (assembly GCA_963277665.1). Taxonomy (NCBI): domain Eukaryota; kingdom Viridiplantae; phylum Streptophyta; class Magnoliopsida; order Santalales; family Viscaceae; genus Viscum; species Viscum album. The sequence continues at coordinate 823,840,533 of OY728165.1, forward strand.
TATTTAAAATTTTTTATACTACTAGGATGAATGAAAAATAGAGACCTGCAATCCTTACTCAATACTTATTTCTTCAATTAGGTGTCACATTAAACACATAACCTTTTTATAAATAACAAAACACCTAATTTTTCATTACTAAATTCATGTAAGTTACATTTTTTAAAAAATAATATTTTTTTTATAATTCATGATCTTCATTTTGAGATTTCCTAATTCTATCTGAAAAATATGATTGAGATAAAACCTGAAAAAAATAAAGGGATATCTTATATGAATAACTTACAATCCATCATTTATCAAATCATTAACCAAGTTTCATGTTCAAAATGTAACATTATTAATATCCTATTATTTTTATGACTCAAAGCATCAACTACTCTATTTTCTTTACATGAATGGTTATTAATTACACATTCATAATCATTTATCAATTCCATCCATCATCTCTATATTATTTTCAACTTGTTATGAGTTAATATATAATTCAAATATTTTTATCAATATATATTTCCCACTATAATCCAAATAAATGATGTATCCAAATTTTTAAACCTTACACTATAGCCATCAGTTCAAGGACATGTGTGAGAAAATTTTTATCCTAGGGTTTTAGTTGAAATGAATAATAAGAAATAACCTATTAATTCTACCTTAAAACATGATCCATTTGAATTTCTAGAAAATATAATAACATCTGGGGGGGTGAATCAGTTTTTCACTTTTTATGAGTTTCAAAACATTCAGAAACTAAAACCTTGAAAACTATTAAGATTTATTTCTTTGTCAATTTTTAGTAAATACTCATGCATGAAAAAATTAGTAGATAAAGTAAATAACATAAGATTTACAAGGTTAAAACTTATTGTGAAAACCTATATCCTTTCCATATTCAATCTCACAGGTCTATAGAATTCCAATATTATGAAAAATTGAATACAACTTTTGAAACATACCATTAGAAATATTCTATATCCCGATAAGAATAATTACACTAACTCTAATCAGTTTAAAAAGTTTCTTAATAAAAAAATTTAGCCAAACAAAATAATAAAAACCTTTTTGAATATTATCCGCAATTTTATAGTCCAAATCCTTATTCTGATTTGGCTAGATCCAATTTTCCATATCCTGTTGGTTTATAACTTATTCTCTCAATATGATGAGTCTGGATATGATTCTCTCAACACAATGAGTCTAGATATAATTTTCTGAATACAATGATTCTACTTCTTATTATCTTAATAGGATGAGTATAGAACTAATTATATCAATGCGATGGACTTAATACGATGAATCTATATCTGATTCTCTTAATATGATGGACTCAATATGATTAATATAGATCAGATTCTCTCAAAACAATAGACTAAATATAATGAAACCATTATCAATATGCAAAAAAAATCTCTACTAAAATGTTCAAATTGATAAACAATAATTCAGTTTTCTAATCCTCTTCATGAGACCTCTAGTTGGAAATGAATTTCACTTGTTTTCATCAATGATCCTCTTTTTCTGCTTGTGTGAAAAACAAAAAATGAATTAACAATCAAAAAAATTATTTATTGAAGTCTAGGAAAACAAAAGTGGGAAACTCAAATCCTTCCCCAGTTCCTAAAATTTCAAAACACCTAAAATCACCCGCATTTAAAATTTTACTGTGAGTTCTTCAATCCTCCTTATACTTCTTAAATATTTACAAAAAATTGAACTGCAAGATTGACATGTTCAACTGTTTATAAAACTTCTGGAATTTTATTTTTTAGAGTTATATGTAATCAAAACATTAAGAATATGTTTCCTTCTCAGCTAATTGTGAATTTGTTTTCTTCTTAGCTCATTATGAATCTATTTCCTTCTTGGATCATTAAAAATTCTATTACCTTTGTAGCTCAATAAGAATTCAATTTATTTCTCAGTGATTACTAATTATGTATCCTTCTCAATGATTAATGAGATTATATTGTAAAATTTAAAACAATACCAAAAATGTGTATAAAGGAAACCAAAATTCAACCCATGAATGATTTAAAAGTAAACTATGACACAAGTACCACCAAAGTACCAAATCAAGAACCAAAAGGAAGAGACTAAACAATTGCACATCAATTATTCCAACGCTCCATCTTGTAAAGTTCAACACTGTCCTCAATGCCCCCATGGAAAACTAAAAAAAGTTTTACAAATGTAGGTTGAGTATACATGTATACCTAGTAGAAAAAGTAAATATACCCATGCACAAGTGGTGGAATATACTAATGATCCTATGGGTGAATAGTAGAACCTCAAAGAACCTACCAAGGAGTACTAACCATCCCAACCTCGCTAAGGAACACTCACTAATATACACAAATCATTTAAAGTAGTAGTATTTCACATCGACATTGGGGTACCCCACACTACTTTCCCACTGCTTAACTACTCATTCCTAATGGCTAACGCCTTGATGCTACCACTCTTCCAAAATGAAACCCCATTTCTACAAACTCTCGGCACACACCTAGGACTCAAACTACACAAAAATCCTTTTCACAAACACCTGGGCCACAACCACACCAAACATCTCACCTCCAGACAACTGGTCCATAACAACCATGCCACTCGCCCAAAGACACCTGAGCCTTATCTTGGAGAAACTTGGGAAAAAAATCCTGTTCTACAAACACCTGATCCTTTCAACCACAATATTCATTCCCAAAGGATCAGGGACTATGGTAAGCCTCATACCATTACAACCTACAAAAATATGCTCAAGCGGTAAAAACCCAGAAGAGGGTGCAATTAAAAATTTTTAGAAACCAGCCATCCATACTAACACCGAGATATTGGGAAAGACACCCTCCCCCATGAATGGTGGCATTTAACACACGATTATCAACAAGGGTGGGGTGGGCGTAGAAATAAAAAATAACATAATTTATACATATAAGTAAAAAAACACCCAGCCCAATGTAAGGGTACTAGAAAAAGAACCGGCCCACCAACACTACTTATATTGTAACCCGTATTTGCACAATAACACAAAAAACCACTCTCAATGCATAAAACCAAACACTTTTTCATTTAATCACTTTCTATTCATTAATTAAGATGGTTCAATTTAATTTATTCTATCACTACCCTAGGAAAATACCAAGCATAACATCTGCAATGATTCTTAGAAGGAAAATAGCCCGATTAAATAAATACACAAAAACCAACCCACTTTGTTCTTCAGTACTACCAAAATTTGACAAGGGAATGTGGACAAGGGTAAAAAATTACCATTTTAACACCCATTCATAAAAAAACTGATAATAAGAAACCTTCAGTCCCACTTCACACCTTTTTCTTCATAGACACCCGTTCAACCATTACTAACTATCATTCTTTAAATTTATACTGTACAATCACGCCCTCACAAACAAAACCGATAGCCCCACTACCAAACCACTACGCAAAAGTAGTCCCACAAAATAACAAGTTCTATAACTACAAAATTAACCAAGGGATTCCCTATTACTTACAAGTTTATCCACTCCACAATCAATCATTCTTTCAAACTGATTTTCCATCACACATCTTGTACCACCCTAAACACAAATCCCATAGATAACACCACAAAATAATATCCCCTCTTCAAAAACACACCCTTCCCCATTCATATTATCATCCCCTTTTTCCACCCAGGTACCCATAGCTATGCTCCCAAAAGAAGCACCACACAACCCATACAAAGTCACAAAACACAAGAGAATACAACACACATCCCCACCTATCAAATAGGATATATTCAGATTTGGTTAACATTGTTCTTTAAGTCCACTTTGATAGACATGGGTGATCACACAATGGTTTTCATACTGGGGTATCCAATTCATTTAACTTGGTATATATTATTAATCAGATTTATATTTACACCAATTATTCATAAGAAAAAAATTTATAATGAATCACCCATTCATAGACGAAGACCACTAAAAACCATGATTTACAGAATCCATATGGCCACAAAAGATCACATCATCAACAATGATAACAAGATAAAATTGGAGACCAACATAAAACCACTCTCAGCCCATTATTTCATTGACCCCTATTATCTATTGATCATATTCCCTTACCCTCATTTATTACTTGTTACGAAAAATATCCACCCATTATTCGAAGATCATTAATACACCCACCCAAGTTGATACAAAATTAGAGAGAGTCTGAAGAACTATAAATAGAAACAACAGGAAACTAAAGCCCCTATTTGAACCAAGAATAGGTGATCACATGAGAAACATAAAACTCCAACAAAATTGAGTAGAAGAGGGCAATAGCATAGGTGCATAAATCATCTAGGGAAGAAGGCTCTTGGAGCACCATGGGGGAATAGAAAAACATACTGGGAAGGGAAGATCCTAGATTTGAAGTGACGGATCCTATATTAAAGGAAGAATAGATTCAAAATCCATTAACATGGGATTGCATTCAATATCACATGGTTTGAATATCTCAAAGTACCTGAAGCATTAGGATATTAAATATATACTTAATATTCAACGAAACACCCATAAAAAGAACAAAACACGGCTTTAAACATGGTTTAAGTAAAATCAGATGTAAGAGAGGTGAAATTGGAAAAACTCGAGAAACTATAAATTTGGAAAATGGTGAGACACCATTTGGTGTGCCACTTTTTCGATGTGGCACCATCCTGGTGCCACAGTTGTAGTGCCATTATTTTGGTGTGCTACTATCACAGTTCCTCTGTTACGGTGCCACCATTTTGGTGAAATTGGATTTTTGGAAAACTCTTGAAACAAACCACTAAAACCCCCAAGAACACCACTATCACTAGATCTACACAAAGGAAATTCTTGAGGAAATATATGTTATTACATACCACAGAACAAATTTTCTTAGAGGATATATCTTTTCAACATTACAACATTGAAAAGAAACACTATTCCTATTTTGATTAATTTACCCATTGAAAAGAAATGAGTTCCATACCAATATCATTAAAACAATCATAATTCATACATATAAATAATAATCATGGTACTATTGTATCATAAATCCATTATATTATAGGAGAATAACAAGGGATGTTTCCATTAATGATAAATGACTTTAAAAGATCATTAATTACATTAATTTGGAAATAGTAAAAAAATAATTTTATTTTCATTATATTTTATTAAAATTTCAAAATACTGGGGAACATATTTTCTTCTAAAATAACCAAAAAATACTATAATGAAATTTTAAATGAAAATAATAGTTATTATTGTTTGAAAAATGATTCATTTGGTAAATGTTAAAACAAATATTTCTTTCACATATTGTATAAAATGTTATTAATAACCTGACTTGATTTTTTCTAAGATTTTCTTTCAATAATTATATAAGAATGTAAAATGAAGTTCAATGAGACTTTATCCAATCACTATAGATTGGAAGAGGACATTATTTACATAATTTTTAAGGGAATATATATAGTATTTATAATATTTTTTAACAAAATGAGAAATGATGTATCTTTTTCATAATTATATTATTTTGATCCTATTGAGTACAAAAGAGAGAAAAATGAAGGGAAATAATGAAATCCTTAGAAATAAATAGAGAATAAAAATATATATGTGGTTCAGGGAAGTAATATCTTTAAATTTCTATCAAAATAAATTTGTACATAATCAATCTCAAAATCAAATGAGATTATTAAATAATGACTTTACCACATTAGTAACATTCAATTAAACGTCTATTTAAAAACTGAATATGATATGGATTAATAAATAATATGAATTACATGATGTAATTTATAAAAATTAATCCATGGAGAAGTAAGTACATCATACAAATAAATCATGATGTATACCATGAAATATAGAGATGGTAGTCTATACATACACACTTGTAATGATTTCATCATTAAAAATTTGAATGTTATGATGATAGACGATATATTATACCTCAAAAATATTAATTTTATCATGAATATAACACAAATATATACATTAAATTAATCATAAAACCAAAAATAAAATGCGGTTATGCGAAATTAAATACATTGGCTCATGAGGCTATAGTCTTAATGTATGCATTGATAATTGTTTGGTGTTATATCTAATGGAAAAGGTGGTGAATAAGGATATACTGTTAATATAATAACATATAATTATATGTTAGGAATTGATGTTATTTTATTGGTTTTATTGTGAAAAAAATTGTTTTTGGTAGAAGAATAAGTAAAATAAAAACACAAAGTTAAGATGATTACCTCCTATTTGAAGAACCTCTATTCGCTTGCACATTAATACATATAGGTGTATCTTTTGGTGAGACCAGTACCTCAAATATATAAATACCTATAATTGAAACATAAATAAATTTAATCTTTATATAGTAATTCATTTTCCATCCCTAATTAATATCTTTTAGGTTTGAAGTTTTAGATAATTAGGTTGTCACCCACTTGTAATAAAATACTACATCACAAAGTGGACACTTTCAATCAATATCATTTTTTAACAAAATATAAATATTTTATGATATATAAAGCCTTTTTCCTGAACAATATTCAAAATTTTCATCTTGACCTCATCTTTGTGCCTAATAATCCTAAAAACCCTATGAAAACCATTTATAAATTTTGGATGAGAACAAAATTATCATTAAGGTATATATAAAATGAAATAAAGAAACCCATTAGTCCATGAATACTAATTATAATGTTTTCAATTTTTATTACTATAATTTTCGATAAAAATGAAAATTTTTTACCTAATAAATCACCATGACTTGACAAATATTTTCACAAAACTTTTATTAAGAAATATTAAAGGAATAATAAAACTTATAATTTTTTCTTTATAGTAATGAAAAAAGAATTATTTGTTTTTCAAAAAGTTACATATTTCACCCATAATAAGTATTGTAAACTTTTCTTTTAAACTTAACATCATTAGATTACCATGTATAATCATAATATTTATGTGGGAACTAATATAAATCATAGATAACTCATTTAGGTAACTTGGGAGAAAATTTCCATTTATCTTTTAAAACCACTCTTACAAATGGGAAAACCTACCCTGTAAATTCCAATAATATATTAGGATAAACCTATAACCAGTTAATTAAATACCTTTACCAAATCCATTGGAGAGACATGCCATGGTCACCCATTTTATTAAACTTTGTATGGCTCACCCATAATTGTAAATAATTTATAAGAACAATAACATAATCATAAAACATGAAATATTTAATTTTAGTCACTATAGATTTACTATAATTTTATAACCCACTATTTGAGACAGTTGTAAAAAAGGAATTACGTTATAATCTTTGAGATGAAAGGCCATATATACACATGAAAAACATGTCCATTTTTTAATGAACATGTGGAAAATAAGGTAAATATAATTTTATATTTAAATAATGATTATTATATAAAAATTATTATATAAAATCTTTAAATAAATTTATATATACCATCCCTGTGAGGCGATGATGAAAAACAATCACATCACTTCATAGAGGTGGAAATTCGTACAAACGCATGAATGATATTATCATTTTTCAATAGATGAACTAGTAAGAAAATATATGATCTATTATCTTTAACGTATTATTATTTTTTCAATAATATAATATATATACTTTAAATCTATCATTATAACCAGTCATGATAGGCCGTGATGGAAAACGAATTACATTGGTTAGCGAGGCGATTGTCTGCTGTAGAAAGGAATGATGATTTTGATCCCAATTAGATGAATATGGATATGAATTGTAGTTTTGAAATAAAAATAATAACTTATTAGTATATGTAATGTGAATTTTTTTATCATAGTGGTTAGAATATTTTTTAAAGAGGTAGAAGATACAATAAAATAAAAACATTAGGTTAAAGGCTATACCTCTTCATCAAAAAACCTCCTTTGCTTAAGTCCTTGTTCCATGTAAGGTTGTAATTATGATAAAAATAAAACCTATAAGATGAGAGAAGGGATTTTGGTAATTTATTTAGTTAGGTATTTGTAGAATAAAATGAGTTTTAATGCGTGGAGAGGAGAGGAGATGTTGTGTGATTTTATAAGTGGGAGAGAGGACACACTTCCAATTTTTCAAAAGATTAAAATATATTGAGGTTTAATCAATCTGAATGGATATAGAAAAGACCATTTAAAAACATGATAAGATATATTGTATTAATACATAAATAAAATAGTATTTTGAAATGTTTTTGGGTCATTTGAAGCCGTATCACATTATTTAAAATCCTTAATAAACCCTTTTGACCTTAATCGTAGTAGCATATTTTTATTATTTTTAATATTCATTATGACCAAAAATTAAGTTGAATTTGTTGAATATTTTTTTTGATTTTTATTACAAATATGGAATCCATTATTTAAAATTTAATTCACTGAATTGGGATAATGAAATTTAAAATTAAACCTTCAAAACAAGATATAAAACAATTTCCTGAAAAATTACCTTTTTAGGTATAAAAAGTTTTTATAAAAAAATAAAGACTAAAATTGATTATAATAACCTTAATTATATTATTAATAATATATATAATTTAATTTTACTTTGAAAACAATTTATTAAAAACTTTCACATTTTATATTCATGATATGAAAAAACAATTTTCAATTAAAATAAGTTTTTTTTCATTTTTCATTTAAAAAATTAATATTTTCAGAAAATTCTAAAAAATAAATCCTTAGATAATTTTTTATTTTTGAATTAAAAAATTAAATATTTTTATCAAATTAAAATTCTACAATTTATAAATTATATTTTTATATACAAACTATTTAATGTATAAAAACCCAACTTGGTTAGAAATAATGTTTTTTTTCTATTTACTAAAAAATGGCTATTAATATTATAAAGAATATAAATATATAAAATATAACTTAGGAATATTGATAATAATTTTTTTTATTTGAATATTAACTAGGTGGTCATATTCTTCTCCCTTTTTGAAAATTACATCCAAAAATTTCTATTTATTATATAACTGGTAGTGATATCTTGCCTTCATTGCATTATATGATTCCCATGTTTCTTATTAAATTATATAGTGTTATATAGAAAAAATACCCTAGTAAATAAATTTATTCTTAAAAAATTTCTCTCTGTTATCATAAATATGTATATGGTGTCTTTTTTGATAATGTTTTTCTTCTAACTGAGCTACTTCAGGGATCAAAACATGATATACATCTGATTGATATTTTCATAATAATGAAAAATGAAATGTGTCATGTACCTGAGATAAACTTGGAGGAGAGTCCACTAGGTAATAAACTGATCAAATCGTCTCCATAATTTCATATGGTTTAATGAATAGTGGGATTATTATTTCCTTTTTACCAAAATGTATAAAACTTTTCACTAGAGATGCATTATGAAAAAAATTATCTCCTACCTTAAAATAAAAGATAATTCTTATAATTATTTTTATTACTTTTAAGCCTAATTTTACCTTTACTCATATTATAATAAATTATATTCACATTATCAACCATTTATTTTAGCAATCAAAAGTTACCCAAAAATGCATTTTTATCATGATTAGATAAAATGGAAAGAGGGAATCCATATAATCTAACTATATTATTCATAAAGTTGATAATGTTTATCCACACACACATTATCTTGAATGGAAATGAAATGATAATATTTAGTTAATCAGTCAAAAGTTACCCAAAATGCATTATTATCATGATATGTATTTGGTAATCCCACCACGAAATCCATTGATATATTCTCCAATTTATTCTAAACTAGAAAATTATTAACCATTCCGTTCAGTAATTGTTGTTTAGATTTAAACTTTTAATAAATAAGATATTTTATTATAAAATCAATAATATATTTCTTCATTCCTTCCAACTATAAATATTCCATAAGGTTTTTATAAAGTTTTATACTTCTTAGATGAATAAAAAAATGAGAGCTGGGAGCCTTACTCAATACTTATTTGTTCATTTGGGGGTCACATTAAACACATAAACGTTTTATAAATCTCAATACACATAATTTTTCATTATTAAATTCATGAAAGTTACTTTTTTTAAAAAATAATAAATTTTCCTATAATTCATAATATTCCTTTTGAGCTTGCCTAATTATATTGAAAAAAAATTATTGTGATGATACCTGAAAAAAATAAAGGGAGATCATATATGAATAATTTCTAATCCAGTATTTATCAAATCATTAACCAAGGTTCATGTTCCAAATGTAACATTATTAATATCCTATTATTTTTTTCTGAATCAAAGAATCAAATACTCTATTTTCTTTACCTAAATGGTAATAACTTACACATTTATAATCATTTATCCATTCCATCCATAATATCTATATGATTTTCAACTTGTTCTGAGTTAATATATACCTCAAAATTTTTTATCAATAAATATTTCACACTATAATCCAAAAAAATTGTGTCCCCAAGTTTTTAAACCTAACACTATAGCCATCAGTTCAAGGACATGTGTGAGACAATTTTTATCCTAATGTTTTAGTTGAAATGAATCATAATAAATAACCTAATAATTCTCCCTTAAAACATGATCCATTTGAATTTCCAAAAAATCTAATAATATCTAAGAGGGGGGGGGGGGGTGAATCAGTTTTTCACTTTTTTTGAGTTTCAAAACATTTAGAAACTAAAACCTTGAAAACTATTAAGATTTATTTTATTATCAATTTTGTGTAAATACTCAAGTATGAAAAAGTAGTAAAGAAATTAATGAATATAAAATTTACAAGGTTCGACCTCAGTGTGAGAACCTATATCCTTTCTATATCCACTCTTGTGGGTCTACGAAAATCCAATATTATGAATAATTGAATAAAACATGTGAAAAATAACATTATAAATCTTCTATATCCCGATAAGAATAATTACACTAACTATAGTCAGTTTACAAAGTTTTCTTATAAAGAAATTAAACCAAACAAAATAATAAATACTTTTTTGAATCTTCTCGACAATTTCTTAGTCCAAATCCTTAGTCTGATTTGGCTAGATCCAATTTTCTCTATCCCATTGGTCTAGATCTAATTCTCTTAATATGATGAGTCTGGATAATATTCTCTCAAAACAATGAGTCTAGATTCAATTTTCTAAATACAATAAGTCTGCTTCCTATTATCTCAATAGGACGAGTATAGATCTAGTTCTCTTATTGTGATGGACTTAATACGATGAATCTATATACTATTCTCTCAATATGATGAACTCAATATGATAAATATAGATCCAATTCTCTCAAAATAGTAGACTCAATATGATGAACCTATTATCAATATGAAAAATAAAATCTCTACTAAAATTCTCATACTGATAAACAATAATTCTATTTTCTAATCCTCTTCATGACATCTCTAGTTGGAAATGAATTCCACTTGATTTCTTCAATGATCCTCCTTTTCTTCTTGTATAAAAATTAACAAATGAATGAATGATCTATGAAAGTATTTATTGGAGTCTAAGAAAAAAAAAGTGGGAAACTCAAAACTTTCCCCAGTTCCTCAAATTTGAAAACACCTAAAATCAATAACATTTAAAAATTGACTTTGTGTTCTTCAATCCTACTTATATTTCTAAAATATTTACACAAAATTGAATTTCAAGATTAACCTATTCAACGAATTATAAAACTTATGGAATTTTATTTTTTAGTGTTATATTAAATAAAACCATTAAGAATATGTTTCTTTCTCAGCTAATTATGAATCTATTTCCTTATTAAATCATTACGAATATATTTCCTTATCAACTCATTACAAATTCTATTTCTTTTGCAGCTCAATATGAATTATATTGATTTATTAGTGATAAATAATTGTGTATCCTTCTGAGTGATTAATAATTTAATTTCCTTATTATATTATTACGAATTATATTTCCTTCTCAGTTATTACAAATTTTATATCCTTCTCCTTGATTAAAAATTATTTATCCTTCTCAGGGATTAAGAATTCTGTATCCTTCTCAATGATCACAAATTTTGTATCCTATCATTTATTATGAATTCTATTTCCTTCTCAAAGATTATGAATTATATATCCTTCTCAACGATTACTGACTCTTTCTCCTTCTCAGTGATTACGAATTCTGTATCCTTATCATCTCATTAGGATTGAATTTCCCATTAATAGGAATTCTTCACTCTATAATTTTTAATTTCTTCAATCCTCTCAAACATTTCTTAAAAAGAATTTATCATGAATGTTTTCAGGATTTGTGAAAACTTCATGATCTTATAATCATCGCCTCACATAGTTTAGAAAGCATGAAAAATTTATAACCCCTAACTTCACAATATTATTGTGTAACTCTTCTACAATAATACAACATCTTCAAATAGAAACATATAACTTTATAAAAAACTCTGAGTACAATGAATAATCATTATAGTGGATATGGATAGTATTATTGAATAAAAAAACATTTTTTACAAAGTGACCAGTTTTCAACAAAACACAAAAACTTCGTTAACAAAATGTATCATAAAGGTTCTTCAATATCACACCTTGGATTTGTTGACATCCCCTATGAGAAACTTTTCCAATTCTCAAATGTTTTTCACTAATAAAATTTTTCAAACATGCCATGTTATTTTACAATTAATAAAACATATCCCTTCTCAAAATAGATTGTATTGACACTGCACTACTAGATAAAGTAATGTTTTTTATTTAATTGCATCCCTTGCTAAGGAGAAAATTTTTCAGCCATGTATTAAAAACTCCCCATTAAATTTATATTTCTCTCAATTGTCCTTTTCCCTACCATAGTTTATGATAACCACAACTTTATATTCATTTGAAAAAGATAAGTAAAAACTTATTACAAAGTAAAATGTTGTTAATTTCTCTTCCCCTATGTAAACATAATCCAAACAAATATTGGGATTAGTTACTTATGAGGTTTAGGAAATCATGGGAGGAGGCTGAACATGAAGTTATATCCTCAATTCCACAAACATTTGCTTAAATATTTATTTTATAAATATATCAAAAATCTAATACTTTATTGAAATTTATTCTGGAAAAATATCCCTAGAAATGTTTTTCTCTTTTATCACATGAAACATTATATTAATGTGTCTTCATCTTGAATATTGGAAAATATTTTTAGAAAGATAAATTTCACTCTGATTATCACAAATAATCTTCAATGGGTTTGAAACTTTTATTTTTGAATATTACACTGAACTTTCATCTATAACATTTGAGGACAAGAATGAGTAGCTAAAACATATTCTACTTCAACCGTTCTCAAAGTTACTAAAATTTGATTCTTACTATTCCAACTCACACTACAATCACCAAAGAAAACATTTCCCCCTGGGGTTGATTTTCTATCATTTAAATCTCCATCCCAATCAGTATCAGTATAACCATGAAACTTCATCTCACTATTTCGTTTGTATAATAACCCATGTGATGTTATTATTTGGACATATCTCAGAATCCTTTTTACTTCCAATATATGTTATTCTTAATAATTAATTTGATACAAGGCACACAAAGTCACAACATAAAAAATACAAGGCCTTGAGGCTGTATGGTAAAGAAGAATTCCTATCGACTTTCTAAAGTCTTTCTCATTCACACTTATTCTGGATTCATATTTACTCATCTGTGTGCTCACTGAAATTGAAGTTGAAACTTATTTGGATTGTGTCATCCCAAACAGAATTTAAAATTTCCAGGAATACTTTTCTTGAGATAATAAAATGTACTTTTAGTTTTGTTGAACTTCTAATTCAAGGAAGAAAGCTATTTCTCCAAACATCTAAATTTCAAAATTCATCTTCACTTCCTCATCAAATGTTTGACCAACATATTCTCTGTTCCAAAAAAATATATCATCCACATAAACAATTAAAATTAGAGTCTTAGAGTCAACATCTTTCACATATATGTTTTTATCATATTTTACATGAAAAAATTTCAACATTCTCAAAAAAAATCATGTTTAGAATACCAAGCACGTGGAGATTGATTCAGTTTGTACCAAGGTATATTCAATTTAAATTTTTTTTACTCATCCTCATAAAGTAGTAACACACAATATTGTTCAATGTAAAATTTTTCCTTAGTCTCAATATTCAAGAAAGATAAATTTACACCCATTAAATAAAATTTATAATTCCAATGAAAACCCACTATAAGAAAAAATTAAATAGTTGTGAGCCATGAAATGAGGGAAAAGGTTTCATAAAAATATATACCTTCCACCATTGCATATAATTAATAAACAAGTCTTTATTTTTTTCTTGAAACTTCACCATGCCCATTAAATTTGTTTTTCTATAAACACACTTTGTTTAAACAAAAAATTTATTTTCTAGATGTGGAACAAGTTCCCATTTTTCATTATTCACAATACGATAAAACTCTTCATTCATAGAATCCACCCATTATTTGTGTAGAATAGCCACTGAAACATATTCCAGTTCAATTTTTGAGATAAGTGAAGTAAGATTTTCTAATGTCAACTTAATTATTTTCTGAACCAGAGATTTTTTAATCACAATAATGTTTCCAGATTTCACATGTTTTTAAAAGTTATGAAATTTCAAGGTTTCTTTCCCAGCTAAAATTTCATCATCACACGATTCTTCTGAATCTTGTTAAGGATTTTTTGAATTACTTTCACTATTTTTGTAATTATCCAGTTGAACCTCCACAATATTTTCAACACCTTTTATTAAGGAACATTGATTTTCAATTACCTTTACATCATACGAGTCCACCATCTTCTGAAAACATTTTTTCCAATATTTGTAACTTCTTAGATTTGGTGAATAATCCATAAAAGTTCATTCCTTATCTTTATCATCAATCTTTCCGAAACCCATTTTTTTATTTTAAGAAAACATGGAATCCCAAAAAATGTCATTTATTTAAAAGAAGGTTTATTGTTATACCAGATTTCATAAGGAGTCATGATAGTTACTAGTATCAATAATTATCTATTTTGAATTTGTATAATAGTAATAATTACTTCTCTCCAAAAGAATTTTGAATGTTTTTATTCTTCTAATATACTTATTTCCATTTCAACCAAACATTTATTATTTCTTTCTATTACTCCATTTTGTTGTGGATTAGAGGGTCACTATATCAATGTTTGATACAATGATTTATCAGATAATTTTCAAAATTATTATTTTTTAATTTGATACTATTATTTATTATCAACTTACTTATGGGAACCCCTATTAATTTCCCAACATATTTTTTGAAGAATTTGAAAATTTCAAAATCCTTTGACTTGTGATTCGTTAACATGATGTTTTCCATCTGAGTGAAATCATCAATAAAAGTGATAAAATATAAATCCTATTTTTTTGGTTAATGTCTCATCAACCCACATAAATTGGAATTAATAAGCTCAAGTGGTATGGTAGATTGAATGCCAACTAATTTGTTACTATTTTGAGTCATCTTTTCTCTTTGAAAAGATACATAATCATATTATTCTCTTCTTTTTTAATTATGGAACATTAAAAACAACATAAAATTTAGACAACATGTTCATAATTTTATATCCAAGGTTCCCACATCTTTGGTTTGACAATTTTTTTTCACCTTCCACACTCAAGTAACAAGATTTGTTGAATTATTTTATTTGGAAGAGATTCCCACCAATTATTTCTCCTTTTTAATAACTTTTATATCTTTCAAATTTTTTATGATATAAAAATATTTTTCTAAAAAAAATTGTTTCCACCATTAAAAATTTTACTTAATCTATGTATGTTATGTTTTATCCCATTAATAAATAAAATTTCCTTATATTTCAACTTTTCCGCTTCAATCTGAGCCGTTATGATTCTTATGATGTTTAGGGAACTATCATTACCAAAGGTAACTACTCCACCATCAAGAATTTAAATATGTTTCCATATTTTTATATCACCTATCATATGTGAAGAAAAAACAATATAAATTATCCATGTTTTGTTCCTTTTTACTTTATTTCAAATCTTTCCCAGCAATAAAATATCTTTCCTCAAATTTCTTCTTTTAAGCTTCCTTTTCTTTTCAATAATAAGAAACTTATTCTGAAATAAGTACTATATATATTTCTACATTATGAACATCCTTATAACATCTTTTGAAAACTTCTTAAAAATATTTAAATTGGTTTTTTGTTAGAATGTCTCTAATATCTTGATAATTGACATTTCAAATTTCTCTATGTTAGGAATGTTACTAATTCTAGTTTCACTATTTCTTCCACTTTGATAAATACTTCTTTTGAGTAGAGATGTGATGTGCAAAAAATTATATTTCTTGTTCCCATAGATTCTATAACACTAGATGTATCCATCAAATCATTAATTTCTCTACAAGAAAGATCTTTATCTATAGATATTTGTTGTGTTTGGAAACATCTTTCTGTTTGAACTTACTCAAGACATGGACCATTTTTATTTTGATTGAGTTATCTAATTTTGTTGATTTGATATGTTTCTCACATCCTTTATACACCTAGTATTTCCAAACAACTTTTTTTATAAAATGAAATGTTAAAAGATTAATATGAAAAATTAACTTTGGTGAGTGTTTATTTCACCTAATTCTCATATTGAGATTTCTCAGCAACTCTATAAGTCTCGTAATTTAATTCTCAATATTTGTTAAAATTTTCATTAATACTCCTCATGGTAGATTCAGACATAAAAAGTTTTAATTAAAACTAATCGACTTCTTCTTCCTTGAATTAAAACATTGTATTTATATCATCAATCATTTTTCATTGTTCAAAAATTATAAGTTTGTAAGTTAAGATCTCAAGAATGTATTTTTACCCTTACTTAATGAAAACTTTTATTCCATCAGAAATTTATTCACAATATTTCTTCATTAATTTACTTTATTTTTTAAGAGTTTTTTATGGAAGCATGTGTTAAGTTCTATTTTGAGGTGATACTCTATATAATATTCTTCACCACCTTCTTCACTCTCTAAGGAATTTTTGTTTTCACAACTTTTGCAACGAAGTTTCTAAAATTTTGTAAAATTTCATCTTTAGATTTTTTGTTTTTGGTTGGAAATAACTCAAGTTTCTTACTCAATATAATTATTTTTTTCCAGAAAAATTCTTATTATATTTGCTGGATGATTTTTTTCTGTTTCAATTTTATTCCACTTTTTTCATCATAGTTTTTTATTAGAATCATCTTGATATTCCCCAAATTTATTCTTAGGAAAATTCATAATAATGTGTCTGATTCCACCACACTCAAAACATTTGATAAAAATTTTACCTTCATATTTTCCTCTTTATATTCAACAGTTTTAGATATAAGAGACATAATGTTATCATTAAATTCATTATATTCATTTTCTTTGAACTCACAAGGTCTAGCTTCTCTAACATCTTGGATGTTTATTTTTTTTTCATAGATTCAAAAGACATTTCATATTTCATCTCATTTTTAAACATTGGTGCTTTCCACATTTCATAATAAACAAAAAAGTTATATAATTTATCAAGTGACAAGTCATCCTTATAATATAAAGAGTAAATTTTTGAATCATACATATTCAGAATGTTTCTTATAAGTTTCTTCAAAATTATAGAATCTTAAAAGAAATCTCTAAATCTACTCATATTGACAAAAAATTAATTTAATATGGTGAAGTAGTAATCAATAATTTTTTCATATTCAGTTATGATGTCATTATAATTAATATGCAAAATTTATAGTTTCTCTTCATTCACTTTAGTATTCCCTTCAAAATTACATTCTTTCTTATCCTGCATAATTTTTGATGTGTTGCGACCTATCAAATTATGATAAATATTCTCCAAAAAGGGAATAAGGATTTAATTTCTAGCCTTTACATCAACTTATATATTTCTCTTATCAGAAACATCATTGAAGTATCTTTCTCAATAATTGGAAATCCAATAGTAGCAGCATCAACAACTTCCAGGACAAGAGATAAGAGATAAGGAATCATAATATTTTTCATCCATAATAAATTTTTCCATCAAATGTAGTTTTTAATCTACTATTGAGTGAATTTATTCATACCATGATAAGGATTCAACAAGGAAACCTCCCTATTATACCAATATAAGTTCTAAAGAATAAAATAACAACTGAGAAGGGGGGTGTGGGGTTGAATCAGCTGTTCACTTTTCATAAGTTTCAAAACTTTTAGAAAATTAACCCCTCCAACTTGTTAAGATTTATTTTCTTATCAACTTTTCATAAATACTCATTCATAAAAAAGTTTGAAATAAAATAAATCACACATGATTTATAAGTTCTAGCCTCATTTTGAGAACCTATATTATTTGCATATCCACTCTCGTAGGTCTATAGAAAACCACTATTATGAAAAAGTGAATAAAACATGTGACAATTACCTTAATACACCTTATAACTCTTGATAGGAAATATTATACTAAATTTTATTATTTTACAAAGTTTTCGTATAAAAAATTGATTCAAAAATAATAATAAAGTCTTTTTTGAATCTGCTATCCAATTGCTCAGTTCAAATCCTCAGTCCGATTTGGATGGATCTGATTTTTGCAATCTGATTAGTTTGGATATTATTCCATCAATATGATGAGTTTGGATTTGATTCTCTCAATTTAATGCATCCAGATATGATTCTATCAATAAGATGAGTCTAGATCTGATTTTCTCAATACAATAAACTTAATGGGATGAATTTAGATCTAATTATATCAATACGATGGGATCAATATGATGAATCTAGATATGATTATCTCATTACGATGGAATTATAACAATGAACCCATTCTCAATATAAAGAACACAAACTTTTGTCAAATGATCAATCCAGTAAATAAGCATTTAGCTGTCAGATCCTCCTCACAAGATCTCTGGCCAAAAATGACTTTAACTTGTTTTCTTTAGTGCTCCGTCTTTTCCAATTGCTATAATAATAAAATAGAAATGAATGATCTGAGAAAGTATTTATAGGAAACTCATAAAATAGAATCATGAAACATTATAACTTTCCCAACTTCCACAAAATTTTAAAATCCAAAAATTTATCGCATTTAAACTTAAACATTGACTTCTTCAATCCTCCTTAGATTTATCTATGTTTTTGGAAAACTTGAATTTCATTTTTTCCTTGTAAAACTATTCATAAAATCCTTGGATTTTTATTTTTGAGTGTTCTTCGTAATCAACTCATTACTAATCTATTTCTTTTTCATTTCATTACAAATATGTTTTCTTCTCATTTAATTATGAATCCATTTCCTTATTATCTCATTAAGAATTGTGTATCCTTCTAATCTCATTATGAATTCAATTTCTTTATAAGTGATTAAAAATTTTGTATCCTTATCAGTGATTACAAATTCTGTTTCCCTCTCAACTCATTATGAGTTCTATTTCCTTATCAGGGATTATAAATTCTTTATCCTTCTTTGGGATTACGATTTTTGTGTCCTTCTTAGTGAT
Source organism: Viscum album (assembly GCA_963277665.1). NCBI lineage: Eukaryota > Viridiplantae > Streptophyta > Magnoliopsida > Santalales > Viscaceae > Viscum > Viscum album. The sequence continues at coordinate 823,860,026 of OY728165.1, forward strand.
TAATTTTTTTTATCATTCTCAGTGATTATGAATTCTATATCCTTCTCAGTGATTAAAAATTATATTACCTTTTGAGTTATTATGAATTCTATATCCATCTCATCTCATTACAATTGAATTTCCCATTATGATGGGAATTTTCACTCTATAATTTTTAATTTCTTCAAACCTATCCACCATTTATTCAAAATAATTTATCATGAATGATTTCAGTATTTTTGATAACTTCGTGATTATAAAATCATCATCTAAATTTGTTTATAAAGTTTGAAAACTTTCTAACTCATGCCTTCACAATCATCTTTCAGAACTCTACAACAAAAACATGATTTTTCAAACATCATAATTTGAATTTCTAAGAAACTATAAGTCCAATGAATCATTATTATGATGGTTATGCGACCCATTCCTAAATAAAAAAAAATTCTTTTTAAAATAGGTTTGTTATAAAAAAATATAAAAACTTTGTTAACATAGTTTATCTCAAAGGTTCTTCACCCTCTTAATGAAGTATCTCTATAGATTAAAAAGTAACCATCTCTCGTTGGAAGGTCCAAAACAAGAGCATTCATTAAAATTCTTTTCAGTTTTTGGAATCATCCATCCCACTCTTTTTCCCATATGAGATTAACAAATTTTCACGTTAACATGGTTAGTGGGATAAATAACCATAATTTTTTTTTCAAAAAACCAATAGAAATATGCCACTAATCCAAGAAAACTTTTAATATGAGTAACATTTTTTCGACCTTGGTAATTTATAAACTAGTTTAGTTTTATAATGATCAATAATATTCCAGTTTTATTTATTATTTTTCTTAAGTAATGAAATATGTAGTAATTTAAATTAATTTTTTCTAAATTTTACATGTAAATTATTTTTGTTCAAGGTTTATGGGAAAATCATTATATTATTTTGTCCCCAAAACTAGTAAAATACAACATTACTTTATAAACAATCACAAAAAAACATTTATGCAAATATTCATGTAAAACTTTATTCATGAGGTCTATGAACAAAAATGAAGAATTTGGTAACCCAAAGGGAATAACTGGAAACTCACAGTTCCCATACCTAGTATGAAACAATATATTAGGGTTTCCACCCAACATTACCCTCCATTGATGGTACCTAGAATAGTGATCAACATTTAAATAATATTGAGCTCCATGGAGTTGATCAAATAAGTCATCAGTATGAGGAAAAAAACATATTCTTAAAAGAGATGTTATTCAATGCTCTATAATCAATACAAATCCTCACAGATTCATATTTTGTTTTAACAAATAAAACATAAGAAACCCAGGGGATATTCTACGAATAATGAAACCATTATCATGTAAATATAATATCTTCTTCCAAAAGTTTCACATGAGTAAGATGTTTTTGAAATTTTCATATCATCATGCATTATGTCAATAGTAAATTCAACTTTCCTATTAGTTATAATACTAGAAAAATCATCAGGAAAACCTTCCATATATTCTTTTTCTACCAGAACATCATGCATCAGATCAGTTCCCTTTTTTATCAACATAATCATGTTAACTTTCATTTAAATTCTTTAAAAATTTATCTCATTCACGATATGTTTTAAAAATTATGAATTCATTCATATATAAAAACTAAAACCCATTTCCTAAAATAAATTATTTTACTCTAAAATATATATTATCATTATAAATTGAAATAGACTCCATAAATGGAATAAAATTAAACTATATAATAGGGAAGATAAAAAGTTTTTCAAGGAATATACTTTCATAGATGATAACATGGAGATATTTGTAAATTCTTGTATCCTTAATACCATCCCTAGTGTTTTACTGAAATTCATGGATTCAGTTATTAAGTTAAAATATTCATTTTCCCAAAACAATTATTATAAATAAATTATTTTTTCCCATGAATCAAATAATACATTAGAATACTCTAAATAAAAATGTAATATACATGTTACCACTTCCTTTGATGGTCCAACATCTTCTGAATTAGTTGAAAAGGATTTCAAAAAATCCTTCTTCCTTATAATCTATATTAGCCCTATAATTCTTTCTCTTCTTAATGAATGCATCCACATAATTACCCATACTATTTAATAGAAAACACCTTACTGGCTACTTATCAAAAATTGTGTTACCACTAACAAGAACATTGTCATGTAAATCCCAAGGAATATTCCAAAACATACTTTATCAGAAGAACTTACTAGATTTCATAAGACTTTTCCTAGGGTTCTTTTTACAACATATTTGAAAAACTATAATCATGATTGTCATACCATCATGATTATTATGTAGATATATTCCCATTTCTTACCAGAAGAACTAATTTTACTTATTTATACCGTTGAAAACATGGTTACAACTATGCTCTAATTCTTTCTTATCAACATAGATAATAATTTTATCATAACATTTTAATTTTAAATTGTCCAAATATATTTGGTAACTTTTAATTAATATGAATTAAAAATAATTAGTTTTACTATAAATATTCTAGATACAATTTGGTGTGTTTCTTGAAAATCAGGAGAATTTTTATTCATACATGGCTATTGAATATTCCTCCTTTGGCCTCAATTTTTTGAATTTATTTTCCATTATAAGTCAAAAAACCATAGGAGAAGACTCCTTGGTGAAAATATTCTTAAACAAATCCCATTCCATGGAATAAAAAGTATACAAATATAAAAAATGATTATTTAACACTATTTTTTTCAATTTGGAGGACTCTTTGTAACCGACATCTGTAAATGTGATATAAAAATAAAGTTTCCTGCCTAGGTTTTATAAAAAACGATGCAAAAAATGGAACTCTTATTAGTTTTATCCATCAGTATATACATAAATTGGTTCCAAATTAAAACTGACGCTAAAACATGTTTTTGGTTTTGTTTTCAATATCAATTTTACTAAAAACTATCACTGAAAAAATTGTTATTTTATTTTAATGATTCTGAAATGATTTCTATAAAAATTGACACCAAAAGTTAATTCTTTAGAAATATTTGAATATTTGAACCCCCTAATAATCAAAATCCTTGTAACAAAAAACCAATATACAAAAATCAAACATCTCATAACATTGACTAAAAATATATAAAAAAATACATAGTTTTATCTAGTTCATCAAAAAGTTATCTACACATGTTTATTATAAAGTATATTTAAAAAATAAGTACACGAAATTTATGACATGATGATTGTTGGTTATTGTTGAATCATTAATTTGATATCATTACATTCAAACACCTATTATAATAATTGATTTATTTGTTTTTTGAACATATTTTCATTAAGAAAACATAATAGTAATCAGAAACATAAGAATAAACACATCTTAAACCCTAATCATACTAAGTAATTAGTTCACAAACAAAGATTAAATATGGTTATGTTTTTATTATGTGTACTAAATGACATCATTGAAAATATACAATAAAGTTGAATGATATAAGATTAAAAAAAGAATACTATGAAAAAATGAAAATAAAATAGTTAATATGACTAACCACATCATAATCAGTAATTACCCTAGTTGGGATAATCTTACAAATTAATCATAGAACATAATAACCATATTAAACATGTCTTTGTTGAAGATGGAACCACAATGGATAAAATTGTAGCCAAATAATAGATTCCAATATATATTAATATATATTTATATATATCAAAATAATATCTATTATAAAAAATAATTACCTTTACTTTGACATATTTTATTTATTTTGGCTTCTGTATTGACAAGTGATATTTGTTAAATTTTTTCCAAGACATACATTTTCCTATATATATACTATGAATACATGTATAAACAAGGATAACTAAACATAATGAGCATATAAAAAAACATACTCATCTAACAAGGTGGAAAATTTTCTACGAATGCCACCTAATAAAGAGAAAAACCAATATAATGTGTTTTCACTTGGGCAGAATACAACTAACATCCAATGCCTCCTATAATACAAAAATATCACATTTAATGACATTATAATGAAAATTATTTCATGATTTTGTTTCTTCTATTACCCATTGAGAATTGGTTTAAACCAAGACCCAATATTTATTATTGATAACATCTCACATATATATACCACTCTATTTTCAGTCGACACATATTTCACATTTGCTGAAATATATTTTGGATCTATGAAACCATAAACACTTGTGCTGTCGATTTGAACAAGTATAATATGTAGATACCTAATTAAAAAAGTATTATAGTTAGTCAATTTGAATATACTTTATTTTTAAAAAATAAAAACTCAAGGTTTAGTTTACTTACATGGAAAATAAGTGAAATAAATTCACAATGTTCTCTTTAAAATTGATGAGATTTGAGACATTTTTTCAGAACATTGTCAATGGATAATCTCTTCTACATATACCAGATGACATCCAAAAATCATAGATGTTACCCTAGGAAGAATAAACCTAAGATAATATTTCTATCACTTTAGAAATATGTGAAGTATCTTTAGTTGTTTTTTCTTGGCACTTTTGTTTCCTTTGTTCCATTTATTTGGATTTCAGATACTCATACATTAAGTTAAATTTCATAAAAAATTAAATTAATTTTCAATCAAATTTAATTAATATTTTAAAAAATAAATACCCTATATAAAATGTGATAAAGAAGTATGGATGTATAAATAAAAAAATTACCCCATACAATTCCTAACTCTGGTAACGTCCATGGTAGGGAGTGGTAGTAGAGCAGTAAGATAAGAAATATCATGTATCAATAATCTAACCAGACCCATTTGACTAAGGTGGAGATGTACAAAATCCTTAAAAAAATTAACGAATAAAAATACTATAATATGTACATCAGGATCTCCTATATAGGACTCATAGTAGAATGTTTGGTCCAAGCAAGGAGGTTGAGGATTTGAGTAGGTAGGTTGAGAAGGCTGGGTGGGATGGGATGGCTATGTAAACTATGACTGGCTTATCATTTGTTTTAACATAGAATGCTTCCTAGCTACTTGAATTTTATCACACATGGACTATTTCATATCTTTTAGCTTAGATTTTAAGGATTTAATTTTTAGTCTCTTGATTATTTACTTATATGAACAAAAAACGTTTCAATTACTAACACCTACCTCATATACTATTATGTGACTGAGGTGTTTTGGCTTTCCTAATGCAGTACCTAGGATGTCCATCCTAACCTCAGGGATAAAATTGACCTATGTTGATTTCTCCTAAAGTTCATCCAGAAATGAAAAATTAAAATGGAATATTATTTTTGGACCTCATCAGAACCACTAGTGGAGTGAACTATTAGTGCTTAAAAATTTTCTTCAATCATTTTTTCTCCAATAAATGATACCCTCTATGTGACAAAGTATGATAGAAAACATTCAGAAAATTCGATTTCATGATGGGATTTCCTATAGGCATATTATATTAAATGTAAACTAATAAGTAATTACATACATTTATAAGAAATTTAACAATAAAATACAATATACTTATCATACCTGAAATGTTTCATCATGTCAGGTGGAAAAAAATTTCTTCGATGTATCTTCATCTAAAATAGATACTTGAGGAACGAGCTTTCATTTTTTCTCTTTACAAACAAATAATTTTTTGCCTACATCATTTTTAAAACCCTCCATCAAACCTCTGAAAAAGTAATGAATCTTTTCTTAACTACTTTTTTTTCTTCAAAATTGAATTTCATGTGTAGTTCCATAACATATATTTTAGTTATTTTAAATATATCATTTTTGGTAAATGATATAAAATAAATAATTAGAGATATTTTACCTTCACAGCCTCCCAATCTTGATATATCACTATCTTGTTGACAAAATTCCAATTAGGTTATAAAATGATTATCCTGTAATAGTTCTTTATGCTAATATAGCTAATAAATTGTGTCACATTTTAGCGAGTTTCATTGTTATTATTATCAAAATCAATATAAAATCGCTTCTCCCCATGATAAAGTGACAGTTTTGGTAAATTTGTAATACCATGATTACCCACTTGAGGATTCAATTTCCAAATACTAAAAATAGAAGACTCCACAACTAAAGTCTCATCAATGGGCCTGCAAATATTATTTTTTAAATTAAAATTTAGATTTCATTAGCTAATTATATTACTAGATATTTAGTAATATAAAAAATGAAAAATACCTCTGTAAATGTTTATATGTCTTTGTATCTGTATCTATCATTGTAATTGCAAAATGTAGAGAAATTATTATGTAACTGAATATTATTAAAAATGTAAGTATTTAGAAAACATGAGAATGAAAACATGTAAGTAAGAAAATTGGTACACATTTTTATGTTTTTTGAAAAATAATAATGGTATGATTCTTGACCAACAAAATGTGCAAGGTGAACTATTAAATATAAAAATTACTTCTAAAAAGACATAAAAATTTATAAATTATAATATCATTGTTTGAAAAGGTGTTCTCATATGCATAAATTAGACAAAAATATAATAATATACACAAGGTGTTTTAATGAAAAAATGTTTAACCATAACCATGGAATATCAAAATTTAACACAAAAAATCAAATAAATAATAAAGTATATTTAATTAAATATCCATTAGTTATTAAAAAATACAATTTTTACACATGTAAATTTGAAAAAAGAAATATAAAGTAAGTAATTAATAGATTAACTAGGAGAGTAATTTAGTATTTTACCATATCCCTATAGTGTGATAATTTTTTATTGCATGCACTATGTTTGCGTTATAGTCATTGTTATCCCAAAATAGTGTAATAGATGAAGAAGACTCATATAATCAATAATATCATCATCTTACTTATCATCCAAAAGGATTATTTTCCCTTAAAAAACAATGTTCCATTTGGTCATTCTATGGATCGATGACATAAAATATTAGTTGAATTTACATAGTTGTTACATAAGTTAGATGTTTCATGTATCAAAAGTATTTAAGATTTTATTTATTTAATGGGTGATAAATATGGAGTCATTACATGTTGTGGAAATTTTATTTTTGAATGATGACACCATATATAATTTTTTATTTCATTATATCATAAAGATCATTTGATAATTTCAACAAATATTTTTTTTACAAAATAAACAAAATTTATGATGAACTTTATAAATCGAAATAAACTGCAAAATAATTATTGAAACTAATCAAAAACATAATTAAATGATAAAATAATTTATCTTCAATATTAACAAAAACTTACAAAATTTAGAGTTCAATATGGTAAATAGCCCCTATCAAAACATCACTCTCTTTAATGCGTTGAAAGAATAAACATTGCAAGATCTATACAAAAATTATTGTAAGAAAATAATAAAAATGAAAAAATTAAATCAAACCACAGTTGAATGTAGGATGGAAATAGATTTTTGAGGAAAAAATAATTCAGTGGAATATGAAACAATGGTAGAGGATGAATAATGGACACCATAGATCATGAAAATCGAATAAAATCAACAACAATGGGCATTGGGGATCACCATATCTCCTTCAAAGTTGTCGAGAGTTGTTATAGATGTTTTTAGATCCAAAAAAATTATGGTTTCTTAGAAATAAATAATTTTAAAGCTTTTTAAGAATAATTTATTAAATAACTGATGTCGAAGAGTTTGAGAAAAAAACTTTTAGCATCCTTTTTTTGTGAAAACCGATGCCATAAACAGATTCAACAATGGTTTTTGGCATCGGTATTTAGTAAAGCCGACACCAAAAATCCCTTACACATACTTGTTTTACATCAGTTTATAAAAACACAAGTTTATTTCTTGGATGTTAAAGATAGTGTTTCCTTTAATGTTACTTTATTTAGTATTGTAAAACATTAACCACAATTGATTGGATTCTCCTTTAAAATAGAAAATAAAAATTGTTACCTTTAAATTATCTGAACAACCCATGACATGAAATATATTTTCATATATTTAATCCATCCATTAGTGACCTCTAGGTATGAATATACATTGAATACTAAAGGGTGATGCCTTATAAAATTATCCACTATCAACATATTCCTCTATGATATATAAAATTATTCTCTTTCAGGGATTCCACCACCATTTATAGCCTGCATCAACTGAGCCATCACAATGAAAAACTACTATGTTCAAATTCCAACCATTATATGCTACAAATTTGAAGGAAAATATCCTCTTGGTTCCTTCTTACATCTACTTCCCAGTTTACTCAATGTGAAACCATTCTGTAAAAATAATGTTTAGATGAAACAATATAGTAATATTCAAATTCTATACCATGATAGCCATAAATTAGAATCAATAATGGGAAATTACTTACATTATGATAACCTCTAAAATTGAATAAACATTCACCCAGATTACAACTATTATGTGCCAACCTTAAACAATTCCAAAATTGAATTTTTAAATGATAATTTATTTTATTTAATTCCTAAAGAACTTTTTGGTTAGAGTTATAGAGAATTAGTTTATCTACATTTAATAATAAAATATTACATCACAATGTTGACACCTACACTACTTATCCATTTTATCCATAATAAAAAACATTTTTTGTTTAAAAAATTTTATGTTCATGACATATCTTATCAATTTTCATCTTAACCAAATACTTGTCCCAACTTATCCTTCAAACCATGTGAAAAACATTGTAAAATGTATGATGAGTAGAAAAATCTTAGTTTGGGACGTATAAAGAGAATAAAAGGAAACTATTAGTGCTTTAATACTCATTATATATATATTTTAATATTTTTTCATAAAAATGAAGATCAAATAGTTTTTTTCTTACCTATGAAATCAAATTCACTGCCTAATGATTTTCCTAATACATTTCATAAGACACGTTGATGTGAAAAATGAAAATCCTAAAGGATTCTTTACAGTCATGAAAAATTCAATTATTTTTTTAACAATGTTATACATTTCACTATTAAAAAGTTGTAGAATGTTTCCTTTAAACCTGACCTCAATATCTTACCTTGTGAAATAAAAATATTTCCATGAAAACCCATAACATGCATAGATAATCATGTAGGTTAATTGTGACATCATTTTCATATACCTCATATAATCAATATTATTAGTGGAATAAACTTCGTGGTAAATTATCATAATCTCTTAAGAGAAATCTACAACCGATTAACTCTATCAATTTACCCAATGCATTGGAGAGCTATATTGGGATCACCCATTATATAAGTTATATCAAGGCCGAAAAATAATAAAAAATAATGACCATGCACCACAACATGATCACGAAACATTAAATATTTCATTTCCATCATCACACTCATAAACATATACATTTCACACATAAGGAAAACATTTTTATATTTCAAAATATACATTTCATTTATAATCCTTTTTGAAAATATCTTTAAAAAATGAAATAAGGGTTTCAAGTTGAATAAATACTAGAGGATTATAAAGTAAAAAAAATAAAATTATGTTAGTGGTCATGGAAAAAACAATTGAAATTATATACATTAAAATGGAACATTCTTTTTTTCCTTTGATACAAAATGTTTCATATAAAATATAAAAAAATATTCCCTTTGAAAACCTTTGAAAAAAACTCAAAAAAGATATAAAAAATAATTTATAATTAATTTATGTATGTATATACATTCATAAAATAATTTCAATAATATCTATATGGAAGAAAATTATTTAGAAAATAAATCATTAAAATATTTGGAATGAATTTTTTAAGGTAAAGTGTCTCTTACATTGAGTCTGGATTGTTATATATATTATTTATCTACTATATAATAAAATTTTAGAAATTATTTACATTATTGAGAACATTTTATATCATTAATTACTTATAATTAAATCATTTATATTATTTTTAATGGGATTTTTAATTACTAAATTGGTTAAGTTAATGTCGGATGTTTTAGATTGTTTGGTTCATAATTTCAAAATGACTCTGATATGTTGAAAATGGTCAAAGAGGAAATTATTTTATTTCATCTAGATTAATAATAAAAAAAATAATTATAATTTTTTATACACTAATTATACTTTTAATACCATATATTCATGATAGTTATGAAAAAATAATTACGTTACAATCATGTAGATGGTAGGTCATATGTACGCAAGAGTAACATATCCATTTTTTAATGAAAATGAAGGAAAAATGGTAAGTATAATTTTATCTTTATAAAGTGAATATTATATCATAAATATCCTATTATATCTTTAAATTTACTTATATATACCATCAATGTGAGGTGATGATGATATAAATAACATCACCTCATGGAGGTAGTAATCTACACTTACACATAAACATTATTATCATTTTTCAATTTATTTAATGTAACAAAAAAGACGATATATTATTTTTAAATAATAAAAATTATTACTGGAATATAATATATATTCTTTAAATACATCACTATAACTATATGTGAAGGTTAGTGAAAGAAAATGAATTACATCTATTTGCAAAGCTGTATTCTTTACACCCAAACAATGGTTTCATTTTCCATTAGAAGAATAAGAAGATGGATTAAACATAGTACATAAAAATTATAACATATAAGTATATGAGATATATTGATGTTATTATATAAAAATTTCTATAAGGGTTTTTAAGGAGGTCGAATCAGAAATAAAAGTAAAACATTTAGTTAAAAGATACACCTCTTCTTTAGAAAACCTCTTTTGATTTACACATTATTACATATAAGGACGGTATTAATCCAAACATAAGACCTATAGAGAGTGAGGAGGTATTTTATAAAGGTATTTGGGTATTTATTTTAGGATCCAATTGGACCTTGAAGTGTGGAGATGAGAAGAGAGAGAAGGCCTTTTATAAGTTAAGGATATTACACCCCTAGAATTTTTCAAAAGGTTAAAATATATTATGTTGTTACTCGATCCAAATGGTTAAAAATGGAACATGTTTTAATTTAAGATTATATAGATTATATATATTTCTATGAAATTGTATTTATACAAATTTTTAGGTTATTTTTAATATTATCAATATAGATTAACCCACAACGAACATGTTTTAACCTTAACTATTGTAATATATTTTTACCATTTTTACTATTAATTGTAACAGAAATTGAATTTGAACTTATTACATAATAATAATTATGATGATTAAAAATATTTAATCCATTTTATCAAATTAAATTCATATATGTTTCAGAATTTAATTTAAAATTAACCCTACAAAACAAGACTCAAATCTGTTTTCCCAAAAAAAGTCATATTAAATATAATATTTTTTTAAGAAATAAAATATGAAATTTATTTGAGAAACATAATAATATTGTTAATAATTTAAATAATCTATTGTATCTTTGAAATTTTTTTAAGAGTAAATGGAACTTTTAAAATGCTTGAAATAAAAATAAAGTTTTCTATAAAAATCACTATTTTTTCATTATTAATTCAAAAAATCAAACCTTTTAGTTTGTTATCAAAAATTAAAGCTAAGATAATTTTGGCATGATTATTTAAAAAATTAAACCCTTTTTATGAAATTAAAATTCTCAAATATATAAATTATATTTATAAATAATAATATATATTTCATGAACACCAATTTTTGTTAGAAATAAATCTTTTTATGGAAAAATAGCCTAATATTATTACAATGAATAAAAGTCTATAAAATCTAATTGATTATTATTATTAAGACATGAAAATGATTTATTTTAAAATTAAATAGTTTTTCAAATATAAAATGTGGATGAGTTTTGGGAAGTGATTTGGGATGATCTTTGTTGAACCCCATGGATCATGAAGTGTGAGGAAGAGAGGAGTGGTGGTGTATAGGTTCTAGGTGCAACAAAAGAGTGCGATGGGTCATTCCCAACATCAATTTTTTCCATAAAAGATGATCAATCAGAGATTTACATAATGATAAACACCATGATCTACAAAATTAAATCATAAAATATAGACTAGGGATAGAATGCCAGAACCAACGATAAGATCATCACATATTATTTATTATAAATTTTATTAATTAAAGATTTACCTTTTTGGAATTATTTCTTCATTCATGAAACTCAAAATAGATCTACACTTTACGATCATTGAATTATAGGAATGAATGCATATTTTCTCTAGTGGTGATCCACACATGTTCCAAAAATCTCCAAACGTCGTCATAGGTATCACCGTATTTCATCACATCATATCCTATTTCTTTTATCACCCACCATTGATCACATTGTGAATCAATTCCAAAGAGTTCTTCTAGTTTTCTGTTTAATTGAGAGTGTGAGGTGAAGGGAGATCACACTATAGTCTTGGGAGTGTTCATGGAGAATGGAGCTATCTATGTATTGAAAGGATTCTCTAAATCCATTATACAAAACCAAAACAAATGAATTAAGTTTTAGAGAAATTATATAATTGGGTTTTTATATCACTAGGGTTAAAATAAAAGAATTGATCTAGTAACCTTTTTTATTAATTTAATCACTACGGAACCCCATATCAAATAATAATAATATTATTATTATTTTCAACATGCACTTAACTTGTTTATTAAATTAAATATTTTTTAATCAAATAATTTTAAATATTTATTATTTCTTACACGACCATTAAAATTGGTCCACCATTTCCCCACAATATTTATCAGACCTTGAATAATGACTATTTATTTATTAAATTAATATAACTTCATTATTTTACTACAAATAATAAATACTATATTCACTAAATTGATAACAAACATTTATTAAATATTCTGATCACATTATATTTTGTGGTATAACTGGTGATAGAATAAATAAAATCAAGAAAACATGAATAATAATTAAACCACATGTGGGAATAATATTTATTCAACTTTTTCAAATAATAAATAATAATAATACTATTTAACTAAAATTTTGGATACACTTAGTTTGTGACCCTCTAGGCCTCCTTCTTAGTAGAATTAGGAAAAATAGTCTAAAGTTCATGGATAACATCTTGAAACACACCAATAAACCCATAGAAAAAGAAGTTAATGCCTCAATGACATAATACCTCAAACATATTATTACTATTTAATATAATCCATTTATCATGATATCTCTAATAAAGTATGTTTCATGTTGGTGCCATCAACTTATATTCTCAATGTCTCTTTCTTTGATTTCTTGGATATTAAATTTGATTATAGAAAACAATGATCATAGATTTATTTAGGAGAAATCATTTATATAAAAGGTCCTAAAATATTAAATTTCATTAAATAATATAAGAGAAAAATTCTTTCTTTCATTATTAATTAATGAAATATTACTCATGATGCCTCTAACACCTAACTCACCGTGCAAATTTGTCATCCCAATTTTCAATAATACATTGAATTACGTGAATCATAATGCTTGATAAAAAATATCTTAAAGTCTATGGAATAATACACACGTTTTAATATAGGAACATACAATTCGATATATAATTGTCTATTTCCTACAAGAAGGTCTCATTATCATAATATCCTTTTAGATATTACCATGAGAGTACACCATGAGAATGTGCCCCAATAGTTTTATGAGTCTCCACCCCTGATGGACTATATCATTTGTTTCCCAAAAATGATATCGTATGTCTATAGAATATATATTTAATAATAGCATTGTAGCACTTCTAGGTTCTCATAATTAGTGAGGAACTTATATGACCTTTTAGTGTGATAACTACTATTGGGACATTATCACCTACTATGTTATAAAGAAGAAAAATCGTGATGTTATAAGAAAGTTTTTAGTACTAAAAAATATGGATACATGTTATCATAAATTACACAGAAGTTGGTTCTAGGTCACCATCTCCAACAGACTCCCACTTTTACTAGAGTAAAATTCTAACAACCTTCAGTCTTCTAGCTCTCACATGATACTCATGCTTGTACTAAGATATGCCTTTAATCAAGTGTTCCACCACTATTTTTCATGGGTAATTTTATTACTACAAATTCAACCCTAGGACAAAAATACCTCCAGAGGTAATGCTTTTAGATTATTTTCTTTATCCATTGCTCTGACCATGGATCTTTTGAAATAGCCATAACTAAATTATTATCATGATACAATGTGATTGAGTCTTTTCTACCAAGTACCATATCAAGATCTTGAAAAAAGTTTGAAATGAAAATGGATTCCTTGGATGCATCAGAATCTTCTATATATCCAGACTCTATGGTGAAATCAATGAAAACTAGCTTCTTTGAACTCTTCCAGCTCATAGATCCTCCATTGGGATATAAAATATATCCTGACAACAACTTCATATCATTCTAGTATGTCTGAAAACTAGCATTAGTAAAACTCTTGATGACCATATATTCGTCTCCTCTATACACCAGGAATATGTCCTTAATTCTTATCAAATATTTAAGGATATCCTTAACATCATGTCGATAATGTTCTCTTAGATTTACTTGATTTCAACCAACCATGATAAGTGCATAGATAATATCATGTATAGTACATAACATGGAATACCTGATTGATCCTATAGTAAAAGTTTATGGGATCTTACTTGTTCTCTCTTTCCCATGTTGTGTTTGAGGACACATTTTCTTAGAATGATGTAAACCATGGGACACTGGAACCAATTCCTTCTATGATTTTTCCACACTAAACACTTTACTATATAGTCGACATATGTCCTTTAACTTAGTCTAAGATGCTTCTTGGATCTATAAATAATGATCTTTATCTCTACAATATAGGATTATTCACTTAATTCCTTCATGGAGATACATTTTTTAACCTATCATTAAAATATTTAAAGACTGGTATATCATTTCCAATAAGTAATTAGTCATCAAAATATACTGTTAGGTTAACAGCTATATTCCCACTAATCCTTTTATAATCACATGAATCACATTCATTCTTAATGAAAATAAATTATTTTATGGATTCATCAAATCTGATGGTCCATGACCTTGATACTTTCTTCAATCCATAAATAGATCTCTGTAAATTTAAAATCCATTTTGAATTACCTAGAGTAAAAAAACCTTCTATTTGTGTTATATAGACATCCTATTGAAGGTTCCCATTAAGGAATGCTCTTTTGAAATCCATCTTCCAAATATCATAGTCATGGTAAGAAACTATATTAAGTATAATTCTAATGGAATTAAACATAAAAACAAGTGAAAAGGTTTCATCATAGTTAATTCATTGATGTTTCTTAAACCCTTTAGCCACTAGAATTTCGTTATAGGTATTTAATTTTACTTTCATGTCCAGTTTCTTCTTGAATACCCATTTGCATCCAATGGGCCTTAAATCAACTTTCACATCGACTAGAACCCAAACATGGTTTTGATATATGAAATGGATTTCAGAATTCATGTATTCTTGCCATCTTGCCACTTCGGAGCTCTCTACTTTCTCCTCGTAGGAGAGAGGCTTACCTTGTCAAGAAATAATGATTCACCATATTTGATGAATAGAAAACCATATCTCTCTTATTCTATTAGATCTATTATGATCCTATATAGTACATGTGTTTCAGGAACTAATATTCTATAGGGACCTATGGGATCTGTTCCTATACAAATTATTGGGATACCCAGTAAAGATATAATTTGGGCCTTAGGGTGCTAGTTTGTTTCCCAAGAATGGATTAACAAATTCCGCGCAACCCCATACACGTGTATACAAAAAAACATGTTTTTTCTACTTTATAATTCGAAGGGAATTCCATTTTTCAAATTAGTAGATATTTAGTTTAATGTGTATCCTACATTTTGTAATGCATATCCCTTTATGGATAATATAATATCATCATGACTCATCATCGACTTTACCATGTCTAACATAGTACAATTCCTTCTTTCACAAAAACCATTCCACTTTGGTGTTTAAGGTAATGTTAGTTGAGATATAATCTCAAACTCCCATAGAAATTCGATGAAATCCTGGTTAATATGTTTACCACCTTGATCCGATCAAAGCTTCTTTATCATCTTTCCAAGTTGATTGTCTTATTTATTCTTAAATTCATGGAATTTCTAAAAGGACTCAGGATTATAACTCATCAAGTAGACATGTCCATATTTATTTCAGAAATTAGAGAAATTTATAAAGTAATAATATACACCACAATCTTATATAATAAATGGTCCACACACATTAGTGTGTTCTAATTCTAGAATCGCAGTGGCCTTTTCCCACTATCCACTAAATAGTGGTTTGATCATTTTTCCTTTTAAACAAGAATGATATCTTTTAGGTTGTTTTAGTTTAGAAGAGTCTAAATAACCCTCTAGATACAGCTTTGTCAAGAACATCTCATTTACCTGACAAAAAATCTAATGACATAGATGGGTTCTATATGTGTCATGTGAACATGATTCATTATCAATTTATAACACACAGTTTTCTTAATTTATTACATAAAGACCATTATTTAAATGTTCTATACCATAAAATATATGGTCCCTATAACAAAACAAATTTTATTTACAAAGTTGAAAATAAACGTATTTGAATCTAGGAATGATACCAAAATTATGTTATTGGTTACTATCAATACATAATAACAATTTTTTAAAACAATGATAATTCATTTTTTAAATGAAAGTTTTTTGTTATAAATGGCTAGGTCAGCTATCCTCACACCATTAGTAGCTCTCAAATCCACCCCTCCTCTCACAATATTTCAAAATATACTTTCTTCCTATATTTAGATATAGAAGTGAACACCAAAAGATATATTTAATAACCAATGTGTAGATATTGAAAGAATACACTTTATAATTAATGCACCTTTAGCTTCTCCTTGCCTCTGGGTACAGTTCCTCTTCCCATGGACAAAATTTCCAGATGAAAAACATATTAACTCATATTCCTTTCATAGCCTTTGTAACTTCATCTTCATGAAAGGAAAATTATCAGGAGATTTAGAATTATTATGAGTCTTGGACCCCTTTTCCTTGTTCTTCTTTTTCTTTTTCACTATAAGGATCATGGGTTTATAATTACCCATGTTCTTATCCACTTGGAGAATCAAGGTAAGAAGTTACAAATTACTGTTATCATTATTACTCATATTGTAATTAATAATAAAACTAGAGAAGGTATTGGGTAGTGGTGAAAGTATGAGATATATACGCAACTGATTTAGATATTTAATCCCCAAGATCTCTCAGTTTTCAATATAGATAATTATATCGACTATATGTGTACCAACTGGTATAAACTCTCTAAGATTAGTTTTAAACAAATCATTAATGATCTCATACCTCTCTTGTCTCACCTTATCTTGATAGATATCCTAAAGGTGAGACATCATGCTATATGCATACATGTCCTCATGTTTTTTCAAAATATCATTAGACATAGATGGTAGTATGAAACACTAAACATCTGTAGTATCATTCAGCTATTTCTCATAGACGAATAGCTATTCATCACTTTCTTTATTACTAGGAACATTAGGAACAGGTTCTTCCAATACATACAATTTCCTTTAATGGTGAAGGATAGAGTGTAAGTGCCTTTTACACTCTTGGATATATTTTTTGGTGAGAAGGTTATTCTTCTCAAGTATGGATCACAAAAATATGTTTGAAGTAATTTTAATTACTTTTCTACAAATAAAATGATCACAATTTTTGTACTCTATTTGATAAAATGTTTACTAATAAATAAATAAATAATATATTTATTAATCTCCCATTATTTTATTGAAACCAAATAGCCCTCACCATTGGATTTCAAAAATCTTATTTCCTTGAAATTATAGTTTCAAGTATCCATACTCCCCTTCTATTCAACCTAACTTTTTTTGGGTAAAGAAACTTGAATGGTTTTAAGTAGGAATTCCAAATGTCTACAACGTTAATTCACCATTCCCTGATCTGTTGAGTGCACCCCCAATCATGAAATCCTTAAATTGGATTTTTTAATCCTTTCCTCTCAGTTACATAAAGTCATGATTTGGTAATAAAACCTTGATGGGAACTAAGTTAAGTTAACTCCAAACATCATGTTAGAATTCCCCAATAATTGAAAGCACCCCAACATTGGCTGATCAAGTTATTTGAACTATAGTTTGATTTTAACTGAAGTAGTGGAAGGATACACCGAATTAATATTTATTATTGAGGGACTTTATTATTTTATACACAAATTTCCAGTTATTCTCTTTATCAAATTCTTGTTAATATTAAGTGGATTTACTTAAGTGATTGACTTTGTATTAGATAATATTTACACATAAGCTAATTTATTTCAGTTATACCTTGCATGATCATTTATTTCATTAAATCATGTTATTAAAAAACAACATATAAAATTAAATAACCATGTTACCTGATATAAATAAAATACTAAAGTGGTATTATAATGAGATTAAACTAATGGTAATATTATCTAGATGTTGATAAAAAACCATTGACCTTGGGGAAAAACACCTTGAACCAATTAAGTTTTGTTTATCAACATTCCACCTATCCCCCTATGTACCTATCTTGGATTTGTTTCATCTCCACTATAAACTTAAATTTCCTCCACCAGATTGGGAGTTGCATCCTTTACATATTCTATTAATCAAATGAAGGTGAAGGGAAAATGGTTTACATAGAAGAAACCATGAGAATACATGCCCTTACCTAATAAGAGGAGATAAGACATGCATGACTACAATTTAATTTAATTATAAATTAAATGAAACTAATCATATTCAAAGGTCTGATCTATGCTCTTGATCATCCATGGGCATGAAATAAATTACACATCTAATAAAACTAGAATTCAATTACTAATCATTATTATTTAAGATAAATCACACTCAAATAAATTAATTATCATCTTTAATTGACCAATTCTTTTATCTCAATTCCCATTCAAATTTCCTTGAGATTATCATCCATCATAATTTTGAAAAAAATTTAAAAATATATTTAAAATTAACAATATACATAAATTTACCCTAGAGGAAACATGTTGAATACTCATATTAACCCACCCAACATGTATTATACTCCTATATTGTTTAGTTTTATGATATATGTCATACACAAATTATCACACACATTCATGCCATGTAGTATCAAATTAATGATTACATGAATTGCATGATTTTTTGGTCACATGTTATGATTCAATGCACGTAGACTAACAAATGTAATATGAATCATAAATGATATGCAGATCAGAATATTATGTACATTTTAATTAAAAATTTTTATATATAAAAATATTATAACTCATCACATGGAGTGTCCTATGAACTTAATGACCACAAACAAGAACATTTCGACACATGTTATATTATAAAATAAATAAATTTTAAATCCATGTAATTTAGTAAAATTGCATGACATATACATGAAAGGTACATGATGTGCATGTCTCTCACTATACATATGATCTAAATTCCTAGGGACCTGGTGTGTAAATTGTACCTCATAAAAAAACTAGATTACACAATGTTTACACTGGGATACACGATGTGTGGTGTCCGAATTACATGATCACCAATTAGGTAGGTCGTGCATAGTAATACTTGGCCCGCTATTGACTCAAAAGGACTATATATTGTGTATGTGGGCTACATGGCATGTACTTTAGCTTACTGCGCACCACTCTGTCCAGATCTACATGTGATGTAAGTATTAAATTCACCTTGTGTTACAAATTCAGATGGTTTGAATTAATTTCAAAATTAATTCCTGAGGAATTTTACACAAGTACATGGTGTGTAACTCTATTTACAATGTAAGTACTCATATGTTATCTGGATAGAATCCTTGACACCTTCAAATGAGATATTTAATTTTCTTTTTTTCATAAATTTAATAGTATTGATTAAAACTATTAGAAACCAAGGAGGAAGAAGAAAATATCACAATTTCGATTAAAAGAAACTTTAAAATTTAATTTAAAACTAAATAAAAAATGTGTAAGTCATTCAAAAATATTTACATAATTATAAATAATTATGTGGCCCCTTTGATATCACTTTTAGGTTTTGTACGTAGTGGAAGAATGTGATGGGTCATTACCAACATTGTTTTCTTCCATGATGGTTGATAAATCTGAGATTTACACAATGATAAGCATTGTGATCTTAGAAATTGTTTCAAAGAATTTAGATAAGGTATAGAACAACAGAATCATTGAGAGAATCATCACATATTATTTACAATAAATTTTATTAATTAAAGAAGTACCTTATTGAAATTCTCTCTTCATTGATGAATTTGAAAAAAGATCTGTGTTGTACTATCATTGCATTGTAATAATAATAGAAGATCACCTATAGTGGTAATCCACATGTGCTCTAAAAATATACAAATATCGTTATAGGTATCTCTGTGTGCTAGCACGGCAGATCCCATTGCTTTCATCATCCATATTTGATCACCTTTAGAACCATATCCGAATAATTATTTTGGATATCTCTTGATTTGAGAGTGGGAGGCGGAGGAAGATCTCACTCCATTCTTTAGCGATTTATTGGAGAAGGGAACTCTCTATGTATTGATAATATTATACAAATTTGTTGTGCACAACCAAAATAAAGGAATTGGCTCTGAGATAATATAGTATCATTTGGTTTATATATTACCAGGGTTAAAATAAAATAATCACAAAAGTGAGATTTATTATTTATTAAATCTATGCGGAACCCCATGTCAAATAATAATAATAATAATAATAATATTTCTCAACATACTATTATCTTGTGAATTAAATTAAATTATATTTAGTCAAATGATATTCAATATTTATTATTTCTCCCCAGACCATTATTCTTGTTCCGCTATTTATCTAAAATATTAATCGGGACTTTAATAATGAATATCTATTTATAAAATACATATAAATGCATTATTTTACAAAAACACATATAAATATTATATTCACTAAATAGATAATAAATATTTATTGAATATTTTTCTCACATTATATTCTCTAGAATATGAAGTGACAGAATAAATGAGATCAAGAAAAAATGAATAATTATTAATCCACATAAAAGAATAATATTTATTCAACTTGTTAAATAATAAATAATATTATTATTATTTAATAGAGATTCTTGATAAACTTAGTGGCACGTCTCGTTCACATAATATGCTACTGAATATTACCAAGGGCGCAGACCATGATAAGGTTCATCAAAGTCCTATTAGTCTCCAAACATGATAGTTTATATCAATTGTTTCCCTAAAATTATATCATCCACTAATAAAGATATTTTTAAGAATAGTGTCATAACACTTCCCGTTTTCCATCATAGTAGTTAATTTCTGTGACCGTTTATTGTGACGACTCCTATTGGGACATTATCACATGCTATTTTATGTAGATGAAAAAAAATAATATGACAAGAAGTATATTAATATTAAAAACTATGAATTCATGTTTTTATAAAGTACATATTGGTTGGTCAAAAGGCACCGACTCCAACATATTTCCCTTATATTAGAAATGAGGAGATCCCTTGGAATTACTTAATGTATTAGATTTGTATAAATTAATTTTCATTGTCATATTTCACCAAATTCATATATTTTGAATTTATGGTCAATAAAAGATGAAATATTCTTATGAAATAAAATTTTAAAAACTTTAGGTAATGTTTTAGACATCATCTCTTAGTTTTAACCACCCATTAACCCTTTTAATGATTGTTGTGATAATAGTGTTTTTCCCTTTAGGGCTCAAAAAAGTTACAATAAATGGAAAAGTGTCACATAAGTAGACAAAGGTTCATATTATTTGCCGTGTCCCAGTCAATTAGAAAAAAATAAAATATTTTTATGTATTTTAAATCATTTAATAAGATTTTATTAACAAAAAATATCATTAGTCAATTTTCAGTAGTATTCCTATAATTGATTTTGAAATAAATAAAAAGATAGTAATTTAGTTAGAATATAAAATTTTAATTGATAAATAATTTGTTTTATTTATTAATATTTTCAGAACACCAAAAATCATTCAAAAAATATTACATTAATAATTTTTAAAATACTTTACTTTATTTTTATATGACTTGCACTTGCATTGTAACAACGTTATATAAGAATTGATGATAATTATTTCAAAAACAAAATTTAAAATAAATTACCATCATAGAAATGATTTATTATTATTTAAAATAAACATTTAGAACCATTCCTGATATGTTTTTTCCCTTGTAAAAAAATATTATAGTTATTGAAATCATGTAATTAATGTTTTGGAATTATTATTTACTCAAAATTATATAAAGGTCTCTATTAAGGGAAAATGGTACTAAAATATCATATTTGAAATTTTTTTATGAAGTTGGTAGAAATAAATTCATATTATAGATTAAAGGAAAGTGTGAGGGTGATTATAATGCCTTTTTTTACATTAGTTTTGACCCTTGTTAACCCAATTTACCCTTTACTATAATGATAACTATTAATCATTGTTACTATTCATTTTGAATAATAAAAAACTTTCATTTTTTTAAAAATTTTGGAAATTATTATAAAAAATATGGAATCCATTTTTTCAAATTTAGTTTCTATAAGTGGTAGATATTAATTTTAATATAAACTTTCAAAATGTGATGAAAAATAGTTTTTATGAAAATTGCATTACTAAACTTAAAACTATTTTTATAAAAAATATATTTTATTGTAAATTATAATTACATTAATTGGGTTATATTTAATAAAACATTACATAAAAAATTTTATCTAATTCAAAAACAATGGAGTTTTTATTACATGAAAAGAAAAGGCACGTTTCTTTCAAATCACAATTTTTCACTATTCTTTGAAAAATCAATCATTTCAGAACATTACCAAAATCTGACCCTAATATAATTCTAATATCTTGATTTCAAAAAATTATATCCTTTTTATCAAATTTTTTTTCTAAAAGTGTTTTAAATTAATTATAATATTCTCTTATAAAAAGTAATAAAAACTATTTTCAAATAAAACATAATTTTTTAAACATAAATTAACATTACTAAAAATTGATTTCTTATTTATAAATAATTGATAAATAAAATTGTATTGAGTAAAAATATTATATATGTATATATATATATCATAATTCATTTATTCCTATTAATTTTCACCAATTCAATGGCTATATTACAATGATCTTGTTTAAAAAATGTTAATTTGTGGCTGTTAAAGCTCAATGTTGCGTGTTATGTATGATATCAAACATAGTCTTATTTTAAAATCGATGTGAAATAAATTATCTCCTTAAATAAATTAAATCATTAGTTTTAGTCATTGGTCTTGGTAAATCAAGGGATTTAATATTTGGAAAATCATTTATGAAAAAACATACAATATAAAATCGGTCAAAAAAAATTATTTTAAAAATATGGAAGGGAAATATACAGTTCATATGGAATTACACATAAATAGGTTTACAAATAAGAGATAATTAGTAGTAACTGAAAGTATTTACATGTAGGATAAAATTAATGTTGAAAATATTATAGGGAGTGATATATAATGTGATGAAAAGATAATTAATGGCCACAAAATGAAGAATGAATAAGAGATAAAGAAGTCCAAAAACTCATCATAAATGGTTACATAAAATATAAAATTTTTAATTTAAAAGTGATTATTTTATTATAATGACTTATAATATTTTAAAATATAGTTACATTATTTTATTCATATTCATAAATAAAATTTAATCCTTAAGTTGTGTGATTTAAAAATTTCCCACCCCTATCTCATCCCATATTCCAAGCGATGGGTATCCATAGTGAATATTTATCATGCCTAAACCCAAAAATTTTAACATATCATAGGATCTATACATGGATAAAAATATAATCCACCTGTATTTACTTAATCCCGAATGGTTATCATAAGTTAAGTTAATACCCATAATGAATAATCTATTATATAAATAAATTATAAATTTAACTCCAAAAATTTCCACACTAACAAAAACGGATAAATTTAGATCATTCAATTAGTAAATAACCCTATATCCCAATTAGACTTAATAACCTCAATTCTAAAATAATTTTTAATCCTATAAGGTTTGTCTCATTCGTTTTATCTTACATCCAAAATAATGTAAAATCATTGTTCCAAAATAATCCTTCATGTAAAACCTATGGTTTACATATACCTCTACCCAATAAAATATCTTGTGAAATATCATTAATCACCATAAAAACCAATAACAAAAAACATAAAATGGGTGTATATTCCTTTTAACATTTGATCAATATTATAATTTTAAACACATGTAATTAAGTGACCATTTTCCAACTATATCTTTAATTACTTATTCTACATAACGTCCTCATCGTCATAATTATGAATCCCTTCTAAACATATATTACTTAAGAATTTTTTTTATAATTTGGGAAAAAGAAACATTTAAAGGGTGATATTTAATTATTAGTAAGGATAAACAAATGCATAAACAATTGAATTTATTTAGTAATAAAAATATGAGCGTGAGAATATGAGAACATATTAAAAGTGCATAAGCATGACATAAGAAAATTCAAACCAATTAATAACTGGAATAGTAAACATGTTACATGGTAAAAAACATTAATGAAGGAAACAGTCATAAGAATCAATATTGATGAGTCATGTGACATCGATATTGATAAATGGAACCATTAAACACTCATAGAAAGCATAAAAAACATATTATTACCTATAGAATCAACTTTCACCATAGAGTCACCTAAAATGATATAATTTCAATATCTCTTAAAAGTAACCTAAATAGTTTAATACAACTCCTCTTAAGAGTAATATATAATTAGTTTACTTCATAATCTCTTTGGATTAACTTAAAATCAATTTTCTATATCATCTCTTAATGGTAACTTACAATTAGTTAACACCATCACTTTACTCATTTAATTGGAGGTCTATAATGGACCCACCCATCATTGGTTTATATTGTAACATCATTTCCTTGGTATATAATATAATTAAACATCCTTGGTTTGTAACTAATCCACACAATGATAAAAAATATACAAGTCAAAAAACCATATAATTTTCAAAAAAAATATATTATTAAAATTTTCAATATAACACCCATAAAAAAAATTAATTCCATTTTAGCTTTATTTACATATGGAAAATAAAAGAGTTATGTGAAAATATTTTTAAAATAATCATAATCCATATAGAGATAGAATATATATTTAATCATTAGAACACAACCACATTAGAGTGCATAAAAATAATAAGGTATGTTTTTAGAGATAAAAGATACCTTTAATATAACATTTAGTATATTTATTTTAAAATAATAATAATATCAATTTCTATTGATATTATTTTGTACAAAATTTCAAAATAATGGGAAAACAAAATTATTTGAAAATAACTCTAAAAAACTATAAATTAATATTCAAATAAAATAATAGTTATGATGGTGTGAAAATCTATTCAATTTGTAAATGTTAAATCAAAGATTGCTTTCAAACAATTAATACATTATTATAAATAACATAACTTGAAAATATTTAAAAAATTAATTTTTATTCATTTTATTAAAATTTCTATTATATTTTAAAACTAACTTATAAAAATTATTAAATTATAGAAATTTATGTTCTTTAAAACATTATGATGGTATAGATATACAAGATAAAATTGTTTTGACCAAAATAATAAATTAGCCCTGTTTTTCAAAAAAATATTCTTTTTATGTTTTTGTGTTCTGAATAGAGAAAAATTAAATTATATAAAATAGGTATCAAAAATAAAAATAGGAGAGTAATATATTTTTGGTTCAAGAAAGTAAGATAATGTAATTTCGATCAAATAAACTCTGAACATGAACATTCTCGAAAAGAACTGAGATTATAACACAAAACATTAAATTTTTATTAATATTCAAATAAAAATCCATTTAAATAAATAATATGATATGGATTTGTAAATCAGATGAATTTCATTAAATAATATATAAAAAATAATTCTTTTAGAAATAGTTAAACCATATAAATAAATCACGGCACAAAACATGAGACAAGTTCAATAAAGAGAGATTGAGAAAAAGAAAACGATTATGAAGGTCCTAATATTTGAAGTTGTAATTAGA
The DNA here is from genome assembly GCA_963277665.1 of Viscum album. NCBI lineage: Eukaryota > Viridiplantae > Streptophyta > Magnoliopsida > Santalales > Viscaceae > Viscum > Viscum album. The sequence goes on from OY728165.1 coordinate 823,886,065, forward strand.
CCAAGAATTTGTTATGTTAACATATGAATATATATATAATTTTATTGAAATAAATAATAAAACAATTTGTAGATTAATTAAAATATAATCATGGCATAACTAAATCAATAAATAAGTTTTATAACCTAATGAAATGTAATTGGGTTATAAAATCCCTTACCTTAAGTACCAACTTTCTATATTTATTATTTAAATAATATATAATAAACTTATATCAATTATTTAAATGTTTAATAACCTTTTAAAATTTTATTAAATTATTAGTAAAACATTTATTTCCTTTATTTAAGTGACATATTTAATTATTTAGTCAGTCAAGTCCACATCAAGTTTATTGAAAACTTTCAGTTCATAATCCAAAAATGAAATTTGTTGGGTGATTATGGTAAAAGGGTCATTGATCCATCATCTAAATAATAATAATCATTATATAATTATCATTTCTATATAATAAATATAATTTTATATCCATCAATTATAAGAAGTTATGAGAAACAATATGCATTATCTCTTGAGGCGGTAGTCCACAGGTACACATGAGAAATGTTTTTACTTTTTTTTTGGAAATAAAAAATAGAAATAAAAAAAATAAAATATTAATTTAATTTTTATCATGTTATAAACACCAAATAACTTCACTAAATCTATCCTCGTTACCATCCATTAGAGGTATTGTTTTATAAATAAAGTACACTGCTATGTAAGGGTTCGCCCTCATCCCTTGAAAGGGGGGTTATCAAAAATCAATATAAAAGAAGGCCTTCGGGCCATTCAGGAAAGTATACTGCTATGTATAAACTATAGTTCATATGTATGTACAAGCGAAGATTCCATTTTTATTGAAGGTAATGGTATGAAGATAGATGATATTATATATATATATATATTATAGAGACTCGATTTTTTCCCTATAATACTTTGGAATATTCCTACGAATAATTCTATTGCTAGACGTGATGATGACATGCAATTCTAAGGCCCAGTGTGCCAGGCATATATTTTATAAAAATATTAAGTATTTTTATACTATGCATGTAGAATAAAATTGATATCTCTTAAACTATAGCTCTGATCCGAAATTCGAGGGCATAGTTGTGTCTGAAAGGTGCCTTTGATCCTAGGCATGGTAGAAGTTTTGTCACAGTGGGCTTTCTATTGAAAAAGTTATTGAGGAACTTTTCATAAATAAATAGATTAATTAATTAATGGACATAAACTTGAATAACTCTTTAATGGAGTCTCAAATATAAATTATGAGACTATCATTGAGTTTGGAATGTCATATTTACTTTAGGTGCAACATAATATTTTTCAGTACCTGGTGTTGGGTTGGGGGCGATTCAGGGCCTTAGAGTTAGTAGAGAGGATTTATTTAAATCTAAATCTCATCCCCCCTTCTTCCACTTGTGTGCAATATGAGACCAAATCCCCCTCTCCCCTTCCTCTCCTCTTCAGTGAAGAATGACCCAGAAGCCGGATCATCGAGAAGAGGTGTCTTCAGACTCATATCTTGACGGCGATCACTCTCTGATTGTGCAAGAAGAGTTTTAGAGCGCATATCTGGCCTCAAAGTTTCATAATTTCTACCTCGATGTAGGTATTTTAAAATTTTAGTCTCGATCCCTCTTTTTATGAATTTTTTAAGGTTATATAGACCTTAAGAAACTTATAGGGACCACTGATGTGTCGATCTGTGTGTTTCGGGGTGAATGGGGGTGATTTGGGATATTTGTAGGGAAATCCTGTCATATTATTTCATCAACACAGCATGTAAACTAGTCACACATGCCATATGTTCTTCTCTTTTTTTGGAAAACAGAATTTTGAATAGTACACTTCATGTAGTGGAAGTATACGCTATGTAGTGGCACATGGGCTTGTGTCCGGATGGGGAAGAACACATAATGGTGGTTTTTGAATAGTATAAGCTGTGTAGTGGAAGTACAGAACATGTAGTGGAACATGGGAATGTGTCTAGGTGAAAAAGAACAGAAGATGGTAATTTTTGAACAATACACGTAGTGTAAAATAAATTACACACCATTTACTCTTACATGAGAAAACCCCATGTACTCGAGAGTACATGCCATGTACTTTGTCAAACATGTTTTCGTGTCGAGGTTCTTTAAATCCATGTAACTTGCAATCTATGCATCTATTTCATGTGATGTATGTAGCCACATGACCCTTACTTCAAGGAGGATATTTTGAAACCAATTTCAGATGCTGAAACTGAAATAAGAGTATAGGCCCCATGAGGTCTGGATTGGGCGTTTACGGTGAGATGTGACTTTTTCACCGAGTGCCATTTTGGATGAATGAGTAGTTATTCCATGTGTTTTTACGAGAGATCTCATTTGAGTGATCTATTTGATGTGTTATAAGAATGAGGCATGGGCCACACACAGTCTTTTTACGGTGAATATTACTTTTTTTACCGGTTGTCGGTTTTGGGCTAGTAAATAGCCTAATTTGTGAGTTTTTACATGTAGAACATGACGGTGGCCTCAGTTTGGGCCTAGGATGTGTGTAGTGTGGTGATGTTGTGGAAAACTTGTGTTGATGATGCTTGGACAAGAAGCAGTTGAGTGAAATTCCTTGGTTTATTTCTATGAGGGTTCATGTGGTACTACAACCCCTTTACAGGTTTGTGGTCCCTACTATAGGATGAGTACATATTGAATTGTGGCATCTCTCTGGTGAGGATGTGGAAGGATCCTCTAGCTTTACATCCATAGATCTGGTTCTTAGTATCACAATTACCACTTATGAACGGGTGAGGATCCCCTATATTTTAGGATTTTCATGTAGGGTTTGTGGCACCATTAGGAATATGATCCTCTACGCAGTTTTAGGCAATATCATGGTTGTTTTATCGTTGATTATACAATCCCCTAGTTAGTGTGTTGTTTCAATAATTTTCATGGTGTCATTGGTATGATCCCCTTCATCATGAGTTATACCATATTGGGTTTTTGGAATTTTTGAGCCCTCTATTATATGGGAAATAATCCTCTTTCTGAGTGATGTGATCCACCGAACATCAGATTGGGTTGTAGTATCCCCTATTAGATCCTGAGAGTGATCCACTATCTGAGAGTTCTTTATGTTACCGACATGGGTTCTTATTTTCCATAGTAGACTCTAGGAGTGATCCCCTATCTGAGTAGTTTAGTTTTTCCACTGAGTTTTGGAGTGACATCATTAATGGTGATATTCGATGAGCATTTAATATCTTATGGACCAATTGGGATGGTGGTGTTAGACCAAATGTAGTTTTTCTCTCAGATGAGTGTCATCCAAGATGACAGATCTTTTTGAGCGTGTTCTCTTGGTTAGGTGTTTCTTTGGAGCCTTGTGTAGAATCTATCATTGGTGATGAGGTCAGAACCTTTTAAGGCTTTGTTTTTGAGATTAGTATATCTGGTGTGTTTTTTGGAATCCCTGGAGGTGTTGTCACATCTTTGATGACAAACCCATTCGTTTATATGACTGGTTGAGTTTATTCAAGGATGGTCTTAAGAAGGAGTCTCTCTCTTGTTTGGGTTCCCTCTGGGTGGGATGAGCAGACTAATGCCTTTGAATTGATATATTTTTTTTGGGGTTGTTGGGGTGCATACTGAGTATCTTTATACCCACCCTTGCATGAGATTTTCCCGCACATGTTTTTGTGTCTTTTGCAGACCGCAATCCTTTTGAAAGAGTCCTAGGAGGATCTGGAGTAGGAAGAACTTAGTGAGCTAGACCAATTAGGGTGTTTACCGAAGCAGGGCTAAGAAGCTTACTGGAAGGAGTTTGATATAGATTCCCTCCTTCTAAGCCTGTTGGATTCTTCAAAAAAAAATTTGTGGGCCCTGTATTTTCCCTTTTGTACTTTTGTTGTACTCTGGTTGTGGGGTAGATGTATGCATGCATTTATTTTTAATTTTTTATATTGCTTCATTATTTCATGGAGGTGTATTTGGGTGTGTTTGTATAGGTAACATAGACTAAGGCCTCCCATCTGCATGGTAGACTACTCAGTGCTAGTTTCCAGCACCTGACCTATTGGAGGCCAATTTGGGAAGTCGCGACTCGACCCTATTGGATCGGTTTGTGAAATATATTTGGTCATAATTGTTAAATAATTAATATATATATATATATATATATATTAAATCCATCATAATAACAAACAATGAAACATGGTGGTTGGGAACAAAATATATCAGGTCGCGGTGCATTTTTCCTCACATACACATGAATGATGATTTCATTTCCCACATGATAAAAAGGATATGAATAAGATCATGATATTGACATAATAACATCTCAATATATGGGATATAATAATTATAGCATATTTTATTAGTTAATAAAAAATTAATTTACTAGAAGAATATGTAAAATGAAAACACTTAGTTAAGAAAATTACCTCATCTTTGTAGAAAATGATTCCACTTATATCTTAAGACATATTGGTTAGTCTATCAGTGAGAAAAGGACCTCTGTGATGTGGGTAGTGATTTTGGGATTTGGTATGCACAGACAAAGGTCCATCTAAAAGGCTCATGAAGTGTGAGGAAAATGGTGGGGTGTTTTCCTTATATAAGAGAGGAGAGGTAAACCTTTGGAGTTACTTAAAGTATTAAAATCATATAAATTAATTTTCATGCTCATGTTGTTCCAAATTGATATATTTAGAATATAGGGTAAATATTTTTCTAAATATTGTCATCCAGTAAAATTACGTCATGTTTATGTGATTTTTAATCCCTTAACTCAAAGTTTTAAGCTCCTGTTAACCCTTTTAACAGTCACCATGATAAAAAAGTTTTTTACATTTTAGGGTAAAATAAAGATACAATGAATGAAAAGTTACCCATATAGGAAAAATGGTTTATATTCTTGAATATATCCAATTAATGTTTCTAAATATATTAATTTATGAATATTAAATCATTTAGTAAAATAATATTTATCATAAAATACCATTAAAGTCATTTTCAGGACTAGTAAAATAAATGAAATTTAAAAAATAACAATAAAGTAATGTAGTTAGAATATAAAATGATAACAAAAAAATAATACATTATATTTATATAAAAAATAAAGGTAAATCACAAATCAACCAAAATACTACTTTGAATGTTTTTAAAATCATTTACTTAATTTTTTTTCTGGTTGCACAAGAACTATCTCGACATTGTGTAATCATTTAAGGTTATAATATAATCACTAAAAATTAAAAATAACTTATCATCATAAAAAAATATTTATATAAAATATAACCATTTATAATAATTCATGAATTGTTTTTATTCTTTTGAAGACATATTATAGATATTAAACTAAATAAAGATAATTTTTGGAATTATTCGTTACTTACAAATAATATAGTGGTCTTTATCAAGGAAAGATGGGGATGGTCAAAATTCACTAATATAAAATATTAATGTATTGTTCCAGTATATAAAATAATTATTTTCATAAATATATATTACATATTAATAGATTAATATTCATTACATAACATTATGATCCACACTAAAATGAGATCGGTTTTGTGACTTTGGAAACTAGGATACAGAAATAACTTGTTCATAATAGATATCCATTACATCTCACTCATTTATTCATAAGGATCACAATTTTTAGAATTACCACACATAGAACATTTATTCATGACCTGGGAAAAGGAAACATAAGATATGGTGGGCTCTGGAAGTTAGTAAGGGAAAATAAGGGAGATAACAATTATCACTTAAACATAACATGTGAATAAGTTTGTGAGAGAATGAGAATAACATTTAAAAACCATACCCTATATATCCTAGAACATAATATTCTGTCATTATATAAATATTGTAATTTTTTAAGACATTAATATTTATTAAAATAAAAGAAAATGATCCAAGAGAGCATAACATTGGTTCATGAAATATGTTTCTAGCTTACTCTTAAGCATGAAAAATCAATTAATTAATCAAGTATCAATACCAATAATATCACAGTGAATTGGGTTTAATCCACACTACATTATATCCTTAATTAATGTTTACTCCTTGGAATATCATAGGGGATAAAATCCATTACTGAAAATAGTTTACTCCCCATTCCAATCCTTATTATCTAGAGAGATATCCATCTTTACATAATGAGTTGAAGGAATATATAATTTCAGGCCCACCCATCACATAATGAAAATCATATATATATGTTTGAAAAGATAAAAAAATATACATAATATCATAATACATGGAAAAGAAAATGTGTTTCATTTACATTTCAACATTTCATTATTGCATAACCTATGGAAATGAAATAGTTTTCATAAGAGTTTCATCATTATATAATTAACCCATGGGAATAAAATGAGTTTCATAGAATCATTATTAAACCATTATCATCATAAGACATAAAAATAATGAAAGAGGTCAGTATCATTGTACCATTATCCAATAAATTATAAGTAACATCAAACGATGTTATCATAAATGAAATGTTCCTTTAAAAGGTCACTGGATCATTTCCTGAGGAAAATATATTTTTCACATTAAAATAACATTAATAAAATCTAAAATTATCTAAAATATTAAGAAATCAATTTTACTTAAAAATAAAATTAGAAAATTATAATGTAATCTTCAAATAATTTAGTGGTCTTGATGGTAGGAAATTATATTCATGCTGTGTATGATAAAACAAAAACCCCCTTCACATTTTCAATAAAAATTCAAAATCACCTCCTTAAGAAAAATATAATAAGATTAGTTTTAAACAATTTTAATAATTAAAAAATGTGTAAAAAATTATTTAAACAATCATATTACAACACTAAACACATCATTGAAAATATTTTTAGAGAATATATAGATGAAGGAAAAAGGATTTTCAATTGAATAAAAAAATAGATCCGATTTTCCTTAAAAATATTATTTCAATATTTTGAGAGATAAAAAAGATAAAAACGGAATGAAAACATGTAATCTCTATAAATCATAATTTTATAATAAAATTAACAAGTTTCTTGATATTTATATCATAAAATTTATTCATAAAAAACTTAATCATATGCAATCCCAATTAATAGTGAGATTGTAACATAAATCCCTTACTATGTGTTCCACTTTCTTTGAAAGTGCCTAAAACTACTCTGTATTGAATTTAAATTTATTATATTTATATAAAAAAATAATTAAAATACTCATAATATCACATATGGCCAACTTATAACATTTCTACACGATGTTATTAATAATTCCTCATGAAAATTATCATTTATAAGTGTAAAATATTTCATTTTTCATGATAATTTATGTTTAGTTGTTTCATTACTTGTACAATAATCATGGATAAAAAATATTAATAATTTTATTTATTTTAAAATAATCACATATAATCATTATACACATATTTATAATCCTCTATAAAATTCATTTCTAGAAAAATGAACAATACTATTCATATAGACGGTAATCCATATATATGCATGAGTGTTGTTTTCACTTTTCTTTGGATGTAATAAAAGATAGTTAAATAGTAAATCAAACTTTTATAATCATTATTATGTAATAAATATCACATATATTCCTTAAATACATCTTTATTACCATGCATATAAATAGTATTCAAAAAATGAATCACGCCATTTCGTGGAGGTGGTAGTCCACACATACCCACAAGTGGTGTTGTCACATTCAGTTGATTTAAAGGTAAAAATTTAGTTATGATATTATAATTTAAAAATAATAATTATCTAATTAATATAATTAATAAACATTAAAATCATAATAATAAACATCCAAAAAATATGGTGGTGCAAAAAGAATGGTATCACTATGTGTTGTCTATAGTGCACACCTATGCATGAGCGATATTTTCACTTCCCATTTGATGGAATAAAGTGAGGATATTGGTGGTTCTATAATAAAAATAACATTTTAGTATGTTTAGGACATAAAATTTAGTATTTAATTATTAATAATATATATTTAGAGGAGGTATAAGATTAAATAAATTGATAGTGGGAGCGTAAGACGATTAACACTTTTTTAGATGTCATCCATTAGATCATTTATTAAATACCCTAGAATGGTATTTTTATAATACCAACACCTATAATTCATGGATATGGAAGTTTATTAGAGACTTGGGTATGTTTTTCTTGAGATATAAGGCTAAAATTGGTTTAAATAAGATAATGGTTGGGTGTCCTTTTATGTCTGGGTGAGAGAACAGACATGTAATTTATTAATAGATTAAAATATAATAAAATAATTCTCAAGAAAAATGATTTAAAATAGACATATATTTGATGTTATACTAACATGATGTCTAAATATGAGAATAAAATAATATTTATAGAAGTGTAATTTTTATAATTAACTAAATCTATTAGTTTAACTGTTGGTAAACCCGTTCTAACCTTAACTATGGTGAAAAATTATTATGTTTCATACTATTCAGTATAAAAAAAGAAAGTGTAATAATTAAAAAATATGTAAATTATAACTCAAAATATTTAATCAATTTTTTAAAATTAAATTTCATAATTTTGTATGAGGTTATTTTAAAATAAACTCACCAAATGTCATGAAAAATGGTTTTGAAGAAAAAATATTTTGTTATGTATACATTGATTTTGATCCTAAATTCACATAAAATTAATTAAAATTAACATAATAAGATTATTAATAATATAAAAAAATAATTTTACTTTTAAAACCATTTTTGAACAAAAAGGAACTCTGCAAATTCATGAAATGAAAAGATAGTTTTCAAAAAAATCATATTATTCACTATTCATCATAAAATCAATCTATTCAGAAATTAAAAACTAATATAAATGTTGTATAATTTTGACATGTTTATTTCCTAAATTAAATTCAATTGAAAAAAATACATTTTAAAAAATTGGAAAAATTTTATTATATTATCTTTTTACCAAAAATAAAAACATTTTTAAGGAAAATTTAGTTTTTGGAAGAATATGAAGTCTTTACTAAAAATTAACTTCTTATTTTTCAATATAGTTTCTTTATCAAAAAAAATTATAATATTTTTTAAATATAATTATTATCATTCATAATAAATTTTTAATGGGTTGTTTATAGTAGTCTATTGAATAACGGTTCATTCACGTTTGAGTATATTATATACCTTCAAAGAAATTAAATTTATTTAAAGATAAATATATCCTAAAATATTGGGGTGTTTCATTTTACTCTCTTAAAATGAATTTCAACCTAAAGATTCCATCCCTCAGATACAAAAAATGAGAATATATCTATTTCAACACATCCTTGGGTTCTCATGTAAATAATTCAAATTTCAGATTCCTCTAGAGAATATTAACCACATGTTTAGTCTTGTTTTGTAACACTTTACCTCTACTGTCCAATATTTATACAAATTTATCTTCATAAGAAAGATCATGGTATAGTTGAAATAACTTTATGTTTAGTTTATGTAAAGGATAAGTTATATAATTCCCCCGGGGATATATATGGAACACATCAGGAACTTGGGAGCAGTTTTGTGTAAGGGCTGATCGATAAGAAATTGTCACTCTGTAACGCACCAAATTACTAAAAGAATAATATTTCATTCCAAAGAATATGTAACACCAAAAAAATAGATTAGAAGAAAATATATCACCTGAAGATTATATAATATATATTTTTTGGAATAAATTTATTTTTTTATATAGTTTATGATACATATAATAATGAGTTTCTTTGGTATCATTCATCACAAGCAAGATTGAGTTTCACCGAACAACAATATACTAAAATATTATTATTTAATATGATAATTATCAAATAACCATTGTAATGGTGGTAATTAATAGGAATAACTAACTAACAAAAAATATTGAATTTACACATGTTAATTAATTATCTATTGATTATAAATAAAAGAATATTAATTTAAAGGAAAAAAGAAATGTTTTCTGAAAAATGTTTTTTTCTTCTAAAAGACGGTTTAGTCATGCATTGCACACATAATTTAAAATTATTTTTTACAAATTTTATAAAATTTATATGAAAAAATAAAATTTAATTTTTAAATGGTAATATTAAAATTACCTTACTATGTTTTTTTTGGATTTTTTAAAAGTCTCATTTATCGATAAATAATAAAAAATATCGAATTTTAATTGAAAACTGCCTTTTTGATTAAATTATTTATAAGGTTAAATAATATTTAAAATTGGGTTTAAAGTAAAATTAGTTAAATTTTATAAAAATTAATCCAATTTAGGTAATTTTAATCATTTTCATATTGAATATAGATATAACATCTTTGTTGACTTTTGAAACTTTTCACTTTTAAAACATGCTTTCTCGTCATGTTAGTTAGATTAATTTTAAATTAAAATTTTCCACTTATCTGAATTGAATTTGGAAAAATTTATTCTCTATTTTTAATTATAATAATTTATAATATCTAATAATGTTAACTTAACTTTTTTGAAAAATTAAAGACGAATGAAAAAAAAAATTAATTACCGATATTAATGTAAAAATTAGTATATTATGGTGTTAAACTGAAATGATAAGGGTAAAAATAACAAATAAAATTGTTAAAAAATTTTTATAAAAATATTTAAACTATTAAAACTCTAAATTTATAAAATTATCCACTTTTTACCCTTGTAACACATGTAAAATTTTAGTGAACTCAATTAATTTAAAAATAAAAAGTGTGTCATCTCTCCCACTAACAAAATGTCACCCCTATCTTCTCTTCTTTACAGATTAAAAAAACTTTGGTTCAACAAAGAAATTACCAAATAACTTCCAAAGTTCACTATAGACATCATCGAATCCTTATTTTTCGTGGTAAAGAAACCTTGAAAGGCTTTAGTGCAATCCTAATGAGGGTACCTGAAGAAGAGGTAACATTATTCAAAAGACATATTTATTTTACTTCTTTCTCTACCACCTTTAATTTTTATTAAATCTCGATGACATAATAAAATAAGTACAATAAATATAAATTAATTTTTTTATAATAATTTCATGACCTAAAACCATATCCACCTTAATAAAATGTTTTAAAAATCATCATCGGTGTGTTTTGTGGACTACTGTCCCGAGAATCAATGCCATTCCTTCCTTATATTTACACATCTCTTTATTGGGTTTGATAATGGATATAAATTATAGATATATATATGATATTTATAAAATATTTAATATTATGGATTCATTATATAATTTATATCTTTTTACATTCCATTTTTATGGAGATATGATAACGCTGCCCGTGTGTATAATGAACTACCACCTCACGAAATGATGCAATTTGTCTTTCACCAAAGCTTCACTATGATGGTGATAATGATAAATTTAATTATTATATAAGATATTAATGAAATAATTATGATATTAAGGCCATATTTATTTGTATTTAAATATAATATAAACCATTTTATTTCTTTCCATTTGACTTATGTAAAGATGATAATATCGTTCGTGTACGTGTGTATACTACCTGCATGAAGAAATGTGAATCTTTTTTCATCTCCAAACCCCTTTTATGATATATATAATAATCATATAATATTGTATATATGATATTATAATAATTATTTTAAGATAAAACATTACTTACCACCTTTCCATAATGATCTGAGAAAAATGGAAATATAACTCATGTGTACGCACGACCTACAGTCTCCATGATAGTAACATACTACCAATTTCATAAACAACATTCATTATGGGTTTTAAAAGTAGAATAAATGTAAAAATATAATGAAAGTTTGATAAATATTATTTTTTAGATGATATATTTGTATAATAATTGTATGAACAAGATCTTTCATGACGAAACACACATGAGAAAATAATGCAATTTATACCCAAAACAATGAAAATAATGATTTTTTTAATGAATGGGTAATATGATATTATAATATAATCATATAAGAAATTATAAATATTAATATATTTATGTAATAATTTAATAAAATGTTAAAAAACACTATAAAGCAAGTAAAATATTGTTCAACCAATTGGGATCATAAATAAGGGATTTCGTCTCAATTTCATTTCATCGATCCATATTGTAATGGATTACACCTAATATCTTTTACATGGTGTATATAATAGAAATTTTACATGTTATATCATGAATAATTAATTATTTTTGATATTTTAATTTTTAATTTATATTATTTCATGTAAGAAACTCATAATTAATGGTTACAAAGTGGTAAAGAATTTCATAACTCAATTTATTTTCATTGGGTTATATTAATTCTTCATTGTAATTAATATTTTAAGAATATATTTATAATTAATTTTTATTATATTATCTTTTATTTCATCTTATTTTATTGGTATTTATATTTTATAAACTTAATAAATTCATTGGTTTATTCTCACTTCAAGGTTATTGAAAATGTAAAATCAATATTCAAATCATTTTCTGAACAAGGTACATTCCCAACAATTTATAAATTGAAAAATTAATGTTATTTTATAAATTTCATGTCTTGTATAGTATTAAATTAAATCATGACCATTATTTATTTGAATATACCATTGAATGTTTTTTAATATCTTTTAAAATAATTTTTTTCAATTATTTTGAATGAAAATGATTTTCCAAATGTTTGTTACGATGAAATAGATATTTTCATTAAGAAAATTTTTAATATTTTTTTATTGTATTTATATTCATCAATGAGAACAATATTCTATTATTAATATAAGTGGTATATGTTAATATCATCATTATTCTTACTTTGGATGGTTTATTATTATTTTGACCATGGATAGTATTTAAATTCAGTTACTTATTTTATTTTTTAGTCATTAACTTCCCCTTAAATTATCTAATTTACTGTGAACATTAAACATTAAATTTCCTTTATATATCCATATTATTTATCATGGATGTTATTATTGCCTAAATAAAATACTATTTTAACAAATTATGTTTACATTGAAATTTATTTTTCCAACTTGGGAAATATTGATAAATCTATATTACTTACACAAAACTATTACTTTATGATAAGTCACATTGTTTTTGAATTAAATTGAATAATCAATATAAATTGAATTATTTGGACATGAATGACCTGATTTTGGGACTGTTTATAGAATGACCTTGATGTAGCAGTAGTGTCATGGTATGAATCAGTTGGTTAGCCTGAGTTAAATGGGTTTTAACCCTATATATTCTTAAGCATCTTGGAAAAGTTCTTAATAGTAAAGTTTTCATGTTCCTAGGAAACATGGAATCTCATATCCAATAATTTCTACCATTCACATTTCATTTATTATTATCTATGATATTTTTCAATTATATTATCTTTGGATGTATTTTAGTCTTAGTTATTAATTAATTGAATGTGTTTTTAGTTATTTACCTTGTCATTTTGATGGTGCCTTACCTAGTCATGATATTCGGTTTATTAATTAAATGGAATATGTTTTCAATTATTTACCATTCTCTTTATTATACTTGTAAATTATTTAATTCTTATGTGTTTATATATAATTTCCATTCTATATAGCTAATTCCTTATTAACGATGATTTATTTATTCAAGATTTATTCATCTTTACTTTAACCTTACTAAGCGTTTGATCTCATCATCAATTTTTTTCTTTTACCTAGGACTCCATGAAGAGTACTATGTTTGATAAAAATGATATGATAGAGGGAATAGTTGTATCCTTGAAAACAATAATAATATAATTTTTTTCTTCTATTATAAGTATAGATAATTTAAGTATCTAGTTCACCAAGACTACTAAACTATTCAATTCCTTGGGATGTGGTTCCTTATATATTATTCCAATGTAACAAATAAAAAAATATCTTTGGGATTCTAGGTTCGGGGTTACTATAGTTGGTACAATAGTAAATTTAGTATAATCCTTAGGAAATAGATTTAAAAAACATACATTAGGGAACATAACCCTATGACAGAATTTGAGGACAAGTATATAAGAACATCCTAATGTTTTGGTAAGCTAGATATTATGTAGTTTTTTCTTTGATATAGATCCATGTATTAACACTACCAGTCAATATGGTTCTGGAAGAGATGTAACTAGGGGTAACAACCCTAAAAATTATACATTAGTATTGACTCGATCTTTACCTAGTGCATGGCAACAATCCTTTATACCTACCTGGTTTGAAACTCATGGGGGATATGCTTAGGACAATTAACTTTTTCTTTAAAAACCATTATGAAGGATTTGAATGGATGATGAATTCAAATATCCTATATTAAACCTAAGGTGTCATATATTGAAAATCATGTGTCATAATTTAGACGTCCTATAATTGATTGTATGGTTCCCCATTATGATTATTGTTTCTCACACAATAATTTTTAGTTTTAGCCGATGGATGGAACCCGAAGGAATCATGTTAAAATATAATATAAAGATAAGTTGGTGACTATGAGAAACCAAATTGCATGATCAATTGAGTGAAATATATCTTGATTATGCCTAATGAATTTTTTCTAAATATGATTAATAATATATACCTTAACCCTCTCCCAAAATCACCAAATAATAGAAGGATGGATGTTTATGAGAGATCATGTGGTTAAGACTATAGAAGAAAGAAAGATTGATTTTAATAGCATTGTAAATATGGATTTGACAACAAAAAAAGTGTCTCAAAGGAATATAAAAATGATTTATGTGTGGAAAATAAAGGCATAAAGTAAATAATTTCCAAGGGAAAATGAATAGTATGATGGAAGGAAATAAATCGCCTCCTAGAAATCTATTTATAGTTCTTTGTCTTAAATATGGAGAACATGGGCATTATTCGAGTCAATTATCTCTTATAAAGGATAACACATAGACAATAGAATAATCTATGGAAAATAAAATAGAATAAATATTTATTTATTAGAATTCAAAAAATTAATATTTTGAAGTATTTTATCCAATGGTATTTTCATAATAGGAATCACAAAACATCATTTTATTGTGTTAGAATCATATATGTCTTTATAAAATTAATTTTTATGGATACCATCATGGGTTCATGTGTTTAATATTGATATGATAAAATTAATAAACACATATTTTTAGGTTTTGTGTAATGGGAGTCTACCAAGACTAAAGACATTATGAGAAATTTATGGCAAGTATATGTTTTTGTGAAAAACTAATTTGTGGAATACTACCTTTACATTTTATAGAATTATGATTAATGGTATTGATGTCCTTCAGGGTTAATATGATCCCTAATGACATTGTAATAATATTCAAATAATATTATTAGACATTATTTAAATAATAATAACAATAAGTTTTATTGAAAACCTTATTAAATGGGTCGTTTAATGATTGATTTTATTTTAAGGATTCCCATATTGTAGTTTCTGAATGTTAAAGGAATTATATTAAAATTTTTTGTAAAAAGTAAAACCTATATGATAGGTAAAAAACCAATCTTATATAGTAATTTAGTGGTGATTGAACACATTACCTAAGGATGATAAAGATTTATCACATACCACTATCTTACATGATGTCCTGGAAAATATGTCATTTTTGTTGGTAGACTATTTGAGAAAAATAATTATTAATGTCGAACCAGTTCTGTTACTTTAGAGGTTTAGTGAATAATTTATTGTATAAAATTTGATAAGCATATTCATTTTCAAAAATATTTAGAGACATATGGATATACCTTTCACTCTTATTTTGATCTTACAAAATATTAAAAGTGAATTTTATTATTTCGAGTATAAAAAATTCTTTTTGGATATAAATTTATTAGAGTAATTCATGAATTATAATTTCATCAAAAAAAATCAATGGATGAAATCGTGATTATGAAATAGAAATGTATCATGTGATTATATTTCCTTATATTCTTGGATAGTAAAATAATTTCTCCACTTTTGTAAAAGGGTTATAGAACACAAAATTTACCAAATTACATTAATATATTTTGAATTTTATGGTCTTCTAAGTCATCACATATTGATGTATTTGAGGCCCTTAACATTGTATTAATCATTCAATTTTTTATGATTAATGACCTCAATAACTTGCTATAATTATTTATGGTTTTCTTTGATGTCCATTTTTTCATTTCCCACCTATGTTCACCTATATGGAAACCAAGTTATGTGTTATTCCAGATAACCTTCATACTTCCATTTTTATCTTATTAAGATGGTATTTTATTAATTTTTTTTGATTTGTGTGTCTAAAAAAGTAATTTTCAAGTATCAACAAATGGATTATAGGGATCAATTTTAAATTTCAAGGATCAAATTAAGTTAAGATATGGTGAATGTTACACCCCAAAATTCTAAAGTAATAACATTTTATTCAATAGAGTATGCGACAAAAAACCTATATTAAAAGAGAATATAACACAATAAATATTTAATGTATATTTATTTTGGAATAAATTTTGTTTATTCAATATCTTATGTTACACACAAGACTGAAATTCATCAACAATTCGTGTCACACACAAGATCATGTTTTACTAAAAAATAATATATTATAAATAATATTATTTAATATAATAGTTATTGCTAACCATTAGGAATGGATGGTATGAATAGGATTGAATAAAATAATAGTTTATAAATTTTTATTAACAAAATATTGATTATATATAAAATAATAATCATTTAAGAGAAGTGTAAATGTTTTTTGAAAAATAATTTTTTTCTTCTAAAATGTTGTTTAGTCATTTTTTCACACATAATTTAAAAATAAGTATTACCAATTTTATAAAATTTATATTAAAAATTTAAATTTGTTTTTTATATCATAATATCTCAGTTATATTAGGTTTAATTTTTGGGATTCTTCTTAGAATTTTAAATTGGTGATGAATAATGAAAAATACTGAATTATAATTGAAAACTATATTTGAGATTAATTTTTTATTGAGTTAAATTATAATTTTAATTATGTTTAAAGTAAAATTAGTTTAATTTTATATTAATTAATCTAATTTTTGTCATTGTAATCATTTTTAGATTTAATTTAGATATAAAAACTGTATATACTTTTGAATATTTTCACTTTAAAAACCAGATTTCTCATCACGTCAGCAGGATTCATTTTAAAATAAAATTTTACATTTTTGTGAATGTACTTTTGAAAAATGGCTTCAATTTTTTTAATAATGATAATTTATAATTTATAATATGCTAAACTTAATTTTTTACCAAAATTAATTGCGAATGCAATAACAATTAAATACAATGGTTGAGGTAAAAATGGGTTTACCGTGGGGTTAAACTAAAATGATAAGGGTAAAAATGAAGTATAAAATTTTATGAAAATTATTTTATTTCCATATTTAAACTATTAAACCTATAAGGATATATAATTTTTTATTTTGGACCACTTTTAAACTTGAAAAATGTGGCTACATCTAATTCCTTAAAAAAAACCAAGTGTGTCTCCTCCCCACTTATAAAAGGCCACCCTCTCCTATATTCTCCACTACTTTAAAAAAGTTTGGTTCAGACAATATATTACCAAATAAATTCTCAAATTTCATATCCACATACTATAATCATTATTTTGGACATAAATTCAACCTAGTAAGGGTTTAGTGTAAACCTAAAGAGGATACATGAATAAGAGGTAATGTTCTTCAAAAAGCATCTTTATTTTTCTTTTTTCTCCACCTAATTTTTGTTATTAAACCATGATGATATAATTAAATCAATATATTTCACATAATCAGATATTTTTATAATAATATCATATCAAAAAACCATCCCCACTTCCATCGAAGGGCTTAAAAAATCACTATTTGTGTGTACGACTGAGTACCACGTCACAAAATAATGTCATTCATTATTTCCATTTCAAACTCTCAAGGTTTAGCATAATGATTGATATAAAGTATATATATGATATTTATAACATTTTTATTTTTCTAAAGTAACTATATGATATATATATATATATATTTACATTAAATTCCACAGGTGATATGTTAACATTTCTCGTGTGTGCGGCTGACTGCTGCCTCATGAAATGATGTGATTCATCTTTCACTTGTGCTTAACATGGAAGGGGATAAATGTGAATTTATTTATTATATATAATATTAATTCAATATTAATTTTAATCATTACATATTTTTAATTCTTTAAATATACTATATATCATTTTATCACTTTCTTTTCTCTCGTGTGATGATGATAACATCATTTGTGTATGAATGGACTACCGAATTCACAAAGTGACGTGACTCTATTTTTATCACCAAAACAAATTTATGATATATATAAGTATATAATATCATATTCATGATATTATTATCATTATTTAATGATAATAAATTACTTTCCACCTTTCTATATTGATCTGTGAAAAATGGAAACGTTACTCATGCATACGTACGACTTACCATCTTCATTATTGTAACTACTTCATTTTTCATAACCATCATTTATGATTGGTTTTAAAAGTATTGTTGACATAAAAATATGATAGTTATGTGATTTTTATTATTCTTTAAATGATTGAAATATATAATATTCACAAAAACCATAACATTTATGATGAATCACGCATGAGAAACAAAGAAATTAATACCCGAAATACTGAAAATAATGAAATATTATTAATGAATGGGTAATAAGACTTTTTGAAAGGATCATATATGATATTATAAATATTATTATTTTTTTGGTAATAAGATAATAACATGTTTAAAACCACTATACATGAGGTTAATGTATTTTAAACAAAAATGGAGTATATGATAAAGGATATCATATCAATTTTTTTTCATTGGGGAATATTGTAATGTTATGTAGCTAATTTATTTTATATAGTGCATATAACTTCTATTTTATATGTAACATCATTAAAAATTCATTATTAATGGTATTTTATGTTTTTATTTTAATTATTTTATCTAAGGAGATTTGAATTAAATGTTACCAAGTGGTAAATAATTTCATAACTCAATTTCTTTTCATTTTCCATATTATTTTTTAATTATTGTTGATATTCTAAGATTATATGTATAATTACTTTTTATTATCTTATTTTCCCTTATTTATTTGGATTTAAATTTTATACACATAATAAATTCATTGGATGATTCTAACTTCAACATTATGATCTTTTCAAGGGTTTACCTCACAATAACATTTTAACTAGGATTGTTTATTCTTGAATTTAAATTGAAGGAAATTAATTGATCATTATTTCATACACCCTTTAATTTTATTTTTCTCTGGGTTTTCATGAAATTATCATGTAATAGTACCATTTTACACTTTTTTTACTTAAAATAATAGATAAAATGATTTTAATAGAATGTGGCTTTAGTTCTGTCTTTAGTCAGAAATCAATTATTTTTCAAATCCTTATTTTCGAAAAATGTTTTCAAAAATGTTTTTAAGATTTAAAAAATTATTTACCGAAGAAAATTTACAGATTTTTACTCTTTTTAAAATGGTTTTAATGAAATATTATGTCCTTTTAAAAACAATACCTATTATGATTTTACTAAAACTTAGAAAGGAAGCTTCTTATTTTTTACTTTAAAAAGGTACATTCCTAAAATTTCTTAAATTAAAAACTGAATGTTTTTATTAACTTCCACATCATGTAAAAAATACCCTCCATCATGAAGATTATTTATTTGAGGATTCTTATACACGTTTAGGTGTATATTTTTATATAAAATGTTTTTAAAAGTGGTTTTTAAATAAAAGGACTCTCAAAATGTTTTCCAAAATGTAAATTATATTTTTTTCAATAATGTTTTTAATGATATTTTTATGTAATTTATATTCATCAAGGATTAAAAACCTTTATTCTTACTTCGATGGGTATTTTTTAATAACATCCTTGTTACTCATCTGGATGGTTTACGATTATTTTGATTGAGGATATACTGATGTTTTCTTACTTGGTTCATTTTGTAGTCATTTACCTCCCATTGAAATATTCACTTTCCTTTGATAATTTCACATTAAATTTACATATAAATATCCATATTATTTATCATGGATATTCTTATTATTTAAACTATATTCCATTTTAAAAAACGACGTTTACATTTAAAGTTATGTATTCATCTGGGAAAACATTGATAAATTTGAATTTTTTACTCAATACGAATACGTTATGATATGAAATAATTTTACAAATTAAATAAATTATTTAAAATATGAAGAATTCATTAGACATGCATAACATCGGTTGAGGACCATTTATTGAAATCCCCATGATTAATCAGTAGTCTCATGGGATAAATCATTTGGGTATACTTCATTAAATGGTTTTTCACAGATTATGTTCTAAACCATCTTATAAAAGATATTGATGGTAAATATATAATGTTCCTGGGAAACATGATATCCTATAATTAATCATTTCCTATTCAATGTTTAGTTATTATTATCCACTATATTTCTATAATGATATTATCTCTGGATGCATTTCATTCTTAATTATTGATTAATGGAATGTTTTTTCAACTATCTACCTTTTCATAAAGATTATCCCTTATCCAGTTATGATAGTAATTTTATTGAATAAATGGAATTTGTTTGTAGTTATTTACATTTCCATTTATTATTCAGGTCAATTATTTAAATATAACGCATGTTCTAAAATTTTCTTCGCTATATTGTTCATTACTTATTAATGATTCTTCAATTATTCATGACTGCTTCAGATTTACCTAACCCATATTGAAAACTTATGCTTATCCTTATTTCAATTTGTTTCCCCATGATTCCAGGAGTAGTACACTATTTTATATGCAAGGACATTTTAAGTGTAATAAATTTTTTCTCAAAAAAATTTAGTTGTTATTTGTGTGTTCAATTTTAAATAAAGACTCTCGTATATATCTATTTTTTCAAGACTACTAAACTATTTGTTTCTTTGATATATGATTCATTGTATCTTATTCCAATATAATAAAGTAGAAACTATCTCTTTTCTACTGGGGGTGGGGTCCCTACACCCTACAGGATCAAAAATATCAATAAGGAAAATATTAAATGGCTCAACATTTCTTTATTTTTGAATCTCATATCTTTATTCTATATACAAATTCATAAGAATAACTTCTCACAAACTCAAAATTATTGATTTCTAAGATGATTTTATACAAAAATGTTATGTTTACTCTAATTTCCTTGATATAATACTGAATGCATAAGACTTTCTATTCTATTTCCTTAGTTATTTTATGTACTAATAGATTTACTCCCTTAAATCCACCATAGAATATTGGAATTATACAATTAATTATATAGTGGGATTCAAAATTTTCCATCTGAATGCTTGAGTGAAGGATTATGTTATATGAAAAAAAAACTTGTAGAATATATTGATCCCATCCATATTTGAAATTCACATAAAAATATATCAACATATCCACTAGGGTTTTAATAGTTCTATCAGACATACTATCCTTATGATGATGTTTAATAGTACTAAAACTCAACTCTATATCATGTTTATTTTGAATTCATTACTATATCATTAGGGTGATAATATGATCCCAATTAGATATAATATAATTCGGTATGATATTAAACATTAATACTTCATTAATGTATTTTTTGGAAATATGATCATGAGTGAAATATTCACAAGTAACAATAAAGTGTGATGAACTCATAACGATTTTGAATAAATACCAAATAACGTTGTGGAATTATAATGTTTTAGGGGGTCTGATGATAAAATCCCAAGTGATGTTTTCCCATTTCAATTCTAGTATGGGTAATGGTTGTATAATCCCATTATAATTCTATCTCTAATATTTAGATTAATTACATACGAAAAATTAAAAACATACTTTTCTATATAACATTTAATATTTCTGTACAAGAAATACTCTTTCAGAACTATTTATATCATAGAACATATATGATCAATAAATAATTATTAAGTATGAGCTTCATTTAATATCTATATTTTCAATTATATTATTTATGGGATATATACATTGTTCCTAAACATTATCATTCCATCACAATAATGGTTTAACTTATCAATAATCTCAGATTATTTTTTATTTCTATATCTTTATTTCATGAATCTTTAATAATTACCATGATAGATTGTTGAATAATCATTTTGGTAATATAATATTTTCCCCATTCCTTCAATATTTCTATATCCTTTGGGAATCTATAAAAACTGGATATTTTTTATACTCATCATACATAAGGTAGCACAATCCTTTTGACTCAGAGCATCTTCCAACTTTTTTTCCTTCCAAGGGTGGTAATGTATTGAGTGTTCATAATCCAAAATCATCTCCAATCATCTTCTTTGGAACATATTCACATATTTATGATTATATAAATATGTTAAAATTTTTTTGATTTGTATATATGTCACCCCTTTATCCATAAAGATATTGGTTCTATACAATTTTTGAAAAAAATAACTTAACTAAATATAAATCACGAGTTGGGTAATTTTTATCATGAATCTTAAATTTTCATAAGATTCAATATCTAAAAATATCATTCTAAGAGTGGAAACATGACACTCCATTCTTATATCCATCTGTATCGATCAATACCCTTATACACTATAGGGTTGTATAAGAAGTAGTTCACTGACTAAACTTCCCTTCAGTTCCCTCATATTTTCCTAAAATTCATTATTCAAAATGAACATAGACCCTTTTCGAGTTAACTTATTTTTATGATTATAGTCATGATAAATTCTCCATAATGCATAGATATATCCATACAATGTAAGAAATCTAATGATTTTAGTCATAGTGTTTGGTCTATAGTTATGTTAAATAACTTTCATCATTTATGGAACCATTGATATAGCATTTGTGAGATTATATTACCCAAAAATGAAATTTTTTGTTGCCAAAATCCACACTTGGTAATGTTTTCATAAAAATTATTTTACCTTAGGTTATTCAGTCAAATCTTCAAGTGATCTTTATGCTGTTATTTTCTATTTGAAAAAATATGATTATCATCTATAATGAATACCATTAAATGATCAAGGTAATCACTAAATACACTATTCCAAAAATCCATGAATAGAATGAGGGAAATAGAAAAAGTAAAATTTCATTACAATATATTCATTGTGTCTAAACATTGTATAGAATATAGTCTTGGGTATATCTTACTTATTGACCCTCAACTGAGGATATCCAAATAAAAAATAAATCTTGGAAAATTATAGATATCATCATAGTTGATAAAACAATTCATTAAAACTAGGCATAAGATATTTTTCTTGATTGTAATCTTGTTCAGTTTCTAATAATCATTGCAGAGTTGCATCGATCCATATTTCTTTTTAACATAATGAATAGTTTAACCAAATAGAAAGTCACTCAAATTAATGAATACCTTATCAATATTCTCAATGATTTTCATATTTAATTCATAAAAATATATAGGTCCATTATATATATATATATTGAAATAGGTATATCATAATTTAAAAGTTACAGTGAAATCACAAATTCATGATTTGGTAGAAGACATAGAACCGATTCTACAAATACATCAAAAAAATATAATATAATAGGCCTTTGATTAATGCTAGGATTATTCCCAACTAACTAATATCAAAACCTTTTTAAAAGGATTCAAGGCCTATATAATGGATAAAATTTCTATTATCAGTTCATATTTATCATCTCATCAATAGACGATCATATGTTGGTTAAGAATAAAAATGTGACTTCTATTACTTATCAATTAAAATTGTTTTTATATAAATACAACCAACCCATTCATAAAATAATATCAAATTCCCCACAGGGATAATAATGAGATTTTCGAGAAACACATTTCCAAAAAACATTAATCGTGGAATAATCATAGTCTTTTGAAGTGATAATCATTCCACTATGAGTTTTGAATATTAATTCAACTTCTAATCATTAAGAATACAAATTAATATTCCTAGATAATTTTCATGATATAAATGTATTTATATACCTTTTATCAAATAATTTAGTTAAATATTCGAGTTTACTTTTCACCACCTCAAATACATCATTTTATCTTAAATACTTTTCTAAAGCCAATATGGTTGACATGATTATAAAAAATAAATAAGCATAGTGATAAATCATATAAACCAGAAAATATTTCACATGATGTTTCAATAATGACACATTTATTTCTATATATGACACCTGAGGTTTAACTTAGGTCTGCAATGATCATCATATATTCAAATCCTTCATGTTGATTTATAAGGCGTTCTCCTATACATAGGATTATACTAAGGGTTATCAATAATGATTTATCATCCTATTTTCCAAAGGTAACTAAACCTTTAAATGATACCAGCTAAAGTGACCCAAGATTTTTATACCTAGATATTATACCTTAATAAATAAAAAATCATTACGCAACATAACAATCCAGGCCAAAATTATATAGGTTTAGTGACATTGGGATCATAGATACATAAACAGATGCTTCATAAGAGATCCATTTTATCTTTCACTAATTTACTCATAACTAGCACCCATTTTTTTCAAATCACATTTAAAACTTTTCTTTATAACTTGGGGAAATGAAACATAAGAAAGGGTGATACCATTTCCTCAGAAAGGGTAAAAATGGATATATAAATTATCACTTAAATATAACATGTTTTTAAGTGTATAATAATATGAGATCAACTTTTTTTACCACACATTCCATATCATAGATCATAACCTTGATTCGTGGTAAAAATATTGGAAGTGTATAAGACATTAATCATAATTGAATCAATGAACATGATCCATGAGAGCATAAATATTGACATAAGACATAATTTTGTGGTATACACATAGGAATGGAAAATAATTTCTTTATTCTAGTATCACTGGAAATTATTTTATAAGGGATTGGGTTTAATCCTTATTCTAGTATACCCCTAGTCAAAGTAGACTCCCAATACTATCATAGTGGACATAGTCTCTTGTTGAACATAGTTCACTCTCTATTCTAGCCCTTATTATCTAATGAGATATCTATCATTACCCTATGCATTAGAGGGATATATAATTCCATGTGAACTCATAACATAATTAAAATCACATATATGTCTTCCAAAAGATCATAAAAAATTCAAATTAGAATAAACTATGGAATATAAACTATTTTCTTAAACATGGAATTATTTCATCATAGCACAAACCATGAAAATAAAAGACGTTTCCTCATTACTTAGCTTACATATAAGAAAAAAAATGAGTTTTGTAGAATCAAAATTAATTGATCACCATCATAAAAAATCCAAATAATTAAATTTTTTGGCATCATTGAATCATATCCCCAATAAAATATAAGCAACATCAATGTTTGTTATCATAAACAAAAACTACCTTAAAAATATCAATGGAACATTCCTTATAGAAAAAAACATTCCCAATTTTAAATTACATGTCTAAAATCAAGAAACATACCAAATTAAGGAAATAATTTATTTTAAAATAAACACGTAAAATTTTAAAGGATGTTTCATATCATTTAACGATCATGACCGTGATAATTTTCATACATTCCATGTATGTTAAAATAATTATTCATTTCAAATTTTTGATAAAAAACTAAAAGAAACATTTTTGAAAAATGACAGGAAGATTCATTTTAATATTTCTCATATAAATTAAAATATAGGTAATAATTAATTTATAAAATCATAAAAAAATAGTAAAAACATTCGTGAAAATATTTTTAGAAAACATGGACCTGGATGAAAAAGGACTTTCAATTGAAGATTAGAATAAATTTGGATTTCCTTAAAAATATTTTTTCATATCTATAACACATAAAGTGATTATATAGAAAAGGTAAAAATATATATATATAAAATTACCCAAGTATAATAAAATTAATTTAATTATTTAGTTTTAGATCATAAAATTTCATCATAACAAACATAATCACATACAACTCTGCTAAATGATGAGATTGTAACATAATTCAGTTACCTAGAGTTTGAAATTATTATAATATGATTTTGGATCTTGAATAATTAATTTTAAATTGTTTTATTTATATATAATTTTCATATAAATAATTATAATTTCATATAGGGTAATTTTTTGACATTTTAACACCCATTTTTTAAATAATTCTTATTAAAATCATTCTTTCTGAGTGTTAATTGTTTCTCTTGTGAAAATGGTTAAATAATCATGATAATTTTATTTATGATATAAATATAAAATATATTCAATATAAACATATTTAAAATACTCTATAATGTATATTGATAGAAAAATGAAGTAGATCGTCCATGGAGACGGTAGTTCATACAAATGCATGAATGTTATTTTTACATTTTTATAGATGAAAAAAATAATGTAAAATGATAATTAAAATTTAAATAATCATTATTATATAATTCATATCATATATATTCAATAAATATATCCTTATTTCCATCCGTGTCAATATGAATTCAAAAATGAATCACATTGCTTCGTTGAGTGGGAAATCCACACGTACACATGAGAGACATTATCTTTTTCCAATGGGTCGGAAGGTAAGAAGGTATATATGATATTATAATTAAGTAATAATAATTATGTCATAAATATAACTTATAATCAATAAATCCATCATAATAACCATCTATTAAACATGGTGTTGTAAACTGACTAGTATCACTACATAGAGACGATAGTCCTCACATATGGATAAGAGATATTTTCACTTCCCAATTGATGTAATAGAGGGATCATTTTTGTAGTTCCATAATCATAATAAAATTTCATTATATTTAATATACTAAAGTTATTATATTATTATGAATACCATAGATTTAGATTAGGTATAATAAAAAATAAATTGAAAGAGGTTGGGTAACATGATGAGGTCTTCTTCGGCTGGCCTCCTCTAGATCCTCCCTTAAAGACCATTGGGGTGGTATTCTATGAAGAAAAGAACCTCTAAATCATGGATAGGGATGTATATAAGCGATTTGGGTATTGTTCCATAGATATATAATGATCAATGTTTTGTAATGAAGTGAAATGAGAGATGTTTTTTTAGAAGTGGGGGAGAGGACACACTTAGAATTAATTAAAGGATTACAATATGATAAAGTAAATATTAAGAAAAATAATTCCAAATTTATAGATTTTGGATGGTGGTATATGAGGTATAAATATGGATAAAAATAGGATTTAGACATGTTTAATTTTCATAATAAACAACATCTCATAGTTTATACTTCCTAAAAAACCTGTTTTAACCTTAACCGTATTGAAAAATTTATATTGTTTTTACTATTCATTATAAAAACATTTTAACACTTAAAGATTCTAAAAGTAGAAAATCATGTTAGATATCATGTTTGACACACAACACTAAACTTATAATAAAATTTAACACCCTAAGACTATAAAATATAATTTTTTTAACATAAATTCATTCTCTTTTATAGCTTGAATTACACACAACACTGAGTTTAAATAAAACACAATAATTAATTGAAATATAATTACTTAGACATGACCATTATTACCTTGATTTTAAGTAGGATAATATGAATAATAATATCTAAATTCTTAAAATTATATGTTTTACACTGGTATAAAAAATTAATTTGTTTTAAACAGATTAAGAATAAAATAAGAGTTATTTCAAAGAAAGAGAAATATTTTATAAAATACTATATCTCTCCAAAAGACAGTTTAGTCATGATTTTCAAAAATAATTTAACACTAATTTCAAAAAAATTGAAAAAAATTAATTTTAAAAATATAATTCATTTTTTAGATCAACATGTAAAAATTATCTTTGGGTGAATTTTTTATAATTTTATGAAAAGTTTAATTGTTTGATCAGTAACGTAAAAACTGATTTTTATAGAAAACTACTTTTTAGTTTTAATTTTTCAAAAATTTAAAATATGTTATAATTTATTTTAAAGTATCATTAGTCAAATTATTTTAAAAAATATATAGTTTAGGCATTGGATTCAATTTAATATTGAATTATTATGTCAAAACATTCTATACATATTAGAATGTTCTCTTTGGAATCCCACTCTTTAAACGCATCTATGGTTAATTTTTAAATTTAATTATACTACTTATATGAATTGAAATTGGGGCAATTGATTTTATATTTGGAATCATCATAATTTTTTTAATCTAATAATGTCATGTTAATTTTTGACCACCATGAACAGTGAAAACTATAAAAAGTTATTTACTACGGTTAAGGTAAAAACGAGTTTACCATGGATTAAACTAAAAAGATAACGTTTAAAAATTCCCTAAACCTTGTAAAAAACCCATTTTATGGACATATTACATACTTATTACCTATAAGGTTTTATAATTACCCATTTAGTAGTGTTATGGAATGATAAAATATTGGTATCACCTTAACTTTTCCAAACTCTCATGTGTGTCCTATCCCCCACTAATAAAATACCACCCATTATCCTCCCATATTCAAAATTCAAGAACCATTTAGTTTATCCAATACATATGAAAATTTATTCCTTAAATGCCTACCCAGAACCTAAATTCCTTATTTTTATTATTAATCCCTCTTAAGAAGGATTTAGGTATAAAACTAAAGAGGATTTCTGAAAAAGTGGTAAAATTATTTAATGTACGTATTTATTTTATTTCTTCATCAACCTAATTAAAAACTATTTAAAAATTGATAATAAAATAAAAAATTATTTAATATGTACTTATATGTAATTATATTAATATAATAACCCATACATATCCACTCTTCCATCAAATGGGAGACAAAACCGTCGATCTCGTGTACAACGAACTACAACCCCGTGAATCGATGTAATTCATTTTATATAATTACATTTTAAGTATTGATATAATTATGGATTTAAAATATTTATATGTTATTTCTTATATTATTATACTTCTATTACTATGATATTTCATATACTTTCTTACTGTCTATCCCGTGGGGGATACGATAGCATCACTCATTTGTATAGAATATAAACTCACGAAGAGATGTGATATGATTTTCATTTTTTATTTACATTAATGAAAGTAAATATAAAGATAGTGAATTTATTCCATATTTATAATATAAATACATTTCTATAAATATAATATATCATCTTACTTCTTACCTTCCAATTCTTTTGAAAACAATAACACTGTTCACGCGTACGTGTAGACTACCTCCTCCACACAACGACATGAAATGTTTTTCATTTTAATTTTACATGTATTGTAAAAAGTATGAATTTTATTAATATACACAATTTATGTGACATAAAAATGATTCATTAATGATAAATTAATATTTATTTTCTTCTTATTCTATCTGTTAAGAAAAATGGAATGAACATTCATCCGTATATATGGCCTACGGTCATTATGAACATTGTAATCCATTTTTCCTATTTAAAACATTAATATATTACTCTAAATAAACATATAATAAATATTATTTCATTTTAAAAATATTATATATTATGGTACCATGATCAATTTTAAAGGATCAAAATTACTGAACTAAAACGTACAGGAAAAATGGAGTAGTCATTATCCAAAACAATGACTTTAACAGAGAGTTGTTAATAAATGAGTGACAAAATACAATATGTAAATCATAAATGAAATGTTATATATGACTATGGTTATGTTTTATTTTTATAATATACCAATATTTATTATACAGGAGGTTCAGAATCAAATGAAGGAAGTCAAACCCGAGGTAATGGTTTCTCATATCACATTTACTTCTGTGAGACACACACTATATTCCCCTCCTGTTCCTATGTGCGGTGTATATAAAGTATATTTTATATTTTATATCATTAGTATATTTATTCTAATGGATTTTAAATTTTCAATATATGATTATTTATTTCATTGGGTGTACGATTTTGAAGTACCAAGGTGGTAAGGGTTTCTTTCACACTGTCATCATTATTCTTAACTATTTTTGTTTATGTATTACTTTGGGGAATAATTTGATATTTATATCTAAATATAAATCTATTTTTATACCCTGTGGTTATTCATGAATATTTTTATGTAATAGTTCCAATTTACCACTCTTAGGTACTTAAAATGATATAGAAAATATCTTTAATAAAATTGGGCTTTATAATTTTCTTTGATATAAAATCATTTTTCATCAAAATCCATGTTTTCTAAAAAAGTTATTATCCTTTTAAAAATTATTTTTAATTAAAATGTGAAAAGAATACTTATTTTAACATTTATTTAATATAAACAGTTTTCCTCAAACATTATAACCCAATGTTTTAATGATTGTTTTACAATTTCTCAAATTTAATTTTTAAGGAAACAATAGTCTTAATCTATTATATAACCATAGTTTTAAACCTAGTGTATGGCCCCAAGTACCATATTTATAGGCTATACCCACAGTTTTAAGAACCATATCTAATAGGGGCTTGTGTATAGACCTATACCCATGGTTTCTACACAAACAAGGGGTTTATGACATATAGATTCTATAACACCCATTGTTTAACCCAGACCATGTGTATATGTCTATACCCATGGTTTGGAGAACCATGTGTATAGATTATACCAATAGGTAACCTATAACCAAGTTTCTCCAAACTCTAGGTATAATTATCTTTCCCCATTTGGATTAAGCAACACCAACACCTCTTCCACTAGCTCTTGAACCTGTAAATCCAATAAAATAAAAAATAAACATTCAATTATGTAAAAATATTTTATATTCAGCATTGAAAAAAATACTTTAATAATCTTAAAACTATTTACAATACTAAAACATATATATACATCCATAGAACGAGTCAATTCAAGTCATTAAACAAGTGACACTAGTTTCGTTACTACCTAGTAATAAATATAGGGGATAAATAGATCCCCAATTTCTAAAATCCCCATCTTCATCACTATCACCAACATACTCATTACCATAACCAACATCTTTATCACCAAAATCATCATTTAGAGAATCAACACCATCATTATCAACAACATCACAACCACTAACATCAGCTCGACCATCACTAGGAAAATCATTGGCATCACTCATGGAATAATCTAAATAACACATTCATTCAATATATAAATCAATATTAGTAGTATCCTTTGAAGGAAGTGATTTACTTATAACATACATAGCTTTCCGGAAGCGTTCAGTGATTGGCTTACATCTTTTGTTCTCTAGTAAAGCTATATTTTTTCCTCTCCTACTTCTTCACAATCAATTTGAAACTCAAGGTCTTAAGATGTATTAGACGAGACCGTTAAGGACCAGTAATTAAAGGGGAAAATTTATTTATCTAGTCGACATAAAAATCTACCCTAGTCGTTTTCACTTAATACCTGAATCAAATGATCATTTGGGTCAAGTTTGTCATCTTTTTTGTCATCACGAGCCTCCAGGGTAGACTGTTGAAATTATAAATAAGATATTTAATTAGTAATTTCTTATATATATTTTAAATCTAAAAAATACTTATAATATGATCTTATGTTTGTTCATTTAATGTACTTACATGCTTTTTCTTCCTTCTCGAGCAAAAAAAACATTTCTTGAGGAAAAAGACCATTGATGCCCAGTACCACTTTTTGCAAATGACATTGATTATTGTAAACATATTTAGAATACAATCATTTGATAATATTTAATAACAATAAAAGATAATAAATTTTTAATGAATGATGAATTCATAAAAAAAATGTGATAAAAATTAATGAATAAATCATAAATATTATCTAATCATAAACAGTTTATAATTTTAGCTAATCATTATAAACATTCCATAAATATCATCTGTTATTTAGTGATGAAAATAAAAATAAAATTCAAGTGAACACTGCCAACATTCATTTAAATGAATATTACCATATTAAACAAATTAAGAGGGTTATAGTTTCTTGTTTACTATACAACTAACATGATATTTCAATAAAGTGATGGAACCGCTAAATCCAAATCATCACCCTTAGTGAGCGATTGAAGTTGAAAATTATGATTAAGTTTCATAAATTTATAGTCCATAAACTATATTTCAAATCATTTAATAATATGTTTCTAAATAGATAAATACAAAACAAAAATACAAGGAATCATACAACATGATAAATCATCTGTAATATCTCAAATCAGAGAAAGAATATATTATTATTTATGATAATTATCATTGAATATCACAAAAATAAAATGGATGAAAAATAACTATCTAAGACATGGACAATATATGAAAATATGTAACTCATAGAGTTTAATAAAAATATAGAAACCAATACTGTTTATAAAGGTTCTAATAATTAATCTTTACATTTTAATTAGATTAATGATTGATTATCCTAAGTCATATAAGATATGAACACTATTAAATTTCCAAGGGGATTTTTTAATGTTAAAATATAATTATATATCATGTTTTAAAAAAATTGTCTTAATTTTCAGTTCTTGGTGCAAAGATACACTGTATCACAACTAAAATTAATTTTTTTACTGTATATCATAATTATTTAATAACATAATATGACATAATTTAGAGATTTCCAAAATAAGAAATTAATGGTGAAAAAAACAAGACATGAAAATGTACATAGATTACTATGTAACCACATAAACCAAGATATTATTTTTATTCATATTAAAGTAATCAAGGATTCTCATGCTTAGGTATTGTAGTGTACCCCAATGTGTGCCAATACATCACTGAATCTTAATTCTTTTTTGTTTTTTCCAAATTATTCTTTAAAACAAAAATTCAATACAAGTAGTATGAATTAAATTTTATATGGAAACTAATAAATATTGTGAATACATTAAACTCATAAGTCATCCTATATGCAATAATTTTTTGATATTGTTCTTTCTCAATAGTTGGGGAATGTGGGTACACCCTCTAAATTCGAACCAAATATACTCCTTCAACAAACATATAAATCATTCTTGTATGGTCACCACAACTCTCTAAGATCCATCATCCTTGTAACCTTAGAAGATTCACCCTTGGGAGTGTTGAACTTACTTTTCACAGAATATGTTAATTCATATAGATACAACAATAATATTGATATAAATTTATAAAATTTTCTTACCCATATATGCACCCATGATTTTTCCTTGATGTTATTATATACATGTCTCCATGAGATTGATTCAAAAATAATGATACCATGGTACTTTTCTAATGTGGCCATTAAACTTCTACACTTCTTGATATTTTTACCTATCATCTAATTTTCTTTATCATAATCCACCATTATTTGTGTTTGGAGATTCCATACATCCCACATATGGATGGTCCCACATCACACACTAGAAGATCCCACTAAATAAGATGAAAGAGTGAAAAGAAGAGTTAATTCATGGTATAATAAGAAAAAATGAAGTGATATAATTTGATACATTTATAAAAAAACTTGTTGTAGGAGACTCAATAGGATCTGATGGATCTGTGTGATGTCCTGGATTAGTATCCTCTGAAGGATGTGTCTTTCAAAATGCATGCTCTTGGCGATCTGCATGCAATTGACTGGGAGCGGAAGAAAAAGTATCATAGGATCCTAGATGGATAGAAGTAAATAAAGGTGACATAGGCATGTCATGATATGGGTAGTACGGTTAGGGATACATCAAATTATATGGAAGTGGTAAATCTAGAACCATCCCTATAGGTAGAATAAACATGGTATGGGAATAAGAGGCTAAATTAGATGATAATGATAAAGGCATGGCTAAGAACATCTCTGTGGGCAACATAGTCATGATATGGTAAAAAGAGGATAAATGAGATGATGACAGAGGAATGGGTAGGAAGATCCATGTAGGTGATGTAGAGATGGTATAAGAAAAAGAGGCTAGATGGGATAATAATAGAGTCATGGTTTGAAATATACCGAGAGGTTCAAGTGGAGGATGTAAAGGTGTGGTCAATGTGGTGATCATTGTTATCTCACTATGGGATCCTGTAAGATGGGTGCTTTGTCTTGGTCTTGGAGCTTCCCCACCTGGACCCTTGCATGTAGGATGAGATGTCAAATCTGGTGAAACTGAATATCCCTAAATAAATTTGATAAAAATAGGAACAATAAATTATATGCAAAAAAGAAGAAAAATATTAAAATTATTATACTCCCTAAGGGAATAAGACGAGACAACAAATTCTTATGCATACATCGATCATCATCAAATAATCACTTCCTACGAACATGTAAATTATTTTTCATAATCTTCATAAGAATGAAATGTTAAATTTTTAGTAACAGTTTTTAAAAATTATTCATAAAAACATAGAGGTCAAAGGATACATAAAAAATGTCAAAACATGTTTTAGTAAAAAAAATTTAAAACCAGGTTATACATTTTTAAAAACTTGTTTTGAACAGATATTTCTGAATTGAAATAAATATAAATAAATAAAAGGAAAGCAAAAAATACTGAAACATATATATCATTTCAAACTAAAACCAAATTAAATAAATTAATGTAATACCAACATGAGAAACTCATGTAAAGGTAAAATTAATGAATCATTGACATATGTAGTTTTTCCTATATATTAACCACTACTACATTAGGTTCAACATCAACTCTCTCAATGGGTCAATTCAAGTCATCAAATG
Organism: Viscum album; assembly: GCA_963277665.1. NCBI lineage: Eukaryota > Viridiplantae > Streptophyta > Magnoliopsida > Santalales > Viscaceae > Viscum > Viscum album. The sequence goes on from OY728165.1 coordinate 823,920,606, forward strand.
AAATATTTTGTTCAACAACAATGGGTGAGTCAATTGTGTCGATTTCTTCCCCAGAATCCTGAAAAACATGTCTTTAGATTAATTCATTAATAAAATCACAATGAGGTCTCAGATGATTGTTCACATGAAACACTTATTTTTTTAATTAATGCTAAAATGTATGGTTTATCAGTATCTAGGAATAAACTAGTCAGGGTATCCCAAATGAAATTATTAAAATCATAATCCTAAACTAGTATATCCTATATTAAGTGTAATTAAAACTATAAACAATTTAGGTAATGTGTAACCCAACCTAGAAATTGTACTAACTTTTAGAACTCCGTTGAGTATAGAAGTCTCTTTTATGATATTTTTAAATATATTCATCAATAAATAAAATAAAAAATATTAAAAACCACTCACCCCTTATCTAATAACCCTTTAATTAAATATGCCATTTTCATATTTAAATACAATAATATTTAGTTTGTATAACACTATTTTTTAGCATGATATTTCATATCATAAAAGGAGAAATATTATAAATGATGTGATTCGTGAAATTAAAACTCTCTTAAAATAAGAAAAACAAAATCAATCAATTGAAAAAAAATATTAAACTATTGTACACAATTTTTTTAATTATTATTAAATCATTCAACAAATAATATATTAATTATTTCATGATAACACAATTTTAGAAATCCAATAAACACATAGTAGATAACAGTTACTTAAAATAGAATTTATAATAAACCATATATCTTACACATATTTTTACATTATTTTTAAGATAAATATTGGTAAAAACACCAAAACAATAAATAGGACTACTATTTTTAGGAAATTAAGAACTTAATACATCACCTTTTAAGGTTTATGGGAACTCTAATAGTAATAAAGACTAAAAAACTTCCAACCAACTCCAAAACAACACAAGAAACAAACCTATACTCAAACAGCCACACACAATACCACTATAATGAGAATCTCTAAAAACAACATCTATAATTCAAAAAAAACAAGGAAACCAAGAAAATTCATGAAACCAAAAAGAATATCAGACCACCTCCATAAAAATTTAAAAGATTTTGATTAGTTTACTACATGGAAAGAATAGAAAATCATAAATTCTAGAATGTAAAAACATGAACCAAAAATCACTAAATTTATATTTAACCAGTTTAAATAAAATATTATCATAGATCAATCACATGATAACATAAATAAAGATGAAAACATTAATAATAAGAAGTAAATAAATATTTTTAACCCACTTATATGTTGTTGAGGAATATTTGAATAAAAAAATGATTCGAATAGAGAACATATCCAAAAGATATGGCATGTCATTTTTCACATGGGTGAGAGGGAAATAAGTGCAGGGGGGCTGAGGAACATCTGAGGATGGGTGGGGGTGGGGACACTGAATATTTATTGAGGAGGGGAGTGGGGACCACTAAAGTGAGTGTTAGAGGTTTGAATTAGGAGGTGGAGGAGGAGATCGAGTGAGGCTGTATCTAAATATCTATACCTATAGTTTTTAAAAAAACCATCAGTATAAATGAGCCGATACCTATAGTTTTTTAAAACTGTGAGTACAGGTTTGAGTAGACTATTAATACCTACACTTTTTCTAAATCATGGGTATATATCCAATAGTATAGAGTTGTTTTCTAGTAGTGATAATTATTCTTATTTTTTTAACTATTTGTTTTTAATTGTGGTTTTCAAAGTACAAAGCATATTTTACTAAAGAATGTTTTTAATGACATTTTTATGGTATTTATATTTATCAATGAAATAAATCAATATATTTCTTATGATAACATGGTGATATGTTTTAATGATATCATACTTATTACTTATTTGGATGGTTTATAATTATTTTGATTGAGGATGTATAATTTTATTACCATTCAACCTATTATTATGAATGGTTTGTGATTATGTTTATTTGATTGGTGTAAAAATCAATATTTACTATGTGATTTTTTCAATAAGAATTTGATTATTATTTATGTTTAGAATATTTCATATATGGAATGAATTGGAATTAATAAATTATGGGTGGATCCAAGTTATAGATAATCTTTTGATGCATCAATAGGTTTCACAAGACAAATGAGTTGGCCAAATTAGATAGGTTTCTACTAATAGGTTTAAATTATTTTTTAAAATTTATTGATAGTTTTAGATGTACATGATTATAAATTCCATGTTTATGAGATAATTTATTGAGGTCCATTTTATTATTTGATTAGTTAAAATATACATGGTTAAATTTCGATGTCACATGATTATTTATATGAATTTATTTGACCTTTTTTTCATATTGTGCTTAGTTTATTGACAAAATGACATGTGTTTATGTTATTTAATTTTCCATATTGATTATTATTATTTATTATGTATATCTATTAATCTAGAAATACCCATAAAGAGCATCTGATCTCACCCTTCTCTGAGGTTTTATTTTCCCCAGGATATGTGGAAATATTTTTTGATTTATATTTAGGTATAATCTATAAAGAATAATGGTGTTATCAAATAAAAAACATTATGTATATTATGTCTTCAAGTGTATGTAAAATTTATGTATGTATCTATTTTACCATGAATAATATGATATTTGGTCCTTTGGGATGTGATACTATATGTCCAGTTCCATTGTAATAAAGTTACCACTGATTCAGGGCTACTGGGGGCTGGGTCATAATCGTTGGTTTCAAAGAATGTTCAGCGGAAACCTTGGAAACTAGATTTAAAAAAACATAAATTATAAAATATTACTATATTACATACATTACATATATGTATAAGTATATGATAAAATACTAATGTTTTGGTAACTTATATATCGATCATTACTCGGTACACAAAAATGGTTCTTAATTCATAGAATTTTTAAAACACTATGGGGATATGTTTTGGCTAATTTAAATTTTCTTTAAAAACCATAATTATGTATTTGAAAATATTTTTATTATTTGAAATATTGTCCAAAGAAACCTTGTTTATGATAGTGTGATTAGCCAGATATGATTTTTTTAATTCATGTTAAGTGTTTAACTAGTTTTCTGATTATACATTAATATTCATAATTTCATGATATAATATAGTGTATTTCAGTTCTTAGAAATGGAAACCAGTGGAAGGAATGAGAACTGTATCAATGTACATAATACAATGACTAAGAATGATTGTTTCATTTATGGGATGAAGCCAACATTTTAAAAGGAATGAATCCAAAAACCATTGTCATCATATGAGAACATATTATCATGAAATATCAATATAGAGAAATAATTATTTAACTATTTTAATTAGAAGGTAAACAAGAGAATAACAGGATGGGAGAGAAAAAACAGATAAGGGGATGGAGGTAAATATGGGTTTTACCATATGTGATAATTGTGGAAAAAAACACCATGTTATTTTCATGAGGGGAATGAGATTTTTCTACAAGTGTGGAGAGAATGGAAAACATGTGAAATAGTTCAAGGGAAATTAATAAACCTTTAATTTTTTGTTTTTCAGCATTAATTATATGAGAAACTATACAAACTAATTCCCCAAGAATCAGGAGAATAAACATTAAAATATGTTAATAGATGTAGTTCAAGATTATTATACTACTATAAAAGAAGTAGAATGTCGAATATGATTGTGTTTACATTCTATGATCATGTTATATGATTATTTTATCAATGATATTATTGTTATTAGAATTATTAAATGTAAAAGGTTTTTACTCAAATAACTTTTCTTCATGGATTTGAGAGAATATATTGAATGGTATCAATGACCATGAGAAATGATTCAATGGGATGTTGAACTTCTTTGAAAACACAAGATTTAGGAAATATAACCCTTAATAAATTCTATATATTGAGATAATAATGATAATGATATGTTTATGGGATATTTATGTTGACCTTGAAATTGTTTATAGATTTTATAGTTTATAGTATGTTTTCTGGAATTTGCTGCATGTTTGGATTTACATAATGCATTTAAAAAATTGATATTTTATTTTTGGAAGCATATATATTTTCCTTAAGGTTTTATAGTGAAAAATGTATTCACATATTTGGAATGTGACATTAAAAGACACTTTATATTTCCTATGGAATATAATGTTGATCTAGTGACATTGCTTCTAAATTTTTGTAATTTCAATTTGGACAAATATATTTTGGTTGGTTCATATGGTTAAGAATATATGGAATGGATTAAGTTAAATTTTTTGTTTTTCTAAATAACATTTTCTAACCATTTAGGATTTCTTAAAGAAAATAGGACCAATTTTTACTCCTTTATGGATTTTATAATCTATTAAAAGTTATTTTTAGTGCTTCAAGAATAAAAAATTAATTATTGGATATTAATTTATGGATTGGGATTTGAAGTGGAAATTGATTAAATCACAAAAAAAGATGGATTATTTATTAAGAAAATTTAATATATCAAGTAATTATATTTGATTATATTATTAGAAAACAAAAAATTCTCAACTTTAGAAAAATGATGTTAAAGAAAAATGTTATAATTTTACCTTCCAATCAAATAAAAAAATTGTATTGTAAATCATCAGATATTTATGGTTTTGAGGTGACTAACCTTCCACTTGTCATTAAATTTCATACGATCAATGATCTCTATCACTCTATAGTTATTTATTCTTTTATTCCATGTATATATCCACACATCTGACCAAAGTTATTATAATTGGAAATATAGTTATCTGATATTTTATACGTAAAAAACCAAACCAGGTCAACCGTGAACTGGTCACTAGAGCATGTCCAAGATAAGGCTCGAATGATGTTCTAGATCCACATGGGTTGAAAACTAGTATTGGACATCAAAATAAAAAAGTTGGGAACAATTTAGACCATAAAAATTACAATTAAATAAAAAATATAAACAGAAAAATAAAAATAAATTCTAATGTTGGAAACAAAATACAAATACACAAGGACCTCTATGTGACCTCATGGTTCACCCACAACCATAAGATTACACTAACTACATTAGTGTACTAAATTGGAAAGCATCACCAAAAGAGAAAAATAGAAAAGAAACTATAGGTTTGTGTATTGAAACTCAAAATGTGTGAACGAACATAAAATTCCCTATGCCTTAACATTAATGGAAAAAAAATTCGTTCTGGTTTTAAAATAAAAACATATAAAAATATGCATTTTCTTTCTTTTAAAATTTAAAACCCAAAATTCCATTTTTTAAGAAAAATTCTTTTCTTTACAACACATCTTCAAAATAGTTTCTAAGAAAGTATTGACATTTCAAAAATAAAGGAAAAAATTTTAGATCAAAACCTGGTTTTCATAAAAGAGAAAACAAGCATGAATAAACTGAAATTTATATCACATCACCATTATCATGTCACAAGAAGGCACTATGGACAATCCCTATAGGTAACTATCACAAGTGGTACCCTAAAAACATCATATCTTAGTGAAACATGGTATAGAAACCCAAAACCACAACATTCTCACACATGACCCACTAGGAGGGAATATCCCACTGGCCTAGTGGGCCCCGATCATATCATATGTTTTTTAGTGTTGTAATCATAAATCCCATGAGATGCATTTGAGCTATACCACTTCCAAGTCAACTACCATACTAGATCTTGTTAACCACCTAGGTACCCGTGTTTCCCATGTGATCTATTTCAATTTTTGGTGATTTTTTCTCAAACTAACATACATGAACATCTTATTTTCATTACTAAAAAACAAATCCAACCTCTCACCACTGATCTCCCTCCTTGAGGGAATCCACCTTTTTACGTCACACAATAATTCAAAATCCTATTCACCAGACAAACATAAAAAATCACACATTCAATATACATAGTTATAAAATGACGTGTAATGCCTTAATATGGGTTTTCCACTCCTATGAAATATCCTTAACGTTTCAAATGATCCTCATTATTCTAAAAGAAATATTTTCACTATAAAAAAATGATCTTCTTAAAATTTTAAATTCTAAAACCATTTAAAAATGAAAATTGAACAGTCAAGTAACAATATAATTAAAAAATCCCGTAAACATGTTCAAACCAAATAAATCCATTTAATAAAGGAAAATCACAATTTAAAATCGAATTCACACCAAAACTTATGTACGTTTACAAACATACCAAAAACTGGAATTACCTCTTTCTAAAAAAATACCCACAAACTCATTTTTATTTATGTTAATTTTATAACTATCTAACTCACACCAAACATCTTCAAAAATACCAATTACATATTAAAAACCACTTAGGAAACACATTTTAACGAAATGTTATTTAAGACCAATTGAGCATTAGAAATACATTACATTTTCCTAAACAAGGGTAGGATCCTTTTTAACCTAAAAACCCATTTTAGAAGATTATATAAATTATGAAACAAATATATATCCATTTATAACTACCACAATAAGAGAAAATAGTATATATATACTAAAAAAATATAAAATATATTTTTAAAAAAATAAAGAAATTATGAAATTCAAATTAAAGAGTTTGGCATAGGGAACCAACCTCATACATGTCACTTTTTTGATGAAGACCACTCGAATAAACCCTTCATGACTACAGACACATGAAATTATATATATATATATAAACCTAGATTCATTGAAAATATTTCAATAGACATGAGGGAATATATATGAAGAGGTCATGTATATATATATGCCTAACCCATGCGTGAATATATAAGAACTATTGACTCATATAGCTCGAAACCACACCAAAAAGATCCACAAAACTCTAGAAAAATTACTGGAAACTAAAAACCGAAAAAATAATAATTTAAAATTAATCCAATGTGACGAAATTAAATTACCTTACTCAAAATTATTGGTGGGTGGACCGAAATGGTTTAAAACACATCACCTTCGGTGGAGGATTTTGAGACATGACTGAAGTTGGCCTGAGAGACCCATCACATTCCCTAGAAATGAGAGGAACATAAAAAATTGACTCACTAGAAACCCTAGGGGTTTTCTATGGCATGTGAGACCAACAGAATAGGAAAAACAAGAAATATAATGAGGATGAGGAGAGGAGGAAAACCTTATTGGGGACGATCGCACACCAAAATTGGAGAAGAAGGGTTGGAAGAAGGAGTGAGGTGGAGGAGGATGAGTGAACGAGGATGCTCTAGCTAAGGTAGGTTACACAATCAGGGAGAGTGAATTGGGGAGGGTGTCATGTAACACCCCAATCTTCCATGGTATGCTTATTTTTAAATAAATAAACTACTTGTTCTGTATGAAACACTGAGTTCCAGGACACCATGAATAGTTATTTAAAATTATTTTTATAATATAATTAACTAAAATTTTAATTTTATATATTCTATATAATTTTAAAATTCATATTGTTTTCTTCTAGGACATGATATATAAACCAATTCAATTTTTCGAATAAAACAAGTATTAAAAAATAGATTTTTCCCCATTTATGGGTGAACCCATTTTAAATAAAACATTTTAAACTTGTATATATTCAATTTTTCAAAATAAAATTATTTTTTATAAGTGTAAAAAAATCAATGTTTTGGTGTTTTTCTAATAACTTTCATATTTTAATGAATAATGAACATAATGCATTTTAATTCAAAAATGAATTTTCATCTAACGTATTTATATTGATAGATTATCCTATTAATTAGTTTTAAACTGTAATTAGATTATGTATTTATCATTTAATATAATTTAATTCATTGTAATTATGTTCAGATTAAAATTAGTTATAAACACATGCCATTCTTTTGATGGTGTTTACTTTTGAAAAAATTTATTTCTTATTTTATCAACGGGGATAAATTTTAAATTCAATTCTGAAACATCTATTTTTAAATTTTAAAAAATGGATTCCATATTTTGGAATCAGTGGCTCCAATTTTTTTAATAAGTTAATTTTGTTATTTTGATATTATGAATAGTAACATTAGTAGTTTTTTATTACCATGGTTAAGGGTAAATCAGGTAATTAATGGTAAAACTTATATTATATAATGACTCTAAAACCTATATAAATCCCATTTTATGACTAAATTATTTCCTTATAACCTATGTTTCTAAATGTAATCATTTAATGGGCCTTTTATAATGAATATGACATAAATATTATTAAAATTAATGAATGTGATAAAATGACACACTCTCATTTCATATAAGTAGAATAATTTTAATATAGGGATATACAGGAGATAAAACTGATTATAAATATTATTTGGAAATATAAATGAATTACCTAAATAATATAAATTTATTTATCATTTTAGATACTAAATACTTAAAATTAATGATGACACAATAGTGATGCAGAAAATATTTTATTAATAGAAATATCAAATAAATGATATTTAAAATAGTAAGATAAATTTAATTTGACTTAATTAATGACATAAAATAATTTAAAATAAACTTAGATATGTTAGTGGAATATTGGAATTTTTTGTTATAAGTTATCATGTCAATTTTATTTTTTAAAATGAAAATATTGAATGATATTAAAATTGACATAAATGATAATATAAAATAAATAATATTTTATTAAATGTTATAAAATTAAGAAAAACTTGAGGTTTAGTAAAATTACTATTTTAATATTAAATATATTATAAATTATCCAATTGGGGTTAGTTTTTCATTTTATAGTAACTATATTTACCCTACATTTTAAAAAGTGAAGTAATCATGGTATGAGTTAAACTATTTAACTAGGGCTTAAATCCAAACGATACAGCTAATTTTATGACTGAAACTTGTATAAAAATCATTAGTTTAGTGGTTTAGATGCATAATAATAATATCCTATAAATAAATTACTTTGGAGAAATTTTAATCCGAAAATTAATTTATAATAAATTAATTGTTTTGGAGTTTCAAAAATTCCCCCCTCTCTTATAAATGGGAACCCTTTGTTCTATTTTATTCACACATCTAAATCGCTTTAGTTCGTACAATACCTACCTATTTCTACTCCATACTTCTCTAAATTCATCCAATATTCCATACATTGGGAATAAATCCAACCTACAGAGTCCTTTTGTGAAAATCAATAGGAGATACCCGTAGAAGAGGTAATCGTTTTATAAACTCTTTCAAAGTTATTTTATTATTCTACTTAAAATTCTTATTTTAAATATATAATAAAGTAGTAACTATAGTATCATATATAATATTAGAAGTTATTATGATGTTTCGAAAACTATATTCTTCTTTTCATCCATCCGATGAATAAAAATATCACCATGCGTCTGTCCGTACGGCTTACCGTCTCCACGCCATGGTGTAAATATTTATTTTAAAATAATTTATTTGGATGGGTATAATAATGAGTATAATGGATATAAATAATCAATATAACATGATAATAATAATATATAGTTAATATACCATCTAATTCATTACAATTTAACCCTCAAGGGAATGATACCGTCGCTCGTGCGTACATACGACCGACCGTCTCCACAATGCTGTGGATTCATTCTCAAAATTAAGCATTCAAAAATGAATATAAAATTTATATGAAAAGTAAACATAATAATTATGAACATAATATGATTCTGTATATGAATAAAATACATCATATTCATAACAAACATGACTTACACGATAAAACATGAATGTGAAAACGAAGCAGTTAACACCTGAAATAATGGTAATACTGAAATACTATAAATGATGATACAAGAGGATAATATATAATATAATAAAGTTTTATATGGTTTTGGTATAATTTAATTACATTTTTTAACCATTATATAGGAGGTTAACTCACCCTAGTTTAAAGGAAAGTACAAGATAAGATTTAATTACACAATCTCATTATTAATCAAGATTGTTTATACGTAGGTATCCACTGGGACATCTTTATTATATGTGTACATGTTTCCTAAAAAGTGTTTTAAAATATTATAAAAATTTTCATAAAGAATTTTTTTCCCATTTTTTACTTTTTATATAAATTTCTTTGAAACGAATCTTTCTGTCATTTTCAAATCTAGGTAATTTATTTCCTTTTTGAAAAATTAAGGAAATATTGTTTTTTAACTTATATGGTGTGAGGAGATATTTTCTGCCATTATGACACCTTAACATTATGAAGCTTCCCTTATAATCTTAATTTTTTTTAAAAATAAATTCTTCCTTATATAATTGAACATACTTTTAAACAAATTTCAAAGTAAAAAGTGATATTTCTCTCAAAGAGTTTTAATGATTTTATTAGATTCTTTTCATCTATATAACATCCTTTGTTAGATTTTATGTTCAATTGAGGTTGATTTGTTATGATACAATATTCTATAATGTATTTAATGGTTTATCGTATGTTTGAGTGTGGATGTGCTATTTTGGTACCATTCATAACTTATGGTTTAAGTATCGATATTTCTTATGATAGATTTAATAACAATGTTTATATTGGTTATGTTTTACCTCTTTGATAAGAGGAATCCATTGGACATTGTAAGTGTTGGAAGAGGCCTACTATATCCCCTTGATGCATCGGTAGGTCTCATTAGACAATTTTATTTCCATTTTGGTTAATTTATAACCCAATTATGTATGGTGTCTTGGATGAATCCTTGAAAATATGTTTAAAATGTCCCACATTATGAATTCACTCATTATGAGATCAGTTATTGATATTACATGTGATTATTTGACAAGTAGAAATACCATGTGAATGTTTAAATGGAATTATTGGATTTATTATTTACATATTTTGATGATTATTATTTTAAATAGAATTATGTTTCATTTTTATGCATTAAAATAATAGTTTATGTTTTTTAATGATAGAATCCTCTATATTTTTTATCCTTACTGAGAATCTGAGCTCAACCCTTTCTTATGTTTCATTTTCTCCCAGGATCCGAAATATTATATTATGAATGAATTATAGGGATGAGTTAATGGAATAAGAATTTTTTCAAAGGAGTTTCAATGTTGTATTTCATTTCAATATGTAATGTAAAACATTTATTTTTATCTATTATTTCTATTGATACTAAATCGATCGGTCCTTCGAGATTTGATTTCTTATAATCATTAAAATGTAACATAAAATAATGTACCTACTCGGGGAAACTGAGGCCATGGAATTACAATTGAAATCATTGAAAGTTTTGTATAATACTTGGAATCTAGAAATAGAATTTTTTTTGATTTGGGAACATTACCACAAGATATACTCTAAGTATAAGTATAGAATAACCTCAATTAATTTTGTTAATGTAGATGTTATTTGGGCCTTCCAAGAAATATATCTATGTCTAGAAACTACAAGTGGATTTGGTTTTCGAATAGATGTACCTAGGAGTAATAACTTTGACTTGGTGTTCTAGGATGGACTTGGGGTAACCTGGTATACGACAATGAGCCTCACTATGCTCTTGGTCTGAAACTCCAGAGGGATATGCTTATGATAATTCACATTTACATTAAAACCCATTATGAAGGATTTATAAGTAAATACATCCCCAAATAAAACATTTTTATGATTATGAGACTATATGTGCATAAAAGTTTCAATTTTTTTTAGGTATTTTAATATTTTCAAATTATTCATTATGATTCATAACCTAATCTAGTGTAGGATATTGTTTAGAAATAGTGCCTAATGGACGGAATGGAAACTGTATCAAAACACATAATCTATGTAGGGATTTACCTCATTTGTAATATAATGATAGTGGATCTGGTGATACAATTGGACCAGAATAGCTTATAACCATACTAGGACAACTGACTCGGGTTATGAATAATAAACTTACCCATATGTACAAAACTGACCCACAATGTTGAGGATCAATGTTGAACCACTTCATTAGACAACAAACTCCAACATTAAATGGGACTAAATAACAATTTTTTTCCGAGTAATGGATAATTTATTTAAAAAATACATTTTATTGTATTAGCATGCAATTAAAGAGAGAAAGTTGTCCTGGAAGTTTATCATCTATCCGAAGATGCAAATAAATGGTAGAAATTAATTCAAAAAAAATTGGAAGAAGAAGTAGAAAATATATAATGAAGGGAATTTAAAGAACTTATCCTAGAAAAATACTTTCCTTATGCATGGAGATAAGATACATAAAGGTAATTTCTGAGCCTGAGAAAAAATGAGGATGGGAATGCTTCAAAGTATGAGGCTAACTTCACAAGTTTATAATGTAATGATGCAGACTAAAAACATAACCCAAGAAGTAATATTGATCAATTATTTGATGGGTTAAAACTATTCCTTCAAAGGGAGCTAGTATCCCAAAATTTCTCTTCATATGAAGATATAGTCTCATGTGCCATCCATATGGAGAGTGAATTCTCTATGCCTTATTAATTTAAAGGAATGTAGTAAAATTAGATGGATGGTGAGTGTTTTTATAAAGGAAACATTGTAAAGGGAAATAAAGAAAATGTTTATTTTTTATCATATAATAAATGTGGAAATAAACATCCTAGAACATGCATATTGGGGACATGATCCTATTACAAGTGTGGAGAAAAATGCCACTAAGCTCTTGATTTCAAGAGAAATAAAGAAGATAGTAATTTGAAATGCATAAATTGTAAGAAGATAGGACACTATGCACATGAATGTTCTCAATGTCAATTATATTTACCCTAGAAAAGGGAGACGTAGTAAGGCCAAACTTATGCGATCAAAACTACTAAGGTTGAAGTTCCTAATGATGTAGTTCTATATACTTTAATCGTTTACTCAAATTTAGCCAGTGTTTTATTTGATTCCAGATCCTCACATTACATTATATCATTTTAGTTTTCATTAAAAATTGGATATTTCTAATTGAAATTAACAAGATAATTTTTAGTGAAACCCCATAAGGGAAGTCTAACTCCAATATAGATGTGTCAGAAAGTTCCGATTTTGGAATTCAAACATGCTTTATCTGATGACTTTATCATCATAACTCTTGTAAACTTTGATATAATACTTGGTATCTATTGACTATCAAAATATAAATCAAATGGTTTTTGGGATAATAAAAAAGCTTTTATTTGTAAGGAAAATGTAGCATCCATTATCTTTAAAGTAGAAACATCATCACCTGAATCTTATCAAAACCTACCGAATAGATTTATCGAATGATATTATTAAGTAGGAAGAGGAAATAACTTATAGGGATGAATAATGAAATATTAAAATTTAGGATGTACCTATGGTAAAGAAATGAATTGATGTTTTTACTGAAGATTTATCTGAACAATTTTAGACTGTGAAGTTGAGTTTTCAATTGATTTCATCCCTGATTCAAGACCAATATCAAAGACTCCTAATATAATTTCCACTATGGATTTAGTATACCTGAAGAAAAAACTAGTGGAGTTGAGTAATAATGGATTTATTCACCCTAAGGATTCTCTATTGTTATCCCTAGTTATTTTTGTTATAAAGAAAGATGGATCAATGAGGATATACCTTCACTATAGAGAAATCAGTGTTATTACAATAAAGCAAAAGTATTCCCTGACTTTCATTAATGATTTTTTTGATCAACTTCATGGAGCTCAAAATTTTTCAAATATTGAACTTAGATCTAGATATCATAAATTGTGTGTAAATAAGGATGATATTCATAGGACAATATTCTAAACCTTGTACGAGCATTATAAGTTTATAGTGATGATATTCAGATAGACTAATAGACCCTCTATTTTCATGGATCTAGTGAATAGAGTGTTCAAAGAATATCTTTATGATTTTGTATTAGTATTTATTGAATATATTTTAGTATAATCCAAAATATATGAAGACCATGAGAACCACTTATGGATTGTTCATAAGTCTCTTAGAAGAAATGAACTATATTGGAATTTACACAAGTGTGAATTACAGCTTTAATAAAAAAAATTTCTTGGTCACATTCTCTTGAAGTATGGAATATCTATTGATCCTACAAAGAAAAAGGAAATCTGAGAATTTCCACCACCAACAAGTATAACCAAGGTACATTGTTTTATTGGTTTACATGGTTACTATTGATGTTTCGTCCAAATTTTTTCTCGATTGGCTAACCTGTTAACCAAGATCACACATAAAATGGTGAAATTCATTTGGAAAAAAGAGTGTGAAGAATTATTTTATGAATTGAAGATAAGATTAGTCAATGCTAGTATTATGAAATTACCAACTAGAAATTATGGGTTTGTGATTTATGGTGATGCATCTGGGAAAGGACTTAGTTGTGTTCTAATGTATAATGATAGAGTTATAAATTATGAATCGAGGCTTGTTGGCTGCCATTTTTGTTACGATGAGTGCATTTTATGTTTTTTCACTTGCTTGGTGGACTTGGGGACAACTGATGCAATTTAAATATTGCATGATTTGTATAGTTCTTACACTCCCTTTATAGAGGAAGTATTTGAAAGATCAATAATAAAAAGTTTTGGTCATTTTTTGTGATTTTGTTTACTTTTCTTGGAAATATCTATTTGTATTCCCCGCAATCTTTTTTAAGCGTATTCTATTTACCCCTCATGTTTTTAATTTAATCCTTTTTTAATAAAATTTTTTGTGGAATGAATTGGGTGACCAATTCATGTCACTACTTTTATAAAAAAACTTATGGGTCAAGAAAATTAAAAATCCATGAACAAAAGACCACAACTCATAATCTTGACTTTCCAGTAGTAATTTTTTCTCTGAAGATATGGATACAATATATATATGGCAAAAGATGTGATATATTTATAGATCAAAATAGTTTGGAATATATTTTCTCACATAAATAACTCAACATGATAGAAAGGAGATGACCTAAGCTACTCAAATATTACTATTGTACAAAACACTACCAACCCGAGAAGGAAAATAAATTAGCAGATTCTTTGAGAATAAAGGACCATGGAGTTTTGAACAAGATGTGAGTTTAAAGGGATACTATGTTCATTGATCTAGTAAATATGGATAGGGTAATTATCATGGAATGTAAAGCATCACTACTTCTTCAAATGGCTTCCATAAAATCTATACTGGAAAGGTTAAAATTTTATCAGATTGATGATGATGAGTTTCAAAAGAAAATAAAAGATAGTATTGATGGGCTATTGACTTAATTCATTTATGAAGACGACATTTTGAATTTTTGGAAAAGAATTTTTGTTCTCAGTATGCCCAAACTAAAAATTGAATTATTGGATGATGCTTATATCTCTAATTTCTCGATACACCATTGTAGCACTAAGATTAAGAGATATATTACTAATTATATGTCAAGATGTTTGGTTTTTCCATAGGTGAAGGTTAGAAGACAATGTATTAGAGGAGTCATGCAACCACTTCTTATACCTGTGTTAAAATGGGATGATATTACGATGAAATTTGTTAATGGGATACCAAAGACTCCCAAAAAAAGGATGTGATATGGGTTATTATCGATAGTATTACCAAATCATTGCATTTTCATGATATATATTTACCACTTGAACCTTTATAAATACTATATATTAATAATGTTTTAATAATTCATAGTGTATATCAATCGATTGTTTCTGATCATGATCCCCATTTTACATCGTAATTCTGGAAAAGTCTTTAAAAGTCCCCAAATATTAAGCTTCGTTTGAGTACTTCCTACCACCCCCAAAATGATGGACAATCATAATTAAATATTCAAACCTTAGAAGACATGTTGATATCTTTTTCACTATACTTTTGAGGTATTTTGGATCAATATTTACCTTAGGTACAATTTTACTATAATAATAGCTTCCATTGAAGTATTCAGATGGCACAATATGAAGTGTTATATGGAAAGTGATGTTGTATACTGACATGTTGTGATGATATTGGTGAATAAAAATTTGAAAACCTTTAACATGTTGAGGAAAATATAAAAAATGTAACATCTATTCAGTCCCATATCAAAATAGCTCAATATAGGCAGGGGAGCTATGTTGATAACCGAAGGATTTGGAATTTTGAGTGGGAGATCCTGTTTTCTGCAAGGTATATCAATGGAAGGGTTTTATATGATATATTAAGAAGGGTAAAATAATTCTTAGTTATATCAGACCTTTTGTAATTCTGGAACAAATTGGAGCTATGCTTACGGTTTGGCAATGACACCAAGTCTCTCCAAAGTTCATGATGTGTGTCATGCATCAATGTTAAGGAAATACCTACCAGACCCAATACATGTAATCACTTATGAAAAAATAGAAGTGGAACATGATATTTTCAATTGTGAATATTCTATCAATATTTATAATACTAGAAAATGTGTGCTGAGAAATCAAACAACAATTCGTGTAAAATCTCTTTGGAGAAAACAAAAAATGGATGCAGTGATGTGGGAACTTGAGGAAATTATGATGAAGAACCACCCAAATATTTTTATTAGGTGATATTATAGAAAATCTAAGTAAGAAATTATTTGAATTAGTGAATAATGTAACACCCCAATATTCCACTGAATGGTTCATTTTTAAATAATTCATTAGCTTGTGTTGCATCCATTACCGAGTTCGAGTGCACCACAACTATCATTTTAAAAAGAGGTTATGAATATTTTTAAAAACATTTAAAATTTTATATATTCAATATAATTTAAATATTAATATCATTTGTTTTTTATATATGATATAATTACACATTCAATTTTTTGAATAAAAGACATTTATTTCATACACGACAGTTTTATTGCCATTTAATGTAAACCCTTATTAAATACAATATTTTGATCTTTTATATATTAAATTTGAAAAAATAAAATTATTATTTATAATAGGGATGTAAAAATTTAGTTTGTAATTTTTTTTTGTGTTTTTCTAATAACTTTAATATTTTAATAAATAGTGAAAAATGTTGCATTTTAATTCAAAATTGCTTTTTATTTGAATTTATTTATAATGATAGATTATTATTTTAATTGTTTTCAAAGTATAATTAGATTATTTTTTTCATTTAATATAATTATGTTCATTGTAATTTTTTTCACATTAAAACTAGATATAAACACATGCCAATCTTTTAATGATTTTTACTTTTGAAAAACACATTTTCTCATTTTATCAACAAGGATTAATTTAAAATTAATTAATCAATCATCTATATTTTAAATTTTGAAAAAATTGATTTAATATTTGGAATCATGAGGACCAAGTTATGATAATAGGTTAATTTAACTTTTTTGGATATTATGAATAGTAACATTAATAGTTTGTTATTATCACGGTTAAGGGTAAATTCGGTAATTAAAGGTAAAACTAATATTATGAAATTACCCTAAAACCTGTAAAATTATAATTGGATGACTAAATTAGACCCCTATCACCTATGTCTAAAAATGTAATCATTTAATGGACCCTTGTTATTGAATATGATGTGAAAATTATTAAAATTAATCAATGTGACAAAATGTCACTCTCATTTCATATAAGTATATTATTTTTAATATAGAGATATACCTAAGATAAAATCAATTATAAATAGTATTTGAAAGGAAGAATAATTACCTACTTCATAAAAATTTACTTATAATTTGTATAGATTAAATAATTACCATTAATGATGACACAATAGTTATGAAAAAATTATTTTATTAATAGAAATATCAAATAAATGACATTAAAAATATTAAAATAAATATAATTTGACTTAATTAATAACATTAACAAATTTTATAGAAACCATAGACATTTTATTGAAATATTATAACAATTTATTTGAAGTTATCATGTTTATGTTATATTTTTTAAAATGAAAATATTGAATAGTATCAAAATTATCATAAATGATACTTTAAAATAAATAATATTTTATTAAATGTTTTAAAATTCATAAAAATAAATTTTTAGGACAAATAATTGGGATAATGTTAAATATATAATAAATTGTCCAATTGGGGTTAATTTTACATTTTATATAACTATATTAACACAATATTATAAAAATACAAGTAAACATTGTACGAGATAAACTGTTTAACTAAGGGTTAAATAAAAAAGATAAGGTTAATTTTCTAATCCAATTTTTTATAAAAATAATTGTTTGAGATGATTTCTACCCATAATAATATTATATTTAAAATACCTCTCATTTTATCTATTAAAATTACAATTAATTTATAATAAATTAATAGTTTTGGAGTATCCAAAAGTGCCCCTCTCATCTCTTATAAAAGGGAACCCTTCCTTCTCTTTTATTCACTCCTATAAATTTTTTTATTTTGGCCAAAACCTACCAATTTATCCTAAAAACTTCCCTAAACTAATAATATAGGCCATAATTTGGTCTAAAATCCAACCTATGGAGTCCTTTTGTTAAAATAAAAAAAGAGATAGCCAAAGAAGTGGTAATCATTATATGAACTATTTCAAAGTTATTTTCTAATTCTACTTCCACATAATATTCTATTCTATAAGAAAATTAATATATCCGGTATAATATACATTAATAGATGTTATTATAATTATTTTAAAACAATATTCTTTTTTTATCCATCCTACAAATAATAATTTCACAATGTGTGCGTACGTACGACTTACTGTCTCCACATCGTGGTGTAATTTTTTATTCAACACTACATTATTTAGATGGGTATAATGAGGAGTATAATGGATATATATAATTATTATAACATGATAATGATTATTTATAATTAATATACCATCCAATTCTTTACTATTTAACCATCAAGGGAATGATACTGTCACTCATGCGTACGTACAACCTACCGTCTCCAAGATGTGGTGAGATTAATTATCCACGTTAACCATTGAAGAATGATAATATAATTTATATTATGAGTAAAAATAACAATTATGAACTTAATATCATTCTTTATCTGAATAATGTTCATCATATTCATAATAAACATGACTTTCATGACAAAAAAAAAAGGAATCATAAAATGTAGTTAACACCCGAAATAATGGTAATACTAAAAATACTATTAAAAAAATGATACAAGAGGATCATATATGATATCATAAATATATATGTGGTAATTTTTAATTTAATAACATGATATAATGATTATACAGGAGGTTATATCACCCTTAACTAAAGGAAAGTATAGGGTAATGGTTAATTTCACAATCTCATTATTATCTGAGATTATTTACACTTAAGTATCTTCTAGGAAATATTTATCATCCAAGTCCATTTTCCTTAAAATGTATTTCAAAATATTATAAAAATATAATTAAATAAACTTTCACTGATGTTTTAATTTTTATAAAAAATATTTTGAATGGAATCTTTTCATCATTTTCCAACTAGGGTACTTTATGTCCTTTTCAAAAAATTGATGAAATAATGTTTTTTAACTTATATGTCATGAGTGACTATTTTCTAATATTATGACTCCTTTACATTTTTTATATTTCTAATAATTATTACAAGGTTGTTTTTGAAATACATTATTCATTTTATAATTTCACAGGATTTTAAATTAATTTCCAAGTAAAAATGGATATTTCCCTCAAAGAGTTTTAAGGATCTTATTAGATTATTTTCATCTATGTTAATATCATTTATTATATTTTATGTTTAATTGGGGTTGATTTATTATGATACAATTTTCCATATTAGATTGAATGGTTTATGATATTTTTGACTGTGGATGTTCTATTTCGATACCATTCATATCTTATGGTTTAAGTATTGACTTTTTTTATTCTAATTTTAATACAAATTTTTATGTTGGTTATGCATTATCCCTTTAATAAGGGGAATGCATTGGACTTTGTAAGTGTCTGGAAGGGCCCGCTATAGCCCATCAATGCATCATTAGGTCTTGTTAGACAATTATATTTGGGTTTGGGCTAATGTATTACCCAATTATGTATAGTGTCTTTGCCAAAGGCTTGAAGGTATGTTTGAGATGTCCCGTAATATGAATTTTCTCAATATGAGATTAGTTATTGATATTATGTGAGATTATTTTACTAGTTAAATATCTATGTGAATGTTTAAATGGCATTATTTTATTTATTATTTCTATATTATGTTGAAAATTATGTTTAAATGGCTTGTTTTTTAGTTTTATAACTTGCCTTAAAATTTTATGATTATTTAGAATAGCTTCCTCTATATAATTTATCCTTACTGATCATTTGAACTTACCCCTTTCATACGTGTCATTTTTTCCATGGATGTGAAGAAGTTTATTATGAATGAGTTATAGGGATGAGTAAAGGGGATAATAATGTTTTTAATGGAGTTTTTATGGTGTCTTTCATTTCAAGATGTAATGTAAAAATTGTGTTTGTATCTAGAATTTACAAGGATACTAAATTGATCGGTCCATCTATATTTGATTTCTTGTGATCATGCCAATGTAACATAAAATAATACACTAAATCTGGGAAATTGGGGTGGGGGTGTTACGTGTCACATGGGTTAGAAAGGGGAACCCAATTTTGTAAATAAAAGATCCCTAATAATAATTATAAACTTAATGATAATAATAATAATTAACCTAATAATAATAATAATCCAAATAATAATAATATTATCATTAATTTTAATATTAAAAAATTTAAAATTTTATTTTATTTTTCAATATTCTGGTAAACACGCATGGTTTGGTTGCATGGTTGGCCAACCCGTGTTCCAATTATGTGCCTCTACTAGAGTCCATAGACAACCCATATTGGATACAACACAGTTTTCCAAACCATGAGCTGGACATGTGATTAGGTTGTGTCAATATTTTACACACCCTCACATGGCCTGTACACAATTTCTATTGATCGTGAGCTTACCATAAACCTAAGATGGAGACCCCAAAATTTTAAAATATAAAACGGGTTTCACCTGAAACTCAAAATAAAAACATTTATAATTAAATAATTAATAAATCATGGTTGGGGTGTGACATTAGATGAACTTTGTACTTACCTTTTATTGGACTCCTCATGTTTTAATCCTGTTTTAAAGATCACAAATCCTATACATCCTATTTAATCTATTTTAATTCATGTGTAAATATGGTTGATTTCTTTATGATTTACATAAATTTTCTCAAGATCTTAATTCTTATAAATCATTTTTGATTATTGTAAACTATATTTAACTTTGTTCTATAATTATTATTTTTGAATGATTAAGTTTAATTCATTCTGGGAATATTTCTAGTTAAGTCTATACACAGATATTTAGCTAAGTCTGAGAAACCGTGAGTCTACCATGGGTTATGGTTTTTCTTGCAAAGGGCCAGACACCGTGAACTAGACATCGTGACTAGAAACCATGAACCAGACACCGTGAACCAAACACAGTGTACCAAACACTGTGAACCAGACACCGTGACCCGACACCGTGACCCAGACACAATGATCCTAACACCCCATCTATTCGGATGGTTCCTGATCTCTATAAAACCATGCCATCATAATTTTCTCACTGATCAAAGGAAAAGAAGAAGAAACCATTTCATGGTGATCCCGTTTCCAAGTGACACCATTTCTAGACAGATTGTGACACCGTTCTTTATGTATGTTTTTTTTTCAATTTAATTTTTAACGGTAATATTTGAGTCTTTTAAATGCACGAAAATAATTAATATATATTTGTATACATGTCACCTGATAGTACGCGTTATGAGGTGAAAAATACATGCATCATGTCGGCTCCAACACATGCACTCCATGAATAAAAAGAAAGTGTGACCCTGAAAAAAGGAGAGTTGGTAGAGCTGCAGAAGTGAGAGCATTCTTGTGAAAATAACTGACACATGCAACAAGATACATATGAAGAACACATGAAGCATTCATGAATCCAAAATATGGGATACCATATATCAAATTCAATAACATATTCTCAATAAAAACTACACAAATAACATGAGATAGATTTAACTAAAAACCAAAGCACTAGACTTCTAATACTCTATTTCCCGCAAGATGACTCGATTCTTGCATATTCATCATCCTAAAAGACCAGAGCTGCAAAGAATAACACTCAGATCACTTCTAACCTAATCTCATAAACATACCTCTGTTTTGTACTATTTTTGTCTTCTTATAAGTGTTTGTGTGTCTTTATTTAAACACACACTACTTCCTGCACTAAAGTGAAGGATACAAGATATCCTTACTCTCATTTTTTACACTTGTTTACTCCCACATATAAGTGTGGAAGAGGTCCCTATGTGACATCGTAGTGTATACCCCCAAAAAATTGTGGAATAGGTCGTGTGACCTGGAAAATCCAGTGAACTGTTGTGTACCCCGATCCAGGGTGTGGATCATGTTTATTAATATAAACTACTTGGTGGTAGGTGATCACCAAGTAGAGTGGATTATGTCTCAGCTTGAGACTGAACCTGTAACGACCCAAAGTTTCATTAATGGAAAATCCCTCTTGTCCAGGTAAATGTTTCTTTATGAAAAATGTTTTTATAAGATGTCAACTTCTTTAGTTTTACGTTATGATTTGTGACCGTTACTTTTATAGCCGTTGAACAGTGATCATCTAAGTAGTATAAATATAAGGCTTTAACGAACCCATTTCTACTCAGAAAAAGGAAGCGATGGCCTCATCCAGTAGAATTGCCTCTTACGAAGCCCATTTTTCAGAGCTCGGAAAAGAGGTGGCGTCTTTGGGCTTTTCCCTTGACCAAGCCCAAGCTGAGCTTCATCAAGTCAAGCTCGAACATGATCGTCTACGGGAAAAGTGGAAGTTGATTGAAATTACCACTCGAGCGATGTTATCTGAGTCACCCCAAGAGTCTGTCACCATCGTACACCTTACCCTTAGGTCTTATGCGGCTATTTTAAGGGGTTATGTAACAAATAAGTAGTATCATGTTCATGCACATTACTTTTGTATATAATAATGAATTTAATTTCTAGTCATTTTTGATACATTGTAATTAGTTTTTCAAGTACAAATGGTGTTTTTAGTTATTATTTAATTAAGAATTATATTTTATTAAATTAAAGGATTTTTGAATTAAATAATATTTTAATAAAATATTATTATTAATATTACATGAATTTTTATTAAATATAAATGATCTTATAATTTTATGAATGCAATTAAATTTTTTATTAAGGTTTGAAAGCCATTTCTGTCAAAACCCGTGAATTTTTTATTTTAAAAATGTAAATTCGCATATTTAGAAAATTATTTAGTAAAATAAATATTATTTTTGGAATCAGGACATCGAAATTATCCAATAGTGAATTTTTTATAATTTTCTGAGACAGTCAAATTTTTGGGTAAAAATTAAATACAATTTAAATATATAATGTGTTTTATGACATCATAATGACCCAATGGTGATGTAATAAAATACCATAATCCTTATGTTCGGCCAATATATGTTTTAGCATTAATATAATGTGGTTTTGGGTTTGTTTGACTCACTTTTCAAAGCATTAATGGATCCCTCAAGACTTATTCATCACTTTGCCTTTTTAAATTAATTTCCATGGGAGTGTGACTCACCTCCACATAAGAAACCCTAATTTTTTGATAAGTTCGGACCTTGGCCTTGTAAAATATTGTTTTCCTCTTTCCTTTTCCAGAAACCATGGGCAAATACCATGGGATGGTTTGTGGTTTGGATTATTTTAATATAAGGGGTCCCAAACCTAAATAATAAAGAATTCTCTCACCTTTCCTATATAAACCCACCCAAGCTCCCAATTCCCCCTCACTCAAAGCCCTTGAAGTTCGTCCAACCTCTGCCCTACTCTCTCTAGAATCCTCCCAAGGTGCCCCAAGCTCTCAATAAGCCTCTCACAAGCCTCTCTCTAGACTTTGGAAGCACACTTCCAAGTAAGGGGTTTTCTTCCTTTCTCATTTTTTGTCAATTTTCTTTAAGTTGTATTGCCATTTTTATTTCAATTATGAATGTTGGGGTATGGTTTCGCACCTCCCCCATACTGTCCTCTTATTGTTAGAATTATGGGAGAACCCTTTCTCTCTCATTAAATGCCTCCCATGTACACCCGTTACTATGCCGAAATTCCGAAAGGAACTTCTCTCTCTTCTTTTACATTCAAGCAATACTTTTGTATCATGAATCTAAATTCCATTTCTATTGTTGGGACATGTATATATATGATCTCCTTACTGTCCATTACATGTAAATATGATGAGGAACCCCTTTCTCTCTCATCAACCTTTTTTATGAATTCTTATGTCACGCCGTTACGCTGCCGAAATCGCACCGATTTTCTAAGCCAATGTCTTTGTGTAGTGAATACCATGCCCATTTCTCCATTAAGGGTATTCACCTTTATGCAAATTTACATATTGATTATAAAGTTTCATGTATGAATTCCATATTCCTTTATCGTGGAAGAAATGATTATGTTTTATGAATCCATGTTTTATGATCCATGTGGCACACTTATGCATGAAATGAAATGTTTAAGAAGGTTGCGCCCTTTATAGCGCTCCAATGCATTAGGTAAAGTATATTATCATGATACGTCATGTACAATGAGTGTTTACTCATGCTAATTCAAGTGCAACGAGGGTTTACTCGTGCTTCAAGTGAAATGAGGGTTTACTCATGCTCCATGTGCAATGAGCCTTGGCTCATGCTAATTCAATGTTAAGTGTTGTTGCCACATTTCCATGTTATGATTATCATGATTTATCATTACTTTATGTTCATGTTTTTCTTATGCTCTATTGATATGCCTATTGGCTAAAATGTATTGTACTCCTCATGTTATTCATTGTGTACTCCCTTGCTGGGCTTTATAGCTCACCCTTTTCTTATGCATGTCCTCAGGTTATCCCATGCAATGCTAAGTACGAAGGAATGTAGTGGTCATGTAAAGGAATTTTTCAATAAAGATGTTTTATTTCAAGTTTAAAGTTTTTATGTAATGATCCTAAGCCCCAAAGACACTAAACCTCTCGATCTTCTTTGTTGTATCAAGTGAAGTTTTATGTAATAAAGCATGTTTAAGATGTAATAAAAAGCAGGGTTGTCATAGTTGGTATCAGAGGATAGGTTTAGTTATTTTTGGGATTAGGAAACCCTAGTAAAGCCTTAGATACAAGACTAAGTATAATAAAAGCATCCCTAAGTTTTGGTAAATACTATGTAATTGGTTTATCAAACAAATACATCCCTGTCTGGATACGAGCAGGTAGAGGCGGCTCTGGCACAGATGTATCCTAGGGGTAAAACCCGAAAACACCGCTTTGAGCTAGACTCGAACGGGAACTGGTGCACGACAACGGGCCTTTCTGCACTCTTGGTTACAACACTCCCGGGGGATATGTTTTGATAAATTCACAATCTTAGTATGAACCCTTATTAAGGGAAAAATGCTCCTAAGAATATATGTTATAAGGAAGATCATGAAAAGCCTGGATTGAATCCTATAGACTCATGAGTTAAAGAGATTAAAGTTTATTTATAAGTCATCAACTTTTGTCTTTGGATTACCCTTTATGTGTTACCCCTAACTTTCCATTTATTCCAGCCAATGGCCGGTAATAGGAGAACTCTGGCTAACAACCGTTGTGAAGATCAGTATGATGATTGTACTTATGAGATGCCCAATACAATGGGAGTGGGAATCGCGAACTTTGTCACGCTTCTCTCTCATTTAACTCAAGTTTTGAATAGAAAAACTGGTCAAGAGGAACGTTCAACCCCCCCTAAGAAAGAACAAGTCGCTATTTAAAGCTTCATGAGACAAAGGCCTCCTACTTTTAGTGGATCATCCGATCCCACAATCGCTGAATAATAGATCAACTCCATTGAAAAGATATTCTCCATCCTCCAATGCTCTGAAAAAGAGAAGGTTCTCCTGGCGGCATATTGTATGGAGGGTGAAGCTGATCAATGGTGGACGTTGATAAAAAATACGAAGCCTGAGGAGGAGATCGAGGCTTTGGAATGGAAGGAATTCCGAAAGATGTTTTTCGATAAATACTTTCCACGCACCCTCCGTCTTAAGATGGAAAGGGACTTCCTTTCCCTCAAACAAAAAGATGAAGAATCTGTGGGAGCGTACGAGGAAAACTTCAAAAGGCTTTCACGATACGCTTTCGACTTTGTCGTTACCCCCGAATGCAAGGTTGACCGCTTCTTTGGTGGGCTGAAGCCTAGCTTGCGAAAAGCATTAGTGATCCGTGACTTCGACAGCTATGAGGAAATTGTCCGATGTTCCCTCAAGGTTGAAATGGAGATCGGAGAATCACAGGGGTATCATGGGGACAAGAAGCGTAAGGTGGACTTCAATGCTGGTGGTCCGATGCATAAATCCAACAGCGCTAAGAAATTACAGCACCCCACTTGCCAAAAGTGTGGAAAGAAGCATCCTGGAAATTACCTTAGGGGGACAAGAAAATGCTTCAAGTGTGGAAGAGAAGGGAACCTAGCTGTTAACTGTTAGCAAGAAGGACCCGCGGCTGCGACAGAGGAGAGGAACGCTCCGTTCGAACCTCAACGCGTTGTTCAATGCCTCAAATGCAAAGAACCGGGTCATTTTGTGAATCAGTGCCCTAATCCAAGGGTTATCGGAGGCAATCAACAACCTCCAAGACAGCAAGGAAGAACTTTTGCCATCACTTCTGCCGAAGTGAACCCCGACAACGAAGTGGTGACAGGTACGCTAGTTATTCATTCAAGAATAGCGAACGTACTTTTTGATTCAGGTTCTACGCATTCTTTTATATCCCAAAAGTTTAGTAGAACAATCCCTGCACCACCACAAATCATGGAAGTAAAGATGTCGGTGAGTACGTCAAATGGGGCAATCATTGTATCCCATGAATATAAGTCCTCCCCTGTTATAATATGTGGATTTAATTTCCCGGCGAACCTCGTCATACTCCCTTTGGTGTAATTTGA
Organism: Viscum album; assembly: GCA_963277665.1. Taxonomy (NCBI): domain Eukaryota; kingdom Viridiplantae; phylum Streptophyta; class Magnoliopsida; order Santalales; family Viscaceae; genus Viscum; species Viscum album. Next base: position 823,947,440 of record OY728165.1, read on the forward strand.
TGCAATTCTTGGAATGCATTGGCTTTCCTTATATAGAGCCAACATAAATTGTGGGGAGAGGGAAATCACACTCCATATGGAGAATCGACCCCCGATTCTTTACAAGTGTTAGGAGGAAGATGAATCTCCTTTAGCTCCATCATCTTAAGCATGGATATTACTGCCTTATGAGCACGCATATCTGGCTCAGATTATTGAGTCCAAGGAAGAAACCACCCTTGAAGAAATGCCTATTGTGAGGGAATTCGCTGAAGTATTTCCCGAGGAACTTCTTGGTCTTCCTCCAAGAAGATATGTTGAGTTCTCAATTGAACTTATACCTGGGGCGCTACCAATATCCAAGACACCATATAGAATGGCTGTTGTTGATCTTGAAGAGCTGAAGAAACAACTATAGGAGAATCTGGATAAAGGGTTTATATGCCCAAGTGCATCACCATGGGGTGCACCAGTCCTCTTTGTCAAGAAGAAGGATGGGTCAATGCGGCTTTGCATCGATTATCGTGAACTTAAAAAAATCACGATAAAGAACAAATATCCTCTCCCAAGAATCGATGACTTGTTTGATCAGCTGCATGGAGCACAATACTTCTCCAGGGTCGACTTGCGGTCGGGATATTATCAAGTAAGGGTGAAGAAGGAAGATATCCCCAAGACTGCTTCTCGTACAAGGTACGGGCACTATGAATTCATAGTAATGCCTTTCGGACTCACCAATGCTCAAGCAATATTCATGGACTTGATGAATAGATTCTTTAGAGATTACCCAGACAAATTTTTGGTAGTCTTTATAGATGATATTCTAATATACTCCAAAACCAAGGAGGACCATGAGGAGCATTTAAGAACTGTACTAGAGACTTTGCGCAAGGAGAAGCTCTATGCCAAGTACAGCAAGTGTGAGTTCTGGTTGAATTAGGTCTCATTCATGGACCATATCATCACAAGAAATGGGATATCTGTGGACCCCTCCAAAACAGATGCAATTGAGGGATGGCCGAGGCCAACATCGGTAATGGATATTCGTAGCTTCTTGGGGTTAGCTGGATATTATCGACGATTTGTGAGAAATTTCTCATGATTGTGCAACCCTCTTACCAAGCTAACTCGAAAGGGAGTAAAGTTTTCTTGGAGTGATGAATGTGAAGAAAGCTTCAAGGAGTTGAAAAGGAGGCTTATCACTGCACCCGTGCTCACTTTACCCACAAGTGGGGAGATTTTTGTGGTATTCAGTGATGCTTCGAAGAAGGGCTTAGGATGTGTGCTGATGCAGAATGATAAAGTGATATCCTATGCCTCAAGGCAGTTGAAAATCCATGAGCGAAACTATCCAACGCATGATCTGGAGTTGGCGGCGGTGATCTTTGCCTTGAAAATCTGGCGGCATTATCTCTATGGAGAGAAATGTGACATATATACTGACCACAAGAGTATTAAATATATATTCACATAGAAAGAGCTTAATATGCGCCAGAGAAGTTGGATAGATCTCATCAAGGATTATGACTGTTCAATACATTACCACCCTGGGAAGGCGAACAAGGTGGCGGATGCCCTATGTAGAAAGGATCCAGCGATTCTATCAATGATGAGAATTGAGAAGGATCCAATCTTCTTAGACTTGATGAAGATGGAAGTGGGAATCATAAAGAAGGGAACATCATCAATCCTTTCACAAATGATTGCTCAACCATCTCTTTTGGAAAGGTTAAAGGATTCTCAAAAGGATGATGCGAGAATCCAAGAAAAAGTGGAAGCTATCAAAAAGGGAAAATCCTCAGAGTTTAATGTTAATGAAGAAGGAATTGTGCGGTTTGGGAAAAGACTATGTGTTCCATCATGTCCGGAGCTGAAGAAGGAACTTTTGGATGATGCACATAGTTCAAATTTCTCTATTCACCCAGGGAGCACAAAGATGTATCGAGATCTCCGAGAAAACTTTTTATGGGATAATATGAAGAAGGAGATCGCTGAATATACATCAAAGTTCCTGGTGTGTCAGCAAGTGAAGGCAGAGAGGCAGAAGTCTAAGGGGATGATGCAACCATTGCCCATACCAGAATGGAAATGGGATAACATCACCATAGACATTGTCACCGGACTTCCAAGGACATCCAAAGGAAACAATGAAATCTGGGTTGTTGTGGATCGTCTTACAAAGACTGCACACTTCATTTCTATTCGAGAGGATTTCTCTTTGGATCAACTGGCACGGATATATATCAGAGATTTGGTACGGTTTCATGGAGTACCACTATCTATTGTGTCTGACCGAGATCCAAGATTTACCTCTATGTTTTGGAAGAGTCTTCAACATGCTCTGAATACTGAACTGAACTTCAGTACAGCCTATCATCCTCAAACTGATGGCCAATCCGAGCGGACTATCCAAACACTTGAGGATATGTTTAGAGCGTGATAAATGGACTTTAAAGGAGGATGGGATCAACATCTTTCTCTAGTTGAGTTCTCTTATAATAATAGTTTCCACTCGAGCATCCAAATGGCACCATATGAAGCCCTGTATGGGAAAAGGTGTAGAACACCGGCATGTTGGGATGAGGTCGGTGAACGTAAGCTGCTTGGACCAGAAATGGTCGAAGAAATGGTGGAGAAGGGGAAAACCATTCAGCAGCATATCAAGGCAGCCCAAAGTCGAAAGAAGAGTTATGCAGATAATCGTCGATGAGACCTTGAGTTTAAAGTCGGAGACATGGTGTTTTTACGCATATCTCTATGGAAGAAGGTCATGTGGTTTGGAAAGAAAGGGAAGTTAAGTCCAAGGTACATCGGCCCCTTCGAGGTTCTGGATCGTGTTGGGGTTGTGGCCTATCGACTTGCACTTCCACCTACTATGTCCAAGGTGCATGATGTCTTTCATGTATCCCTCTTAAGGAAGTACATACCGGACCCTTCACATGTACTCTCTTCCGAGGTGGTACAATTGGAAGATGATCTTTCTTATGAGGAGGAACCAGTGAAGATCTTAGATCGTAGAGAAAAAGTTCTACGAAATAAGACAATGCCCCTCGTCAAGGTGTTGTGGAGAAACCACAAGTTTGAAGAAGCAACTTGGGAGTCAGAGGATATGATGAAGCTGAGTTACCCACATTTGTTTTAGAGTGGGAAAAGGAAAATTTCGAGGGCGAAATTTATTAAGGGGGGAATATTGTAACGACCCAAAGTTTCATTAATGGAAAATCCCTCTTGATCCAGTTAAATGTTTCTTTATGAAAAATGTTTTTATAAGATGTCAACTTCTTTAGTTTTACGTTAGGATTTTTGACCGTTACTTTTATAGCCGTTGAATAGTGATCATCTAAGTAGTATAAATATAAGGCTTTAACGAACCCATTTCTACTCAGACAAAGGAAGCGATGGCCTCATTCAGTAGAATTTCCCCTTATGAAGCCCATTTGTCAGAGCTCGGAAAAGAGGTGGCGTCTTTGGGCTTTTCCCTTGACCAAGCCCAAGCTGAGCTTCATCAAGTCAAGCTCGAACGTGATCGTCTACGGGAAAGGTGGAAGTTGATTGAAATTACCACTCGAGCGATGTTATCCGAGCCGCCCCAAGAGTCTATCACCATCGCACACCTTACCCTTAGGTCTTATGTGTCTATTTTAAGGGGTTATGTAACAAATAAGTAGTATCATGTTCATGCACATTACTTTTGTATATAATAATGAATACAATTTCTAGTCATTTTTGATACATTGTAATTAGTTTTTAAAGTACAAATGGTGTTTTTAGTTATTATTTAATTAAGAATTATATTTTATTAAATTAAAGGATTTTTGAATTAAATAATATTTTAATAAAATATTATTATTAATATTACATTAATTTTTATTAAATATAAATGATCTTATAATTTTATGAATGCAATTAACATTTTTATTAAGGTTTGAATGCCATTTCTGTCAAAACCCGTGAATTTTTTTATTTTAAAATTGAAAATTCGCATATTTAGAAAATTATTTAGATAAAATAAATATTATTTTTGGAATCAGGACGTCGAAATTATCCAACAGTGAATTTTTCATAATTTTCTGAGACAGTCAATTTTTTGGGTAAAAATTTAATACCATTTAAATATATAATGTGTTTTATGACATCATAATGACCCAATGGTGATGTAATAAAATACCATAATCCTTATATTCGGCCAATATATGTTTTATCACTAAAATAATGAGGTTTTGGGTTTGTCTGACTCACTTTTCAAAGCATTAATGGAACCCTCAAGACTTATTCAACACTTTGCCTTTTTAAATTAATTTCCATGGGAGTGTGACTCACCTCCACATAAGCAACCCTAATTTTTTAATAAGTTCGGACCTTTGCCTTGTAAAATATTTTTTTCATCTTTCCTTTTCCAGAAACCATGGGCAAATACCATGGGATGGTTTGTGGTTTGGTTTATTTTAATATAAGGGGTCCCAAACCTAAATAATAAAGAATTCTCTCACCTTTCCTATATAAACCCACCCAAGCTCCCACTTCCTCCTCACTCAAAGCCCTTGAAGTTCATCCAACATCTGCCCTAATCTCTCTAGAATCCTCCCAAGGTGCCTGAAGCTCCCAAGAATCCTCCCACAAGCCTCTCTCTAGCCTTTGGAAGCACACTTCCAAGTAAGGGGTTTTCTTCCTTTCTCATTTTTTGTCAATTTTCTTTAAGTTGTATTTCCCTTTTTATTTCAATTATGAATGTTGGGGTATGGTTTCACACCTCCCCCATACTGTCCTATTATTGTTTGAATGATGGGAGAACCCTTTCTCTCTCATTAAATGCCTCCCATGTACACCTGTTACTATGCCGAAATTCCGAAAGGAACTTCTCTCTCTTCTTTTACATTCAATCAATACTTTTGTATCATGAATCTAAATTCCATTTCTATTGTTGGGACATGTATATATATGATCTCATTACTTTCCATTACATGTAAATATGATGAGGAACCCCTTTCTCTCTCATCAACCTTTTTTATGAATTCTTATGTCACGCCGTTACGCGGCCAAAATCGCACCGATTTTCTAAGCCAATGTCTTTGTGTAGTGAATACCATGCCCATTTCTCCATCAAGGGTATTCACCTTTATTCACAATTACATATTGATTATAAAGTTTCATGTATGAATTCCACATTCATTTATCATGGAAAAAATGATTATGTTTTATGAATCCATGTTTTATGATCCATGTGGCACACTTATGCATGAAATGAAATGTTTAAGAAGGGTGAACCCTTTATAGCACTCCAATGCATTGGGTAAAGTTTAGTATCATGATACGTCATGTGCAATGAGTGTTTACTCATGCTAATTCAAGTGAAACGAGGGTTTACTCGTGCTTCAAGTGCAATGAGGGTTTACTCATGCTCCATGTGCAATGATCCTTGGCTCATGCTAATTCAATGTTACGTGTTGTTTGCCACAATTCCATGTTTTGATTATCATGCTTTATCATGCCTTTATGTTCATGTTTTTCATATGCTCTATTGATATGCCTATTGCCTAACATGTATTGTACTCCTCATGTTATTCATTGTGTACTCCCTTACTGAGCTTTATAGCTCACTCTTTTCTTATGCATGTCCTCAGGTTATCCCATGCAATGCTAAGTACGAAGGAATGTAGTGGTCATGTAAAGGAAGTTTTCAATAAAGATGCTGTATTTAAAGTTTAAAGTTTTTATGTAATGATCCTAATCCCCAAAGACACTAAACCTCTCGATCATCTTTGTTGTATCAAGTGATGTTTTATGTAATAAATCATGTTTAGGATGTAATAAATAGCAGGGTTGTCATAGAACCACCTATTTTATTTATGCTTTTTTGTTTAATTTAGTTTTCTTTGTTTTACAGTATAATTGATAATCACTAGATTTACTTTGATAGTTAATCTTAGACGAAAGTTATAATTGTTTTTCCTTATCCGAATAGCTTCAAAAGTAACATCAATAACTGGTATTCATATTACTGAGAATTAATCAATATTGTAAGAAGTTATTTGAATAGTCAAACATTAATAACCATATTAATTTGATTAAATGGGTTTTATTTATTTTTATTAGAGAACCATTAAAGAAAAATTTTCAGAAATTAATTTTTATAGATACTCAATTCACACCCCCTATTGAGTACTCTACTCCAACAAACATTTGGTACCAAATGAGTTTGTTATTCCTGTTATGATTTTGTATTTTTAAAAATACTCAACTCTGATTTTATTTGAACTTTAAAGATCTATATATATTATTTAATTTTAAATTTCTAGCTCTTTTAAAGTATTTATTTATAATGGATAATATAATGGAAGGTGCTATAACAAATAAACCACCATTCTTTAATAAAACCAATTATTCCCAATTAAAAATTAAAATGAAAATGAATTTAAAAAGTATGGGTTTTGAAATTTGGTATTCAATCATAAATGTGTATAATATTCCTATTACTGATAGAATCACATGGGTTGAACCAACCAGGATTGCCTATAATAACAACAACAAATCCATGAATGATCTATATTTCTCTTTAGGAGATGAGGAATTCAATAGAATTTCTGCATGCAAAACTGCCCATGAAATTTGGGATACTTAATCTATTTCACGAGATGTAACATATTTTGTAAAAGAAATGAGACTTAATACTTATCCTATTTAATATGATAACTTTAAAATGAAACTTGATGATCCTATTTCTGACATGTATCTCAGGTTCAACAAAAGTTTCTACACAATTATTTCTCATGGATGAGAAGTCACTTCCAAAGAAAAAATCATGAGGATTCTCAGATGCCTACCTGATAGATGGATAGGATCCTCCATATCTATTATAGAGTCATGATACATCATAATTTTACCTATAAAAGATCTCATTGGGAAACAAATGATGTATAAAGAGGAGCTGAAAGGCTTCAAGGAAGAGGAGGATAAACCCAAAAGAAAATCTATTGAATTTATGACCACCACCTCTAATCACAAATAAAAATGGAATTTAGAGGTCTATATAGAATGTTACCGTAGTGAAAGCTCATCACCTAATAGTGATGACGAGATGGATCAATTAGCCAGAAGGATTAAGATATTTTACAAGAAGAAGATATTTTTCAAAAATCATGTCTTCAAAGAAAGATATTATCAAAAGGGAAGCTGGAAGAAATATTGGAAAAGAAGTGACAAGTTTTATGAGATAGTATGTTATAAATGTAAGCTAAAGGGACATATAAAGGTTGACTTTCGCAAGCTTAAGTACAAAAAGAAATATGAGGAGACATATTGAAGGTATAAAAAGTCAATGAAATCAATGTGGAGTTCTTATAAGGGTAGTTCAAGTGACTTAGAATCTTTACATGATAAATAGGATAAAAAAGACAATATGTATTTTATGAAAAACGTGAGGAAACACTGGAATATCTTATACACAATTCCTATTATTCAATCAATGAATGTGATTTGGAAAAGATATCTAAAGATGACGTGTTTGAGTACTTTAATATAATTTAAGAGGCATGTAATGAACTAAAAGACAAATACAATTTTCTAAATAAATTGTATGCTCTTACCTTAATTGTTAAATTTGAACTCACTATATAAAGGGAGAAAAATGTTCAATTAACCAAAGAAAACAATGCACTAAACCTATCTAATGAACAATTGAAAAAGGACATTGAATGGTGTAGTAATGGTAAAGATACATTGGTACAAATTCTAGGAAAATAGATTGATCCTAAATATACAACCTGTATTTCCTATCAACCTGGTAAAAGAAATTTTGTAATGACTGATTTTTTTTCTAAATCTAAGACATACAACTTTACTACTAGTTCAAGAAAACATTCAACTAGTTCAAATTATGATACAATCTCTATTGTCTCAAGATTTTCTAGACCAAATAGAGATTATTTTTCAATCAAATTACATAATGGTTATAGAAAACCTATGAGACATATGTGGGTTCCTAAAGCACTAGTCACTAATATTATTATACCCAAATAAACATGGGTACTAAAGTCTTTTTATTTTACTATTTTGTAGAAAAGTTGCATAAAAATATCATGTAAAAGATTATGTTACTTTGATAGTGGGTGTTCAAGACACATGATAGAATAGTATTTATGCTTCAAGAACATGATAAAAAGTGATGGTGGACATGTCACCTTTGCTGACAATTCCAAAATAAAAATCATTGGCCTTGGAAAAATCGGTAACTCTAACTCAGTTATAATTTCCAAATAACTTTTTTTTGATGGATTGAAATATAATGTGCTTAGTATTTCACAACTATGTGATGATGGATTTCATGATAAATTTTAAAATGATGCTTTTAATGTTTTTAATTCTAAATATGAATTAGTGCTCTCTGTATTAAGAAAGGAAAATATATACTCTGTTAACATAGAGTCTTTAGTTTCTCAAAATGCTTCAAGTTTAAGTGTATTTCATAAAGAGCCTTGGCATTGGCATAGGAGACTAGGACACTGTTATATTTACTCTCTTAGAAATGTAACTAGACATATCTTAGTCAAAGATCTACCCAAACATGAGTTTCCAAATGATATTTTGTGCAATCCTTATCAAAAGGGAAAGTAATACAAAATTTCCTTCAAACCAAAGAAAGAATTGTCAACTTCTCAACCTCTAGAATGGGTTCACAGGGAATTGGTTGGACTGTATAGAGGTTATAGTTTAAATGGTAAACACTATGTTTATGTTCTTATAGATGAATTTTCGAGATATACTTGGACTTTCTTTCTGGCCCAAAAAAGTGAATCCTACTATCATTTCATCAAATATTCTAAAACTTTATAAAATCTTAGAGGAATTAGAATTAAATCCTTAATAATTGATCATGGATGTGAGTTTGGAAATCAAGAGTTTGAATCCTTTTGCTCACAAAATGGAAATAGTCATAGTTTCTCTTCCCTTAGAATAACAAAAAATGGAGTTGTAGAAAGAAGAAATAGAACCTAACAAGATATGGCAGGAACCATGCTAGTGAATATGACTTACCTATTTATTTTCAGGATAAAGCTATAAATACAACATTTCACATTATTAATAGATTGTTGATTAGACACACTATTAAAACAACTCTATATGAGTTATGGAACAATTGGAAACCTAAAGTAAGATACTTCAATGTTTTTGGTTGCACAGTCTATATTCTTAATACTAAGGATAATATTGACAAAATTTCATTAAGAGTCAAGGAGGAATCTATCTAGGATATTCAATCTCTATTAAAGCCTGTAGAGTGTTTAATAAAATAACTAAATGTGTGGTAGATTCAGTCCAAGTCAAATTTGATGAAAAATATCCAAATGAGCCAAAGACCACTCTAGAGAACCATGGGGATGTTTTTTCAAATCTAGATATTAATCCAAAATCCTCTAACCATCCTGTAAAGGAATCAATGAAAACTTCTAGTTCTAGAAATTCTTCTGATTCAAGTCATAATGAACCTAAACCAGGTGAAAACCCTAAAATCACTAGTCCTTTTTTTATAGAGCTGTTAGAACACTTAAGAATGACCCTTTAGATGTAGTTTTAGGAGATTTAGATAAAGAAACTCATACTATTGATTATCTTATAAATTAGGCAGAACATCAAATTTTATTATCACAACATGAATCCAAAAAACATTAATGATGCTACAAATTAACAATTTTGGGCGATGGATATGAAAGAAGAAAATAATAAGTTTCAAATGAAAAAAGATTGAAAACTTGTTGACAGACCTAAAGAAACATTTACAATGGGAACTAGTGGGTGTTTAAAAATAAGGTAGATAAATCTAGTAACATAGTTAGAAACAAGGCTAGATTAGTTACACATGGATATAATCAAGAAGAGGTAATTGAGTATGAGGAAACCTTTACACTAGTAGCAACACTTGAAGCCATAAGAATCCTGATTGCTTTTGATTCACATCCATATTTCAAACTATATCAAATGGATGGTAAGAGTGAATTCCTAAATGGGTATATAACTAAAGATGTATTTGTTGAGAAACCCCCTGGGTTTTAAAATCCCCATTTTCTAAATCATGTTTTTAAATTATCAAAAGCATTATATGGTTTAAAAAAATCTCTAAGAGTTTTGTATGATAGATTGAGTAATTTTATTATTTTCAAATTATTTACAAAAAGAATATCTCATCCTACCCTTTTTATAAAATGAATTTCTAATGAGGTTTTAGTAGTTTATATTTTTGTATATGATATTATATTTGGATCTTCAAAAAATTATTTATGTATGTAATTTTCTAAAATAATGGAAAACGAATTCAAAATGAGTTTAACGTGTAAACTAAAAATAATTATTCGATTTAAAATCATTCAAAACAATGAGTGTATTATTTTAAATCAATGAAAATATACTAGATATCTTCTAAAATGTTTTGGCATGGATAACACTAAAAGTAGTGAAAATCAAACTAGTACTACTTTTAAGTTGGGTCTTGATGAAGATGAAAAATCTGTTGATCAAAACACTTACAGAGGAATGAATGGAAGATTAATCTACTTAAATTCTAGCTAGCCTGATTTTATGTTTAGTGTATGTATGTGTTCTCATTTTTAAGAAAACCCTAATGAATCTCATTGAAATGTTGTTAAGATAATTTTCAAATAACTCAAGCATACACCAAATCTAAGACTATTCTATCCTAGAGGAAAATCATTTGAGTTAGTTATTATGATGCTAACTTTGGAGGTTGTAATTTGGATAAAAAAATCACCTGTGGAACATGTCACTTTTTAGGCAAGTCACTAATATCATGGTGTAGTAAGAAACAAAACGTTGTAGCATTTTCTACTAACGATGCTATGTATATAGCTACTGGTTGTTGTTGTGGAAATTTTTTTGGATGAACCACACATTACTATATTATGGATATCAATTCAAGAATGTGCCTATAAATTGTGACAATACAAGTTCTATTAACATCTCAAAAAATCTTAATTCAAACATTAGGACAAAACATATTAATGTAAGACATTAATTTTTGAGAGACCATTATCAAAAAGGTGATATCACTTTTTAATTCATTGGAACTAAATATCATTTTGTTGGTATATTCACCGAACCATTAAATTCTAAAAGAATAGATTACATAAAAAAAGAATTAGGAATCATAAATCGTATTTAGTAACTTTACTGTTTCACAACTTATTTTTTCCAAGTTCACGGATTCACAAGTCATTGTCTTAATATTGTTTTATAACACTTACAGTTCTATAGTTTACTAACTTAAAGGATGTTGTTTCTTGTTTACGATATCACAGTTAATATCTCTCAGTTACTGTCTAAAACATACTATTTCAAACATACAGTCGCATAGTTTTAAAGTCACACAGTAGAAATGACACCATGAAAACCTATTATGGTCTCACCATGAAAACCAATTGCAGTCTCACCATGAAAACCTATTATGGTTACACCGTGAAAGTCTATTCCAGTCTCACCATAAATAAACTTTATAGTTTAATCAATATAATATAACTTGTATCACTGTAATTGATTATTTTATTCTTTTTACTTTCCCATGCTTTTAAATTTATTATTCTCAATATCCCTAAATGATAAATTTGAAAGAAGTTTTAATCTTTTCTTCACCCAAGCTCTCTTCTCTCAAACTGTAATCCCTCCTTCAACCCTTCAGTTCTCTATCTCTCTCTCTCTCTCAAACCTTCATTGAATGACCAGAATTAAAAACCCATCCTCATCAACTCTTGAGTAGTACAGATCAAATAATAAGATGAAAATAACACCGAAAATAGTGCCTAAAGGTCCTTTGAATCCGATCCTTGTTGAAAGAATAGTGGTGCCAGAAAAGGAAATATGCCCCAAGTGGCTATTATCAAGTAAGTATTTATTATTGAAAGTACTAAAAGTGTAGGGATGGCGGGATTGATTGAAAAAGGATACCATTCCAATATATCGAAATATTTTTTTTTAGTTTTATCAGTTCGTTCAATTCTCATTTGACAAGGAAGATGGATTTGTTGTGAGAAGATGGATCAATGGTCAAAGATGTACTTTTTCTTCGAGGTTATAGGCCGATTGCCAAATGATATCTCATGAGGGAATTTTTGAGGACTACCAAAGAGGTCCTACTCCTCCCTGTGATATCGTTGTTTGAGAAGAAGCCTTGGGAAGCTTGACTGGAAATAAAGCAAAGAGAAGATACATTGTTGCTTAGCTAGATGGTGAAACGATACTATTTTTATATTTCTTCAAAAACTAATTAGTACAAGAAAAGAATATTTTTCTAGAATCAAGTATCATGATGTATTTTTGATACATCTTATAAAGATTGTACATAAGATTAACCTATGAAATTATTTCATACTTCATATGTGTGAGTTGATAAAGACAACCTCAAAGTCAACCTCCATGTTCTACTCACGGTTAATCTCTGCTATGATTCCTGCAAAAATGGTTGGTTGGGACAGATAAAGAAGTTATTAAGAACTATGAATTTTGTATATCAAAGGTTATAGTAAAAATAATGAAAATATGTTGAAATCCATGGAGAAAAGTTTGGGTGGAGGCTAATGGCAGGGTTTATGAAAATTTAAACCCAGCTGAGAATCCTTCAGTACCTAAAGACATTTATAATCTTGGTTTGGAACCAGATGAACTTGCTGACTACCCAATTGAGTAGGAAGAAGAAGAGGTTGATTCACCTTTTGGGGAAACTTTCATCGATAAGTAATATAGTAGAAATTGTTGATTTGGAAGAAGAAACTGCTTCTTAAGAAGAATCTATTGTTATTGTAATTGAAAAGGATGTTCTGGAAGATCATTTAGAAGACGAACTTTCTCTTGAGAAAGAATCTTATTCTGAGGAACACTTAGAGGTAAAAGATGCTTCTGTGGTTATCCCATCATCTGAGGAAATAATGGATGAATCTTTTTAGTTTCCTAGAAATTAAATTGGTGGGGATATTGGGGGTAAAATTTTGGAATTAAATCATAGAACTAAATCTCTTAGTCCTGTGAGAGATGCAGTTATTGAGGGGAAGAATCACCCTAATATATATAATGTTGATATACCTAATCCAATTAATCAAAGTACTATGGATAAATGGTATAAATTACCTATCTATTTTTATGTGGATGATCCACAATAAGCCTCAGTAAAATGTATTGATCTATCTAATGTGTTTCAATTGAAACCGGTCTCTGCTCTTGAATTTTTTTCTAGAAAGGAACTTGAGACAATCTTAGCCCCTGTTTATAAATATTCCTAAGAACCTTCTACCTCAGTGAGTAAAGAGGATTTTAATGAATTTCTAGCTACCTTATTGGCTAGAGTTGAAAAGCTCATGAACACTAAACCTGCTCCTATGAAAAACATGAGTGAAATAGATGCTGCCCTTTTGTTATAAAAGATCATATCATAGATTCATACAAAAATGCTACATGAAATTAAAGAGGTCGGAATTGAGAATAAACAACAAAGTGATGAAATGAAGTCCCTCAGAGCTATGGTTGAAGATACATTGAGTGTGATGAAATCAAGACCAGATCCTGTTTGTCATTCAGTTGAGGATGTTTGAGGTCATATTCCATAGGAAGTTGTCTCTCTACTTCAACCTAAACTAATTTACATATCGGAAAAAGTGTCTTAAAGAAAAAAACAAATAGTTCTAGAAATGTGTGATATTGTTATTGGTATCAACGAATTGACTGATGAGTATAAAGGCTACATCCAAAAAAATCAGAATCAACTTAAGTCCCTTACTTCAACAATTACTACTTCTAGTACCTCGGGATAGTCATCTCAACCCTCCTTGTAGAGTGATCTACTCAAAGGGGTTGTTAAGGAAGAACTTCAATCAGTTCTTTGTGGATTTGACAAAGAGTCTCTATATGGGGTTGTCAAGAATAGTGATAGAGTCCCTGATTTGGTAAGAATTCATTACAATATTGAAAATGATGCACGAGAAGAAATTACTAAGATGGGGAATTTCCACTTAAATATGACTTTATCTAAGCATGATATGAAAAACCATTTCATATACCTTATAGAGAATATGAAAATACCTCCTGTTACTTAGGATTTTAAAAACTCATGTTCAAAAGGTAAAATATTTCACTCCTTTTTTGGAAAAGTTCATGTAGAACAAATATGACTTTGAAAAAGAAATGCAGTATGGTGGTGAGATTATTAATGACTTCATCAAGTTATTGAGGCATTATCTTCATGTCCAGAGCACTGCTATTGTGTCTCCTGTAGCTTCACCCTTACAGCCTAGTTTTCCTCCTTTCTCTTTCAGTGACTTTTCCTCAACCTTTATGTCACTTTCCCAGGCTCTATGTCAGATCAAACCTATTATCCTTGACCAGCAGTTACCTTGGTCTTCCACCAAACCTACCTTTGCTCCCTCTATTTTTAAAGGAATCCCTCTTCTGTCTCTCTTAGTTGAATATCTTCCTTCTTCCACTTCTACCTATTCTCATGTGGTTTCTCCTAATGTTTCTCCCAAAGGCAAAGAGAAGATATCCAGTGCTAAAGAATAGTGAACACTATCTTTTAATAGGGATATTATTTTGTTGCCTATTGTTTGTAATGAAACTTCTTTCTCCATCTAATGCATTGTGTACTCTTATTAAATATTATGTTATTTACTTTTGTAATATTTTTGGTAATCCCAAAAGGGGAGATACTCATACCTTAAGGGACACAAAAAACCCTAAGAACCGATATCTCACTCATATAATTTGTGATCATAAAAAGGGGGAGATTATTGGACTCCTCATGTTTTAATCATGTTTTAATGATCACAAATCCTACACATATTATTTAATCTATTTCAAGTCATGTGTAAATATATTAGATATATTTTTGATTTATATAAATTTTCTCAAGATCTTAATTGCTATAAATCATGTTTCATTATTGTAAAATATATTTAAATTTTGTCTACAATGATTTCGTTTATGAAATATTAAGTATAATTTTTTTTGTGAATATTACTACTTATATCTATATACAGATATTTGGGTAAGTTTGAGAAACTCTGTTTCTGCCACCGGTTCTCGTTTTTCTAGAAAAGGACCCAAAACCATGAACAAGACACCATGACCAGACACTGTGACCCAGACACCGTGATCCTGACACCAAATTTGTGCTGCCAGTTCCTGTTCTCTATATAACCATGCCATCATAACTATCTCACCGCTCAAAGTCAGAGAAGAATACACCATTTTCTGGTGACACCATTTCTTAGTGACACTGTTTCCAGATATACTGTGACACCATTATTTAATCTATTTTTTCATTTTAAATTTTATTTATAATTGTCATATTTGACTCCTTTAAATGCACTGAAGTAGTTAATATTTATTTGTAGACATGTCACCTGATAGTAAGAGGTATGAGGTACAAAATAATTGAATCTTTTCGGCTCCAAAACATGAAATCTATGAATAAAAAGAAAAACGTGGCCCTAGAAAAATGAGTGGTGGTAGAGCAGCAGAAGTGAGAGCATTATTTCAAAAAGAAAAGACACAAGTAGCAAGATACATCTGAAGAACACATGAAATATTCATGAATCCAAAAGCTTGGATACCACAGATCAATGTCAAGAACATCTTCTCAATAAAATATCCATGAAAAACACTAGCCAGACCAAAATGGAAACCAAAGCACCAGAATTGTGATACTCTATTTATCACAATATGACTCGATTATTACATCTACTTAATCCAAGAAGAATAGAGTAGCATAGAATAACACTCAGAGAACTTCTAACCTCATAACTTCATCCTATCTCTATTGTGTAATATTTTTAGATTTCAAGTGTGTGTGTGTCTATATTAAAACACTCATTGTATCCTACATTAAACTGAAGGATACAAGATATCCTTACTCTAATATACTTTTACACTTGTTTAATCCCATAGATAATTGTGGAAGAGGTCCCTATGTGATCTGAAAGTGTATACCCACAAAATATAGTGGAAGAAGTCATGTGACCTTGAAAATCCTGTGCACTATTGTTTAATACGATCCAGGGTGTGGATCAAGTTTATTAATATAAACTACTTGGTGGTTTGTGATCACCAAATAGAGTGGATTAGGTCTTGGATTGATACTGAACCACTTGTTTTATATCTGCTGAATTTTTTAATTTATTTTTCTCAGTTGTACTGTATAATTTGGAAATCACTAGATTTACTTTGATAATTAATCTTGTACAGAAGTTATAATTGTTTTTCCTTATCAGAATCGTTTTAAAAGTAATATCAGTAACTAATATAGATATTACAGAGAATTAATCAATATTCTATGATGTTATTTGAATAGTAAAACATTCATAACCGTATTACCTTGATTAACTCATCTGTATTTGTTTTTATTAGTGAATCTTTTAAGAAAAAATTTCAAATAGAAATTTTTATAGATACTCAATTCACCCCCCTCTTGAGTACTCTACTTCAACCAACACTTTTCTATATTATCAAGAGGATTATTAATTAATAATTTATATAATGAGGGTTTTTAACAAAGTATCTTTTGATATTTCCCACACATGATTTCCTAGTTCATGATTAAATTGCGAGGATGTAATTTATTTATGCGGGTATAATTTTACACCATTAGATTTTAAAAGAGGAAAATCATGTTCGATAGCATTTTTGACACAAAAAATAAATCATAGAAGAGAATATAACACCACGTGACTTTGTGATAAATTTATTTTAATATATGTTCATTCTATTTTATATCATACGTTATATACAACACCATGTTTAAAGGAAACGCAATAATCTATTAAAATATTATTATTTATACATGACTAGTATAACCTGCCTTTTAATTTGGTGGAAATGTATAATATTTTAAAAATTATGGAATATATATATTAAGAACAAGTATAAAAAATCATTGGTTATATATCTATTAAGAATAAGATAATAATCACTTCAAATAAAAAGAAATGTTTTTTGAAAAACTATATTTTTGTAAAAGACGGTTTAATTTTTCTTTGTGAGTAAAATTTGAAAATAATTTTTACCACATTTTGAAAATTTATTTTAAAATTTAAAAATAAAATTTTAAATATAGATTTCACGATTATATTTTGGTTAATTTATTATAATTTTATAAAAATACTATTTTTTTGACGAATAGTGAAAAATTATTATTTTTATTGAAATCTGTATTTTTGATTAAAATATCTACAATGAAAAATTATATTTTATATTGGGTTAAAAGTAAAATTATATCAATTATATTGAAATTTATCTAATTAAGATCACTATACTCAATTTTATAATTAATTTTGATATTAAAACATTATATACTTATGAGAATTTCCACTTTAAAACACCTTTATTTCATCAATTTAGTATTTATATTTTAAATTAAATTCCACCACTTTTGTTAATTTAATTTGAAAAAATGGATTCCATATTTGGAATAAAAATTTTATATATTATCTAATAAGGTAAACTTAATTTTTTACCATAATGAATTGTGAAAATAGTAAAAACATAATTATTACAGTTAATGTAAAAATGGGTTTACCATGGTTTTAAACTAAGAAGATAAGGGTCAAAAGTGACCATAAACATGCCCAAAACCTGTTTAATTGATGTATTTTGGCCTTATAAACTCAAAGGTTCGATAATGAACCATTTTGGATGTTTTTAGCATTAATAAAATGTGAGTACACATCATATTTTAAAAAAATCAATTCGTTTCTTCTTCCCCACTTATAAAAGGACACCCTTTCCACTCCCATATTCACACTTCAAAAAAAATTGTTTTAGAAATGACCTATCTGATTCATTTAACTAATCCCCTTAAAAAAATTTGAGGCATTATTCTTATTCGGAATCCATCATATAAATGATTTGTCGATATAACTAAATAGGCTCTGTGAAGAAGTGGTAAAATCCTTAAACCTATGTATTTGTTTATATTTCTTTATCCACCTCCTTCCAAAAATTTTCAACTATTATAATATAATAACACTAGTATCTCATATATACTTATGTGTTATTTTATTAATAGAATTACATATATCCATCTGCACTTTGAAAAATGGGAAACGAAACTGTCTCTCACGTATACAATGGACTACCACCTCACGAACCGATGTAATTTATTTTCTATAAATACCTTTCAAGGATATATATAACAATGGATTTAAAAAAAATGTATATTATATTTATTACTTTAGGAAAATTCATTATTTATTATATCACATATACACTCTTACATCCCATTCCGTGGGGGATACGATAATTATACGCATGGACTTTTATAACATTTTTAAAATTTTATAAAAAAGATTTCATTATTATTCTAACCAATTTTAGTGATTTTAGGTTTTTTGTAGTTTTTTAGTATTTTTTTTGGTAATTATATATTAAAACTATTTATTTATTATTGTGATTAATTTATATTAATATTACTTTATTAACATTTTTTATAACAATTTTATTATCTATAGTAATTTAAATAATTTTGGTTTTATTTTTAATTTATTAGTATTTATTAATATTTATATTAATTTCCAATTCTAGGATTATATATTATTGTATATAATTTTAATATTAGTTGTTTTATTAATTATTCTATTTATTTTATTTTTAATTTTTTATATATTAGTATTTTTTATTAAACAAATTATTTAAAAAATTATAAAATTATATTTTATTTATATTAATTTATATAAGTAATGTATTATATGAATATAATTGTCTATAAATTATTTTATTATTATTAATATTTATATTAATTTACCCCTCCTCTCAGCTCTCCACAGTCCCCACCTACCACCCCCTTGACCTGCTCTGCTCCCCCTCTATCCCATTATCCATCCGCCCCACCTATCTACCCAATGCCTCACCCCACCCCTCTCTCATCACCCCAACCCCTTCCCCTCCCTCCCCCCATTTACTCTCTCTCCCATTGCCCCTACCTCCCCCTAGTCCCCAACACCCTCATTACACCCTCTCCCCTACTCCTCACCTCATCCTCTCATATCACGTTCCACCTTGCCTACCCCTATCACTCTTTCTCCCTATACCACCCCTCCCCTGCTCCCCACACCACCCTCCCCTACTTACCCCCTCTCTTCTTCTAGTTCATAGCTGCATACACCATGGCACACACCACCAGAACAGACATCCCACTCCTTTGAAATTCCCTTATCATACACCAAGTTGGCGGCCTAATTCCTCATCAACATACCATTGATATGACTCCTCCTATTTTCTAGGTGTGCACCAATAGCTACTTCACCACTTAATAAAGATTTGGTCTTAGAGGATGAATAGTTTTAGTGAGTTGCAGGTTGCGTACGATGTTGAAGTGCACATAGGTTCTCTTCACTTATATAGATTGGTGGTGTGTACCACGATAGAATATATATCCCATATTTTTATGGCAATTCAATTATATGGTTAGACTTTACGGGGATTGACGAAATGAACGTTATGATTTTTCAATTCTTGGTGATGGCTTACGGTGAAAACTACTATGACATGAGCTTGGTGATATTTATTTATTATTTTATGTGCTATGTCATAATAATGGTGGGATATTTTTCATAGTGTAGGGTTGTGATGAAAGTGCCGGTAAGTTAATGTCATTATTTTTTGACAATTTTTAATTCAATTTTGAATTAATTTTAATTGGTTGTTAGTTAAATTAATTAAATATGTGTTTCAATTAATTATCATTTGGGATCTTCACACATGATTTTTGTGATAATTATTATGTAGTCATATAAAAGATTTCACTAGAGAATTTATTTATTTGAAATTCGATCTTGAGGGTGAGTGAATTCTAAATATATAAATATATTAATTGAAAAATTAATATCTTGTGTGTTCTCTATTTCAAACATGAATGAGTGATACCCAAGAAGTGATCTCATGTAAGAAAACCTGAAATAGTTAGATACATAGAATTTGTGAGAAACAAGGTGTTGTATTTTAGCAAGTGATTCAGTTCTATAATGACACAGAAATTATTCTTAAGGATAGAGAACAAAATAATGGATAATTTATGTGAAAATAAGAATATTTTCTAACAATATAGAATGAAACATGATATTATTTTGATTAAATTTGAAATCAATGTTAAATAAATAATTAAATGTTCATATTTGGAAATTATGTAATTGAGATTTCAAGCACTTGAATGGGCATCACAACCCAGACATGTCCATATCCACATATTTCTTTCATTTCTTAATTTAGTTCACATAATTTTTTTAGTTAATTTAAATCTTTGTTTTTAAATATTTTACAGTTTTTAGAATGTGTAATTGATAATCACATTAAATAACTTTTCTACCTAATACTTATTCTTATAGGATATTCCTAGTGTTTCCACGAACTATATCTGTGGTTACCCTACTCTCCACTTCTACAGTAGTTTGTAGGTTAATAAATTTACAGGAGTTGTGATGCATGCGCCAAATTTCTAGTGCTATTTTTGGGGATAATAGTAGCATTAGAAGTTCATTAAAAAGAGTGATTTATGTCAAAAATTTAAATAAGAAAAAAACATGTAAAAATTGAAGAAAAAAAATCAGTTTTCAACTTTTGGTATTTTTTGTTATTATAGGAAAAACTTAGACACCCAAAATTTCATAATGGAAGGTTCATCACCACATGACTATAACGATCAACCTCCTTACATGATTCAATAATTGAGTTCATGTTGTTTTCTTCTATCACTGAGACAAATCAGATGTTTGAACATCAAGATGAAAGAAATGCAGAATTTTAATTCTCAATAAAAGATCTAGAAATTAATATACTCATATAATAAAACTATTTTCCTCAATAACAATTGATGATATAATTGAGATCAATTATTTGGATGAGAGTGTAGTAGAGGTTCCATTTAAAAAACATTCATTTCCTGATTTTGATAATGGGATAAATCTGACTTCTTTTAATACCATCAATGACTCCTATCCATCATATTAAAATTATTCAAATATAATCACTTTTAAAGATTATGAGATATCTGTTATTTAATTTTTTAACATAATTTTCTATCAAATAATGTGATTTCATGTACTTATTCTGTGATTTCACAAATTTTACATCCCAAAGTGAAAAATGAAATATTCAATGTCTATCAAATTGCACATTTTTTTGGTCAAAGAGGAAATTGAACTAGAACCCTTCTCTACTATGGTAGAGTTAGAAATGAACCAAGACATCATATATTTCCAAACAAAAGAGGAATTCAGTTCTAATGAAATCAAATCACCTCTTTCTAAAAATACTTATGAGTCTGATTTGTTTTCCAAAATGTAGAGATCAGAAAAATTTCAAAAGTCAAAAAATTATTCAGAATTTATGGTAGAGAACCCTAATATTTTTATAGAAGAAAGGGAATAATAGGATTATTTGGAGGATCCTAGGTTTGAGGTTCTAATGTGACAATTTATATTTATAATGATGGTAATATAGTGTATTTTAAAAAAGTTGTAATTCTTAACACAATGGAGTCACAAAATCCAATTGATCCTACCCCAATTACTCCATGCATAGAGAATGAATTGAGATGGAAAATAATGGATTTCTTTATTGTAGTAGTTGGAGGATAAAATGGATTGGCATACATTGTCAACCCAGATTCTGCATTTAGGGATATGATGGATATAAGCCAACCACAAAAATATTCTAGTAAGAGAATTTCTTCCCATTTTCACATTTAAAGTGGTAATATTATTGCTCTTCTAATTGGTCACCCTTTCCAGAAACTTCAATTATTCTATGAGTATTTCTTTAGGAAAGGTATATTCATTCCCTTGTGAGATGGCCTATGTTTATTTCATTTTACAAATCAAATTGAATATCAATATTCCATTAAGATATTTTGTATCTTACATGATAATTTCATTTTCAATGAATGGATTCCACACTCCAAATGATAAATAAGAAGGCACGTGGTATATATTTTTGATTGGTCATGGCAGATTTTAAAGAATTTCTGGCTAAAGATGAAGTAGACATAACACTCAATGGATGGCAACCCATATTTTTTTTATTTTTCTATCAACTCATTTAATTTCATTTCATTTAGTTTTAAAATAAAATGGCATGATTTTACAGAATATATTTTCTACTAGAACTACAGTGGATTTTAATTCATTATACATATTTCTATCATCCACATTTTATTGATTATGGTGTGACTTATTTTATATGATGTTGGTATCTTCTTTCCATGTGTATATTTTAATGGTCACATCATTTATAGAGCCTCATTGGATACATGCAGTCTTTCTATAACCCTTTGTACTTACACATGGAAGTGTTTGTTTTATATTATATTTTATGCTTCAAAAAATTCCTGTAAAATAAGAGACAAAAAAAATTGAAAAAAAATTAATAAGAAAAACAAAAAACTAATATTCCTGGTGTCACGAACTGAATCTGGTCGCCTCCGAAAACAACACCAAACCTAGCCCGTAACCTGGACCAAAGGGTTTTACTGATCCCCATGGACTGGAACAAGTTCTCGGGTATCATAAAATGAAAATTGGGAATTATTTACTCGAGTTTATAAACATAAAACAACAAATGAATCTAGTAAAACAAATCTGGATTTTTCAAACCTAACAATCTTTTACAAAAAAATCATAACTGAATTACATAGTTCAAAACAACTAACAATGATTATTACAAAGGTACAAAACCAAAATGAGAGAGCCAAAGAACCCTCATGGAGAGGGGAACAACCCTTAATCTATCTCCACAAGACTTCACCACTAAGGACCTTCAAAAAACACGAACCACTAGCACTAAAAACTGTACCCAACCTACAACAACAAAAATAATAGCCCACAACACTTTTCACCTTTCTGTAACACTTCCAAAAATAAATTAAACAATTTTATAAAAATATTAAATGATATTACATCTCACATAATATCCCACTCACATGTTACATAACACCCTTCTCATAACCAAAATCCATTTTGCACATCAAACTCACACAAAACATCTCACATCACTTTCACATCTCTTACACACTTTAGTCAACCCTTCAAACATTTTTATAAAACATTTCCAAGATAGAACACATAAAAAAATATCCCCTGTTACATTTAAAAGGCAACATTTCAAAATATACACACTCCCAAATAGTTTTCCAATATGGTTTCACCTCTATAAAAAATCATTAAAACATTCAAATCATTCATAAAACAATTCTAAATAGTATACACAAACTTTGCTAACAAAACCCATTTCAAAACCATATTTCAAGGACAAAACCACACCAAAACAATACCAAATTAGAATTAGAAGCCCTAGAGAAATTTATAAAACCATTTATAAGTGTTATAAAATCAACTTGAATAATTCCACAAAAAATACAAATGAAAACACATATTTTCATAAAATTCTCCAAAGAAGTATAAAAAAGTTTTACATACCAAAACTATTCCAAAAACCGCATTCAAGGGCCCATATGACACTAAGGAATTATCAAACACAAATTTTAAGTCCCTTTAAACTCCAATAAGTCACTTTCATGTGTTATAAAATACACCCAAACATTACCCCAAGAGTCACCCATGAAAAACACCCAATTTCAAACCATAATGAAACTATAAAATTAAATGCTTAATCAATTCCATAAAAAATGGTTTTCGCACCACAAGAAGCATATTAGGAAAATTAAAACCTATAAATAAATCAAGATAACTTATCAGAAATTTATTATACATGGAACCACCTACCTTTTGTGTCAAAACCCTTGAATCTTGTTGTGAAACCTCAACCGCACCTCTGCCTCACCACAAGGAAGTGAAAACGGACCCTAAACCATGGGATTTCACCAAAAATACCGAAAATGAAACCCTAGTTATGAAACCTAACATATGTACACTCTATATATTCCTGAAAGAGGGAGAAAAACCTAAGGAGAATGAAAGAAATTAAGAGAGAAACACTTACCCAAATAAATATTGAATAAAATGAACCTGATACACAAATATCTAAATATCAAAACAACCATAAATGAATGTGAGGTTCTAATAATGATGAGGAGGTCATGTAGGAAATGTAATTGGAGAAAAAGAGTAAAAATAGAAGGCGTTTTGAAAGGATCACTTTACCTCTTCAAATATGGGTGATTAGTGAAATATAGAGAAGTTTCGCCATAATTTGTGATTCAATTAAGCACCAAATTGTGGGTGGAGAGAATGGGGGCGTTACATGGGTATTTGGTTTTGGTTGAGATATAGAATAACTGAAAACATAAGAAATAAAGGAGATATTAATGAATTAAAAAATATTTTTAATGCATGAATGGGGATTTCAGGCAGTCCCAATCCCTGAAATAAAACCCCAAATCCACCATGATTATGGATTCTTGAATCGTCAAAATTAATATGGTGGTTTTAATAGGTCATGGGATTCCATGTAGGAATTTTAATTGATGAAAAATGTTGAAAAATGAAGGAGTTAAAAAGGAATAAAAATTAATTTTTAAATATAGAATTAGGCCCACGGTTTTTCCCAAATCCTTAAAACTCACCCATTTATCCAAATATTCATAGGAAACCCCCCAAACAAAGAAATAATGAAAATTAAATTAAAAGTAACTTTATACTAATTTATTTTTGTGATAATTTCCCCCACCATAAAAACATTCCACCTAGAAACATCACTATTAGGCAAAAGGAACCACCAAATCCAACTGAAAAACCAAGAGGTACTCCCTTTCTAGGTTTCACCCCCAAAGGCCAAAACACCTCCAGTGATCAATTAAGGAAGGAATACTCTCACAAACCAAACATAAACCACTTTCCTGAAACAATTAAGCACATTCATAGATTTATCCAAAAATAAAACTCCTCTAACACAATCTGAACAAGGATCAATCAATTTACCCAAAAAAACAACAATATCGGACATGGTTACACTTAACTTGCTATAACTAAACCATTAGTAACTCTACAATATCAACATCTATCCAAGTAAGATGTAGTTGGATAGATAGTTTTGGATGATACTACCCCCATACAAGACAAGAACATATAAAAAAGTGAGTTACTGGTATGAGGAGACACAAATGGGCACCCCAACATAAGAGAAAAAATAAATTTTTTCAGAGATGGAATCGGGACACTAACAGGGGAGGCCCAAATGGACTCCCTGGTACAAGGGGTAAACTTCCATTAGACATTTCTAAAAGAACATACATGAGACTAATGGTGGGTTTCCCCACCATAAGAACCAACCATCTTAACCGACCCGCATGGGCCAGCATAGAAAGACCCCAAAGCATAAAGAGTTGGGATGACCACATGGTTAGTCCTCACAGTTTGGGAAACCATGTGCTAACTATGGGGATCCATCTATCAACATGGTTTTATAGGGAATGGTCACTACTAACCATGCGAAAACTGTGTGCTCAACCTACCTATCCAAAATTAAAACCTTTCTCTAAATACCTAGTTGAAAACAAAGGGGGAATGTATGAACTCATGCTACAATATGGAAACAAGGTCCTCCCACCTCTACCACCAAATGGGAACAATTGGAATAAGACGGTGAAACCAGAGGTTTAAACGCTTCCTATCATTCATACTGAGGATATACATTTTTAAAAGGGTTTAAATGACCCTGGGATTTCCCCTGACTATGTTCCATCTTCTCTCCATGATTTATGGCTGTAGCTCAAAAGATTGAAGCATCTTCAGCCTCATAGTTAGGCTTTGGAAAAAACCTAAATATAAATCATTCTTCTGGTGATACAAAATACTACACCAAAATCCCTAATAAGTTTACCAAGACATAACACATTCAAAAATCACTTTACCCGAACCCAACATTTCACTGAAACAAGGTCTTAGAACATGCACACAAATCACACCTTGTTTCTTCGTGTGATAAACAACAGAAGGAAAATGACGCATATAAACACCTTCCTCTGAAATAGATAATTTTTATATTTTTCCATCGGAGGAATACAGCCAACCTAAGAGATACTCTCATAGGATTGCACAACCTTCACCTTTACAACCAAAAAAACACATGACATCACAAGCAATTACCTAACATGACCATTGTGACTGATAGAAATAATACATGGAACATGACCTTATGACAAGTCCCTAAACAACACACAAGTCCAGAAAGTGGACACAATATCCTCTAATGACCAGATTACCAAAACTGGTGGTTTAATATGAACTCCTTCTTCAAAGAAACTATAAAGAATCCAGAGGCCCTCTTAGACACCATCAAGACACTCATCCACACTAACAACCCCAGACCACTTCCATGTTCAACGAATTAAGAAACATAAGAAACTATGGTATCTTTCAACCTTCCATGATAACTCTCCCGCTACAAAAGGATATAAAAATAAAAGAAAGGAATGGTTGAAGAATCAATCAATAAATATCTATAAAATATTCTTTATATTGATCAACTGGAGGGTTTTCTAATGGCGAAACAATCCGGGTTTCACTTTAGTTGTGCATTAACCCTTAATGGGGGCATACCTTATCCAACGAGAGAACGCAAGGACCCAACCAAGTGATTAAATTGGTCAAAACATGCCACAAACCAGGTCCAATCACATGAAGGGATCCACCATAAATGTGTCCTGAAACATATCTCCTAAGAGACTACTAAGTGGTCCTTTTACACAGCTTATCGACCAAACATAAACTGAAAACACAGTTCGAAAAAGAGCGGTTCTTGGACCTAAAACACCCCCCAACATCAAAATTTTCAAAAATCACATAATATACACCATCCCAAACAATTCATCAAGACATCATGTTTTTCTTTAATAATATTTATTTGAAAAAAAACAGTTCAGTGGTTAACTTATCCACCAATGGTATCCCATGGGCCACATAGATGCATGTTTCTATGCCACACCAGGCACCCCCTCATATCCATTCCGACACTCATCCAGTCATTAAATCAACCATCCATAATCCCATATAACCCCATGAATGTGGTTACTAATTAAAATACCAAAGGTTAAAACAAAAATTCTTTCCACTTTTCCAAACCAAAATGGTCAACCAACACATCATTTTTCTCAGAACTACTAACCACGAGATCAAAATCCAAATTCACATCTTACAAAACTTTTTTGAAAGACACAACCATTTAGATAAGAACTCACTTTCACATTATTAAAATCAATTTCAAAATATCTCATTCTATTAAAACACCCTTTCATTGTTTAGATGACTTTATTGGTAACACTTTTTCAAAACCAACATCAATATAATTACTGCTTTCAAAAGATGTGTAAGCACACCAATTTAGATATCAAAATAATTATAAAAATATAGTTCCACCATTTCAAAAATAAAACCATTCCATCTTTATTTGGAAACCATTTAACAAAAAAATTATGCTTCTTAAAACCAATTCACATTAAAACCAAAGTTCCCATATTTCAAAACTAAAGAATAGAAGAAAATGCAGGAGGAAAAATGTTTCAGTGGTTGAATTGAATATATGGTTGGAGGCCATATTTCAATCACTTCACTATCACAAGGATTGTTCTCGGAAATATCCCCAGCTCCACATGGCTTGTCAGGCCCTACAAGGTCAATGTGAACATTATCCCAACTCTCTTTTCATTTTATATAATCATCATCAAACCAAGATAACCAAAGGACTTAGATTAATATTAAATTCCACTTGAATCATGAATCCTATCATGAGGTGTGGTGATCAGGCACACTACCCATAACTGGACTACCAAGTCCTGACTATCATAACTCCATACTATCCCAACTCTTCCCCAAATAACATGACCCAAAGAGTTAACCTGAACCTCCTTTGAAACTATTTTGTCAAAAACCGAATCTAGTCACTGCCAAAACTGGCAGCAAACCTGGCCTGGGACATGGTCTGAAGGGATTTTACAATCCCCATGGGATGGCACAAGTTCTTGGGTATTATAAAATGATAATTGGGAATGATTTACCTGATTTTATAAACATAAAAAAAATGAATCCAATAAAATGAATCTGGATTTTCAAACCAAACAATCTTTTACAAAAATTCAGAACTGAAATACATACTTTAAAACAACTCAAAAAGACTATAAAAAGGTACAAAACCAAAAGGAAACAGCCAAAGAACCCTCATGGAAAGGGGCACCGCCCTCAAGCCATCTCCACAACAGTTCACCACCAAGGACCTTCAAGAAACCCAAACCACTGGCATTAAAAATAGTACCCAACCTGAGACAAAAAAACCAAGTATATATACAGCCAAGGGTGTAAGTAGGGTGTGATAAAATTCTCAGTAGTATACCACTACTAAGATATTCCATGTGATAAACATTCAAAGATGAAAATATTGCAAGTTTTCATTAACAGTAAATGATAGTTACAATTTCTTAAAGATGTAACTTTAAAATTTAAATAGTTTTCCAGTGGGATATCATTTAGAATTAACACTTTTAAAAATAATATCAACACTACTAAATTTCCATCCAACCATATTATATTCCAACGGTAAGCTCAAAGTAACTAATGAGCACGAGCAATACGAAATAACCCATAGGCACTATCTCATTGTGGGTCCGAGGTAACTCGTATCTCGGTGAGAGTAACCATCACAATATTTTCTCTCATGCACGAGCCACTCATATTGAACATACCCATAACCTAGTAGTCCCAAAACATCATCATAATAGTTTAGTTATAGTTTTAAGCATTAATTATTCTAATTGAAATTGAGACGAAACCCCACGGATTCACAAGCATACTAGTACACGTCCACCCACCTAGATACCTTGGTTTTCCCCTTGTGCTAAAACAAGTTAAACAGGTCAATAAATATACTTTTCACATGAAAATATCATTTTCACATCAACAAATCACCAAAAATCCCACATGTATACCATACAAGTCACAAAATCCCACTTTTCATTCAAATTGATTTTGAAATCCGACTCACACCAAAATAGACCCCAACACTTTTCACATTTCTTTAACACTTCCACAAATCCATTCCAAAAAAATATAATAATATTACATGATATTAAAACTCACATAACAGCCCACTCACAAGTTACAAAATATGATTCTCATAACCAAAATCCATTTTTCACATCACACTCACACAAAACATCCCACATCACTTTCACATCTCTTACACACTTTAGTGAATCATTTAAACATTTTTATAAAACATTTCCAAGATGGAACACATAAATAAACAGACCCTATCACATTTAAAAATTACCCTTTCAAAATATGCACACTCTAAAATAGTTTTCCAATAGGGTTTCACCTCTAACATAAGTCATTAAATCATTCAAATCATTCATAAAACAATTCTAAACAGTATACCCAAACATTTCTAATAAAACCCATTTCAAAACCATATTTCAAGGACAAAACCACACAAAAACGCTACCAAAGTATAATTGGAATCCATAGAAACATTTATAAAACCACATTAAAGTGTTATAAAATCACCTTGAAAAATACGATAGAAGATACAAATAAAAACACCCATTTTCATAAAATGCCCTCCACAAGTATAAAAAAGTTTTACACACCAATCCTACTCCAAAAACCCCAATACAATGACCACATGACACTAAGTCATTATAAAAACAGAATTGGAAGCCCCTTTAAACACCAATAAATCACTTTCATGTGTTATAAAATACACCCAACATTACCCCAAGAGTCACCCACAAAAAGCACCCAATTTCAAGCTTTAATGAAACTATAAAATTAAACACTTAATAAAATCCATAAAAAAATGGTTTGAGCACCACAAAAATCATATAAGGAACATTAAAAATAGTAAAAAAAATCAAGATAACTTATCAAAAATTGCTTACACATGGAACCACCTACCTTTTGAGTCAAAACCCTTAGATCTTGGTGCAAAACCTCAACCCCACCTACGATGCACAACAAGGAAGTGAAAAAAACCATAAAACATAATATTTCAAAAAACAAATGACCCCAAATCAATCCCCAGGTATAGCCCTTAACTTCTGGACAATCTATAAATTCATTAAAGAGGGAGGAAACCCTAAGGATAATGAAATAAATGAAGAGAGATACACGTACCCTAGTAAATATTAAGGAAAACGAACCTAATACACCAATATATAAATTTTAAAATTACTATACATGAAATTTATGTCCATATAATTATTAGTATGTCATGTATGAATTGGAATGGGAGGAAAAGAGTAAAAATAGAAGGAGTTATGAAAGGATCAATTTACCTCTTCAAATCTGGGAGATTTATGAAATTCAGAGAAGATTAGACAAATTTATTTATTTAATTTAGTTCCAAATTGGGAGAAGAGATAATTGGGGTGTGCCTTGGGTATGTTTTCGCATTTTAGAGTTGTAATAACATAAAAAAATATGCATTGATGGAGATATTCAAGAATTAAGAAAAAAACATTAATGTAGGAAATGAGCTTTTGGGTAGGCCCAATCCCTTAAATAAAGGCCCAAATCCACCATGATTATGGATTCCAAAATGGTAAAAATTAATATAGTGGTGTTAATAGGTCAGGTTATGCCATGTTGGAATTTGAATAGATGAAAAATGTTTAAAATGAAGGAGTTATAAATTAATCAAAATTTATTTTTAAATCTAGAATTAGCCTCACTCTATGCCCAAAATCATGAAAACTCACCCATTTCTCAAATAGGAAACCCCCAAAACAAAGAAATAATGGAAATTAAATTAAAAATAATTTTAAATTAGGTTATTCATGTGAAACTTGTCCTTGTTGAACCCACATGAAAATGACTTCATTTTTTCCATAACATAGTCAGGGTCATGCCACTTGTGTCCCTAGAAAGTTTGAGGACATGATTCAAATTAAGATTTCCCTGATCCTTGGTCTCATCAAAGTTTTTTTAAAACTTGTATATTTTTTAGACACATATTTATACTCATGATCGTCTGTGCTTTCGGAAAAAATATTTCGATACTCATGAAGATTATATCCCATTTTTCAATCATGTCCTATTTCAATTTTTATTTAGGGAATCTCAAACATGATTTACCGTCTAGAACATTATATGTTTTTCCATTAATGCGATAATAATTTAGGAAGTTCCACTAAAATGAACAAGGCATCTATTTAATTTTTATCCCCTTTGACCCACTGATCCACCCTTGAATTCTCTTCTTAATATATCCCTTATAATTTGTGAAGAATCCTTTTTGGAGTATAAAATATCTGATACCCTTCCCTACCCATTTTTTTAATTTTTACATTAAAATTTATAATATATGTTTGGGGAAGATATTTATTCATTAATAGGGGTGTTTGATGGGAATTTTTGAATTGCTACACATGGGTTGAAATTATCTTATCAAGATGATTTGTGTTATTTTTTAAATTATCCATATTCATAACCTGTATTTTTATTTGGTAATTTAGATTTGTTTTTGTTCCAATAATTACTTTTGTGGTTATTATGTGGTAACCTTCACTGTTTGGGATACCTATAAAACTAATGATCTATTACTCAAGGATCTATATAGTTTTCTATATGAAATACTTTCACTGATATTCTACAACAGACATGGTACTTGTGTACCTTTCTTTGAGAATCTGTATCAAATTTATTTTATGGGGTTTTTGGAGATGTTACTCACTAGGTTTTCTGTCCATCATATTTGAGTGAGTTATGTCTCTATGAAATGAAAATATTTTTGAAGAAAATAGTGTGACATTTTGATTTTCATATTCTTGTGGAAAATAGATTTTTTATATTTTGGGGAGTGAGAGTTTGAGGTATACAATTACATTTAATATTATCATATATTTATTTCAAGATTAAATCCTCCTTTTTACAAAAAGTATCACAATTTTTATATGACCCACCATCCCATTGCCTCGGAGACATTCGAACCAAATGTGAAGTCCTCAAGATTAGTGTTTCCTTTTTGTTTCACTAGTGGATGTGTGAAATTAATGGCAAGAATATGGTTGTCATGCATGTATTTGAGAATTAAAGAATGATTTGATCACATCTTTTTTGGAAATGAGATAGATAGAGAGTTAGCTCACCTGATGAATGATTACACGTACTTGTTTAGGAAATAATGAGAGTGAATGAAAATTGGTTTTTGAAAATTTGAATTTTAAATTAAGCATGATATTTTTAATGGAAAAGAGTTTGAAAATTTTTGAACTTGTAATTTCGAGGTTATGATTTGTCTAACATTCCAGTTGTGTTTTCATTATGATTTTTCAACCCTAGAGTGAAGATGTTTATGTGTGTGGGATTTTATGCAGATGTATTTTTAAATTTATTTATAATTATATAAATTCGTTTTAATTATTTTTCTACCCTCTTTTAGTGTTTTTAGGATGTTTTTATAGTTTTGTAGTATTTTTTTGTTAATTATATATTAATATTAGTCAATTAAACTTATTAATAATTTATATTAATATTAAATTCTTAGCATTTAGTTTCTAGTTTTTTTTAATTTTTGGTAGTTTAAATATTATTATTTTTATTAATAGTTTATTAATATTTATTACAATTTATATTAATATCCCATATTATTATTACATATTATTGTATATCATTTTAATATTAGTTGTTTTAAAAATAATTGTATTTATTTTAATGTTATTTTGTTAATATATTAATATTTAATATTATTATTTTTTATTGTACCTAATTATATTTATAATTATAAAATTATTTTTTAATTATATTTATTTATATATGTAGTGTAATATATGTATATAATCATCATTTAATTGTATTTTGTTATTATAAATATTAATATAACTGTTTTTATATTATTTAATTTAATATTTTTAGATAATTAGATAATGGGTTTATTTTAAATTTTGGAATTTGATTTTTTTTGTTTTTGTTTGAATATGCAGATACCCACTCTTCTTTTCCCCAACCTCTCACCTCTTCACTCCCCCAACTATCTCCCCCTTAACCCACTCCCCTCCCACTCAATCATGTTACCTTGCCGCCCCACCAATATACCCAGAACCCCACCCAACCCCTCTCCCCCACCCGTGCTCCCACCATCTCCCTCCCCCCTTTCCCTCCCATCTCCCCACACCCACCCTCTACCCATGTGACCAATGCCCCATTCCCCCTCTCTCCTCCTCCCCACCTCATCCCCTCATCCCACATCCCACCTCATTATACCTAATATCACATGCTCCCCAAGCCATCCTCCTCCCCTAATCCCCACACAATCACTCTACCCTACTCACCCCTATCTTCTATTGCTTCACAGAAAAAACACTAGGGCGCACACCAAAAGTACTGGAAGCCCCCTCATCCACTATTCCTTACTGGCTCATGAGGATATCAAGCCAATCCCTCCGATGCATACAACTGATGAGACACCTCATCTTTTCTATATATTCACTATTAATTACTTCACTGTGCTTCGTTGTGCATAGTTTATTTTTCCAGGAAGGTGCACAATTATAGAGGAGTTGTAGGTTGCATGTGTGGCATTGAGATACGAGGTGGTTCAATTCACTTTTATAGATCGATGGTTCATTCTAGGAGCGAATAAAGATCCAATAATGTTTTTAGAAAAGCGATGTTGTGTTTTGACATTGAGGCGATTTGTGGATTGAAGGTTTTGATTTTGCGATCGTCGACAATGGCTTGTGGTGAAAAATTCAATGAAAAAGGCACATTGATATTTATTTATTATTTTATGTGATATTACATCCTAATGGTTGGATATTTTTCATGGTGTTGGGTTGTGATGAAAGTGACGGTAATTTCATGGCACTATTTTTGAACCATGTTTGATTTCCTTTTGAATTTGTTATAATGGGTTGTTTATTTAATTAATTATACATGTATTTGATTTAATTGTCACTAGAGAACTACACATATGATTTAATACCCATTTCTGTGATAAATAATAATTAATCATTGTTATGAGTTGATTAGAGAATTTATTTATTCAAAATTCAATCGCGGGCGTGAGTGAATTTTAAAAAAATCAATATCTAATTGAAAAATTAATATTTTGTTTGCACTCTTCTTAAAAATTTCATGAGTTATACATATTAAGTGATATCTTGTCCAATAACCCGACACAGGTATACACATCAACTATGTGAGAAATAATACATTTTATTTCACCAAGTGATTATATGCTATAATGACACACAAATTATTCATCAAGAACGAGAATGAAATGATAGATAATTTGTGTGAAAATTATAATACTATCTAATATAATAGAATGACACCTAATATTATTTTGATAAAATTTTGGATACTTGATAATTAAATAAATAAATATTAAAATGTGGAAAATAAGTAATTGGGATTGTATGCACCTATATGAATGTCATAACTATGACACTTTCATGTCTTCTTATTTCTTCCATAGCATAAATTAGTTCAATTACATAGTTTTATTTCATTTAAATAGTTGTTTTTAAATATTGGATTGCTTTTATAATTTTTAATTAGTAGTCACATTAAAGAACTCAACTTCCTGACTGTTCTTCCTCTAGGATATTTCTAGTGTTTGTGCACATTATCTCTATAGTTTGACCCTATATTTCACTTCTACATTAGTTAGTAGATTTATAAATTTTAAACTTTTCAGTTGTTGTGATGTTCATTGTAATACCATCACTCGTGTGTATGACTGAATTCCACCTCATGAACCAACGTGATTCGTATTTCACTTAATCATTACCTGAAATGAAGTAAAGATAAATTTAACGGATACATGTGATATTTATAATATAATTATACTTCTCTAAAAATAATATCACTTATTAATTTTGAACTTAAAATCTGATGGAATCCAATAACTTCTCTCTTGTGTATGTGTTGACTACCACCTCCACATAGTGATGTGAAATGTTTTTCATTTTTTTACATATATGGAAATAAGGATTTATTTTATTAACATACATGATATATATAAAATAATAAGGATTTTGGAAATATTAATTAATATGTCTTTTCCTCACATTCCATCCATCATGAAAAATAGATACGTCATTCATGCATACGTACGACATATCGTCTCTATGAATGATGTAATCCATATTCTATGAATAAAATTAATAGATTTCTATAAATAGAAATATAATGAATATATATGATATTTATATGATGGTTAAAATTCTAGTTATGATGAAACCATAGTCAAATTAAAAGGAACAAAATTACCTAACTAAAACATACATGAAAAAAGAAACTATTATCACCTGAAATAGTGATTTTGACAGAGTTGTTAATAAACATGCAATAAATAAGTATATATATATAATAAATGGAATGTTATATATGAGTATTTTTCAATAATATATTTATAATAATTATATGGTTATTATATATGAGTATTATAAACATACAAAGAAAGTCAAACCTGAGGTAATGGTTTCTTGTCTCAGTTTTACTTCCATGTGACATACACCATATTCACCAATTATTCCATTATGTGTGGTATATGCTATCCATTTTCATATGTCATATCATGAATATATTTATAATTGTTTAGTTTAATGTTTTATTTTATGTTTGATTCTTTTATGAACATACAATTTTAAAATTACAAATGTGGTAATAATTTATTTCACAATCATACCCTTATTTAGGATTTTTTAAGTCTACCTTGAGGAATTATTTTATATTTCAATATTAATCTCAATAAATTTTCTTCTACATAGGTTATTCACGAATTTTTTCAAGTAATTCTATAATTTTTACACTCTTGGGTAATTAACATTATCGATAAAATATTTTTAATAAAATCCTAATTTATTTATATCTTTGTTCGAAAATCATTTTTCATCAAAACCTCCTTTTTTAAAAATATTTCAAAATTATAAAACATTAATAAATAATTTATTAAAGAAATTTTTACTCATTTTTTATTTTTAATTTATTTTGAAAGTAATATTCAAATCCTTTTTAATATAAAGACTATTTGTCTGTTACCGAAAAAAGAGAAAGGAAAATTTGTTTTAATATGCACAACATGAGAAACATTTTCCATCATAAAGAACACTCTATTTTTAAATATTATTTTACTTGTTTTAAATGCTTATTTTAAATTAAAGTAATTTCAAAATTGTCTGTGAAGATATTCATTTTACAAAATTTATTTTCAAATTGTAACGGATATTTTCCTCAAAAATGTTTTTAATGACATTTTTATGGTGTTTCTATTTATTGATAAGATAAACCCGTTATTTTACATACTATAAACTTGGTATATATTGTACTAATATCATACTTATTCTATAATTAGATGGTTTATTATCATTATCACAGAATTTGTATAATTTTATTTTCATTCAGTATATTATTCAAGAAGGTTTGTGATCATATTTATTTTGTTATGGTAAATATTAACATTTCATATCATAGTTTTTCAATATGAATTTTTATTGATAATTTTCACCCATTTCATATGAGGAATTCATTATACATAGTAACTGATAGGTAGGGACTGTTTATATATAGCCCCTTGATGCATCAACTAGTCTCAAGAGACAAATCTGTTAGCCAAATTAGATGGGTTTTTTCCACATATATAAATTGTATTGCTAATGGTATTGATAGTTTCAGATGTTTAGCATTATGAATTTCATAATTATGAGATCATTTATTGATTTCCATGTGATTATTCAATTAGATAAAATATCCATGGATATGTTTCAAGCTCACATGATTATTTATATGTCTTTATTTGAACATTATTTATTTTTTCCATATTATCATCAATTTATTAATTAAATGGAACATTTTTCTGTTATTTACCTTTATATTATGAATATTCCTATTTATTAATTATATATTAAATTGTTGGAATTACCTTATTGAGAATATAATCTCAACCCTTTCTTATGTTTTATTTTCTTTATAATACCACGATGTTCTTTATGATTGATATGCATGGATAAAGTATAAGGAATAGAGGAATTCTCAAAGAAAACCCTATGTGTATATTTGATGTTTTCAAATTTATATTAAATTAAATTTTCTATCTACTTTATATAGAGAACTAAATATTCTACACTTAGGGATGTGATATCTTGTATCTTATTCCAATGTAATAAAGTTACCATTGACTCTGGGTTAATAGTGTCAGGTTATTTGCAAATATTAATGTGGTCTTATGACCAAATATGTTCATGATTATTGGAAATATGGAATTCATTTTATTAAATTCAATTTATAAAAGTGGTAGAAATTTATTTTAAGATAAATATGGAAAACACAATAAAAAACAACTTTCAAGAAAAGCTGTTTTCTTAAGTATAGATTTATTTTATGCCAGAATCCCCTTAAAATTACTTAAAATGAAAATAATTGGATTATTAATAATTTAAATAAACAAATTATACTTTTTAAACAATTTTAAAACAAAATGTATCTATTTAAATACATTATATTAAATGAAACATTTCAATAAAAATTAATATTTTTCACTCTTAATAAAAAAAATAATCATTTCATAATACCCTCAAATAATACCTCTATGACAATTTTTACATGGTTATTTAAAAAATGATGCTCATTTTTTTAAATTTTTTTTTCAAAAAAAATTATAAAATAATTAACAACATTATTTTCTCAAAAATTGCAATAAAAAGAAATTTCTATGAAAAATTATTTTTTCGAAGAATATAATGATTTAAAAAAATAATTATTTATTTACAAATATTTTTAAATTTTTTCATAAACTTTATAAATATATTAAAAATATGGTAATTACAATTCATAAAACTAATTTAATGGGTTGGTTTTGATAATATACAGTATTTTAGTTCATTTAGACTCAGGGTAGTGTTTATCACAAGCTATAAAAAAAATTAAAGAAAAATATGTTATAAAATCTCAAGGGGTTACAATTAATGGTGATTTTAAATACTTTTAAAAGTTTAAACTCTATCTAACCCAATTGACCCTTTACTATGGTGATAAATATTTACTGTGGTTACAATTCAAAATATACAATATAAATTTTGACCAATTTACCAAATTTGGAAATTACGATTCCAAATATTGAGTACATTTTTTAGAATCCATTCGTATAGGTGTAATAAATTACTTTTAAAATAAAAAACCAAACACTACTGAAAATGAATTTCCAAAAAATAAATTTTTTTAATTTAAATTTTTTAATTTCAAAACTAAGTATAGTTTTGATTCAAATAAAATTAACTAAATTTTGTTTACTCAAAAGGGAATAATTATATTTTAAAATAATTAAAAAATGGGAGTTTTTAAATACTTGCATAGAAATGACAGTTCTTTATTCAACCGGTACTTTTCACTATTTACTGAAAAATAAATCTTTTTAGAAAAATATTATAATTTCACCCAAAAAACATTTTCATATTCTTCTTAAAAAATGACATTAATATTATAAAATACAATTTTTAAAATTGGATGAAAATAATTATAATATTCTCCCATAAAAATATCTAAAAACTATTTTTGAAGAAAACATAATTTTTAAATAATAAAATGATTTAAATAAAAAAGGGTTTATTATTTCTTAATAATTAATCAATAAGTTTGTATTGAGTAAGAATAATATATATATATATATATCAGAATTTATTACCTTTAATTCATTCCCACCAATTAAATATCTACATTATAATGGTCATATTTAAATAATTTGAATTTGTAGTTTTTCATGATTGGTGTTATGTGTCCTATATGATATCAAATATTGTATTATTTTAAATTATCTAGGTATTACAGGGATGATGAAGCAAGATTCTTCTACCACTTTTAACTACCCTTATTTTTCTTCTTCCTCAAACATCGTCTAGTTTGGACACTCCCTGTTATCCTGCCCCTTGATGGATTTTCCTCCCTCATGAGTGTTTTATGATTACAATGATTTAAGGGAAGCATTATAATGAATTAGCTAAAGGATCATGTTCATTTCTAAGGACTTAACCTGATTCACCCATGTCCTTATACTCAGGTCGCTTCAATTCCTTACGATTCATTTACTTGCATACCAAAAAATCCAAAAAAATATTAAAATCATATTATAAACTGGAAAGGTATTATGAATATTATGACAGGATTATGGAAAAGTAATTTTTCAATTTTTTTCTTCACGTTCCTTCTTAAAAGAATATTAAATTTTAACTACAAATAATATTTTATAAAAAAATTATAAAAATTTTAATTTTAATTTTCAAACGTGGGTATTATATTAAAAATTAATATTAGAATAAAAATAATTATTGATAAACTAAAATTTATTCAATAAAACAATTATTAAAATAAAGCATGGAAGATTGAACAATTAAGATCCAAAATCAAAATTTTCTCTAAAATAAAGCCAAAATAAAATTCTTCCCAAGATTCATAATTATTAACCAAGTAATTAATTCTAAATTCCTTTTAGAAATTAAGAATGAAAAAATAATGAATTAAAAACAAATAATTCACATTTTTATAAAGATATTCAAATAATAAATGCTCTTAAATTTTTTCTTCTTTATCCAAAAAAATAATTAAATATTTTTTTTGATTCAAAACCTTAACATATTTCTTTCCCCAAATTACTAGTCTCCATTCTTGTTTATGATAAATTTATAAATTATAAAATAACTTTATGAATGTAATTATTCAAAAAAAAATTCTTTGCTATGAATTAATTTAATGATAGATTTTATAGCAAACGAAATAAACATTTTTTTAAAAGATAAAAGTGTGTAGTATAAAAAATAGACTTCAAAATAATTATCCTCTTGATGATAAAGTTTTGTTAATGCAATTCATGAATATGTAAAACCTTTTCATCGAAAAGAAATTTATCATCAGTTTAAACCTATTATTTCCATTGTCTTATTGAGTTTATTATTTGGATTATCAGCACTTGGCTTAGATTATTATTCATGTATTTATTTATAATTAAATGGTATTATTACAAGAATGAATCGACTAATGATATAACAATAAATTCTATTATGTTTTACCTAATAGTATCATATTTATCTATTTACATATTATTCATTTTCTATCATATAGTTAGTAGTATTTTATTTTTTTACTTTTTAAATCAATTTTCATTCTATGAAAATTATAATAATAATTATATGTATAAAAATATTATCACTATTTTTTTCAATTGGTTTTATTGATGTATTTGGTAGTGGTGTTTATGAATTACTATTATTTTATGGAGTAATGTTATTTTTTGATTTGTAAGTAGGTAGGACTTGAATGAAGAGTGATGAATGAGATGAGCTTTCAATACACTTGCGTTTTATATGCCTCCCATTTCCCATGAGATCAGATAATATTTCCCTGGATTAGTATACAAATTCCCCTTTTGATAACAAAGACTTATACCCTAATTCAAGTAAATTTTATATCTTATAGGGGATAGGATATAATATTTCTGTATCTCTATTCACACAATTTATATGAGGCTAGACCAGAATCATGCGAGTAAATTTATGGACCCTACTAATATATTGAGTTACCTAATATAATTTCACGTTCATCTATTAGTTACTTCTTTACTTATTATTGTAATTTTTTTCTATTGATGAATACTTCATAGATTTTTGATCATATTCATATTTAAATTATTATACATGTTCATTAGTATTTCTTCCCATTCATAGTTGTGTTGATCCATATTGATAGTTCCATACTGAGTATGTATATACTCACACATGGTGTAAAAACTCAAATGGGCATGAAAATTCACTTAATTCAACTTAGTTAAGTGAATAATGATGGGAAACTACACCTATTACTGGGTGATAGTACATGTTCTTGTCCTCAACCTATGGGGGAGTTGGAGCATGAGTTCATGTTTGTAAATATTATTGTTAGTATAATTATTATTGTAATTTTCTTGGGTTTATTATATTTGTTTATATAAATCATCAAAATTCTTATCTTCCAGCTAATTTTAAGATTTTTACTAAATTTATATTTAGAGTAATTAATTAATTTATATTTTAGTATAGTTATGGAACCACATCTTGTTTGTTTATCGAATAGATTTCCAATATATGAACTCATTTTCCAATTCATTGAAATTACCCAAGACATTAATTATTATATCAACATTAGATTATAAATCATTACTGTATGATAATATTATACCAGTGGTTCTAGTCTCTAACCTATGTGTATTAAGGAATTCTCATGGGGCCAGTGAAGGATTGATTTGGGTATTGTTCATGTATGTTGGTCAGTGAAAATAATGTATGCGTTATATATCTAGTGTGGATGTATTTTATGGGGATACCAATTGAAAATATTTCTTGCAAACATAGAAAAATAATCCTATAATGGTGGAGGGTTAGATAGAAATGTTTTAATTGGTTATCACTCTCTTTCAGTCCCCTGGCGTGCCTTGGGTCTCACATCATAACCTGATGGTCCCAAAATTACTTGAAACCTAAAAAAATAAAGTGTAATAACCATTTATTTAAAATTTGGTAATGTATATCCACATACATAGTAATATAATTCATATGAAAAAATTACAAAGTCAATACCATTCATGCATGAAATGCATTGTAGTGAAATCATAGTACCAAGTTTTTATCTAAACCAACCTAAACCACCCTACATAATCTTGTCGAATACCTATTAATGAAGTATCCTATTCTAAAAAAATCATCATAAATGGTTAATAAATTTAATTTTATTTATGGCATCTTTATTTCATCATTTATATGTATACCCAACTAGATTATTCCATTAATTAAACTTATTAAAATATTTCAATCCAAATAAATATTTATTATAAAATAACAGATTCTATAAAAATATAAAATGCCTCTAACAAGTCAATACCTACTAGATTGTATCAAATCCCACTTATAAATAGTGTCATATATCCTAAAAAAACCTATTAATGTCCAAATAATGGGTGTGGGGTAACCGAAACTTCTAAAAATTACATCTAAATTACCTGAAATTCACCTAGGAACCATCATCTTATAACCATTCCAAACCTATATATGTTTAATAATGATTATGAGGGGAGGAAAATAGCTAAATTAGATGATGTGTCACACCATTAAATCATCTTAGGTTGTCTATTATATATCTAAAAGTAATATTATCACTAATTTAACATCTATAAAGACTAAGGAAGATTTTAAAAACTCATCCCAATAGTTATCCAACAAACTAGACAAACCTATATACACAATATTCTAATAAACTCTATTAAATAATCCACATGAATATCTAATTATCTTATTCCAAAATTCCTTATTTAAATTCAATAACCTAAATCAAATAGTCTATGTTTTGGTATAGCCATCTGTGTCAAATAGTTCACATGATTGTCAAATAAATATTATCATCTAGTTTATGTGACTATGAAATAAATAAATCAAAACACTTCTCTATAACATGATAGAATTTTCTAGGAATAAATATACTATGATTTATACACATTTCAAGTGTACCAAGTCATTGTGATATGTTCACATCAATATCATATTGAATTTCTCAAATATGGACTTTCAGATCAATTCTCTATTGTCACATGAGTTAGTCAACGAAATGTCAAGATAGAATCACTTACAATGTAATCATACATATATTATTACATATAAAATCACAGAATGTATCCCACCAATAAATGTACTATAGTATACATACACAACCTGTCACTAAATATATAATGACGAGATAAAAATATATTAATGTTTATCAGTACATTGAAATATAAAAACCAATAAAAAATCTATAGAAACCCTTATTGTACAACAATTTGGATCTAACTTATCAATACTTCAAGTTTACTTAATATCCACAAAATGTGTATATTGTAAATATAAGAGGAATATGGTCATTATGAAATAAAATTTCCATGTTATATGACATTATACATCTCAATCCTATCATGACAATTTCTCACCCAATAATATTTGTAAAGGGTTCATCCCTTTTCTTCATCATGAATTAAAACATCAAGCCTTCATATCATGTTGTATCACCATTTAATAGGATCCAATATATTTATACACATGATACTGGGTCCCCCAAGTGTGTCCATCGTATATTTTGATTAGTGAGTTATTCTTAATGTTACATAGGGGGCCACTATTTATTCATCTCAATACTCAATTCTATACACCTTTATCCATGTGTAAATATGAGATTTAATAGTGGTAAACTATTTTTTCATAGAAAAATGGCCTTAATTTAGGCACCAAGTCTAAATTCATATTTCCAAAACTCATGTTATAACCACTTAATACCCAAGTATACCAAAAATTGGTTTAGTAAAACTAATTTAAATCCCATTTTGATAACTCAATAAATTTCACCCATCATATCCAAGGGAATTTGTTGTTCTTTAAAACCTTAGAAAAAATTATACCCAAATCCTTACTTGAAAGTGTATTATAAAATTATACACCTCATTAATGATAAATCTTATCTAAACCACAATCACTATAAGAAGTTAAAAAATGTAGCATCATCACTATTCAAATAGGTAAAATATGCTTCCTGCACCCACCACACCATGATATATCAACATTATCTGTTTCGTCTTCTCTTGGGATTCCTAGGTTCAATATTCCCTTCCCAAGGTAGACAAAATTATTAAATAATTTTGATTCAATGAAATTCAAATTTTATGACATTATCCTTTTTGAACCATAATTCATTCAAATTCAAATCATTATTTCACATTAACTATATCCTAAATTTCCATGTTTTTTCTAGCCTCCTTATATTCCTAGTGGATTATAAATATTACACCCATAACATTATTCATCTATTCATATATAATAATTTCTGAAATAATGATTTTTTATTCATCATTGTGGCTCACATGAAAACTTTTATAGAGAAAAACACTTTAACTGACAAGAAAGAATTTTCACAATCACATCACATACAATTGATTAATCTCTTCAAACATATATCCTAATGAGATCCCAAGCATGATCAATCCAAAAATAATAGGAACATGGTTACATCAATAACCTCAAATGGTCTAATTTAAACCCAATAAATTACACAACGAAGAAATATCTCTAAAATATTCCCAATAATAGTCTTTTACATGGTCTATTCCTCTTAATGGTTTGAACATCATAACTTTCAAAAATATTACATCATCCCATACACACTGATGTAAAAACAGGACACTATTAACAAATATAAAGTATTTACCTACCCGTTATAAATTTTAATTTTAAATATCTTTCATATAACAACCCTGGTGGTAGGCTCCCATTCATAAGATATTTCAACCATATATATTCATCTAAGGCTCCCAAAATAATCTTATTTTCCATGTATTCAGTCAT
The DNA here is from genome assembly GCA_963277665.1 of Viscum album. NCBI lineage: Eukaryota > Viridiplantae > Streptophyta > Magnoliopsida > Santalales > Viscaceae > Viscum > Viscum album. Next base: position 823,991,733 of record OY728165.1, read on the forward strand.
CCTTAGTTTCTTATAAGTGGAATGAATATGTTAATCCAGGAATTAAAATAATAATATCAATTTTTATAATTAATCATGACACCATAATGTTAATAAATATGCAATATCATCTTATAATTTTTTCCATTAGCTTTTCAACACAATGATAAATCTGTATAAGTTTGTCACTGATCACTTCAAAAAATATAATATATCTTATGTCGAAATGTATAATCTATAACTATCAAATAACTTGTCAAAAATTATATATCTCAAAAAATATATCCATAATTTAAAACAAGAAGGAATTTAGGTCTAGAAATTATGTGATTAAATATATATATATATGTATATACTCAAGTTTTTAAGAAAAAACAATCATTTTCATTTACATTCTCACAAATTTGTAAATTTTATAATCATTAAAATAAGTATTATGAATACAAACAACATAACTAGGGTAAAAAATACCACCAATTTTATCTCTCCAAGGCTCTATCACATCAAATCAATCTCACCCCATGCGTATAACATCAGGCAGTGCAACTCATACAATAACTTATCTATCACAACACAACTCGATGGTGCTCCGACCGCAACTCCCTAGGACCACCTTCAATAGGCCAGGGGATGGCGACTACCACCAAGTAAGAATATCAATATCATGGTAGGCATCTCCTATATACTAGTACGCATGCACACATGTCCATGCTCAAAAAATGATAAAATGTAAAAACCAAAAACAACTAATGCATGCATAAATATATATCCCACGGCCAGAGTACAATAGATGTACTAAAAGAGAAAGAATGGAAAAACATCCACTAAAGAAAACTATAAATGTTTCTAACCTTCTCAGAATGTTGGGATTTCTATCAATCAAAACTACAGGAAAGCTACTCTGCTTATCTTTGGTAAACACCTTGATATATCTTTCTCATTAAGCTCCACAGGACTCAGATCCTTTATGAACTCCATTTAAAGGCATGTGGTCTTCAAAAGACACAAAAATATGTTTAGGAAAATCCCATACAGGGGTGTCTGTAAAAATACATAGTAGGTTCCCAAAACAACCCCAAAAGAAAGGGAGAAACCGAAAGGAAATAGTTTGCTCGACCTAGCCATAGGAAACACCAATCGTGAGAGAAACTCCATCTCGAACCATACTCAGCTGTACATGACAAGTTAGCTCGGTCTACAAGGGGTGTCAACCCCGACATGTGACAACACCACAAAGACTCCCAGAAATCATCCATATATAATCATCTCATACTCCATGTATCATAAGGTTCCATCCTTTTAATTTTCAACTTGATTTCTACTAGAGGATTAACTAGTAGCATATAAAACCAAGAGAACACACTCCATGAGCTCATCCATTCCAGATCGCACCTGTTTGAGAGATTCACTCCCTCGAGAGAAACTCTACCATTCCAAATGGTACATATGTGATAATGTGTTCCATCATGAACATATTACTAGGTCCAAATATTGTGCCAAAAACTAGAGGTCCTATCATCATTACCCTGTGCCTGACACAAGCTTGAGAAACCCAAGGGAAGAGGCCCACCCCTCACCACCTCCCAAAGGTTAGAAATCACTAATCCACAATATTCAATGTGTGTATCCTCTCTAACAAGAGAGGATGGAGGGGGCCATAGCTCATCACATCCCCATAGTCAAGGGGGTATTGGTTCTAACTAACCCACGAATCCTCTATCGCTATTACATGGGGTGGCCTATACCTCAGTCCATTAAGGGAGAACTAACTCATATCAAGGTATCATTCATATCATGTGGAGAGGTCTGATCCTTACAACTATATACCATAGCCGAGGGAGATCTAAATCTAATAGAGGACCCACTACCTAATGTAACTCTGAGATGGGGGACTAATACTCTATTAGTGAGGACCCCTTGATCAAATAGGGGATTACTACTCAGAGAATGGAGGAAAGGTACCCTGATACTGAAATAGAGTACCACTCCGTGGCTAGAGTACCCACGCTTGAGTAGGATAGGGAAGTATTGAATCTTCCATCTCATTCACTATGGGGGACTTGCACCCTGACATAATAGGGAAGTACTTACCACAAGCTAGAGGACCAACTCTATGAAATGGAAGGGGAGTACTGAATCTTCCAGAACAACACATATAGAAGACCGACACCCTAGAACAACAGGGTAGTATAAACTTCTATGATAGAAGAACCGAAACCTAACATGGTATGCTAGTACTGACTCTACTTGTACGTTTTATATGGATGACCCATTAAAAGTCCAATGTGGGAGTACATTCCATCTTCATGAACATCATGAGAAAACCCACACCCTAGTCCATCTGGGGAGTAACACCCCCATAGGAAACTACCCAAAGGTAACGAACCCATTCCCATGATGTCAGGAGTCTCATATCTACCTAAATTGAGAGGTAAGGCAAACCAACACCCTAAAGACATATGGAATCACCAGTCCTAGTATCTCTCTTCATGACATAGAACGATATCCAAAAATGGCTCAACATAGTCTCACAACCATCTTTCTCGATTTGGACCGCCTTGTATCACATAATCCATAATAGATGCACCATCATGTTATATGTGGAAAACTACCTACAATGGACAATTCAAAAACTGAAATACGAGTCCCAATGAAGAAGATATGGATGGAGGAGGATCCTATGAGGATCTTTTAAGAGTACATGACATGCACCAGGATACACGGTGTGTGAGACCACCTGAGAACCTAGCTGTGTACCCTGACTATACAGTTTACAAACCCATTTATGGGTACATGACATGTAATATAGGTACACTTTGTGTCCCCCATCACTCGGTCCCTGGTCGTGTTCCTCTTATACATTGACCAGTCGACAGTGTACCTCACATGCTATGTATCCCATAATACACGGCATGTTTAGTATAAATGGCCAACTGACCATATAGTTTTCCAATGTCCATGTACCGAACCCCATGTCTATGTACCTTGGATGTGTGTTAGTGAATGACCATGTTCTTTCACATGGCTAACCTAGTCCATGTCCCAAGAATACATAGTTTAGGGGAATACACGACGTGTAACCTCAGTAAATGTTGTATTGTCCAAAAAGATCATATTCCCCAAACATTAAAAAATTCACAGCGTGTTCCAATGAACTACATGCCATGTAGGTTGTAATTCTAGTCCCGAATTAGCTGCAAAACAACCTAATTCATCCTGTTCATCCCCAAAACCCATAGATCAACTTAGCCAGGGTCAATAGCAATCACATTTGGGCTCTAGATATTTTAAAAAGGAATAATAAAGAGGATCAGGACCAAAAATTAAATTCACCTATCTTTTTGGGGAAACACCAAAGATTTAGATGAATAATGATGTCTATGTCATGCTTCTCTTATATCTATGGATGATCTTCATCAAAACTAAGTATCGAGAGGACCTTACTTCATTAATTTGGCTCGTTTACGTCCATCAGAAAATGAGAGGAGAGGAGGGGGAGAAGATGTTCACCCCTGCTTCCTTCACTACAATGTGAGTTTGGGGAGGTGTATTTAGGTTTAGGTTATAATTAATTAAGCAAATCTCCATTTTATTAATTATTTCACAACAAACTAACCCGCCAACTCACCTTCGACTAAATTTAATAGTGTAGAAAATTTTATGTCATGCCTATAGTAAAAACGAAATTATAGACTTGATTGTAGTCTTATAAATCTAATATGAGACATCTTGTAGTATTTATTCACATTTCAATAAAAACTGAGTGTGATCAAAAAAAATATTTAGTATTTTTAATACCACCACACTGAGGCTCCTTGGGGCTCAACTTCCCGCACTGACTCAGCACCCGTCTCCAGAAATATTCTAAAGTATTTTGGGTCAAAAACCAAGTCATTAAATTCTCACCACCATAGAGATTTTCATCCCCAAAAGGTGAAATAATAAGTATATGGGAAGAAACTGAGCTCCCCACTAGACACCCTTGTTAGTGAGCTCATGAAGGGTTCCCATGCTACTTGAAAAAATGCACAGAGAGGAACCACCAATGTCAAAATAATCATATGTCTAGCTTCTATAAGGAAAATATTTTTCAACACTATGAACATGTCTCCTTAGTTGAGATAGGTGGGAAAGAACTAAGAACCATGGTCTATCTATAGTCCTGGGGTTTTTTTGTACACCTCCTTGCTGACCTGAAACATATAATAATGGAACCCTATAGTTTACATCCACCCATGGATGGAATATACAATAGTAACCTCAAAAATTTTTCATTCATGTTTGAAACTAAACACGTGATAGTATTCAAAAATGAAGGAAGGCTTCCCAAGGGAAAATTATGGGTCTTACCAGGACCTTCATCTAGAAACCTCTTAGATAAAAACAGGTTACCAGAATAGAAACATTAACACACACACTAGTGGAATCCAAGCTGACTATAGATGGTAGAAAATCAATCCACACTACAGAAAAATCTTATGTTCTAACTCCGCCATAATGGAATATTTCTAAGAAAGGCTCTCCCTCTCCCAGGGCCCCAAATCTTAAGGGGTCGAGTAGGGAAACTCCTCCGGTGTTGTCAACATCCTATTCAACAATTAACCGAATAACCTCACCCTAAAAACTAAAATCTAACGAAATCATCAACCACACCTAGATACTATCCCATTTGGGTGGCACTGATGCACTCACTTGATTTTTTTCACATCACAAAAACTAGTCTCTATGGGGAAATATTACCCGTTCCTTGTGAGTTCAAATCTATGTCACAGTGCACCACATCCTTCTTGAGTGTGTCACATAGGAAGATGATACCAAACACATGATGGTACTAATGAATGAAAATAAAGCAATGTATAGACACACACTAGGTCCTATTGGGCCCTCTGTCAGAACTACCAACACAAGGTTCTACTAACACCCTATATCACCTTGGTTAAACCACAAGAATAATCAGAAAGAAAAGTGTACCCACAATAATTTCTAATAATTTCAACTGAAGAAATTATAAAGGACACATGGAATACCTCTATTCATCGTCGTGCTTCTAGGTCAAAGGCCTCTATGGAATGCAGTTGTCCTTTCCTATATACATCAGATCCTTAGGCATGGTATGAACCAGCTGGGGGTGATAATGGAAACAACTCGAAATGTTTCCAACCTCTAACCACCCCTCTAGCTCCTCTGCCTAATCCTCCACCTCATAGAAATCCTTCATCCAAGAATTGTCTCTTCCAAGGTGGTTTATCAACAAAATCCCTCTTAGTATCATTTAGGGCCAAACAATATATAGAGAGATACCCCTGAACATCACAAGAATAACACTAAAAATCCTATATTTGAATAGATTCTCAATGCTTTTCCTAACCTACAGACCCACACGTCTGTGTCTAGGCTTGGGTATGCCTCCTACCCATCAATCCTGTCACATGTTGTCTGCCAGCCCATGCAGAAACATCAATCTCATGACCATTAATGTGGGTAAAATCCACCATCCCTAAGACAAGATACAATCTACAACCATAGCTCACTCCATCACTCTAGAATAGTTGGTAATGAAGTGCGTTATAAAAGATGGCATGATCTACTAACACAAGCCCCTCTCAAAGGTCCATGCTCTGAATAATAGATCCCAAACCATATCCATGGAGTATCATGAAAATTGGATGAACTTACCCAAAAACATTACTACTATCATGATACAATATCGAAGCTACATAATAAACAAGAAATGCACTAATATCAATAAGGTCGTGTAAAACTATTCCCTGAAGAGTCTCTCTAACTCCTCCTAGGTGTGTGTCTCCTCTTATTGAGGTTATATGACCAAACTCCACCTTCCCCGGGATAAACATAGAATAAGTATCACCATTTGGACCACTATATTATCTGGAGGTGTCCTAACTAAGAGTAATACTCATGTGAAAAGCTCGATCTAGTCACCTACTTCCTTGGGGCCTGAATCACCCCATTACCTTAGAGGTCACTACCTTTGGAACTCATGTAAAGCACTCATCCTGCATGAATCCTCATCATGAACTGATGGTAAAATCTATTTCTCAATAGGTGAGGGCACTACTGATGGAACACCTAGAGGTAACACCTAAGAATCAGGGCCATGTACTGAAGTCTCATCATGGGGGTGGATTTTCCTCACAATCACGCAGTAAAATCTTATCTTGTTTTTATCATGAATATGAAATAAAATAATTATGTACCATGGTTAATGAGTATATAAGGGATATGACTCAAGAAGGAAAGGAAAAACCAAAAACCCAGTCCTATATGATGCAATTACCATTTATTTCACAGTTACTGGAGTCCTTATGTACTGAGTCGAAATGCAGGTTATCAGAGTCCTGGTGAATGAATACGTTAGTTTTCCCACCAATAATAGAACCTATGGATTGATTTCCAAACACTAAAAATACTAATACTCTATATATAATACCCAAACGAAGCTCACAATATTGCGGTCCCAATGTGGAATTGACCAGCTCTAATACAACTCTGTTACGGCCTGACCTAACAGGGCCTGAGACTCAGCTCCCGAAAACCACCTCCATTAGTCCAGGGGATGGAGACAAGTAATGTGTAGGCATATCACTAACATGAGAGGATATTCCTATGTACATGAACACTTGAACACATCTCCATGATCAAAAAATTCTAAAATGTAAAATGAAAAAGAAACCAATGTAGGAATATGTCTATATCCCACAACCAGAGTACAACATAAGTTTTGAAAGAGAAAAAAAGAAAAAAAATGCCCACCAAAGAAAATTGTAAAATAATACAACTATATTAGTAGTGGGGTATAACATTCAAGAGAAATAGATGGAATGATCCTTATCCGAGATCCAATAAACAACTCAGTCTGTCTAGCCCACTAAGCTTTATATGCCTCAGGTCCCCCATGGACTCCGTCGAAAGGCCTATGGTCTATCCAAGACACAAAATCATGTTTTTAAAAATCCCATGAAGTTATGAGTCTAAAAATTCATACTAGGAACCGCAAAACCCCAAAAATAAAAATGGATCAACTGAAAGGAAATATTCCACTCGACCTAGCCTGAGGGGACCCTAATCGAGAGAGAAACTCTATCTCTAACAATCATCGGCTATAGATGACATGTAGGCTCAGTCTGCAAGGGGTGTCAAACCTGGCATGTGAAAAAACCACAAGGAAAACTAGAAATCACAAAAATGTTCTCATCATAGACTCCAAGTCTCATGAGGTTCCACATTCCTAGCCAATAACATGATTTTTACTTGAGGATCTGAAGGTTACACCAAAAACCAAGAGAACACACTCCATGAGATCATTCATCCTAGATAGCACCCATCTGGGAGATTAACTCCATTAGTAACAAATGTATCATTACTAATGGTACATCTAAAAGAACTTACTCCATTAGAAACATATTACTAGGTCCAGATCTAGTGCCCTACACTAGAGGACTTTTCATCATTACCTTGGGCACGACACAAGAAAGATAAACCCATGTAAAGAGGTCCTCCTGTCACCACCAAAAAAAATTGAGGTAGAGTCTCTCCATATTATTCACCACATGAATCCTCTCTAACAAGAGAGGAAAGAGGGACCCACACCTTGTCATTACCCCGCAGTCAAGAGATTACAACTTCTAAATAACCCACGAAACCTCGGTCGCTTTTATATGGAGTGTCCCACAAATTAGTTTGTTGATGGAGAACTAACTAATATCTTGGTATCATTCATATAAAGTGGAGGTAAAATCATCATAACTATATCCCATATTAAAGTGAGCTCCAAATCTTAGGTTGGAATCAGTCCGCACTATTACTCAATGACAGGGGAGTATTACTCTCTAAGTGAGGACCCAGGCCTTGATTCAACCATGGAGTACTACTCAGAGAATGGAGGAATCTAACCCTGATATGACAGGGGAGTACCACTCTATAGATAGTGAAACCATTTCCTAATAGAAATGGGGAGTAATGACTCTTCTATATCATTCACGATGGGGGAATCACACCTAAACACGACTGAGGAGTACCGACCCCTGGCTAGAGGACATTCTCCCTGACAGTGCAGGGGAGTACCAACTCTTTTGAAACAATACATATGAAGGGCCCACACCAAGTAAAAATAGGGGAGTACCAACTCCTAGGACAGAGGAATAATTCCCTAAAATAGTAGTGTAGTATTGACTCTACCTAAATATCATATATAGAGGACTTGTTCCCTATTCCAATAAAGGAGTACTGTCTATCTTCCCAAACAACACGGGGAGGCCCGCACCCTAGTCCATTAGGGGAGTAAAAACCCCAAAAGAACATACCAAAATGTAAAAACACCTACACCACATTGTGGGGAGTACCATCTCTACCTATGTATAGAGGTAAGGGAAACCTGCACCCTGAAGACATAGGGGAGTGTTGATCGCACCATCTCTCTTCATGAACCAAACTGATATCCAACATCGGCCTAACATAGATTTAAAATAATATTTGTTTTCTAATTCTACCACATGTCTTGTAATTTTTAAAAGAGGACACCATCATGTTCTATGTAGAAAACTAATCAGGGTAGAATACTCACAATCCTATATTTGAGTCCGAGAGAAGAAGATATGGAAGGCGGAAGATCCTAAGAGGATATCCTAGGAGTTCACGACATGCCCCATAACACACACGATGTGTGAGCCCACCTGAACACCAGGTAGTGTGTCATATATATACAATTTACCAACCCATTTCTGGGTACACAACATGTAAAAGAGTTAAGTGATGTGTCCCCCATCACTCTATTCTTGGCCGTGTTCCTCTTCTATATGGACCGACTGATGGTGTCCCTTATAAGTCATGTATCCCATACTACATGGCATGTTTAGGATAAAGGACCACATTTGTGTTTATTTTTCTCATTTCAGTGTTATAAACACTATTTATGTGTACCTTTTTCATGTGTTAGTTCACAACCATGTAGTTTCTCACGGTTAACCCAATCCATGTCCCATGATTTCACTGTTTAGGGCACAACACGACATGTAACCTTGTTACACTACATGTTGTCCCAAAAGATCATCTTACCCAAATAGGAGGATCTGCATGACATGTTTCACTAAACTACATGTTGTGTAGACGGTAATTCTTGTTGGGAATTACCTACAAAACATGTTGATTCATCATGTTCTTCCCCAAAACCCGTATATCTAACTAGCACAGATCAATAACAATCATATTTGGGCTTTAGAACCATTAATCAATGAACAAAAAAAATATTCAGTATCAAAACTCAAATCCTCCTACCACATTGGTGAAATTATGAATATTTGGATGAAGAGAAATTCCCTAATTATTCTTCTCTTCATTCTGTTGACGATATGCATCAAAAACGAGGATGAGAAAGATCTGGATTCATCGATTAGGATCATTTACATCCTTCATCCAAAGAGAGGAGAGAAGGGGGAGGAGATGCACTCCCATGTGTCATTCACTACAATGTGATGGTGGGGAGGTGTATTTTGGTTTTAGTTTTAATTAATTAATTACATCTCTATTAAATTAATTATTTTTCAGTAAACCAACCCGCCAACTCGCCTCTAACTAAACATCCTAGTGTGAAAACTTTTATGTCATGCCTAGAGTTAACACGATGTTATGGAATCAACCACTGTCTCAAAAATATGATATGAGACCCTACATACAATTTATTCATGTTTTAAGTGAAACTGAGTGTGTGTGAAAAAATATATTTAATATTTTTCATAATGCTACACCGAGGCTCATTGGCCCCCAAATTATCGTACTGACTCAGGACCAGGCTCTGGAAATATTTTTCAAAATATCCTAATGTCTTTTGGGTCAAAACATGAGACATTTAATTAGAAACAATACTATCTTGATCTTTACAATAGCCTCAATCCTTAGTATATAATCAGGTTAATGATCCTCACTCTTGGGTCCCAATACGATGTACTCAATCATCCTCAACTCATTAATTCAAGAAGAAGTTTTATACATGGTAGAATACCCAATTTCAAAAAAATCCATAAAACATATTGTTTTTATAGAGTAAATAATATTGTATTTTAAAATATATAATTATAATTTCCTAGTTCTTCATTCCATAAGTGTTTCTCTATCATAGTTTGAAATGAACGTAGATCTTGTACTGATAGTTATATGATTCATGTACCAACCTAATAATACCCTATAAGGAATTCTCTATTGTACTAATCTGAATAAGAAATAAATCAGAGCCCTTGTATAAGAATATATCAAATACTATACCCAATGCATGATTATTTAGCCTATGATCAAATAAAAATAATAACACTAATATTATTACCTTAGTTTTCAATATCACAAAAAAAACATAACATATGACTAATTTTGAACTCAAAATAAGAACTTATAAAAATGATCCATTACAACTATGTCGTGATCTGAACTATGGTGTCTCCTCTACTGATAAAAGCTAAGAATGATTATAACTGATAAATCCCTTATCAAATTGTTAATGGGTTTATGAAAATCACCAAGGGTATAAATATCAAGAATGGGATGATTCATCCTCAAAAAACACAATGGAAGATTATAAAAAGATATTGAAATCCCAAAAAATAGCAATGAAATCACTTAAATCCCTAAAAGTAGTATAATAAAAGAATGAATTTTATAAAATTAAAATAATATTATTTTTTCAGACCTAACACACCCTGGGGTGGTGGATAAGGGTGCCTTCTAAATTAATCCTTTTCCTTACACCCTTTAATGGATGTTGTTCCCTTGTTAGAAGGAACAACATTAAATATCCCCTTACCTCAATTTATCTCACAATGAAAGATCAAATAGAAATATATAAATTTAAATAATATGAATAAAAATATTTTCCATGGTTCATTACCACAAGACCAAAACTAGGGGGTATTAACACAAAAATGTGCCAGTTTTCCAAAATAAACATTTTTTCTACGGATACCGCACAACCTCCAAAGGATTGTTCCCTTTATTCCTGAATCCATGCACTATTTTTGTTAAGGATTCCTTAATTTATAGAAATTATGGTATCTAAAATATCATCCTAGAAAGAAGTAAATATTTCCATTTTCAACACTATATTAGATACCTAGTTTAAATTTTATTTACTAAGTTATATTTATCTATGTACAAATGAGAATGAATCCTCAATGGGCGAGTCGGGTAATTGTCTTGTAAATAATCATAGTTGTGAAAATATCCCCAATATACTAAATAATTTTTCATTGGAATAATATTTATTACACTCTGGATTTTTCTTCAACATAATCTAGATGAAATTAACTTCTTTTAAAGGGAACTACATTTTCATAAAAATACTTAATCTAGAAAATAATAATTATTATTGAATGTACTTATTCTTATTTCACTCTATCTTCTTCTGAAATACGTATTAATTAGAAAAACAAAATGAATCCTTTGAGTACTCAATATATGGATCTACTAAATTCTTCCTCTCTCCAATTGTATATATAAAGAATTTTAATAGTTTATCCATCTATTCCAAAGTACACTTTTTAAATTTATTTTATGTTCCCAAACCTTTATGTTATTTGATCAATAGTTATGATTAATTGTCATTCCATAAATGCATCTTGATTAATTTAAGTGTCCCATATGAATTATTGTGGTCAAACATGCCAATTAAATTTAAGAATCAATCCCAAATACCGAGACTTATCTTCCCTATTTAAAATGAAAATACAACCTTCTATATTTTATTTGTATGATATTACTCACTGTGATTTGAAAATCTATAATTTCCTTACAATTGTGGCATGTAAATTTTCATGGGGGCATGATATTCATATTATCTTCATATTAAAAATAATTATTATATTATATCATTTTAATTAAATTAATATTCATATAATGATCTTTTAAATCTCCACAAATATAAAATTCATTTTTTATTGAAAAATACCATCAGGTTACATCCCATTACACCTAAACCGACTAATTCTGCACCAATATTTCATTCCACAACATAGTTATATGGATATATCCATCAATATTTACTTCACAAGTTTTTTATTCATATGAAGTACTCATTACATTTAATTCCCCTTCTATATTATGAAGTACTTCATCAAGATCAATATAGACAAACAGCAAATTTTTATACAGTTCTCTTCATAGTGAAACCTCCATGTTAATTCCATAACACATGGTATTTAAGAGTGACTCATTTATAACTTTATTATTATAAATCTATCCATATTTCCAGCATAACATTTTGGATGTTATATAAAATATTGTTTAATTATAGACTACTAATTTACAAAAGAAACACACATACTTCTTTTAATTCCACTATACATGATGACATTTCTTCAAATTACATAACACAGCACAATAATTTTTTTTATCTATTTTGTAATATTTTTATGCTAGATTTAGTAGTCTTCATGCTTCTTGTTTTCTCTCCATGTTTTTTATAAATATCATTTTTTCATTTCTTCCATTCATCCCAGATTTTCTAAAAAATCACTACTACAGTAACCTCAATACTTCCTTTATAGATCATTCATATTGATAATTAACTCTAAAAATCTCAAATTTAAAATTTTCAAATATCATGTATGCTTAATCAATATCCACCAAAATGTACTGAATGGTTACAACATTATCCAATTTTTAATAGATCCCTTTAGATGCATGTTTACTCACCTTTTTATTTTTTATTAATCATCACCATTTTTATCATCACATTCTAACACTATGTTTTTAAATACCAAGAATAATTTTAAGATATGGTTTTCTTTGTATAGATAACTATATATACTTTATTATTGGTCAACAAATCTCAAATATCATTTTTCATACCAACTATGAGAGTTTCTATCAATATCCATTTATGTTCAAAAAAATACACTAAATAGCATTATGTTCATAACATTATTCCCAATTATATATTGTCTACAATAATATCCTAAATCCACATTTACATTTATACAATATATTTTATTATCAATGTGAGGATTTATGATTCATTTAATATACTACCTCATTATGAATAAAGTGAAAACATTTTTTTATGTTTTCCTCTTCATTTTATCCCCATTTGTCTCTAAAATTCATAGGGAATATTTATTATATAAAATTCATTTCCCCCCTTAGTAGGGAAATTTATAGATAAGTCCTCATAAACTCATCTCCCTTTCTTACAAATTAAAATATTTTAGTAGATTCTGGGAGACCAAACCCCCTTTTGACATACTATTTAGAGATCTAAATAATTGTTTATTAATAAATACATATTTATAAATTTAGATTAGTAGAGTTTAAAAATAAACCTTTATCATGAAACCACTTCACAATAATTATGTACGATTTATAATTAGAAACCCATCTACCCATACACTTTATCTTTCACTTCATATAACCACATAATCACTCTTTGATATCCCGTAGGGTTTTGTTAAATCATATGTTTAAAATCAAGATAAAAATTTATAATATACTTCTTCTAAATACAAAAAATTGGTGTAGAATGTTTTAGTACAAGTTAAACTCCATATAGATGAATTTTAGGAGAAATCACATAAGAATATGAATAACTAAATTGGGCTTAAAAAATTAATCAATGAGGATATAAAACAACATAAAATCAACGGGCATGAAATAATTAAAAAGGAAAAATAATTAGTCAAGGTGTAATTAGAATTGAGTCTATGAAAACTATTTGGTCCTGGTACTAACTATCTATCTTAAAGTCACTAATTTTTTATTTTGGTTAAATACTTCTCTTAATCAATAAAATAAATTATATAAGAACATATTTCAATACAAATAACCCATTCAAAAAAATAGTCATGAGAGATCAAAGGATGTTTGTTAATAAATTAAAAGATAAGTCAACCTTAACAAATATTGATCATGTGTGAGTAATGATGTAATTTGAATTAAATTTGAATAAATTTAGAAAACCATCCTTTCAAAATCATAAAAATAAAACCTAATTAGACACAATACCCCTTAATCACATACTTGGGACTAAAAAACAAACCCCTCATCCTAGTCATTAGGGAGTGTAAAAATAAATGAAACAATTGTAGGAATAGAAAACAATATCTGATGGTAGTACATATTCTTACTTGATCCATCAAAGATTAAATTATCCCAAGTGAGTAACCCCAACAATAATCCATATTTAGGGAATTTATATTAATATAACAATATATCTTCTGTAATTTTTCTTGTATCTATATCACATAAACAAAATCTTAAACTCTGTAGATATGAAAATAAAAATCATGATTTAGACTTTACTTCAATCCCCACAAAATATATCTAATAAATATAGATGTCAAAACTATATATCTTCTATAGATACAACCCTTATGGTGAGACTCTATAATTTGGGACATAAACTGGAACTCATTTTTAAATTACTATGTGTGGTCATGACATAGTCCATACATTCAAAATTTAAAATAATTATACATATATATTGAATAACCTGCACACATATATATTGTGTGGTAGTAGAACAACTTAAACCCTCTTGGACAAGAACCAGTTCCATAAAAAACACCCTTCAATACCTCAAAAAAATGTATCGTGAACACCTTATTACCGACGATGAATGATACTGTAAAAATTAAACACTTAATAATACCTCTTTAGCATTCCAAAACACCCAGGATCCATGGTTTTAATGAATCTTGACACACAAATCATACACCAAACAACATCTATACAAATGAGATGAAACACTTCCAGCCATGATGATTCACTCCCATGAAAATTCAGACTTCATGATGCATTAATAAATTTGAGAAGTGATCTTAAAACAAAATAATTTGAAATAAATAACAACTCTTACCACTTTTACATTACCTAATGTTAGTCTTACAAAATCATCAAAAGACTCATAGTAAATTCTATTGATGATACCTCCTCTGGAATAGTATTTCAAAGTTTTATGAAAAGATTATAGGTTATTAAATAAGAACGATTCAATTGAAAAAAGGGAATTACCCATTCATATAGGGTTAGTGTGAAGCTCATTAGGTGATGTGGGTCTATCACCATCATAAAAGAGGGTCAGATTAAAGCTTTAATCAGCATCCTATAGTGTTTCATAGCTATAGACATGACACAAACTAGGATATATGGCATGAAAAACCTTTCTTCATAAAGAATATCCATATGATGTCTCTTTAGTTATATCTATTTGAAACATGAATTTTAATTCTAGAATTGTTCCCCACTATTCATTTCCAAATCAAACTTTTATTTTTATGGATGATTATTTATATAAAAAGTGATCTTCATCATTCATTGTCCACCCATGGTGTTCCCCACACTACAAACACTATTACCATAGGGTCACCCAAACCATGGACATACATCTATGTCCTAGCACCAACCCACACTATGTTCTTGGTTTTAAAATTTCAGTCAAGATAGCACTACCTTCATTCTTATTCCCTCTTTTATTATCCTAACTTCAAGGTTGTAGGAAAAGTTTGGAACCATTTTTTATTGATAATATATTATATTATTTTTTCTCTGTGATATTTTAACTTTCTCCACAAAAAGTGAATATGGATATATTCTTACAATAAAAACAATCCAATATAAATAAGACAAAACTAATCATTTACTTAGTAAAATATATAAATTGAAAATTAAAAATTATACATGAAATATATTCATAAAATGTCTTTACACTTAAACCATTCATGTTATCATGCATGAAATATCTATATATTCAAAACGATAACCCTACCCTACCATGTTTTAAACATCATGGTCAAAAAATAAAATCATTATCAATAAGAAATAAAATTTCAAGCATCATAGAAGTAATATCACATTAATTACTCATTTTGCAAAAAAAAAATATTTCATTCACTTTAATATTCATTTAGAAATTATGATACCATTTTAAATATCCATTCACAAATTTAAATTCATTATTATTATACTGGGAAATTTTGATCTACCTCACTTGAATAGTTTTCACTCATCACTCAAGTTATATGTGGATTGAGTTATTCTCATACCCTGGGTATGTGGATCTTATCAATATGATTAAAAATATATCGAATATTAACCCTATAAATTAACAAATAAAAATTAATAATGGGTTCTTCTATAAAAGGGTTAAATTAATATTATAATGAGAGTTGGTAGTAATTATTGTGAAGAATTAAAAGTCCCAAAAGGATGTTAACACTAAATCAAAATTCATGACAAATAGTAGAAAAACATGATGAAAACTCTTTATAAAAAATTGTTATCATCCACTCTCCTTAACTCTTTATTTTAAGGATCCAAAATGATGATAATAAGAATAATAAAGTATATATAAAATTTTCAACAATAATATTTTAAAAAATTATCTTTTATTCATTTTTGGATATTTTTTTAGATAATGTTATTTATTCATTAAGATGATTATTTTTTTATTTTTTGAGGTAGATGATAAATAATAGTTATATGAATAAATTAATTTCCTACCATACCAAATGATAACACCTCACATATATAGTTTTTCTTTATATGTAACACCCTTCACATAATAGAACAACCAATTCACCCCACACTTATTACATTGTAAATTATTAAAAAAAACATAAGAAGAGGAAAAATAATACAATAAGGTTTTAAGGATACTTACCTATCGATGTAATTCAAGGATTATATGGGATTAAAAGTATAATTCAAGGTAATGTTAAGTGTCAAAGGTATAAAGAGATCTAATAAATAACGCCTCAATCTTTTTAATGTTACTTTTTTCTTTTATAAGCTCAAAATGTTACCAAAAAAATTTATTGGTCAATATGGAACATGTATCTCTTTAGAAATATGGAATAATAATGAAAATGAAAAAATATCTTAGAACCCTTTTAGTAATGGCAGGAGGGAAATAAAGTGGTTGATTTCTTTTCTTCATGAGCTAAGATATCTAAATTCATCTCTATTTTATCTTATTTGGGATCCTATCCTCATGATCGTGATACTTTTTTTTATTAATGACTCTTTGGGTCATAACTATTACAGACCCTCTTGATGTTTTAGCCTCATCCTAGCCAATGGGTGTGAGAAAATGTTTTTTCTCCTATAAGAAAAATTAATAATTATTGTTATTGATTTAAATTGTTAAAAATCACTCATGGAATTAATAATAACTACAAATTGATCAAAATAAACTTGTGATATTTAGAACATGAAAATTTAAGAAGACTTTTATCCAAATAATTCTACAAAATTCCCAAATAATGATTCATAAAATCAATACTTTTATGATTAACTCTACTCATTAAACCACTATCTCACTCATAAATTCTTATTAATAATGATGTTTAGATCATGTAATTATGAGATTCATAAGTAAATTTTGTAACATAGATGAAAATATATAAATAGTATGAGTAAGGAATTTATGTTTAGTTAAAATAAAAAATAATATAAAAATATAGTGGAAGTAAAAGATATTTAATCTTGATAATTCTACACTATAAAATGAATATCTTCCCTTTTATTTCCCATCATCACATCTTGTTCCTTCATAATCATCATGGAGAAAAAAATTAAAATAATAAAGTTAATGTACATTGTCTATTCGATTTATGATCGAAATAGTATGTTGTGATTCATTATACATTATAAATAATATGGATAATATATTTCATAAATTTATAATATTTATTTCTAAATATCATGTAAATTAATAAAAAAACTGGTTTGTCACATGAAAATAAATATTTTTATTGTATTTAAGCTAGAAATTTCATCATCTTTATCAATTAATATAAGTTTATAAAGAAGATACGCAATCCATATTAGTGAATGGTAAAATTTAAAAAACATCACCATTATAGTTCTTCATCCTTTCTTTCAAATTACATTCACTCTTCCTTGAGTTGGAAATTTTTCTACTTGTACACATCTAATCAAACATTGTTTAATCTGTACTGAAAAATCAGATGTTAAATTCTGGAATAACTAATCCTACCATCCCTCCATGAACTTCTCTAGGAAAATAAATTCTTCAACATCCTCAATAATTTCTAACTCCCTTATTTTACATTTCTATTTCAAAATGTCACCTTATTATTTCTTATCAACAATAGATACTTATATATTTCCATCGATGAAAACAACATCATCTAATTCAAGATTTTTTTCTTCACTTAAATCCTTCTATTTTTAATCAAAAAACTTTATTGACTAAGGAATATTAAACTTCACTTGACCACCACCAACCCTTATACATATATCCCAACTTGGAACATGAATTGATCCCCATTCCATTAATAAAAATTTACTTCTTAAAATAAGGTGTGTTTTCTATTCAAACTATTTCAATCATAAGTATTTCTACTAAAAGAAATATCCACCATAAACAAGATATATTCAAACAATCCTCATTCATATATCATTGTTTCATTTTCCAATTATAGAGACACTCCTTTGTGATTCATATCCATCTATAACACGATTTTGAATGTCACATATGACATGATGTTCCCTCCTAAGTCCAAAAAATATTTTTCATACACAATATTCATTGGAATTTAAAAATTTAATAGATCTTTTAAATTCATTATTAGAATCCTAAAAAAATCTAAGAATTCTTCTATGAGTGGTATTATTCCCATGTCTTCATTTTTTCTGATTTTTAATATTAGCTCTTTCATGAACATTAGTATGTGAAACTATCACAAAATATTTAGTAAAGTGGATATGAATTTAATGTTTTAAATGATTGATATAAAAGTAACACTCTTTTACTCTATACCCTCATTACGTCATAATTTATGATAATTTTAGTGGTTGTTTTTATGGTGGTATCGATTTACCTTTGTCTTTTTTCTCAGCTTACATCTCCATTTCATTCTTATTTTCCACATTTTGTCCTCTATTTCTTATGGCTTCTCTTTTATTATTATTTATTTAGTACTACCCTTTAGGGTTTTCCTATTATCATGGTGATATACATTTAATTTTCTTAATGTATGGGACTTAGTGTTACATGAAAGTTCCCCTCTTTGTTAAAACCCAGCAAATTATAAGCTTATATTTTCTTTTTATTAAATTTATTAACTTATAATTATAATAAAAACAATGTTATATTAGTTAAATTGAATATTTAAAATTATATAACATTGTTTTAAATTTTCTCATCAATTATGATTTTATTTAAATTATTTTTTAAAAAAATATAAATACTAATTTTTATATATGTAGTCTTATTTTGTTTAAATTTTTTTTGTTTAACGAGTTAATTTTATTTTTTTGAATTACATGTTTAAAAAAAATGAAAAAATAAAAATGATAATTAATAAAATTTAAATATATTAAATAATAAATACGTATATGAGTATCATTTTTTTGTTATAAAATTTTTATAGTATTGAATTTTTATATTTTGGTAGAAATATTTCTATATTTTCTAAATTATTAAATTGTTACTATAAAATGTATCATTATTATTATTATATGTATAATTAATTTATAAAAAATATATATGTTTATAAGAGTTGAAAAAAAGGATTGTATATATATGTATATAGATATAAAATTATAAAAAAATAAAAAATAAAAGCAATAAAAATAGTGATAAAAAAATAAAAATGAGATAATTAAATAAAAAAATTAAATGAAACTGATTTCAGTTTTGGGTTCGTGAGGATGAAAGGTGTTGTGAGGGTTTTCATCGAGTGATGGTTAGGAGCCAAAGAAGTAAATCCTAAGTGGGATAGATCGAATAGGGAAATCGTGAGTTAGGGTTTAGGTGTGATCTGGATTCAGCTGGGTGAATCCGAAGCACTAAGGCGATCCCAAGTGAGGTCAATCTGGAGCACGGTTTTGCGTGTGAATTGAGTCCAAATCCTTCAAGAGTGGGATGAAGGCTATTGAGGAGCGGCTCTAGTCAGTTTTCAATGAATATTTGTGGTTTGAATTTGGAAGATATGTTCTGATCTTCATATAGGTTTGTTTTTTATCTGTTTTTGTTATCCAAATCCCCTGGATTTGATTAAAACAATGCCATGTTTATGTCTATTTCTTCATTTACATCTTCGATTTCATCATCTATAGTACCCTAATTTTTAATACATTGAATTTTAATGCAACCCGATAGTCAATATTCTATGATTTTTATATAATATATGTTTATTTTTTCTATTCGGGATCATGATTTCTTGGTAACTTGTTATTTTCACCCCACAATCAAGAAATTACATTCAATTTTGTTGTAAATTTCTTCAAGTTGCATCAACCATCAATTAGAATTTTAGATTATTAATTTGGGTCTCAATCTGCTTGTTCAAATCTTATTAGTGATTGATATTTTGTCTCATGTCTCTATCTATCAGTAATTAGTTTGATGTCGATCTTATATTGTTCTTCATAAAACTAAATTTCTATTTATAGCTACACTGAAATTCCTCTTTTGTTTTTACTTTTAACATTAAAAATTGATATCAATACTTGATTTTGAAGCAATTGAAATCATCTATTCTGTATTTTATCACATGATTCAATCAAATTAATATATAAAACTCAAATTCCTATCTCAACTTGAAATGAAACCCCTTGTCCGAGAGTCTATATAAGGAGAGACTATACTGAATAGTGTATATATACATAAACAATTCCCACCCCATGAGAAAGTTAGTCCAACAATGGATGCTAATAAGAAAATGGGAATCAATTTATAAATTTTTTTGGTAAGGGATTTTTATTATTATTTTATTTATTTGTTTGTTTTTTTCCTAGCTTTTTTAGGGGTTTCTTCAAAACAAAATCAACAGGTTTTTAAGAACTTTGATAAACTATTGTAAGGGGAATAATACTACAATTATTTTGGTTTATGTTTGGTATGGTGTATTTTTATACTTGATGACATTTTTTAATTGTGTTTTAAGGAAAAAATATTTATTTCAAACAATTATTTATTTTAGGATCTTATTTTTTTAATGGAAATTTATATATTCTTGTTTATTTATTATTGATGGAAATTAATTAATTATGATTTTTAAAGGGTAGTTTTATTTATTTATTTAATTCAAGGTATAATATTTTTTTTGTTTTTTTATAAGTGAAATTTTTTTCATGTGTTTTATTGTTAGTTTCTTGACATAAGAATCAAACATGTTTTCATGTTTCAAAAACATTGATATGTTTTTAATAAAAGGTTGTTCTAAATCTTTTAAGATCTCTGTTTAATTATTTTTATAATTCAAAACATACTTCATAAAGATCATATTATTATATGTGAGTGGTATATATATATCCAAGATTATGTTTTAATTTGATTTCAAGTTAATGCTGCCAAGGAATATTTATATTTATCGACGTTTCATAAGAACATGAATATATTATGTGATATATATACCTATATAATTTCCATGTATATAACTATTTTAAATTAATTATGATAACCAAATATTAGTTGAATTGTGAATTTATAAAATTAAGAAAATCATAATTTTATTAGACATGTAAAAATTTTGTCGCCATGTTTCCAAAAAAACACACATGACCTTTCATCGTGTTATTTTAAAATTAGGGTTGTCGCATATGCATATAAACATGGCTATGCATAACGGCATACCTTACATTTATAATCATGATTTGAAATTAAAGGTTTATTTTTGAGATTATTTTGAAAAATAATTTCTTCAAGCATTGAAATGTTTTATTTAGAATATTTATGTTATCATGTTATATGTAAAACAAAAATATTTAATTGTTATAAATAACAAATGTAGTTCATAAAAGAAAGTGTGAATGATTAGAAACTTCATGTAAAGTCTTATGGAATGAGTTTTATTAAAATAAAATGCATGAGTTGTATGAAATAAATGTTCATATATTGATGTATATATTTACTTATATATAAATGCGAATGTTTATTTTAATAGAGTAACTTGGTTATGAATAAAAAACTCCAGTGAATGTATATACACGTAAAGAAAGCTTTAAAAAGTTTTCAGAACATCTAGCAGTTGAATATTGTAAATAGATTAGGGTATTTGGGAGTGAACCCAATCCTTTAAAAATTGGGTTGGCCCAAGATATCCTCTAATATTCTAAGTTTCATCAATGTTTTGTTTCCAAAATCATGCTCAGTGATTCTCAAAAATTATCACTATATTACTTTTACAAAAAAATTTGTATGTAAGTAATTTCAAATGTCGTATTTTATTTTAAATTTATGTAATTTCAAATATGTTTTTTCAAAGGTATTTTGAACAGTATTTTTATGTTATTCTTTAAGTAATTTCTCAAAGTTATTTCAGGGAATTAATTCATAAAAATTATTTCAACAATTTCGAAACCCCTTAGTGAGCAATAGAATGATCATCCCTTTGTTTTTATATGTTTTTCACTGGAATCATAGAATTTCTAAATTATACATCGATACTTTTGGTGTTAGAACACGTGGAAGCATAGTGGATAATTGTTTTATTTTTGTTCAACTCAGATAAATGTACGTTTTGGTCTAATCCTCTAAATCCAAGACCCGTAAAAGGTCCTCATTTGGGTAATATGTTGTGTAATTATTAATTTTCTTTTTATATAAAAAAATTACACAGTATTTTCAAGCACTGATTATGAAAGAACGGGCTCGGGGTGTTATAATTGGAATCAGAGGAACGGTCTAAATAACTTTAGAGATATGATGTTGTCTTTTGAAGAAAAAAAATCTACGTGATAGACTTTTATTTTGATTGTTAAGCCCCGTTAAATTTTATTTAATTCTAAAAAAGGAAATTTAGAATTTTATAATGTCTGATAAACGAATTGCGAGGGTGAAATTCATTTGGGGGGGGAGAGAATGTAACAACCCAGAAAATTATAAGATTATATTCACTTTTTAGTAAATTGATTAACTTATAATAAAAATAAAAAAAAATATTAGTTAAATTGAATATTTAAAATAATATAACTTTATTTTTAAAATATCTCATCAACTATGATTTTATTTAACTTATTTTAAAAAAATATGAATACCACGTTTTAAACATGTAGTCTTATTTTATTGATTATTTTTGTATAATTAGTTAATTTTAATATTTTTAATTACTTGTTTACTGAAAATTATAAAAATTATAATGAAACATAATATCATTCATATATATATAATTATATATATATATATGTATCATATTTTTTAATAAAATATATATAATATTGAACTTTTAAATATATTTTTGTTGTTTTATTAAAAAAAATTCAAAATTATTAAAACGTAATTATAAAATGTATCATTATTATTATTATATCTATAATTAATTATTAGTAAATTATATTTATATAATATTTGACAAAAAAATTGACTATATAAATATGAATATAGATATAAAATGATAAAACAGATAAAAAAATAAAACAAATTAGAATAGTGATAAAAAAATGAAAATTAGATAATGAAATTTAAAAAAATTGAAAATGAAAACAGAATTCACTTTTAGATTTGTGAGGATGAAAGGGGCTATGAGGGTTTTCGTCGACTGATGGTCGGGAGCTGAAGAAGTCAAGCGTGAGTGGGTGAGCATGAATAGTGAAATTATGAGTTGGGGTTTATTTGGGATCTACATTCGGTCGTATGAATCTGAAGCGCTAAGGGGATCCCAGGAGAGGTCAAATCAGAACAAGGTTTAGAACGTGAATCGAGTCTGAAGCCCTCAAGATTGGGATAAAGGCTGTCAACGAGTGAATCCGATTAGTTTTCAAACACTACGGGAAAAATTGTCTTTTGTGACGAGCTTTTTGCGACGGGAATTAATTCCATCACAAAAAGTCCTTCACGGAGGTTATTTGCGATGGGGGGGTTCGACCCGTCGCAAATAACCTGTTATTTGCGATGAGGTTTAGGGTCCCATCGCAAAAGGTAATGCGTGGTTTGGTGCGGGGTGCACGCGAAACCACGAGAATGTTATTTGTGATGGGAAAATCTCCCCGTCGCAAATACCGAAGGTGGTAAATGGTTTTTTGCGACGGGATCTTGGCCCATCCTAAAAAGTGTGTTAGCAGAACACTTTTTCGACGAGTCCCATCGCAAATACCAACGATGGTAAATGGTTTTTTGCAACGGGATCTTGGCCCGTCGCAAAAAGTGTGTTTGCAGGACACTTTTTGCGACAGGTCCGGTCGCAAATACCTTTTTAACCACTGACAACAATTAATGCGGGAAAAGGTATTTGCGATGGAGATCCTGTCGTAAATAGTCTCGTCGCAACTAATCTAACCTATATATACCCCCTCAGTTTTTCTTTCTTATTCCCTCAATTCATATTTCCTCTCTCTCTAAACTCTTTTTTTAGTGGAAATTTCCCTGAGTTTTTTTTTTCGGAGAAGTTTTGAAGTTGTTTACATCAATAGGATATCAAGTATAAATGTATTTATATTTTATTTTATTTATTATTTATTTCATTTTTTATGATAATTTTAATTATTGTTATTACTTGTAATTAGTAGTAGTTACTTGTAATTAGTAATTAGTAGTTGTAGTTGTGTATATAAATAAATACATGTAATTTTTAATTTGTAGTTGTAAATTATAGTTATTAATACCAATTAACGCTAATTAGTAATAAATAGGAATAATTAGTAAAAAATAGGAATAAATTGGAATAAATTGGAATAATTAAGAAAAAATAGAAATAAATAGGAATAATTAGTAATAAATTGGAATAATTAGTAAAAATTAGTTATAATTAGGAATAATTAGTAATAATTAGTAATGATTAGCAATAAATAGGAATAATTAGTAATAATTTAGAATAAATAGGAATAATTAGTAATAAATATGAATAATTAGTAATAAATTGGAATAAATAGAAACAATTAGGAATAAATAGAATTAAATAGCATTAAGTAGAAGTAATTAGTAATAAATAGGAAAAAATATGAAAAATATGAATAATTAGGAATAATTAGGAATAATTAGTAATAATTAGGAATAATTAATAATAATTAGGAATAATTAGTAATAAATAGGGATAATTATGAAAAATTTGTAATAATTAGTAATAATTTGTAATAATTATTAATAATTAGTAATAAATAGGATTAAATAGAAATAATTAGTAATAATTAGTAATAATTAGTAATAATCTGTAATAATCAGTAATAATTAGGAATAATAAGGAATAATTAGGAATAATCAGGAATAATTATGAATAATTAGGAATACATAGGAATAATTATGAAATAATTAAGAATAATTAGGAATAATTAGGAATAATTAGGAATAATTAGGTTTAATTAGTAATAATTAAGAATAATTCGGAATAATTAGGAATAATTAGTAATAATTAGGAATAAATAGGTATAATCATGTATAATTAGGAATAATTAGGTATAATTAGAAATGAATATAAATAATTAAGAATAAATAGAAATAATTAGGAATAAATAGGAATAAATTGAAACAAATTAGAATAAATAAGAGTAAATATGAATAATTATGAATAATTAGGAATAATTTGTAATAATTAGTAATAATTAATAAAAATTAGGAATAATTAGGAATAATTTGAAATAATTATGAATAATTATGAATAATTAGCAATAATTAGAAATAATTAGCAACAATTAGCAATAATTAGAAATAAATAGGAATAAAAAGGAATAAATAAAAATAAATATTAATAAATATTAATAAATAGGAATAAATAGGTATAAATAGGAATAAATAGAAATAAATAGTAATACTTAGCAATAATTAGGAATAATTAGAAACAATTAGAAATACTTAGCAATAATTATCAATAATTAGGAATAATTATGAAAAATTAGTAACAATTAAGAAAAAATATCAACAATTGGAAAAAAATAAAGAAAAATTAGCAACAATTAGGTAGAAAATAAATTGTAATAACTTCTAATAACTTGGAACAATTTCCAGTGGATTGACGACACTCCCTTTTCTTAATGACACTTCTCCTTTTAAATTTCACCGACTCAAAACATTATGAAAATTATGTTTCTACGTATGCATATCCAATCTCATATGCATGAGTTTAAATATGCATTCGTAGGACCACATTTTTTCTAATGTGTTTAGACAATGATAGTTCCAAGAAGATGATTCATCGATGAAAAGGGGTCTCTTTTGTCTGATGGGTCATTTACATGTAACTTTTTTTACACATAAATGACAATGAGGAATCTTCTCGGATGTACGCATATTCATTCTCATATGCATGATAATGAATATGCCTACCTCTGAGAAGTTTATTTTTTCCAATGTCTGTGTGAGATAGTTGTAAGTAAATGAGTCGTCGAACAAAAGAGTATTCGTCAATCCACTAGAAATTGTGTAACTTGTAAATAATGGTAATTTTTAATAAGTAGTTGTAATTATTTATCCTATTTTTAGAGAGTGTTTTTATAATTTTAAATTATTCAAAAACAGTAATGATTTTATATTTTGTTGAAAAATATGGAACAATGAAGTCGACAAAAATCATTATTAAATGATCTCACTGGGATAATTCATCTTAGAAATTCAAACGGTTTTGGTTTAAATCCAATATATATTGAGGGTGTTGAAGTTTTTTTTATCATTTTCATATCAAAACCAGAATATGTTTCAGAAGGCACAATAATGTGTCCTTGTAAAAAAATGTGCTCTGAGATCATTTGACACATTTAACAAGGTTGGGGGACATCTCTTGCTGTTTGGTTTTCTAACATATTATGTTTTTTGGTATCAACATGGTGAATGTAGTTCCAGATAAGATACTAATAACTTGATTCTAGATCCTGCGTGGTTACAAAATTTAGTACATGATGTTGCAGATCCGTCTATTCGACAAACTGAAACTCAAGATGATATTGATTTTACTCCTAAGTTGGAACCATCCAAATTTTATGAGTTATTGAGCTCTGTTAAGGATCGATTATATCCTGGTTGCAAGATAAGAAAATTAGAAGTAGTTGAAAAATTTATGGCTATTAAATCAGATAGTGCAATGTCAGACAACTTTTTTGATCAGATATTTCTTTGGTTAAAACACTGTTACCTAAAGGAAATGTGTTTCCTTTAAATTACTATAACAGAAAGTGGCTGGTTCATAATTTGGGCCTTAGTTATCAGAATATTCAGGCTTGTCCAATTGATTTTATCATATATTCTGGTGAAAATTATTCATTGGATAGTTGTCCCACATGTGGAAAATCGAGGTATAAATAAGCTCAACCAAGGAAGTCTGGATCAATTCTAGTAATACAGTTGAGACATTTTCCTTTACACCTAGGTTGTAGCATTTATTTATGTCTCCGAACACATCGTCAATGGTGTCATGATAAAAAACCATGATTTCAACTGATAAAATCTTGAATCTTCCATCTGATAGTGATTCATGGAAGCATTTTGATGGTCTGCATCTGTCTTTTGCTTTAGAAGCCCGAAACGTGCGATTGGGTCTTTCTACTGATGGTTTATGTCCTTTTGGTTATTATAGTAGTCAGTATTCATGTTGTTCTGTCATTATAACTCTGTACAATTTACCTCTATGGATATTGATGAAGGAGCCATATATCTTTTTGACCTTATTAATCCTAGTACATATGAAAAAGAATATTGATGTTTATCTAAAAACATTTATTGATGAGTTAAATGCATTTTGAAGTGATGATGTTAGTTCATATGATGTTGCTGCGAAACAAAATTTCATATTAAAATTATCATTGATGTGGGAGATTAGTGAATTTACGAAATATGGCATGTTATCCGGCAGGAGTACACATGGTCTGAAATCATGTCCTTACTATATGAAAGACAACAAAGCCTTTATGATCATCAATGGAAAGAAACCATGCTATTTTTACTATCATCACAGATTTATTCCAACGGATCACCCATTTCAGAGGAAAAATCTCATTTCAGAAAGGGTACAATTGAAAGGGATGAACAACCAAAAATGATCTCAGGTACATAGTTAAAATTAGTTTTATTTTAATTACCTCCAATCACATTTTGGCCAATAGTAAACCAACATAAAATTCATGGCTTTGGGAAAGAACATAATTGGATAAAACGAAGCATTTTTTTGGGATCTTCCATGTTGTTCTGATTTATTGGTCTTCCACATGTTGGATGTCATGTATATTGACAAGAACTATTTTGATTAATTATTGCATTCTTTTTTGGATACACCAGGTAAGACCAAAGATACTATAAAGGCACGATTATATCTTGTGGAAATTTTCAAGTGACCAGAACTTGAACTATTTAAAAATGTTAGATCAGAGAGATTAATGAAGCCAAAAGAAGCATATACACTATCCAAATATATTCTCTTATTATTTTTGTCAGTGGATTGCAATGTTGAGACTTCGAGATGGATATGCTTCCAATTTGGACAGATGTGTTAAGAATGGTTATATTATCGGATTAAAAAGTCATGATTTTCATGTTTAATTGAATGAATTATGCCGATTGGATTCAGATTTTTGTTGAAATCAATGATTTGGGATTCAATAATCGACGTATCATATTTTTTTACGAGACATTTGTGCATTGACAACAGACTACAGTGTGCTAATAAAATTGGAAGAATATGTTGCTGTAATTATATGTGAACTAGAAAAATATTTTCGACAACTTTCTTTGACTCAATGGAACTTCTGATATTAAATTTATCACATAAAGCTAAATGTGAAGGTCTAATACAGTTTATATGGATGTACCCATTCGACAGATTCATGGAGATATTAAAGAAAAAACTATGTAACAAAGCATCAGTTGAAGGCTCAATTGCTGAAGCTTATTTGCAAGAGGAAATTGATTTTTTTCTTCTATCATTATTTTGAATCTGAATATCCCTAAAAACAAAATCGCATGGGATGAAACGTGGGGAATGTTAATGATGAAATGTAAAATCAATTATCTATTTTTAGGTAGCCTAATATTGGCTTCGGTGGAGGTCACGAATGATGGATTTCAGATGGTGAACATCGCTGACCTCATACATATGTTCTACTCAACTGTAAATAAATGACATCATTTGTACTGTGTGTGATTCTATTATTTATTCTATAATTTATGTTACTGTATGTAATCTT
This sequence comes from Viscum album, assembly GCA_963277665.1. Classification (NCBI taxonomy): domain Eukaryota; kingdom Viridiplantae; phylum Streptophyta; class Magnoliopsida; order Santalales; family Viscaceae; genus Viscum; species Viscum album. Next base: position 824,020,779 of record OY728165.1, read on the forward strand.
ATTTTATTTGTAGGTTATATGATAATCATATCAAGAAAAAACTTCCCCAAATTATAGTATCTACTCTTGATGAACGTAGACAAACAAAATTTTCAATGGTTTAAAATACTGGTAACATAAATTATTGATGGTTTAATATCAATTCATTTTATTATTTATTATTATGATAATTATTTTATAAATTTTCAGGTGTCTCAACATGCTGATAAAATTGATTAGAGATTGTGTATATTGAGTAACCCACTATCCAAAATGGTTAAATCTTATAATGAAAATGTGGTGAATGGTTTTTGATTTCTTACACGTGCATATGAAGAATAAAAAAATGAACATTGGAGTTTTCTTGAGAGGAACACATCACAGAGAGACTGAAGGTGACTTTTATGACATTCTGGATGAAATTGTTAAGCTGTATTATCTAAGAAAGAATTATATAATGATGTTTAAATGTCAGTGGTTAGACATTAAGAGAGTCTTGAGTGTTCATCTGACTCATGGAATCATCGATATTAAATATAAAATTATTCTTAGAGTAAATGAACCATTTTTATTGGATCAACTGGAACATCAAATTTATTACGCAAAGTATTGTGATACTTTAAGATACTTGACTGATTGGTGGAGCCCAATAAAAATAAAATTTCAGAAAAATCAGTTTACTCAAATTGAACGTGGTTTCGCTGTAGTGGAAGGAATTGAAATTTCTTAATAGACTGCTCAAAATCCATTTTTTCACAAAGATACATGAATATCGATGATGAGACCCCACAATTAAGGATCGATGATGATAAAGATGTTAATGATGTTACAAATGAATTTGAAATGTTAAGAGATGATGAAAATGAATCTCATATGGATATTGATGATGCTGAGGAGGAAGATAAAGACCTTAACATTAAAAGTTATAGAGATGAGGATAAAGATGGAAATTGACACAATTAAATGATGGTTATAATTATAACTAATATATATCTATATATAATAGTTATTTTCAACTATCTGCTAACAATAATCATTATGTATTTCAGATGGATCCTGATCTATTTTGTGAGTTATAGAAGGCTGAGCTACTTTTGGATGAGTTGGATTTTGGATCATCTAACCCTCAGCCTAGTGGTGCTTCAGGGGGTATGTGGAGGGGGCGTGGTCTAGCACAACTGATGATTTTTAACCCTATCCCTGAGCGACGTCCATGTCTATGCTTAGATCCACGCAGACAGAGGTATGATAACCTATATATTTTAGTTATATTTCATTAATTTATTTATATATATACTAGTTGTTTGATTATTTATTCATTTTACACATTTTTTCGCATGTAGTTGTTGGAAAAGGGAGCGTTATCGTGAAAAATTATTTTTCTCAACCATGGATCACATGGGAAAAGATTCCCATTGATGTGAGGCTCGACATGTTCAATCACTGGATAATATGTAAATAAATAATATTTATTTTGAAATTTATTTTATTAATAACTTGATATTATAAATTATTTGTAGGGTTTATGGTATCCAATCAATGATAGCATACATGACGTTATCCACGCAGCATAGCAGGTGTCTATGCGTGACCGTTTCGGTCAGTTTGTGCACAAATTAAGAGGAACGACCATTATGAAAGAAGGAGTGAAAGAATTTGAGGATTCGTGTAGAGTCCACTAACCAGAGTATATTTCATCTCATGTTTAGGAAGGATTATGTTTACACTGGTTGGGTGGTGAATTTCAGAGGAGATCTTCAGTGGGTCGGTAGAACCAGGGGAGATAGGAGGTGACACATCAACTGATAGCCATACATTTAGTATGCATAGAGAGCATCTGGTAAGTATCTTCTATAAATATTTTATATAACTCTAAATATAAATAGTTTATTTCATATTTCTGTATGTATTCAAGTATCCTGATATTATGGGGTAATACATTTATCAAAGGATGGATAGTGATCCAGCCACTAGAGAGATTAGAGGTGACCGCCAACATCAGATTGTGGTTGATGTTATTTTTTTCAGTTTGACCATTAACTACATTTAATATTTTCACAATTTTAATTGAAAATTAGAATTGAAGGAGTCATATGAGGTTGAGACCTCTTAGAAACAAGCTGAGAGTCAGGAAAAGACGGCTGATAAGACCAGTGCCCACCATTTGGATGAGGCGACATGGATTCAGGTGACTCAGTATGGCTTTGAGAAGGGACGAGTAGTTGGTATCAGCTCTCATTTGACTCCTGGTACTTATTATAGTACTGATGCGATGTCAACGCCCAGCTCGAGTGGATCTCTTGGAGAGGAATCATCTTCTACCTCAAAGTATCAGGAGCATTTGTGAACTTAGACTGAGCTTATAGAGAGTTTGCAGAAGCAGCATGAAGAGACGTGTCGGCGGCAGCAGCAACAACAACATCATGAGGAGGAGATGCGTCGATGGCAGCAGCAACATCACAAGTAGGTGGAGTATATGCACCGTCTGACTCGTAGTTTAGGGATTGAGTTTTCTCCACCACATCTTACCGCTCCGTCACCTCCTCCAGAAGATGACCCCTAGTTATTTTTTTATGTTACATACATTTAAGTTTCATATTTGTTGTAATATGAAATATTTACAGTTTATATCGTTTATATTGGTGAAAATATTGAATAATTTAATTTTTTTTATTTTTAATATTTTATAATTTATTATTAGTATTATATTTTTTAATATTTGTTTATTTTACGAATAATAATAATAATAATAATATTTTATGAATTTTTTATATTTTTTTATAAATATTGAATTTTTTTGTAGTTTTTTATTTTTTTTATAATTTTAATAACATTAATATTAATTTTTCATTAATCGTAATTTGATTAAATATATTTTTTTGTATTATATTTTTAAGGTTTTTTTATTTTACTAATAATAATAATAATTGAAGATTTTTTTATATTTTTTTAGAATATTGAGAATTTTAATATATATTTTTTTATTATTTTAATAATATTAATATACTTTTTCTCATTTATCATAATTTTATTAAATTTATATATTTTTATTTTGTTTAGTATTTGCGATAGGGCCTTTTTCAATGGGCTCCCGTCCCAAATAGTTTAAATAAATATATTTTTAAAAAAAGTTTTTGTGACTGGCCCGTTGAAAATGATTTTATATATATAATGCTATAAGAGGATTATTTGCAAAGGGCCCATTGCATAAGGATTATGTATATATAATTTATATAATCAGAGACTTATTTACGAGGGGCCCATCACCAAAAATAGTATTTGCGACGCCGTTTTCTACCACAGGCTATTTGCGCCAGGGCCTCATCGCAAAAGGTTATTTGCAACGGGTTCCCTTCACAAATAGACAATCACACATAGCCCTTTTTCTAGTTTTGAAACAAGATTTGGTATTTAGATTTGGATGATATGTTCTTATCTGCAAGTAGGTTCATTTTTTATCTGTTTTTGTTATCTAAATCCCCTTGAGTCGGCTAAAACAGTTCCATGTTTTTGTTGATTTCTTAATTTCTTCTTCGATTTGGTCATCTATGGTCCACTATTTATCAATATATTGAATTTTAATGGAACCTAATATTCTCGATTATTCTATTTTTATATAATAAATATTTATATTTTATAACTAGGATCATTCTTGCTCAGCAAGTTAGTTATGTGCAGCACACAATCAAAAAATTACTTTCAATTTTATTGTCAATTTCTTCAAGTTTCATCAACTATCAATCTGATTTTTAGACTATTAGTTTGGGTCTCGAGCTTCTTATTCAAAGCTTATCAGTGTTTTCAATTTTGTCTCATATCCCTATCTATCAATAATTAGTTTGATGTCGATCTCATACTGTTCTTCATAAAACTAAATTTTTTTATTGCTACACTGAATAATCTCTTTGGTTGTTTCTTTCAACACTAATAGTTGATATCAATATACGATTTTGATGCAATTGAAATCATATATTGTTTCTTTTGTCACAAAAGTCGATCAAAGAAATATATAAAACTCATATCCCTCTCTCAACTTGCATTGAAACCCCTTGTACAAGAGTCTATATAACGAGAAACTATTCTACATAGTGTACATATACTTAAACTTTTCACACCCCAGGATAAATTCATTCCAACGAAGGATGAAAAGAAGAAGATGAGAAACAATTTCTATATTTCTGGGTAAGGGATTCTAATTTTTATTTTGTCATTTTATTTTTTTCAGCCAAGTTTATTTATGGGCTTATTAAAAAAAATCAAAATCTTTTTTTGATCTTTGATAAATTATAGTAAGGGGATTAATATTACATTAATTTCAATGTTTGTTTTGTATGGTTTTATTTATTCTTAGTGATTTTTTAATTGTGTTTTTTATGTGAGAAATATTTATTTCAAACATTTATTTATTTTAGGATCATATTTTTGAATTATAAATTTATATCTTTTTGTTTATTTGTTCTTTATGAAAAATAATTAATTATTTTTTCATAAGGGAAGTTTTATTTATTTATTTAATTCATGTTATAATAATTATATTCGGGTTTTTTGTAAATGAAATTATTTTTCAAGTGTTTTATAGTTTGTTTCGTGAAATCAAAATCAAACATTTTTTATGTTTCAAAAATTTTGATATGTTTTTATTAAGTGGCTATTCTGAATCGTTTAAGCTGTTGGTTTAATTATTTTTATAATTAAAAACATACTTCAAAAGGATCATATTATTATATGTTAGTGGTATATATATATATATCAATGTTTATATTTTTATTTTATTTCATTTTAATGATGCCAAGGAATATTTTCATTTATCGACATTTCATATGAACCTAAATTTATTATGTGATATATATATATATATACTTGTATAATTTCCACGTATATAACTATTTTAAATAAATTATTATAACCAAATACTAGTCATAGAATGAATTTATATAAGTAATAATATCATAATTTTATTAGACATGTTAAAATATTATCGCCATGTTTCTAAAGAAACACACATGACATGTCTTTCTGTTATATTAAAATTAGGGTCGTTGTACCTACATGTAAACATGGACATGCATAATGACCTACCATGCTTTCATAATCATGAATTTACTTTAAAGGCTTACTTTTCAGATTATTTATCAAAATAATTTCTTTAAGAATTGAGATATTTTATTTAAAATATTTATTTTATAATCTTATGTGTGAAACATAAATATTTAATTGATGTAAAGAGAAAATGTAGTTCATAAAATAAAGTGTGAATTCTTGGACACATCATGCAAAGTCATATTTCCAGAGTTTTAGTTATATAAAAATTGAGAGTGGTATGCAATGAATGTTCATATATTTATGTACGTACATACTTATATATAAATTTATATATGTATTTTGATAGAGTAACAGGGTTTTGAATGAAAAAATCTAGAGAAATTATATATAAGTAATGTAATATATAAATGTTTTTGAAAATATGGCACTTGAATATTTTAAATAATGTAGTGAATTGGGGAGCTAACCTAATCCCTCAAAAAGTGGGTAATTCCACGATAGCCTTCAATGTTCTATGTTTCCACAATGTTTTGTTTTCAATATCTTGTGTAGTGCTTCTCAAAAATTATCACTGGATTACTTTTAATGCAATTTTTTGTATGTAAATATTTTCAAAAGTGGTAAATTATTTTAAACTTGATTAATTTCAATTATGTTTCTGAAAAGGTATTTTGAAAAGTATTTGTATGTTATTATTGAAATAATTTCTCAAAGTTATTTCAAGGAATAACTTTCTTGAAATCATATCAATGATTTAAAAACCCCCTATTCATCAATTGAATTTTCACCCCTTTGTTTTTAAATGTTTTTCACAGGAATCATAGATGTTCTAAATCATAATTCGATGCTTTTGGTGTTAGTGTGCACAGAAGTGTAGTATATAATTGTTTTATTTTTGTTAAAATATGATAAATTTAAGGTTCTTTCTAATCCTCTAGAACATAGAAAGGTAAAAGGTCTTTGTTTGTATAAAATGTTGTGTAATTATTATTATTTTTATATAAAAAAATTACAGAACATATTTAATAACTGAGTCTGAAAGAGCGGGCTCAGTGAATTATACTCTTGGCCTCTCCAAAGTTGCTCTAGAATTTTTTAAACATGGACTCATGGATTAATCTTATAATCTTTATTATATTTTAGATTATCTTTATACTAATTGATCATAGCCCTAATGGTTTTCTTGAATCTCTATAAGGTCTCCTCCTATTAAGTGATTTGGGTTGTATGATAGGAAAAATGTTATTGTTATAGTAATGGTAATTTTTTATCTACTTTTGTCGTTTTTATTGTAACTCTGCCCATAAATAATATTTATACTCTTATAATCATCATAATTGGAATATTCAGGGTATAAAACATTGGTTTGGTTTATGAAAATCATTTCATCATTTTTTCTCATCCAAACTTCTATTAATGTATCCATATATTCAAGTTTTCAACCAATTTAAATACTCAATTTCTTAACTCCTTCTATAAATTATTGGAATTTTGTTCATGAAATTTCATCCAATAATTCATAGCACACTTCTGTCAGTTTTTTCTTTAGTGAATCTCAAATAAATACATTAATTGTTATTTGATTTTCTATTTTTAAACCATTATTAAATTTTTTTATTAGTCTCCATATCTCTATAGAATGATAGTGAAATTTATTTAACTAATTTTTAACCAATTAAATGTAGTGTACAGTGATTCAACGTCAAATTTATTTAAGTTTAAAACATTGAAAAGAAATTCTATAGACAATGATGGAGAGAAGAACATTTTTTGTAACAACTTCTTCATATCATCCCATCAAGTTTTGAGACACATTAAAAACATTTATATACAATCTGTAACATTCTTTTTTAATAAATATCAGAATAGAATTATCCTTACCACATTGCTAGAAACATTGTTAAATCTAAAGTTGTCAAAGAGTTCAAAAAAAAACTCCCCAGGTGTGTGTTTGGATCTTCATGTGGTATCCAAAAAATTGAATCAAATTTGAGATCATTTGAATTATATCATAAATTATTTCAAAATGGTTTTTAGAAACCAGTAGAACTAGAAATCTTGGTTTTACAACCACCCTTGAAGTTCAACCATACTCTATTAATGTTCTTTCCCTTACTTCTCAACCTTCATGTTTCACTCCTCATTATATTTTCTTTATACCAACTAAGACTTATTTATTTTTCATCATTAGACTTCTTTCCAACCCAGTGTCATAATTAAGCATGTTATTTCATTTTCCTTGAGTGAAATACTATTGAATAAAAAATTTGTGACATAAAAAAATGATAAAATTAGGTATAAAATCAAAAATAAAAACATAAAATCGAAAAAGGGACTAATTATCCAAATATTTTTAATGAACCATCTCCAATAAATATTAATAAAACAATGAAATCAGACAATATGTTAATTCATATGAGTAATCATGTATAAAACTTGTAATATAATATTTCTAAATACTAACTATAATAGATATAATTTTTTTTAGTTCAAGTTTGAACCCATATAGATAAATTTTATGAACAGACATTGAATAATAAGAATAAAAAAGAGAAATTAAAATAATAATAAACGATAACGTAAAAAGAATACAAAATCTAGGTTCATGTAATAGTGAAATAAAATGATAATGAATTAGTCATGCTATCTTTGTAATTGAGTTTAGGAAATGCCATTATTCTTGGTCCTAATTCTATTTTTTAGAGACACTATTTTTTGTAGTTAAATAGTTTAGTTAGTCAATAAAATAAGTGATATAAAAATATATTTATACATAACTACCACATCACATAAATTTTTTATAAAATAATCAAGGCATCGAGTTAATTAATTTTGAGACATATCAAACTGAACACATAATAATCATGCATGAATAATGAGATAATATTTCGAAATATAGAATTAATTCAAAAACACATGTCAAAATTATCATAAAAATGAAACTTCGTTATATACATCCCTAATCACAAATATAGAACAAAACAAATCACCCCGGATGATTTTCATAAAAGTGTGTAAAAATCAAAGGTTCCTTACCCATAGTATCAAACACATATTGAAGCACCCTTCATGAAAAAATGATCCCTCTAAGATTGAATGTTCTTAATGAAGTAACCCCAACATGATTTTTAGGAAGAGAGTGCATAATTATATTGTATACTATGGATAAGATGGATAATGATCTAGAAAAGGGGTAAATAAAGCATTTTAAAATTTTAAAGAGTTGAAAAATATCAATTTTTAAATTATAAATATAAACTATTCAACACATGTAATAATTAAAAGAAGTTTATGATAAAAGACAGAACATAATAAATTTTAAATCAGTTTGGTTAAATATGACCTGGTTTCTAATCTTTAACTTATAAACACTTTAGGTGATGGATTATTAAATACATAATTTGTAAGTGGAATTATAACATGATACAACCTCCCTTTTCTAGTGGATGAATAAAAAATATAAGGGAGTTACAATTTATTACAAAAATAATTTTTGAATAAGAATAACCTTTATTGAATTTATAGTAATGGATTCATAGAAAAAAGGATTTGACATTATATTCTGGGAGTCACAACCTATTGAGAAAATTATTATTTTTTGTATGAGTATAAAATATTTTTTAAGAACATGTGGGTGAGATAGAATGAACTAGTAAAGACTGAAATAGAACCATTTAGAATAATTCATTAATGAGTGATGGTCCACAACATCTAGTTCATGAGTGATGGATTGATATATCATGTCAAGGTAGTATTAAAGGTTTTAGAAGAGTTGTTTGTCTTGGAGAGTCATACAATTGATGAAACGTTGTTCTCACTAGATCTATTAATGTTTATTGATTAAAAAACATGTATAACACATTAAAAATATGAAATTTACCACAAAACAAAAACATAACAACTGATTAGTATCCCTATCACATTGCTTCAATGAGTATCAATTTCCAAAAATAAAACTTTGAAATAACTAAATATCAACTAATCAATCTGTTAGATAATTCAAAAAACAATTCAAAATTATCAGAGAGATGGAGAGATATTATAATTCAAAAAAAAATCTAATAATTAAAGACCCATTGGAAATAATTTTATTTCTTCATTAAATATTTCAAGCTTTCCCTAAAATAATTGGTAAAATAAATCCTATAAATATAATATAGTTTCCTTCTATAAATTTCAAAATTTTTTTTCAATGAATTTATATATACATGTAAACATAATATAAAATAGAAATTCAAAACATATTGAGTAAAATAATATAAAATATGTTCTAAAATGTTTTTTAAACTAAAATAATAATTTATAAACATTAATTAAATACAAATCATTTGAAAAAAATAAATTTTAAATATTGAAACATAATGGTATGTTTATGTGTAAATAACGAAAAAAATTATATATTTATTTATATGTTTTGAAAAAATTCTGAATAAACTTCATATATTTTATAAATTAATAATATTAATTTTATAAATAAATAATCAAGTTAAAAAAACAAATTGAAACAACTAATAAATTAAAATATAAAAATACAAGAAAATTAATTTATTCTGGTCAATCTATAAGTTTCCATATTTTACATAATTTAATGGATTGAACATGATGCTTGACCTTCCATGAGGATAAAAAACCCATGAGGATCAAATTAATTTTCTGATCAACCACATGAACAAAGTATCTACTACATGAAAAATTGATTTATTTTGAGGTATTGACTTCATAAAAAAGTATGGACTATCTGGATAAATGATTAACCACATGAAAGAAAGAGTTACCATATGAATAAATTATTTTGACATAATTCAAGTCATCATGTGACTATGGGAATAATATATATCTAATTGACCATGTGAAAAGTCACATTATCAAGAAACTGACGAAGAAAAGCTTCTATGTGACTTATGCATGAACCAAGCCAGGTGACATTGAGACCTTAAAACTTGAAAAATAATGATATGAATAGTGATTGAACAATCATTTATTAATTTTTTTATAGAAACGACATAAAAATAAAATATACATTAAGTATGTTATGCAATAAAAATTGTAGTTATCCTTTATTTAAGGTATTTGTAACATTACTTGAGGTATTTTTAATATTAAAAAACACGAAATTTGTTACACCCTAAATCCACAGTCCTGGATCCCGTTCCATAAACATATAGCTAAAAAACATTCTTGATACAACTATATATTAATAGATATAACAATACCATAATTTCAGGACTTAAAAGAATCATTGCATTACATACATTCCCAATACCTCTTAGGTTTATATCTTTAAAGAATTAGGATAAATCATAAACTAGTAAAACCCATGTCATTTATAACACCACATGATTTTAAAAAATGAATATAATATTCCATGGAATATATAAAATTAAACACCATTTTTATAGGGGAATATAAAAATCCAATACTTTATGATATATATATATATAAAATAAATTCAATCTCTTAGATAGATTGTAATGTACACAACACCATGTATGAATGAAACACTCTACTCTTTTAAAAAATTATTATTTAAACATTACAATTATAAACTATCCATTAAATTAGAGGTTTTGAATATTAATCAATAAATTATTAAAATTATATGGAATACAAATAAATTAAATGGAAATCTATTTATTAGAGATAAAATTAGAACTATTTTAAATAAAAATAAATGTTTTCTAAAAATATGTTTTTCCTAAAAGAACACTCCGTCACTATTTTTACCCACAATTTAGTTTTTTTTTAATTTAAAAATAATAATTTTATAAATCATAATATTAATATTATATTACATTTATTTATTCTGATTATTATGAAAACATTCATTTTTTGATGAATAAGGATGAATACAACATTTTAACTGAAAAATAATTTTTTAAAATTTTATATAATGTAAAATTATTATTTTAATTGTATTAAATTACAATTAGTTCAATTATATATCTATTAATCAAATTTAATTCATTGGAATCGTTTTTAGATTTATTTTTTATTTAAAAAATTTATAAACTTTTGAATATTTTCTCTTTGAAAATTGTACTTTGTTGCAGCGTTTGTAGGATTAATTTTAAATTAAAAATTTTCAATTATGTTGATGGAATTTATAAAAAAAGGATTAAATAATTGGAATAATAATTATTTATATTATGTAACAATTTCATCTTGATTTTTGACCATAATGGATAATAAAATAAGTAAAAATTATCTACCACTATTAAGGTAAAAAATGGTTTACCATGGTGTTAACAAATATTATAAGGACTAAAATCAGCTTAAAACTTTCCTAAAATTTAATTTATTCAAATATTTGTTCCCTATAATGTATAAAAATCTATAATACTTTATTGTGGGCCCTTGTTTCATGTCAAGAACTTGGGTAAGCCTTTTTCTTTCTAAAACTTATTAGTGTGTCGCTCACCTAACTTATAAAATGTCTCCCCCTATCCTCTCTTCTGCACACATTAAAACCCTTTAATATCAGAAAATACATTCCAAAATAAATTAAAAAAATTCATTCTCAAATCCTCAAATCCTTATTTTGGGAATAAATCCAATTTGAAAATTCTTTTGCTGAAAACCGAAGGTGGTTACCCAAAGAAGATGTAAAAATCATCAACCAACATTTTAATTTTATCTAATCCTCCAACTCATTAAATTCCCACTAAAAATGAAGATATAATAACCTAATAATAAAAAATATAATAATATGTTTTTATTTTAATGGAAGGATGAAAATAAATTCCCACTTCTATAAAATGGGTTATGAAATAATCATTCTTGTGTATGGATAACTAATGCTTCACGAAATGATATCATTCGTTTTTCCATTACAACCTCCCAGGGTTGGGAATTATGATGGATATAATGTATATATATGTTATTTAGAAAATAATTATATATATTAAGTAATTATATCTTATATAAATTTTTTTACTTTCCATTTCATAGGGGATACGATAATGTCCCTCGTATGTACAATGGACCACCGCCTCATGAAGCGATGTGATTTTTCTTTCACTAATGCATTACATGGAAGTTGATAATGATAATTTTAATTGATATATGTGATAAAAATTATATAATTATGATATTAATTATATATTTATCATTATTAAAATATAATACATTATTTTATTTTTTGACCTTTTCACTCACTCAAATATAATATCAGCGGTCACGTGCGTGTGGACTACCACCTTTATGAAGCGATGTGAATATATTTTAATCACCAAATTGAGGATATATATAAGTATATTTATTAAAATAATATGTTATTTTTGATATTTGTTTCATCATGTAATGGAATAATATTTCTTACGTCCTCTCCATAATGATCGTTGAAAAAGGGAAACGTTACTCATGCATACGTATGACCTACCATCCCCAAGATTGTAAGATACTTCCTTTATCATTACCATAATTAATTATTTATTTTAAAATTATACTTAGTGTATAAATATGATAATTATTTCGTTATTATTATTTTTTATATGTTTAAATAATGACCAATTTGACTACATTCAACATACCAATGTCATTTTTGACACATAAGTCAATTATCATTGAAACATCCTACACAAACTCAATTGACTAAGTAAACATATATAACATGGTAATAAGTTAAATAAAAAAATAATATATTTAATAGGTTATTAATAAGGTAAATAATCAAAATATGTTTATTATTCACAATGATAAAGAATGTACGAGTTGAATCAGACTCAAGGCAAGGGATTCTAATATCACCTTTACTTCTGTGATACATATTAGATATTCAACACTTATTTCATATGCTTGGTGAATATAATTCCCATTTGATATGTTTAATCATGAATATATTTATCATTATGTCATTTGAAGATTCATATTATTTCATTTCTTTTATGGGGGTTATGAATCTGAAGTTACCAAAGTGGTAAGGGTTTATTTCAAAATGTCACCATTACATAGGATTATTTATGTTTACATCTACTTTGGGGGATTATTGTATATTTATATCTTAAAATAAATCTTTTTTTAGTTATACTTATTTATGAAATTTTTTTAGTAATAATATAGTTTTCCCACTCTTTGATACATAAAATGATTGATAATTATTTTTATAATATCCATTAATTGTTTTTATATTCATCAATGAAATAATCCCTATATTTTACTTATGATTAATTGAGTATATGTTGTATTGATACTGTAATTGTTATATCTCCAGATTTTTTATCATCAGTTTGAATGGAGATGTACAATTTTATAACTATTCTCCATTTTACTCTAGATGGTTTATGATTATGATTACTGATGGGGGTAGGTTTTAAAATTTCATATGTTAGCTTTTCAATATGAATGTTTATGTTGATTATGTTTCTCCCCTTTTATATGAGGAATGAATTAGAATTTATAATTAATGAGAAGGTTTCTCTATAACCCCTCAATTCATTGGTAGGATTCAAGATACAAACTAGACACATTTTTGATAATGGCCTTAGCAATTTATATAGATTTCTTATCACAATCCTTGACGATATTAGATGTATTTTCATAAGCCTCTATATTGTGTTTCAGATTACCATAATTAGGAATTCCATCGTTTTAAATCTAGATTTTGATATTCTATGAGATAAGTCGATTAGTTAGAATATCCACGGCCAGGTTTCATGCTCACATGGTTATTTAAATGGTATTATTTGATCATATTTTATTCATTCCTTATTATAATAAAGTTATTTATTAAAAAGAATTTGTTTTTCATTTTAATTTAAAATATTGATTATGACTTATTTTTTTGTAACTTCCACTCTATGCATACCCTTATAGAGCATTTGATCTCACCCCGTTTTATACATTATTTTTTTCAAGGATATAAGAAATTATTTTTTTTTTGATATGTGGGGGATATTTTAAGGTGAATAATGACATCCTAAAATAAAATTCATTTTCTATTTTATGTTTTAAAATATATTTTATTTTCAAGTACATATCCTTTTATGAAATACTACAAAACTATTTTATCATTCAGGATGTGAATACTTGTATCTTATGTGTGAGTAACAAATTATACCCCAACATCGAGCTACTAAGGTTTAGTGACCTACATTTGGTATCTAAGGATGTTTAGTAGAAACCTTGGGAAGTATATTTAGGAACATATATTAAGGAAAATAATAATACAATTGAAATTGTGGATAAGTATATAAGAAAATTATAATGTTTTAGTGAGAATCAAATTATGGGATTTTTCCTAGAAACTACACCACTATCCAGATACAACATTGGGACGTTGTTGGGAATAGATTTACCTAGGGGAAACATATATGAAAAAGTTTCTTTGGTCATGATCTAATCATTACTTTGTGTATCAAATCAGGCCTTACTACACACCTGGTTTGACACTCATGTGGGATGTTCTTAGGATAATTCACATTTTCATTATAAACCATTATAAAGGATTTAAAAATAAATAAATTTCCAAAGAAACAATGTTTATGATTTTGAGATTAACTGTGCATAATGATTTCGAGTTATGTTAGGTATTTCACCAATTTTTGGATTAAACATCATGTTCAAAATGATGTTATCTAATTTGATTTAATATAAACTGTGTTAGGTAGAAGGAATGTTACCCACATCAATAATCATATTACAAAGGATAAGAATAATAATTTCTTTGATGAGATTATTTATATCTTTATATGAGAAATATTCTCCAAAAAAATCTCATCATATAAGGACATAATATCGTGTGTTAATAATATAAAGTAGGACTTCTATAAATATTTTTTATTTTAAGGTAAGAATGACAAGAATATGATGATAAAGAAAAAATAAAGATAATGGGAAGAAAGGAAAGATTGATTTTCACTCATGTGACAGTTATGGATAGAAAATCTCTAGTACTTGCTTAATTGGAATGGGAGTTTGCTACAAGTGTGAAGATAAAATACATAATGCTCATGATTTCAAGGGAATGAAAGAGTATGAAAATGTTCAATTATTAAACTATAAGGAGATAAGGAACTAGACAAACAAATGCCTCAAGAACCAAAGGAATATTACTCAAATGTAGCGAATAGATCATGGTAAAGCTTATGCAATTACTACATACCAAGTGGAACGATCAAGGAGTTAACATATGGATTCATGAATTATGATATTTGAGTATTTTATCAATTATATCATGGTTATATGAATTATGAAATTTATAAATATATTACTATAATACTTTTTAATTGAGGATTTTAAAATTAATTTTGAAAGGTATCGATAATAAAGAAAAATGATTTTGTGAAATGTTTAGTTTAATTTAAAACACATGATTTAAAGAAATATTACCCTTAATACATTCAGGATGTTAAGATAATGATGTTGGGATAAAGAGATGATTGATATGGATAAATTAAATTCTATTTTACCAATAACATTGGAACTAATTAATGATTTGTTGACAATGTGTTTTAAGAAAATTGTTTATAGAGTTTATATAATTTTGTATCTAAGAAATACATACAATAATATGAGTTTATTAAAAGGAATAAGGAAGAATTCATGTTTTCAATATGGTTTTATGGTAGTTAATGTTAGTACCATATTTTAACAGAATATAGGATGAAGTTATTCCTATGTTTGGTATGTGATGATTAAGAGCTACATTATATTGTTTAATGGATTAGTGATAAGTTCATTTTAGAAACTTTGTAATATTCTTTATAAAGTTTTGGATCTTAATATTTTGGAAGTTTCATAAGCTTGACCATTTATAAAATGATTTATGTCGAACTCTAGATAAGGGTTTAGAGAGTAATGTATTGCTTTACCATGTAAATATTTATGAATATTGGATAACCTCTGATAACCATTTTGTTATAATAATAACTAGTGATTCAAAGAATATATTATTTTGAATCATACAATCCATTAAAAGTAAATTTTAGTTCTTCAAGAAGAAATATATTTATTATTGGATACTCATTTCTTTGAGTGAGTGATGAAATAGAAATGGTTATTAGTACAACTATTTTATATAATTGTGATTATGAAATAAAAATATATCAAGTAAGTCAATTTCCTTATATTTTTAGGTTATAAAATAATTATTAAACACTAGGAGAGGATCTTGAAATAAAATTAATCATAGAACATTCACATTTTACGAATCCAATGACCCCTTAAATCATCACATATTTATGGTTTTTTGGTTTTTATCCTTCTCTAGATCACCTAATTTCTTATGATCTATGATCTATATCATTTTCTATTAATCATTATGCGTTAGTATCCTCTTCCATGACTATGATTTCATTTCCCACCTATATTCTTTGAATTGGAAGCCGAGTTATGTTATTATTCAAGTTGAACTTCACTAATCCATAAATATATTATCAAGAGGATGTTTTATTTACCCATTTTCGGATATTAGTTTCCAAAAATTGTATTTTAAAATGAAAAACCATCGATTACAGATATCAAGATTAAATTTCGAGGATGCAATTTATTTAACGGGGTAGAATGTAACACCGTGAGTTTTTTAAATATTTATATCATACTCGATAGTGTATATGAAATGAAACAATATAAATAAAATAGAATATAGAATCCTAATACATTATGATATATCTTCTTTTTAAATAAATTCCATATCTTTGATAGCTTTCAATGCATGAAACACAAGGTTTGAATGAAACATGATACTCTATTAATATATTGATATTTAAACATTATAATTATAAATTAGATATTAAATTGGAGGGTATGAAAAATTAAAAATAAAATTTAAATATAATGTTATTTAATCACATATAAAATGGATAACTATTTATTAGATATATAATTAAAAATATTTTAAGAGAAAAATAAATGTTTTTTTGAAAAACTGTTTTTTTAATAACGGTTTAGTCACCCTTTGCACACATAGTTAAAAATTAAGTTTTATATTTTTTGAAAATATTATTTGGTAAAATTAACTTCACTTTTTAAATAAAAATATCAAATTTATCTTTGGGTGAATTTTTTGGATTTTTCGGAAATGTATCATTTTTTATGAATAATGAAAAATACTGAATTATAATTTAAAATATCCTTTTTTATTAAATTATTTATAAGGATAAATTGTGTTTGAAAATTTTTTTAAAGTAAAATTATATAAATTATATATCTATTAAACCATTTTAGGTCATTTTTTTATTTTAAAATTGAATTTTTATATAAAACAATTGTAAACTTTTGAACATCTTCTCTTGAAAAAGATGCTTTCTTATCTCATATGTGAGATACATTTTAAATTAAAATTATCTAATAATGTGAATTTAATTTATTAAAATGTATTTTATATTTGGAATCATAAAAATTTATATCATATAATAATATCAACTTAATTTTTTTACTATCATTAATAATAAAGCATTAAAAATTATTTACCGTAGTTAAGGTAAAAAAAATTATAGATATTTGAACGATAAATATAAGGGTTAAATTAATCTAAAAACATGTATAAAATATTTTTATAGAAATATTTTGACCGAATAATTTCTAGATATTTATAATACATCCTTTTTTACCACTTTGTAATTTTAAAAAAATGATGTTATACCTTTTTCATTCAAAACAGTAAAAATGTGCCACTCACCCGACTTATAAAAGGCCTCCCTTATTATATATTATTCACACATTCAAACAATTTTGGTCCTATAAATTAACAAATAACATTAAAAATTAAATATTATAATCCTAGGATCCTTATTTTTGTAATAAACCCAGACCATGAAGGCTTTTGGTGAAAACATGAGCTAGATACTAGAAGAAGAGGTAATGTTCTTCAGTGAGCATTTTTATATCATTTCCTCCTCCACCACTTTAAATTTTTTATTAAACAATTATAAAATAATAAAAAAAGTATCTTCCATATAATTATATGTTTTCATGTTAAGTTAATTACCTACAACCCCCCCTCCACTATTATTAAATGGTTTACAAAATCATCATTTGTACGTATAATAGACTAACGCCTCGTGAAGCGATGTCATTCATTTTTTATTAAAAACTCTCATTATTGGGTATTATGATGGATATAAAGTATATATATTTTATTTTAACACAATTATAAATTTATGGTCATAATATAGTATATCACTTAATTAAATTCCATTCCATAGAGGATTTGATAACGTCGCTCGTGCATACTGCAGAGTACCACCTTGTGAAGCAATAGAAATCAACTTTCAGTAACCCTTTACATGGAAGGTGATAAGGATAAATTTAATGAATATATGTTATATAAATGAAATAATTAGGTTATCAATGACATATTTATCATTATTAAAATAAAATAAATCATTTTCTTTTTTCACTCTTTCAGTCACAAAAATATGAAAACGTAGTTTGTGTTTGTGTGGACTACCGCCTTAACAAATCGATGAAAATCTCTTTTCATCACCACAAGGATGATATATAGAAGAATATTTAATGAAATAGTACATAATTTATTATATTATAATAATTATTTAAGGTTAAAATATTACTTACCATCTTTCCATGAGGATCTTTGAAAAATGGGAACATTACTCATGCATACAAGCTTTCTATCATCTCTATAAGAATAACATAATTCATTTCCATTTAAAATGTTTCATGATTGGATTTAAAAGCATAATAGATAAATAAATATGATAATTATTTCATTATTACTATTCTTTTTATATCTAAATAATGTTCACTTTGACAATAGTAAACTTACAAAATTCATTTTTAACAAATTACCCAAATATTATCGAAACATCTGATGTAAACTCAATTGATTAAGTATTAATATGTAACATGGTAATAAGTGAAATAAAAGGAATAATAAACTTTGAAAAGGTTATTAAGAACGTAAATAATTAATATATTTTTATTATTATAGAATATAAAAAATGTACGTGATGAGTTGAACTCAAGGTACGTTTTTCTCATCTCATTATCAATTTTGTGAGACACATGCAATATTCACCCCTTATTTCTTCTATGTGGTGTATATACAACACCTTTGATAGGTTATATCATGATTATATTTATCTTCATGGTATTTAAATTTTCATTTTATGTAATTTATGAAACACTTAAATATTTTAAAAGAATATAATTATATTTGATAGTAAAAATGACACAAAACACTGAGATTAGACAGGAATATAACACTCCGATACTTTAATATATATTTATTTTTAATAAAACTAAATATCTTTAGTAGCCTACAAAACATGAAACCCATAGTAGAAATGAACCATAATGTTGTATAATTTTAATTTAAAATGTATTAACAGTTCAAAATAAATTATTTAAATTATTATTATATATTGATCAGAAAAAATTAATAATCAAATAAAAGAAAAAGAAATGTTTTTGGAAAAAATGTTTTTTAATGAAGGTATAGTCATGCTTCACACATACAATTTAAAATTAATTACTACCAATTTTATAAATTTTATTTTATAAAATTAAATTAGTTTTTGAAATTATTATATCAAAATTTTATTATGGTAAATTTTTAAATTTTTTCTAGAAAGTTTTATTTTTTGATGAATAGTAAAAAGTACTGAATTCTAATTGAAAATTACATTTCTTAATTATTTATAAAGTTAAATTATATTTTTAATTGGTTTAAAAGTAAAAATAGTTAAATTATAAACCAATCGATCCCTTTTAATTATTTTTAATCTTTTACATGTATAACTTTTATATAAAAACTATGTAAACTTTTTAACACTTTCTATTTGAAAACTCGCTTTCTCATCACGTGTCTATGTTTAATTTTATATTAAAATTTTCCACTTATGTGAATTTAATAGGATTTAATGTATTCCATATTTTGAATCCTTAATATTTTTTTTATTTAATAAGGTCAAATCAATTTTTTTACTATAATTATTAGTGAAAATAATTAAAACTAATTACTGTGATTAAGGTTACAATGGGATTTTTCAAATTTCAGGTGTTTGTTTTAAATTTAATTTTTCCACACACATATGATTTTTATTTAATAAATTATATTAAATTTTTATAATAATTAGGTGTAAATTATATAATTAGTATCATTTTTATTTTATTTTTAAAGTATAAACTACATATATAATTTAAAAATACAAGTTACCATGGAAAAAACTAAAAAGGAATGGTTTAGTAAACTTAATAGATAAAGAAAATCACATTTAATTTTTTTGTGCAGTGGAGGTGTGTATCAACCATTTGATCTCCCACATACATTGTAGAGGTTATTTTAATACTAAAATACCAACCTTAGGGTTCCTAATATAATATACAAAGGATATTTCTCTTAGAGAAAGTGATTGTGTTAACAAAGATCTTTCATTTTATTTATTAGTATTTCAAGAAAAGTTATGTATTAAAACATAAAATAAAATAAAAATATTATATTATATATACTGATATGTTATTATGTTTATGGGATAATTTATATCTAAATCTAGTTCCATCAAATGGGTTATGAAATCATCATTCATTTGTATGATAGACTACTACCTAACGAACTGATGTTATTTGTTTTACATCATCTCCTTTAATTGATTGATGGAATGATAGATTTAAAAGTATTGTATTATATTTTTGAAATATTTAAAAAACATGTATTTATGATATTATATATAAATTTTTTTACTTTTCATTCCAATGGGGGTATAATAGCACCCCCCGTGTGTACGGCTGACTACAACCTCAAGACGTGTTGTTATTCATTTTTCACTAACATTTATAATGGAAGGATATAATGATAAAGTTATTGAATATATGTTATATAAATGAAATAATAGTGATATTAATTACATTTTTATCATTTTTAAAAGATAATATATTATTTTATTTCTTACTTTTTCCCCCACTAACTAATTGATAGCGTCGTTCGTGTATGTGTCGACTACAACCTTTACAAAGAGATGTGAATCTATTTTCAAAACCAAACCATATGTATGATATATATAGTTATATTTAAAAAAATGTTATATATGATTTTATGATCATTCTATAAAGATAAAATATCACATAACTTCTTTCCATAACGATCGTCGAAAAACAGAAATGTTACTCATGTGTACGTATGACCTACCGTCCCGATGATCACAATGTAATTAATTTCTCAAAACTACCCAAAATGTTTGTTAAAAAATATAATTGATGTATAAAAATGATAATTATCTTATGATTATTTTCATGGATTTTTTTTTAAAATTGAACACTTTTCAACATTCCAAATTCATTTTTGATAAATAAGCCAAATATTGTTGAAACATATGACAAGAACATAATTGATCAATTAATAGTACATAACATGGTAATAAGTTGAATAATAGTAATAATAAACCTTAAATATATTATAAATAAAATAAATAATTAAAAATATTTACTATTCCTGAATATAAAGTGATGTGGGACATGTTTGACATAAAGTGAGGGATTTTTTAACTCAATTTCCATTCATTGGGTTAAACTTATACATCACTAATTATATCATTCTAATATTACATGAGTAAAAGCTTTTGCATAATTTATATTTTATTCAAAATTATTTTATCTGGATTTACATTTGATACACACAATAAATTTATTAATTAATCCCCACATTAATGATATGATCATTGTAATGGACTTCATCTTAATTTCATTTTATTGAGGAATATTGTGATATTATGCACCAATATTATTTTATGAGTTCTATAAATAGCCCCTTGTATATTTTATATCATGAATTTATATTTTTTCATGTGATTTAATGTTTCATTTAATGTTATCATTTCATAGGTCTTATGATTAAAATATTTTGATGGTGATAAGGAATTTTTCATAAAAAAATCATTTAATGTTTTACTTAATACTCTTCTTGTTCCATTTCCATTATTTTAAAATTATTTTTTCAAATTTCTTATATGGACATAAAATATTTTATAGTTGACATTTTATTTCTCTTTTATATAATTTCAATGGTTTTGAAAATCTAGTCTTTCTAAATTTCTATACAGAATATTTTGAAAAATTGAAAAATAAATGCTTTATACCGTGACAATGAATATTTATCCACTATGAAAATTATTTTATTACTATATTCTTTTTAAATATTTCATTTTTTCTTTAAAAAACCATCTTCTAATTTTTTGTGTATTTTGGCACTGAAAATAGAATTTCAAACAAGAGGGTATTTTGGTATTGAAAATGGGGTTTTAAAAGAAAAATGTGTTTTTATATCCAAAAGTGATTTGATTATGAGTTTAAAAGAATTTTTTTCATGTGTTTTGTAATGAAAAATTGAAATAATAACCTTTTTTATTCATGATATCATACTTGAGATTTTTACATGAGAAATGGGTATAACTAGATAACATTTGGTCAGATCATTATAAATTATATGATATGGTGATCTAGATAGTGCTTCATGATCATGTTATAGCTTATTTGATTGGTTGATCCAGATAACATCAGATGAGCCTGTTACATATTATATAACGAGGCATCCCAGATAGCATCAATTGATCCCATTAATAACATGTTGTTGAATAATTATACCATATATAATAGTTTAAATTATATATCATTTTATGATTACCATGTCGATTTGTCAAAAATATGTTTGCTCGGAATGGGTTTTCATAGAGGAAACAAGGAAAATGTATTAAAAATACACTAATTGGAAAATATAATTCTAAATCTATATCCCAAGATGGTTGGAATTGAAACAAAATAGCTTGTTTCAATGATGGAGAAATTGACACAAGCTATTAATTTTGGTCATATGCATGTGAGGGGGGAACATGATCTACCATTAAGGAACATGTCTATATTAGATCATTTCATGAGGCAACGTTCCCCATCATTCAGTAGACCATCTAACCCAGTGGTAGCTAAAAGATGGATCAATGAACTCTATAAGATATTTGAGGTCATGGGATGCTTGGAATGTCAAATGGTAACCCTATCATATTATCATTTTAAAAGATAAAATGTTCTATGATGGTATTTTTTTAAGAATACTAGAGATAAATATGATATTGATTCAATGGAATTGAAAAACATTTAATAATCTATTCCTAGAGAAATATATCCCTTTGGTTGTCTGGATTTAGATAAAAAATATATTCTTATAATTGAAAGAATGTATTAAAATACTGGCTAGGTAAGTTATGTATTTTATTCATGATACTGATAGTAAAATTAATTAGTTTTACTCAATATTGGAAGTATTTATAAAAAGTGATTTTTCTTCACAAGAATTAAAAAGTTATGATAATATGGGATTTTATGCTGAAAAGTTAAGATAGAATTTTCTAATAGTTATGTTCCATGAGGTGAAAATAGAGAGAAACAATCAACGTTTAAGGTAATGGATAAGTAAAAAATTAATAATTTATAAGTTAATCCCAAAACTTGTTTGATGTATGGTAAAATACATTTTGGTGGAAGTTTGTTATAGTTAGGAAAGTGTTATTGTCACAGTGAGTTAGGTCACAATGTTCTTGATTATAAAGAAATGAGTTGTGAATGATCAAATAACGAGATAACATATATCTAGTCAATGGTGAGATGTTTTAGTTGGAATGAAATGGGTTATTATTCTAGAGTGTGTCTGAAGTTAGTTCTACAAGATGGAAATCATCATGATTAAAAAGAGAGAGATGCAGAAAATTCATTTTATACAAAATAGTTAATATTGGGATATCAAATTAGGTATTGATAACTCCTGGGAGCTCAATATTTTTTGAATGATAGTTATATATTCAATATTTTAGAGGCACCTTTTATTGTTTTACATGATGAGATATTAATATTATTAATTGTATTTTGGGAGATTATACTTGGCCTTATGTTCATGTAAGGCATTAGTTAAATGTGAAGTATCCCTTTACATTATTGGGTAAGAGTTTTAAGGTATTGATAACCTTTAAATTTTACATGATATTTGATGATTTTAGTTAGTATTTAGGATATTAATCACATTTATGGGATAATTATAAGGATAAAATTTAATGAAAAGGGGCATCTCAAATGATAGAAGACATCCCATCATAGATGGTAAGGCAGAAAGGCTTGACCCCAAAATTGTTGGTTGACAATATTCCAATTCCTTTCAATAGCCTATTTGATGTCCTGGTTATTATGAAATCATTTTTTTTTAATAAACAATATGAAATATAAAGATAAATTTTATTTTTAGAGAATTTGTATTATCACATAGAAAACCATGGGATTAAAATGTGATTTTTTCATTAAGTGATTAATTTTGTTTTAGAATATGATCACTATACATTTTTTTGAAAAATCTTACCTTATGATAACCATTTTCGTTATATTAAATGTATAATACTATGAGGAAAATATGTGTATCCTTTTGGGTATTGAAAGATATTTTATGCATTTATTTTATTAATTTTGGCATTAAAAACTCATCTTGGATACTCATCATTGGAAAACATATTAGAGTGGGGTAAAAATTGATTAATTGGGGAAATTATTCCATAGAATTAAGTATATTTCATTATTATTTTATTTAATATGGTAAAATAATTACTAAACATTAATAAAAATATATTTTAAATGAAAATTTTATCATATTTTATTTATTTATGTTGAATAAAATAGTCTTTTGACTCATCATAGATTCATTGTTTTTAGGTCTTTATGTTTTTATTATTATTAACTTTATTGTGATTGATGATCTCTAATACTCTCCATTAATTTTTGGGCATTAAAATATTCTTTTGTTTCTAAATCTTCACTTCCCACCTATGTTTTATTAAATGGAAATATATTCATGTGGTATTCTAAATGACCTCGTTCTTCCCTTTAATGGTTGGGGGGGTGAGGGAGAATGTAATGACTAAAGATTTTGAAGGAAATAATTATGTTCGATTTCATAAATGACACACAAAACTAATCATAGATGATAATTTATCACTTTAAACTTTACAATATATATCTTTTTACATAAATTAAATCTCTTTGATAGCTTATGGAATACAAAACCCTGTATTGATATGAACCATAATAGAGTATAAAATTAAATTGGTCAGTATGAATAGAACTAACTAAATTATTATAAATATGGTTATTTATTTGTTTAAAATTAAATTAGAATCAATTAAAAGAAGAAGAAATGGTTTAGGACTGAAAATTTCATTTTTATTTTCAAAATTAATATTGAGGAAAAAGTGGGAAACCCAAAAAATCCTACAAGAAGAAACCCTAATCAAGACTATAAGAAATTCCCGCACCATAGAGAGTACATCGTTATGTCAAGACTCTACTTTCACATGAATACTTGGCAAGATTTCTTACACTAGGTTGCATGAGCCTAGTACCGATGGAAAATTCATACCATCTCATTCATCCAAATCTGAAAGGTAATGCTCTAAAGAGAGATTCCGGATCTAAATCCTTATTTGGAGGTGATCTTTCTAGTGTGATGGTTTCTTTCACCATAAAAATTTAAAATAAAACCAAATACCAAATACTACTTCATATCTAACCCATTTCAGATTTCAAAAAAAATCCAATTTGAATTTTCCTAAATTCAAATCCACAAAGTTACCAAAAGTCATTAAACTTATAATCACCAACCATCTCCCTGAACTATCTAGTCAAACTCACATCCTAAAGGACTAAGAAGACCACCTCAATGGTCCGCCTCAGAGAGAATGGAAAAATCGTAGAATAATAGAAGAGAACTAAGTAAACAAAAGAATGAAAACTCATCGATGATTCCACGTCTTGGCCCATTGTTATGATAAGAAGGTCACCAAAACCTTATACCACCACAACCATAGTAAATCCTTCTCTACACAAGCAACAGGGTGAAAAAACAAACCCTAAACCATTAGAACCTTCACATCAAATGTGAAGCCAACAACAACTGCCCCACCAACTCCTAAAAAATTCAAGCCACAAAGAAAGAAGAACACGCCACATGATGTTGAAAACAACAATAAACAACCTCAAACCCCTATAAGAGTGGATAAAATCTATAACACCCCAAAACACATGTCTCAAGTAATGATAATTTTATGATTTCATTTTTTTTGAATTTCATATTAACTGAACAAAATTTATTTCACATCTAAAAGTAATAATATGGTTTTAATTTATTTTATTATGAAAACTAAATAAAACATAAAAATGGATACAAGGATTTTTATTCAAATAAGAACACTATAGTGTTTACATTACAAACAAGATCAAAATGAAATTATACTAACCAAAAATACCTATTAAAAACCATTTCAGAATTACAGTGAGACCACTCAAAACAACAAGAACCCCAAGAAGATAATATGGGTCCTTAGAATCCATAATAATGAACATAAGAAAGGCCAAAGCCACTACATCCTCTCTAAGAACCAATGGTATGATGTGAACCATCCTCTTCCTTTTGAGTTTTTGGACACCCTAAGGCTTGGTTTTATAATACACTAATTTGACCATGGCCTTGGGTGACCGTGTGACTCTAACAGCTACAAATATAGCTGTTGGCCTTATTTGAAGAATTAATTGAAAAAATTTGAGTATTTTTTAGTTCTCCAAACAATTAAGTTATTGAAAAATTATAAAACCACCCCTAATCATGAACATAAAAAAATACAAGGAGAAAAGGTTTGAATCACACTTAAGTGATTTGGAAATTTAATAAGAAATTCAAAACACTTTGTCAATATATCAATTATATTGTAAAGATTTTCATTTCTGAAATAGTGTTTTAAACTATGTTTAATTTCTTATAATTAAATTTTGTTTTTAAATAAACTATGTTATGACTTCTATAATACTTGTATAAGAATTATCATTCAATTTATAAATTTGTGGGTTAAATGTTTAGTGTTTGTAAATAGTTTGAGCTAAGAAAAACTATAATTTGTGTTCCTTATCCATCTAATGATTAAAAAAAATCCAAGTTTAAAAGAATAATTTTTATATAGTTATAATAAATGTATTATTTTTAAGACTTTATAATTTTGAAATTTAGTTTTATAAAAAAATTCGGCCCGATAGGGCCAGCCCTTTATAGCTGGGCCAAGGGAGGCAACTCATCCTAGGTGGCTTAGCCTAGCCCTCATCCCAAGACAGCCCTTATAAAGGGACACATTGTTTCCCACTTTTTTTCATATGGGATATGCTTTTTAGGAGAAATGGGATCTGGGCCGTCGGATTTTGTCGCGCGCGATCTGGGCCATTGTTCCCAATCTTGTGTTCGACCCCCAACAATTGCGGAACACCATCACATTTTTGATGACCGTTTGATCTAACTTAGATCTAATATCAGTCATCCGAGAGTTTTAAAACATCCACATTGATCTGAGTTACCTAATAAAATCCCAATAAAACCATAATCGTTCATCTATTTTAAATTTTATGGATGCACACCGACCTTTGGATCAAATCCAGATGAAATCTCGACCGTCTGTTAATTTTACGATCTTCCTCTCCCATGCTATCCTTTTCTTCTTCGCCTGTTTTGAACCAATAACCCTAAACCCTAGATTGCACCATTTTCCTTCTCCCATGACAACCACTGGACCCCCTCCTTTCACACGGTTTTTACAAAGACCCATTTCCAGTATTTTAATATACTATAGTGGCCTTGAATACTATGCAAGTTTCCTTATATTATTTTGTAAAAAATCTATAGTAATATAGAATAAAAGTATCCCGGTTGCACCCCCAAGAACCCCTCGGATTCCTCTTCTACCTCCAACACTGTCTCCAAGAACCTATGAACTTCTCCCAACCATTTCTTTTCTCTACGAATTAAGGTAATGGGCCTTTTTAGATTGTTTTTATTATAAAAAATTGATCAAAAGTTTTTGTATATAATTGGATGTATACATATAAGTATATTTATTTGTATCTAAGCTAGATCATGTTTTCAAATGATGGACGTTTGTGTTCAAGATTTCATAGTGTTGTAAGGATTTATTTTCAAGTGATTTTATATCCATAAACCTGATTATACAATTTTTATATAATCATGTATATATATAAACATATTTATGTGATTCAAACCAAAACTATATTATGATTTTTAGAAAATTATTTCCAACCCTTAAATAATGTTTCTGATGTAAATTAAGTTTTGGGTTCAATTAGATCAGTATTTCTTATGAAACCCCCAACATATATATGGGAATATTCAGGTATATACATACATATATACTTGAATTTCAAATCCAAACCTATCTAAACTTTCAAAGGATGGATGTTACGTTTAAATTATGTAAGGGTTCACTATAATTTTCCTTCCTTTGGGAAACTCGAATATATATATATATATACCTTTTATATACTATTATATAAATTATACATACACCCATATAATTTTAATCCACCCAGTTTTAATTCTATCAAGTGTTGATTTGTAATAATGTTTTTAAAATGTAAGGGAAATTCATTTATTACTTTATACAATTTCTATTTTCTGAATCTTTTAAGCAAGTTAAATTGCTTAAAATGTGAATTAATTTTATGATGTTAAGGGTTTTTTATTATTAAACAAATTGTATTTCTTATAAGATGTTAATATATATATATATATATATATATGTAATTTTAGTTTTCATAATATATAAAGTAAGAGTGTGACATTTACATATTTTGTGTGTGGATATATACATGGTTATATGTATGCACCTATAAGTTTGAACTATAATCTGAAATAGGCTAGACTAAAACAATTTTTGGTGGTTAAAGTATGTTGTTGATATGATTAATTAAATTCTCATGAATGTATGCATTATATAGAAGAAATTTTGCACTACAAATCAGTTGACCATATATGCCATGTAACCTATGGTATGACCATTTATTAAGACATGACCATTTTTCAGCGCATGCTTGTGTATAAATAACATCTTCTTTAATTTAAAATAATTCGTTTTAAAGTATAAATATTCATTTCCATGAATCCAGGATTTTGAAAATTAAGGAACTATCATTTTATGTGGTAACCCCATTACTTTCATGTTTTAAATTAATATCACCTGCGTAAATAATGTTTACCAGTTCATGCATGTCATTGGGAAGATTATTATCTAAATAATAATTGACATATTATGATTTAGTCCAATGTCATTTCCATTTATCAATGCATGATTTGAGCATGAATAATACATATCCAAAGTTATAAACATGTAATGTAAAGAATTTAAATTTTATGGAAGATTTGTAAATTTATTAATTTATGTGATAAATCAAACTATTTATTATTCACCACTTATGATAATGAATTAAGAAATTAATTATTTAGAGTGATATGGGACACTCCAAATAAAAGACATGGAATTAGGTATTCAAAGTGGTATGGGAAAATTTGGATACATGTCCTTATTAAACATATAAGTAATGTATTGGACTAGTATGTTCCGGGTTGGGGACTGGTAAACGTAATCCCTCCGGGTTAGAGTCCAGTTAAATATGCTCTCTGAGATGGAGTCCTATTACAGAGGATCTCTGGGTTGGGGTATGGTTATAGTTATCCCCTAGGTCTTGGCACGAGGCATTGACATAGAAATTAAACTATGGCATTATACATTCCATCATTATGTTAATGATAATTAATAAACTAAATAGATATTCAACTAGTATAATATCATTGGTTAAGAGCCAGTACTAATGAGTATCATAAAATAAAAATCTTATGGAATGACATATGTTTAGCACTTAGTGATTTAGTATTTGATGTATGAAATTGAAGTTATTACCTTTGCACGAAACTCTAATTATTCATTACTATTAACGATTTAATTTGTGGTTACATATTCTTATGTCATGTAGGTTTAGAATGTCTTTTATTTTCAACTCCAAATGAGCATGCCTATAATTGAATCACGTATCCGTGTAACTCTGTTACCATGTTTTTAATTGATAAATTTTATGAAATGTTACATGTGTTATAGCTTTTCTTTAAGAGAAATGTTTTATGGAATGTTTTAAATAATTTATTAAAAATTTATATTTGTTTATTTTAAAACCCCTTCAAGGGAATCCATATGCTCACGTTACCTTTTTGAAATAAAATTTTTAGGTATCAGGTTTTAGTTGAAGAATCATTTCGGAAGTAGCTAGTTTCCCATAACCTAAACCAAATTCAATCATCTACATGGGAAATGATGTGTAGTTTATCTATGCCTGTTTTTTGAGAAAATTACACATCATGATTCAAGGCACCAACTTCGGGTATTCTGGGGTCTGGTCCTTACAAAATCTGACCACAATAAAGCATCTACAATGTAGCACGAAGAATATCTAGAACAGACTCCACAATATCATTATTCAAGCCAAGCCGAATGAGATACAGACTTCGAAGAACCCCAGCAGAAGTTGTCACCATCAGCACCACCATGAATTAGCTGAATCCTATCCTAGATCTGAAATGTCGCAATCTCCCAAATTATATTCCTCACCTCTGTATGAAGAAAAGCCACCCGAATCGCTGCTCCAGAGAACCCTATCTGAGTACACCACTTCCCATAGAAGAGAGAGTCGCGCCTTAAGCTTCATAAATTTTCCCAATAATGATGAATTGTTTTATAAAAACTAATTTTTTCTATAAAACATGGTTTAGTCGTATTTCACGAAAATTATTTTAAATTAATTTTTTTTACCAATTTTAGAAAATATAATTGATTAAATAACATTTATTTTTGAAATTATGTTATTAAAACAAATTTAGGGTTCATTTATGGTATTTTTTCGGGAAATGTTTATTTTTTGATGAATAATGAAAAAAATAGAATTTTAATTGGAAAATCCATTTTTATTTAAATTATTCATAAAATTAATTTTTTTTAAAACTAGTTTCAATGTGAAATTAATTAAATTTTATATAAATTAATCCAATTTTGTAATTTGAATCATTTTCATATTAAAAAATGATATACAAACTTTTTAAACATTTGAACACATTCTTTTTGAAAACCCGCTTTATCGTCGCACTTAAAGGTTTAATCATAAAATAATTTTTATAAATTATACGGGATGAATTTGATAAAATATATTAAATATTTGAAATAATAATAATTTACTTTATATAATATGTTTAAATTAATTTTACACGATAATTATTAGTAGAAAAGTTAAAACTAGTTACTACGATTAAGGTTAAAATGAGGTTTTGTGTTTTACATGTGCTTGTGTTAAAAGTAGTTTTCCCAAACACATTTGATTTATATTTAATAAATTGGATTTAATATTTAGAATTAATAGCTATATATTATATAATAAACTAATTTTATTTTTATTTTTAAAGTATTAATTACCCAGGTAATTAAAAAGATACAATTTATCATGGTAAAAACTAAAAAGATAATGTTTAGTAACCATAAAGGCTAAAAGAAAACATGTTTTAAAAATATTTTATTTTTATTTGGTTGAGATTTGTATCAACCATATACTCTCTAAACTACATTATAGATAAATTTTTGAGGCAAATGAGGTAAGAGTGGCCTCTCAATATTGAATAATTTTGGGTATTTTTAAAAATTCAAGTCCTCTTCAATTATAAAATAGAACTCACTCACTTAACTTATTCACAACTACCAAGATGTTTTGGTCAAAAAACCCTGAAAAAATACCTCCCCAAAATAATTAGATAAATTATAGAGGTTATTGTCATACCAAAAGACCAGCTCTAGGCATTTTAAGAGAATATACAAAGGAGGATTCTCATATAGAATATAATTATCTTAACAAAGATGTTTTATTTTATTTGTTTTTTAACTCCAATGATGTATTAATAGTTACAGTATATTAAGAATAATATCTTACATATACTAATATGTTATTAAGTTTATTATATAATATTTTTCCTTATCCACTTCCATCAAACGAGTTACAAAATCATTATTCACGTATACAATGGACTACTGCCTCACGAACTGATGTTATTCTTTTTCCATCATTGCCTCTTATGTATTGTTGTAATGATGGTTTTAAAACTATATATATGGTATTTTTAACATATTTATACCTATAAAGTAATGATATCACATATAACTTTATCACTTTCCATTCCATGTGGGATTGAATAATGGCGCTCATGTGTAAGGTAGACTACCAACTCACGACGTGATGTGATCCATTTTTCTCTAACATTTTACATGAAAGGTAATAAAGATAAATTTAATTAATATATATGATATAAATGATATAATAATGTTATTAATGGTATTTTTATCATTCTAAAATGATAGATTATCATTTTAGTTCTTATTTTTTCTCTCACTGAAAAGGGATAACGTCATTCGGTTATGTGTGAACTACCAGCTTTAGAGAGTGATGTGTCTCTCTTAACATCAAAAAACCAAATAGATGATATATATAAGTATATTTAAATAAATAATATGGTATATATTATATAATTATCATTATTTAGATGTAAAATATTACTTACCTTCTTTCAATAATAATAATTGAAAAAATGGAAACGTTACTCATGCGTACGTACGACCTACCATCTCCATGATCATAATATACTTCATTTACCAATAAAATATTAATTTTTTTGTAATAAAAGTATAATTTATGTAAAAATATGATAAATATTTATTGATTATTTTTCTGGATATGTTTATACAATGACCTCTTTTCATCATACCAAATTCATTTTTGACAGAGAAGCTGAATATAGTTAAAAGATCTGAGATAAACTTAAGTTATTTTTTAATTTTATATAACTTGGAAATAAATGTATGAAAATTAATAATAAAGATGAAAAAGGTTATAATGTATGTTAATAATTAACATAGAAATATTATTCCAGAAGATAACGAAACACGTGACATGTAGGGGTCAATGTAGTGCATTTTATAACTCTATTTCCATTTTTTGGCATTAACTTCTACTTCCCTGATTATGTGAATATAAGATCATGTGTGTAATGAAAATTTATTATTTTATGTTATATTTAAATGTTTTTATATTGATATACATTTGATACAAATAATAAATTAATTAATTATCCATACATCAATGATATGATCTTCGTATGGGACGTTATTTAAATTTACTTTTATAGAGGAATATTTGTATGTTATGCACTTATATTATTTTAAAAGGTGTATATACAACCTATTTTACAATTTATGTCATGATTTTATCTATTCTCATGGTATTTAATGTTTTTTAATTTTATTCTTGGATTCATATTATAATTCATGTACTTCAAAGGTGATAAGGGATTTTTCTTTAAAAACATACCTCATTTAATTTTTTTCCTACAACTCTTAATATTCCATGTCCATGTTTTTAAAATTATTTTATAAATGTTTTTATATTGAAAAAAAATATATTATGTACATATTATTTATATTTTAATTTATCTCAATGGTTTTAAAAAATGAATATTTTTATTTTTTTAATACGAAATATTTTTACAAATGATAAAAGGAATTTTCTATACAGTAATGAAGATATTTCCACCACCGTGATTATTATATGATTTTTAGCTTCCATGGGAATTATTTATGTTTTCCTCAAATACATACCCTCTTACCCTTCAATTGGAATTTTGGTATTGAAAATGAATTTTCAAAGAAAATTGTATTTTGGTATTGAAAATGGGATTTTAAAAGAAAAGGGTATTTTGATATCCAAAAGTTATTTTCTTATGAGTTTAAAGTCTTAGTTGAAAATTTTTTAAAGTGAAAATGTGTGAGAATAAAATTTTTATATTCCTAACATGTTACTTGAAAATTATACATATTAAATGGGTGCACCCAATTATTTTTTGGTAACCTTATTAGATATTATATGATGGGGAGACCCAGATAGCGCAAGGTGATCCCATTATATCTTATACAATAGGGTAACCGAAATAGTGTTAGGTCAGCCTATTATAGCTTATATAATGGTGAGGCCTAGAAAATGTGGGGTTATCCTATAACAAGTTATATTATGAGGAATCCCATATAGAATTTGGTGAGCCAATTTTGGCTTAAATAATGGGTGTTCCCATATAGAACTCTAATGAGTTGGGTAATGTTGTTGCCTAACCATGAAAGAATGAGGGAGTTACTAAAGGGTTTCTCATATCGATTTAACTAGGTTTAAATTAATTAAGATAATTTTATAAAATAGGTTATGAATGTGATAAGATAAGTCATTATTTTTTTAATTTTGTACAATGTTTTTAAAAGGATTCCTTTGAGAAAAAACGTGTGTGTGTTTTTCATGTGAAAGTGTTTTATTTCATACGATCAAATAAAATTGAAGATAAAAGTGAATGTTATATGAGTTTTTATATTTTCAATTTTCTACCAATTTTCTTTCTCTTTATAACACTTACTGAGCCTTTTGTGTCCATACCACATTTTAAAATGTTTTTCAAAATATTTATTGTGTGTAATGGAAAAAAAGAATTCTATTTGAATATTCTGGATATTTTACACGAAAATAAATAATTAATTATTTTAAATGTTTTATATTATAGAAAAATTTATAATAATCAGAAGTATTTACCTTTTATTTTATGTATCTCTTTATATATGAGTTTTGACCTAATTATCTAAAAATAAAAACCTAAAAAGGTCCTCAAATGTAAGAGATTGAATTCTTGTCTTAAAACTCAAGATTATGTAATTTTTAAGGCCTGGTAAATATGATTTATTTTATGGGGATTAAAATTCAAATGTTACAAAAGTTGTGAGGGTTTATTTCTCAATCTCATCATTATTTGAGATTGTTTATAATTATATGTTTTTAGGGGAATTATTTTATATTTCTTTCTAAAAATCAATCTATTTTATTAACCTATAGTTATTAATTTAATTTTTCTAGTAATTATTCCATTTTCCAATATTTAGTACTTAAATTATTAATAAAATGTTTTTAAGAAAATATAACTTTACTTTTCTATTCATTTTAAAATAGTTTCTCATAAAAAATCCATTTTTTCTAAAAACATTTACATAAAAATGATTTTATCTTTTTGAAAAATGATTTATTAAATTATTTTTTATAGATTTAGAATTTCTTACAAATTTTTTGGAAAGTAATATTCATGTAATTTTCAAAACAATAAACACATATCTTTAATAATAAATGTTAATTGAATATTTATTTCGATGCGCATGAAATGAAAATAATTTTCATCCTTCATGACCACTCAATGTTTTACAACATATTTTTTAACCATTTATGTTTATTTTCAAATAGAATTATTTTTAAATTATAATTCAAAAATGTAATGTTTAATATCCTTGGAAACATTTTCAAGGATATATTCTTGGGTTTTCTATTCATCAATGAGATCAAGCCTCTATTTTATTGATTATACATTGAGGATTTGTTTTATTGATACTATCCTTATTATTTATCCATATCATTTATGATCAGTATAATAGAGGATGTATAATGTTTTTACCATTTACTATTTTATTCTAGATGGTTGATGATTACGTTTAATGATTGTGTAAGTATTGACATTTCATATGTTAAATTTTCAATACTAATGGTTATATTGATTATATTTCACCTCTTTTATATGAGGAAGAAATTATAATTTTTAAGTGAAGGGATAGTCCCACTACATCCGCTCAATGCATTAGTATGTTTCCTTAGAGGAACTAGATATAGTTTTGGTCATGGCCTTACACATATATATTTTTCTTAGAACAAGCCTCGAAGGTATGATATGTCTTGGAATAAGCCACTAAAATATGTTTTAGATGGAGATAATTATGAATTACATTATTATAAATTTAGTTATTAATATTCCCAGCCATTATTCGATTAATAATGGTATCCATGGTCACATTTTATGCTCATGTGATTATTTATTATTAATTATTTGATCATCTTTTAACCCTGACATATTCATCATAATTTATTTATTTAATAACATGACTTTCATTTAATTACATTTCTATATTGATTATGTCTTATTTATTAATTTATTACACTATATGATTACCCTTACTGAGCTTCTAGGATCACCCCTTTATTATGATATATTATCTCCATGATACTAGGAAGTATTTTATGTTTTATATGTAGGGATACAATAAAGGGAATAATGGAATTAAATAGAAAAGTCAATATGAATTTTATGTTTTAGAATATAAATTAAATTTCAGGCTTGTATATAGTTTACAAATACTAATAAACTATTTTGTATTTTGGGATTTGATTACATGTATCTTATAATAATGTTATTAATTGGACATTGGCTCCAGGATAATTAGGTCACAGGTGCTACATCATTCAGAACTAATGGATATTTTTCTCTATATAACAAAAAAATAATCCCTAAGGATTATTCAACTTTCCCCAATTTTTTTTACACAATATATCATGTTATACATATCATTTTTATTTATTTTCATCATTTCATTGGAAAATGGAAACATTAAAATGGGTGATATCAAACACTTTGTAATGGATCCATGTAACTGAAGTTGTATAAAACATTAACATGATGTACATAATATAGACTGATTAAAATATCAAAACAATTACACAATCAATTCATATTGGGAGTAAGTTATATAAATGAAACGAAACTAAAACATGGATATTGATAATTCTAATCACATATTGATTAAATTTGTAATACCAGGAATGAAAAACATGTTGTCAGGGAATTATTCGGATACATTATCTTGTTATGTAAAGAGGTATACACTAAAACCCAATATTTATTTTCTTATGAATCCTATCGATATCTTAAGGGGATATATGATTTTGGGTCCCCCTATTTACTTATTTAAGTATAATTCCTTAACTATAAGAGATAACAACAAACATCTTAACATTCCTTAAATAACCTCCTATAGAATAAAAACATGGATATCCATATAATGAATACATAATTTCAATACATTACAAACCTACATTAGTAGTAAATAAACATCAAGAATTTATATAATTTACCTCATGTCAACAAAATTGATAACATAATCACAGCCAATCCATATGTATAATTTATATGGTTACTAAATTCATAATCAACTTATTCATAATCATACATATCAGAATAAAATCATGTTGAATGAAAATAATTTCCCTTGTATTAACAAAATAGACGACTTGATCATAAACCATCCATAGAATAAAGGAGGATCATTTTAAAATAATATATCACTAGTGAATCAAATGAAACACAATTGGTTGATGATATAAATGAAAAAAACATCTGTAAATAGAAATGATTGATTGATATCAAAAAAGAAAGTGTCACAAATCAAATTATTTAATACCATGACTTCAATCACTCAAATGATAAATATATATATTAGAGGATAAATACTGAAACATAAACCCTATTTAGATAAATCCATTTTAATATAAAATGGGATTTGGAAATTAAAACTTAAAGTAGACCTTAGAAAACTTCCTTAGCTTTAATGAAAAACTAAAATTCATATATCCCTTTCAAAGAAAAATTTGAAAAGAGTGATGTGAAAGACATTCAAAGCCCTTTATTTTAAAAATTATATACTATAATTAAACCCTGAAAATACATAATGTTTAAGTTAGATATATTATATAAGGATGAAAAACTATATAAAGGTGAATGGAAAATACTTTTTATTATTTTTGAAATACAATCATTCAAATATCACACTGTAAATAGGGTAAAAACATCCATTTGTATTGAAATTAATTTCCCAAAAGAGGATAGAAAACACCATATACGAATTTATTTCGATGGGAGAACAAAATAGTAGAAGAAATAAATTCATGATGAACCAATATAACTCATGGAATAGAGACATTAGTTATAAAAATTAGTTTCAAGGAGCATACTCCTTGAAGTAATAAATATTTAAAGAAGGTTAATTAAATTTTATAAATGAACATTAGTAGAATGAAAATATAATTCCACGTAATAAAATAAATTGGTATGAAGTACCTCAATTTTGTGTCCCAGAGGATGATTATAAATCAATGAATAAAAATTTAGTTACCAAAATGTTTTACAATGTGGGTAAAAATTGAGTTTAAGAAATTTAATCAAAATGAAATGATTCAGATTATTATTTACAATTAATAAAAAGTATTTAATAATGATTCATCTATTAGAAATTAATACACTATTCAAATGAAAACATGGTGCATAACATAAAATTCTCTCAAAGAATTAGATTTTCAGATAAATAGCCATTAGAGGCGTTGAATATATTAATCAAAACCCCCTTAAAGAGTGTGTTTGTAATTGAATAGTTAACACTAAGATTAAAATATAATTCCTGATATTATATCTCATATATTTATTACATAAATACCAGAAATGATTTTAGGTTCATAATACATAAACATATCTCAAATGTTGAAATTTGAGACGAAATCCCTTTCCTTGATCCTGATTCACTCTACACTTTCTCCACATTTTCTAACAATTAAATTAAGTTCACTAAATACACACACATTAATTTTATTCATAACATTAAATATTTATAATATTAATTTACATTAATTCTACTCAAATAAATATAAGTTAGTTTTTACCTATTTTGAACACTGGGAGAAAGTAATATTCGTTTCTTTGAATGAGTTTCATAAAAGAGGTATTGGTAAATATTATTTTCCTAAAGTACTTATCTACTATATAATATAAGGTTCTATAATATTTTTTCCAAGATATGTTTTGAATATATATTCTAATTTCATTATAGTTTTGGTTATGATCAATTAGGCTAAAATTGACAATGATCATGATTCAGTTCTTCTTAATAAACAAAAGATGATTTCCTAATTAATGAGTTATATATTCATATAACATTTCTCAAAAGAAAATATTTACCAATTTATATAATAATATACAATTAAATAATTTCTAATAGTCATCCATGATATAAATTCATTGTATTGTTTAGGTAGATGGCTAAACCAACACAAACATGAACCTACCTTTATTAATGGGTTATTATAAGGTGTTTTAATTTTTATATATTTATAACGGACGGATAATGATTTTATTAATTATTACTAGTGTGATATTTATAAATTTTAATGATATATAGAGATAATATAATTTATATAAAGACAACACTAGGAAAGAAGAAACCATTTCCCTCTTAGTTCATTCATTTTAAATGATAGAATTAATGATAATCATTTTAAATGATAGAATTGATGATAATCATTTTTTAATCATATCATTTATATATTGTACAATTTATCATTAGAAAAACTTAATGATTTCATAAACATCATATTTATTCTTTAGTCCTATACTCATAACCAGCTATGTACTGACTCAAGATTTTGGATCCTTTAAAATACATAAAATGTTCTATAACTTATGTCACGTGCTTCACCCAATATAAACAAACCACACCATATTAAAAATATATTTTTAAAAAATCTAATATAAAAATAAATATGGTAAAAAAATTATAGTGTTTAACTTTATATGGAAAATAATTAATATGAGTTAATATGGAAAATTTTATTTTTAAAGAAATCCTTTTTCATTATATGATATATTTTCTTTTAAAAAGAAAAGTTCAAAAAAATCATTTAAATTTGAAAAATTAAAATTTAGTTTGGAATTCCTCACCACAAAATTATCATAGGATTTATTTTTGATACTTTTCAAAAATAATCAAATTTTGGTGAATAATGAAAACAAATTTTTTTTTCCAAAACAATGCCTTTTATCATAGTATTAGTATATGTGTAAGACCTAAAATTTTGTAAAATATTTTAATGAATAAAATATATATTTTATGTGTATAGCTATGAAATTTGATGTTTTATTTGGTATTTATAAATATCATTTCTATTATTTTAGGACTTAAGAAACATTTTATTAAAATTTAAAACATTGTTAATTTATTTCATTAATTAACCTTTTTAAAGGTAAATTTTGGTTTTGGATAGATTTTAAATCCAAATAAAATATATTTTTTTATAATAAAACAATTAATGTCAGGAAAGTAAGTATCCATAAAAAAATTATCTTGTACATAATTTAAAAATTGTAAAACACTATTTTATTTTTGATTTTTTATTTGTTACGTGTGTTCAATTTAAAACAATATTTTATAATATCTTTGAAATTAAGTAGGTTAAATGAATCCCTAATTCAGAATCATCATGTTGAAATTTGAAATAAGGGTCTACTTATATTTTTAGTAACTATATAATTAACATGATAAATATTTAGTTAAAAGTAATAAGTGTTTTAATGATTAATATATGTTGGATTGAATTTTCATAAATTAAATTTTCCTTTAGATCTTTTAGAAATAATTTGTTATATTTTAATGTTTTGCCTATATATATTTCTATATTTACTTCACCCAAATCACCTAACTTTTCATTCATTCCATTCTTACCCCGTATAATTAACACTATTTTCCATGGAAATGTACATTCAATTCATTTATAAAAGGGACCACTTATATCACTTATTTATACATACATACATTCAAATTAGATGTAGAAACTTTAACCTTTTTTTAATCGTTGAACCTTATCACAAAAAAGTGTTTCCATTTCCTATAATTAATTATTCCAATCAATTCATTTCTTAAGATAATTTCATGGAAAATCAATGTTTTGTATATGATTATAACTATCATATCAGTCTTCCTTTTTAAATTTTCTATTACTAATATTATATAACATTTAATAAAAATTAATTATGTATCATATATATACTTAAAAGTTATTATATTAATGTAATGTGTATTGTTCCTTCATTTCGTAGAATCAACTAAGATAAAAAATGCATTAATCATGCGTACGTGAGGAATACCACCTCCAGGAAAAGATGTGGCCCGTTTTTATCACTGTATCTTAGAGTTACTATAAAGTATGAGATTTATGAACAATTATATTTTTTATTTCACATATAAAATAATGAAGTGATCTCATTTTAAATTTACCATAACTTCATCCATTCATTTAATAATGAGATCGTCAAGAATCCATATGTGCAGACTAACGCCTCCATGAATAAGAAGTATTGATAATATTAACCACATAAAAATGATATAAATAATAGTTTAATTATTTAAAAAATTTATCTATATAAAATTATTATAATTATAAAATGCCAAATTTTTATATACCATTATCACATCCATCTGTTGGGAAACATGTTCGTCAATCATGAGTACATGTAAACTAAAGCCGTCATGAATAATATATTTAATTTTCCATCAAAAAAATCATTATTGGTTATAATAATTGATTTTATAGAGATATATGATATATATTACAATTATATTATTT
Organism: Viscum album; assembly: GCA_963277665.1. Classification (NCBI taxonomy): domain Eukaryota; kingdom Viridiplantae; phylum Streptophyta; class Magnoliopsida; order Santalales; family Viscaceae; genus Viscum; species Viscum album. Next base: position 824,061,996 of record OY728165.1, read on the forward strand.
TGGAAATGTTATATTAACACTTTAAAATAACACTTTCTTACCCATTTGATCATTAGAGAACACTTTTATTTTGGTAGATTTATCACCTTTCTAAGAGATATCATAATATATAAATAGTTAATGATTAAATAATTTTATATAATATTAATGAAATGTAATATTAATTTGTAAAATATTTGTTAAATATTATGGAATTATAATATTGATAACAAAATATGTTAATCATATATCATCTTTATTCATGAAAAACTACAAAAATAATTTTGCTTCAAACATCTTATTCAAGATAAGTTATTAAAAATATCATGGAATAAATGTGGAACATTATAAATAATCATTATATATATATTATAGAACCATAGGTAATCTTGTAATTTTTAACATTTTGTCAAATATCAATGATAATAATTCACATTACAAATCACATTCACGTAAATTTAAAGCATGAACACCCAATGTTAAAAATAAGTAATAATGAACCACCATATTCATAGTAAGCAGATATAAATGAAGGTTATTTTATAGTATGTTTGTGTCTGTTCAACTAAGAGGGAAAATATGGTAAGATATTTTTTTCTCAAACTCACTTTTCTGAGACACACTTTACTTTATGCACCAATTTAATTTTATATTGTATATACTCTACCAAATTGATATGTTATAATTAAATATATTTTATTCATGATATTTGAGGTTCATTTTTAAGATATTTAACCTTCAAGGGTTTTGATTAAAATGTTACCCAAGTTATAACTTTATTTTCGATTCAAATTATTTTTCTTGAAAGTCGTAGAATCTATTCGCGATTTTGATCATCCAAGTCACTTTTACAACCATAATCTATTCAAAGGGAATATTTCAATTTATTACTAGGAATAATAATTATCTTCAATAATATCATCCCCTTAAGTGAAAGTTTTCCTTAAATATAATAATGTTGTTGAGAAAAACTTTTATACTTTCCAATGTATTTTTTCTTCCATATCCTTAGTTTACATATAAAATGTATTTTTGATAATATTAAAACGTGATATTCATACTTATCTTCACATATTGTTAATTAATTTTTTTATAATCATTTCTAGGCTGTTTCTTTCACTAAAAAATTTATGAACATTATACATTTTCCTTATAATTTTTTAAAAAATATTATCTGTTAATGTTATGTTTTCAAAATTTACAAAATGGATTCATTCCAAACAGTTTTTAAAAGATATTTTTTTCTAAAATTAATTTGTTGTATTTTTGAAATGGAAGTATTTTAAAATTTTCTATATGGTTCATTTTTAACAAAATGAATTTTTTAGAACATTTATGTGTGAATGTTTCTTTCCAATAAATTTTTTGTTTTCAAAGACACTTCCTCTATATGCTTTTAAGATTCTAAAAATGATATTATTATTCTCATTGTTTAGTAAAATAATGTTTTTTAAATATTTAAAAATTTAAAAGGAAATTGATATTTTCAAATAATTTTTTCTAATTCATCTAAGAGACACTAGTACAAAAACTATTTTCAACGTCGCCTTTTTTTACGTCTGTTTTCTGACCTAAAAATCTCTGAAAATTGAATTTTCGCATCGGTTATAATATAACCCATGTGAAAATCTATTTTTTCTGATTTTTCATGCTGGTTATATAATAAAAGGCCTGAAAAATATATTTTCCATTCTTTTTCAAGTCGGTTCAAAATAATCGACGTGAAAAATCAATTTTCATGACTTGTCTACGTTAGTTAATTAATAACTGATGTTAAAAGATATTTTCACATAGTTTATTTAATCACTATTGTGAAAAATGTATAAAAAAATGTATTTAGTTTCCCAATAATCGATTTGACAGGCCACAGAGCTCAAACGAAGTTACAGATCAAGATTTATGGGCATCAGAAGTTGATCATCACAAAAAAAATCTTAGGGAAGGCCAATTTCCGAAGGCCATAAATTTTAATACGTCACACCATTTGAGCTCTGTGACCTATAAAATCAAAGCTTGAGAAACTAAATATATTTTTATAAGAATTTTTCACATTGGTTATTAAATAACTGATATAAAAATACCTTTTAACATAGGTTATTAAATAACAGATGTGAAAAAGTAAAAAAAAGTATTTTTCACGTCCGTTATCTAATAACAATGTGAAAAAGTGATGAAAATTGATATGTCACATCAGTTATATAATAAACTATGTGAAAAATACGTGAAAATTTTAATATCTTTTCATGGCGGTCATCATAAAACTGAAGTGAAAGATAATTTTAAAATCCCACTGAAGCGAAATTTCAATTTGTTTACATCGTGGCATCAAAATTTCCATTTTTTGCCTAAAATTATTAATACCGAATTTTAATTTATCATATAAATTATATGATTTAATTATAAACATATCCTAATTTAATGATCATTTCATTAGACCATCATCATTCCCCCAACTCGACTCGTTTGATCTTCAGCGTGAATCAATTATTTCTTATTTCCATGATCCCATCAAGGTATTTTTAATTATATATCCATGATTTATGATTTTTATGATTTTTTATTAATTAATATTCCATTTAACAATCATTCCTTTCAACAATCATCGTTCCACTGACTCAACTTGTTTGATATTCCACGTGAATCCACTATTTTATTTTACCATGATATCATTAGGGAATTGGTAATTATTTTTCCATGATTTTTATTTTTATGAGTATTTTTCTTAAATGATATGACATTTAATGATTATTATTTTATTATAAGGATTGATAATTATTTATATACTAGTGAAAATACAAATCATCTTTCATATTTTTAAATTACTTCTAAGACAATGATATAGTTTACTCATTCAATCTTTCCTCAAAGAAATATATCAAACTTTTGATGGTCATAACTTTTGATCCTTAATTATATTTGAGCTCTATGGCCTATCATATTAAATTTCATGAAATTATCTAAAATATAGTAAACATTTTTTATATTGATTATTTAAAACCCAACGTAAAAAATGGATTTTAACAGTATTTCTAGAAGGTCTTTTATGTCGGTTTTATAATAAAGGACATTAAAAACCATAAAAATCCATTATAACGTCATTTATTAAATAACTTACATAACCAATCATATTTTTAACATCTATTTCAATAAGTGCGCCTCAAAACCGATGTTAGAAATCTAAAAACCTGATGTAAAAAATGGTTTTTGTACTAGTGTGTTTTATTCATCTATGTCATATTCATAATTAAGGTTATTCTTCAAATTATATTATCCATTTATTTATAAGGTTGGATTATGTAATTCTATTTTATATCAATGGTATAATTCCTCAATAATTTTTTCTCTACCATATCATCCACTTGTATGGGTATGATTTACTTTAAATGTTATTTCTGCTATCAATTCCCTTCTTCCACTACTTGAAGGGAGACCACCTATTTTCCTAATAAATAGATTGATTGGGGAAATATTTTTCCTAAAAATTATATCTATTTTTTATATGGTATAAATTTAATATGAATAGTCATCATTTTGGAGTGGCATTTAACAGTAATTATACTTAAAGTCATTGGATACCAATTTTTTCCATGGGATTATCATGTCATGTTTATTGAGAAAATCATGAATGATTATTTAGGGAACCACTTCAAAAAGATGTAAAACCAATTTCATTTCCTTAGGTTTTGGCAATATGCCTATTGAAACCACGAAACACATATATGTATTATTTTCATTCAATAAATGGTGGGCCTGAAATTTATTTCCTTCAAATTCATTGGGTAACATATTCTTCTCATGAGATATCATGGTGTGTGGGTAGTGAGCCTAGAAAACCCAGGCAGTGGGTTGATAGCATAACCAACTTTTTTATGTTAAAAAGGTAGGGAGCCTTGAATTATGATTATGAAATAATATATATGTTCTTCCCATATTCATATGATTCTATTGTCTTATATTATGATCATGTTTATTTTATGATATTATTTTATCATTTTACATGTCTTGATTATATGGTATTTATGATATCATTTTATACATCACTTCTCTCCTGTAATAATTTATTATTTTTTTACATTTACAGAGTTTTTGAGATCACCCTTTATTATAATTCCCTTTCCCAGAGTTATGAAAAAAATTATTTTGTATTCTAAGCTTAGAAGTGTATATTTTGATGATAATTTATGGGAAATGTGGATGAATAAATATTGATTTATTGTCTTCTAATATAATATAAAAAATGTTCATTTTTTAGTGGAGTTGAGATTTTGTAAACTATTATCTATCTTGACATATTAAAAATACAAACATAAAGATAATTGGATTTTATGTGTTGGAAATATATTTTAATCGTATATTTGTATCAAATATAGTATTGTTTGATTGTTCATTTTTCATTAGATCTTAGAGCACTGGTCTGGGGTCATAAGGTCATTATTAGAGGAGTGGTTATTCGGATTTAATGGTTAGGATTATTTTCGTTGAGCATGATCTTATATTTTGGAATGAAATTAAAGGTTGATGAGTTAATTATGATCTTAGTTTTCGTGGCCTGGATAAACCTTTAGGTTGGAAGTGTGGAATATTTTATGTTTTTTGATGTTTTGGATAAGATAATGTTATTGGAATCCCAAAGTATATGTCTAATTATAGGAGAACCTCCAATATTTTTATAGTAGAGATTGTATGGGTTTTCTTTTAATTTCATCACAAACTATATAATTCCTAGTGGATATAGTTTTGGAATAGATTCATCTAGGGGTAAAAATCCGTAAATAAGTTAGCTCGTTATATCACATTCATCATTATGGTTCATGGTGAATGGACCCTACCTACACAACTATCTAGAAACTATTGGAGGATATTCATGCGATAAATCACATTCCCCTTATAATCCATTAAGATGGATTTGAACATATTATTTTATGAAAGTTAGTTGAATAAGTTATCTTAATAGTTAAATGACCAAGGATGGCCTAGAAATTAGCTAAATACTCATAAGTTATAATATGCACACAATTGATGAATTATTTCTTCTACGATAATATTTATCTCTTTCTAGATTTACAAATTTATCTATTTTTATATGTAAACATTATTTTAATGTCATTTTTCGTGTTAGAAGGAACCCTAATAGTAATGTATGCAATAGAAAATATTGTGAGTGTCCTACCCTTCAATCAATGGGGAAATGAAATGTGGTTTTAAATAATTAAATTATGTTAAATCAACAATCCATAAATATTATTAACTATGTAAACATACTTGATGTCTCAAATACACAAAGGAATAGAATAATATAGTCATGTAAAAATTAAGGTGATAATAATATTAAAGGAAAAAATATATAATTTTCTTTACATAAAAATGTGTGTATAAACACACTTGGTAATGTCTCAAAGGAAATATAAATTTTTTTATATGTAGAAAAGGGTGACACAAATCATTAAGATTCCAAGTTAAAATGAATAATTCAGTCAACTCAATAGATGAAGAATATTTTCCCGCCAATTATACTTGTGATATTAATGAATAATTTTTATTTTAAATTTCATCATCAGTCATGTGTAACTTTTTTAATCTATAATTAATGTATTTGTAAAAAATTGTGAGTATTTAACTTATTTAATTGGGGTAGAATGTGACAACCTGATATTTTAGATCTATTAAAATACATGATATGTTCTATAACTTGTGTCACATGCTACAATGAACATAAAATAACAAAAAAATATTATTTAGAAATTAATAATAAATCTATAATAAAAAATAATAACATAAAAAATTAATAGTTGTTACCTTTTAAAGGTAAATAATTAATATGAGTTAATATAGAAAAGTTTATATTCAATAAAATCACTTTCTTTATTTTATATATCTTATTTAACAAAATATTTAAAAGTTTAGAATTTAAATTTCAAAAATTAAAATTCCTTTTCTAATTCCCCATAAAATATACTAGGTTTTATATTATATATTTTTATAAAATAATCGATATTTTGGTAAATAGTGAAAATACCCTTTTTGTGATAATGGTGGATTTTATAACATTATTAGTATATTTACAAGAACAAAATTTTTATAAAATATATTAATTGATAAAATATATATTTTAAAGGTTTAATTATGAGATCTAATATATTATTTTCAACTTATAAGTTTTATTTTATATATTTTAGGACTTAATTAACATTTTATTAGAATTCAAAAACTACTTTCATCTCTAACATTTTTCCTATTACTTGTCATTTTTTGCTTGATTTTAAAGAAAAATACCTTCTATTTTTTTATAATAAATAAATTAATATCCTAAAAATTTTAAACCTTTTAAAATATATCTTATACATAAGCTTAATTTTTAAAAACAATATTTTATTTGAAAATTATTTATGTGTCATGTGTGTTTAATTTAAAATGTTATTTTCGTAACTTTTTTAAATTAATTGGGTAAAATGGTGTCCAAATTTAGAATCAAAAGGTTTAATTTTTTTAATAAAGGAATACTAATATTTTTATTAATAAAATAATTTAATTAGTGATTAAAAGATTAATATAAGGTGGATTTAATTTTCGAAAATTAACTTTCCATTAAGACTCTATAGAAATCATTTGTTACGTTTTAAAGTCTTACTTACATGTCAAACCAACATTCCAACACCTATTTCACCTTTAATTAATGTTATTCCATTAAAACCTCTTATCATTTATTCCATGTAAATGTTATTCTATTCACATATAAAAGGTGCCACCAATACCCCTTCCTAACACACCCATACAATCAAATTACTTGGTTAAGCTCTACCAATTTGATCATACTGGAACACTCTCCCACTAAAAGTAGTTATTGGACACAATTAATGTAACAAACCAATTATTTTTTAGATAAATATTTTTTATATATTGATACATTATATTTTATAGAGTTATAGTCATTGTAAAAAATATTAGGTGATTTTTCATAAAAAATTAAGACAAGATTTATTTTAAAAAAAAATTCATATTTTCAAAAATTATATGGGGTTAGTGAGAGGTTTTATTTCAAAATTATGAAATTTTAGTTTTTATATATTTAAATTGATAATGTAAAAATTATCTTAGGATAAAAATTTGATAATTTTCTGAACAATTTTATTTTTCATTGAATATTGAAAAATATTTATTTTTATTGGAACTGTATTTTTGTTTCAAAATTTTATAAGGTTAAATTTTATTTTAATATAATTTCAAAGTAAAATTAGTTTTCAATTATTATTATTAAACCAATTATGGTCATTAGAATAAATTTTATGTATGAATATGGGTAACAAACATAATGTTTATGTGTATAATGAATGATCTCCGGATGAAATGATGATTGTTCGTTCTTCTGTTACTGCATATCAAGTTGGGAACTATGATGAAAACTCTATTTAAATATAATATATATTATACATATTATAAATTTAAGATAATTTAAATATTATAAAAAATATTCTTATACCTTCCATTTTGTGTTAATATCATTATTTTTTTTGAGGAAGTGTTGGCTACCGCCCCGCCAAAGCAATGTGATTCTTTCACACACGAAATGGAATGTATTAAGGATAAGTTTAGTAAAATTATAAGATATATATGAGATAATAATTCTAATGGAATAATGATATATACACAAACAAACACACATACCCAAACATATATATAATTATATGTCATTTACTCTCTTTCTTTCAATATGATAATAAAAAAGAAACAATATTCATCCATACGTAAGACCATTGTCTCCATGAATGGGTTATTCCATCTCATACTTCTATATTATATAGATTTTTATAATTCAGATATAATGAATAAACAATATATATATATATATCATGTTTTATATTCTGTAAATCATGATATAAGTATAAGGACCCAATATATATCAAATTAAGACACATGAGAAAAACAAAGTGAATATTACCTAAAGTGAAATATTAACATAGAATTGTTGAAAAGAGGGTAATATAAAGATATAATTAAACCTTATATGGTATTAAATATAAGAACATGGTTCTCTAATAGATTTATGATAAACTGATATTTATTATATAAGAGGATTGAATGATTACTATGAGAGTCAAGATACAAGGTAAGTTAATTTCTAGTCTCACTTTTATTTGTGTGATATTTACACCCTATTCACCAATAATCCTTATTTGTGGTGATTATAATGACCATGAATATAATATATTTTTATCCTTGAGTTTAGGTGTATTTACATACCATATTAGGATCATTATTTCATGGGGTTTATGTTTCTAATGTTACCAAATCGGTAAAGTGATTTTGTCTCAATTTTCATTCTTTTAACCAAATACCATGTTATTCACCTATATTTTTTCATGAGGTGTATATACTAAAATTGACTTGGTATATCATCAATATAATTATTTTCCTAACATTTTGATCTTTATTTAATGTAATTATTTCTATTTTCTTATGACTCAATGTTACTAAACTGGTAACGGTTTATAGATACACTATCACCATTTGTTGAGATTGGTTATGATTTTCTCCAAAAGATGAAATATTATGATACATCTATCGATAACTGTCATGAGTTTTATTAAAATCAATTAATTATTATTATATCCTATTAATGGTATCATTTATTCACTATTTTTCACATTAGATGATCAAGAAAGTGTTTTTATGAAAGTATGATTTACCACTCTTATCGGTCAGAAATCTGTGTTCCTTAAAGCTAATGATTTATAAAAATGAATCTGAAAATATTATAATTTTCTCAAGTGATTGTTAAAATAAATATTTACCCATTTATTACCATTTAAAAAAATTATTTTTAAAAATAAATCTTCTTTTTATTTTCCAATCGAGGCACTTTTCTATACTTTTTACGGTGTAAAAGGAATGTTTGGCATGCACAAATTTATGATCCGTCATGACCGTCCTTCCCTTGATGCTTCCATTATAAGATTAAAAATCAATTTTTTTTAAAAAAGAAAATTTTTTCCTAATTTTTTTGAAATTATGTTTTCTAAAGTACTTTTTGATGAAAATGGTTTTCAAAAATATATTATTATTTTAAATTATTTTCAGAAATTCATTTATATGATTTCAATGTATTTTCAAAGAAATGGTTTTAAATTTTTTTCAAGATTTATTTATAAGTTTTTATGGAAAAAGGTTTTTAAAAATGATTTCAATCAATATTTCTATGTTTTCAAAGTATTTTCAACGAAAATGGTTTTAAATTGGTTTTATCTTTTTAAAAAAACTTTTTCCAAGAAGGAATGAAATTTTTTTAATAAATGTTTTTTTGTGATATCTAAAATATTTTTTCCATCTATGAATAAATCTGCTAGTGTTAGTCAATAATTTTTGGGAAAAGATCCATTGTTTCCATTCATATTCCTTCTTTGAATGGTTTATGTTTTGAAGGCATTGAATTTATGAAAACCCATTTCTCTATCAGGGGTTCTGTGTTTATGAAACTAGTTACTCTTCCATGGGTTATATAATTATAAAATCCATTTCTTCTCAATAGATTATACCCCAATTAATTCTTATGAAACCCTATTCCTTTCATAGGTTATTCTAGGATGAAATTATTATGAAACATATATATTTTACATGGATTATGATATGATTAAATGTTTATAATATCCATTACAAGTGTTATGATAAGATCTCTTTTCATGGGTCATTATGTGACGAGAATTTTAATATATTTTGGGACATGTATATATGAGTTATTATGTTATGGGTGAGACCTATATCTCTCTCCAATAAATTGGGTAATGATGGGTGAATAATAAGTATTAATGTTATTCATGAATCTAATTACATGTCTAAAATATTATTCATTGATCTGGTTGCATGTCCAAAAGTTTGTGTGTAAACCTGATAAAATGTTAAAAATGTTTTGAGTGAAACATATTATGTGGTCATAATGTTATGTGTTAACCTAATTATATGTTCATAATGTTATGCATGGACCTGGTTGCATGTCCATAAGTTTATGCAAGTACTTGATTAGATATTTACAAAGTTATGTGTGAACTTGATTTCATGTTAACAATGTTATGCATGGACCTGGGTGAATGTCTATAATTTCATGAGTAGGACTGATTTCATTTCCTTACCTTAATAAGCTATCCTTTTTATCCTTATACATGTTCACAATGTTACAAGTTTATATGTATTCTACAATTCCATGTCTTAATCATATTTTACGCATTCAAGACTATTTTACAGATTATATTATGATTCATGTCATGTGAAATTCTAATATTAATTCAATTATTCATGTTTATGATCTCTGACATGCGGTTTATTATTTTTTAAGGATACAATCGTGTTATTATACCATTATTTTCATGTTATGCATTCATATTTTCTATATTTACCCTTATTGAGCATTCGAGCTCACCCATTTCTTATGTTTCCTTTCCTCGGGTTATGAAGAAATGTTTTTATATGGAATTACTAGTGGGAATATATTTATGGGACACATTAAAGATTTTTCACGGAGTTATAGGAATTTTTTTTGAATTGTCCTAATGATCTAAACTAATACTGTCTTTCGGTGTCTATTTGTGTAATATATTAATTCTTCCCTAAAAGTGATGTAATGTTAATGTATGTAAAGAATTGGTCAATATAGTTGGTATCAGATCGAAGGTTTAGTCAAAATTTTGAATCTATTATGAGAAAACTTTAGTGAGATCCCAATTTATATTTCTAAGGATATGTATAGGGATGTCTCTAAGAAAAATTATAAGGATAAGTTAACGTTTATGAAAAATGTTTTTGAATTTCGGTAAATGATAGAGTGAGTGGTTTCCTAGAAATAAATCCATGTCTAGATAGTAAAAGTGTATGTGGTTCTAGTATAGATTTACTTAGGAGTAAAAACTTAAATAATGTGTATCAGTCCGGACTCGGCATAACCAGGTACATGATAACGGACCTCACTGCACACCTGGTTTAACACTCTAAGGGGGTATTTTTTTGAAATTCTCATTCAATTTATGAACCGTCATGAATTATTTAAATAAAATTACACTATTAATTATCTATAAAACTTACATTTTTGTTGGTTAAAAAGTAGGTTTCATGATTTAGACATCATATAAGTAATTTTTCATGGTTATGTGGTTTTCTTCTATGAAATGTGTTTCCCACTCTGTGCTTTCTGGTTTTAGTCAATGGAGAAAACTAGAAATAAAAAATCTCACATTGAATTATTCAGATGTGAAATGTAAGTGAATTATAAAAATCTATTTTACAAGTGTAAATCTCATGAATAGAACCAGAATGTGGTTTGAGTATTGGTTTCCTTTTGGAAGATAAAGAGACCAAAAACGACATGTGAAAAAGTATGTGATGTTCTTCTAGTATTGTTTACATTAAACATAATAAGAATGATTAGATTGATATTGAGGAACCTTAATACGTGATTCATATTTCTTATTCTTGGAAAGATGTATTATGGAATAAAGTGATGTATCTTGAGTAATGGTTTAAGAATAAAGTTTGATAATTAAAGTATTTAGGTTTTGGAATTCAAAGATTATGTTATATGAATCATGGAATATATAAGTATTTTCAATAAAAGTTTTCATTAAGTATTGAAAGGGATATTTTTAATGGTGATTAAGACTTAGAAAAGTGATATTTTTATTAAGGGAAGGTAACCCTTAATGTGATCATGATGTTGAGAAAATTTTTCTTAGCTTGGATAAAGAGATAATTGATATAGATAAAGTAAATTGTATTCCACTGATTACTTAGGATCTAATTACTGCTTTTTTTAAAAAGTGGTCTATGTCATCATAAATGGCATTTACAAATTCATGGATTTCATGAATATATCCAGTAAAATTTTGAATAAATAAGCATGAATGTCTTTCAAACGTATTTAACGTAATTCAGGTTATTACGATGTTTCAAGAGTATATATAGTAAGGGTTGTCACATGTTTGGAATAGGTTAACCAAGAGCTACTTTTTAATATATGGGGGGATAAATGTTAACCTTATTTTGTGTCATTAATTCTAATGTTTTGGATTTTCATAATTTAGATAAGATACAATGTAAACCATTTATGGGATGATAAAGTTAAACTTTGGATGAAGTTTTTTAGATTAATTTATTATTTTACAGAATAAAAATTTATGAATATTGGATTACTTACTCCAACAATTTTGTTTTGATGGTATTTGAAGAGATATGGGATGACGTATTATGGATCTCAAGGTTTATTAGTTCTTCTTTAATGAAAAATTAAACTTTTTTTAGAGAAATATGTGAAGTGGAAATTGGTCAAGACATGACCAAAGGGTGATATCTTACTTATGACAGAGAATGAAATCGAGTAAGTATAACTTCTAATGATAATTATTTAACCTTAGGGAAATTATCTTGAAACAGAAAAGGTTATCCTATAAGCTTCTTTTCTAATGAATCAAATGGTTCCTTAGAAAATCACAAATTTAAGGCTATGTGATTATTAACATTCTCCAGACCATGTTCTATATCAGTCTCCTCTAGAACATGATTGGTATATTAATATTCTATGTCTATGTTTTCACTTTACACCAATTTTCACCAATGTGTAAACCCAGATATGTGATACTCTACATAGCCATTATGGTTTTAACTTTTTTTTAAAGGAAGTTTTAGTATCCAATTTAATTATTTTAAATTTTATTAAAGGAACAAAAAACAATTAAAATTTTGATAACTGATATGATTTTAAGGGTGAAATTCATTTTTAGTGGGGTAGAATGTAACACCCTAAGATTTTGTGGAATATTTTTTTTACGAATTAATTTTATCTTTTTGATATTTTTCATTTCAGAATACACTAAAAATAGTTTTTTATATTAAAGAACTATTTTTGGATTACATTATATGAAACACCAAGTTATTGTGAAATACACAAAACATAATGTCTAACATTCTCTATACAGAACACTAAGGTTAGTATATATTAAAAATAATAATGACTTTCCTTGTAGGATTGTGTAATACGTGAGACATAGTGTTGCCAAACTATAATATATTATTAAAAATATTATTATTTAATATAATGTGATATAAACTAGTCATTAGGTTGATAGTTTTGAATATGATTAATTAAATTATGAAAACAAGGGGTTAAATTCATTAGTTACAAATGAATTAGAAATTAATACAAGAAGCAATTGAATTTAAAGAGAATGTTTTTATAGAAAACTATTTATTGGATAAGAAATCTATTTATCTAAAAAAATTAAATTAATTACAATTAGTGAGTGATATTAATGTAATATATATATATATTATCCAATAAAATATTATTTATATTCATCCTATATATTTTATAAACATAACATAGGAACAAACCCAATTTCACACATAAAACAATATTTTTATTAAGGCACTTTTATATAATTTTAATAATGAACATGTTTTAAATCCAAATTTTTCCAATTTTATAATGAATATGTGTCAAAATAAACATAATCTCATAAATAGGAGAAAAAATTAGGTTATGGATAATTTTTGGTATTTTTCTATAATGTTTCATATTTTGTTGAATAGTGAAAAATATTGAATTTTAATTCAAAAACTGCTTTTTCATATAATTTATTTATATGGTTAAATTTTATTTTTTATTGGTTTTAGTTTTTAATGAGATTAAATTTCTACCAATTAAGACAATTTAGGTCATTTGAATAAATTCCACTTTTAAATTAAATATTAAAATATTTTGACCTTTTGAACGTTTTTACATTAAAAAATTATATTATCATCATATCTCTAGGATTAATTTTAATTAATTTCTGATACTTATGTTATTATAATTTGATAAAATGTATTCAATATTTGGAATCATCATAATTTATAATTTATAATATTTTCAACATAGTTTTTTACCAAAAGTATAATTGTATGTAATTAAAATTAATTACAATGATTGTAAACAATTACGCTTAACAAGGGAATAAACCTTAAACATATGGTCCCAAATGACCTATCTACTTGTACAATATTTATTGGATGGAAATTATTCATTCATGAACCTTCTATTGTAGAATTGTTTTGGTTTTATAATTTTTTTTAGAAATAAGTGTGGGTACAGTAGACATGTATTACAAATACCATGTTAGACCTTTCCCTTCCATATAAAAGGCCAAGACCTCTCCAACATTCACACACCACTTAAAACACATAGGTTAGGAAAATATATTCCAAATAAAACTAAAAAAATCACACCCTTAATCCTTGAATCCTAACTTTGGGTAGAAACAAGTCCAAGGAATCCCCTTTGGTGGAAACCAAAAAGAGGTACCCAAAGAAGAGGTAACATCCTTCATTAAACTCATTTAGGTCAGTTTCATTATCCAACCCATTACCAATACTTATTACATAATTATAAAAAATAGGTTTAGTAAATATACAAATGTGTTTTTATTCTACAAATTCAACCTACACTTATACAAACTTTCATCTAATGTGTATTGAACATACTGTTTATCTGTACGGTGAACTACTGCCTCCTGAAAAGATGATTGTTTGTTCCTCCTTTACCATATATCATGGTAGTAATTATGATGGAAAATATATTTATATATAATATATATGATAATTATTATGTATTTAAGAATATTTATTTATTTTCTAACACGTATCTTTATACATTCCATTTTTTTGTAAATATGTCAATTTGTTTGGGGGATGTGTGGACTATAACCCCCTTAAAGTGATGTGATTCGTTCACACAATAAATGTAATGTATTAAATATGGGTTTAGTAAAAATAAATTTTATATATGAGATAATAATTATACTATAATATATATATATATAATTATATTTTATTTACTCTCTTTCTTTCAATACGGCAATAAAACAGAAACATCGTTCATGCATACCAACGACCTACCATCTCGATGAATGGCGTATTAAAATTTATACTTATATATTATATTTTTTATTATAATTAAAATAATATGAATAAAAATTATTTTTATATAATATTTTATTTTCTATAATTATTTTCATAATTATAAGGACCAAAGATATAACAAATTAAGACACATGTAAAAAACAAAGAGAATATTACCTGAAGTGAAACATTAACATATGATTGTTAACAAGTGGGAAATATAAAGTAATAATGAAAACATATATGGTATTATAAATAATAATATGGTTCTATTATAGATTTAAAATAATCTTATATTTATGATAAATGATTTTTGAATGATTGTGATGAAATTCAAGCCACATGGTAAGGGGATATCTAGTATCACATTTACTTCTTTGAGATTTACTCCTTATTCAACACTCATATATTTTGTGTCATGATTATACTGACCATGAATATATTATATTATTATTATAAATGATTTTATGGGTATTTAGATATCTATTTTATTATCTTTCTTCCATGGGGTTTAGGTTTCAAAAGTTACCAAATCAGTAATCTGATTTGGTCTTAATTTTCCTTCTTTGAGTCACATGCCATGTTATGCACCTATATTTTTCTATGATGTGTATATACAATATTAGACATGTTATATCTTGAATATACTTATTTTCATGATATTTAATGCTTCATTTAACATTATTCTTTCAATTTTATTATGATTCAATGTTACCATAATGGTAACGGTTTATAGCTACCATCTCACCATTTATTGAGATCGTTTATGATTATTATTACATTGATGAAATATTATGATACATCTCTATATTACACTAATTATATTTATTAGATTTTATTTATTAAGGTTATATCCATGTAAGGATACATTTTTTCCCACTCTTTAATACATAAGATGATCAAGAATGTGTTTTTAAGAGAGTCTGACTTTACCTCTCTCTTCAGTCATAAATATAGGCTCCTTAAAAACCATGTTTAATGAAAAGAGTTCGAAAAATATTATACTCTTCTCATGTTATATTAAAATAATGCATACCCATGTTTTACATTTTAAAAAATATATTCTTAAAAAGGAATCTTCTTGTGATTTTCTAGTCAAGGGACTTTCTGAAAAAAAATATGATATAAAAGGAATGATAGAAATTTATAGATTACCCTCCATAATAATAATATTTTCCTTGAATATTCATTTAAAATATTACAAAGTTATTACAAAAAATAAAAAATTCCTAATATTCTTGAAATTCTTGAAATTTTTTGTTTTTAATTTCTTTTCAATAAAAAAGTATTCAATAATGATTTATTGTTTTAAATGATTTTTAATATTTTTTTATAAAATTTTAAATTATTTTTAAATAAATGATTTTGAAAATATTTCCATGATTTACTCATTAGTTTTAAAATATTTTTCAAATAAAAATGTTTTCTAAAAATTTTGTATCATATTTTATAATTTTTCAAGAAACAAAAATTTTCAAAATGATTTCAAGCCTTCATTCTCACTTTTCAGTTTATTTTTAAAGATAATAGTTTTCAAAATGGTTTATGTTTTAAATATTAAATTTCAAATAAGAAAAGAAACTTTTATCAAGAAATTTTTTTAAATGATATCTAAAAATAATTTCACATCTAAGATGACTTCTGTTGATATTACTCAATCCTTTCTAGGAAATTATCTACTCATTTCATTCATATTCTATCACTGAATTATTTATGTTTTAAGGGCATGATGTTTATAAAAACCCATTTCTATTCCAGTTGTTTTATTTTTATGAACCTCATTCTTCTTCCAAATGTTATATAATTATGGAACTCATTTCTCTTCAACAGGTTATACAATGATAATCGCTAATGAAACCCACTTCCATTCAAAGGTTATTCTAGGATGAAATGATTGTGAATCCTATAAATTTTACATAGGTTATGATATGATTAAATGTTTATGATACCCATTACATGGGTAATGATATGTCCTCCTTTTATGGGTAATGATATGATGAATGTTTTATTATCTTGTGGAACATGTATATATGAGTTTTTACATGATGGGTGGTACCTATATCTCTCTCTAATTTAGTGGGTAATGATGGATAAATCATTAGTATAAATGTTATGTGTGAAACCAATTACATGTTTAAAATGTTATGAATGGACCGGGTTCTATTTCCATAAGTTTGTGAATGAACCTGGTTACATTTTCATAGTGTTATGAGTGAACTTCATATTTCACTCATAATGTTATGCATGAAGTTGATTATATTTTCACAGTGTTATGCATGGACCTAGTTTAATGTATATAGCTTTAAGTGTGAAACCGATTACTTGTTCACAATGTTATGTGTGAAACTAATTTCATGTTCACAACATTATGTGGTGACCTGGTTGCATGTACATACATATATTTGAAGGAATTATTTCATCTACTCATCTTATTCAGTGGACTTGTTTATACTTATACATGTTCATGGTATTATATGCTGATATTTATTTCAAAATTCCAAGTCTTAATCATAAGTTATGCATTGGTGGATTATGTTCCTGATTATATTATGATTCATGTCTTATGAAATATTAACATTTATACCATGATTCATGTTTATGATATTTAATACTCATGGTATTATCTTACAAGGATTCAATATGTTCTTATGCCCTTATGTTTATGTTGTGATTATGTATTTTATTTATTTAAACATATCGATCATTTTATCTCACCCCTTTCTTATGTTTCCTTTCCACAAGTTGCAAATAATGGTTTTTTGAAAAAAAATATTAGAAGAAGATCTTTTTGGGAGACATTGAAGATCGTTCACTAAGATAGAAGATTTTTGTTCCAGTATTAAAAAGGATCTAAACTAATATGGTCTTTAGGATTCTTTTTGTGTAATATATTAATCATTCTGTAAAAGTGTTGTAATATTAATATATGTTAAGACTAGAGCATTATATAACATTTTTCTTATAAACCACAATTTATGATTTTTATCAATATATATAATTGACTTCATGTAAAATAATTAAGGGATGGATTTTAACTTTATTATTAGATAGCTTCACTCAAATCCTCTAAAAATGGGCTTCTCTAAATCTTCTCATTGAAAATTTTATAGACAACACTTTAAAATTCCTCATGTACAAGTGATTGATAAATTATAATATTATTTATATTAATCATATTTTGAGGCTAATTCCTTCTAAGATGTATCATAATCTCAATTTATAGACTATTATTAGAACTTAAATAATATAAATAATATAATTTCATAGTATAATGGGACATAATTTGGTGATGGGGGGAATCCCATTTAATGGATTTTAGTACATTGGGCCTTCGGGTCAGGTAAATTTTATACACATGGATCATGTAAGGGTTCCCTCTCAAACCATAAAAATTTGGTTTATACAAAAAATGAAATGAAAATGGAATTTAAATGGAAAAAGGTATGAATGTACCTTAAATATATGTGATCCTTATGAACTAAGATAATCATCTCATACCTTTAATCTTCTTTATTCATTAGGTCCATCCACTATCACCCAACACAAATTGACCACTAGATTATTATTTGGAAATAAATACAATTATCAAAGTCTACTGGGATCCTCACTTCTCATAAAATTTTAATATACTTCTTTCTTATAATTCCTATATTTAAAATAGTTAAATACACATTAGTAATGAAAATATTCAAAAAAACAAAACAAAATTTAAATTATAAGGATGATGTTACTACCTAATTTGACTAATGTGTAAATTCTTTCTTTGATAAATATTTCCCAAGTAACATTAAAGAAAATATTGAATAAATATTATATTTTATTAGTTTAATCATTTTAAAAGTTTTTTTTCAGTTAAAACCCATAAAATAGTCCGATTATGAATATTTTTTTAATGATAATGACCAAACAATATTTTGAATCAAATCGGTCTAAAGAAAATGAACATTATTTCACTTAAAAAAACTTTTAGTATCATAGACGTGTGTCATTTTTCACTAAAAAATGTTTAAATGTATCCAAAATTAAGTTGAATAAAATAGAATCCTTATTTTAAGGAATTTTAAAATATTTTACATAAAAAATAAAACTCTCATTATAAACCCACATATTTATTTTTTAGTTCTCCTTTTTGATTTTTTAAAACAAAAAACTTTTTATGTAGTGATAAACAATTATAAAAAAATTGAAAAAGAGTGAGGAAAAATATATAACAAGTAAAAAGTATTATAAGGTTCTTCCATTCATATGTGTTTATGTGTGTGTAGTGAATGTTAATAATCTACTATAAAAAATTATATTTTCAAAATGTATATCAAAAATTTAAATTTTTGAAATTTACCAATTTCAAATACAATATCATTGTAAATGTTTCTTCAAGAATACTATCTAGTATCATTTAAAACCTTGTAGCTAATTCAGTGTCTGATTCCAAGGACCAATAACCATATATATCATTAAGTTACTAGTGATCTTTACTAGTATATTTAGGTGTATGAATTTACTTTTCTACATCAAGATCACTAATAAATGTAACCCCCTAAAATTTATATTGATGAAAAAGATGTGTGCATCCTATTAAAGAGCTATGATGATGGTGGTCCACATCATATCACCCTTATATGTTCTTGATACTCTTTTCCTAAAATTCAATCAATAACATCCTTCATGTATACAGAAATAGATATAGGCGGGTTAGAATCACACATTTGTTTTATATTAATATTAAAAATTAATAACATTAAATTCTATTGTGATTTAATAAAACCAAGAGGTAATAAAAATAAATTACCGAAAATTTTTATATTGGGTCAGTCACCTAACATTTATTCTTTTTGAGGACATTAAATGTCATCTCTACAATGAACTTCTAATTCTCATTGACATTAGATTACAAAAGGACATTACATCCCCTTATGAGACTTCCCCAGGAATCCAAAGGCTGGGAATAAATGTTAAAGGGTTTAAAATACAAGTGAGGTGATTTTCCCTTTAATAATAAAACCATTAACTAGACAGCTCATTATATGATGCTTGAAAAAATCAAAGACAACTCAAAAACTTATCATATTTTAATACCATATCAAAGTGTAAAAATAGTGGAAGAACAAACATGTATCAAAGTAAAAAATGTATAAAAAAATTAAGACTCTCAAAAGGCCACAAGACTCCAATATCAATAATCACTGAACATCCCAAGTATCACAAGGTGGTGCTAAAAATATGTTATAATTTACCTTTTCCCATGATCTGGAAGATTGTATATAAAAAATCCCCAAATTTCCAAAGAAGGGGTGAGTATAACACTTAGTAGGTTTTCCTCCAATTATTTCCCTACTAACACCACTAGGATAGAGGAGTTAACAACAATTAGATAAAACAATTTATATAAAACAATTTCTCAAAATAGTTTATAACTGAATATAAACAAGTATCCAAAACCATTTTCAACCAAAAGTTTAAAAGTACAATTGAAACCAATTTTACAACAAGTTATTATTCTCTATAAATAACTAAACAAATCTTTAAAACCATTTTTCAATGTTCCTTTGGAATATCAAAACCATTCCACACTTCCACACAACCAACCATGCATGCTTCACTATGACAGTTCCATAATCATGAGTAGTATTTCCACAATCTACCAAGAAATCACAATGTAATTATATTCCGTTTTCCAATAATATTTTGGCACTGAGCAGAAAATCATATTTAAACCAATCCCCTAAAATTCAATATGATTCCACACGCCAATACACCCAAGGATCATTCCCAAATACATTTTTAAAAAAACCAACTTTTTTAAAATAATTTTTTCATCAAAACCATTTCTAAGATAAACCACTTCAATAAAATTAAATTTTTATAGAAAAAAATTTGTATAATAAAATATTTAGATATTCCATCAAATCCAAAATTTAAAATAACCATTTTTTATTCCAAAACTAAAACAGTTTGCGTAACAATTCACCGAGATTTCACAATTCCACAAAAATGATAAATCACCACTAAAGAAGATTTATTCCATGCATTAAACCAAGAATTCATAATCAAATCCATTTAATTTAATCAAATTTAAATCAATTCTATAAATTCTAGAATTATGGGATGAATGTGTAGCCACCTACCTTGAAGTTTTTGACGAAACTCGACAACAGATGAAGAACGCTCTAGCAACCTGGTTGAAACTCTTCAAAAAATGGCCTTAGATCTCTTATAATACCAAAAACATACCGAAATATCATCATATTTTGAATCCCATAAACATATATTTACCCATAATGGGAATAGATCATTAAACTGAATGGTTTAGGAGAAGTAGAGCAAATTAGATCTAAGAAACGAGACAAGAACGATGAAGAACGTCACTTAATATAAGAATCTAGCTTCAAATCAGTAAGAGAAGCCTTTAGATTGACTCTGGATTTATGGTAGAAATTTTTTTTACTTTAGGAGAAGGAAAATAATGATTGAAATCCAATTTGGGAAAAAATGAGTGGATTAAATGCAATGTTGACCTTGATCCACTTATTTAGGATCTCATTTTAACTCTGCACACAGTTAGTTCACATGGTCATACAAACCGTGTGCTAATTATGCATTAGATATTTCCTTAAGTAAACCTTTCACAACCTCCTCACATGGTATCCCTAACCATGATCAAACCATGTTGAAGATACTAACTCAAAACTACAATTGCGCACGATTCCTCTTATGATATCCAAATGGTTTTGAAAACCCGTGTGCAGCCCATGCACACCTAATTTAGTCCCAAAAACTTTTTTAGAGTTAACCCAAATCTCCCATCCTTCACCATTAAGATTTATAACAATGAGAAACGTCATTTAAGGGTTTCATACCAAAAACTGGGGGTACTACATTCTCCCCACCATTGGTCTTTCTGTCCTTAGAAAGTAGAAAACCGTTACTACCCTGGAAGAGTTTTGGCCTTATATTTTTCGTTTCTTTCTCATGTTCCCAAGTCTCTTTCAAAATTTGACAATGTTTCCATAAAAACATCATAAGACTGATCCTTTTTTCCTTTCAAGACTCTCTATTTCCTATCCAAAATCTACCCACGGATGTGTACCAACAAAGCAGTTGGCTCTAGGTAAATGTGATCACATCCGACCACATGGTTAGGATCAAGATGATACTATTTCAAATAAGATATGTGAAACCCATTATGCACCAAACTAAACCATGGTGGAAATGAAAACCAATATGGCACCTCTCCAAACCATTACAGTATCTCTAAAGGGACAATGTATCGAAGAGAAAACTTTCCATGCTTTACGAAATGATGATGTATATGTTTTAGCGAGATCCTCAAGAACACATGGTCACTCCTGGAAAATCAAAACTACTATTGTTGATGATCTGTATAATAGTTCTGATGAATTTGAGTCATCTTTATACTCTTTCTAATTAACTGAATCTTCTGTATTTTTTTCTTGGATGAATCTCAACCCTACTAGTGATGTTTCACTTATTTCCACCTAGCATAGTAGAGAATGATAAGGATAAAGATATAATGCTCCAAATAGAACCATATGTATTGAGGCCTGATAGTTTTTATTATATAAGAACTCTAATAAGTGTAGATGATCCTCCCATGAGCCACCAAACTCCATTACAGAAGCCCACAACATAAGTTCCAATGTCTATATCATCCTTTTGGATTTCCCATCCATTAGAGGATGATATGCCATACTCGTAGTCAATTGATTTTCTAGATATTTCTGTATGGATTTCCAAAAATGATATGTGAACCTCGGATATCTGTATAACACGACTCACACTAGAATTCATTCATATTTACCACTTATTAAATAAATATTTTAGATAGATCCTCCATCGTATGAGTTTCACAAATAGGGATGAAATTGGCCGACATGGTAAGATAATCTATTATCACCCATATGGAATCGTGTTTACATACCATTCATGGGTTACCTATAACAAAATCCATCACTATCTGATACCATTTCCACATTAGGATAGGTAATGATTGCAATATACATGTTGGTATCTAACGATCTCCATTAACTTGCAGATAATTTAAGAAATGCGAGACGAACTCGGCCACCTTACTTTTCATGCCACTCCACTAAAAATACGCCTTTAATTCCTTGTAAATATTCTATTTACCCGAATGTAAAACCCATATTGAATGGTGGAAAGGATGAAGAAGTTCTTCCTGATAAGACATATGTACAACCATCTAATCTATGAACCTCAAAATCTCACTCTCATCAAGCTTCCATCCCTCAATGGTCACCCCACCGTTAAGTTTTCAACTCATAACCAGTCATTCCACACAAGATGTTTGTGCCTATTTGACCATATTTACCAAATCAGGAACAAGCGTAGATAAAATGATAACTGAAACATCGCCTAGGTCTTCAAAGTCCACATGCATGTCGGCTAATACCGACATCAACTGCCATTCATATGAAAATTATTTTTCTAACTGAGCATATGAATTTATGCACCATTCATCTTCCATCTGCACCATTCATCTTCCATCTAATTACATTTTCCTGTTGTATACATCAAGTCAAAGTCAAAAATTTGAAGATACTCCATCCATATCAATTTCCTCAGATTTAAATCTCGTTGTGAGAAAATTTTTTCCTTGCGTTTATGATCTAAAAACACAGTTAATTTCTCACCAAATAAATAATTATTTCATGCATTCAAATAATTAATGAATATAGCTATCTCCAAAACATGTGTTGGATAATTATTCTCAAGAACTCTCAATTGTCTTGAACCATAAGACACAACATGGTCTCCATGCATAAGAACACAGCCCAACCCCGATCCTAAAGCTTCACAGTACACCACATATCCCCATCCTGATTTTGGGAAAATCAAGATAGGTGGTAAAGAAAGATACACTTTTAGTTCCTTGATAGAAATCTATATTTCCTCTATCCATTGTAATGGAGAATTCTTCTATCTCAAAGATGTCATTGGTGAGGCTAGTTGTGAGAAGTCACGCACAAAGTGTTGGTAATTACTATCTAGACCAAGAAAACATCATATCTCAAATACATTCTTTGACGGTTTCCCTAAGATCAAAGCTTCTATATTTTTAGGATCCATCGAAATAACTTTTTCAAAAATTACATGGACAAGAATGCGTACCTCCTGTATCCAAAAATCACAGTTAGATAGTTTTGCATAAAAATGGTGATCTCTCAAGATTTGTGACAATATCACCAAGTGTTACTCATGATCATCCCTTATCATTGAATACACCAAGATGTTTTCAACAAAAACCACAAAAAAAGAGTATAGATATTAAACTATCTGAATCGTCAAATCCATAAAGACTACTGGTGAATTATTTAGACCGAAAGGCATCAATACATATTTGTAGTTTCCATGTCTACTTCTGAATTCTTTCTTCAAAATGTCATCCATCCAAACTTACAATTGAAAATATCCCAATTTCACGTCAAATTTAGAGAACCACTTAACTCCCCTCAATTGATCAAATTGATATTCAATTTTTGGAAGTGGATAATGATTCTTTATTGTAACTTGGTTTATATTATGATAATCAATGCACAGGTGAAGAGTTCCATCTTCTTTTCATATGAACAAGACTGGTGGTTCCTATAGAGACATACATGGCTGAATGAAACCCTTTCTTTCCAGCTCCTCCAACGACACTTTCAATTCCCTTAACTCTTTTAGTTCCATCCTATAAGACTGAAGGGAAATAGGACATGTCCCCTAGAGGAGATAAATAATAAAATTCACTTCCCTTAGAGATAGTAACCCTTATAAGTTCTTAATAATACATCTAGAAATTGATCCACAACTGCTGAAAAAATATTATCCTCAAACTATTCAATTGATTCAAATGTTAGCACTACCAACATGTAAGAGATTGACCCCATTGCTGGTTCCAATAATCCTGTGACACCTTTCTTTACAAACCCCTCTCCTATGAAGAGATGCTCGGTGCCATCCTCAGTCAAAAAAATTATTGTTCTTATATAATAGTCGATGTGAACCTTAAACATTGTCAACCAGTACATACACAGGGTTACATAATAGGAATCCATCTCTAACATCAAGAAATTCAATTTTAGCAAAACTCCATCAATAGTTATAAAACAGTCTATATAGAAAAAGGATTAACATTATCTTTTACCCAGAAGAGTTTGATGTTTTATCACATAGGGAATAATTACATGGTTTAAACATAGAAGTTAGACAACATGATAAGAAATGAAGTAATGTGTTGCACCAATATCAAATAGTACCTTCACAAAGCTAAAATTAAAAACAATCATACCTCTCTCTGTAGATGGTAAATCCTAATCATCCACAATCATATGCTTATCTCCATACAATTGATTCTTAGTTTAACTATACTCTTTGTTGCCTTACTAAGTTTTCCCTTAGTGAGGAGTCATGGTATTCTGAGAATCTCCATGGCTAGATCTTCTCTGCTAACAAGACTCATTCTGATATCCTCGTCATGTCAAAGCATATGAGGCTTTCAACACTTAAGAAGTTTCTAAATCACCTGACCATAGAGTACTATGACAAATGTTCTTAAGATGTCCCATATTGTTGCAGTTAAGGCACAATATTTGTCGTTTTTAAACATTACTGCTTTATGTGGTCAAAAGAACCACATTACTAGTAACCCATTTGGATATTTGGTGATGGAGGAAGATTTACTGATCCAGTTATCTGATTCTAATTCCCATGCCCAACTTATAAATAAGTGTCTCTCTTTCTATTTCTCCCAGCATTAGAGTTTCCACCATTTCCAATTGGGATCATCATACTTCCTCCACTCATAGATCCTAAGATATCATGTTCCACTATTTTTTCATTTTTCGCCATCTCTGTATAGTCATTAACACATAGAACCACAATCTTTAATTGAATTTCCTTCCTTATCCCTAATTATATGATTTGTTCCTTTAAGGATACATTCACCGCACATTTAGGTGAAAATCCTTCTAAATTCATAAATTTAGCCGAATATTCAATGATTGAGAGATTCTCCTACTTCATGCTAAATAATTCTATCATCTTTTGGATCTTGAACGTGCATGAATAGAATTTTATATTAAACAATTCTTCAAAATCATTCCAAGTAAGTCATTGATCCTTTTTAGCATGAAACATTAGTTCCAACCACTAGAATGCAAGATCCTAGAGCATATACATCACCATCTTAACCTTGAACTCTACCAGTGTTTTGATGAACTCGATGATATGATTCATCCTACTCTGCCACACCTCCACCATTTTGGGATCAGAATCACCCCTGAAGAAGAGTGGATTTTGTTTCATGAACTGGATGAAATGATACATGCACCTTGGCTCATCTATTCAGTTTCTCGTATCCACAACTTGAAATATTTGAATGATACTCTGAATTGGTTCTTGGTTCACATGTGGTTCAGGTGACACCACATTCTCCGTATCTTCTTCTGGTCAGTTTCTACGATTCCTACCGGGTTCCATTTTCTAAACAAACAACAAACTCCGTAAGTATCACTTTCTATAAACTGATGGATTAGAATTTCAAATTCTATTAAATCAACTATCACAACACTGCCTTCCAAGACAACCTTTTCATGGTGAACCATTTTTTAAAAATCCACTCTTTATTTTGAAAAAAAGACTATTTTCAAAATACACTAAGTATCTTCTTTTCAAAATCATTCATTTAAAAACCAATTCATCATTTAAAAAAAATACACCTTTTTACAAGATCATAAATCATTACTCCAAATTAAATATGAAATCCTAGTCGTAATTCATTCCTCTAATGGATGATATGTTCATCTCCTTGGAAAAACCCATGACAATAAGATTCCAGTATCCTATAAATGTCTCCAAAACACTTATATACCCAACACTCTGGTAACATGATGTTCACCATAAATAGGTTATCCAAATCCTTTAAAGCTATAAAATTTCAATCCCTAAAATCCTAATAATTTATAAGACTACAACACAAGGAATATACAAGGATGAATCTACTCCAAGACCAATAAGGTGAAAACAACTTGTTTGCGAAGGACTAAACAAGATGATACCATTTTAAATGACCCGCTAGTTCTCAATGGATTGAGATTAAAACAAACAATTAAATGGACTTAGGAAACATCCCTGAGACTCTAAAGGCTGGAAATAAATTTTGAAGGTTTTCAGAAACTAGTGGGGGAAGATTTACTCTTTAAGAATAAAACAATCAAGCAAACAACTTTCTATATGATGCACGAACAAATGAAAGACAAATCAACAACTTCTTGTATCTCAAAACCATATAAAAGTGTGAAAAAATATAATACCCAAAAATTATCAAAGTAAATAGTGTATAAACACATAAAGACTCCCAAAATACCACAAAACTCCAAGATCTTTGAACACCTAACATCCCACATATCATGAATTGGGGTAAAAAACATGCGGTACTTTACCATTACCCATGTCCCAAAAGATAGCATCTGCAAAAGCACAAAATTTCCAATTCAAGGGTGAGTATAAAACTATATAGGTTTCCTTTAATTAAATCTCCACTCAGGCCACTATAATAAAGGATTTATCAAAAAATTTATAAAATTCGTTATTTCAAACAATTTCTCCAAACATTTTATATCTAAATATAAAAAAGTTTACAAAACCATTTGCAACCAAAAGTATAAAAGTACAATTGGAACCAATTTTATAGAAACTTATTTTTCCATAAAAATAACTAAAAAAAGCTTTAAAACCATTTCATAATGTTCCATTGGCATATCCAATCCATTAAACACATCTACACAAGTAATCATGCATGATTCACTATGACAGTTCCATACTCAATAGTCATTTCTTGTTGATCTACAAGTAATCACAAGGTAATTATATCATGTGTTCCAATTGACCTTTGGCACTAAGAACAAGGTCATATTTCAACCAATCCCTAGGAATTAAATACGAATTCACACACCAATACACCCAAGGATAATGCCAAAATACCTTATCAATAAAACAACCTTTTTATTGAAGAACATTTTTCCATCAAAAACATTAATAAGACAAACCATTTCAATAAAACATAATTTTATTTAAAAAACATTTTTCCAACAACCCATTAATATATTTCAGTAAATCAAAAATTTAAAATCACCATTTTAAATTAAATAAACTTAACAATTTTTACAATAATTCGCCGAGATTTCTCAATTCCACAAAAATGATAAATCATCACTAAAGATGATTTATTCCATGCATTGAACTATGATTTAACAATAAATTACATTCAATTAAATCAGTTTGAAACTATTCTAATCAATTTTGTATAGAGGATATGAGTTTAAATCGAACTTACTCAATGGTTTTGACGAAACTCGACAACTGAGGAAGAACACTCTAGCAACCAAGTTGAAACTCCCAAAAAACGGCCTTGGATCTCTTCTACTACCATCAGAGAACCAAAATCTTATTATATTTGGAACTTAGAAACAGATATCTACCCATAATAGATGTAGATATAGAAACTATAGTTTGTAGGATATGTGGATCTATGAAATGAGACAAGAATGGGGAAGAACATCACTTACATCAATAATATAACTTTGAATCACCATTGGAAGCCTTCAAATTTCCATCAGATCAATGGGAGAACCATCCTTGTCCATAGGATAAGGAAATTACTAAGTTAGATATAGTTTGGGGGAAAAATTATATTAATGGAAAGGTCAACCAAGATCCACTTTTTTAGGATCTTATTTTAACCACGCGCACGATTAGTTTGCATGGTTAGAAACATTATGCGCTAACGGTGAGTTATCTACTGCCTTAAGAAAACCCTCGTACAACCAACTTGAATGGTCTCCATATTCTTTCTCATACTTTTCTAAATATACTACCTCAAAACTGAAACTATACATGGTTTCTCCTAAGATATCTGCATAGTTTAGACAAACCGTGCGCAGCACAAGCACACGTTATTTATCCCAAAAAACTTATTTAGAGTCAACCCAACTCTCTCATCATTCACCCTTACTCTTTATAACCATGAAAATAATCCATTAAATGTTACATACCAAAAACCGGAGGTAATACAATCTCAATGTGTCCAAGTAGATGACCTTCCTTTTTCACCCGTATAAAAAATATAAATTATATGTACAAACATTTTTAAACTAAACATATATATATATATAAATTAAAAATTAAAATGTAGAATTAAAACTCTTTTTACAGAAATACTATTGATCACAACTATGTGGGGAATTAATTGCTTCTCTACACAAGCCAAATTTCTCAGAAAACCTACCAAAAATAATTATATATAATTTGTACATGAAATCTATCTAAGAAAATGTAATTTATTTACTAATATATGAAATTATACCTGATGTGATCTATCACTGGATGTTTAATAAATTACTCACAATCATCCCTAGGAATACCTCAAGATACATTCCCATTTATTCCTAACGCTAATGGAGACTAGTAAATACATCCTTTCCATAGTATCCACTTAAAATGTATCCATTTATTTAAAATGTTTTTTAATATATATTCATGTGAAATTACAATAAGAACATATAAATGAAACAATATCAGAAAATAACAAATAATTAATTAAAATATTTTCACACTAAGAAATTATTTATAATTTATTCATATATGATAATATAATTAAGATATTAACTTTATCTAAATATATAAAAAATTGATTCTTCCTAGATAGCAGAGTATGGATTTAATGTTAACAATGAATGGGGATGGATTTAAATTAATATTTCAAATAACCTAGAATAATCCTATTGATTATAATAGTATCCCTAATTATAGCCCCATATATAAAAAATTTTATTACTATATTTAAGTATATGAATTTCAAAGCATCTTCTATGATGATATATATCTATATTTTGTTATTATTTTTATCCGATTTACATATAAATTTACTAATTATATTAAATATATAAGAAATTAATGTTATCAATTGTTCCTAAGGCCATTTCATAACACTAGCCAAATAATATTTACAATTCAATTAGATATATAGTTATTTTACCTATTTTAAATTATACATTTCTAATGATAGAAACTACTCTATAAAAATATTGGAGTCATAACTTTTCAATCAATTCATATTTTTATAACTCAATGAAATAGATTAAGAAATGATAATTGAATATCCATCATGCAATTTAGAGATTTTTGATTTTTGATGTAAAATTACTTTTTATGAATTGTTCATTGAAAACCTTATTATTAAAAAATTCTCATTCAAATTTTACCATTGATCGCAATTTGTACAAGGTTCTTTTAAGTATTCTATCGATTTAACTGATTCTTTTACTTCACTTTCTCCTTAAAAAATATAAAAATTAAAGTGTTACACAAAATATTCTCAATGTGCATAATGTCATAATTTTTATGTAACTAGTTAAATTCACAATATAATAGATTTAAAATTATTCTTATTTCCATGGATTTATATATTCCCCTTGAACCTAACGGAGTTTGAAATAATTACTCACATTAATTTAACATAAATTATTATCCGAAATTGATAGTAAAATTTCATATTTCTATGAATATATGTAATCTAGATAATAACTTTGGTGGAAATATAAAATATAATTATCCATTTAAAAATGTTGTATTAAATTGAAATTGATGATATGTGTTGAGGAATCAGTCATAAATAAGAAACAACACCTTTTCATATAATATTTTAATTTTGGAACCAAATAAAAATAGACAATAAAAAATGTTATGTGTTTTAGATATAAAAATTTCATAGTACTGGAAATTCAATTATGGTCCACATTTGGGAAATATGTATTTTTAATAATTTTAATGATAGATGAATCATATGTTTCTAAAACATCATTTCATAACTCTAGTAATTATTGGATCAGGGGATTAAGATAAACATCCATGTAATTTATTTAATTTATTTTGGAATAATCATCGATATGAAGAATGATTTTTGTTAAAATGGAATTATATCAGGTAAATTATAAGGGATAATAATTGTTCATATTAAATATTTTCAACTAAAAATCCCAAAATAATTTAATCCATCACCTGATAGTACTAAACACACATTTATAATATATAAAGATAAATAATAATGTATTGAATAGATGGTCTTAAACACTATTGAATATTTTGTATGTCACATGAAAACATCATTGTTATAGTCAAATTATAAACACACCAAATATTTAGGGGGTTTTTATGACATAAACAAACATTTTAAAGAATGTTTTAATAGAAATAAATGTAAAACTTTCACTTAATTTTTATTTTTTCATTTCATCATGGCATTAAAATGATTTAAATGAGAATATTTATTATTTGACTGCTATATAGAAGTTCAACATATTTTTTACACATGCCTATTAGAATATTCTCTATTTAATATATTAAAATTATTAATACATTTTTATATGTTAATATAAATAAATCTATGACTTTTAAAAAAACTTTCCATCCCATAAAATGAATTATGGATTTTAGCTTTAAAAACGCATTGTAAAACTATTACAACATCATGGACATTGAATTTTTTAATTCCATGGTGCATGTTTATGTGGTATAACTTAATAATAGAATATTTTTTTAAATTCATTACTCATGTTTCATATATAAATTTAATTCCATTTTCTTCTATTTTAGAAAATGATGTTTTTTTCTTATTTGGATTTCTATTGTATTGGTTTCCAAAATGAAATCCAATAATATGTTATCGTTTTATCAGTTTTTCTTATCTTTATATGGGATTCATTAACATTCAAAACATTAATTTGTAGACTAACTGATGACTTATGCAGTTGATGAAATATCCCCAAACTTCTAGACATATTATTTGTCAACTTATGAATTTTATTTTCCACTTTTAGGGAATTAAAATTTTCACTTAAATGGTTGAAATAATTACTCATTATTTCTATAAAATTCAATTCATCCTAAAAAATAAAATGAGTATATTAAAGAAGAAAATTTTCACAATTTCAAGCGATCAAATAATTTATCTCTCTTGAACCTCATTTTGAATTTATATTTATGATACAAAGAATATATTAATCCATCCATAAAATGATTAATAAATTCAAAATCCAAAAAATCTCAAAAAACATGACATACCATGATTTATTTAAGGCAATTTAATCTTAATATTATGTATACATAACCAAATTCTCTCACATTAAAATAAAGAATATTTTTTATTATATACATATATGAATATAAGAATATAGTTTTTTTAGAAATTAAATAAATATAAATTTAATAAATTATAAAAATGTAGATGTATTAAAATTAAAAAACTAAAATGAAATATGAATTTATATTTAAGGGTTGAATTTAAATTTAAAATATAAAATGAAAAGGTAAATGTCATATGAAATAAAAAATTTTTGTTAATATTTTTCATGGAATCTAAAAGGTTTTTAAACCCTTGTAACTTCAATTATAATTTCTTCCATTTGTACATTAGGACACTCCATTTAACATCACAAATGACAAAATTATTATAAAATTTCATCCCTTTATATATACATATATAATTTAAATTTTAAAAATTATTTCTCAAATTATAATTTCGGAAGTGCTATATGCCCTAAAAAATATTAAGAAGTGATTCAAGATGTAGCTAAAGAATATTATTTCATTAAAAAATAAATACCATCATATATGTTTTCAACTTGTATATTGTATGTACAAATATTAGTTTTTATTAATTTACTTAACTTACTAAAAACCTTTGTTCAAAATAAATTCTAGGAATTTATAATTTTTCTAAGATATATTTAATATTTTATTTTTTATATAAAAACAATAGCACTATTTAGATAATATCTAAAACATATCTTTTAAATTACGATATGTTTTAAAATAGTTCATAGAAACTATTTTTAAAAAAGTAAAAAAATGATATTATAATTTCTTATAGAAAAACATAAACACATATATGACTTAAAAATAATCAGGAATTTATATATACATGTCTTATAAATATATAACAAAAGTTATTTATTTTTCACAATTTATTATTGTAAATATTTAATTATATAATAAATTTTTGATATATTCTGTAAAAAAAGAAAATAGGGAATATAAAAATCACCAAATCAACTAATAGATAATTAGTAGAAAATTAAAAATAATTATAGAATTTAATATTGAAATCATTAAATTGATTTGGGATTGGGGTCCAAGCCAAGTGGGGAAATTATCTAATGTAAGATAGAGATTATGTGGAGGCCGGTGTGGTGATGGTATAGACATAAATGTTTAGGACATGAAGTCAGTTTCAGGGGAGTTTCATGTGGACATATATGGATCCATATATCTAGGTATAGGTTGATGTCGATGAGAATTGGAGTGGATGATAGTGTTGTCGTTGTGGTTAAAGAGGTGAGGATAGAAACATCGTTTAAGAAAACACCGGTAGCGTGGAGGTTGATGGTGACGGAGTCACACACTGATGTCTTGGGATCATGGGATTGGGGTTGAAAATAAATATCAAAATTTTTAGGTCTGGTTTTAAAAACCACCAATATAAAACCACTATTAATTATATATTTTCTTGCAGTGACTTCCCAATATCATATAAGAACCATTGTAATAATATATATGTCCTAATAGACAAAAATTAATATTATATTACTATCAATCACTAAAAATCAATTCATGAATAATTTCTAGTGGTAGAATCTATACCTCCCTATGAGAAGTATTATAATATTCAATACTACCTAAACTCATCATAGCTCAGACCCACTTTGTGATAACCCACACAATGTGATTTCCTATGACCCATCATTTAATATATCGATGTTTCAACAATGTTCACTTTTGTTTTTATGGTAATAAATATATATCTCACCTCTATTAAAAATGTTAACTCTCTTAGTTCATCATTTCTCTTTAGATCTCATGGTTTTTATCACCATATAATATATTCAAAATATGTTTTGACCTCACATCAGTAAGAAAAAATCCTTTCCTCATAAAAACTTCCCATATAAACCATTTATTTTTTAAGAAACGCATTAATTTTACAAGAATATGTGAATATTACTTATACACTTCAAATAAATAAGAAACATACGGTTCATAAGGGATTCAACATACATCCCATCCATAAATAACCCTTGTACTTGAGGAGGCTTAATATAAAATCAATTTGTTACTCAATGAAAATGACGTGTAACACTAATCATTAAGCTTACCATCATTAGGTAAAGATCATATAACACCATCCTGTAAAATACCTATTTTTACTAATGACTCATTCTCTTTCCCCAATAATAGTATTTAATACTAAAATACTTATACCATAACTTTTCCTTTCCATCATTGATATTTCTGTAACTCTATTCATGATTATTTATAAACAGTCTTATTTCCATATATACAACTCAATCTATATTGTAATAATTTTTTCCCATTGGTCATAGGATCACACATCTATAAATATGACAATATGTAACACCCCATGATTTTATAATTTTTTTTATTATAAAACATATTGTGCATAATAGGTTTAATCACACATAACACCAAATAAAATTGAACTGTAAAATACTATTTAACAATAAAAATATATTTCTTATGTTGGAAGATAAAAATGAAGGTAAGTTCATTCTGAAATATATATATAATTAAGTTCATTTTTAGAAAAGTAATTCATTGATAGAATTCCATTAATGAAGCTAAATAACAAATAAATAAATTTTATACTAGAATTATTTTTTTAATAATTATTTTGAATAAATTTTATTTTATAAAAAATGTAGTGTTAAAATGAATAACATATTAGAACCAATATAATTAGTAATTAATATGTTATAGTAAACATTCATTCATAATTCTCTTTTTATTAACAGATCACAACACTCATAGGGGTTTAAAATAATGGATAAAAAGAGAGTATCCTCTGTCAAGATGTCACAATCATGTGGAATGGAACTGAAACATTATAAAGGATGAGAGTTTTGTTTTTGTCCCCCTTACTTTATATGGTTCCATATACAATATTTTACTGCCTCTAAGTGTTCCAAATTTTTATTTTATGATCAATGAGGATCTTTTGTCTTCTGATGAGATATATGAGATAACACGAAGGGTTGGTGTTGTGATAGAAAAATTACTCTATATGATTGAAATATGATTTCATCACACCAATACCAATTTTGGATAGCCTCCACAGATCGAGACCAGTATGGAGTGTTATCATCTCCACCCCATGGAATGACCCTCCCTATAATAAGTGATAATGCTAAGGTGCATTAAAAATTTTCTCTCACAAACTATCCCTACTCCTCACATGTTTCCCTGAATATGGGGCCCATAAATATCGATCTTAAACACAGTGATGGGTAGGATTCATTTGATCCATCTCCCTTGGATGAACCTACTGTCACATTTTGTGACAAATAAACACCAAAAATCAATCCCCTGTCAGTTGCCACTTAACATACATGGGGAAATAGAACGCCTAGTTTCATGACCAGTGATAGTACACAAGATTGAATATACAATATATATATATATATATGAGTTCCTTACCATTCATTATTTATAACCACCCATATAAACCAAAACATGGAATCAAACACCAACCATCATTATTTGGATTTTCTCCCACTACGCTTTGCCCTCGTGAACTAGGATGAAAAAAATACAATATGGAACCAAACTACACTAGAATGTTAATAGGTTTGCAGGAAATAGACCACAAAAAATGTGGCCAGTCTCCATCGAAGAAAAGGTGTTGTTTTATCTCCATTTGGCACATTCACAACACTAGTAGTACGATTCTAGATGGATTCACGTTCCTTTAATATTGTCAACATTCAAGATATCCTTATTTCTAATTCTCTAAATAAGGATTTTCATCTTGTTTGGGATATTAAACACCATATTATGCTCTATTACTCCTCAGCATCCTACATTTTATTAATTCAGTGATGAAATCCCCTCATGTTTAACAAATATGAGGTTTTATTTTGAAACCATGCCTACTTGGTTCATCGACCTGGTGGATGTTTTCATGAATGGGTTTTAATCAGTGGTATGTACAACATTGATGAGATATGGATGAAAAATATCCTAATTAAACAAGAAATCTTGGTCTGGAAACCATGGAAAATATACAGTTTGAAAAGAAAAATTATCTATCAAAAACTTGATATCGCCCCTCATTAACATCCATTACACTTTTCTTCATTGTTTCAAAATTTCCAATCATGTTGTGGTCTAAACTCGAGATTCATGTAGAATTATCCATCCATTTACTCTAATCATCATGGTATCTTCCTTTCATTAATCTCACCCAAGGATATTTTCCTTCAATGATATCCAATGTGATCTTGGATTTCATGCCTTTAAGGGTCTCTAACATAATCCTTAGATTCACTCCTCCTTCAGAAATAGGTGCCTCTATTATTTTCTAGGAGGTATAATGAAACTTCCCCCTTCCATTTTTTGACCCATATAGAAGCATCCATTATCTTATCTATTCTTTAAATGGTACCTTTTGGTGATTTTATGACTAAGAATACATGAATTTTCATACATGTTAAAAATAATAATGACTGTGATTATACCTCTAAAATAGAGAAGACAACTCTTCAAGTGGAAAAATCTTCCAGTAATTCAGTTCAAAAGGCCTTAACAATTCTATTTTTTTAAAAATCCCATCCAAAATGAGAGCCCCTAAGTATTCCATTAGAATCTCTCTTCTTTTTTTAGAAATAAATTCTTGAATTATTTTAATGAAATAAGAAGTGTATCCTTTTGAAATGTATACAGTTTTCTTATAATAATTTACCCACATCCCACTCCATTTGATATAGGTCATCAAGGATTTTTTGAAACTAAAAATGGATTTGGTCATGTTCTTAATGAATAAAATAATATCACCGAAAAACTTGAGATGATAAATGATGTCATTACCAGAACAATTTTTGAATGAAAAGATCTTCCTTACCCTGATTTCAAATTTGATATTTTTTAAAAGGGCCTCCTTAGGGCTTAATAAATAGGCTTGGGGATAAATTGTCGCCTTCATGAAGGTTGTGAAAATATTTGAAGAAACTGAATATTTTACCCATAAATGATAAGACCAAACACAGAGATTCAAAGAACATGAAATTTTGATTGTATAAATACTCAGTGAATCCCACTTCCCTCATTATCTTTACAATGTAATCCCACTTAATTCGATCATATTCTTTTTCTATAACAATCATAATCATGATATTAGATCCAAGGTAAATCTTATTGATGCCATCCACCATCTCCTTTTTCAATTATAATCACTCCATGGATGTTACGACCCTTCATGAACCCATGTTGTTCTTCTGATATGATTATCATAATCACCTTTCTCATCCTTCTATTAATGTGGGTGGTGAATTTTTTTTAAAAACATTACAAATCCATATCATCCTATATTTACGAATCAACATTACAAATTTTTTTTAAAAACATTACAAATCCATATCATCCTATATTTACAAATCATTCACTGCATTGATAAAATGAATCTTTATAACTTCCCATGTAGACACCTATAATGAAAGAAGAAAGGCATATGGTCCAAGCACACTTTCATAGTTCAATGATGGAACAACCTCCATGATCTACCCTTCTCTGAAATTATTTTCCCTCTCTTCATTGTCTTTGTCTTCCACCTTCCTCAGTATGATCCATAGGAAATCATCCTTTTTACATCCCCTAGAATTATTGTGCACTTTTGTGATGTTATATATTTCCATAATGTCTTAAATGTTTTTACAAACCATCTTACCAACCACCTTCACATCATCCATATATAAGCCATCTGTAAACAAAATATCTCTTCTTCTCATCACCTGCATTTCCCTAATAGAAGAATGGAAATGTTAGTATTTTTATCACTATCCCTTAGCTAGATCCCTATACATAACCCAATAATTATTTCAGTGGATATTATTTTCTCTAAAAACAATATTTTTTTGTTAACCAATGTAGAAAATAATTCATGACCACAATTCTCTTGGATGGATCCCTCTAAACATCTAATATCATACATTAAACTATAATGGGAGTAGTCACTATCAGGGTGATTATGGTCCCATTCCATTAGATTATCATTTAACATTTAATATCATAAATAAATACCTCCCAAAATACACCCCACATCTGTTGATCCTAGGAATTTTTATGTACTTGTTAGAAAGTATCATCCCAAGCCCTTTATGTAGAATAGATTAATTGAGTGTTCACACTATTCTCCCTCTTGATATGTATCTAGATTAGAGAGTGATATGAGAGTAGTTAGTAAAGGTGAGTTTCATTATTTTGTGGAAAATATTCCATGTCTTAATGGTTAGAGAATCCGTTGTTCGGCCTGTTCCATAATCTTTTTATCAATTTATTATTATTTTATTGTATATAAATATGCCCAAAAAACCAATGTTTATAATCTTTTTGAAAACAGAAAATTTGTTTAAGTGATGTATGGCTCAGGAAGAAAAATATCATCCTCCTTTCTTTTTTTGAAACATGAATTATTTAGATTAAATCCCCAAAAACAAACCCAGAAAGGTTCCCATGTTTAAAAAACGATATTTGTTTCTACGTTACATTTCATTCCACCACAATGAACATGGTATAAAAAACAAGGAATAAATAAAAGTTCCCTTCGGAGGACACCATGGTTAGGATGTATTTTTAAGAGATCTGCATCAATTCAATAATAGAACATGATTTATAGATTATCTATATGTGATCTTTACCTGTTATTACATTCACATCGTTGGAGAATCCAAGGATGATGTCAAATAAATAAATAAAATCATTTTTTTTTAGTTTGAGAATCACCATAATAGAGACCTAACGCCTTCTAGCATCAAATAAAATAATTGTGTATAATTCTCACACAATTAGGCCAGTGACATTCCATAAGAAGATGGAAGTCATTGAAGGGGTAAGATGAAGTCCTTGAGGACAATGGGTTTTAGAGGAATTGATGTGGAGTAAAGGTAATTATTGGATAGTTTTGACTTGGATCATGTGATTTTTACTCAGTCTAGGGAAAAACCAATTAATTTGGATGGATAGATACTCTAGGTTTTGTTTCACCCTAAGAATCGTTATCAACCACTAAATCTTCTAGTGTAGTAAAAGGATTGATGATGTAGAAGGATTGGACCAAATAAGCCACATTGATCCCCTCATATATTCCCCTTGGACCAATGGATTTTAAGTTGAATAAGAAAAAATAATTTTTTTTATAAATACAGTTACTTATTTGACTTTATCATTTTCTAAGAGAGAACCAAAACTTTTATAAAGAATTTTTTATTATCAAAAATGTATTTATGAAGGTAATTTATATGTTTATTAATACTACAGAAAATTTATAAAACTCAAGGTTTACATTTTGAAAATTAAGCAATATTTTTCTAAAAATAAATATTTTTAGTACTTATATTTTAATAATTTTTTAACTAAGTGAAATTAGGTATTGAATATATATTAAAGTCACATAACTCTCCCTTGGTTCATAATAAAAATAATAATTCTCTTAAATTCAACAAAATTGATAATTTTTTTATTAAACATATCATTTATTCTTAAAATTAATTTATTTAAAAAAGGAGTTTCTTCACCTTACATGTGCTTATGTCAAAATTAATTTCCCACACATATATTAATTTTATTTGAAAAAATAGCTTTAGTATTTTTAATTTTTAGTTCCAAATTATCTAAAATTATTCAATTTATTTTCAGGTATTATTGTAAAATTTATTTGGAAAAAGTTAATAACCATGTTAAAACCCCAAAAAGGTAAAAGTGAAATATATAAGAGTAATAGAAATAAAAACATGTTTTAATTTTTTATTTTGAAAATGAATTGTTGTGGGATGATAAACCATATCTCATACCCCACTCCATTATTTTACACATTACATCCACCTTACCAGTGAAACATGGGTTCTCATTATATTTAAATGTTTTATTTACAAAAAAAATCAATTTCCCTCACCTATAAAAAGATGTCACCTCCACCAAATATTATGACTAATTATTAAGATTTAGATAGATAAAAAACATTCAATATTCTTACATAAATCCTCACCCCATTGACTATAATACTTTGAATTTCAAAAATTATATTATAAGGATCTGTAAGGTGTTTCCCCATGGAAAATATCCAAATGGAGAGGTAATGTCTTCTACCATGATATCTTAATTATTTTCATATTCTACACCCTCAATCCTATTATATTCATGAATGAATGATAACATAAGAATTAATTATATTATTAAATGTTACAATAATAATATATTTCTCATTTTCTAATGTATTAAAAAACCATTCGAAAAATAATGATATTGTCATTTATATGTGCCGACTAACGACTCCATGACCGATGTGTTCTATTTTTCCAAATAACATTGCATGTCTAGTCCAAAGGTGTTATTTAATAAAAAATATAATATTATTATTAATTTTAATATTATTATATCATTATTATTTTATTTTTAAACTCTCTCCTATTCTATGGATAACTAAAGTGTGTTTTGTGTGTATGTGGAGACTATAACCTTTAAAAAATGACATATTTATATTTCCACTAATGACTAGCATAATAAAATTTTAAAATATATTTAATTTATAATAATGATATTTATGTGACAATAAATACTCCTAATAGATAATTTTGTGCATTCTATAAGTGATATTAATATTAAACTATCCAAATAAACTTAACGTAAAAAATATTAATATTTCAATGAATCGCTATTAAATCAAATAATTTTTGTGAGAATTATTGAAATGTATAAATTTTTTACAAATGAAAAATGAAACAATTTCACTTATAAAATTATATTTTTTGTTAATATATTTATAAAACCTTTTATAATGGTAAATATATCAACATTTTTGTATAAAAATTCATTTAACAACCTAAAGTAACAAACTTTAGTGAAAAATATAAAATAAATAAGTAATATATTATAATGAATAGACCTTATAAATTGAAATATTGATTAAACAAATTCTAATAAAGTATTTAATAAACATAATTTATTATTCAATATGTTAGACAAATTTCTAGAGAGAATTTTTACATATTGTATGGGTTTAATATCTCAATTTTCCTTCATTGATATATTATTTATATTAACCACATATTCCATTTATGTGTTGTAAATATTTAACTTGGATGTGTTTTATTGTATATTTCATGGAATCTAATGGATAAAAAAATGAATCTCGTGTGCTACCTATATGTTATTTCTATTTAAAAGGTAAATAATTAATAAGAGGCTTATTAAATCAATTTTCCTTCAATTTGGATCATGAGATGTGACTTCTATGGTTTGATAAACTCATACATTACATACTTTCTTTGATACGAACTATATATTATAAAGATGACTATACCATAATTAAATTTCCTAATGAAAATATATCATTACATACATTACAAAGACATTTTTGGTTTAGATCATTATTTAATTAAGACAAATCATTAAATAAAAAATTCCATGTATTTCCCAACTAACAGATATTTCATCCAATATATATTAAAATTCTTAATACACAATAAGTCTTCAAAATTCACCCAAATATTATCGATATAAGTTATTCACTCAGTTATACCATGCTTAATACTTTTATACATAACCCCAGAAAAATGTAATTATAAGAAGGGGTGAGATAAAATTCTAATTTAGGGAAAACATATGTGACATCAATAAAAAATCATAAGAATAAGATAAGAATAAATATTATGGAAATTATTGAAAAAAAATGATATAAGATAATGAAACTAAAATTATAATATATCCATTGATAATAATATTAATACATATCTCACATGGATATTAATAATTTTTTCCACAGTGATGAAATGCATAATGTCAGATAGGTAATTCTATTCTATAATACAAGACATTGTGATCTTAGACATCATAATCAATGAACTAGGGCCATGTGTCCAAGAAGTAACTTATTCTAGGTTGAAATAAAAAAAATTCCCTAACATGTTTTTCCCATGAGACCTACTAATGCATTAATGGTCTATAAGATATAAAACCTCACCCATCACTTTTTTTTGTCCAATTCATTCATCATATGATACAATAAAGAAACATTCGTTTTAATTTTAGAAAATATCATCAATAATTGAATTAAAATATATAGAACACCAATACATTTCCCTTTTAAAATAAAA
Source organism: Viscum album (assembly GCA_963277665.1). Taxonomy (NCBI): domain Eukaryota; kingdom Viridiplantae; phylum Streptophyta; class Magnoliopsida; order Santalales; family Viscaceae; genus Viscum; species Viscum album. Next base: position 824,104,127 of record OY728165.1, read on the forward strand.
ATGATATCACGATCACAAAATATTTGGCAAAAGAAAGTGAATGGTTAAGAAATACATAATCAATTTTTTAGAGTGACCAATGAAATTCTATAAAAAATAACAAATATATATATTTTTACTGATTCTCCAAACAAAAACATTGTATAGATTTCACTAGGATAATACCTCAATAAAAAAAATTTAGTGTAGTGGTATATGGTTAAGATAATAATTTCCCTGTTAAATTGATTCTTGTAATTTAGGGGAATATTATTCAATTAAAGGAATAGAAAACAAGGTATTCATAAAGAAAATGGATCTGAATAAATGTTATCCTCTTCACAATGGATGGTTAGGAAAGATAAAGGTACTGAAAGATAATTTCATTGAAATAAAATAACAATAAAATATCCATATAGAGTAATAAATAAGATGTTTTTAAAAGAAAATATCACCATTATAACATAGGAAACTTCAAATAATGTTGAAATAGTGGGAAAAATCCCATCAATTGGGTGCTTCGAAAGGTATCACAGAGGAATGGATCAAAAAATGAATTATTAGATACTATGAGTTAAGTCCAGCAAAAATTGAATATAAATAAATAAATATATATATATATATTAGAGAAAAAATCATGTAACATAAATCCCAGGAAGGTAAATCTTTTGGAATATGAAGAGAAAAATTAATGTGAAAACATATAATATCTTTTTGAAAACATTTTCAATTTAGTTTTATTATACAAACAATCAAGTCACGATAAAAAGTAATTTTTAAAAAGGTGAAGCAAGTAAGTTTTATAATTTTTATTATGAAAAAATATCTAATAATGTATCCTTTAAAATTATATATTTTTGTCTATATGAAATGTTGACTAAATGTTTAGACATTTTACTCTGAAAGAAACATTTTAATACTCTAAAATTAGGTTAGTTGAAAACCCACATTAAAAAAAGATTAATAAAATCATATTCATAATAAAATTTAATTTTAGAAAATATTTATATAAAATAAAATATAACAAAATATTATGGTTGAGTAACCCAATCATGGAAGAACAAATTTCATGATAAAAGTTTATAACTCAAAGAAAGGATATTTGAGCTCTTAATATATCTTACAGAAAATGGAATCCCTAAACTAAGCAATTGGAAAGATTTTAATGTGAGGGGAATTTAAATCCAAATAAAATAATTAAAGAGTGATTCATAATAAAATCAAGGGTTAAATTTACCCAATATATATGAAAAAAGTTTAATATAACAATTATAGGTGAATGAACGAAAGTTGAGTTATCAAAAATCATTACTACTAGGATAAAAAATGAATAAACAGTCATCTGATGAAGGAAATATTATTTGGATTATAATATACAAGGAAATAAAAAAGAAATTATGATATTGATACATCCTTCTGTATTAAATACACCATATAAGGAAACATGGTTCTTAAAATGCACCAAGTCTCAAAGGATCAAAATTAACTCAAATAAAATGTGTTCCTTTTATCTTAGATTTCAAAAACATTCTCTAACATCCTATATAAAAATAAATCTCTCTTAATAATTTATTCAATAACCTTTCAAAATAATTTTTTATTTTAAATCTTCATTTATACTTTTTCTCACTATGAATTGTAACATTTTATTATCTTTTTTCAATATTGAGTGTAACATACTTGATTATTTGTACTAGTTTTGTAAAACAATGGTAGTATTCAATAATTTTTTAAACATTTTATCATCCTAAAATCATTAAAGGTACTTTAATATATGTTCCATGACAATTATAATTTTATAATTTTTTTTAATTTTTTTGTAATCCATGAAGATGAAATATATGATGATCTTGTTTCAATGATTATTAACCCACAAAAGGTGTTTCCTTAATTAATGAATTTAAAAATATTTTTAAAACTTGAAAAAAAATATAATTTTTATTTTCTTAGTAACATTATATTATACAAGTAATTAATTTTTTGTGTTCATAAAATATTAAAATTCATCACATTGTTCAATTATGTTTTTTAACCAACCCATAGATGAATATACCATCATTAATGGATGATTATGTGGTGGTTTAGATGTAATATCATTATACCATAAAAATAATGATATTATATATTGATTATTAGTATTATATATTATAAATTAATGTATCTAAAATAATAAATAATATATTTATAAACATTTCAAAATATGATTAAAAATATTATCTTATTAGAAAACTTTTTTAAGTGATAGAATTAACGATGATCATTTGTTGATCATATCATTAGTAGCATCTTCAAATGTTTATAATAGAACCATAATGATATTATAAAAACAAAATTTATCTATTAGAACAATTTTCTATACTATCCATGAAATGATATGATGAAAAAATGGAAATAAATTATTCCATGGAGGTGGTTGTCAACATGTACACATGGTTGGTTATTTTTTCCATAGAATAAGAGAAATTTATACTTTTTTTTATCATTTAAAATTATATATTTTTTTATATCATAATTTTTTTTAAATTTAAAAATTTTAACCACCAATTTAATGTGGTTAAGTAATTTTAAACATGATGATTTCTGGATGTGGCAGTCCCCCCACACACAAACATGAATATCATTTTTATTTTACATAATGGAAGATCAGAATTGTGGTTAATTATTATTACCATAAAATGAAAAATAGTTGGTTTATAATCATTAAATATGTTACCATAGAGTTATTATTAAATTATAATTTTAATTTAAGGATAGAAAGAAAATTATTTATGTAAAAATAATTATCATGATCTTCACTTTGATATTTCCTTGGATAATCTTTTAGAAATTGAGGGGATAATCCAAATTCAATTACTAGAAATTTTTTAATATTTATATAAGAAACTAAAAAATTAATGAAATGAATTTTGGACCTTTCCAATTAAACTACAGGATTCTAAAACATTTAATCATTTATATAATTATAATATTTAAAATAATTATCATTAATGGAACACTTTGGACGGTTTGTATCATCTTCAAGATAGATTTTCTTTTTATAAACACATCATTTCAATATCCTCATATTGTATTTTTCTTATTACATGTATTCAAACTATGGAAGACTTTAAAATAACATTTTCATCCGCACGTGAAATTATTGAATACCTTATTGAAAACAAATAATTATTCTTAATTTGGGAACTGTAGGATTATGTCAATAGATTGAAAGAAATATTGGGTTCTAATATGGTTGGAACCATGTAAGATTTTATACTTCATATTAGGATTAAAAAATTTCTATGTAGGAACATGTGAAATGGGAAATATGATGTTTACAAGGATATTTCATTGGTTTATGGGGACTATAGAAAGATTCATGGGATAGTTTTGTGAGTTGGTCTACATTCAGTCTATGGTTTTTACTTCACGTAGCTTATCAAGACATATAATAGGTCATTATAAAATTATGTGGGAAGAAAAATAATGTTTTTAGGATATGTAATATTATTTATTTGAATAGTTAAAAGACAACAACATAACCATATGGTGTTGTGTTGTGGAGAGTTTCTGGGTAAGATTAATATTCGGCAAAGGTGATTAGTTATGTTTTGTCCCTAGAGAGTTTCATAATATTGAGTCTGATGTCTGATTTTCTTTCCTTATAGTTACTGTAAAATATACCATTTTTGTATGTATTTATGTCATGATGAAGGTAACATAAGAACACCCTTATGGTATATATTTGATTAAATTTTCTTTATAGGTAGTGGGTTTTAGCACAATATTAGGGTCACATCATGGTAAAGTATTCAATGGGGGAATATCATATTATAATAATGGATAGTATTTCTATTATTCCTTGGATTATAGGAAGATGTTTCCCCATTATATATAGGATCATTCAACCACATGACCCAAGAAGGTGATGTTTTGTTTTTTTGTCCTTCTAGGTGAAGGGTACTACATCATGGCTAAAGGGCACACACTATAAGGGTGACACTATTAATAGAATTTCTTAGAAAACATTATCTTTATATGAAAAGGTTTTTTTAGTAAATATTTTAAATTAATTAAATTAAATGGTTTTAATATTAAAATCATATAAAATGAGTTTTGATTCATTAATTTCAATATCCTTTCTCATAAAACATTCCCCCATTATATCTCCTCTCAATGTTGGGATCTTCATCATTTAGACTTAGAAAAATGTCTCATATCTCATAGGAGGTTTCCTCAGGTATGGTTAAAACCCCACTTCAATAAATTTTCAATTTAATCTATTATTTCAATATTTTCTATAATCATGGGAAAATTTTGAAAAATTTTATAGTTTTTATGAAATATACTAGTTTTGTCAATTCATTTATTGAAATTCAATGAGTGAGATTCAAGTGGATCGTGTTATGTGGTACATAAACATTTAAAAATGTTTTATATATTGACTCAAGAAAATTGTTGTGTGTGGTTATTACACTCAAGTGCAATTTACCTAAAACTAAATTGGGTTGTTTTACCTTGACTCATTTGAGTTGGGTGATGATATCTATAATTGTGATGGACCATATGAATGTTATACTTGATTCCATGGCCACTGATGTAAACTTTTTTTAAAACATTGTATTGTAATTATTCAAAAAATCATAATGGGGATTTCCTTATGTCATTCTATAATTTCTATGACCTCATTTAAGTTCCCTATCTTACATCGATGTGAATAATTACCTTGAATATTTTTACACTACTTGAGATGTGAGATCTTGTTATTAGGGTTATAATAAGTTTTTTTTAATATAACCTCATTAAATATCACTTAAATTCAATGATTTGTAGATTAATGTTTTCATAATTTAATCCACTATAACCAATATTAATGTCTCATAGGTTTTCCCTAATGATGTTTTTACCGATAGCTACGTGCTTCAGTCGGGGTGGGTTGAACATTATATGTTGAGTCCAACAAGGACTTCCTTGAGATATGCATTAGAATAAGGGTAATTTTAAAGTTCCTTTAGTCTTTATAAATAATGGGGTTGTTTGTATATCATAGAGGTATGGATGTTATGCATAAACTTATAATTTTTTTTAATCAAGTAGTTTTTAAGCCTTAATGGGTTAATATGTGGGGTTGAAAAAATTAAAATATGTGATTGATATTGACTTGGGTCACCTATATTATGGTATCATGGTGATTATATACTAGATAGATGTGATTTTAAGTTGATATCACTATTGGTTAGAGCATCTATTATGATTTTCATTTTATTTGTACAAGTAGAGATCAATATGCCTAATGGATGATATTATTCTATACCTAATGCCACTCTTCCATAGTTTTATTCAAAACATGAATCAAATAATAATTCTACTAATATGAGATAATTTTAGACCTTTTTCATTCTTTCCAGGTGTCTAACTTTTTTTGGAGTAAAGGTCTAGATTCCCATTGGGTAAAATAGTATATACATGTCCCTCATTTCCATTGTTTTCTTATTGATAGGTTTTGATTTTTGTACCACAATTTGAGAACATTATAGTGGGTTTATATTCCCCCAGGGTGATATTGTATGGCTATGGACATATTTCCCCTTTATCTTAAATTAATATTATAGGACTAAAATTACATGATTTGAAATAACTATTGTGGAATGGGATTCCCATTTCATGAGACCGTATAGATAGTGTTCATTTTCTGTATTTTTTATGATAATTATATGTGATGTTGACATACCATTATCTTGATATCTTGATATCCATGGGACACCTTTCAAATAAAATTACATTAATTTTATCGTAAACTAATATTTCATAAGGATGAGATTATATATACAACGTATACTAATCCCATTGTCATTTTATTTTTATATTCCAATTGATATAATTTGACTTAATAACTCATAGGAATATGAATGTTCTTCCCCATTATCAGTAATTTTTAATGTTACATTTTCAAAGGCACCGTGGCATTGGCCATAGAAGGTATGGTTACACCCATGTGTTTGTGTATTATTCAGGGATATAACATGTTTATGAGTACAGATATTTCTTATTTATAAATACTTATGAGACTATAACACTATAAATTCACATTATTATACTAGTTACATTTGGAAAAACATTGGTGGTTTCATATTCAGTTGTACCCACACCCTACTCACATGTTATTGTACTCAATAATACTTCTATTTTTCAAGAACTTGTGAGGGAAAGGGTCCCTATTTTGACAGTTGATCTATATATATTTAATAGAGTTAGGAGGAATGATTGGGAAGTGATTCAAGACATGTTTATTATATTATTCTTTTAGAGACCTATTTTTTCCTAATTATAGTTCGAAAATCTGCTATATATATTTTCTGGGAAAGGCACTGAGACGACATGTAATTATGAGGCCTGGTGTTCTTGGAATAAATTTTATAAAAAAAATTATGTATTTTATATTACACAAAAAAAATTTCTCAGTGAAAATTGAATAAATCTTAAACGAAATCTCAGATTATAAATATGGGACCATATTTGAGTGCACAATTTTTTATTTACCCTAGGTGAAACCTAAACTAGGTTGGCATGGGGCATTCAGATAAGTTGTTAATTGGTTGTAAGTTTAGTGGATAAATTAAATTTTTAATTTATTAAAATAACATATATAGTTATATCTATATATATGATACTATGGTTATTTCCTTAGTTTTAGCCACATAAAACCTATGAGGATTCTAGAGTGTTCTTCCTCCTTTTATTGGAGAATCTACATCCAATGATGATGAATATCTGGACTGGGGCCCATTAGGTTGAAACGAATGCAATGACTTGTTCGATTTGATGGATGGAACATTCTTCGATGTTGAATTCTCTAATATCCAGGTAGGACTCATTAAACTATTTATTATTCCCTTTTTGATTAAATTTATTGAGTAGAATCATCACTTTTACGATCTGTATCAATTGTTATAGACTTTTCATGTGGCTGTGTAATGAGATTCAATTGGTTATTATTATTTTCTAACCCATAATGTTCTTTTTTCTGGATTATTAGACAATAATGCTTGGAAATGATTGATAAGATTTTTATTTTTATGCTTTTATCCCCCAATTTGTTCACATTAATCATTTTTAGACCATGAGGGTCGCGATTCGATAGTGACAGGTGGTATCGAACCTGGTCGAACCCCCCAAATGCACACCAATTTCACAAATTATTGAGAAATCATTGGTCTAATATGGATGTGGTGATGGATCATTATAGATCCCATTCTTTTTTCATCGATTTTAGATTCAGGACCAGTAATAAAATGGTGGAGCTATCTGGAATGGGTGACAAACCTCTAAAGACCAACGGGTACCATTTTCTTGCCAATAGATGGATAGAAACTATAATCAATAGAAATATCCACCATTTTTAAGAAGTAACAAGGCCAAAAATGAAGTGGAATGGATGGATTTTATGTTTGGAGTTTATATATGAGAAACATTGATAAATTTGACTACGCACTGTGTAAGGTGATGAACACACAAAATGTATCCCCAATGCTTTAGAAAAAAGGGTTATAGAAATTTATAATGATGCAACAAAGTGTACCTCTTTCCCAAGCGGATGAGTCATGTGTTAGAGAACACAACATGGAACATACAATGTTCTAGAGTACACATATATAGCTAATGACACGAGTGACACCATGTGTGAAGAGGCACACTGTGTACCAAAGTAAACGTACATTGGATGAGTAGATGGACACGACCAAGTTTCAGGGGAATTACCCTTGAGTTCTAAGACAATCCGTGTAGATTCCATAAATTCTATGTAGTTTAACACAGTCGGAAATTTGTATAACATTAAGGACACAACTATAAAATAGTGTGGGACCACATCTCAAGTGTGTCCCGTCACACATCGTGTACCCCTTGTTTATTTTTGAGGAAACTTCAATCTCTTATAGCTTCTTCGTTTTGACTCAGATTTTGGCCCATGAGTTTCCTATCCATTTTGTTTTTCCATATAGAACATGATGGTGCCCTCCGTTGTGAATTTTAGATATCATAAGAGATGTTAAAGTCTTGGTTCTTATTTAGGTTACACTTTATGATGATAATGATCACATAATATCACCAGAGGAATCTTGAGTGGAACCCTCCAGCTGTGTTGGGAAAGAGTCCTCGATGAAAATAGTGGAACTCTCTAGTCTGGCTAGGCCTTGTTCCTCTAAAGAATCATATAGTGTATCCCCTACAGAATTAGGGAACAAGTCCTATATATTCCATGTAGAACCCCCTACCGGATAAAGTCTAGGTCCTCGATGACCAGATTGGAACCCCTATCACACTGGGGCATGACATTGACTTATAGAGTGGACCCCATCAACTATGGTGTGAGTCCTCTATCTACCGGGTAGAACCCCCTATCAGATGAGGCATGAGAACTCATGACACTATAGTGGTACCCCTATCGAATAGGGTGTGTTTCTTAATGACACTAAAGTGGAACTCCCTGATAGATTAGGGCATTGGCCTACAACCTATAGAGTAGAACCCCCCGTCATATTGGGCGTAGGTCCACTATCTACTAATTGTAACCCCTTTAATAGATCAGGGGGTGGATCCGGGACCTACAGAGTGTAAACCCACCTTACGCATTAGGGAATGAGTCCTCTATGAATACTTTATAGTGTAACCCCCTCACACACAAGAGAAAAGACCACTAATTGAAGATTTTTCTCCTCGGTTATACAGAGTAGTGGTGAGGCATGGGTCTCCACAGGATTACATCTAGGAAGATTCATGAGATAGTGGTCATAATTGATGGACTTCTATAACTATTAGAGACACTTTTCTAGGCTGGGATGTGAGATAGAGATCCCATTTCTCTCTTATTTCAAATTATTTTTTTGAGAATATATATATATATATATATATCCATGTTTTTGGATTCATTTACTCTTCTTCCATGGGTTAGGAAGACATGTGGGGTATGTCACCTTCTTTCCTTATTTATCTTATCACAGTTATATGAGGTTACCCTCCTACTATGGGGGGAAAATAATCGATGTGTAACCCATCTACACATTATGTTGATCCCCTTTTACTTGAAATAGGTTATTATCTCTCTTGGTTAGAGATAAGATATACTCTTTCACATATTTCTATCTCTTATTTTGAATCTACTATATTTCCACTCCTATCTTGTCTCTCCCACCACCCCCTTTAGAATTTGAGGTGTCTTTCTGGGTATGTATATAATAACCCATTCATGAGATTTTACCACATGTTCCATGTCTGATACAGACAACATATAACTCTACTGTGAATTTAGAGGACCATAGGGACATTGGGTTCTTCTAACCATATATGATGGTCATATCATGAGGATTTATATATATGATATATCAGCATTTTAAATTCCACTTTTGTCAGGTAGGGACATATTTCAAGTTGGGCATCTATTTATCCCATTCACTATTCAGTTATCGTGGTCAGAATGTTGTACACCCAATACATTTTTCATGCTTGGTTTATATTCATCTATTGTATATTTTTATTATTATTTCAATTCACTTCTGCATTGAGATGATTATGTGTGTGTGTGAATGTACTTTATGAAAAAGCATCCCATCTGGATATTCATTTTGGTACTTATGAAAACCTCCTGACCTATATAGGTTGGCTTGGGGTAGTAGTGTCTCGAGCCCGAGTTAGGGTTGGTTCATGAATGATTGGTATCAGATAACTTCATTCCTTGGGATGATGTTTCGATAAGTCCCCTTATGTAGAATTTTTGGGATTTATGGAAAAGGTGTTAAAGTGTATTGACTTCATCACTCAGACAAGGGAATCTAGTTATTTTGTGGTCATATGATGTATTTATTCCCCAGGACCATGACTACCTTCTTGTCAAATAGACATATTGATACATTGGTTGTAGGGATAAATAATACATCCATTATATTGGATTGACTATCTGACTATCCTTCTTGAGTTAGCTCCCCATTTTTATATATTTTCTCATTTGACCACGGTATATCTTGATCACTTTCAATATTACTATATGAAGATTTCCAGCTAGGTTATCAATTTTAGGTCGTGACAATGATCTAATAGGTGATGATGCCTTAGTTCTGGGTATATTTTATAAATCATTTCCTCTAGGTGTCCATGTATCAACACCCCTTCCTATCGAGCAATAGTTTGTACCAATATAATAGATGAGGATTCACATAGTCTTAGTTTACTCCATGAGTTCCAGTGTGAGAGGCCATTAATGTTCCATGATGAACTAGATACCCAATTTCTATAGAATTGTATTGAGTTAGTGATCTGAGGTTACATAATTTTGTGGATCCCAAACGATATGATGGTTATCCTCACAACTATTTCTCTTCGTACAATTTTAGTTTGTTCTTATAGAACTAGTAGATGATATACCTATTCTTAGATCATATTGATGTTTTTAGAAATAGAGATAACCCATTTATCATATTTATCCAGACTCTGTTATCAAGTGGTTGAGGTCAGTCATGATCATGTGCTTTGAATATATTTCTCAGATAGAAAGCATTTTGATGGTGGTCCTAGATGTGATACCTCTCCAAGATAATGCCCATTCTCAAAAAACTTATGTGATGGATATGGTTTTCATGGAACTAAACATTCAAGGAAGATGGAAACTATCCCCATTGATACACATTCTTGTGATGTGATCTAAAAATGTGAGGGTGAGTCAATTCCATGTAATGCAGTTAGTTTCAAGGTGTGGTGTACAAGTCCATTGGACTTGAATGTTCAAGACGTGTAGATGTTATGACGTGATGGAGGTAGCCTTGGATTACGTGAGGAATCAGAAAAGGGAAAGGGAGAGATCTTGGTCGATGAGGCTTCTGGATGGGAGGCTCGAGTGTGGTTCAAGGAATAACCTATGTCACTACTGCTCTAACTATAGGGACCCAGGCTTAACATACATGGATATTACATCATTTTAGATAAATATTTAGTACATTAAATAAATACATACCCAAGTACCATAATAGTTTAGTGTATCTGGAAACATGGAAACCAAATCTTCTATCCTACTGAATGATCTTCAACATCTCTCACAAATATTTCTACCTTTAGTACTTCAACCTAAAACATTTATTCATAACATGAAGAAAGAAATCCTAAGAAAGGGGTGAGCTCAGATTCTCAATAAGGGTAAAAAATAGAGACATGCGACCATAAACATGAATATAGAGGTATGATAACAAGATCATAATGTTAGGATATCATACCCAATATATCAAAGATCGTTTTTTTAAAATGGAATAATGCTTGGTAGTTAATAATAAATGAATCATAAGGAGATAAACATCAGGATCCATGAAATCATAACTAAGGAATAAGACATAGGATTTGTGGAACGCATATAAAAATAACAATATTTATGTCAAGGCTACCTTTTATGACCTTTTGAACCTGTTAGGCTTGGGCTACGACCTGTGTTCCTACATTGTTCTTGGGATAGAAACATCTATACCCACTTTTGTTTAGTCTTGGGATATAACCCTTGAACTTTATTTCTTTTAAGCTTGGTCTTAAACACATGAACCTAATTTCTATTAGGCTTGGTCAAAAACCAATGAACCTTCTTTCTTTTAGTCTTGGGTTATAACCCATGAAACTTCTTTCTTTTAGGCATGAGTTACAACCTATCAAACTTAATTCTTTTAGGAATTAGATTCATCCAATATAAACTTTTAACTCAAATAAAACATATCATTACCCAATGAATTAGAGGTAGATATAGGTCTGACCCATCTCATAGTAAAATCATTCACACATGTGACACAAGATAATAAAACATTCATCATATCATGTCCCATAAAATGATATATGCCTTATAAACATCAAATAATAGACCATAAAATGAAATGGGTATCATTAAAATTTCATAAAAACATAACCTATGGAAAATAGATAGGTTTCATAACCATTTAATTAGAGTATAACCCATGAAATAGAAACAAATTTCATAAACATATAACCCGTTAAATGGAAATAGGTTTCATAAGGACCATGACATTAAGAGTAACCCATTCATAGAAGTATATGAATGGAATATCTAGATAATTTTCAAAAAAGACATGATTAACATCAAAAGATTTCATCTTAGATGGAAAATCATTCTGAAATATCTTTTAAAAACAATTTTTGAGGAAAATATCCTTTCTTCTTTGAAAAAAGATTTTTATAACATACAACCTTTTGAAAAAAATTTACGGAAAATATATTTTAAAAAATATAAATAAAGCTTTAAAAACAATAAAAAAAATTAAATCCTTTTTCCATGAAAATTAAAATCAATGATATTTTGAAAATATTTTTTAAAACTATTTTTGAAAACAAGTTTTTTGAGTACAATAGATTATCGACTGAAGAGATAGATAATCATATTTTACATAGAAACATTATATTATGTACCAATGTGTGTAAAATTGGTACTAACACATAAGGATATCATAACTAAATAGAGGATAATCAAACTCATGAATATACATGAGATATGGATCATAATATATCATCAATGGAATCCTAAAAGTAAACAATCTTGAAAAGCGATGAGATTGTCTCAATAAACTCTTATTACTTGGAAACTTTGGATCACAATATCCGTGTAAGAAAATAATATTAAATAAAGCATTGAATTTTATGAAAATATTTATATTAATGATAATAAATTTGAAATTGAAGTATATACACATCAAGAAAATATTTTAGGTACCTAACAAAACATGAGTCTCAAAGAAGGCAAAATGAGACAAACTTTTTTACCGCTTTGTTAAATTTTGAAACTTAAAACTTATGAAAGAATGGTCATAAATCAGGAATGTGAATACCCATAAATTTAATTATAATATAAAAATAATTAAATCTTGTATATTAGATACACCACACCAAATGTAATAGGGGTGAACATAAAATGTATCTCATGAAAATTAAAAGTGAGATTTAATCCCCTGACCTTGTGTCTTGACTCTCTCCACACTCATAAAATCATCCTGTATAATAAATATAGTATATTATAAATATTTTAAATAACAATATTCTTATTAAAAATACCATATATGGTTTTATTTTGACATTATAATACCCTCTTTTTAACGATCCCATGTTAAGGTTTTACTCCGGATAATATTTTCTTTGTTTATTGCATGCATCTTAATTTGTTATAACTTTGTTCCTTATACATATATCATGATTACGGAATGAAAAAAATGATATAAATATTATTTATATTTATTAGTTTTATATTATAATATTTTATAGCACAAATAAGTATGAAATGTAAAATACGGTTCATGGAGATGGTAAACTCTACATACGCATGAACGTTGTTTCTGTTTTTATTGTCGTGTTGAAAGAAAGCATGTAAATAAAATATGTATATATATTTATATATATATATATATATATATAATTATTCACATTAAATTAATATATCATATATATTATATAAGTTCACTAAAACCATACTTAATATATTCCATGTGGTGTGTGATTGAATCACATCCCTTTGAGGGGGCAGTAGTCCACACTACCTCAAACGAAATTATCGTGTCAATACCAAATGGAAAGTGAATATATGTTTGTTTCAAAAGGAAAAAATAATCTTAAATACATAATAAATACAATATATGACATATATGAATAGTTTTTTCATCATAATGTCCACCATTATTGGTGGTAAATTAAAAATGAACAATCATCGTTTCATGAGGTAGTAATTCTTCATACACAGAAACAGTATGTTTGATATCAATTAGATGGAGGTGTGTATAAGATTAGATCAAACCCATATAATAATAAAAATATAGTATATTTAGGATAATAATTTCCTCACACAATAATGCAATAAAGATACTTGAGGGGTGGAGAAGTAAAATAATGTAACAGAGCTTTAGAGAAGAAGTTACCTCTTAATCAGGTAAATCCTTATGGTTTATTCCAAAAGGATTCCTTGAGAAGATTTTTGACCAAATAGAGGATTAAAGATATAAGGGATATTTGTCAATAGGCTAATTTAGATGATATTTTTTGAACATAAATGGTTTTACAGGTGTGGGGAATTGGTAGAGGTGGTGGCATTTTATAGGGAAGGAAAAGGGCTTAGTTGGAATTTCTAGAAACAAGTTAGGTGTGAACATGTTGTTACCTAAAATAAAGTCATACCAAACCAACTAGTCTCAATAATTAAGGGTATATTGACGAAATATTTACATAAAATGGGTTTTGTACAAGTTTCTAGGTCAATTTCCACCTTAATTTTAACCTTTAGTCCCTAATTAAGCACAATTTGGCATTAATTGCTGTGATTAATTTTAATCACTTTTACTAATCATTTTGGTAAAAAAAATTGATTTAGCCTTATTATACCCAAAATATTATACGTAATTCAATGTATTATGTTATATTTTTGAAATTTATTTCATAGAATAAGAAAAATAATGTTTAATGCTAATCCCACTGATGGGACAAAATGATGTGTTTTTAAATTAGAATTTTTTTTAAAATTTTTTTTAAGGATTTTATATTCAATTTAAAAGTGTAATTGATTCTATTGAATTATATTGTATTAATAGATTTAATATTTATCTAATTTTTCCTTAAAACAAATTTATAAAATCATTTAAAATAAATAATTAATTAGACAAATTGTAGTATTTTAACTAAATGTAGTATTTTTCACTAATCATAAAAAATGAAGTTTCTCTGAAAAATCCCAAAAATTCACCTTGGGATATTTTTGATGTTCTGAATTCAAAAATGTTTTAAAATTTATTGAAATAAATTTATAAATGTTTCAAAAATTAATTTTAATATTAAAAGTGGTTAATTCAAGAAAACAAAATTTTTAACATAAAATTACTTTACCAAAAAAATATGATCTTTCATTATCAATATGTTTTATTAATATAAATCTATTATAAAAAATATTTGAAAATTAGTTATTACTATTCATATTATTACGTTTAATGGCTATGTTATGATTATCTTATTTAAATAGTAAAATGATCTTTTGTAAAAACTTTGTATTGCGTGTATCTTATGCCAAATCAATATTATGTGTAATGAACGACAAGTCGGTGCTGCTTGTAATGCTTGTCCAGTTGGTATTACGTGTAGAATATGAAAAGTCAATATTGTGTGTGAAAATAATGTTTGTCTTAGTGTGTGTGTGTGTTTGTGTGTGTGTGTGTTTGTGTGTGTGTGTGTATATATATAACTATTTTCAGTGTCACATGAAATAAAAAATATCGAAACGATAAATTAATTTGAAAAAATATATTTCACAAAATCTCAGTGTGTTACATTATACCCACTTAAAATGAATTTTTCCTAGGAAATTTTTCCGAGTTATCAAAAGATTAACATTTTAAATTTTTGTTTATAGAAACCCACATTGTAAAAATGGATACTAAAACATCCCTTAAAAAGGGAAATTCGGAACCATAATGGTTACCCAGAGAAGCATATAAATATGTTTCCACATGGGAGTACATAGGTGGAAAGTTAAAACATGGATATGGAAGAAAAACCTTACCATCATGTTCTGATGGAGAGTGATAGAGAACAATGGACGGAGAAATTTATCAAACTGAAATCCAAAAATCTACAATGGACAAAGGGACCTTTTGATTCATCATTAACATAGGTATATGAAAACATTTTTTATTTCCGAAAAAGTTGAAGAGTTTTCATTAAAATACATACTCTCATAATTTCTATAAAACTTTACCCTTTATTATTTATTTATAAACTTCACCTCCTCCACTAAAAAAATAAGGTTGCATTTTAATTCTTGAAATACTAACAGATCATGAGTTCCATGATATGTCATCCCCTTTTTTATTAGTTAACATCCACACAATGTAGTTTGATCAAGATATAAAATACTTATAAATCCTTTTGTCTAAGATAAAACTTTAATCTTACTGACTAAAAATGAAGTTTAAATTTAACATTACATATATGGTTAACCTCATAACCCCTCCAATTTATTGAAATTGAATACTTTAGAAATAAGGTCATGAAATCATATTAACATTGATCCCTCATATATCACAGAGTATCACTTGGTTTTCATAATAAAAACATGTGAATAACCTCATCATATATTCCCTTGAAACATGGTAATTACAATAATTCCTTTTAGAAAACATGTATTCTTCCTAATTCCAATAACTACTCGATATATTATGTAAATACAAGAAGTTAAATACATCATCATTGTTGGCATAAAACACTTTATCAGTAATTAGTACCAGGGTAATCTGTTCCATCTAATTTACTTATTCATATATAGAATATCTTTATCCTAACATCATTATCTCAATACCAAACATTAATTATGGGTTACCATCCCTTAAATAAAAATATCAATATCCCATGATATAACTTTTATAAGTCTTCATCACCTTTCAACAAACCTTTCCACTCCTTACTAAAAAATTATACTTAAACTAATTAAATATTTTATGATTCATATAACATAATATTTGAATTCCAAAACATAAATACTCCATCAGTAAGACCGTTTTCTTAATCCATCTCTCAGGATTCATCAACTTATTCCTTAATACATATTTCCTAGAATATAAAATATGAATCAATTATTAAGGTTCCTCAACCTCATTCTAATCATTCTTATTATCTTCAATGTAAACAATATTATAAGGGCATCACATACCATTGACATCTTCTTTGCATCCCATTTATATTGAGAAGTGTATCCTATACTCATACCACCTTCGTGATTCTCTTTATGAGTTTTACACTTGCCATATAATTTATCAAAATGATTGTAATTTCCACATCTGGAACATTTAATTTTTACCATGTTCCTTCACATTCTCACTATTGAACAAAACAAGAAAGCATTGTTTTAGAATTACTTATCATTGCAGAAAACCACATAGTCAGAAAAAGATTTACATATAGGATTTATAAATCACGGAACCCTAATTAATCTATGAAACCCTAGGTTAATCATAGACAAATTATATTTAAATATTCTAGGATGGTTTATGAAGAGTTTCTAAATTCCCAAAGAAAATAACATGGGTGTGTCAGACCAGCTATGCAGCAAGACCCGTTATTGTGTACCAGATTACCTTGAGTCAAGCACAGAATATCTTGTCAGAGTTTTTACCCCTGGGTACATCTCTTCCAGATCCACATACACATGTATTATCCAAGTAGTGATTCATTTCTATAAAACTACGCACTCTATACTAAACCATAATTCCTAGACATTTTCTTGAACGTTATCTTATCATTTTACTTTTCCTTAGTGACATCCCTAGACATATACATAGAAATATTCCTAGGGACCTCAATAAATTTTTATCATCCTTGTTTCCAAAGGTTGAATAAATTTTTAAGTTAATACCAACTATAGAGACTCATTCTTGACATACATGGATATTACATCATTTTATATGAATATTAAATTCATTATAAAAATACATTCATGAGGACCGTAATAGTTTACTGTCTTTTGAATCATGGAAAAAAAGTTCTATCCTAGTGAAAGATCTTCAAAATCTCTCATAAATATCTTCATCATTAGTAATTCTACCTAAAACCTTTATTCATCACTCGAAAAAATGAAACATAATAAAAAAGTGAGCTCATCTCCTCAGTAAGGGTAAAAGGGAGATACATGTAAGCATTAACATGAACATAGGGGTATGATAAAATGATCATAACATTAGAGGATCATACCCTGCATATCAAAGATTGTATACTTGAATTATGGAATAAATCATGGAAGTTCATAAGACATGAATCATAATGAGATGACCATTAGTAACCTTGAAATCATAACTACGGAATAAAAAATAGGATTTGTGGCACAAATGTAAAAATATTAAATTTTATGTCAAGGATACCTTCCAAGACCTTTAGAAACTATTAGTATTGGGAAAAAACCTATGTTAATTCTTTGGGAATGAGATAGAAACCCATGTAACCACTTTTATTTAGTCTTGGGCTACAACCCATGAACCTTATTTCTTTTAAGTATGGGATTCAACCCATAATCCTTCTTTCTATTAGTCTTGGTCTATATCCCAAGAACCTTCTTTCATTTCGGCATGGGCTACAACCCATTAACAATCTTTCTTTTAGGATTGGGATACATGACATGAATAAAATTTATTTTAGTCATGGTATTCAACCAATATACCCTTTGAGATAATATAAAACATATCATTACCCAATGAATTGGAGGGAGATATAGGTCCAACCCATATCATAGTAAAATCATTCACACATGTTCCAAAAGATAATAAAACATTCATCATATCATGACCAATAACAGATATTAGTATTATAAACATAAAACCATAACCCATAACATGATATTGGTATCATTAAAATTTCATCACATCATAACCTATGGAAAATATATAGTTTTCATAACCATTTCATCGAAGCAAAACCCGTGAAAGAGAAACGGATTTCGTAAACATATAACTCGTGAAAAAAGAAAAAGGCTTCCTTAGAAAAATGACATTAAGAATAACCCATTCATAGAAGGATATGAATTGAACCTTTATATTACTTTTGAAAAGTAAATGAGTAAAATCAATAGATATCATCTTAGATGGAAAATAGTTTTCAACTATCTTTCAAAGACATTTCTTGAGGAAAATATAATTTCTTTTATAAAAAATTATTTTTACAACATACAACCTTTTGAAAACATTTTTCATGATGATAGATTTGAAAAATTATAAATAAATATTTGAAAATAATAAAAAAAATATTTTTTCCCTTGAAAATTATCTACTATGATATTCTGAAAACATTTTCTTAAAACATTTTTCAAAACATGGTTTTTGAGTACAATAGATTTCTGACTCAAGAGAGAGAATGCTATATTTTACTTAAAAAGTTATCTCAAGTACCAAAGAGGGTAGAAATGGTATTAATACATTACTATATCTTAAAAAATAGAGGATATAAAAACTCATTAATGTTCTCTAGATATGGATCATAATATTTATCAATGTAAGAATAAATATAAACAATCTTGAAAAGCGATGAGATTGTTAATAAAGACTTATTACTTTCTAATATGTATCATACTCTCCGTGTAATAAAAGGAAATTAAATTAATCATTAAAATTCATGAAAATAAATATATTCATGATAATACAAGTGAAGTGGAAATATATACACTTCAAAAAAACGAGTTTAGGTGCATAACAAAACAACAGTCTCAAAAAAGGAAAAACGAAACCAAAATATTTTACCGATTTGGTAACTTTTGAAACATAAACTCCATGAAATAAGGATCATAAAATGGAAATGTGAATAACCATAAATTTAATTATAATATAAATATAATAAAATAATTTTAATTTTAAACACCAAACCAAATGGAAGAGTGGTGAACATAATATGTATCTCACAGAAATAAAAAGTGAGATAAAATCCCCTTACCTTGTGTCTTGACTCACTCCATACTCATGCAAGATTCCTGTATAATAAATATAATTTTATTATACATATTTTAAAGAATAATATTTTTATACATAATTCCATATATTATTTGATTATGACCTTATATTACCAGCTTGTAAATGATCTTATGTTAAAGTTTCACTTCGGGTAATATTCGTTTTGTTATTCACATGCGTCTTAATTTGTTATATCTTTGGTCCTTATAGTTATATATTGATTAATGAATGTGGAAACTTATATAAATATCATTTATATATTTTATATGCATATTATAAACATTTATAGCATAAATAAGTACGAAATGGAATACATCATTAATAGAGACAGTAAGTCATACGTAGGCATGAACACTGTTTCCATTTTTATTACCTTATTGAATAAAAATATGTATATATATATATATATCATTATTAAATTAGAATTAATATATCATATATATCATATAAGTACACTAAACCAGTCTTTAATACATTTCATGTGGTGTGTGAACGAATCACATCGCTCTGAGGAGGAGGTAGTCCACACTTCCTCAAACAAGATTATTGTATGAACACAAAATGAAAAGTAAATAGATTAGTGTAGTAAAAAGAATAAAGAAGATTAAATATATAATAAATAAAATATTTAATATATATAAATATATTTTTTATCATAATTTCCAACATTATTGGTGGTAAATGAAAAATGAACAATCATCGTTCCGTGAGGGAGTAATTCTCCAAACACAGAAATAGTATGTTCGATATCCATTATATAGAGGTGTTTTTATGTATAGGTAAAAATATTATCATAAAAAAATCCTAGTATATTTAGGATACTGTTGTTGTCAGACAATAATTGAATAAACATAATAGAGGTGGTAGAGAAGGAAAATAATGGAAAAGATCGTGAGAGAAGACGTTACCTATTAATCGGGTAACTCCTTTTGGTTTATGGAAAAAGGCTTCCTTGATAGGATTTCTAAAAAAAGTAGGATTAAAGGTAAAAGGTATTATTTTTGGGAGGATACTTGGGAAGATCATTTATTAAATTAAAATGGTTGAGATGAGTGTGGAATAGGTAGAGTGGTGGCCTTTTATTGGGAAGGAAAATGAATCCTTAAGAATTTCTAGAATCAAGTTAGGTGTGCACATGTTATTACCTAAGAAGAGTCATATAAAACCAACCACACTAAATAATGGAAAGATTATTTCCGAATTATGGACATAAAATGGGTTTTGGAAAACTTTATAGGTCATTTTGACTCTTAATTTTAAAGTTTATCCCCTAATTAAAATTAATTTGGCCTCAACTATTGTGATTAATTTTAATAGCTTTTACTAATAATTTTCCCCAAAAAATTAACTTAGTATTATTATAATATAAATATTATACTGAAAAAAATTATGTTGGATTTTTGAAATTCAATTCATGGAAATGGAAAATTTTTAATTAATTCTAATCCCACGGACGAGAAAAAATAATGAGTTTTTTAAGTAAAAAATGTTCAAAAGTTTGTTAATATTTTACATTCAATTTAAAGGTGAAATTGATTATAATGTATGAAATAGTATTAATATATGTAATATTTATATAATTTGACCTTAAAAATATTTATAATATCTTTTATAATTAATAATAAATTAGACAAAAGGCAGTTTTTTAACTAAAAGAAGTATGTTTCACTATTCATCAAAAAATGAGGTTTCTCAGAAAAATCAAAAAAATTATCCCAAGGATAATTTCAACATTATGAATTAAAAAATGAATTATATTTTATTAAATTAAATTTAAAAATGTTTATAAAATTAATTTTATTATTAAATGTTTTTCATTCAAGAAAATGATATTTTTAATAAAAAAGGAATTTACCAAAAAATGATCTTTCATTATCAATATGTTTTATTAATACAAATGGATTATAAAAAATATTTTAAAAGTAGTTATTAAAATTAATTTAACTATGAATAATGGATAGGTTATGATTATCTTATTTAAACAATAAAATTATGTTTCATAGAAACTAAATATTTCATGTATCATATGCCAACTCAGTGTTGCATGTAACAAATGACAAGTCAGTTTTGTGTGTAACGAAAGATGAGTTGGTATTGCATGTTGTGAAAGATAAGTAGGTATTTTGTGTGAAAGGAATGTTTTTTTAGTGTTTTAATATATATATATATATAGATAACTATTTCCAATGCCACGTGAAATGAAAAATATTGAAAAGATAAAATAATTGAAAAAAATATTTCACAATATATCAAGGTGTTACACCAGCTGTAGTTGTTATCATAGAGTTAAAAGATACATTTCTATGTGCATATCCCCTATTTTAGATCCATTAATACCAGTGGAGGTCCTTTTTTATCAACCCTTTTGTTAGAGGATCCTATAGAGAGTATCAATGGGCAAATGTTTTTTCAAAGGGGTGACCTTACTATATGAGGAAAGATATAGAGAGCCTCACCGCAAATCCTCAATATCAAAAGAGAGTCCAAATTATGTTTTCCTTAGTATGGAATTTTTATCAACTATATATGATCATATGATTACTACCACATAGTATGGTAGTGCCTCCATGTTAAGGGACATACTTTTCCTCTTTTAGGAGGATTGATTCTCGAATAGAGTTAGATGAGCTAGTTTGTAGGAGATTACAACTGATTTATCAGTTGTCCAATATTAACATTGGAATAATGGATTTTACGAGCTCTTATATCCTTAAAATCATAGTGGGGTGGGGTGACATAGTAGGTTTACCTCCCCACCATGATATGGACCTATTTATATACTTAAACTAAGGATGGCCTAATGTTTGCATTAGAACATAAGATGAACCCATGGGGATTCGAGAGATAGTAGGGAAGTTGGAGGGTCTAAAAAGGTAGGGATTTATATGAACCAGTTTGTTAACCCCTGGGAAACCCTATATAGCCTTTAAAAAAGTCATATGTGAGATTTCCCCTTTCAGTGTACTGTCATTGCCTAAACCAAGCCTGGATAAAGAACAAGTACCCTTAACAAGTATTTACCTCCTATTTGAATAGATTTGAGGTGCAAGATGGTACCTGAAGATTGATCTTAGGTAAGGGTGACACCATTTTAGGGTTCATGATAATGATATTCCAAAGCTGGAATTTCAATATTTCTATGAATACTATGAGTGTTCAGTGATTCTATTTTGTGTGATGAATGCCTCTATTGTGTTTATGGCTTTTAAGAACTGGATATTCAATTTCTACATGGAAAAATTTGTTAGTGTCTTCATCAAATACATACTCATCTACTCTAAATAGAAATAGTATCATGAAAATACATTGAGGATTATACAATATTTCCTTCCAAATCACCAAATATAAGGAAATCTCTCAAAGTGGCAGTTTTGGTTTCAAGAGGTTCACATTATGAGGAATTTCATTTCAGATCATGGTTTATTGATGGTATGAATGAATATGAATTTTTTTCTTCTTGGGAGGAACCCAAGATCATGTTGGAGGTGTGGAGTTTTTTTGGGTACTACATGAGGTTTTTTGAAGACATCTCTTTGATTTTACCCTCTTTGACCTCCCTGGCATGGAAGGGAATCCTTTTACCTAGATTGAGTAGTGCCAGAGCACCTTTGAGGAGATAAGCCTAAGTCTAAAATGTTCTTGTATATTATGACTTATAGTGGAGGGTATGAAGTATTTTAGTTTATTGAAATGTCTCAGGTGCCGGGATCAACAACTTGTTGAAGTAATAGAAACTATTTAATGCATACAGTTTGAGTAATTTGAGACCCCATTAGAATAACTAAGTTACTCATGAACTGGAGCTGGGATAAATAGTCTTTTCCATGATTATTTTTATGTACTTATTTCTATGATAATTCTTTGTGGTTTATTCTGAAAATTAAAGTCTCCAGTATGTCTTCTTGAAGAGACACATAAACCTGGGAAAGAAGTGCAGGATGGAGTTCCTGTAGGACTGTCACTTCAATATAGTCTATACACCAAGTAAGTGTAACAAAGTAAAATATTCCCTTAATTGGATATCCCATATTGATTGGTGAAGAAGGATTCTGAGTAGTTCTCTTCTATGTAGCTATACATTATAGAGTAGGAGGGTATAAATTTTCTTCAGTCGATGATGTTGACTCCTCTACTTCTTGAGCATGTGAGGGAGTCTCACCTAGGATACATCGACAGTGAGGTCTTATATGATAAGATATCTACAAGGGATTTACTAGATTGATATTCTAATATAGTTAATTATATCATCCTTTTCCAGGTATAGATGGTGGTCCCAATCATGATGAAGGAGGAGGTGATGCGAGAGTTTAACAATTCTACCCTAGATATACATCCAAGTGTAGGGAATATATATTGAGACCTTTAGAAGATGTTTTAGTGGTCTATAGTGAGATAGATTGTGGTCAATTTCATCTCTTGGTTCATCGTCGTTCTTTATGTGAAGCAAAATCATGAGGTTTTGGTAGGTTTGTTAAAACCCATTTGTGATCCAGGAGTGGAACTTGTACACAATATCCATAGACTTTTTAACTGGGATCCCCCACATAGTGAATTTCTATGATTCCATCTGAGTGATATTTTACTAACTCATGAAGTTGGAACACTTCTTTTGGTTTTCGGGAGCAGTTTTCGATTGTTATTTTGGGGAAGATGTAAGTATGTTAAATTTTTTTACACCATGGGGTTCCCTCAACAATTATCTCCAATCATATCTTGGGGTTTTCATTACAATTATAGAGAGGCCCGAAAAAGGAATTTGAGATCCACATGAGGATGATTGTATCCTTTTACTCCCTGAATGATGGGAAGCCCGAGAACACTATCTAGGTGTGGTTGGATATTCTAGGGTCTTGTTGGCTATAATTAAACCATATTTGGGAGGATCACTTGCCTTTGAAAAAGTTTATGTACAGAAATAGCTACCACTCTATCATCATTGTTCCACATTGAGTGAATTTTTATCTTTTAGGATGCATGCTTCCAATCCTTCCATGAGTAAAAATTATAATTATTAGTGGTCTCCCCATGATAAGGGTTGTAGATGATCAGTGACAGAGGAAATCTATCATCGGGATTTATCAGATCATTCGATATCTTGTAGAGGGTTGTTGAGTTTCCTTACCACCTCACCTTACCACCACAATTGGAGAAGGAATATGATGCTTTCCATGTCTCCCAACTAAGGAGATAAATACATGAACCTATGAACATCATCAACTAGGGTGAGATGTAAATTGAGGTTGGTTCCACTTTTACAGAGCACCTGGTGGAGATCAGTGATTGACATGAGGGGACCTTGTATAGACAAACTATAACGACCCGACCCCAGAAGCCCAGAGTCGATCCATTATTACATAACATTAGAATGATCACAAAATATCAAGTCTCGAAAGACTGATTAATTTAGTAGCCTTGGAAGTACTCGATACATTCATAAGGTTTACATTACATCATAAAATGGAAAAATACAACAACATTGTTTCCATAGACAACACTGAGATCCCATAGACTATTGTTTCAGGTCAATCATAATATAATTCTTCACATTGTCAGAAAAATTAAACATAGAAAGGGGTTAGCTCAGATGCTCAGCAAAGATAAAAATATAGCATAAACATTTATAAATAAGCATAAACATTTAAGGCAATATATAAGACTAAAACTAAAGCCTTTTAAACATGAATTTCAACATAATATGGAAATGATAAAAATCAAATAACTCCATTTATTTATTCACATAGATATTCTACTAGTCGAATAATCACATGAAATATCAATAGCCACATTCATAATGATGGAATGCATAATTCCAGACATTCATAACCACATAGTAAAGGCCTTGTGCCAAGACTACAGATAAGATTTTTTCACGGCCTTGTTCCAAGACACTAGTTTGTCTTATGAGACCTAATAATACATCGAGGAGCTATAGAAGGCTTCACCCATCACTTACTAATTCCAATGCATTCCTCATATGAAGAGGTTGAAACATAAGATAAAAATTCATATTAAAACTAGCATACTAAATGTCAATATTTTAACCACAAACCATGAATGGTATAAAAATAGCACATCTACAGTCAAACATAACTCATTCAATACAATATGAGAGATTTTATTATAATAGATCAACCTCAATAGAGAATAATGAATGATATTGACATAGATGAATATAATCATCAAAACTATTTGAGATAAATATCTCCCTTTTTCTTGAAAACATTTAAATGTATCACTATTTATCAAGAATCCATTTAAAATAGATTTTTGAATCAAAGTGTCCCATACCACTTTGAAACTTTTAAAAGGAATTTTAATTTTAAAACATTAATTTCAATATAAATAACTCCTTAAAACTATTTTTAAAATGTGGACATTAATGAGAAAGATTTAGAATAATAAATCATTAAAACATTTTAAAATGATATTTTAGTTAGAGTTTCTTTCAAAAAGAGAGACACTTGAATTCAAATAATTTAGGTAAATAAAAACACTATAATATCATGGGAATAAAGGGATTCTTGATATACTATGTCAATCTACATTATATACACCATATAAAAGTGAATTGGCATATAACAACAAAGATGTCTCAATGGAATGTAAATTGAGATGAAATCTCTTATAAAGACCGTATCTTTAGGTTAAGGATAAATCAACGATATAATTATGTGTGAAAAATATAAATACAATCAATATTATTGGATATTTAGTGTTAATAAATTAGAGGACATTCACATATATTCTTCTAAAAACAACACCAATGAATTGGATGTTTAACTCAATAAATGGAGATTGAGTTAAAATTACTCTTATCAAGTTCATATAGATGACATGAGAATTTATCATTGGATTGATTATGTGTATAAAAAGTATATCCACATAAATGGGAGTGTACGTTACTACAAAAATAATAAATAGTGATTCCACACATAATCATGGAGTAAAATAATCAATGAAGTATGCGTAAAGCTGAATGAGTGGAAATTCAAATTTGAAATTCCCTTACCAATATGGTAACTTTCGAAAAATACATCCCCTAAAAGATGGATCATAAAATTAAGATGTAATTACTCATAAATTAAATTATATTACACAAATAATACAATCATTGGGCACTACATACACCACACAAATGAAAAGAGTCGCAATATGACATGAATCTCACGGAAATATGAAGTGAGATGAAAACCCTTACTTCGTTGTAATCAATCAATTAGTATGGAAAAATGTTAATAACAACCAAATTAATCACAGAATAACATGAATATAAATAAAATAATGATAATATATATATATATATATCAAATGACAGTACACAATACACCACATTTAATAAATAATTGGCGAACAATGGAAATCTCACAGAATTAAAAGTGAGATAAGAAACCCCTTACTTTTGTATTTTTCCTTGGTTGAGGTTAGGTTAACCTCTAGTATAGTGGTGAAATAATTGTTATTAAATTATACAAGAATAATATACATTAATATGATATCATATATGATCTTCTAATATTTCTTTGTTAATAATATTTTTGTATTATTGTCATTTCAGGTGTTAACTGATTAGTTTTCCTTTATATGCTTTGTTTCGTAAGTAGTGATTTTTATGAATATGATGAATATTATTAATATTAATAATTATATTAAGTCTTTAAACATTATTTTGAATAATCTAATGAAAATTAGTCTTGAATGGATTACGATGGGGAATGAATCTCATCGCGTTCGTGGAGACTGTAATCTGTACGTACGCACGAGCGACAATATCATTTTTTTTATATTAAAATAATATAAAATTGGATTTTATATCATATATAAAGAATAATTATAATGTTATATTTATTATTTAAATCAATTATATATCACTATTATACCCATTCAAATAATAATGTATTGAATAACAATTACACCACGACGTGGCGACGGTAAGTCGTATGTACGCACGTATAGTGATATGTTATTAAAAGGATTGATAGAATAATGAATATGGTTTTACCATATTTATAGTAACATCATAGTATATATAAGATACTTAATTTGTTATTTTATAATGGAAACAAAAAAGAATGAGTAAGTGGAAGAAGAAATAAACTTGAAAGAGGTGAACAAATATTATCTCTTCTTCAGGTTCTTCCCTTTGATTTGATCAAAAGGGATTCGTGGTCAGATTTCTAACTAAATGAAGGCCTCTAGGATGAATGGAGAACAGTTGAGAGGGTATTTGGGTAGATTTTGGGGGATCCAAATGATTTTGAAGCGTTTAATTAAAGAGAATGGTGAGTTCCTTTTATAAGAGGGGTGAGAGGCACCTTAGGAAAAGCTAGAAATATTATTTTATAATAAAATACTTTTCCATTTATAATGGCTAAAATATTAATTATTTAAATGATAAGGTGGGTATGGGTCGAAAACCACACAACTAATAGTTTTTAGACAGGTTTGGGTCACTATATTAACCTTATTTTTTCGATTTAACTCTTAGTTAAATAGTTTGACATTTACCATGTCTCTTGGTATTTTTACATTATATGGTTAATAAACATACTATATGCTTTCATAAGAACCCCAAGTGGTTAATTAATAATAAAAATATCATTATATATGTTTTTGGATGAACCTTATATTTTTAGGAATATAGTTTCAATTAATAATAAAATATTTGTTTTAAAAACTCTTTTATGTCAATTTTGAAATTATTTGGTATTTTGTTTTTGCTAAATTTATAAAAGCATTATTACTTCGAAAAAATTAATATAAAAAACCCTAATATGTCATATTAACCTATAAAATTAGTTTAATTCATAAAAATTATCAAATTACATTTTTTAGGATATTTATAATAACAATTATTTTAATGATTCATTAATATGGTAATTACTGCATCATCATTATGTCAGAAATAAATTTAATTATTTAATTTCTAAAAAATATAAAACAAATACCATTGTTTAGGTAATATTTTTATATTTCTAATGAATATTTATAGTCTAATTTATATTTTTTTAACCCTAAATTAAAAATGGTTTAGTTATTAAATGTTGAATTTAACACTTTTAACTCTTCTTTGAATTAAATAATAATAAATGTCTTAATCTAATCCATGTTGACCTAAAGGATCATATTTTATTGATAAGGTTTTTTTGGTAGAATTAAACTTATCCAATATAATTAGGATATCTTTTAGGGTAATAATAATATCATTTTTACCCTTAATTAACCTAGTTACATTAAACCATGGTAATTAAAAGTCAAAAGTTACGATTCACCAAAAATTATTTTTTTCTTATTGAACCAAATTTTACTTTCTGATATCAACCGTGTCTCTATGATTTTTAAATATCAATTCAAAGAAGCTGTAAAATTAAGTTTTATTCAAATTTGCAAATTCTCCTAGGAGGTGGGTAAAATACGGTTAAAAAGTTCAATAAAATTCTTATATATCTAAAATTATTATAAAATGACTCCAATTAATTACATTAAACTTATATAGGTATTATGTATCTATTTTTACCTAAAATAAATTTAAATAAAATAAAAAATTATTTAAATAAAAATTCTATTTTAAACTATAACTTAGTGTTTTTCACTATTCATCAAAAATTGAATGTTTTCAGAAAAATACCAAAAATTCCCCCCTAAGCTAATTTCTATATTATGAATCCAAAAATGAAGTCCATTTTGAAAGATAAAATTTATAAAATTTTTAAAAGTGGGTATTACTATTCATAACGACTAGTTTGATTGGTCTCGATGTGTTAGAATCTGGAAGTTGCGTATATTGAAAGCTATTACATTATTCAATGGGAAACGTACCATGGAAGCTTGGGTTGTTACATTCTTCCCCCCTTCTGGAAATTGTGTCCTCAAAATTTTTAAAATTGTTCTTGGGAACATAATTGAAAGTCCCACATTAGAAAAAGAGTCAACAAAACTATCACTTTAAAATAAAGAAAGAGAAGTATAAAGGTTAACCAAGATAACCCATACTAGGATTACATGTAAGAAAACATGTATATGGAAGATAAACTAAGTGTCAAGTTCTGATGAAGAGGGATATAAAACATGATCAGGATAAAGTTAACAATAAGAAAACCACAAACTTGTGATGGGACAAATGTTCATTAGTTTCCCAATAGGAAAAGTAAACGGACAACGTTTTTTTAAGTTACATTTCATAAAGATGAGGAATTTATTTATGGGATTGACTAAGAACATTAAGAAATATACTTACTTTTTAAGTAGAGTTTCATTATTTAATAAATTTCTACCACAACCTCTTTTTTTAAATGATAAGTATTCAAGATTACTTGGTCACTACCGAAGAGCTAGAATCAACATCTAGAGAATCACATGATCCACAAAGGGTAAACTATATATTTACCTTGTCTTCAAAGATTAATCAAAACTAAAATGGATAGTACAATATTAAATGATCCCCCAAAATTATATTCCTTTAGATAAATAAACACTAATCTTAATTTCTAAAATTAAACAAACAATACCCCAAAGTT
This sequence comes from Viscum album, assembly GCA_963277665.1. Classification (NCBI taxonomy): domain Eukaryota; kingdom Viridiplantae; phylum Streptophyta; class Magnoliopsida; order Santalales; family Viscaceae; genus Viscum; species Viscum album. The sequence continues at coordinate 824,134,092 of OY728165.1, forward strand.
AAATAAATACCATTAAATAAACAATTGTCCTTAAAATCCTTCAATATAATCCAAACTAATAATGAAAACCAAAACATAGGAGAATTTGGTTATGTATTCTTCCACGTTGAATTGTTTCTCCAAATGACATCAACTACTCTTAAAGTCACATACTTAAAAGTAATTAACCTAATCACAAATTCTCTATTATAGGTTAATCATTTCCATAAATAACCCAAATCACTGTAAATCCTCAATAAAAACATAGATAAAAATACACCATTACTCTTCAAATTAAATCCCATAGTATTCTATTTTCCTTTGGCATATAGTGTTCCCAACAGAGTGAACATCATCCAAAATAACATTTATCAATTACTCACCAAATCATTTTCCTATACTAAGGGTATTCATATGATAAGACATAAGATCCCAAATCAACTTATTATTGATCAATAAAATCATTTAACTAAAAATAATTAGTCACACTAACCCGGGACTTCATGTAGTCCAGTGGTAGGCGATAAATCCCAATCGTGATCTAGTTGTGGGTTCGATTCCCATAGCTTTGTCCGATGCGATGGGTTGTCACAAGATCTGCATGTTGTCCTTTTTCAAAAACATTATTTTATAATATTTCCAAAATGATATAGATTCCTCAAAATAACCATAACAAAAATTTACCACCAATTTTATCTCATACATTACATTTTCATCCCAAAATATAATAACTGTTAATTTCTTCAAACCCAATAATCATATAAAACCAAATGGCTATTTATAACTATATCCACAATTGAAAAGATAATTTTCACATGAAAATTTGTAGGGTTACAAATACAAGAGAAAATTATTCCAAAGTAATCTCATCAACAAGGAGCACTTATACTTTTAAACATTTCTCCAACCATTTAATTCCATATAGCTTCTTTTTTGACCAAGAAAATATCCTATAGAATAGTGCATTCACTTGGGTAATGGCCAGGTACCCTAAATTTATGGAAAATGATTGTAAATGGATTCTTGGGACCATTTTTATTTTCTTCCATAGTACTCTTCATTTTTTCTCAGCAATTAGTTTCTTTATGCCCTTCTTTCCCACACATAAATCATTTCTTTGTTCCACTGAGATACTTTTTGGGTTTCTACTTCCACATTTCCTGCATGATGGAAATTGTGGATTCTTTTCTCCATGGCCTCCACTTCTAGAGATCTTATCATTCATCACCTTTATCTTCTTTGTTGAGTCCGGGAGTTAGTTAATATATATGTTATTGATCATATTTTTGGAAAACTGATTGGGCATGAACACGATATCTTTTCCACCTATCAACATTCCATTTTTTTTGCTCATTTCCACCATTGTTCTCACCTTATACATCATGCTAAATGTTATTATGACTTCCTTGGAATCCAGCCGTTGACTAAAACCAGAAAGCATTGTGTGAGTAACAGTAGTCATAAAATAATTTAGAGAATATCATGGCACCATATTTTAAATTTGAAACACCATAGGATTAAACAAGGTCATTTATTATCATCTTATATTAAAATACTTCAAATCGGTTTGTAAAGAAAATGTAAATTATCCTTATCATATCCCCTGAGAGTGTCTTAACCAAGAGTGCATCAAGGATCGCTGTCGTGCACCGGTTCCTGTTCGAGTCTAGCTCAAAGCAGTGTTTTTGGGTTTTACCCCTAGGTACATCTTTGCCAGAGCCGCCTCTACCTGCTCGTATCCAGACATGGATGTATTGCTTGTAAAACTCATAAAATATCTTTAATACCAAAATTTTAAGAATTTCTTCTATACTAATCCACAAAGTCTATATTAGGGATATGTGTTCTAATCAGAGTTTATCTAAATCTAGTTTCCATGGTTTGTACTAAATTTCTCTGATACCAACTGTAACACCCCGACAACAGAAACTCAAAGTCGGTGCATTATAACATAACATTGGCATGATCACAAAAGATCATGTCTCTAAATATACATTAGTGTAGTAGACTTGGAAGTACAAGACACATTAATAACGTTTACATTACATCATAAAACGGAAAACTACAACAAAATTGTTTCCATAGACAACTCTGAGATCCCATAGACTATCCCTACAGGGCAGTCATAATATACTTCTTCTCATCCTGGTAAAAATAATACATATAAATGGGTGATCTCTAATGCTTAGTAATGATAACAATATTGTGGAAATGTTCATAAATAAGCATAATTGTTTAAGGTAATGTATAAGACTAAAACAAAATCCATTTAAAAATGAACTTCAGCATAATATCGAAATGATAAAAATCAAATAACACCATTTACTTATTCACATCGATATTCTACTAGTTTAATAGTCACACTCAATATTAATAGCCACTTTTATAATGATGGAATGAATAATTCCATACTTTCATAACCACATAGTCAAGGCCTTGTGCGAAGACTACAAGTAAGATTTTTTCAAGGCCTTGTGCCAAGACACCAGTTTGTCTCATGAGACCTACCGATACATCGAGGAGCAATAGTGGCCTCCACACGTCACATAATAAGTCCAATTCATTCCTCATATGAAGAGGTTGAAATATAATGTGAACATTTGTATTAAAACTAGCATAGGAAATGTCAATATTTTAACCACAAACCATGAATGGTATAAAAATAGCACATCCACAGTCAAACATAACTCATTCAGTACAATATGGAAGATTTTATTATAATAGATTAACCATAATATAGAATAATTAATGATACTGACATAGATGAAAATAATCATCAAAAGTATTTGAGAGAAATATCCTTCTTTTTCTTGAAAACATTTAAAAGTATCACTATTTATCAAGAATTCGTTTAAAATAGATTTTTGAATCATAGAGTCCCATACCAATTTGAAACTTTTAAAAGGAATTTTAATTTTAAAACTTTATTATACGTATAAAAAAATTCTTAAAACCATTTTTAAAACATGGACATTAATGAGAAAGATTTAAAAATAATAAATCTCTAAAATATTTTAAAATTATATTTTAGTTAGAGTTTCTAACCAAAAGAGAGACACTTGAATACAAATAATTGAGGTAATAATAACATTATAATATCATGGGAATAAAGGGATTCATGATATACTATGTAAAATTACATTACATACACCATATAAAAGTTAATTGGCATATAACAACAAAGAAGTCTCAATGGAAAGTAAATTGAGATGAAATCTCTTATAAAGATTGTATCCTTAGGTTAAGGATAAATCAAAGACATAATTATGTGTGAAAAATATAAATACACTCAATATTATTGAATATTAAGTGTAAATAAATCATATTACAATCACACATATTCTTGTAAAAACAACATCAATGAATTGGATGTTTAACTCAATAAATGGAGATTGAGTTAAAATTACTCTTATCATGTTCATATAGATGACTTGAGAATTTATCAATGTAGTGATTATGTGTATAAAAGTATATCCATAGAAAAGGGAGTGGAAATTACTAAACAAATAATAAATAGTGAATCCACACAAAATCATGGTGTAAAATAATCGATGAAGTATGTGTAATGCCGAATGAGTAGAAATTGAAATTTCAAATTACCTTCCCAATTTGGTAACTTTAGAAAAATACATCCCCTAAAATATGATTCATAAAATGAAGATATAATTAGTCATAAATTAAAGTATATTAAACAAATAATACAATCATTGGGAAATACATACACCACACAAAAATAAATAGTGTCAATATGGCGTGAATCTCACAGAAATAGGAAGTGAGATGAAAACCCTTACTTCGTTGTAATAAATCGAGTCGTATGGAAAAAAGTTAATAACAAAAAAATAATCATAGAATAACATGAATATAAAGATAATCATGACAATATATATATCAAATGATAGTACACAATACACCATATTTAATAAATAATTGTCGAACAATGAAAATCTCATGGAATTAAAAGTGAGATAAGAAACCCCTTTGTAATTTTCCTTGTTAAAGGGTATGTTAACATCCTGTATAATGGTGAAATAATTGTTATTAAATTATACAAGAATAATATACATTAATATGATATCATATATGATATTTTAATATTGCTTTGTTAATAATATTTTAGTATTATCGTCGTTTTGGGTGTTAACTGGTTCATTTTACTTTATATGATTTGTTTTGTAAGTATTTTTTGTTATGAGTACGATGTATATAATTCATATTATGAATTATATTAAGTCTTTAAACATTATGTTTAATCATCAAATTAAAATTAGTCTTGAAAGGATTACGATGGGGAATGAATCTCTTCACGTTCGTGGAGACTGTAATCCGTACGTACGTACGAGCGACAATATCATTATTTTCATATTAAAATAATATATAATTAGATAATATATAATATATACAGAATCATTATCATGTTATATTTATTATTTACTTCAATTACACATTATTATTATACACATCAAAATAATAATGTGCGGAATAACAATTACACCACGACGTGGAGACGGTAAGCTGTACGTACGCACGTACGGTGACATGTCATTCAAAGGATGGATAGAATAATAAATATGGTTTTACCATATTTATAATAACATAAATGTATATAGAAGATACTGAAGTTATTATTTTATAATGGAAACAACAAAGAAAGAGGAAGTGGAAGAAGAATAGAACTTGAAAAAGGTGATGAAATATTTAACTCTTCTTCATGTTATTCCTTTTGATTTGATCAAAAGGGCTCCATATGTTGGATTTTTGACTAAAGGAAGGCCTCTAGGATGAAGTTAGAATAGTTTAGATGGTATTTGGGCAGATTTTGTCCAATAAAAATGGATTTTAAGGTTTGAATTAAAGATAAGTGGGAGTGCCCTTTTATAAGAGGGGTGAGGGGAACCTTAGGAAATGCTAGAAATATTATTTTATAATAAAATAATTTTCAGATTATAGTGGATAAAAAATTAATTATTTAAATTATATGATAGGTATGGGTCTAAAACCACTCAACCAATAATTTTTATACAGGTTTGGGTCACTATATTAACCTTATTTTATAGATTTAACTCTTAGTTAAATAGTTTGACATTTACCATGTCTCTTTGTAATTTTACATTATATGGTTAACAAACATACTATATACTTTCAATCTAACCCAAAGTGGTTCATTAATGATACACCTATCATTATATAAGTCTTTTTTAAGATCCTAATATTTTTAGGAATAGAATATCAATTAATAATATAATATTTTTTTTAAAACTCTTTTTTGTTAATTTTGACACTATTTGGTATATTGTTTTTTCTAAATTCATATAAAGCATTATTACTTATAAAATAATTCATCTAACCAACCCTGATATTTCATATTAACCTATAAAATTAATTCAATTTATATGAAGTCTCAAATTATATTTATTTGGATATTTATAATATCAATTATTTTAATCTTTCATTAATACGGTATTTACTACATCATCATTGTGTCATAAATAAATTTAATTATTTAATGTATAAAAAATAAAAATAAAATACCATTATTTATGAAATAGTTTTTTATTTCTAATTAAAATTTATAGTTTAATTTATATTATATTTATACCTATATTGAAAATGGTTTAGTTATTAAACATTGAATTTTACACTTTTAACTCTTCTTTGAATTAAATAATAATAAATGTCCTAATCTAATCCAAGTGCAACTAAAGGATCATATTATATTCCTAAGGATGTTTTTGGTCTAATTAAACTTATCCAATAGAATTATGACATGTATTAGGATAATAATACTATCATTTTTACCCTGAATTACCCTATTTACTTTTAACAGTGGTAAATAAAAGTCAGAAGTTATGATTCACCAAAAATTATTTTTATCTTATTGAACAAAATTTTACTTACTGATATGAAATGTGTCTCTTGAATTTTTTAAATTCAATTCACAAAAGCGGTAAAATTAATTTTTATTCAAATTTTCAAATTCTCCTAGGAGGTGGGTAAAAGACGGTTAAAATGTTCAATAAAATATATATATATATAATTATTATAAACTGACTCTAATGAATTAAATTTAATTTATATAGGTTTTATGTATCTATTTTGACCTAAAATATATTTAAATAATATAAATAATTATTTAAATAAAAAATTTGGTTTTAAACTATAACTCAGTGTTTTCCACTATTCATCAAAAATAGAATGTTTTTAGAAAATTACAAAAAATTCAGCTTAATATAATTTTGATATTCTAAATCCAAAAATTAATTCCATTTTGAAAGATAAAATTTATAAAATTTCAAAAAGTGGGTATTACTATTCATGACGGCTAGTTTGATTGGTCACGGTGTGTTAGAATCTTGAAGTTACATACAATGTAAGCTACTACATTATTCAAAAGGAAACATACCATTGAAGCATGAGGTGTTACAAAACCCATTCCCTTGGTTGATGTGTTGAGGAAGCATGGTAACATGTAAGAGAGCTTCAAGGAATGGGAGATCCAGATGCGTTCTTAGTATCTGGAATTTTTTACATATTTTTTTTGGATGAAAATATTGATGGAGGGAATGATGTAGAGACACATTTCTATATTTAATACTATGAAATGTTTTCTTTAAAAAAATTGGTGCCAAATGTTGAGGCGGAGGGTGAATATGAGTTCTAGTGTGAGTGTCATTAATTTTATCAAAATATTAAATATATTTTATATTGCACACATGTAGTTTCATAAATACTTTTGGATAAATTTTAAATGGAATCACAGACCATAAATTAGATACCATGGTTGAGTCTGGAACATGATTTTTACCCTAGGCATAACCTCAAATTGGTTGGTGTGCAGAGATTGGATAATCCTATCATTTTTGGCATGTTTAGTGGATTAATTAAATTATTAATTGAATAAATTTACTTAAAAAATTCAACAGATTATATATATAAGTATGATGATATGGAAATTTCCATAGGGATAACCACATAAATCCAGGGTGGATTTCAGATCACTCTTCCTCCTTCCGTTGGTGAATCGAATTCCGAAGTTGATGAATCTATAAATCAGAGTAGATTGTGATCCAAAAAATGAAAAAAAAATATTACATTCATTGGTTTTCACATTCTTTGATGGATAATTATCCAATATACATATAGGACTCATAAAATGTGGATTATTCCCTTTTCGATTTAACTTAATGAGCTTCATCGTCCCATTTTGGATATGTGCCAAATATTGTAGCCTTTTCTTATGCACGTGTATCGAAATTAAATTGGTTATTTTTATTTTATAACCTATGATATACTTGTTCTTGATTTTTGACCAATAATGCATGATAATGATAAAAAAAATGATTCCTTTCTCCCCCAATTTCTTCGCATTAGTCATTGTTAGATGATAGGGTGGCGATTCAACATTGGTGGGTGGTACCCAACCTGATCAGGCCTTTGTATTTGAATCAATTACATGGAATACATATAAATCTACAACATATGATGGATTTTGGGATGAATCATTGTATAATGAGTGTTTACATTAATGTATTTGAGATCTAGGATGGAATGATAAATCAAGGAGGTGTATGGTACATCAAACAAACATCTGAATACCATTTTTTGGCCACATGACTCCTAGAAAAGATGATGAATAGTTCTATCCACCTTTTTTGGGAAGGAATGAGTCTCGAATCAAATCAGAATGGCTGGATCTAAATCTTAGAGTTTGGAAATGATAAACTATGAAAAATGTGACTACCCTATATGTTCTATGATGAACACATGACATGTAGCCACTATATTGTGGTGACTAGGGTTTTGGAAGTCTATAATGATGGAATTACATGTATACTCCATACATATCATGTACCTCATCCTCAAGTATATGGGCCATGTGGCAGAGAACACATCCAGTGACACGCCATGTACTTGAGTACACACACACACGACAAAAGACACCTACGGTACCCTATGTGAAGAGACACATTGTGTACCAAAATACATACACATGTGATGAGTACATGTAAACAAATAAAGAGAATGTATAGGGAACCTGAGTGCTGGGACATAACATGTATATACCCTACACACCATGTAGATATAAATTTTTGGTGCTCCATGTACCTCTAGGTACATTTCTAGATGATATAGCGGGACCATGTGTTGTGTGTGTCCCCTCACACACTGTGTACCCCGTGGTTCCTTTTGAGAAAACATCAATGTCCCTTATATCATTTGTTTAGAATTTGATTCTCACCCTTGATTATCCTATCCTAATTGTTTTTCAATAATAACTTGATGGTGACCCCCATTATGACTATTAAGATATGATGCAAGATGTTACAAGATTGTCACTTGTTTTAGCGACACTTGATGAAATTAGTGATCATGTAGGATCACCAGAGGAATTATGAGTAAAACCCTCCATCTGGAATGTGCATGGATCCTCGATGACTAGAGTGTAACACTCCAGTCAAGCAAGGAATGGGTCATCTATAGACTCTTAGAGTGGAACCCCCATGTGGAATTAGGGTGATATATCTCTACTTACTGGGTCGAACTCCTCTATATGATTGGGTGCATGTCCTCAATGAAAATTGTGGAACTACCATGTCATACCAGGGAACTTTTCCTTGAATTATTTAGTGCAACCCCCCATTACCATTTGAGTTTATACTACATCTACTAAGTGGAACACCATATCAAATAGGGTGATGGTTCTCATGACATCAGAGTAGAGTCCTCATATCAAGAGAATATCACATCTATATATCATCAGAGTGGAACCCCTCTGATGATTCAGGGAACAAGTCCTCAAACTATTGAGTGGAACCCCACATTATCATGGGCATGATTCCTCTATCTATCGAGTGGAAACCCACTAACAAATTAAGTGACTTGTCCTTGTCCTAAAGAGTGTAACCCACCTGATGCATCAGTGTGTGAGTCCTCTGCATATACTTATAGAGTGGAAACCCCTAATGCACTATGTCATGGGTTGTCTACATAGATATTTTTTCCCATCGGTTGTATGAAACAATCATGAGGTGTGGGTCTCCACAAAGTTACTTCTAGGAAAAAATTGGGAGATGTTGGGAATCAATAATGCACTTCTAGAACTATTGGTGAATCCTTCTTGGGTTGGGATATGGGATGTAAATCCCCTTACACTCTTGATTGTTATTCTTTTGATGATCATATTTATATATATCCATGATTCTGGATTTAATTTTTCTCATTCCATGGGTTGTGAAGATGCATAGGGTATGTCACGTTCTTTTTTTGTTTATCTTCTCTTGTTTGGTTGAGGTCAATCTCCTACTATGGGTGGAGAAGGATCGATGAGTGTTCAATATACACACAGTGTTGAGCCCCATGTGCTCAGATCAGGTTACTCTCTCTTGGTTTTAGTCGAGATGTTCTCTTTCAATACTTTCTTTATCTTATTTACTATCTACTATCTTTCCATTCCTATTGTGTCCCTCACTTCCCACATTCAACTACTAACCCCAACATGGTATTTTCCTACACATGTCCTATCTTAGGAAGATGGAAGATGTTTCGGCGGTGACTTTAGAAAATCTTAGGGACACTGAGTGATTGATAAATTTTATGGTGGTCATTTATTATAGATGAGAAGTTGGAATATTGCATAATTTTACTTTCTAGTTTTGTTGGGTTGGGGAATCTTTTTGGTTGGGAGGGTATTTTCTCCTTTAGTTTTTAGTTTTCACTGTCATACTCTTATACTCACTATAGGTCTTTAATTTTTGGTTTACATTCTAGATATTTCATTTTTATATTATTATTCTAATTAGCTTCTTCCATAAGATGGTTTTTCATGTGTGTATCGGTAGATTAAAAGAATTATTCCCATTTAAGATATGACATTCAGTGTTTGTCACCACCCCATGGCATATGAATTAAGGCTTGGGGTAGTTGCATCTCGATCCCTCGTTAGGTTTGACTTGGGAAAATTATCTCTGGGATTATTTTTTCTATCATCTACAAGGTCAGCCTAGGGATGACCTTTCTTTTAAATGTACATTCATGAAACATATGGAAACAAAAAAATTTATATTATTGGATTTTTTATTTTTTTACTAATGGAATGTATCTATGTTTATTCTTTAATATTTGTTTATATTTTAAAGGGTTTTTATTATATTAATTATAATATATTTTATGGTTATATGTACGTGATAGGGTACAATATCCCCACTTTTAACTTGTACCATCATAAGTGGTCTAAAACCTCTATTATATGAGGAATAATTCATGAGGTATGTGGAACATGGTTCAATTATTGTATAGGTTAACCATATAATGGATGCTATAATGTGTTATCAAAGCCATTTTTTGTTTTATAATACTATTTGGGATATGGTAGATAGAGATAGAAATTTTTGGAACATGGTATTGATCTTATGTCTTATTCTCTAACAACACTCTAATGAAAATATGTATAAGTTATCATGGAATTTGGATTATTGTTCATTATTTTCCCTATTAATGATAGGTCACTTTTTTTACAATATGATGCATTTTATTTATTTATTTATGGTTTATTAGTTTTTAATCTTGGTCTGGGTTGGTAATAGAGTGTCCACATATGATTCTTTCTTGGCCTGTAGTATTCTCATGTCATTCATGTTCTTGATTTTGGGTGCCATAACTATGATATAGGGTTTAGTTATTAATTGTCTCATCAGTATCCTATAAACTATTTTCCTAAATAACTTGAATGTGGAAATATACCAAACTGGAATTATATTTTTATTTGGTTATTACTAATGTGGTGAATCCTTTATATATAAATATATATATATATATATCCTACTATAGGAATGGGTATGATAGGCTGGAGTTAGGCACTAGTGATCTGAGAACCTTATATGGTTGGGTGAGTATAGAGTAGTTGGACATAATGCCTACTACCATTCCTTTTTTGAATTTCTTAATGTTATGATGGGATACATTTCTTAGGGGTAGCATCATCGATGTGTCTCTAGATATGATAATTATCATTGAGATGTTAGTATGGTATGTGGGTTCCTTGTGAGGATTGACACCCTAGATAGGGTTTCTCATTATGGTTATAGATATTCCCACAATTGATAAAGGATCATTCTAAGTATGCAGAACATGATTTTCCTTATTTATTTAATAAAAAATCATGATAGATGCTCTGAGGGTTTTTATTATTGAGGTCTAAGGTGTATGAACTAGGATAGAGATCGTATTGAAGATGTCTTCAGAGTAGGATCAGAGTAAGTTGAACTTTAATCATGTCGATGAAAATTTCTCTTATGTATACCTAGAATTGATTTTAATGATGTGAGGGTGGAGAAAGATAAGGGTGATACCCATGCATGTTAATGTTCCATATATAATAATAATAGGTAGATTATTTGTATGATATGGATGATATTAACAATATGTGAGTGAATTTTGATAAGTTATTGGTTGGGCATGGTTGTTTCCTCAATAAATATTGATACAATATCATGGGTTATTTTTTATGTGGTGGAATGATCAACATGCACTTTAGGAATTATGTGTTATCGACTATTATGATAATAACAGGATCACTAAAATAATACTCTCAATGAGAGGATTATGGTTTTTCATAAGGTGGTATTAGGGTGTGTTCTTGTTTGGTTCATTATTTTGATTAACTATAGATGTCGTATTCATTGGTGCATGTATAACATTATAGAATATCCATTTTTTTACTAGGATAATGTTATTCCATGTGATTTGTGCATTTTTTATGGTTTTGGTCTAATATTAAACTTAAAATTTTGATATTAGTATTTATAAATTTGTGATCAACCTTCAATGGAAGGCGGGATATATCGATGGATGGATCATTTGAAACTCTCTATGTTAGGAAGAGTGTGTAAGTTGTCATGGGAATCCTGGAGTTATGTCATGGTGACATTTTTAATGAATAATTTTGTTTTTGTTTTTATTCATTCCTGATAGGTGGTTAGGACAATAGGTTTATGTGTATAGCCCATTGAAACCCCTTTGAGGTAAGACCTTAAGAGGTACTATTGTGTTTTGGTGAGTTCTATGCTTCCTTGGGATTCCAAGATTCATTGATCTAGGTCGTGGAATGTGGATGGAATTAGGGATGACAACCCTTTGTGAGTGATCAGGTGTGAGGTGATGATAGAAAATCATTAATACCATGAACCATCTATTGATTATGACCCTTGATATTATAATTCATATGTACCAATACAATGGCGTTATGTGTGGATACTTACATAATGTGGGAAAAAATGAGATGAAAGATGGATTTTCTATAATATCATGTTTTAGTTGGTTCGATTAATTAGGGGTACTTTGGGTGGAACCCTAATTATGAATATATGTACTTAGGAACCTATGAAATTGTTAGATCTATAGTAATGATAGAATGTTTTGTGGAGGATTGAAACATGGGGGTCATGTTTTAGTGAGAGTGATAACTGGGTTTGGGGTCATGTTTACCAGAATCATGTATGTAGTAGTGGATCTATGGTTATTTTAGATAGTGGTTTCATTGATAATGGAAATACCATAGTCATATAAGTGAGGCTCATTTGGTGGTATTTTCTAGATGTGAGGACCATGGTCTCATGTTTCTCAGTGTTTGACTGAATATTTGATATAAAGATCTCGATATATAAGAATGGTTATGTGGGAAATTATATGGGGGTAACAACTGTTGAGTTTTTTATTATAGTCCTTGTTCATGTGGTGTTTGGAGAACACTAGATATGATGTGTATGGGAGATTGAGATCGATAATAGTGAGGGTTCCACATTTCCATGTAGACACAAGAGGCATATATATATATATATATATATATGATTAGTTTCATAGTACCATGTTCTAGTATCAAATTGTAATGACTGGGTAGGAAAATTTGTTCGATGACAGACTAATGGGAACTTATGTATCGAAATGATAAGGGGAATGTCTGGGAATTTCAGTAATAGAAAATAGTATGATTCCTTATGTAACATGGTGAGCCATAGTATTTAGGTCGAGTGTCATGTATGAGACTATGGTATAGAGGCTAAAATGTTTTTGGAGTTTCTTGGAATAATCATTGACTGATTAATTTTATAGTTTACAATAATAAAATCAGTTATATTTGTATAATAATATTTAATTTCAGATCTATGTCTTCTAATGAGTGTGGAAAATCATTATGGAGTTGGTGAAAATTAAATAGTGTCATGATGATTGGGTCATTAGTCCATTTGGTTTCACTCTATATTATGAGGTAATAGATATCCCAATTCAAGGACGATCAAGATCTATAGCTCAAATAGTTATTAACGATCATTATTTTGGTGGTGACTAATATTTATGACGGATTACAGCCTGTTTAATTCTAGATAGTGTGTAGTTTTGTTGTCTTAGATGTTTTGTTGACATGTTACATGCTAGTATAAGACATGGATTCATAATTTTAATTTGGTTTAGACTAACAATGATATTGTAAATAGATGTAATAGAGATTTCTAAGGGATGATAATTGTTTTTGTAAGTATATTGTCACTCCTGGAATAGTTTCATATCATTATAGTTGGAAAAGATGAGGTTCTAATCAATTTGGAACTAATATGATTTGAATGTTTTGATTCAAATTTAGAATCAGAAAAAATAAGTTTTGTAATGGATGAGATATTGTTTCTGATCTAGTTTCATGGGTGGAGAAGGCCCAAAGTGAGTTTTGGGGGTTAATTTATAAAATTAGACAAGGTTCCACTATAGTTTTTTCAATAGTTAGATTGACACACTATAGTGTAGATAATTGTAGTATGATGAAGGTTGTGTAAAATGTTTTTATGTTGTATAATATTAATATTTTTTGGAATTTAAAAACCATTCTATAAGAACTTCGTGTTGTGTCATGGTGAGTGGATGTTTAAGATTAATATCTTTCAAAGGTGGTTGACTACTCCTGGACCATAGATTACTACACTATTGTGAGTTCGGTTTGAGGTTTTTTCATTTCAAGTAAGGATAAACTATGCAACATTATAATTCTTTATGGTATAGAAACAGATATGTAATTTTATCTTTTTTACCTATGTAGGATTTAATTTTCTATGTGGGTGAAAGTTTGAACTCCAACCCCTGTGTTACACAGTGGAGGAAATTAAAAGGGGAATATCAAATAATAGTAGGGGAAGCCTACATTTTGAAACCCTAAAATATTTAAGGGTAATACTTTTTTTGGGGGATGAGGAATCTGTCGCATGAACTATTCAAGGTTTGTGAGATTTTCTCATTCTGTTAGGTGTAGGGTAGAATTTCATGGCTAGAGGGTCCCCATTGTGAGGGTCTCTATAGTGGGGTAATTACACCATATACATTGTTTTAATGAAGGAATGTTTATTATAGAAATTTTTTCCAATTAATTAAAAAATGGTTTTAATATTAAAATCATATGGAATATGGTCCTCCTTATTCATTTCAACAGACCTGTTCATTACCCCTTCCACCCTTTGGTAGAATCAACCATGTTGGGTTCTTCATAATTTGGGCTATGATTATAGTATTGTATATCTTAAGAGGTTTCCATGGGTCATTATATGAATCCTCTTTGATATATTCCCTATCTATTTTTTTATTTCATGTTGTTTGTTTATTATACCATAATTTTTGGGTTTTCAATTTGTTCAAAATTTTCCAATTATATTTTATTTATCAGATAATATTTGATGATTAGGATTCTTAGGCATCGTGTTATGTTATCGATAATTATTTAGAAATATCTTATCCATTTTTTTATTAGAAAAATAATTTTCTTTCTCTCCACTCAAGTCCAGTCATTCTAAAATTAAAATGAATGGTTTTTCCTTGACTTCTATATGTTATGTGATGACATCTATGGTCGTTCTAGACCCTCCGAAGCTAAACTAGTTTTCTTGGATATAGTATTCCATGATATCAAATTTAATTTTATTATAGTGTATAAGGCATGAAATAATTTTTGAAACCTATTTCCTTCAAATCCTATAAAAGAATCTTGAAATTTTTTTGAAAAATGTTTTACATGAAAAAATTTAAATGAATATTGATTTTTTTGAATTTTAATTACTTGAAAGCATTTAAAAAAGTTTTAAAAACAATTTAAAAACCTTATTCATTGAAAAAACTTGTGAAACATATAATGAAATATTGAAAATATTTTAAAACCTATTTATTTGAAAATACATTGAAAACATAAAAATAATCCTTCTTAACACATAAAAAAAATTTAAAATTCATTTTCCTTGAAAATGAAATTCAATGATCATTTGGATAAAAATTTAAAACATGGTTTTGAAAATAAAATAGATTTTTGACCGAATAGATAATTTCATTCAGATTTTTTATAATAAAATTTATTAATTATATTAAGTACCAAAGAGTGGATAAATGGTACTAATACATGAAGATGCATTAAATAAATAGTGGAAATTAAATTCATGAGTTTTTTTCAAATATGGAGCATAATATTTCTTCTACATAAACATAATCATAAATAATCATGATAAATTATGAGATTGCTTCACAGAACACTTACCACATGGTAACTTGGGATCATACTCTCCATGTAAGTAAATGAAATTATATGAAGAATAAAATTCAATTTAAACAATAATATTAAGGATATTTAATGTCAAATAAGAGTATATACACCTCAAAATAGAATTTAGGTGCATAAAAAATATGAGTCACAGAAAAATAAAATTGATACAAAAAAATCTTTCTAATTTGTTAAATTTTGAAACATAAACCCCATGAAATAATGGTCATTGAATGGATATGTAAATAAAATAAAATTTAATAATAATTATTATGTAATACATTCATGGAAAATATATTCACCACAAATATTAAAATAGTGGTGATCATGGCATGTATCTCATAGATATAAAAAGTGTGATAATATTCCCTTACTATATGTCTGGACTCTCTTCGTACTGGAAGAAACATCTTATACAATATATTTAAGTTTATTAAACATATTTTATAGAATAATAATCTTATATCTATAATAATATATGGTTTTATTATTACTTTACATTACCCTCTTGTTAACAATTATATGTGAAGGTTTCACTTTGGGTAATATCCGCTTAGTTCTTCGCATGTGTCTTATATTATAATATCGTTGTTCCTTATACTTATATCTTAATTTATAGAACGTAACCAATGATATACATATCATTTATATTTAGTATATATTATTATAAAAAACCATTTAATATATATGTATAAAATGGAATACACCATTCATGTAGACGATAGGTCATACGCACACATGAATGTTGTTTCTGTTTTATTATTATATTGAAAGACAGAGAGTAAAGGAAATATATTTGTATATATTTATATATATCATTAATATTGTATAATTATTTTATAATATATATCATATATATTTACTAAACCAATCCTCAATACATTTCATGTATTATTTGAATGAATCACATCTCTTTGAGGTGCGATAATACGCACTTCATCAAATGAGATTATCGTATTTACAAAAAATGGAAAGTATAAATATATTTGTTTTAAAGTAATTAAAGAGTATTTAATATATTATAAATATAATAAATATTATATGTCACTAGATTTTCCATCATAATGTCCACCATGAGAGGCGGTAAAGGATTAACAAACAATCACTATTTCGTGAGGCGGTAGTTCACCGTACAATTAAACTGTATGTTACCCATTAGATAGAAGTGTGTGTAATTTAAGATTGAACCATTATCATAGAAAAATTCAATTATATTTATGATACTAGTGTTTTTATATAATCATGTAATAATAAGTTTTCATGGGGTTTGAGATTGCAAATAACATAATAGAACTTGGAAAAGAATGTTATCTCTTATTTGAGTAACTGTTTTGGTTTACACCAAAGGGTTTCCTTGGATTTAGTTCTTCCCAAAGAGTACATTATAGGATGGGGGTATGTTTATTAGACATTGGGTAAGATCTTGTTCGAGCCACATTATCTTGAGTGGTGTGACAAATTGGGTTGAGAGGAGCCTTTTAATTGTAGAGGAGGAGTGGCACTCTTGTAAATTTTCAAAAATGGAATTCAACCCACGTTTCTCCCATGGAAGGTGGATTTCATAATGTTATAATGTCAATGAAAGTAAATTTAGTGTTGAAATATGGATATCCAATGGATTTTTGATAGGTTTCTATGTTATTTGGGCCCTTAATTTTTATAGTTTAATCCTTAGTTATGTATAATTTTACCTTAATCAATGTAATTAAATTTAATTACTTTCACTATGAATTTTGGTCCAAAATTAAACTTATTATACTTAGTAGGTGGGATTGGTAAGTAACAACCAACTCAATTCTGTTTAACTATTCTCTCAATTTTTATTTTCCTATTATTTTATATAGATCCATCCTTATAGGGAACCTTCCTTTAGATATTTCTACATGAAATTTATACGGCCCATTTATTATATCGTAATATTTTTTTTTAATAATGGAATGTAGATGTGAAATCTTATTTTTTTTCAAGGGTTTTCTATTTATGACTACTGATTATATTACTTCATCTTTTTTATTGATATATGTACTTGATATGGTATAATATCCCCTCTTCTTACACACACCCTCTCCATTAGTTGATAGCCTCTAGTGTACGAGGAGGAACACTTGGGGCATATGGAACATGATTTAGTCACATCATATGTGAACTAGATCAAGTACACTATATCCTCTTGTTTGAGTTTATTGTTACTGAATTTATAAAATATATATTATTAAAACATCAAATATAATGGTTAAAAAGGTAAAATATTCCCGTATCATTATTTCCTATAATATTTTAATCCTTAGTGTAAATGAGGTTCCATTAAATAAAGAAGAACAAACTTCTGAAATATATTAGAAAAAAATTGATATGTATCATATTAAATCAATAAGATAAATTATTATAGAATAAAAATGAACATCATAAGATTAATAATCAAACAAACTTGTATTTATTTATTATAACAAAAAAATTATATTATAATAGATTCTAAAATATATTGAAAATATAGAATTAGTAAAATTTCTAGTTATAAGAAAAAAGATATTAATTTATAAGTTTTTTATGATTATCCTAAGAATCATCTGCCTCATCAAAATCATCATCGACCTCCTCAAGTGATATATGTTAGTTATATTTCATCATGTTCTCTTGAAACCTATAAAATCCTATATTTTATTTCTTATAAAGTATTGTATAGTGATGAGCATAAATAATATGAGTTGATTGAATTTTAATAGGCACCAATGTAGTAGAAATATGTAGTATTGAGGATACCCATAATGAAGAGGTAGTATGATAAGATGAATTAATTCATGAGTGGTGGATAATGGCTCAGATATTGGTATAAGAGATTGTGTAGCTAATGAACTAACTTGAGCTAATGGTGTTTCTTTAATAGAAGGGGGAAAATATACTATGGAGTTGGAAAACCATTACAAGTGAGAGATAATATCTCTGTATATGTGGGAAATTAGTGGTATGATCTATAGTATGATCTTTACTAAATACTCTGGAATTATCTAGCATCCTCAATACTATAAAAATATCACCCTACATTGGATTATAGTGGTAATATATTTACATATTTCCCTTTTCATTCAATTTATTTTCAAACTCCTCCCTTTTTTTCTATTCCTTTGATATCTTATTATTATATTTTTTATTTTCCATTAGTTTAGTCCATTCTTATCAAATTATAAGGGGTCCAATTTTCATCACTGGTTTGGTAGGGTTTGGTGTGGGTGGGTGTTCTATGAGAAAAATGAGAAACTACTTTAGATTTCATCCTAGTCTTCACTATTTATCCTTAGTAGTCAAGGTTTGTATTTTATTTTCCATACAAAAAGTAATGTATGTGAAATTGTTTTTATAGTAGAATGTGAGAGATTGAGGTACTTTAGGGGAAAACACATGAGAATATGGTGTATCAGAAGGTATGTCATGTAGCATGGCATGTAAAAGTAAAATGGAATTTATGAAAAATGAATTTACCAAATTTGGTATAAGGTTAATGGTTTAAGGCTACTTATCCTCATATATAGAAGATTTAAAAGACATAATCCTTGATCAAATCTCAACTACAAGATTCTTAGTAAGTAATAACATATCCTACATAATATCCACATACCTCTCAGTCATATAATTGGATTTAAAAAAAGTTTATCTAATTCATACGAATGGGATCCGCTAATGGTTGGTGTGGGTGTAAATCAATCAATTGACTAAATTATTTCCTGCGTATCACAACAATATGCTCAAAATAATTAAATTTTTACTTACAAATAGGTTGGTCTAATCCTATCAAGATGTATATTTTCATAATATTTATAACCATGAAATCTTATAAAAATTGTGAAAATAAATGAACTGAATCTCTCTTAAGTGTATCAATTGTTATGATGAGTTAGAAACCTTTTGTGACTTGGATAATTTTTTAATGAAATAATTTCCCATGATGGTACTCTTCCATTTAACCCTCACCCCTTAAAAATGACTATAAAACCTAAACATGACCTATCACCCCTCAACTTAACTTAATTAAAGGTAGAATATTATATTGCCTTGAAAATCACTCCTCTAACATATAATTATATAAATAAATTCGGATGTGTTAAATAAAACCCTGGGGGTGGTTTACCCTTAAATATTTCCAACCCTAATGCTAAAATGAAACTTAAATTTTGGAAAGTATTATCTATATATTAGTATTACCCCTTATATAAGACAAGAGAATAATAACATTGAGAAAAATAATAAATACAATGCATGGTAAGATATTCAAATATGGAAAAGGATACAAAAATCAACATGTAAATAAGAAAATACAACAAAACAAAAATGATAATAAGGATTCAAAATGAAACATCCAAAATGAATTATTTAAATGTCTCCTATATGACTTCATAAAAACTCAATAAGCTTAACAATCACTAAATAGCTCCTCCAACTCTATAGATCCACTGTCAAGGATAATTTTAAGAATTTGGTAAGGAAGATGTATCTCCCTCACATATTTTAGACTATATCTAATATACCTATCTACCATTATTAGTGAGTATGGGTTGAGTACAATACTGACTATGATATCACCAAATATTCCCAAGGATCCCTTAAATGTTAATATAAACCAAGATATTATATACATTTTATAAACCATATCCAAATACATTTAATTTTTTTAAAACCAAAGAAATCATAAAACATTTTAATAAAATAATGCTTTTGAAAACAGAATATATCCAAAAACATTTTAATACAAGTTATTTTGAAAACTAATAACCCAATAACCACATCATCAATTAAACCCAAATAAAACTCAGAGACTATGAAAAAACACCAAATACCAAAATTTTACCTCCTACATGAGAGCTAATGAATAACCCAACCTTTATTCATCATCCCTATTAAACTGAACAAGGCACGTACAATTAATTTGTTTTTTATCTTTACCATTACAAAAAAGGATCCTTTATATAGTAGGTAATTCTAACTCATGTCTACACCATAATACAGACCATGTCATCAATATTAAATGTAGTTTACCTCAACAAAAATAATAATAAATAATATCAAAAACCTATTTCAACCATAACATTATATTTCCCTTAATTTTCTATAGAAATCACAGAGGAACCTTGAAATAATTCTTTATCATTTTCACTAAAAAACCACACACACATTTATATTTAAAAAATCATTCCATAATCACACATAAATTATTTTAAATCAATAAACTAGTTTAGTTAAAATTACATATTCAAGATCATATAATTTTCAAAAAAAATTAGGCTTTGGAGAAGACACCATACTCAACCAAAAGATAGAGTGGAATCATTCCACCACACTCAAAATAAATAATCACTCTAACATTCTTAAGAACCTAGACCAAAAGGATGTAAATTTATTCAAGTTACATTATATAATTTCTTTTGAACCCTTAAAAATTTGTGTTTTAGAAACTAAAAAATATTAATAAACATTTAAAGATGGATTTTATTGTCGCATACTTCTAATATAGACTCCAACTACCCAGGTATATGATGGAGTAGAATTTTGAAGGGATGGATTCACTCAAAATCACTATAAAGGACAAAAGAAATCAAGATATCTATAAAATAGGTAATAAGTGACAATATATTTTCTAAATATAGATTAAAATATAACATTTAGGGCCCATTTTATCTAAATAAATTACTAAAATTCATGGTTTCAGTAACTATGAACTCTAAATTATAGTTGTTTCAATAATAGTGCTAGCTATGAATGGTTGTAATGACCAAATAGAAAAAAAAGAATTCTTATTTTCATTTATAAAATTATTTTCCTAGCATTTTTAGAATCTTACATAGTCCTATAACAATGAATCTACACATGTGTTTCAGTTAGTGTCAAATGGTATGTATACATTGATCTAGAAACACCAAAGAGATCCATATCTTGAAATGAGATGTCATGTGGTTCTACTTTACAATGGTAAATTTTCACTCTTTTTTACTAACAATGGTGATTAAGAATGTGTGGTGGTTTGGAGTGTTAGATGTTAGTCTCATCATAACTTTTTTAGAGGATTATTTTCTACTCATGGACTATCTTATAGATTTAAGACATGGTTTAAAAATCATTCCCAAATCACAGTGTGAAATAGGTTACCCCAATTCCAATAGTTGATAGTTATTATCTATTGATGTGAACATATGTGTGAATCATAGGTTCTTTTTCAATGTGAAAATAGGTATATATCAATGTTTCTCCATAAATTTGATAATATATAAGTATTCGAGGTTATCTATCAATGGCCCCATATATATATATTAGTGGTTCTCCATTAATGAAACCATATACATGTATAATAGGTTCCCCATCTTATTTCATCATTAATTGGTGATGCATGGATTTAAAGATCTATGGTTAAAGCCACGGAGCTAGGCACTCTAAAGTTTATCTTCATCCAGGGAAGTGGTATGTGTTCAAGGTTTTAGGATTTGGTCAATTAAATAAGCATTATATATATCATAATAAACGAAATAGAACTCACAGACTATGGTACCATGTAATGGGTTTTTCCATGACTTGTAAGTTCATGTGATAAGAACCGATCCATGTGGTTTAGCATGATTTAGTAAAGATTAATTTATGAAAATCCCTTTTAATGGTTAGTGTGGGACTAACACATGGACGGACCTTTCTAGTTTACAATAAATTGGATATTTTTTAATGAGGGTGGATTTATCTCACAAGGTATGTGACTGTATAGGGGTGGTAACTAAATAAAATATCACTAAATGAGTGTGATATGATGAGGAACTTGAGAGGAATATTTCCCTCTAGGTAAGGTAGGGACTCTATTAGGTATATAGACTGGTGTGTATGAAGAAAAGATTCATAATTTTTGGTTTAGACCGTAGAGTGGCATCTTATTTATCCAATTTAAATAAGAATCAAAGCCTTTATAGTACAAATGAAATGGTTTAAGGCCATTTATTATGGTTGTACCATATAGTTTAATTTTATTTGGTAAAGAAGTTATCATTTAGTTTTACATAATGTTACTAGTAAATTGTCCTACAATTTCACTACATGTAAAATGGAGGTTAGTGGCATGAAATATAAATCTTGAAACGATTGAGTAGATATTACACATATGGGGATACCCTAAAAATAATAAATGATAATATATCTCTTTGTAAAGAATAGAATATGTTTTTGGGGATTACATGAGACACCATTATTTTTTTTGATTTTTTTCAAATTAATTTACGTTTTATGATAACTTGTGTTACATGCAATGATGAGTTTCATCATTTTTTTAGTGAACACGAAAATTTTATTATATATGACCATTATTACTTAGAAACTAATTTGTTGGGTATAAATAATATTAACTACATTATGAAATATATATATAAACTTCCTACTCAATATAAACATATATTTAAATTAATTATTTTAATAATTATATCTAAATTTACTTATGATGATGTTTTTAGATTTTCCAGAAAACAATTATTTTCAATTAATTGTAAAAAATACTAATTTTTTTAAAAAATTTATTTCCTTTAAATAAACTAATTAATTAAATTTCAAAATTATTTTTTAAATGAAATAATTATTATTTAATAATATTTAATCCAATTAATAACTATTCAATAAAAAATATATTGTATCATAGTATAAGTTTTTTTGGGTTTAAGAAAGGGTTTTGTGAAAAACAATTTTGGTGTGCAAACTATTCCACCATTTTAATTGACTACACTAATCTCTAGTGAGGAATTTTTTAAATGAAATTTATAGATTATATGTCAATAATTGTTAATTTATATTCATACAATGATGATTATTAGATATATAGTTAATAAAAATCACCTTGTTCATGAAAAAAATACACTTCTCAAAACCCCCTTTTTTGTCTCATCTTTGGGGTTTTTTTAAATTTTAATTTTTTTCACCTATAGAAAATTTAGATGAAAAAAATAAAATTCATTTTTATATATTAATTTCAAAATTATATTTGTTTTAATTTTTTATAATTATCCAAAATGATTAATATATTTACAAATAGTGAAAATACTGAATTTTAATTGAAAACTCTCATTAAAATTAATTTATTTATATAAATAAGTTATATTTTTAATTTTATTTTAAATAAAATTATTTAAATTATACATCTATTAAATAAATTAATTTAATTAGAATAAATTTATTATTTAATAGTGGCATATAAAATTTCTAAACTTTTGAACTTTTATTTCTATACAACTTTGATTTCTTATCACATCTACGAGATTAATTTTAAATTAAAATTTTATACTTTTTTCAATGGAATTTGGAAAAATGGATTTAAAATTTTTAATTATAATAATTTATTTTATATAATAAGATAAACCTAATTTTTGAAAATCATGAATAGTGAATACAGTAAAAATTAATTATCATTATTATGGAAAATATGGGAAATCTGAGGGGGATTAAACAAAACAATAAGGATAAAAATAAACTATAAACTTGTCGAAAAAATATTTTATAGATATATTTATACCATTAAACATATATGGTATGATAATGTTTGATTTTGGACCCTTTCACATATGAAAGATGTGGGATCACTCATATATTTTCATAGATACCATGTGTATCCTCTCCCTCACATATAAAGGGTCACCCCATATTCTCTCTTATTCAAACCTCAAATACCATTTGTTTAATCCAATAACTACCCATATATCTTCTTAAATTCCATCCCTTAATCCTATACTCCATATTTTTTTCATAAAACCATCCTAGTAAGACTTCTAGTGAAAACCTAAGGGGGATACCTGAAGAAGAGGTAAAGTTCATCAATGAGAATTTTTATTTTATTTCTTCTTCCACACCCTTTAATTAATATTTTATAAATATTATATATATAACCTTAGTATATTACTTATTTTGACATTATTTTTTTGGTAAATTACATACAACCATATCCACTTCCATTAAATAGGTTATGAAGTTGTTGTTTTTGTGTGTGACAGACTACGACGTCATGAATCAATATGGTTAATTTTTCCATTACCACCTCCCAAGATTAGAATTACTGATGAATTTAATATTTATATAAAATATTTAGTATGTTATTATGATTATGTAATTTTTATATCACACATATCTTCATGATTTTTTTTTGTGAGAATAATGTAACGTCTCTCGTGTGTTTTGCGAACTACCGCCTCATGAAGCGATGAGATTCAATCACTTTTACATGGAATGTATTAAGGAATAGTTTAATAAAAATTTGTGATATATGTCACAAAAACATTTTTATGGTATTATAATATATATCATTTAATTTTATTTCTTTCATACAAACAAGAAAGTGAAAAACATAGTTTATGCGTACATACGACCTATCGTCTCCGTGAAAGGTATATTTCCTTTTATATAAATAAATATTATGTATTAATATAAATAAATATTATATTTATATCACGAGATTATTCTATATATTATGGAATCTATATCAATTTATTAATACAAAATATATAACAAATCAAAACATATAAGAAGAATAAAGCAGTTATTACCTGAAATGTAACTTTTACATTGAATTAAAAATAAAAACATAATAAAAGGTTATAGAAAAAATTATCTATAGAGTGATATGTGTAATTCTTTTTCCATAATATATTTATAAATAAATTTTATCTGTTATACAGGATGTTTTAATTAGTACGATGGAAGTCGAGACTTAATGTAAGGCGTTTTTATCTCACTTTTATTTTTTGTGAGACACAAGCCATAATCACCACATAATTATTTTATGCATTGAATATAATTGACATTAATGTGTATTATTATTATTATAATTATAATTCTTTCTATTTACATATCCATTTTTGGATACATCATTCATGGGGTTTACGGTTCGAAAGTAACCAAATCGGTAAGAGATATTTGTCTCAATTTGTCTTATTTTAGAGCTTTGTTATGTTATGAACCCATATTCATTCATGAGATACATAAAAAAACTTGTCGACATGTAATATTATGAATTTATTTATTATAATTATGTATTATATTTCCTTTTATATTATTCATTTGTATGGATTATGATCCAATGTTACCAAAGTGGTATTGATTTTAGGTTTCTATCTCACTGTTTATCCGGATTGTTTATGATTATGATTTTGATGGTAAAATATTTTGATCAATATTTAAAGAAACTAATGAATTTTAATAAAATATGTTTACTCATTATATTTTCATGTAATAGCATTTTTTTCAACTATTTGGTTGAAAAAATAATTGAGACGATGTTTTGAATAAAATTCAAATTTACTTCTCTCTTCGGTGGGAAATCCTTTTTCTTATTTTTTTTCTAAAAGGAATATAATTTTTTTTTTAATATCCCCCTATTATTTTTAAAAAAATTACACATGTTTTAATTTTCAATTTTTGTTAATGTAATTTTCCTTTCTTTTTCCAAAAAATTCGTGTTTGTCTTTTTCTGAAAATTTGAAAAGAATCTTTGTTTTTAACTTACATTGATTGGAAAATGTTTCCTTCTATCATTATAACTCAATTATTTCAATACTCCTTTAAATTTTTTCAATTTTCATTTCAAATAAAATTATTTCCTTAATAACGAGACAATTTTTAGATTTTAAATAAATTATTTAAAAGTGAAATGGATTTTGAAATTGTTTTGTGTTTTAAAAATCATATATCATTGTGAATGTATATATTATTTAAGAAATGTTTTAAAATATTTTTTGAAAAGATTAATTTAATGTTATAAAATGTTATTTTAATTTTTTTAAAATTATGTTTCAAAAATTGATTTTTACTGAAAATATATTTTCCTCAAGAAATGTACAATGTAGTATTTCCAAATTAATTTTTATATAAGATGAAATTTTTTGAGGTCAATTATTATTTAATGGGGATATAATAAAAGTAAACCATTCTTATTATTTCTCTGAATTTTTTATGTTAATGATGAAAATATGTTGATGAAACCAATTTCTATTTAGTTCTTTATACCTTAATAAAATTATTATGAAATGCTATTAAATTTTAACGGATTATGCATTGAAGAAATGATGAAACGATTATAAAATATATTTATTTTACATTGGTTATGTTATGTGGAAATTTTATTAAACCCATTTAATATCATGGATTCATATATGATTAATGATTTATGAAATTGTGGCACACATATGTATGATTTTCATTATGTGATAGTGGTTACATTATAACCAAGGAAAATGTTAATGTTAAGAAGAAGATGGGTGGGACCTATATCTCCCTCAAAAAAATTATGAAATGATTTATATCTGATGAGATTGATAAGACAAGAATGGGTAGCGAAATCAGTTTAGTAAGACAAGACTTAAATAGGGAGTGAACCTGGTTCTGTGAGACATTGTTCGAATAGAAGGTTAACCCAGTTCAATAAGGGACTTTTTCCAATATGATGATCTTGGGAAGAAATAATAAATACTAAGATTGTTTGTGTAGTGAACCCATTTTAATATTATATCCTTCGAAATAATTTTTTACTGACATGGAAAATTATTTTATATACTTATGTGTATCCCACAATTCTATGTCTCATGCTGATGTTAGTATCTCTTGGCTGATGTTATTTGATTATTTTAGGATTAATGTCTTAATAAATACCAATATACATTCTATGAATAGATATTATTATCTTTTATATGTATGGTATTGTTTTCAAATGTAATTATCATGATCTCGTACTCTTATGCTCATGTTATTCGTACGCATCTCCTGTGTTTATGCTTATTGGGTGTCTGAGTTCACCCCTTCTTATGTTTCCATTATCTAGGTTATGAAGAAATATGTTATGTATGATATGTATAAGAAGGGTTATATTTATCAAGAACATTAAGGGAGATAATATAGGCCACTTGTGGACCAGTGACTATGTTTCCAAGTTTTGAAAGGAATTAAACTATTACAGTATTCCGGCATGTTTTTATGTAATGTAATAAATATTCATCAAAAATTATGTAATATATATTTATGATAATCCTCATTCTCTGTTGTTGGTATCAAAATAATGTTTTAGCTACCCTTTTGAAACTAGGATGAGATAACATTAGTGAGAACCCAAATTATATTTCTAAGTATATGTCTAGGGATGTATCTAAGGATGAGTATAAGGATGATAAAAAGTTTAGAAAAATATCCTAGAATTTTGGTAAATGATGGAAATAGTGGTTTCTAAAAACATTACATCAATATTTTTATACTAAATGTTTAATTGGATGTACTAT
This sequence comes from Viscum album, assembly GCA_963277665.1. NCBI lineage: Eukaryota > Viridiplantae > Streptophyta > Magnoliopsida > Santalales > Viscaceae > Viscum > Viscum album. The sequence continues at coordinate 824,161,899 of OY728165.1, forward strand.
ATGTGTACCTAGGGGAAATAATTTAAAAAACATAATATTGAGCTTACCTCAATCGTGAACTAGTGCACAATAATGGGCCTTGTTACAAACCTAATTTTTAACTCTTTGGGGATATGATTTGGAAATTCAAAAACTATTTATGAATAATCATGAAATATTTAAGTATATTATTACTATGAATGACTTAAGATAACTCTAAGGTTCCATAGATTAAAGTAGGTGTCATAATTTAGATATCCTATAAGTGTTTTTCATGATTATGTGGTTTCGAACTGTGATTAGTGTTCCTCACACTTTGAATTTTTATTTTAATCAATGGAATAAACCTAAAGGGACTAAGTTACCAATTAATGTGAATTAAAATTTTATTATTATTATAAAAATGGTATGATGATGTGATTTAAAGTGAATGTGTTTATTCCCAATTAGTTATCACAGAACATGATTAACAACATGAACCTAAACCAACTCTCATGAACAAAAAATAAGTAAAGTAAATAGTTCGTTGATTGTTTTTATAATGGAGGCCATAGAAAAAAGAATATTAAATTTTCTATATTCCAAAAATTAGCAATGAATCATCATGTGAAATGGTTGTATGGATATTGGAGGAGCAATATATATATAAGGGAAGGTTATAAATACCAAGAATGTTGAAATTTGATTAATGGTATGATTAATTTAATTGAGGTTGAGAGGATACCCACTAATTCACCACATATGCTCATATGATTCATGTGCATGGAGTTTGAGAAATATGAAAATCGATGTCTTAAAGGGAAATATTCTGAAAATAATTAGCAAGGTTGTATGTGTAATGATTTTTTTAGTGGACAATTAAGAGACTATGAATGAGATATGAAAGAAATATTATATTAATAAATAATAAAATTAACCCTATTTATTATTTGTAGAAGTTAGTTATGTGATTGAATTATTTTTTATGGGGATTAAATAACTATGAAATATATGATGAATTTTTAGAATATGTTTTTCATTAAGAATTTGAAAGAGTATATTGAATAATGTTGTTGAACCATATAATTTACTTAATAGAAAGGTTATATATTATAGATAATACATGATTAAGGTATGGTAATACAAAATATGTTTTTAATGTAGAGAAAATGGTGTTTCATTTGGATAAAGAGATATCGGATAAGAATAATGTAAATTGGATAATACTGATTACATTGGAATAGATTAATGAATTTTTAAAAACATTTTTTATCCTATCATGGATGTAGTTTACAACCTTTTCTTAATTAAGGAGTATATGAAATAATCATTTTTATATATAATGAATAAAGAATCATGTATTTTTTAACATGGTTCAATGGAAATTTAGGTATTACCATGTTTTAAGATAAAAAATGATGAAGGTATTCACATGTTTTGTGTATGAAAATAAATAAATACTTTATGATATATTCGAGATCAATTATAAGATGTTTTTTTTAGAAATTTAGAAAACTAATTTCTCATATTTTCTATTTTAATCTCTAATAAGATTCATAAGGTTAACCATTTATGAAAGGGTTTATATTGAACATCGATTGAGGTTTTAGATATTAATGTATTATTTCCACACATGAAGTTTTATTCATATTGGATACCATGTGATAACAAATTATTTGGTTAAAAAAGTATATAAAAATAGGGAATTATCATTCATTATGGATCTTATGCCCAATTTGAGCTTCAGGAATGAGAAATTTACCATCATTTCGTAGAGTAATATATTAATTGGAAATTAATAAAGGCCTAACCAATAGGTGAGATTGTACTTATAAATTAGAATAAAATCATGTATGTATGTCTTCTCATGAAAATATTTCAACATTTAGAAAAAAAATATTGAAATAAAATGTTGTCTTATTATAAATATTTTTTATGATATCAAGTATCATATTCATGCCTTTTAGTTTTATGTTTTTGTGTTTATTAACCTTTTTTTTATCACCCACTTTCTTGTGATGAATATTCTCTATCACTCAATATTAGAATTTGGGTTTTAGTTGTCTCTTCTATGTCCATGTTTTCAATTCACACCTATGTTCTACTATTCAAAAACCTATTATGTGTTATTATAGGCTACCTTTACACATATCTATCTCTTTTATTAGGATCATGTTTTGTTAACACTTTTTATAATGTGAGCTTATATTAGGGAATTTTAAATTCTCAAACATTTTATGGATGGTATGAATTTTGATGGTGAAATTAATTTTAAGGGGGTATAATGGAACACCCAAAGATTTTCTTTATTTTTTCAAATTATTTTAAAATTTTAAATATCTTGTGATGTGAATGGCAATGAGTTTTATTATTGGTGTGCATGAATCTCCACACCGAGTATCATCAAACCATGAAAACATATTATATATGACCATTATAAAACAACCATTTTATTTTGATAAAATAGAAAATTTAAATTTATAATTTTGTTGTAATATAAAATATATAATATTTAATAATATTTAATCCAATTAATTACTTTTGAATCATATTTATATTGGAATTTCGTATAAGTTCATTTTTGGTTTTAAAAAAGGGTTTTATGAAAGCAGTTTTAGAGAGCATAAATATTCTCCATTTTAATTAACTAAAATAATCCATAATGTGTCGTATTTTAAATGTAATGTATAGTATATATGTCATAAGTTTAAATTTATATTCATAAAATGATTATTATTATACATATATTATATATAAAATACCTTTGTGCTTTAAAAAAAATATTATTTTCCAATACATTCTTTTTTATGTCATCTGTATGTTTGGTTTTAAATTTAAATTATCAACCATTAAAATTTTATTTGAAAAATAATTTTTTTTTGAAATTAAATTTTCATTATTATATTAAGGACAATTTTTCATAATTCTAAAAAAATATAATTTTTATAAAGAGTAAAAAATCCATATTTTTAGTTGAAAAATATATTTTTTTGGTTAATTTATTTATATTTTAAATTGATTTAGATGTTACATTAGATAAAATATTCATCCATTAATCCAATTTATTTCATTAAATTAAATTTCATATATAATTTTATTGTAATAAATTTGTAAACTTTTGAACTTTTTCTATTTAAAAACTCACTTTCTCATCTTGTATGCAGGATTAATGTAAAATTAAAAATTTATACTTATGTGAGTGAAATTTGAAAAACTGATTCTATATTTTGAATAATAATATTTTATATTTTCTAATATAGTAATATTAATTGTGGACTAAAATTATAAGATAATTTAGTATAAATTAATTACCACGGTTATGATAAATAATGGCTTACCAGGGGGTAAACAAAAAATAAAAGGGTAGAAATAACCTATAAAAATATATAAAAACAATATTGTGTTCATATTTTGACCATTATACCTATATGGTTATATAATCGACCATTTGGGACCATTTTTACATATAAAAAATGTTAGAGTAATCAATTCTATTCAAAAATACCAAGTGTGTCATCTGCCCCACTTATAAAAGGTCACACACTCTTCTCTCTTTGTCACGTCTTCAAGAACTTTTGGTGCAACCAATACCTAAAGAAATCATTTCCCAAATTTTTTACCTTCATCATATAATCTTTATTTTTTGGTAGAAAACCTTCCTATGAAGGCTTCCACTGACAATATAAGCTGGATACCTGAAAAAGATGTAAGGCTCATCAACGAACGTTTTTGTTTTAGTTAATCTTCTATCACCTTAAATTCATATTATATCGTGATTATATAATAATGTTACTAGATAAAATAAAAGTATTGGTTTTTATGTTAATATAATGACCTAAAACCATATCCACTTCTATAAAATGGGTTACCAAATAATCATTCATTTGTGCATTGGACTACCGCCTCGTGAACTAATGTTGTTCTTCTTTTAATTCCCACCTCTCATGATTGTAATTAATGAAGGATTTATTGTTTTATCCTAAATATATCAATTAATTATTATTTTTTATTGTTATATCAGAAATACCTTCATTTATTTCATTTTGTGGGAATATGATAATACCACTCATGTGTACAGAGGACTACTGCCTTGTGAAACAATGCGATTCATTCATAATTTACATGAAATGTATTAAGTATGAGTTTAATAAATATTTATCATATATATTAAACAAACATGATTATAGAATGATAATATATATCATTTTCTTTTATTTCTTTCAAAAAAATAAGAAAATGAAAAAAATCATTCATGGGTGTGTATGACCTACTGTCTCCCTGAACAATGTATTATATTTTCCATCGCAAAATATTATGGATTACTATAAATAAATAAATATTTAATATATATGATATATATTTCAGGGTTATAATTATGGATATTATATAACAATGGTTATTTTAAGAGGGTGAAAAATATAACAAAGCAAAAGATATATGAATGACAAAGAGGTTATTACCTGAAGCATAACTTTAACATGGAATTGACATAAAATAGGCAATAAAAGGTCATTAAAATTAATATATGGTATTATAAATGTAATATTGGTTGTATAATATATGTTTAATAAAATTTTAACTATTATAATGGAGGTATTAATGAGTACTATAGATGTCAATACTTAATGTAATGGATTTTCATCTCAATTTATCTTATATGAGACAGAACACATATTCATTATAGGTTCATTTTATGTGGTGTATATACTACTAATAAATAAATATTATTATTGTTATATATAATTTTTTTGTATTTAAATATCTATTTTATTATCCTAATTTCATGCGGTTTACAGTTCCAAAGTCACAAAATCGGTAAGGTATTTCCACTTCAATTCCCTTATTTGAGATGTTTGTTATGGTATGCACCTATATTTTTCAAGAGGTGTATATACAACTACTTTTACATTTCATATCATTAATTTATTTATCCTTATCCTATTTTATGTTCTCTTTTAAATTATTATTTTATAGGGATTATGTTTCAATGTTACCAAAGTGGTAATGATTTCATGTCACATCCTCATCATTTATCAGGATTGTTTATGATTATTCATCCGATGAAAAAACCTCATGAAACGTATATTAAGAAAATCACAAATTTTCTTATCCTATAGAAATTCATGATATTTTTAATTAATATTACCATTTTTAAAATTTTTGGTTCTTAAAATAATTGAGAAGATATATTAAAGAAAATCCAACTTCATTTATATATTCAATCGAAATATATTTTCTTCCAAAACCATGTGTTCGAAAAATGTTCTAAAACCTTTTTTATTAATCAAGTAATATTTTAAAATATTTTTTTTTTACATTTTTATACTTTTAAAAAAAATTAAAAGGAACATTCACATAATTTTCCAAATAATTTCCATTTGTAATTTATCCAATATTTGAAAAGAATACTTTTTTATCTTTTACTGTATGAACGATATTTCATACAGCCATGGCCACTTAATTATTTTATGATTCCTTTAAATTTTTTCATATTTATCTTCATGGACACCTTTTTTCTTAAAATTTGGGAAATTTTTCTATTTTAAATAAATTATTCAAAAGTGTATATTAATTTAAAAAAAATTGGTTTTAAAAAAAGTATTCTAAGAAGAAATGATATTTTCCTCAATAAATGTTTCAAATTATTTTTTAAAATATTCCTTTATTGGTTTTCAATGTTATTTTTAAAGGAAATAATTTTCAAAATTTTTTATTTAATATAATTTCAAATAAAAAATATTTTCTTCAAGAAATGTCCCAAGTAGCCATTCAAAAAATTCATCAAAGATGATATTATTTTAGGTTACTTTTACATTATTGGGGATATGATTCAATGATACCATTATTTTTTATTCTATGAATGGTTAATTTTTATGATGAAAATATGTTTATTAAACATTTTTTTCTTCGATGGGTTATACCATGATGAAATTCTTATAAACCCCTTTTCTTTTCCTCGTGATTATGCTTTTATGAAATGATGAAATGATTATGGAACCTATTTATTTTCCATAGTTTATGTTATGATGGAATGTTCATGAAACCCAATTCATTTAATGGGTTCTTATATGATGAATTTTTTTAGATCTTATGTCAAATATACATATGAATTTAATTATGTGACATTGGTTAAGTTATAAACAATTACAGTGGTTATGTTATAATCAAGGAAGGTGTTTACATTATAACTAAAGATAGGTGGTACTGATATCTCCCTCCAATGCATTAGGAAAATATTGATATCTCATGTGATAGAAATGACTAGAATAAAAAGTGAACCCAGTTGAGTGAGACATGACTAGAATGGAGAGTGATCCAGGTTCAGTAATAACTGGCTAGAAAATAGATTTAACCCAGTTCAGTAAGTGAATTTGTCAACTAGGATGGTCTTGGTAGTAAAGCTTGACTACTTTTATGGTTTTGGGAGTGAAAATTTCTAAAATTATATCCTTGGGAATATGAATTGTCTAATATCAAAATTATTTTATATTCTTATAGGTATACAAATAATTTATTTCTTTTTCCAATGTTTTTCTATATTAGCTTATGTTTTTTGATTGTATTATGATTCATGTCTTTTGAACTATCAATATGTATTCTATGAATCTTGATTATGATCTTTGATATATAGGGTGTAGTTTTCATATATTATTCTCATGATCTAATACCATTATGATCATGTTATACTTACTTATCTCCCTTAATTACCCTTACTTAGAATTTGAGCTCACCCTTTATTATATTTTTTCCCCAGGATATGATGGAATTTATTATGTATGATTTTTATAAGAGTGGTGATAGTTATGAGGAACATAGTGTGAGAAGGTATAGCTTACTTATGGACTAGTGTTTATATTTCCATGTTTCCAAAGGCACAAAACAACTATGGTACTCATTCGTGTGATTGTGTAATGTAATTAATATTCATGAAAATGAAGTAATATCTTTGTATGATAATCATGGGTCATTATATTACACCTAATAAGGATTCCCATGATTAATTTTAGGTTCAGTATTGTACCTAAGGTAGATTCAAAATGAGTCATTTTAGTGATGCTAATGATAAAATCATATCACTAAGCTCAAATGAGAGATGATCAATGTGAGAAAAAATTGGTAACAGAGGATCCGGTGAATTTCATGGGAGTGTTACACTATATTTTAAAAGGGCATACACACTGAGTCTTCCCAAATATTTTTATCGCTTAATAGATTTTTTATGATTTATGATTAATGAAATAATAAATTGGAACCTCTTCGGTTTCCTTCCCAAAGATGAATCCCATGATGAATCTACTCCCTACCCATAGATGGTTGAGGGAGATGATATGGAAGGTTGAAGATATTTTTAATCCTACATGATATCATATAGGTTTAATCCATTTGGTTTGATATATTAGACCTCACTCAATGAGAATAGAAGAATTACAAAATCGATCCAGGATATATATCATTAGGATCCACCTAATAGAGACCCATGTAAACAAGATAATACATGGTTTTCATTCCACTAATGGTTCTACCTGTATGAGAGAAAAATTCATAATCCTCATTTTATCATGGGATTTTAGGATTGAATGGGTTTACAAAAATGTGAATGCCCTTATCTTATATATCTGATGGTTTTGTAAGATTTATTTGGTTTTACTTTACATGGTTTTTACCTTGGTTAAAGGAAGCCAAAGTTGTCATTTAGATGCTATTCAAAGAGGCTATAGTGAAGGAAAATTCTTCATAGGTGAGAGAATTAAATGAGAAAAACTAAATACCCTAAGAACTCCCCATTTTCATGAGATATTTTATATTAAAAATAACATTTCAGATAAGGGGGTCCCTCATTAAAGTGGTTCCTTTATGAATATATTGCAAATACATTATTTCATGAAGGTCTCACAATGTAACTACTTCATCGAGGGCCTCATTTGACGAGATATTCCTTGATGGAGGATTTATTTTTTATGTTTTTTCTATTATTTTCTTCTATTTTTTGGTATCCTAATTACATGAATGTGTTATATGGAGGTAAATATGAGTCTGATGTTTCTATAATTAGAATGTATTCAGATTTTTTTCTCTCCCACTTCTCATCTTCAATATTCTATATTTATATTTGTTTCCTAGTAAATTACTCTATAAAAACTGGGTTCCATGTGGATGCTCACAACACATAGGGGCGCATAATATTTTACCCCTCACAAAGGTATTCATGGTGGAAAAGGGTGATCTATTTAATTCTATATGATATGATAAAAACTATAGTGACCCAGGCTTGAAATACATCAATATTATATCATTTTAGATGAATATTGATCACATTACAAAAGTACATCCCAAGTAACATAATAGATTAGTGTATTTGGAATCTCAGAAATTATTCTTCTAATTTCGTGAAATATATTCAAAACATCCCATAATGATATTCTCCATTAGTACTCTTACTTAAAACGTTTCTTCATAACCTAGGCAAAGGAAACATAAGTTAGTGTCAAATCTGAAGATCAGTATGGTTAAAAATAGAGATATATAATCATAACATGGACATACTGGTATGAGAACATAAGCATATCATTTGAATAACATTCCCTACATTTCAAAGATCATAATCATGATTCATTAAATAAATACAGGCATTTCACAAGACATGAATAATAAGGAAATCAATGAGCATAAGTCATGATAGAATATTATTTTTTTAAGTTATTGACTTGTGGAATACACATAAGCATGTAAAATAATTCCCTAATTATTTAAAAATCACATCAAAGAACCTCTTGGGGGAGAGAATTATTGGGTGGGATACACCACTATCCATAGTTGCAACAATTTCTTTATGGTGGACCAGGTTACACCTTCTACCCAAAGTGGGCCAAGATCATTGACTTGTTTCCCATCTTAGTAGTAAAGGTTCACTCCTATTAGAATCTTAGTAGTCAACGTTCAATAAAAATACCATAATAGTAGTCAAGGTTCACTTCCAAGACCATATTAGTAGTAAATACTCCATCCTAAGTCCATCTTAGTGGAAAAATTCCTTTACAGAATAGATTTCACTCCCCATTTCAGCCATGTCCATCTCAATAGATATATATATTTACCCAATACATTGGAGGGAGATATAGGATTCTCCCATCTCATATTTAATTCATAAATATGTGTTATAATGATCATAAACAAACATATTATAATCTATGAAATGAAATGGGTATCATAAAAATTTCATCATATTATAACCTATAGAAAAGACACAGGTTTCATAATAATTTCATCATATCATAAACAGAAAAAATTAGAGGGTTTCATAAGTATATAACCTATAAAATAGAAACAGGTTTCATAAACATATAAACTAGTAAAGAGAAACTGATTTTGTAATAATCATGCAATCAAAACATAAACCATTCAAATAATGAATATGAATGTAACACTTAAATAAATTTTTTATAACGCATGAGTAATGCCAATGGAAATCATCCTTTATTGAAAATAATTTTTAAATACTTTTTTAACAACATTTCAGTGGGAAAATTTTCTTTCTTCATTTATTTTTCTAAACATAAAACATTTTTGAAAATATTTTTCTGTAAAATAGATTTTAATGTATATAATGAATATTTAAAAATCATAAAAAATTTTAAAAACATTTTTAATTAAAAATGAACTTAAAATATCATTTTAATTTTTTATTGAAAACATGGTTTTTGAATAAAATAGATTTTCAGCCAATGATATAAATATGGTTATATTTTCTTAAAAACATTTTATTTATTATATTAAGTACCAAAGAGTGTAAAAACGATATAAATATATGATTATATCATTAAAACCCACATTCAAATAAAATAATGACAATTATTAAGATATGGTTTATAATATTTCCTTAATGGAATCATAATCATGACAAAACCTGATAAATGATGATACTATAATAATAAAATCATACAACATTGGTAACTTTGAATCATGATCCACATGAGAGAATAAGATTACATAAATATTTAAATATCATGAAAATAATTATATTCTTGATATAACATGTCAAATGGAATTATATACACCTCGTAAAAGAATGTAGGTTCATAACAAAACATATGTCTCCTAGAAGGAAATTTGAGACTAAACAACCTTACTGATTTGGTAACTTTAGAACTATAAAACCCCATGAAATAGAAATCATAAAATGGATATGTAAATACCCATAAATCAAAGGATAAGTATTATATAATACATTCATGGGAATTATATAATCAATTAAAAATAAATGAGTGGTGAATAAGGAATAAGGCTTATAGAAATAAAAGTGAGATTAAAAATCCACTTTCCACTTGAGTAACATCTGAATCACGAGATCCATGAAAAAATAAAATAAATTGAAAAATTGGATATCATGAAATAAATTATATTCATGATATAAATTTTTATAGGAAAGTTGATTGGTCCAAAATTGGTATACATATCATGAGAGGGGGTGAATCATGGTATGGATATTATTTTCAAACTACTTCCTCTCCAACTATATCTTGAATTATTTATTACAAGGGTCAGTTGTTTTTTTCATTAATGTTCATTTTTATCAAATCCTTTCCAATTTTATCTTATGATAATTCACTAAATGTAATGCAATAAAGAAATCACATGGGTAAAAATATTTTTTCTTGCTTAACCCTCACTAGGTTATATCCAAGGAGAATACAAAGGCAATGTGCGGATTGTACCAAATTCACTTCGTTTGATTGCTAATAATGATGTCCTAGATGGATCACTTATGTTCCCAGTATCACTAAATTTATAAGATTTATGTTCCTCTCACTGTATTCTCGAGGGTCACTCCCTATTTTTCATTATCTGGATCACTACAGGTGGAAATGATCATTGTCTTCCTCTTCCTTTGCTATTTTTCCTTGGAAGAGATCTACTCACAGTTTATGGACTTTTGGGTCCATTAATTTTCATTAAATCACATATCCTCATCTATAGATAGATTCTATATTAAAGGACCTTTTCACCAGTAGATGAAATCCACATTTTCGCGTACTGTTAACAAAACTTTGTTCTATAAACTATTTATGTCCCTTCACGAAAAACAGCTTCCTATAAAAACTATACTGCACCATGTATCATTTATTCTTCATGGATCACCTCTTCCAAAAAATCTCATGTTTTCTATAGAAATTCTCCGCTTTCGCATACCACCTCCACATATTGCCTCCGCTTCTACAGACTTTCTAATTTTGTAGACTCTTTCTTTCACAGACTGCTTCTTTTGATAACAAATTTTTATTCCAAAAACCCATTTATTTTAAAAGAAGTAAACACTCACAAATAAAATTTCATGTATTTTCATGTGAACTACTTCACCCTTCACAGAATACTTCCTCTTAAACAACTTCACTTCATGAAATCCTTCCTCACAAACCCCTTTCAGTCATAGCCAAATTCTTTCAGAGAAATGATGTTTTCTAATGAAAATTTATATAATTAATGATTGTATTAGTTGTGTATATATATGAAAATAGATAAAAAAATCCTTTAATACTTTTTAATTAAATCTTCAATGTGGTATAGTGTTCACTGCATATTGTGCTCCTTCCACGAACCATTTTTCCTATCGTGATCTACATACCATATTATTTCTTTCGCGGAGGCTGATATATTATGTGAACAAAACCCTTTATTGGCTCCAAAAATATCCACCATATTTATGAAAACTAAAATCCTTCCCACATACCACAATCCTTCCTTTAATGTATCAAATATGTCACATAAATAAATGTGAGACGAGAAAACTCATACCTTAAGTCTTAAATTTCATTGTACACGCTCAATCCTATTGTATAAGAAATATATGTTTAGTATAAATATAAAAAAGAGACATATTATTATATTACATACCATACATTCTTTTATTATGAATTTATATTCCACATTTTCTGAAAATTTATTGTTAAAGTTACATTTCAGTTAATAAACGCTTTGTTTATCATATATGTTTTGGCATGTTTTTCTTGATCCTCTTACATTGATCATGAAAAACTTATTTCCAGAATGTATAACATGATATCAATATCCTATATATTCAGTATACAAGTATTTATAGTAATTTATATAATATATAAATATTAAATGGAATATACCATTTATGGATATGGTTGGTCGTACATACGCAAAACATTGTTTCTATTTTCTTATCGAATTGAAAAAATAAAAGTAAATGAAATATATATATATAAATATATATATATATATATATTATCTTTAAAGAAAAAGTATTATGTAATATATATAAATTTTTTTTACTAAAACCATCATTAATACATTCAATGTATATTTTAAATGAATCACATTGCTTTGAGGAGGCAGCAGTCCACACGTCCAAAAACGATGTTATCATATTAATCGGGTTGTTATATAGTAATTTTATGAGAGTAATTGATGGTGTGGTGAATGAAATGAAACCAAATTTTATTGTTGAAGGATGTTACATCTTAATTCAGTAACCCCTTTTGGTTTTCACTGAAGGACTAACTTGGTTTTCTCTATTACCAAGTTGAGGAATCTAGGATGAAGTTACATGAGTAGGGATATTATTTTGGTAGGGTTTATATGATCCAATACGATTTATATTTTCTAATATATGATGGGGTTGGGTTCCCTTTTATAGATGAGGATGAGTGGCATTCTTTTAAAAACAAAAAATGCAAACACAACTGAGAGTTCTGCCTTACATCACGTGCCCCCAATAATGGTTGATTATATATAAAATTGATTAAATGTTCTAAATATGTCCATTAAATTTATGTTTTACATGTTTATAGGTCATGTTTTCTTTTAAGAGTAATTTTTAACAATTAATTAATGTCATTTTTACCTTAATCATTGTAAGTAATTTTAATTACCTTCAAAAATATTTTTTGTAAAAAAATAATTTTACTATAAAATATACTATAAATTATTCTTATTATGAACATGTAATGAACTTTTTAACATTCTAAATGTAAAAGGTGAAGAAATTATATTAAAATTAATCATGAAGATCTGATGTCACGACCCGTCCTCGGGGCCCGTGTCGTGACTACCCCAAGCCTGCCTTCTATAGGCCAGGGGCTAGAAACTAGCACCAAATGCGTAAATCCAGATAACTGGGATGGAATTTCCTTTATAAAATATAGACACATAAAACCAGAGTACAAGATAAAGTAAAACACTAATTACAAAAGAAAGTGATGAAAAGTAAATGGTCCAGAATACAAACCCAACTGAAATTTATTGCTACAACTGAATGAAAGTACAACAGAAAAGACAAACAGCTGGAAGATAGAAGAAGCTCTTGGGTCGTCCACCTTGGATCCTACCTGAAGGGTATGTACAGATAGCGCAGCTCCTAGATCATCTAGCACGGATCCAACCTGAAGGGTATGTATAGATAGCCTCCTCAACGCTCTCCCCCGTCAACCTCCTCCGAGTACCGTCTCTTCGTGAAGTCCACCACCAGATAATGACTCATCGTGAGGTCCACCTCTGGGTATAGGCCAGTCCTCGTACATTGGGTCTTTGTTTGCATTGTTCATCATATGCATCCAATAGAATGAGGTGCGGGCATAGCCCGTGTAGGGGTGAGTATAACAATACTCATTAGGGAACCTGTTACCCTTAAGGTCTCACTAAATCTAACAAGTATATCCACAAAGAAGGATCTCAACAAATAACCCTTACTTAGGTATAATACCATAAATATAACTATGTTATTAAGTAACCCATCTCAATCATGAGGTATCACACAGATATGAAATCAATAGATAACCACTACTTATGTATATGCCCATACATATACCTAAGTTATCAAGTAACCCATCTCAATGATGAGTAAAACACAAAGGTCAACGACTCAGCTCAAACCAGGATTTTCATTAAAGATATCGAAACCAAAAATACCGGAGAACTTTTCCTCTGTCGAGTACAGTATCCCTATCATGACTCTGAGGCACTACTCACTAACCTTAGACTGCTGAGGTACTCCTCCTGTCGAGTACCGCGGGTCTGCACCCAAACACAGTAGTGCTCCCCGCCAGGGGTCTGCCGCCCAAACACAGTAGTGGTTCCCCTAACAGCCTACAGAGGTACTCCTCCTGTCGAGTACTGCGGGTCTGCTACCAACTACCAGGTGCTCCGTCTGTCGTGGGTCTGCCACCAAGTACCGGGTGCTTCGTCCATTGGGCTAGTCGACTCACTCCAAGTCGAATCTGTCAAGCAGTCCTCAAGTCTACAACTACTAGGTCTCCGCACTCCGTACTCTCGTCTCTGGAAGGGTCCGCTCCATGAGATACTTGTCGATACTCAAAGTATCAAAAAGTCCCACGAAGAAGTATAACAAAGAACCGCCTCGTCACAAGGGTCATAATTCAACAGACGGTGCGTCAATCGGACGCCCGGTCTGTGAGTTATTAGCCTTTTCATCCCAGGGCCCGGATGGTTTCGTGTACGAACCAACCTGACCGTAACTCAACTGTACCCCTAACTATCATAGTTTATACTTATAGGGACCGTTTCTCAACGTGATTACCAACGCCGCTGACAGTTCGTCAAATGGACGCCCGGTCTGAAAGTTATCAGCTTTTTCGTTCTAGGGGCCCAATTGAATTTCGGGTACAATCCAACCCAGTCATACACCAACTGCGTCCAAACCTCAGGTGAAGTATACCAAAAGATTAGTTTCACCAAAAGGAATCCAACAAAGTCAACGTCATGTCAAACGGATGTCTGGAGCTCAAGTTATAACCATTTCCGCTCCGAGGGCCCGGTTGGTTTCGTGTTCGAACCAACCCGTCCATACTCAAACTTCTTTGAAAGCTTGAGTGTAATATACCAGAACAATTGTCTCGATCCATGTATCCCTACTCAACTGATGGTGCGTCGATCGGAGGTTCGTAGCCCATGATATGGGCGTTTGAAGGAACCTAGTCCGAAAATAGGGGGTTCAGGCCCGGTCCGACCCGACCCAATACCCCTGGGTCGGTCCGACCCGGGTCTGGGTCCGGCCCGATTGGGCGCGGCCCAGCCCGTACGTCCTATAGCCATGGCTCGGCGCTGGCCGAGCAGGGCACAAAGGGGGGCACCGCACCCTTGTTTCCGAAACGGTTGGCCGTAATGGCCGACCTTTGTATAACCACAGGACCCTCTCAGGTCCCGCCTCTAGGTGGCGCCATCGGCCGGCACAGCCGGCCGCCCTTGGGTGTCCACCACGGCTCTTCTCTGATCGGCACGGCGTGACAGCTCTGCGCACCACGGCTGCGGCCCGCTCTTGTCTGTGGCCTCCATCGGCCTCACCAGAGCGGCGTAACGGTGCCGCGCACCACCACCGCGGCCCGCTCCTGGCTGCGGCCTCCCCGGCATGGCGCAACGGTGCCGCGCACCACCGCCGCGGCCCGTTCCGTCCGCGGTCCACTTTGTTCTCGTGTGGTGCAACAAAACCGCGCCTTCTTCGCCGCAATGATCAATGATGATCAACAAGAAAAGGGGAGAAGGATAGGTCGTGTTTGTGCTGTCTGATCTCCTCCCGTTACGATGATAACAAGCGGCCAATCATTAAGCAACGAAGATAAATAAATAAAACTTGGACGAAGATAACCCCTACCTCTAATCGTTCATCATTCATTTACAATACTGTGAAAGGGATTAGACGTCGGTTCGTTCACATCGTCGCAAAGATAGAGGTGAAGGTGACGATGGTCGTCGGCGTTCATCGCTTCCGTAAAGAAAATGTCTTCGATCCAGGATCGAGCACTGTTCGTTGGATCCAACACAGGGAAGGCATCAAATTCAACGTAGTTCATTGCGCCCGTACCACACTATCGATCCCTTTTCATTCGTCGATGTCTCTTCAGAGAAGAAGGAACCCTGGTGGTGCTGCAACAATGGAGGAAGAGGAGGGAGGGAAGGAAGGAGAGGAAATTCTCCAGCGGATCCCCCTCCCATCAAAAGGCTCCTCCCTTAATAAAATATTAGACTTGGCTAATATTTTTATTAACACCTCCTTTTTAAATCCAAACACCTCATTAATTAAATTGGAGGATCAAATCTATTAATTAAGATGTTTACATGAATTAATGGGGGAGGATAAAGTGAAAAGGTCCCATAAATGGGTGAGTTGTCAACATTAACAAGTTAATTAAAAAGGGGTTTAAAGAAGATATTTGGGGAGGTGAGGAGTTAGGGTCTTGTGTGGGCCCAACCACACTAGACCCTCCCATGTGAGGCTAGGTGGGGTGGGCCCTTACCACTAACTCCACCTTTGTAGGATATTAACCACCTTCAACAAATAAAATTTGTACACAACAAATTTTATTTATTTTATGCTAAATCCCCAATTATTAATCCTCAACCCACTCAAAAAACAACTACGGTAATGGTCCTCTTAAGAAATTACCAGTGCTTCGATTTCATCGGTGCCCTCATATTTCAATTCCGAGCACAAGTTCAAGAGATAGAAAATCCCGCTCGTTTGTTTACTGAACGAACCCGAGATAAACTTTGGAAATTGATTCTGGGCACACCGGGCC
The DNA here is from genome assembly GCA_963277665.1 of Viscum album. NCBI lineage: Eukaryota > Viridiplantae > Streptophyta > Magnoliopsida > Santalales > Viscaceae > Viscum > Viscum album. The sequence goes on from OY728165.1 coordinate 824,178,410, forward strand.
TTAGAATCAGGTGCCGTATGAAACGAAAAACTCTTAAAATTCCAAATAAATTAAGAAAAAATATTTCCCTGAAATTTCAGGGTCTTTACATTACTCCCACCTCAGGGCTTTATGTCCCCGTACAGATACAACACAAACTAGGGGAACTAAAGGAGGTACCCAGCATGCATCTAAGCCTCCCGCTCCCATGTGCTCTCCTGTAGGTTCCCGTGCTGCCAATGAAAGCGCACAAGTGGAATTGTTCGTCCCTGTAGGACCCTCTCATGTCAATCCTCAACTTCTACTGGAACCCCGTGGAAGTCGCCCCGTCATCGACGTCCAACTCTCTGTGGTCAATGATGACGGATGGGTCGTGCACACTTCTCCTCAGGTGAGATATGTGGATGACGTTGTACACCCGGTACATTCGAGGTGGAAAGGCTAGGAGGTAAGCCACCTTGCCTACTCTGCTAGGGACCTGGAAGGTTTGTTGATCCTCGGAGATTACTTGCTACCTCAGCCACATCTCTGTAGACCCCGTCGAGGTGAGACCCGTCAGAAGACATGGTCGTCACTGTTGAACTCCAGTGGTCTTGCCTCCTATCAGCATAGGGCTTCTGTCTGCTCCGTGCAGCCTTCATCCACCCTTGGATGATCTGCACATTTTTTTCATAACCTAAACCATCTCTGGTTCTACATGAGTTGACTATAATACTATCAACAATGGATACCTGATATGCGTTCGGTTGCTGTCTCGCCACTCCTAACAGCTGAATGCCTGATCTCCTAATAAGATAATCTAATACAACGTTCCCCTCACCAGGAGTATAAAATATCTCGAAGTCACAGTCCTAGAGGAATTCAAGCCATCGCCGCTATATCAGGTTCATTTCCTTCTTAGAGTAGATACACCTGAGACTATTTGAGTTGTAGAGAAGCGTAAACCTTTCGCTCAACAAACAATGGGTGAGACTATCCAATTATAAGAACCCATATCCACCATGTTTCATCTACGTTCCACCAAAGAGCTGCTAGGATTTCTGCTCTACCGAAAAGAAAAATCTTGTCTCATCCCATGGATGATCCACGTTCTTTGCCTAATGCATTCAATCATGACATGAATATTTCATTCAGGCCATGGATGACTTCGTAAGGCCTCAACTCTACTACCCAGAGATCCAACCATTACTCTCACCTCAAGGGTCGAGTCACACTGTAGGAAGCAGTGTGTGGTCACTTGGTCTCCTCCTGTAGGTATCTCAAAAGAGAGGATCAAGTCAATGGTTTTAAACCACAACCTCTTAGTAACAACATAAAGAGAGGATATGAAAGCAAACGCCACAAAGAGAGGTGTCTTTTATTACTACAGATCAAAGTACAAAGACACATACAACCACAAAAACAACAAAAAGGAAGCTAGAAGAACCAATAACAAAGGCCTACATAACTGGAACTCATCTCGCTCCTATCCACTAGCTTCCAGAGCTCCACTTCCTTGTCCACCTCTTGGCTGCTGCTCAAGCTTTAGCCGTTGTTTCTGTCTCGGTGGCTACTCCAACGCCTGTGGATCAACTGTACTGGGAGTCAGACAGTCACATGCCATGTGACCCTGCTTGCTGCATAAATAGCACTTCTTTCTCCTTATATGGCTGGCACTATTTCGTTTGCCTCGCACAACCGAACCTAAAACCTGAGGTTGCCCACCTGTTGACCTGGTCCTCTTTGACCTCTGCATCATCCATATCCTGCCTACAGATGAGCTGACTACTGATGAAAAACCTTGCGGAAAAGGTGGCCGTTCCTGAGCATGTTCAGAGTGTAGAGTCACTGGTATAAACTCTACCCTGAAGAAGGTCTCGAAGTCTTCCCAGGTGAAGGTCATCCCATCACAAAACTAGAACATGTGGCTCCACCACCTCTCAGCTACTCCCTGGAAGAGGCTAAAAGCTAGGTACACCATCAAGTCTGTGGGAGTCCCAACTGTGTGGAAAGCTCATGCAACAAAATCCAACCAGTGCCCATCCGTCTGAAAATCTGACTCACCTCGAAACGTCGGAGACCTCTGACGCTGGAACTCATTCATCACACTCAAGCGGCGTGCACTCTCTGCTGGTGTCTCAATTGGTGGAGAGCCCTGTACTGAGGCCTCGCTACTCGGTGGGCTATCATCGCGCTCCCCACTCGGTTCCCATGTTGTCTGACTAGGTGAAGACATCCTGAAAGAAAAAGACGTGACACGGTCAAACGATTATATCTGCTGATCTGACATGGTTTGAGCTAATTTTAAATAATGTTTTTGAAAACACACATGAAATCAGTGTTTTCGTGCACTGAGTCGGAAATTAGTAGTTAGGGTCCTGGTGTATCGATACGTCGGCCGCCCCCACCAACACTGAACTCCCTGAACTGAAGACGACAGTTAGTACCCTTAACACTATTTCTTCGCATAAAAGAAATATTAGAGTCCTATGTTCTACGGTAGAACCGATTCCTATGATACCAATTTGTCACAACCCGTCCTCTGGGCCAATGTTGTGACTATCCCAAGCCCTCCTTCCATAGGCCAGGGGCTGGCGACTAGCACCAAAGGCGTAAATCCAGATAACTGGGAAGGCATGGCCTTTATAAAATATAAACACATCTAACCAGAGTACAAGCGGAAGTAAAACACTAAGTACAAAAGAAAGTGCTGAAAAGTAATTGGGCTAGAATATAAACCCAACTGAAAAGTAGAGCTACAACTGAATGAATGTAAAACAGAAAAGACAAATAGCTGGATGATAGAAGCATCTCATGGGTCATCCACCTTAGATCCTACCTGAATGGTAGGTACAGATAGTGCGGCTATTGTATAGTCCACCACGAATCCTACCTGAAGGGTAGGTATAGATATCCTCCTCAACTCTCTCACTTGTCAACCACCTCTGAGTACTATCTCGTCGTGAAGTCCACCACCGGCTACTGACTTGTCGTGCGGTCTGCCTCCGGGTACCGTCCAGTACTAATACACTTGGTCTCTGTTAGTAATTTCTATTGTCTGCATCCATCACAACGAGGTGCGGGCATAGCCCGTGCAGGGGTGACTATAACGATACTCATTAGGGACCCAGAGACTCTCAAGGTCTCACTAAATCCAACAAGTATATCCACAATGAAGGATCTCAAAAAATAACCCTTACTTAGGTATAAGCCCATACTTATACCTATGTTATCAAGTAACTCATCTCAATCATGAGGTATCACACAGATATGAAATCAATGGATAACCACTACTTAGGTATATTCCCATACATATACCTATTTTATCAAGTAACCCATCTCAATCATGAGGAAAACACAAAGGTGAACGACTCAACTCAAACTAGGATTTTCATTAAAGATATCAAAACCACAATTTCTGGAGAACTACTCCTCTATTGAGTACATTAGCCATGTCACGACTCTGAGGCACTACTCACTAACCTTAGACTACTGAGGTACTCCTCCTGTCGAGTACTGCGGTTCCGCACCCAAACAAAGTAGTGCTCCCCGCCAGGGGTCTGCCGCCCAAACTTAGTAGTGGTTCCCCTAATATCCTATAGAGGAACTCCTCCTATCGAGTATCATGGGTCTACTGCCAACTACCAGGAGCTTCGTCCGTCGTGGGTCTGCCTCCAAATACTGGGAGCTCCGTCCACTAGGCTAGTCGACTCACTCCAAGTCGAATCAGTCAAGCAATCGTCAAGTCTACTGCTAGTAGGTCTCCGCACTCTGTACGATCATCTTCGGGAGGGTCCTCTCCATGAGCTACTGGTTGATACTCCAAGTATCACAATGTCGCACGAAGATGTATCACAAAGAAATGCCTCATCACAAGGGTCTCAACGCAACAGATGGCGCGTCAATCAGTCACTCGGTCTGTGAGTTATTAGGCTTTTCATCCCGGGGGCCCAGTTGGTTTCGTGTATGAACCAACCTAACCATAACTCAACTGTACCCTGAAATCTCATATGTTATTCTCATAGGGACCGTTTCTCAACGTGATTACCAACTCTGATGATGGTTTGTCAAACGGATGTTCGGTCTGAAAGTTATCATCTTTTCTATTCCAAGGGCCTCGTGGAATTTAGGGTACAATCCAGCCCAATCATACTCCAACTGCATCCAAACATTAGTTTAATTACACCAAAAGATTCATCTCACCAAAAGTAATCCAACAAAGTCGACGGCACATCAAACGGATGTCTGGAGGTCAAGTTATAACCATTTCCGCTTTGAGGGTCCGGTTGGTTTTGTGTTCGAACCAACCTGACCATACCCAAACTTCTCCAAAATCTTGAGTGTAATAAACTGAAACGACCAACTCGATCCAATGATCCCTATAAAACTGATGGTACGTCGATCAGAGGTTTGTATCCCAAGATTTGGTGTTTGAACGAACCCGGTCTAAAAATAGGGGGTTTGGGCCCGGTCTGACTCGGCCCAATACCCCCTGGGTCGGCCCGAACCAGGTCGACCCGACTCAGGTCCGGGTCAGACCCGATTGGGTGTGGCCCGGCCCGGCTGGGCGCGGCCGGCCAGACCCGAGCGGCCTGCGGCCGCGGCTCGGTGCTGGCCGAGCAGGGCACAAAAGGGGGCGCCGCCCCCTTGTTTCCGAAACGGCCAGCCGTAATGGTCGGCCTTTGTATAACCACGAGACCCTCTCAGGTCAAGTCTCCATGTGGCACAGGCAGTCGGGCCAGCCGACCGCCCTTGGGTGTCAGCCGTGGTCTTTGGCCATGGCACTTGTCCTGCCGGCGCAGTGCGACGACGCCTCGCCCCTCCGTCGCAGCCCACTCTGGCTGTGGCCCCTTCGGCCTCACTGGCGCGGCGCGATGACGCCACGCCCCACCTCCACGACCCGCTCCTAGCCGCGGCCTCCTTCGGCCTCACCGGCACGGCGTGACGGCACTGCACACCTCCACCGTAGGCCGCTCTTGGTCGCGGCCTCCTTCGGCCTCACAGACACGGCGTGACGGCGCCACGTACCATCGCCGCAGCGCGCTCCTGGCTGCGGCCTCACCGGCGCGGTGCGACGGTGCCGTGCACCCCCACCGCGGCCCGCTCCAGTCGTGGTCCTCTTCATTCCCACGTGGTGAAACGACATCGCTCCATTTTCTCTGCAATGATCAACGAGGATCAATAAGAAAAGGGGAGGAGGAGCGGCCATGTTTGTGCGGTCTGATCTCCTCCCGTTACGATGATAACAAGCGGAAAATCTTTAAGCAATGAAGATCGATAAATAAAACATGAACGAAGATAACCCCTACCTTGAGTCATTCATCATTCATTGACGATATCGTGAAAGGGAGTAGACATCAGTTCGTTGACATCGTCGCAAAGAAAGAGGTGAAGGTGACGATGGTCGTTGGCGTTCGTCGCTTCCGTAAAAAAAATTCCTTCAATCCCAGCTCGAGCGTCTTTCATTGGATCCGATGCGGGGAAGACGTCTAAGTCAACATAGTTCGTTGCGCCCACACCATGCTACCGATCTCTACTCATTTATCGGTGTCTCTTCGGAGAAGAAGGAACCTCGGTGGTGGTGAAACAATGGAGGAAGAGGAGGGAGGGAAGGAAGGAGAGGAAATTCTCCAGCGGATCCCCCTCCCGTCAAAAGGCTCCTCCCTTAATAAAATATTATACTTGGATAATATTTTTATTAACACTTCCTATTAAAATCCAAACACATCATTAATTAAATAGGAGGATTCAATCTATTAATTAAGATGTTGTCATGAATTAATGGGTGAGGAGAAAGTGAAGAGGTCCCATAAATGGGTGAGTTGTCAACATAAACAAGTTAATGAAAAGGGGGTTTAAAGAAGATATTTGGGGAGTTAAGGGGGAGGTGAGGAGTTAGGGTCTCATGTGGGCCCCACCACACTAAACCCTCCCATGGGAGGTTAGGTGGGGTGGGTCCCCACCACTAACTCCCCCTTTCTAAAATATTAACCACCTTCACCAAATAAAATTTGTACACAACAAGTTTTATTTCTTTTATTCTAAATCTCTAATTATTAATTATCAACCCTCTCAAAAGACAACTATTGTAAAGGTCCTATTAAGAAATTTTCAGTGCTGCGAGTTCATCAATGCCCTCGGATTTCAATTCTGATCACCAGTTCAAGAGATAGAAAAAACCCGCTCTTTCGTTTACTTTACGTACCCGAGCTGAATTTCCGAAATTTATTCTGGGCACACCGGGCAATGGAATTAGATACCTTCTGAAACTGGGCAATCATAAAATTACAAAGAAATTAAGAAAAAAAATCCTTGAAATTTCCGAGTCTTTACATCGGAGGAGACAATGAGTTTTTAAAGTAAAAATGATCAAAAGTTTGAAACGATTTTATAACCAATTTCAAGTTGAAATTGAGTCCAATGACCTAAATTTGATTAATATATGTATAATTAATATAAATATACCTTTAAATAAAATAAATATATAATTTAACTATATAATTAAATTATAATAAAATCTAGTTTTCAATTAAAATTTATTATTTTCCAATGTTTATCAAAAAATGAAACTTCTTAGAAAAATTCCAAAAATTTATACAAAATATATTTTGATATTATTATTTAAAAAATGAATTTTAATTTTTGGACATATGTTTATATAAGTTTCATAAATTATATTTAAAATAAGTATTCTATTAAAAGGCTGTAAAATTACCCCATTAGAAAAAATATATATCTTTATGCGTAATTCTTTGTATTCTTCTCACTTGTCCATCAACCTCCTAAGATGAACATTAAATATATGATTTAATAATATATATATATATATATTTAATTAAAATTATTTATAATTATTGGTTTAATTAATTTATTATCAAAAAACATGTTTTATAGAATAACTATAGTTTCCCCGTAAAATATTTCCTATATTTTCAAAAGCATTTTATTTTCATTTATTATTAATTGGTCACCAAATAATTTTTCTTATGTACATCTGTAAACAATATTTTCATAATTTAACTAACATTATTCATAATCACAATTCCAATGTCTTGGAAAAATATATAATTATATTTTAATAATAATATTAATTGTTCATTGTAGTTTGAAAAAACTAGGTATTCTGTGTAATACAAGATATTGAAGGAACTTAGTAATGTGTGTAACACAAGACAAAAATTGTATCAAATGTAACTAAATGTAATATAAGTTTTTCATGTAGAGAAATATTAACAAGTTGTTGTGTACAATATAAACCAAACATATTGATTTCATGTAACACAAGCTATATTTTTTGTTATGAGAAATGAAAAAAATTAAAAACCTTAAATTAATTAAAAAAATTAAATTTCAAAAAATAGCAGGGTGTTACATTCTATAAGAAATTATAATTAATTTATCCCTAAAAATTCATTTGTTTTATCAGAGGATTAATACTTTAAAGTTCCTTTCATATAAAATCAAATCGTAAAAATGAATACTAAAACATCCTTTAAAAAGTGAAGGTTGGAAACATAATAGTTAGCCAATGTAACTCATAACTTAGTTTGACCACAAGAGAACATAGGTGGAAAGTGAAAATTTGAAATAGAAGAGAAATCTAGCATTCACGTTCTGATGGAGAGTGATATAGAAATATGGTTAAGAGAAAGTTAATGATTAGAAATCTATTATCCAAATAGGATTGAATAAGGTCACTAATATCATCAAACATGGTGATAAAAAGGAAAAATTCAATTTCAAGACACTTTTCCTAAAGTTGAATAATTTTAAAAATAAGATATACATACTTGATTTCATTTTAGTTCATAACCTCAATCTAACCCTTTGGTTACTACTTGATCAATTTCCTTGTCATCTATTAATCTAATAAATGAAGGTGAATTTTGTATCCCTAATGCACTAATGGGTCATAAGACCCATAGATAGGCCGTTAAAGCATTCCAAATATCATTATCTATCATCAAAATAAAAAATGTTATCATAGGTTATTCAATATGAAAAAATCATCATATATATAGAGATGATACATTAATATCTTGAACCTCATTTCAATTTTAACATAAACCAAACAACAAATGGTTAATCATGTATCCCTTCCAATATATGAATGCACAAAAAATAAGAAATAATGTCACTAAATTTCTCAAAATCTGGATTAATATTAATCCCCCATATATCATAAAATATCTCTTTTTTCACATGACAAACATAGGAATACCATTAGCATGTTTTCTCTGGAAACATGGTAATAACATGAATTAGCATAAAATATTATTGAAAAAATTAATTATTTCCATTTGAAAAGAATATTGTAATATTATGTAAATCTAAAAAGGTTCTAGATTTCATTCATGATAATATAGATCACATTGTCAACAAATTAATAATCAGTTACATTGTAATTAGTAATATCCAATTTACAGTATCCATATCAATTATCTATTAATCTATGATAAACATAATTTTATCAACATCAAGAACACAATAAGGGTTACCACCCCTTAAGGAAAATATCAATTTTTCATTAAATCACATTTTTATGTCACTAACACCATTCAAAAAAATATTTTATATCCTTAATGAAAAATTATTCTGAAAATAACTATATATTTTAGGATTTATATAACATAATATTTTAATTCAAAAACATATACTCTTCAAAAATCCATGTTTATTTTTAAACCAATACGCATAATTCGTCATCAAATTCCCTAATTCCCCTTTATTGAAATATAAAATATATACCATGTCTTATAATTCCTCAACTTCAATCTAATCGTGCTTCTCACATTTAATGTAAAAATATTATTATAACATACCATACCTTTCATATGCCATGTTAGGTCTCTTTATCTTCGAGGGTATAATCAATAAATGATCCACCTTCCTAGTTCTCTTGAAGAGATATACAGGTAGGACATTGATTTGTATAATGCTCATAATTTCCACATCTAAAACCTTAAATGTTAGCCCAATACATTCTAGTTCTCACTATTGAACAAGACTAGAAAACATAGTGTGAAAAATACTTATCACAGCATAAAACCACATAATCAGGAAAAAATATTTATTGGATACCTAAATCCTGACACATAATTTTAAATCTTTGAAATGAAAGTATTATCCTTATAGAAATCCATATAAATATCCTTAGAAATATACCTAGGGACCTCAACAAATTTTTATAATCATATTTTCCAAATGATGACTAAACATTTCCTTTGATACCAACTATAGAGACCCAAGACAGTCACACATTGATATTATATTATTTTAGATGAATATCCAACTCATTAAAAAATTATATGCGCAAGGTCCATAATAGTTTAGTGTATTTAGAAATAGGGAACAAATCATTTTAATTTTTTCAAAGATCATAATCATCTCCCATAAAGATCTTACCATTTAGTACTTCTACTTAAAAACTTTCTTCATAACATGTGGAATGTAAACATATGAAATGGTCAGATCAGATTCTCAGTAAGGTTTAAAATAAAGGATATATGTAAGAATAAAATATACATATGGTTATAAGAACATGATAATAACATTTGAAGATCAAACCCAGCATATCAAAGATCATAATCCTGAGTTATGAAATTAATATTGGTAGCCAATAAAACATGAATTATTAGGAAATTGAAGAGATCTGTCCCTAAGAGCTTATCATTGGAATAACAAACAGACTTTTTCATACAAATAAACATATAAAATCATTCTATATTTGTCAAGGATCATTTAGAAATCATATCATGGCACATTTTGGGGGATTCACTTATTGGGTGGGATACACCACCATCCCCAATCAAATCCCATTCTTTATAGTGGGTCAAGTTACACCTTCTTCCCAGAGTGGATCAAGACTATTAAATTGTTTCCCATGTTAGTAGAAAAGGTTCACTCACAAGACCATCTTAATACTCAAGCATATATCTATATACCATCTTAGTAGTCAAGGTTCACTTCGAAGACAATCTTAGTAATCAATGTTCACTCCCAAGACCATCTTATTGGGAAATGTATCTTACTGAGCTAGGTTTACTCCCCATTTTATCTCTTTATATATAATGAGAGATATATATTTGACCAATGAATTTTAGGGTGATATAGGTCCCACCAATCTCATAATAATATCATACTTACATGTTCTATAAGATCATAAACCATCATATCATACCTCGTTAAAAGAAATGGGTATCATAAACATGTCATCATATCATAACCTGTGGAAAAGATACAAGTTTATTAGAAATTTCATAAAATAATAACTCATAAAAAAGTGGATTTTGTTAATCATATAACCCATTATAGAGAAATAGTTTTCATAAATATATAACATGTGAAAGAGAAAGGGTTTCATAAACATCATAAAAACAAAACAAAAAACGTTCAGTGAAAAAAATGAGTGGAGCCCTTGGATAATATTTTCAGAAAAGCATGAGTAACACCAACATATGTCATATTAGATGGATAATAATTAATAAATATATATTTTAAAATATTTTTTGAGGAAAATATGATTTTTTTTTCTTTGAAAATCAATTCTTTTAAAACATGAAAACTTTTGGAAAATATTTTTCATTGAAAACGTATTTGAAAACATATATGGAATCATTGAAAACCATAAAAAAATTAAATAATTTTGAATTGATAATGATCTTGAAATATCATTTTTTTTAAACATTTTTTGAAAACATTGTTTTTGAATAAAATAGATATCTGATCGAAGAGTGAAATATGGTTATAATTTCATAAAAACTTTATTAATTGTCTTAAGTACCAATGAGTGTAAAAATGTAACCAATATATGGAGATATCATCAAAAATAATAGGATAATAAAACCATGATAATAATTGAGATATGTACCACAAGATTTCATCAATGTAAGAATAATCGTAAATAATTTCTATAAATGATGACATTGTTTCAATAAACTCACACAACTTGGCTAACATTGAATCATAATCGACACAAGAAAATAAAATTACATTAAAACTAAAATGTCATGAAAATAATGATATTCATGTTATAACATGTAAAATGGTAATATTTACACCTCATAAAAAAATATAGTTTCCAAAAAAAAATTGCCTTAAAGAAGGTCACTAGAGCCAAAACTACCATATCAATTTGTGAACTTTTGAACCGTAAAACTGTATGAAATAGAGATAATAAAATGGGTATTTAAATAAAAATGAATATAAGTATAAGGATCTTATAATACATTAATAGAAAATATATACACCACACAAAATAAATGAGTGGTGAATAAGGTTTAAATTTCATAGAAATAAAAGTGAGACTTGAAATCCATTTAATACTTGAGTAACTTTTGAATCGTGAGATATGTGAAACAATAACACCCATTGAAACATTAGAAATCATGAAATAAATTATTTTAATTATATAAAATGTAATAAAAAAGTATATACACCACAGAAAATTATAATTCTTTAATATAGCATATATCCCATAAAAATAAAAGTGAGATGAGAAAACCCTAACCTTAATTATTGAATTTCATTTTTCACGTTCAAGACTACAATATGATTAATATAAGTTTATTATGAATATACCAATAAAATATATTATTATATATAATACCATATATTATTTTATTATGAATTTATATTACCTATTTATTAACAATATTATCTTAAAGTTTTGTTTCGGTAATAACCTCTTTGATTTTCTTCTATGTTTTGACATTTTGTTTTTGATTATCTTAATTAGATCATGATTTATTTTTTTATAGAATGTAAAACATAATATAAATATAATATATATTCATTATATTTATATTTATAATAACATATACAATATAGAAATATTAAATAGAATACACTGTTCATGGAGACGGGAGGTTGTATGTACAAATGAACGCTATTTCCATTTTCTTGTCGTATTAAAAGAAAAAAAGTAAATGAAATATATATATATATATATTATAATTCAAGTATAATTATTATTCAATATATATAATATAATTCTAACAAAACAATCCTTAATTCATTCGATGTGAAGTATGAATGAATCACATCTCTTTGAAGAGGTGGGAGTCTATAGGTTTGTAAATAAAGTTATTGTATTCCCATAAATCGGATAACAATAAGTTATGTGTCATACAATAATTCAATAAGCATAAATAAATCATAACTATCATATATATCATATAAAAACAGTAATTTCATCATTATTACCAACCTTGATTATGGTAATGTATGAATAAACAACATCAGTTTGTGATGTGGTAGTTCATCGTACACAGGAACGATGATTGTGTATCCCATTTTATAGAAGTGTGTGTGGGTGTAGGTAAAAACATTAACATAATAATATAAGTGTATTTATTATATTTTAATTATTATATAATCCGGGAACGATAATAATTTATGGGTTGGATAAAAAATAAAATAAAAGTTCTTATTGATGGATGCTACATATTATTTGGGTAATTTCTTCTGGTTTGCACCAAAGGACTAACTTGGTTTTCATAAGGCCAAAAGTGATTATTTTTATATTAACGGGGGTGTCTGTATGTTATTATTCTATTCTTTTGACGAGATAAATTGATTAAGAGGTGTGAATAAGTAAAGAGATGAATTCACTTTTATAGTTGAGGAGGTGTGACATTATTATAAATACAAAAAGAAGAACACTATTAAGAGGTATCCCTTACATAATGTGTCTCAAATAATGGTTAATTTCCCTAATAAGTGTTGATATGGTATAAAAATACCCTTCCAATGGATTTTTTACATGTTTCTATGTCATTTATCCATTTAATATTAAAGTTTAACCACTAACTAACTCATTTTTACCATAATCAATGTAACTAATTTTAATTACATTCACTAATATTTTTTGAAAAAATTTAATTTATACTTAATAGAAATTATAAAAATGTTTTGATTCCAAATATGGATTCAATTTTTCAAAATTTTAAATATATAAGTGGTATGAATTAGTTTAATATTAATCTCATAGACAGAATGAGAAAGTGGGGTTTTAAAGTAAAAATGTTGAAAAGTTTGAAATGATTTTATATGAAAATTTTATGTGAAATTGATTATAATGAACTAAAATGGATTAATATATTTATAATTGACTTAAATATACTTTAAAACAATTAGAAATATAATTTAACTATATAAATAAATTATAATTAAATTCATTTTTCAATTAAAATTCAATAGTTTCCAGTATTCAAAAAAATGAAATGTATCATAAAAATACCTAACAATAAACCAATGTAAATTTTGATAACACTATTCAAAAAATTAAAATTTATTTTTTAAAATAAAATTTATAAAAGTTTTAAATATTGGATTTAAAATAAGTGTAACATTAAAAGTTGTTAAATTTACATTTTAGAAAAATATATTTCCCTATGTGTAAAATTGGTGTTATTATAATTGATTTAAAATAGCTTCATCATTAAAATTTGGTAAAATTAACCTTTAGAAAAATTATATTTCTTTATGCGTAAAAGTGGTTTTAGTCTTAACTATTGTTTATAAAACACATAAGATTAAAGTTAAATAGTTAATTAATATATATATATATATATTTCATTAATACTATTTATCAAAAAAAATTATTAAGGTAACACATATTTCATAAAATAAATATATTTTTTGAACAAAATATTTCCAATATTTTGGAAATGGATTTATTTTCATTTCTAGTTAATTGGTCATGAGAAATTTCTTTTTATATACACCTATAAATCATATTTTCATTATTTAATTAATATTATTCATAATCTTCATTCCAATGGATATATGAAAACTATAATAATATTTTAATAATAAAATTTATAGTACATTGTAGTTTGGTAAAACTAGGTCTTGTGTGTAACACAATCTATCAAATCAAATCACTGTTGTGTTTAATACAATAAAAAAATAGTGTTGCATGTACTGAAAGATAATATTTGTATTTATTATAGTACCGGATTAATATAGTGTTGTTTGAAACCCAAACCAAACTTATTACTTTCATATAACACAATCTATATTCAGTTTTGTGAGAAATGAAAAATAGTAAAATGTTTAAATTAATTAAAAAAATATATTTCTCGAAATATCAAGGTGTTTCCAAATCCCCAAACTTATTATCATAAGTGAAAAGGGTTTACATGGGGATTAATGATCACAAATTTCCCAAAATTATAATTTCATGATGGAGAATTGGTTCGTAAGAACCCAGTTTTTATCTCAGGTAAAAATAATTTTAAATTTTTCCTAATTCTTTATTATGGAATTAATATAGATTCACTTTGAGGTTAGAAAGGTTACAGGGGGTGTTTAAGGATGGTTTTGAGCCCAAAACCCTAGACAGCGAGAAAAAATCTAGGCTACACGGTTCTGAGAAACTATGTGACCAAAGCCGCACAGTTTGATGAAACTATATAGGGAATTAAAATGGGCTGGAGAAGCCCACATTGTTTGAGAAAACTATATGGATGGAGGTACACCCCCGTGAAGGGGAACCAACAGTTTTTAGCAGAGTTGATAGTCATAGTTTTCTCATATTTAGTCAAACCATGCATAGTGATCTTTTGTGATCCCACTTATCATAGAAGAGGGGAAATAGTTTGTGCATATTTTGGATAACCAGGCAGTCAAACCATGCGACCTCTATTTCATGGAAATTTTTTCCAAAAACCCCCTAATAAATTAATATTTTACCTCTCATCTCTCTTTTTCTCCTCTAGTAGAAATTATTCGTGTGTGAGATTCAAGGGACACCTCACTAGTGGTTTGGGAAAAACCAAGGGCTCTCCCCTGGTATTTGCCAATGGTTTTGGCCACATGGGACCCCTCATACAATAATTCATCCACTTTAGTCGACCATCCTTTAAAATATCTCATGACAACATCATGATGCATTCATGATGTCATTTGACATACCAAAACCCTAAAACTGTATTTTTTCTATTCACTGAAAATTCAACTTTCTCCGAAAACTCTCAAAAATTTATCTTAACATAATATAAATACTCTGAATTCAAAAATAAACTCCATTTTATAAAAAAAAATTCTCAATATTTTTAATTTAATTTTTAAATAAAAACTCTACTCACTGAAAATTCATTTTTTTCAGAAAAACCCCCAAAAATTACTTTAACATAATACCGATGAAATAAGTTCAAAAATAATGTCCATTTTATGGAAATAATTTTCTAAATATTTTTAACTTTCTTTTTAATTAAAAAACACTATTCACCTAAAAAACTAATACTTGACTAATAATTAATGAAACAGTTATTTACCTATTTTATTGAATCGCACTACTTAATCAAGGTGCCTAAATTATATTAATACTTTCTTTAAGTGATATTACTAATCCACTTGGTCACATTATTAATCCTAATCATAAAATCACTATTCATAATTTACTATTCATCAAAAAATATGTTGATCTTATTAGACTCTAAATTTCTTACTGAACACATTTGCTGAAGACCATTTTTTTAAAATCATTTCACATATTTAATTATTTAAGGTTTACAAAAATATTATAAAATATCATTTTTCAAAATACATCAGTAAAATACATCCTATATTCATTTAATCATTTGAAAACTCCCAAACTTCACCATAAGAATAAAATAAATCTTTATTTATAACAAAGGATTATGGTCTCTTTACATATCCCCTTATAACCCCAAAATAGGACCTAAGTGTAAGGTGTGCTAAGGTGAGAGAATCTGAGGGCGGCTCGTCCAACATCGCACGAGTAGTAATTTCTATCATTTTGAACTTCTCGCAAAGGAGATTTCGTTCTAGCTTCACACGATGAATTTCGGCTTGGGTTTGGTCCAGAGAAAAGCCCATTTGTGCTACCTCCTTCCCAAGTTCTGTTAGATGGGATTCGATCGATCCAAGACTATTGGATGAGGCCATCGAATCTTTTTTCTATATTAATTAACCAATATCACTTGTATTTTGATACAATAGTTTCAACATTCAGTTTCCAACTGTCATACTGACTAACAGTCATATAATAGTCAAAACCCAACAGTCTCATTTTAATTATACTCATGTTATCAAATGAAACAGTTTTGTTGAGTATGAAAAATAAAATAACACAAAAAATTAGGAAACAATATTTATTCAAAAATTCGAGTCATTACATTCTTCCCCCCTTAAGAAATCGCGTCCTCGCAATTTTTAAAATTGGGCTTGAAAATTTCATTGAAAGTCCCACATCGGAAAAAGAGTCCGTAACACTATTACTTTAAAATAAATAAAACTAAGTACAAAGGCCTCCCGAGTTAACCCATACTATGATTCCATGTAGGAAAACATGGACATGGAAGAGAAAACAAAGGGTCACATTCTAAGGGATAGTGATAGAAAACATGATTAGGATAAAGTTAACAAAAATAAAATTACAAACTTATGATGGGTTAAATGGTATTTGATTTCCCAGTAGGAAACGTTAACAGAAAACCTTTTTATTTTACGTTCCTTTTCATAGTTTTGAGGAATTCATTTACTACGTAGAATAAAAACACAAGGAAATATATTTACCTTCAAGGAGAGTTTCATCCCTTAATAAGTTTCTACCAAAACTAATCTTTTCTCCAAATGATGAGCATTAAAAAACATGGTCTCATCAAAAGCACAAGAATCATCTTCTAGAGAATCATATAATCCACTAAAGATTAACTATCTATTTCTTCTATCTTTAAACATTATCCCAAAAACAGAAAGGGTAAGATAAAACAACTCTTCCAAAATAAACTTCATCATTCATCTCCAAACAACATCAACCACTCCTAACATCTTATAACAAAAGTAACTAACCTAAACATATTTTTCCCAAGAGAGGTTAATCATTTCCATAAGTAACCTATATTAGAATATGTTCACCTTAAATTCATCAATTCTTCAAAATATATGTCAACCATTATTCCTCAAAGAAAATACCGTAGTAATCTATTTACCTCGATCATAAAGGGTTCCCAAAATATTGAACGTCTTCCAAAATAATAATCATCTTTTAATCCCCTAATCAAATTTTTTTTCAAGAAGAACAGCTTCACAACATCAACATGTGGTACATAACAATAGATGTTTTTCTTAATGATATAAAACTATCTTAGGTAGTGACTCGATGTTCTTAGAAAACATTAAAGATATGATCATAGGGCATGAACTAAAAAAGCAACATGACATAGACAATTATTGCGAAGAATTCACATGTACTTTAGTCGTCAAGATCCATATCAGCAAAGGACTTGCATTGTTCCCTTGTTCTTGAAGATTGTTGATGCTCATCATGCTTCTCATCCCTTCCAAGAGTGCATTGCCTTGGATAATGTATAACTTCTCCACATTTAAGACATTGATAAGTATAAGGTACATTAGCTCAAACCTTATCTCTATTCATCACATTATCCATTTTTTTAAAGCAATTAGCTACTTTATTCCCTATCACCCCACACTTAAAACATCTCCCGGTTCTTTTGTGACATTCCTCTTGGTGCCTCTTTCCACACTTTTTGCACAAAGGAAATTGGGTCTTCATTCCCTTATCATCTTTATCATATGAACATCCTTGAGATTTTTTCTTCTTCTTCCTTGATGAATTTGGGCATTTAACTTGGAACCAATTATTAATTTTGAGTTTTGATAGCTGGTTTGGCATAATCACAATATGTTCAACTTGATCTCTCGTCATCTCTATCACATTAATAGGGAAATCGTCACATTTCCTATCACATTGGTTGTTTGGACATGTTCTTCCATTTCCCTCCATTAACTAAGAAAAGAAAGTATAATTTTGGGGGCTTAAATACTTAGCCAATAATCATGAAAAGGAAACTTAAATCATAGAAGGATAAACTTGTAAGAGAAAATTATACCCTAACTTGTGATCCCCTAGGTTCCAATCTAGGTTATCAATGATCATATATTCTTATGTGAATCTTTATTTTATTTTATCTTTGCTCCTTTAACAAAGGTTCATACTAAGCTTATGAATTTACCAAAGCATATCCCCCGGGAGTGTCGTAACCAAGAGTGGAGCAAGACCCATTGTCGTGTACCAGTTCCCGTTTGAGTCGAGCTCAAAGCGGTGTTTTTGGGTTTTACACCTATGTACATCTATGCCAAATCCACCTCTACTTGCTCATATCCAGACAGGGATGTATTTTCTTGATAAACCACTTACTCAATACTCACCAAAATACTAGGAAGATTTCCTATATTTAAACTTTTCTATAGGGTTTTTCCTAAAGTTTTCATATCCTAATTTCAACAAATAACTAAACTATCTTTTGATACCAACTATGACATCCCACCTTTTTATCACATAAACATTCATTGCATTATATAAAACCTAGGATCTTTAAGGTTTAGTGTCTTGGAAACAAGAAACTCAAAACATGAAAACCCAAAACATTCTTCTTAAACACTTGAAAGGATTCTCCTTATGTTCATCCTAGGTTCATTACTGCATCTCATGACCTGGGGACATACATCAAAAGAAAGGGTGAGCAGAAGGCCCAGTAAGGGAAATAAGGGAAACATTTAATATGTGAACTTGAGATACATATATAAAGTCATGAAAAAGAAATTTAAGGCATGAGAAAGAAATAATGAGGTATATCATAATAAAAATAACGTATTTCATAACTTGAACATGTGGCTACAAAATTTAACGTAGACAATCATTTCCATTCCACCAAGGTCCATCTCCAAGGTGTCATTAAAAATTACCAAGATTATTCACCAAGATATCATTAAAAATGGTCATCTCTAGAGATTAAGTCTTTACCCAATGCATTGGAGCACTATCAAGGCTCACCCTTAAATTTTTCTTCATTATCATGTGATCCACATATATAATCATCAAAAATTTCATAAATAACCCATATAGAATAAAAGAAAGGGGTTTCATGTCATAATCATAATGTTTTAAAAACTGCTTTAAAGACATGATCTTTATGTCACTTTAAACCCACGGAAAAGGAAAGCAGGTCTCATGTATGTAAATCCCAGAATTTAAAATAGAAAATTTTGGTATATATGTGAATACCCCTTTAGAAGAAAGATGTTTTAGTATTCAATTAATAAAATAAAAGAATTTTAGAAAAAGAGAGAGACATTTTGAGACGGAAATTTGGCAGCTTAACGACTGTGTTGTAGGGTAATAGAAAACATTGAAAAGAGAGGGGACATGGGTAACCCACTCATAAATGATCCATAAAACAGTAGAGGGACCGAATATAAAAGATTTAAGATCTTTTTAATGAAATTTTAAAGATATAACATATGAAATGAAGAACATGAAAGGAAAATAAAAATAATATTTCTCTTATTAAAATTCAGCAGCATAATGGCGTCACTTAAACTTCAAAAAAATGAATTGACAAGATCAAATAGGGTCTCTCATCATATGAACATAAAATATTAGTATGATAGATATATATATCATACCCCAACATAATAAAAAGGAACTTTAAAGACTTGACAAGATAATAGAACTTGAAAATGAGAAGGGTGAAAGAATCCCTTAAAAATTCGGCAGCCTAACGGCGTCACTTAAACTTCAAAAAAATGAATTAATGAGATCAAATAGGGTCTCTCATCATATGAACTTAAAATATCAGTATTATAGATATAGGGATCATACCCCAACATAATATAAACTAACTTTAAAGACTTGACAAGAAAATAGAACCTGAAAATGAGAAGGGTGAAAGAATCTGTTACAAAAATTTCAGCAGCCTAACAGCGCCACTTAAACATTTATAAAACGAAATGATGAGATTAAGAGGGGATATATCATCATATGAACATGAAAAGCGATTTAATAGGAATATAAAATAACATCCTCCAACATAAGAACATGGAGCATAAAAGAAATGACTTAAAATAGAGTATTTGAAAAGAAAAAGAGAGGTGGGATCCCTTACCTTAAAACGTAACTCTTAAAACTCGAAGGTTGGGACCTTGAGGGCTTGGGGGAAACTTGAGGGGAATATTTTGGAGGTAATGAGACCAGAGCCTCGTTAGGGGAGAGTTGGGAGTGAAAAATAATGGAGGAAAGGGTGGTTATTTAAAGGGAAAGGGAGGTGATACTTTAATAATTTCAAGGGACACCTCACTAGTTGTTTTGGAAAAACCATGGGCTTTCCCATGGTATTTTCCCATGGTTTTGGCCACATGGGACCCCTCATACAATAATTTATTCCCTTTAGTCGACCATCCCTTAAAATATCTCATGACATCATCATGATGCATTCATGATGTCATTAAACATACCAAAACCCTAAAACTGTATTTTTACTATTCACTGAAAATTCAACTTTTTTCGAAAACTCCCAAAAATTTATATTAACATAACATAAATGCTCTGAATTCAAAAATAAACTCCATTTTCTAAAAATAATTTTCTAAATATTTTTAATTTAATTTTTAAATAAAAACACTATTCACCGAAAATTCATTTTTTTAAGAAAAAACCCCAAAAAATACCTTAATATAATATCGATGATATAAGTTCAAAAATAAAGTCCATTTTATAAAAATAATATTCTAAATATTTTTAAATTAATTTTTATTTAAAAAACACTATTCACCTGAAAAAACTAATACTTGACTAATAATTAATGTAACAGTTATTTACCTATTTTATTGAATCACACTACTTAATCAAGGTGCCTAAATTATATTAATACTTTTTTAAGTGATATTACTAATCCATTTGGTCACATTACTAATCCTAAGCATAAAATCACTATTCATATATTACTATTCATCCAAAATTAAATTGATATTATTAGACTCTAAATTTCTTACTGAACACATTTGCAGAAGACCATTTTTTGAAAATCATTACACATCATTAATTATTTAAGGTTTACATAAATATTTTTAAATATCCTTTTTTTCAAAATAAATCCTATATTCATTCGAACATTTGAAAACTCCCAAACTTCACCATAAAAAGAAAACACAACTTTATTTATAACAAAGGATTATGGTCTCCTTATATAGACCCTTATAACCCCAGCATAGGACTTATGTTTAAGGTGTGCTAAGGTGAGAGAATCTGAGGACGACTCGTCCAACATCGCACGAGTAGTAATTTCTATCAGTTTGAACTTCTCGCGAAGGTGATTTTGCTCTATCTTCACATGATGAAGTTCGGCTTGGGTTTGGTCCAGAGAAAAGCCCAGTGGTGCTACCTCCTTTCCAAGTTATGTTAGATGGGATTTGATCGGTCTAAGACTACTGGATGAGGCCATCAAATCTTCTTTCTATATTAATTAACCAAGATCACTTGAATTTAGAGACAATAGTCGCAACATTCAGTTTCCAACGGTCATACTGACTAACAGTCATATAATATTCAAAACCCAACAGTCTCATTTTAATTATACTCATGTTATCAAATGAAACAGTTTTTTTGAGTATGAAAAATAAAATAACACACAAAATAAGGAAACATGATTTATTAAATATTTCGGGTCATTACACAACACCTAAAGATGAACACCCTAAAATGCACATTCGAGTTATCCTCTAGAAAATTTATCCCCTTTATAAAAATATGCCGAGAAATTGACATTGACCTTGAGAAAATAAAAATTATAAATTAAATTCCAACCAAGGGAAATTTATGAGAGATGTGAGGCATCCAAGTTCACCAAGATAGCATATTCCAATTTATTGAAAATCATGTCAAAAATGTTATCCCTACTATATGCTCATAAAAAAATAAACCGTTCACTAGTGCGATGAGGAATACCATACTTCCTTTGAGGACATTAAGCAGCACCTTCTACAACCTTTAGTTTTGATTCCACCTGTCATAGGAAATCCTTTGTACCTTTATGTGACAACCCTAGAATTGTCACGTGGAGCCCTCATATTCCACAAAACAATGAGGTAAGGGGAAAACCATTATATATATTATCTATATGCTCCTTGACATGGAGACCAGATACTCCCCCAACATGAAGATTTTACTCATGGATGTTTTTCTATGTAGAATTTGTGATATTAAATAAAGCACCATGAGGTACCATTGATGTCTTAAGTAGACCCACTAAAAAATATCCTAATTTTATACATGCTGACGGGTTGATTGGCATGCTAGTTGATAATCCTTTAATAGTTTGACATCAGTTTTTTCCCATAAAAGGCTATTAAAGGATATGAATTAGAAGAAATCATTCCTTCACATTCATCCTCTAAATAATTTCCCCAATATGTCAGTTTTATAGATGAATCTATTATATAAGTGGATCAGGTTGTACCATGTTGGAAGATGAATTTCGATGCCGGTTCCTATATCATATCTAGTTTAAGGCTCAATGTCACCAAGTATAACATGGTAGGTATGGGAATCATTTTTTTCACTCTAGAACATGTTTTCTTTCTAAACTCTTTCTGGTTGTCATAATGTCGCACAAATAATGTGGTAGAGTGCATGACCCATATTACGAGTCTCTAGTTGTTCATTGTGATTTATTTCCCCATTTTTACATGTGAAGGGATACTGTAAATTAGTCATCAAGATGCTGAAGGGTGATTAAATCATCAAAAATCAAGGTCTAGTTCCCCTACAAGAATGTACATGTTAGCGGATGGACCAGTTCCCTTATCATCTAAAGGTGACCCATATTACATGGTTTTATAACAATCAAGAGATTGAATTAGAAAACCTAGATGAATATCTTAAAAAATTGACCAGGATGACCTGATCATTTGTGTGGTGCACCAAACATCATCACCCCACTGATTATGATGATAGAAACTAATATGTAAGTCAACTCTCTATTGGTTCCTCTATGATAGGGTCATAAAAAACCTTACATCCAAGTAAATTCTTGATTATATGACTCATTTTGTCAAGTATATTTAGTGTGGAATTCTACCACTAGTCTAATATTATCATTAGTGAATCTTACATTGTGAAGGGTTGTTTACTCCCTAAAGATCACCTGACCTTGAAAACCCCCTCTATAGGGGTGGGTTTAATGAAATTATTATCAATTTTATCCATGTAGATGAGATACCTTGGGTCATGTAGGAGGTCCATGTTGGATCTTATGACACCCATCAAATATGATATAATCTCTTCTATGAAATTTCTAGGATGGGAAAATTTTAACCCACAATGGTTCATGATTGTATTTATTTCACTAAGAGGTTTCAAACAAGTCAGATCCACACTAAATTTGTGCATAAAACAACAAAGCTTCTCAAATATAACATGTATTTTTTTCCATTTTGATTATGGGGACATGATGTTTTGGGGATGTACCTGCCAGCATCAACTTGACCGTAAAGGTTCATTTTGACTGAAATCGAATTCTTTTGTAAATAGATATAATTTTTTCTCCTAAAATAATTAAAACATAGTCTATAATTGAATTTTTAAGGTCCCACATTATCCATAGGTTCATATTTCCTCACACAATTATAATATAAAATTGAACCAACTTCTAAGCTTCCAAGGGGAAGAAACTTAATGTAATCTACAAAATCTGATCCAACCATACTTCTTGTTTCCATGGATAGACAAATGGGAAGATTTAAGCATTTAAAAATACACCCTCTAAAATCATGTAGTAAATAGTAGGCCACAATAAAAAAAAGTTTTCCTAAAAAAACACCCCAGTTACCAATAGGCCTATCAGATGATAACTCATAATTCCAATTAGGAGCCCCCACAATATGCGGTGTATAAATCAGAGGTAGTCTTACCCATTAAGGGTTATATTTCACCACATTGAAGTGATGATTCTGACTAGTAAACTCTAGATACAATGGAATAATTCCATCTAGATGAGATATAATCCCTCAAAGAAATAGGATTTAGGCATTTCATAACTTGCAGATTCACCAAAACTAGATAGAAATAGTATTCAACAAGAAGTTTCACCTATTCTCATTCCTTTAGGGTTACATGTGACTGGGTCTCGAAACACTGATGATACCCAGAAAAGAAACTCCAAAGTATGATCCTAAATGGGAAGGATCTTCCTTTATCCATAACATATATTTATATGGATCTTGATATTTAATCCCCAATGTTGGAGGGGATAATGCATCTCTCACCAATGTGATGTTTCTTAACTATTACTTCATTTGAAACCATTTTTTCAAGCACTTTGACCTTAAAAGATGATCCATGGTCAATGATTTGTGACCTTAAACTATAGAAACCATAGTCTGAGCTCTATAACCTTAAACTAATAGTATTTACTTTTTTTGAAGCAATATGACCTTAAAAATGTGGAAACCCATTTGGTATATGCTTCATGAACATAAACTAGTAGATTCCCCAGTCTAATTTTATTAATTTAAAGTGAAAATACCAAAATCCTTAGCTCATGATGTTAAAATGAAGTCTTACCTTATGATATAAACATAATATTTCTCATATGATAAGTGTGGTATCATTGAAAATAGAGCATCTTTATCACACCATGATAAACTACTGCCTCACCCAATGTCATAATCATGGAATGTCCCATGGATAATATATAATGCCTTAATCCCCTTGTCAAAGAAGATAAATTCCCAATTTTTGTGTCGGTCACCTACCACTTCATTTCACTAGAAATACATGTGGCATGAGTCCCATTCTTGTGGGATACCTATTAATTTCTATGAACTATTTCCTCAGTCCCAACACCCAATTCATTAAATACCTCATAAAATCACATTCACCTAAATTTATCCCTTTGTCCCCACTTACACCCCATTAATTATGACCATAATTGTTTTCAATTTTTTTCAGGATATAGATGTGGAACATGGTCATGGATATCTGTCATTTCAAATCAGGTTTTACCACTTTCCTAACATGCTACCTCTTTAGTTCCACCTAAAAATATGAGAAGTAAACACTCCCTTGTCCAATGATGAAGACTTTAAACTATTTTAGAAATTCCACATGGTCCATGATACATAACCTTAAAATGTAAGGATATATTCCTTTTGTGTTACATTTAAACTATAAAACATATATCAAATCCTCTTAAGAGAGGATATCCCCACCTTTTTTTATTTTTTTTCTAGCATACCACATATCTAGAACTATGTATGGATTGATTATCATTCCCATTAGATAAGTAGTTATTTATTGACCTCTTCTTTTGGGGATTAGCCTAAATTTTCTCATAAAACCACCCATTACATACAGAAATATCACCCCCAAATTCCTCAGGCATCCTCCTCAGATGTAAGCTCCTAATCATATTAGTTGACCCAATAGAGAGATGAGAAGCCATTATGGTCCGATGTGTAGAAGGTAGCATGTATATAACAATACGTATTCTTGAAAAACATCCTCCTAAAATGATGTTTAACTATATCTTATCCTCATATAAAATAATGAATCATCATGTAATTGAAATGATATGAACAAACCCACATCCTAAACACTAAACGTTAACTTGTAGCATTACCCCATATGAAATAATTATTGCTCATGTAATAGATATGAGATGAACCAAACCAATGTCCTCAACACGTGATGTTAAATTTTAGCCTTATTGTATATAAAACTGGGATGCATCATACAAAAAATAAGAGGTGATTCACTGTTATTTCTAGATAGGATTCCACCTAACCAGCATTGGTCTCCCACCACACCATTTTTCAGAACTACGTATGGATTGATTCCCATGCTTGGTGGGATACATAGGTATTATTTTATGTTACATCCTAGTACTAGACTCATCAAAAAAAATTTGGGGTTTCCTCTGGGTCTAAGACTTACTACATTAAGCTTTTCAAGTGGTTTTGGGACATCCTTGTGTTGTAGTGTAGAGCCTCCTTAGATCCTACTTCACATAGGGTTTTCATTCTCATGCATCACCCAAAAATCCATGATTTACCTACTCATAGTCCAAGTTGTATGACCATAAACTATGTGTATCTAGTCTCCTAGTAGCCCCTTATTTTTATAGTTTTCATTAACTCTAGTGTTTCAGTAAACCACTTCCACCACCTCATTTCCATCAAATCCTTGTATGAGGGGATCACCTCTTTCCATAAGTAGTCTACTGCCATGTTGTGTTCTATAATTACATATGTATTGATTCCCTTTCCCATGGGATACCTAGTGGAGACTAGATCTCATATCATGTGTCCATTATCCACCATCAACTCATCCAATTGTATTTTCCCCTTATCATCATGACGCCCACTTGGGAAATATTTTTTGAATTTTGTCTAGAAAAGTGTTTCTTTTACCCTCTTTTAAAACTAGGCTATCACTCTATCATTCCACACATTCCTTCTTATAAAATCCCCAAAATATGTTCCAATCTCTACAGCCTTAAACAATAAACTCCACCTATGCGCATAGCTCCATTAACATAAACTAGTAACATCTATAGTTTGAGTTATAGGACTATAAATTTTAAATTGTAACATCCTCATAAAACAATATTAAACTGTAGCCTCACCCTGTGGACACTTGGGATACCTCATATGAAAATCTGAGATGAAAAAACAACTTCTTAATCACATGCTTTAATACTATAATCCATAGCCCTTATAAAATTGGGAAGCCTCATATGACATGTATGGGATGACCAAAACTAACTTCCTCAGCACATGATGTTAAACTATATCCTTACAGTATGAAATTAATATAGGATTATTCAGTTGTCCAATATAGTATGATTCTATCTCTTTTCGAGAGAGGACACTACCCCTTTTGTGTTAGTCTCCATCTTCACCGCATTCTAGAACTACGTATGACTTGATTCCCATTCCAATGGGATATATAGTGATTCTTGGATCTCACATCCTATATCTAGTGCTACCATAAACTAATTTTTGTCTTCCCCCATTTCAATTTTTTCATGCTCCTATATTTACATCATGTTCATCTAGCACATTTCAGAATGTTGTGTAATAACTTCCAGGGCACTTTACATTCCCTCTAGGATATTCTAGAGTTCCACTTTTAGGCATCATGATTTCTTCTATTTAGATAATAATCATCCTCCTAATATGAGTGGAATCCCTAATGGAAATAGTTCTTGGGTATATTGAATCAACTTCCATCTCGGGATCATGCCTCTAAGGATCCTCAAAAAAATAGTTTCTCCCATTTTTCAAAACCAGTCAATTTTCAATCACCCATTTGTTTACCCCACTCTTGATGGGTGTAGGTGTAGAACATATGTTTCAAAAACAGTCAAAAATTATTCATATCCTGTTATTCCTTCCCCTTTTACTATCTACATCTTTAAAGTTTAAATCTACATTCCAAAAGCTTTTTTATGTCAGTCAATTTTTATCCTCTTTTGTGTTTTCGCATGTAAATAGTAGGAATTCCATAACACTACTTATTTCTCACATCAAGAAAGGATTATGTAGTCATATTAGTTTGGAGGGAGTTTTAATCCAACAAAGTTAAAAAAACATGGATTATCCTTGGTTAGAACTCTATTACCATAAAATAAGAGCTCAATTCCAAGATTCAAGACTTTAAACTATGTGCAATTGATCATAGTAATTTTTCACATGGTGTCGAGACATTATATCCCTCACTTCCATTCAGGTCACATATCTTTCAGGTCATGTACACTCCTTTTAGATATTCTCCCCTATTTTTCACGGATATGGCATTTGTAATATAAGAGATCCCCTTTTGGTCAAACTTATTTGACCTTAAACTAGGATTATAAGTCCAAGAATCATGACCATATACTTTGTGAATATTTTCTCAAAGATGATCCATTTGGTAGGGTCTCCAAGGATCTAGGTTCCCATCATTTTAACTCTATCCTAAGCCACACAAATCCTTTTGAAAAATAAATCCCATGGTCTAAGAATCAATACCTTAAACAAGGTACAACCCTCCCAAGATTAATTTTCATGGTGTGGGCCTACTAGGGACACTATTTCCACCAATTTTTAGACCTCCAACATTATAGGAACCATATAGGGTGAGACCATTAGGTCCAATAATTAAGACCATAAACTATTAATATCACCATGGCCCAAGATCATTGACTACAAACTATGATTCATAGTATTATTGTTATAATCTTAAAATATTTTCAACCTTATGGTCTGAGAATTATAACCCTAAACTATTTACAACTTCTTGGTCTAACTGGTATGACTTTAAACTAACAAATTAAAGAGGAACAAATTTATTTTGGGTTGAAAACCTATAAGGGAAGCCTGATAAATATAAAGAATCCACTAATCGGGTCAATCCCAGGATATAATAAAAAATAATTTGATAAAAAGAATGAGGTAAAAATCTATAAGGGACCCACTAACATCCCTATAAAAAACGTTTTTCTTCTATTTGAACCCAATAGATCAGGATAGAATTATAGAAAAATCTTAAGAAGCCATTTCATACTGAGCCCCACTAAGGGTTACACCCATTGTGTTACCCTCTAAGACCCAGTATACCATGAATGGGTGGTTGTTATTCACATCAGTTCACTCATCATGGTATCAAGAAGCTAAACTCTGTTATGGAATTAGTAATCCTATGAAATTAAAGTATGTGATACATCATACTTGTTGTATGACATTAAGTTGTGTGTACATCGTCATCACTATATGACGTTAAAATATGTTTTAATCATCCTCATTGCATGACCTAATATAATAATGTAAAGAATATTATTCCCTATCCTAAGAAGCCTCATAGCCCTTTTGTTTTTGTTACCTAGAACATCAATCACTCTCCTTAACCATCAATTGGTACCTGAGATGGAATTCCCCTTACAAAGAAAGTCTGACATTTTTTCCGACCAATACTCCTACCCAATGTACTTAAAGTAACGGTGGAATAATTTCTATAGTGTTGAACTCCATTAAAATATTCATTAATTCCACCCCTTGGTAGCATATCCCAAGAAAGGGATCCCCATCATCCTTCACTTCTGAATTCCCACTGCTGGAAATCATGTGTTGCCTCACTAGCTCCCCTACTATCCTAGGTACATGACCCAAAATACTTATGATGATATTTTGAGATATATTCATTGTTTCAACCATGGTCAGTGGTCAAACCTTCTTTTTTCTAAAAAAACTTGGAAAATGATAATGGATTTTGTGTTTCTGTCATGGTCATCAGTTATCCTCTATCTTCATACCACAAAAATTGTGTTCAAGATATTGGGCATCTTTATACATGATCTTTATCACCCATATGTTTAGGTACAAATCAATTACCTTTGTTTTACCCCATTAATGAAGTAGCGGACATTGAGAAATAAATCCATATATTCAGATATCAGTTCCCTCCAACAAAATACATTTAATTCGGGTCACTCCTGGATGTCAATAAGCAAGTTCAGAATATGTGTGTTCAACCCTCCTCATGCACTCTAACATAAATGAGAAACATTCTATTTTTACACTATTTTCAACACAGAGTGTGACTCACATAGTCTAAGGGATACATTTGTGGTTGTCTTGTCAATGTGGAAAAGTTTTAGAAAAAAATATAATGTTTTAAAAAGCAATGTGAATTTTAAATAGACCATCCAAAGTTTGGGAGGTTCATTTAATTGTTCGTATCTATCCTTTATTTCAGGATACGATAAATTTCCAAAGGTATCATCCCATGTAACCAAGAACACAATATTAGACAGCCTAAATTGAGTATCCCCCAGAGTCCACTATCACTCTACCTGATCAAATGTATCCTCCTATGTTATAGGACAAACTTCATGATAATTGATTCGCACCCAATCCCATTTGTCTTGGAGCTCGGCCACAAAAGATGCCACCTTCACTCCCTTTTCCTCATCATCCACTAACTGATTCATAATTTTTCTTATTATAACTTCTTGATATGTGAAAAAGGATGTGTGCACTTGAGACTAGTCTTCAAGAATAGAAATATCTTCCTAACCTTCCAAAAGTGCTTGGGTACCATCAACCTCTATCTTGTTCTAGGTGACAAAAAATATTCCCTCTCAACATATTTTTTTCAATGCGTAAGTCTTGATCTAGTGTATGAGGCCACTAGACTCCACTGCTCCAGTATCCAGGATGACTAGACAATAGAAAAGGGATGCCAACCAGTTTTTCAGATCAACTAGTGGAGCATGGTTAATGAAATTAATCTCACTCCTCTATGACTTGTCTTATATGAATCGGTTCCACTCATCAACATCTGAGATAGAATCCTAAAATTCAATAGGTGTTGCAAGATCATACTGAGTAGATATAGTGAAAACATTAGTGTATGGGTCATTTTTAGGTAGATCCTCAAGTGGATTGTGGCCCAAGTCTAGGGAAAAAGAATCATAACTTGACCACTCATCGACAGTGGAAGCCCCATCTACCTTATGTGGAACCTCTGTGTTAGGTTCAACCACTACATCTTTATTAACTTCCTTAAATGGTGGAACATTCCAAAACATATCCTTTGAGGTCGTACCTCTTGTTACCACCACCAATGATACTTCCATGATAGGTGTGGTCATTGATTCCTCTCTGACTATCGCAATTACTAGCATAAATTCAACCCCCCCCCCCCACTATTGAGGTTTTGTCTCTATCATCCACCTTCTATGGGACCTCTATAGAAATCTTATACATCAGAGCCTCTGAGACCACCTTTGATGAAGTCGTAGTCTCATCAATTGTTTCTGCACTAGGTTTGAGCATCACTGTATCCAACTAAACTTTGAATATGGTTTGAAATATCATTTAATGAAAAGTTTTATATAAGCATGAATTATGAGTTGAAACATATTAAGTATGAGGCAAAAATGGGAAATAGATTACAATAATGGTACAACCCGATGAGAAACTTAGAAAGGTTCATGGATAATCCCTCTATTGGGGGAATTCCCCCAGTAGTCATCACCTCAATTGTGTATTACACTTCAACTGGTAGTTGGCTGCCTATGACAACAACATTAGGGATAGTCCACATACTTTCCATATCAAGGGTTGGGACTCCCTTATCCTCTATTAGAGTTATATCATGAACCTCCCCCTCCCCATGGTTTCTGATTCCTCAACAAGTAAAAAAGTAGTTAGAAAGAAATTTTAATGTTTGGGTAATATCTAAGGAACATGAGATAAGATAATTTATAAGATCAATGATAGGATCTTGAATGCCGAGATATTACCAAATGGCATCGCTTCCTAAGGACTCCTCTGATATTTTTACTTCATCCATACTCGAAGCCATGTGGCCCATAGGAACACAGGGATAAGAATCAATTCTCCACAACAACTTTACCCAGTTTTCCAAGGTACATGAAATTTCCTGAGAGTAGATCATATATTCTAGATCTACCATATGTTACATTTCCTCATCTAGGTAAATGTGGAAGAGTTCCCTCAAATGGCTCATCCTAGTGAGGAATTTCACTTATTAATGGAGGAACATCCATATCCCATGAAGAGTGATGATCGGTTTAGGGATCCTCCAACTCTACCAATTGGTGGAAAAAAACAACATCAATAGGAACATCTGGGTGGCACAGTCACTTCCATAGACCCTATATGTGTTCCCTTATAATGGTTTTAGATGATTCTCCTTCCACTTGAGGCTTCTTAACTAGAATATTAAACCCTTTTCCCACTCCCATCCAAAACGTGTCCACCTATACTGGACCATGAATTTACCACACTACTGCCACTGATCCACTGATCGAGTTGATTATGCCTTTGTGGTATTCTCTTCATTCCACTCACCCTCAACCCCATGGGTGTGGGACCCATTATACCTTTTTATCCTAATTGTTTCCCTACCTTATCATGTCCCCAAGATAATTTCTCTCCCATATAAGTGCATATTTGGGGATGATTATAGCATCCTGCCTTTTTATCACATAAAATTTCATTACATTATACAAAACTGAGGATCTTTAAGGTTTAGTGTCTTGGAAACCAGGAACTGAAAACATGAAAACATAAAACATTCTTCTAAAACACTTGAAAGGCTTCTCCTCATGTTCATACTAGGTTCATTACTGCATCACATAACCTGGGAGCATACATCAAAAGAAAGGGTGAGCAGAAGGCCCAGTAAGGGAAACAAGGGAAACATTTAACATGTGAACTTGAGATACATCAACTATGTCATGAACAAGAACTTTAAGGCATGATAAAAAAATCATGTGGCATATCATAATAAAAATAACATTTTCATAACTTGAAGATGTGGCTACATAATTTAACATAGACAATCATGAACATATCACCAAGGTCCATCCCCAAGGTGTCATTTGAAAATTACCAAGGTTATTCACCAAGGTATCGTGAAAATTCTAATCTCTAGTGGTTACATCATTACCCAATGCATTGGAGCACTATCAGGGCGCAACCTTAAATTTGAATTTATTATCATGTGATCCACATATATCATCATCAAAAATTTCATAAATAACCCATATAGCATAAAATAAATGGGTTTCATTTCATAATCATAACGTTTTAAAAACTTCTTTAAAGACATGATCTTTACATCACTTTAAAACCCACAGAAAAGGAAGGTGGGTCACATGTATGTAAATCCCAGAATTTAAAATAGAACATTTTGGTATATATGTGAATACCCCTTTAGAAGAAAGATCTTTTAGTATTCACTTAATAATATAAATGAACTTTAGAAAAAAAGAGAGACATTTTGAGACGGAAATTCTGCAGCATAACGGCTATGTTACGAGGTTTTAGAAGACATTAAAAAGAGAGGTAAAATGGGTCAAACATTCATAAATGACCCATAAAATAGTTGATGGACAGAATAATAAGGATACATGATCATGGTAATGAAATTTCAAGGACGTACCATTTGAAATGAAAAACATGGACGGAAGACAAAAATTAGATTTCTCTTATGAAAGTTCGGCAGCCTAACGGCGTTACTTAAACTTCAACAAAAATGATTTGAAAAGATCAAATAGGGTCTCTCATCATGTGGACATAAGAGTTCAGTATGATAGATATAGAGATAATTTCCCAACATAACAAGAATGAACTTAAAAGAATTTACATGAAAGTAGAACTTCAAAACGAGAAGGGTGAAGAACCACTTAAAAATTCGGCAGCCTAACGGCGCCACTTAAAACTTCAAAATACTGAATTGAAGAGATCAAATGGGGTATCTCATCATATGAACATAAGAGTCCAGTATGATAGATATATATTTCATAACCCAACATAAAAAAAGGAACTTGAATGAATTGACATGAAAGTAGAACTTCAAAACGAGAAGGGTGAAGAACCACTTAAAAATTCAGCAGCCTAACGGCGCCACTTAAAACTTCAAAATACTGAATTGAAGAGATCAAATGGGGTCTCTCATCATATGATCATAAAAGATCAGTATGATATATTTAGAGATAATACCCCAACATAATAAAAAGGAACTTGAAATACTTTACATGAAAATAGATCTTGAAAAATGAGAAGGAAGAAAGAATCTGTTACAAAAATTTCGGCAGCCTAACGGCGCCACTTAAAACATCACAAAATGAAATAATGAGAGTAAGATGGGATATGTCATTATATTAACATGAAAATGGCAATAAGAGGAGTATAAAAGAACATCCTTAAACATAAGAACATGGAGCATAAAAGGAATGACATCAAAGAGATTACTTGAAAGGAAAGAGAGAGGTCGGATCCCTTACCTTAAAACGTGACTCTTGAAACTCAAAGGTTTGGAACTTGAGGGCTTGGGGGTACCTTGGGAGGACTCCTTGGAAGGTAATGAGACCATAAATTCGTTGGGGAAGAGTGGGGAGTCGAATGTATGAGATGAGGGCTTGGTATTTATAGGGAAAGTGAGGGGACAAGGCATTAATGGCCAAGGGACACCTCACATGTGCTTTTCTCAAACCCATGTGCTCTCCCTTGGCATTTACCATGGAGTTAGGCCACATGGGCCCCCCAAAACAATAATTCATCACCCTTGGCCGGCCAAACCTTAAAATATCTCATGACATCATCATGACACAACTATGATGTCATTAAACATACCGAAACCCTAAAACTGCATTTTTACTATTCACTGAAAATTCAACTTTCTCAGAAAAATCCCAAAATTTCACAATAACCAAATATCAATGCTCTGATTTCAAAAATGAACTCCATTTTATAAAAATAATTTTCTAAATATTTTTAAATTTATTTTTAAATAAATACACTATTCACCGAAAATTCATCTTTTCAGAAAAAAACCCCAAAAATTACCATAACATAATATCGGTGCTCTGAGTTCAAAAATGAAATCCATTTTATAAAAATAATTTTCTAAATATTTTTAATTTAATTTATAATTAAAAAACACTATTCATCTGAAAAAATAATACTTGAATAATAATTTATGAAATCGTTATTTAACCATTTTATTGAATCACATTACATAATCAAGGTGCCTAGATTATATTAATACTTTTTTTAAGTGAGATTACTAATCCATTTGGACACATTACTAATCCTAATCATAAAATCACTATTCATAATTTACTATTCATCAAAAATTAAGTTGATCTTATTAGTCTCTAAATTTCGTACTGAACATAATTGTAGAAGACCATTTTTCGAAAATCATTACACATTTTTAATTATTTAAGGTTTACACAACCATTTTTAAAATATCATTTTTCTAAAATTCATCAAAAATATGCATATTATATTTATCCGGTCATTTGAAAATTCATAAACTTCATCATAAGAAGAAATCCCAATTTTTATATAAAAAAAAGGATTACACAAGGCAGTTACGGTCTCCTTACATAGCCCCTTATCACACCAGCATAGGACCTAAGTGTATGGTGTGCTAAGGTGAGAGAATCCGAGGGAGGATCGGCCAACATCGCACGAGTGGTAATTTCTATCAGTTTGAACTTCTCGCGAAGGCGATCCCGTTCTAGCTTCACACGATGAAGTTCAGCTTGGGTTTGGTCCAGAGCAAAGCCCAGTGGTGCTACCTCCTTCCCAAGTTCTGTTAGATGGGCTTCGATCGGTCCAAGACTACTGGGTGAGGCCATCGAATCTTCTTTCTATATTAATTATCCAAGATTGCTTGTATTTAGAGACAATAGTCAAAACGTTTAGTTTTCAGTGGTCATATTGACCAATGGTCAAATAACAATCAAAACCCAATAGTCTCATTTTAATTATACTCATGTTATCAAATGAAACATTTTTGTTGAGTATAAAAATAAAATAAAATAACACATAAAATTAGGAAAAAAGATTTATTTAAAATTTCGGGTCGTTACAATCTTCCCCCCTTAAGAAATTGCGTCCTCGCAATTTTTTTAAAAAAATAGGTTTTGAAATTTCTTTGAAAGTCCCACATCGGAAAAGGAGTCAGTAAAACTATTACTTTAAAAGAAAGAAAGGGAAGTATGAAGGTCACCCGAGTTAGCCCACACTAGGATTCCATGTAGGAAAATATGGACATGGAGGAGAAAACAAAGGGTCATGTTCTGAGGGAGAGTGACAGAGAACATGATTAGGAGAATGTTAACCATAAGAAAATCCCAAACTTATGATGTGTGTAAACGATATTTGATTACCTAGTAGGAAACATAAACCAACAAAGTTTTTGTTTTACGTTCCTTTTCATAATTTTGAGGAATTCATTTACAACATAGAACAAGAACATAAGGAAATATATCTACCTTCATGTAGAGTTTCACCTTTTAATAAGTTTCTACCAAAACTAATCTTTTCTCCCAAACGATGAGCACTCAAAACTACTTGGTCTCATCAAAACACAAGAATCATCTTCTAGAGAATCACATAATCCCCAAAAGATTAACTATCTATTTCTTCTATATTTAAACATTATCAAAAACAGAAAGGGTAAGGTTAAACAACTCTTCAAAAAGGAAGAATCCCATAGGAATGAAAACTACTTTTAAATCTTCAAAGTTCCATGGTACTACCCAAAGTTCATCATAGACCATCCCTTAAATAACGGTCCTTAAAATTCCTCAAAATAAAACAAACTAAGATTGAAACCCAAATACA
Source organism: Viscum album (assembly GCA_963277665.1). NCBI lineage: Eukaryota > Viridiplantae > Streptophyta > Magnoliopsida > Santalales > Viscaceae > Viscum > Viscum album. The sequence goes on from OY728165.1 coordinate 824,214,347, forward strand.
AGAAGGATTTGATAACATAGTCTTCCAAAATAAACTTCATTGTTCATCTCCAAACAACATCAACCACTCCTAACATCTAAACTAAACATATTTTACCCAAGATAGGTTAATCATTCCCAAAAGTAGCCTAAATTACTATAAGTCCACCATAAATTTATCGATTCTTCAAAATATAAGTCAACCTTACTCCTCAATGAAAATACCATAGTAATCTATTTACCTCGATCATATAGGGTCCCTAAAATAGTGAACTTATTCCAAAATAATAATCATCTTTTAATCCCCTAATAACCTCTGTCATATTAATACGACAATCGTCGCATTTCCTATCACATTGGTTTTTGGGACATGTTCTTCCATTTCCCGCCATTAACTAAGAAAAGAAACTATAATTAGGGGATTATTTACTTAGCTAATAATCATGAAAAGGAAACTTTAAGCATAAAAGGATAAACATGTAGAATAAAAGTATATCCTAATTTGTGATCCCCTAGGTTCCAATCTAGGTTATCCATGATCATATATTCTTATGTGAATCCTTATTTTGTATTATCCTTGTTCCTTTAATAATGGTTCATACTAAGCTTCTGAATTTACCAAAGAATATCCCCCGGGAGTGTCGTAACCAAGAGTGCAGCAAGGCCCGTTGTCATGTACCAGTTCCCGTTCGAGTCTAGCTCAAAGCGGTGTTTTTGGGTTTTACCCCTATGTACATCTGTGCCAGATCCACCTCTACCTGCTCGTATCCAGACAGGGATGTATTTGCTTGGAAACCCCTTACTCAATACTCACCAAAATACCAGGAAGATTTCCTATATTTAAACTTTTCTATAGGGTTCTTCCTAGATTTTTCATATCCTAATTTCCACAAATAACTAAACCATCCTTTGATACCAACTATATCATCCCGCCTTTTTATCACATAAACTTTCATTACATTATACAAAACTGAGGATCTTTAAGGTTTAGTGTCTTGGAAACCAGGAACTTGAAACATGAAAACATAAAACATTCTTCTAAAACACTTGAAAGGATTCTCCTCATGTTCATCCTAGGTTCATTACTGCATCACATAACCTGGGAGCATACATCAAAAGAAAGGGTGAGCAGAAGGCCCAGTAAGGGAAACAAGGGAAACATTTAACATGTGAACTTGAGATACATCAACTATGTCATGAACAAGAACTTTAAGGCATGATAAAAAAAATCATGTGGCATATCATAATAAAAATAACATTTTCATAACTTGAAGATGTGGCTAAATCATTTAACATATACAATCATGAACATATCACCAAGGTCCATCCCCAAGGTGTCATTTGAAAATTACCAAGGTTATTCACCAAGGTATCATGAAAATTGTAATCTCTAGTGGTTACATCATTACCCAATGAATTGGAGCGCTATCAGGGCGCACACTTAAATTTTCCTTTATTATAATGTGAGCCACATATATCATCATCAAAAATTTCATAAATAACCCATATAGCATAAAATAAATGGGTTTCATTTCATAATCATAACATTTTAAAAACTGCTTTAAAGACATGATCTTTACATCACTTTAAAACCCACAGAAAAGGAAGGTGGGTCACATGTATGTAAATCCCAGAATTTAAAATAGAACATTTTGGTATATATGTGAATACCCCTTTAGAAGAAAGATCTTTTAGTATTCACTTAATAATATAAATGAACTTTAGAAAAAAAGAGAGACATTTTGAGACGGAAATTCTGCAGCATAACGGCTATGTTACGAGGTTTTAGAAGACATTAAAAAGGGAGGTAAAATGGGTCAAACATTCATAAATGACCCATAAAATAGTAGATGGACAGAATAATAAGGATACATGATCATGGTAATGAAATTTCAAGGACATACCATTTGAAATGAAAAACATGGATGGAAGACAAAATTTAGATTTCTCTTATGAAAGTTCGGCAGCCTAACGGCGTTACTTAAACTTCAACAAAAATGATTTGAAAAGATAAAATAGGGTCTCTCATCGTGTGAAAATAAGAGTTCAGTATGATAGATATAGAGATAATTCCCCAACATAACAACAATGAACTTAAAAGAATTGACATGAAAGTAGAACTTCAAAACGAGAAGGGTGAAGAACCACTTAAAAATTCGGCAGCCTAACGGTGCCACTTAAAACTTCAAAATACTGAATTGAAGAGATCAAATGGGGTCTCTCATAATATGAACATAAGAGTCCAGTATGATAGATATATAGATCATAACCCAACATAAAAAAAAGGAACTTGAAAGAATTGACATGAAAGTAGAACTTCAAAACGAGAAGGGTGAAGAACCACTTAAAAATTCGGCAGCCTAACGGCGCCACTTAAAACTTCAAAATACTGAATTGAAGAGATCAAATGGGGTCTCTCATCATATGATCATAAAAGATCAGAATGATAAACTTAGAGATCATACCCCAACATAATAAAAAGGTACTTGAAATACTTTACATGAAAATAGATCTTGAAAAATGAGAAGGGAGAAAGAATCCGTTACAAAAATTTCGGCAGCCTAACGGCGCCACTTAAAACATAACAAAATGAAATAATGAGAGTAAGATGGGATCTGTCATTATATTAAAATGAAAAGGGAAATAAGAGTAGTATAAAAGAACATCCTTCAACATAAGAACATGGAGCATAAAAGGAATGACATCAAAGAGATTACTTGAAAGGAAAGAGAGAGGTCGGATCCCTTACCTTAAAACGTGACTCTTGAAACTCAAAGGTTTGGACCTTGAGGGCTTGGGGGAACCTTGGGAGGACTCCTTGGGAGGTAATGAGACCATAAATTCGTTGGGGAAGAGTGGGGAGTCGAATGGATGAGATGAGGGCTTGGTATTTATAGGGAAAGTGAGGGGACAAGGCATTAATGGCCAAGGGACACCTCACATGTGCTTTTCTCAAACCCATGTGCTCTCCCTTGGCATTTACCATGGAGTTAGGCCACATGGGCCCCCCAAAACAATAATTCATCACCCTTGGCCGGCCAACCCTTAAAATATCTCATGACATCATCATGACACAACTATGATGTCATTAAACATACCGAAACCCTAAAACTGCATTTTTACTATTCACTGAAAATTCAACTTTCTCAGAAAAATCCCAAAATTTCACACTAACCAAATATCAATGCTCTGATTTCAAAAATGAACTCCATTTTATAAAAATAATTTTCTAAATATTTTTAAATTTATTTTTAAATAAATACACTATTCACCAAAAATTCATTTTTTCAGAAAAAAACCCCAAAAATTACCATAACATAATATCGGTGCTCTGAGTTCAAAAATGAAATCCATTTTATAAAAATAATTTTCTAAATATTTTTAATTTAATTTTTAATTAAAAAAAACTATTCACCCGAAAAAATAATACTTGAATAATAATTTATGAAATCGTTATTTAACTATTTTATTGAATCACATTACTTAATCAAGGTGCCTAGATTATATTAATACTTTCTTTAAGTGAGATTACTAATACATTTGGACACATTACTAATCCTAATCATAAAATCACTATTCATAATTTACTATTCATCAAAAATTAAGTTGATCTTATTAGTCTCTAAATTTCATACTGAACATAATTGTAGAAGACCATTTTTCGAAAATCATTACACATTTTTAATTATTTAAGGTTTACACAACCATTTTTAAAATATCATTTTTCTAAAATTCATCAAAAATATGCATATTATATTTATCTGGTCATTTGAAAATTCATAAACTTCATCATAAGAAGAAATCCCAATTTTTATTTAAAACAAAGGATTACACAAGGCAGTTACGGTCTCCTTACATAGCCCCTTATCACACCAGCATAGGACCTAAGTGTAAGGTGTGCTAAGGTGAGAGAATCCAAGGGAGGCTCGGCCAACATCGCACGAGTAATAATTTCTATCAGTTTGAACTTCTCGCGAAGGCGATCCCGTTCTAGCTTCACACGATGAAGTTCAGCTTGGGTTTGGTCCAGAGCAAAGCCCAGTGGTGCTACCTCCTTCCCAAGTTCTGTTAGATGGGATTCGATCGGTCCAAGACTACTGGGTGAGGCCATCGAATCTTCTTTCTATATTAATTAACCAAGATTGCTTTTATTTAGAGACAATAGTCAAAACGTTTAGTTTCCAGTGGTCATATTGACCAATGGTCAAATAACAATCAAAACCCAACAGTCTCATTTTAATTATACTCATGTTATCAAATGAAACATTTTTGTTGAGTATAAAAATAAAATAAAATAACACATAAAATTAGGAAACAATATTTATTTAAAATTTCGGGTCGTTACAATGATCCCATAAGCAGTTGTGAGTGGAAGAAACACATTCGTCCCTTTTCCATTATAACACGCAAACATGATCCATATCTATATGTGGATTGAGGGATGATGTCCACTATTCACATTTGTGTATAAAATTTTGGTGAGCCAATGGTGGCATAAAAACTACCTCAAGAATCAGTGTGGGTTTTATAGCTGGTATCCCACCTTGTAGTCCACCCTCGTGACTAGTGACCCACCTCAAAATACTAGGATATATGAACATTGTTCAATGGAAACCATGAAATTATCAACACAACTTTTCAAAAGTGGGGGAAATATTTAAAATTCTATAGTCTTCTAGCTCGATACTTGGTAGCACATCCACCAATCCCAAGTTGAGTGGGAGAATTCAAACGATATTTAGGATCAATGGTTGGAAATCTATGTTGGGAGGAGATATTGGGTTTTTAAATCCATACCACCAAATGTGTGTTGTTACCCAATCTTACAAGAAGTAGAAGGGACTATATACAAGGAATCTATTCTTTCCTTGTTTGATAGGGTAGAGCACTTTGTACAACTTCCCCAATATCATGACCAATAATTCAATGTGTTACCCCATATCCAACATCTTTTACATGGTGAGGCTATTCAGCCACACCCCCATGTTTGCATCCCTCACTGGGAGCATCCATTTGCATATTATTGCATCATCAAACACGGATATACATTGCACAGTTTCCTTGATAATCACACAGTAACCCCACAAATACCACTGAATCATATCTAAAATATTACAATATTTGTGATCCTTTACTCATTGGTTCACCTTTATACATTGAAGAGGCCTCCAAGAAATAATGTCCCTTAGTTCATTAAAGAAATATTTGAACAATTTTATGAATGGGATATCCTTCATCCCTGGTTTCAGTTGACTCATCCCCTACACCAAACACACCAACAACCTTGCTATAGCTGGATTATCCTCATAATCCTCCCATATATTCTTTGTGGGGATTAATTCATCATACATGGAACTATGGAATGGGATTGCTACAATCTAGTAGAGATCCCACAAACTAATGCATACCTCACCATGCTATAAATAGAATGTGTTGGACCCTAGTGACCATGCTCTCAACATCTCTAGAATTATATACAGGTGAAGGTAGATGTGGAACTGTGGGGAACATGTCACCTCATAAATCCCAAACCACATTATCTCCACCACAATTTTTTATACAAATAGTATACCATGTATTCCCAATCTCATTTGTTTGTGATGTTTCCACCCTGTCACTAGTCACATTCCTTAGTCCATCCATTAAGATGGTCAATTAGACCTACCTTGAGAATACACTTGTACTTAGGGGTAGATTCATCCATCTCCAATGCATCCCAATTGATTTTCATCAATATGGTGGAGTTTGTGGAAGCCAATTTTTAAAGGTCTATTTGTAGAACCATGGTTTGAAGAAGAGTATAGTTTTGTGGGTAGTGAGGATGAAAATAAGAAACACAGGTGAAGGTCTTGATTTTCATGAAAATAGTGAACTGTACATTATTTTGAGAAGAAATCATGGTCCCCTAGGAGACCCCAAACACTGTTTTTAGACACATATTCAAACCAAGTTTTGTGAATTGGGATTTCTAATCGCTAATTTCTAATATTTTTGCCATTATATCTGACACTAATCTCTAATGTCAAACCTAATTCAATGTAGGGAATTTGTTGAAACTCAAATACGCATTTCAAGATAGGTTTATAGAATTGAATGATCTATTCAAAGCGAATTTAGTCGAAAATAACATAAATCCACTTAAGGGGTTGGATTTGGGAATCTATAAACTTTTTTAAATGATAGTGACTCATGAATGTCCCTAACCACATAAATATTGATGTAGTAACCTTTATATAGTCTAACTCTGAGTCATAGAACTTATAGGATATATTAATCATTAAGTGTAAGCTTCTTGTATCATAACTCCATGTCCCAGAAGTCTCTGGCCATGTGAAATAATTGGCGGTAATCTTTTCAAAGGGTAACTTTGGTTCAAGGAACCCCATAAGTTCATGAAGCTCATAAAATTCCATGAAAGCCATATTATTTCACCAGACCAATGCACTTTTCCCTATTGGGCCTATAAATACCCCCACTGTGTGCGATATTTAAGGGGAAACAACCTTTCATCTTTAGATAAAATATTTGAATTCACGATACTCATAATGTTTTTGAATGGGAGAGTAGATATCTTTCCAAAGGTATTTATCTTTCCTGAAAGTAACTCCCATAGTTTTCTGAGAACCTCAACCCATGTAGAAGATTCATTTCATGAAGGTCCATGGAATTCACGTAAGAAGAAACCCCTTTGTGACTCTCGGTGTCTCATTATATTATTATCCATCATGAATCCAACCCCAAGGGAACCAAGATTAACTCAAAGGAAAGGTCACCCTATTTTAAAAAACATATTCTTCGGTGAGACCCATGACCTCTATGAGTCCCCTAGAATTTTTGAATCCCCAAAACATCATAAAACCACAACATTCACAAAACCCATCTTGTAGGACTCCATATGGTGCCGTTTTTCACCAACACCCTATCACAAATGTTAAGTGCCCTGATCCCACATACTAATTTAGGATGGGTTCAACCGCACCCCAAATCTCAATGCAACTGATACCACCAACCCTACATTCTCCTACAAAGAATGGTTACACTAATTCCTTTTTCGCCTAATATTAGGATCCATAACATTGGTAAACAAAATTTCTACTCCACCATGGTAGTTTTTATTCCACGTCCAACCCAAAGGCACATGAGTAGTGGACACTTATTCCCTATGTGTGGAAACACTCATTGAAAAAACATACATGTCTTAAAAGAGAGTCCTTTTTGGATCATACAATATCATGGACATGTTCCACACTCGAGGTGCATCCTCATTCATTTCTGAGCTGTAATACATAAACCTGGATACCTCCACATCCTAGTTGAATGACATTAAGAAGCATGACAATAACCTCAGAGAATGATGTTAAACTGCATCCTTACCTTGTGTGATGAACAAAATATTTCCCATGTACATTCATCTTGAGATTTCGATCCTCCACTTTTATGGGATGTTACCCTATATCCATCACCCCTATGTAGCATTCATTCTTAGTCCCCACACCATCCCTTATTGATTCTCATTCCACAACATGAGAATCCTTCATGACATTAAACTACATGTACTATTCCTTTCACATGACCTTAAACTATGAAATAAAACTATATATATCTTTATCCTTATCTAATGATAGGGTACATAGGAATCCTCCGTGGAGATAAATCCAAAAAACCCCAAGTGACAAATCATTCCACTTGGGACACACTAAATCCATCCCATAGTGCGAAATCTTACCCCTGGGGACACACTCCAACAAACCTCTAAGGGTGAAATACTACCTCCAAGGAAACACTCTATTAAAATAGAAGTGTAAAATCTCCACCTTGGGGAAACACCCCATAAAACCCCAATTGTGAATTCTTACACCCTTGGAAAACACTCTACCAAACCTCCCAGGTTTGAAATCTTTCCCACTTGTGACACACTTCACCACCATCCATGTGAGAAATAACTCCCCTAGGGACACACATAACCACCCCTGGGTGTGAAATATTACCCCCATGGGACACACTCCACCAAATCCCAATTGTGAAATCTTCCCACATGGGGTCACACTCCACTATATATCCAAACAATACATTAAATTTGTGACCAACCCCTACCACATACAATAATCATTGGATGCCTATGGTAAAAGGCCTTAGATGCATTACTCCCTTGGAATCAACTACCTCATGGGAAACATTGGAAGGCTTTGGTTCTTTACTTAAGATTCCTCACACATAAGATACCTCCAACTTCAAAAGGAGATGAATTTATAGGTTCCCACTAAAATTAGCATCCTAAAATGCAAATACATGCAAAATTTAATATATCCTCTAACCAAATATTGTTACCCTGTCGAGATACAAACAACCTAATTAAACGGTTTCCACCAAGAGATGGTATCATGAATGAGTTACAATGACATAACATAAATATATGAGGGATTCCCATAGTAGAAAATGAGATCCATACAGGAATCCATTGAAGGAGAAACCATAAACTCATCTAACAATTTCAATCAAGGATATAAAATTTTCAAATAACGTGATGGAATCCATTTACCTTGGTAAAGTGAGAATGTAGTGAAAAAGTGCATGTGACATTAGGCCCTGGTGAAAAGTGTCAGAAATATTTATTCCTGTCAATAAAAATATTGTTGATACTCTAATTGCAACCATATTAAACAAAAATGGAATGAAAGAAATATGGATTTCAAGAAATACTAGACTTAATAACCATGGGAATGCATTTAGAGTTGGGTACCAAATTGAAAAGAAACTGAACATATTTTCCTTTGGCTTTTCAAACATTAATCACACGTGAAAAGTTAATTTTTTTTAAATACCTTCATGGTAATAAAGTAACTAGTGGGTTTTATCCAAATGTGAATAATTTTGTTTCATTTAGGGATTTAAAATTAATTGGTTTGAAATATCATGATTTTCATCTATTGATCCAATAGTTTATACTAATTTCAATGTGTGGTATATTTCCAATACCTATATGAAATTCAATAATCAAGTTTTGTAACATTTTAAATTAAATTTTATACAAATTCATAGATCCTAATTTGTTATATGTGTCGAATAATGAAGCAATCCTCATACATTTCCCCTAAAAATGTATTTTAGACCATAGGTTTTTAATATAATGGTTCATCTTTCAATTCATTTGGTGTGAGAGATAAGAATACGTGGGATTATTTATTTGCATTGGATGTATTATTTTGAAATTTATATGATAATTTTTAAGGGATATGTTAAGAATAATCACCACTTTAAGGCCTCTACAGTTATAAAATTCATATCATAAGAGATTATTTAGTTATTTACTAATTTTATTTTCTGAAGTGTAGCATATTATTCTCCCTGTGTCTTGAAATATGATATTTTATAGTGAAGGTAAATGGATTCATGTCTTAATGGTAACATTTATTCCACGAGATGAAGTTATTTATGAACATTAAATAATTTTAAACAAAAAAGATTATTTTAAAACATACATATCGCCACATATTGTTGGATTAAAGGTACAATATCTCAGGAGAAATTAGAATTGGTTGATGAAGGAATATAAAAACGCATTTGTTTCATGGTTTAAGGAATATGTGAATATATATTTATACACACCCTAAATTATTAATATAATTTATTTGTTTTTTAACAAATATATTTAAAATTAAATACCTATATAAAAATTTGTTATAAATAATTATTGATTAAAAAAGTTATTTAATTGTAAATTAATATATTCAATTTTTTTAAAGTAATTTAGATATTATTGATTTCTTCTTATGTAATACGACCCCTGAAAAACTCATCCAGATCTATATTCTAACAATTTTTAACCTCATACATTGTAATGTATATTTTTTCCTTTATTAGAGAGTCAAATCATTACTGAAAAAATTTAGTGAATTAAGAGTCATGTGACTTAGTGGATCTAAAGATGTTCTACATGACCCTCCCTATCCTCCCCATTATCATGAAAAATGTAAAAAGAAGGAAGGAAAAAAAGGTATGTATATTACTACTCCAATATAGGGAGTAGTTGATAAGATTATAACTAATTAATTGTTACTTTTAATCAATATTACTATTTAGTAAACTTTCCTCACTAATATTACATATGAAAACATTTATTCAAGACTCCCTTTAGAAGAAAATTAAAAAAGGAACCTTTATCCCACAATTTAAGACTAATACACATTCCAATTCTTTGGTAAATCCATAACACCAAGTCTGCATCATAGGGTATCCAAGGGGTATTCGTTTTTTAAAAAAATGTGTATGCCCTTAGTGCAGAATTGATGGTGTAGAATATAAATAAGAAATATATTCTTTAAATTATGAGATGAAAAACATCAATGAGTTCATATAGGATATAATTAAATCATCTACAAAGGTTATTCTTTCAATATTGACGAGACTGACAAAGCTTGTGTAGCCTACCTTCCCATATCCTCCACCTCCTCATTTAGAGCTGATCGTGTACTATATATTCCATGATGGGGATCAAAAAGTATGTCTTGTAGAATATATAATTATATATCATCTGAGGTATTATTAAGATCATAATATTATGCATTCAGGTTAGGTTCTAGTAGTGGTACGTGATATTATTGATCTAATTACTTCACAAACACTGTCTACTGAGGTGGTGTCCATAATTGTATAGAATATTGGTTATTTTTTTACTTTTCCCACCTAATCATTTTCATCAAGTGACTTATGAGCTATAATTTGTTTTTTATGCACAAATTAATAATTATTAATAATATTTTCATAAGATTAACTTATATATGTTTATTTGGAATCATAGGAAGAACTTCGATGTAAAGGAAAATTTGGGGTTCCAATACCTTTTAATATTCCCCAAGAAAATGAATGGATAATAAAGTTATCATAAATTTTTTATATAATAGATATTTATTATATTTGTTTCAATGAAATTTCATATATGTGGGGGATATTATAAGTTAAATATTATTAAAAATGACATCATGGATTTTGTTTCCCGACACACTTTATATCCCAAATGATTTCACTTCTGTTTATAGTTTTATAGAACTAGAATAAATTTCCACATAGGTGAAATACTTAAACCATGATTCCAAAATTAAATATGTTTCGGAATGATTAAAAAACACACTTAATAAATTTTCATTGTTTCCATTTCTTTACTGGTAATAATAGTTATATAATTATGAATGATTATTTATTGTACTATTATTAAGGAATAATTTTTTATTTTTTGGTGGACATTGGATATTATAATGATTTTTTCCTAAAGAATATAAATAATATTGGTCATTCCATTTATTGAGTTATGTTTGAAGAATATTTATAATTTTGTTAAAGAAGTGAGTTTTATTATATATTGTTATTTATTTAATATTAAATTTTCATTCTCTACAGATTTGATAATTAATATTTGTAATTATAATTGGTCATATATTATGTTCAAAAGGTCTCAATATTCAACTATAGAACCAGAAAAAAATGAATATGTAATAGTTTATGTATCTAAATAGTATATCAGTGACTACTTGTTTTTTATTACATATATAGTACTTTTATTGTGAAAATAATGATTCAAAAATGCAGTTCATCATCATAGAAGGAATTTTGAAAGTGGATATTATGTTTTAAACTTTGTTTATGAGATAATAAAAACTAGTATAAAAACAAATTTTGAAAATTTAGTTTCATTATAAAACTTATAACTGTATGTATTTATTAACACCACTTTGTAAAAAATATTTAAAGGTAAAAAACCTATCTAAAAGTTGATTTTTACTCTATTGAACATGGTGAAAAATTATCATGCAATTTAAATTCATGTGACAGTGATGAATACTAGGCAGTTTGACATCATACAATTAATACAATAAGATATGAATTTAATATCCATACAGTTAAGGCTTCTGTCACACAATTTACCATTATCTGGTATGGATGATAGTTCCATATAGTTTAAGGTCATACAATAAGGAACTTAGTGGACTTAGGTGATGTTTTTGAAAAAAAATTCTTCAGTAACAATTCATTAGTGTGAAATGTAATGTACTCTCCATCCATTATGACCATGGAATAAGTTCCATTAGAGTAGAGATTGTGTATGATTTAAGATTCCACCCACATTAATTAAAGATTCAAAGGATATTTTTTGGTATCATCAGATATCTAATAATTATACCATATTTCCTTATATGAATGAATGAAGGATAAATTTCTTATTGAAATCTCATGAACTTGGTTCTTATGAACAAACAAGTTATGAAAATTGTGAAATGTATTATCATGAATCCATTCAAAATATTCTATCCTCTTATGAGACTATTCATCTTCATATGACTAGTTTTATATGGTAGTATGATGTGTGGATAGTTGGACCTCAATGTACATGACTACCTATATCTTGTATATAAGTGAATATGGTGGTTATTTAAGGAAAGTACGAATCATGGTATCGTATGTCAACAATAAAAGTGGATTCATTTTAGGCCAAGACATATTATCGTTTCCCACCAACATATGGAGTATATTAGATAGATATTTTTTAATTCATAAAACTACCTATTTTCGGTTTTATGGTAGTGGGGTAGGATGTTAAATTGAATTTCATATTACTATTAAATCATTTTTAACTTAGAAGAGAATAAATTGATTCCATTATCCATTAATATTTCATGAGGGAAACTAAATCTAGTAATTATATTTGTATTAATGTTGTTTATGATATCATTTTTCCTTACTTATCTGTAGGATATTTCCTCATCCCACTTGGATAATAAATTGATGTTATCAAGGAAGTAATTAATTTTCCTAGTAGTTATTGGGGTAAATTGCCCCATGACAACTATTCTCTAGAAAAAAAAAGGTTTATGAATATTTAGAACTTTGTAGAAAATATGGGGGTTGATGGATGAAATTTCCATATATTTGGTAGTCATAATATTTCTTGGAGAATTCACCAGACCATCATTTCATCAATAGAAAAAAGTGTAAATGCCTCCAAATTTAATGGGAGAAGTTTTTTTTAGATGGATTAACATTGAATATAACTATGTAGAATTTATAAATGAATAAAAGGTGAACTTCTCATCAATGCATATAAGGAGTGCCCAGTCAAATCCTTATTTATAGAGTATTTTTTGAGAAATCAGAACATCGAAAAGGATGAAGTTTACCACCCTTCATAAAATCTATACCTTATTGGCTGGATCTTAAATAAGAATTACTCTTTTGAGATAGTATTATATACAGGAATCAATTTAGTAGTGGTATCATCTAATTTAGATATTATATAACATTCCTTAGAGGTTACATTGATCTCATTGATCTCTTCCCTTACATTATCAGTGAATGGGGATAATACCCTACGTTGTGAAATGCTAATAATTTTCACATGCTAATTTAGATCTTCCAAAGAGCTTTTTAAATAGTCAATGCATTTAACTAGGATTTTTTTGAATATAGAACATGGAATAGTTTTTTTATCAAAAATTAATTTTTCTATGAACCACCACACATAATAAAATATGGGAGTCAATTCCTTGTTTTTAATGGATTATTCACCATAAATAATCTTTATCACTAGATATTAATCTCCAATGATATTCAAGAAGGTCATCAGTTTTTTAGGGTCAATTACAAACCTAAAATGAGAAATTTGTACTCTATTTCATTATTGTTTGATTATTCTCATTATAAAATAGAGTAGGGAAAACATCTTTTGTTGAAGATATGAGAATATTTCACAAACCCATTATATTGAGGGTTAGGTTTTCAATTATTTATCCTATTGGAATTATGAAAGAACCATCAAAGTGTATCCAAAATTTTAAGGGAGTCTCTCAAATGGAAAATACCCCATCATCTGGTAGTTTTGTATCCATTGGTGTGCCTCTAATGACGGTATGTGTCATGAGAATTTCATCCAATTATTTCCCACTGAGATCTTTTTTTGGTATTAATTGGATATAAAACTACTATATAATGTCATCGCATTGTCTTTGTCATCCAATTATCATTAGTAAAATTAGGATGTACTTATGTGGGTTAGTATGGGAGACTAACTAGACCTCATGATTCAATAGGTAATATCCCAGTTTTGGAATCAAAAAGTTCAATTAAAGGTAATTAATTTCAAATTCAAAATATTGGCTCCCATTATCTATCGTATTTAAAATAAGATAATAAAGACAATCCTATTTTCTTGCTTAAATATTTTTCTTGAGGGGAGCACCAAGTAACTGTTTGATGGATATAATTTATAAGATGATCATTTTCCCTTCTACTAGTGGAATCATTATTGGGGAAATTGAGAGGTATTTCTTATGATTATATAAATCCCCCTAATAATCATCATTCTAATGATAAATTACTCCCTTTAAGAAATTTTTTACAAAGCAATCAAGAACAAGAACTACACATAGGGACTCAACCAGGTGATGCCCACCCAAAACCCATCCCACCCCAACCAGCCTACTCATCCATGGGGGTGATAAATTACACCCTTGTTCACGAGTTTAGTGAAGTTTTATAACATTAATATAGAGTATTATATGAATTATATAATGTAAGAAAGGTTCCATAGAATCTCTATGTCACAACCCGCTACCTGGGGCTTTTGCTGTGACTACCCGAAACCTGCCATCCATAGGCCAGGGGCTGGCGACTAGCACCGAAAGGAGTATTCCCTAAAACAGGGAATGAATTTCCTTTATATCCTGTAAACATACGCAACCAATAATACAACAAGATACGAACACAAGTAAACTGTATATCAAAAACAGTGTTGAAAGTAAGAGGGTTCGGAATACAAGCCCAACAGTAAAGGTAGAAGTACAACTAAAATAAAATACAATAGAAGAAACAGAAAGACAGTTAATGGGTCATCCTCTGAGGTTCCTACCTGAAGGGTTGGAATAGATCGCCTCCTCATCACGCCACATCCGCCCATCTCCTCTGCATACCGACACGCAGTATGGTCTACCTCCGGGCACCATCCAGTCCTGGTACCCTCAGCCTCGATTAGTGTTTTCTGTCATCTACACCAAACACAACAAGGTGCGAGCATATCCCATGCAGGGGTGAGTATAATGATACTTAATAGGGACCCCGAGACCCTCAAGGTCTCACAAAATCCACAAAGGATAAACCACAAAGCATAAAATCAACTTACAACCCTACTTAGGTATATGCCCATACATATACCTAAGTTATCAAGTATACCCATCTCAATCATGAAGAAACATAGGGTATAACACAAAAGACCAAAGCTCAACTGTTCTAAAAAGAAAGAAATGCCATAAAGGTAAGTACAACACATGTACGCCACATAGAAGAATACCACCAAGGTATTTCTATGAAGGAAAGTACCACACATGTATGAACTCATCTCACACCAGGTATAACTTAGGTACAGTAGTAAAGATGATTAGATATAACTACTAAATCATCTTACTCTGTTAAGAGGCGTACCCACAAAGGATACCAAATTATAGACCCACACAGGATCCTAGTACATTGTTAGACCCACACAGGATCCTAGTACATAATCAGTGTATCGTCATACCCACACAGGATCCTAGTACATCATCAGTACATCGTCAGTACATCGTCATACCCACACAGGATACTAGTACATCATCAGTATATTGTGCGACCCACAAAAAAACCTAGTACATCATCAGTACATCGTCAGACCCACACAGGATCCTAGTACATCGTCAGTACATAGTCAGACCCACACAGGATCCTAGTACATTGTCAGTACATCGTCAAACCCACACAGGATCCTAGTACATCGTCAGTACATTTTTAGACCCACACAGGATCCTAGTACATCCCCGGTACATCTTCAGACCCACACATGATCCTAGTACATCGTCAATACATCATCAGACCCACACAGGATCCTATTACATCGTCATTACATCATCATACCCTCACAAGATCCTAGTAATTCATCAGAACATCGTCAGATCCACACAGGATTCTAGTACATCATCACAGCCAGCTACAGGGTACCCTCACTAATCTTGCTTTTCTATGGGAGAGTCTGCTCCTGAAGCTACAGGTGGATACCTTAACGGCTATCAAGTCCCAAAAATATGTATCCCAATGGAATGTCACGTAATAGGGGTCTCAATGTAACAGATGACGCGTCAATCGGATGCCCGATTTTTAAGTTATTAGCCTTTTAGTCCCGAGGGCCCAGTTGGATCCGTGCTGAATGCAACCTGATCATACCCCAACTTTATCCAAATCTCAGGTGGAGTATACCAAAAGGACTGTCAAGTCCAAAGTTTTTTGGCTACGTAGACGGTTTGTCAAAAGGACATCTGGTGCCAAACTTATGGCCAAAAGAACGTATAGGGTCGACACTGGTCCGGGTCCGGTCCGACCCAGTCGAACCCACCTGGCCTAACCCGGTCTGGACCGACCCAGTCCGGTTCGAGTTGTCCTGGACTCTGGGTTGGACCATGGTGCGAGGGGGGGGGGGGCTTCACGGCTAGATGGATAGCCTACTGTGCTCTCCAGGTAGCGTGGTCGCGTGCCATGCCTTCACCAGCAGCCGGCTCGGGCGGCCATCCTCCCTTCGTCGCTGCCAAACAAGCCGCGACCCTTTGTTCATCGGGCGGTGCAGACGTGCGCCTCCGCCCCCGTCGTGCGGCCGAACTTCGGTTTACATCTTCCTTCGTTGCAAATATTTCATCAAAAACCATAAGGTATTAGAGAGAGGTTGGTCCATGTTCATTTGTCCCACACCCTCAGCGTTAGAGTGGTAGCAAGCAGTTCACAAGTTTTGAATCACGAAGAACTTCAAGAATGGTTAAGGGTGGTATTTAAAACATCAAAACCTACCTCAAAGGTTTGTTTTTGTGTTGTGAGATAAAACATTTAAGGTAAAGACGGTTCCAATGTTCGTTGCTTCCACAATCACGCATCCAAATTCGGCTCGTGAATCATCCACTTTCTTGATTATGAAGAATGTTCTTTGATGGCATTCTTCGTTTGGATGTAAAGTTATTCATTGGAACGGTAGGATTTCTCCATAGTTTTCTCCCAGTTATACACACTTCACCAAACAATACCCAAAAGAAATGATGTTCCAATACTTTAAATTAAGTTTATCAATTTAATTGTTGGCACAATTAATTGTTGTCCCAACAAATTGTACCATGTTGACATAATTAATTGGATCGATTTAATGGGAGTATTGAATTAATGGTAAGTTGAGAGGTTTCCCCCCCATTAAGAGGGTTTGGGTGGTCCCCGCAATTAAATTCAAAATTGGGGGTTTTAGGCTCAGTGGTCCCCACATCCATAATATTCACAGGAGGTTTCAACAAAAATAGAATAGAAGTTTATTTCCATTTATTTTTCATTTCCACGAAAAATACAAAATCTATCTTTCACCCTGGACCTACTCCGTTCGAGGTGAAGATCTCCTTAAGAGAACACGGGTGTTGTGAGTTCAACGGTGCACTTGGATTTCAATTCTGAGCACCAGTTTAAAAGTTACAAAAACCCGCTCACATGTTTAATGGACATACCTAAAAAAAGTTCTGAAATTCATTCTGGGCACACCGGGCCTCGGAATCACGCACCGTAAATTTTCGCAGACTTGTAAAATTCCCGTATAATTAAAAACAATTCATGGAGATTCAGGTTCTTTACATTCTCCCTAACTCAAGGCTTTGCATCCCCAAAATCCACATCACAAAACTAGGAAAACAACTCGGGGTACTAAGCATGAATCTGATGATCTCACTCCCATCTGCTCTCCTAGAGGTTCTCGTACTACCAGTGAACGCACACCAGAGGTATCGACCACCCACGAAGGACCTTCTCCTGTCGATCCTCAATATCTATTGGAACCTCCGTAAATGTCGCCCCATTGTCGAAGTCCAGCTCGCCGTGGTCAATGATGTGAGAAGGTTCATGCACGTATCTCCTCATCTAGGATATGTGGAAGACGCTGTGCACCCGATGCAACTGAGGGGGATGTTCAAGGCAGTAAACCACCTCCCCAACTCTTCTATGGAACTGAAAGGGTCCAATGAACCTCATAGATAACTTTTTTCCCCTTCCAAATCTTTTCA
The DNA here is from genome assembly GCA_963277665.1 of Viscum album. NCBI lineage: Eukaryota > Viridiplantae > Streptophyta > Magnoliopsida > Santalales > Viscaceae > Viscum > Viscum album. The sequence goes on from OY728165.1 coordinate 824,232,417, forward strand.
AACCGCATAGAGGTGATACCCATAGAAATATGTGGTCTCCAATCTCGAACTATAGAGGTCTCCATCTCCTGTCGGCATAAGACTTCTTCCTGCTCTGTGCAGTCTTCATCCACTCCCGGATGATCTGCACTTTCTCTATGGTAGCCCGTACCATCTCTGGTTCCATGAGTGCTGAATCCCCTGGGTCATTCCATCACAAAGGTGATCTTCAAAGTCTCCCGTACAATGCTTCAAAAGGTGCCATCATAATGGTGGAGTGATAGTTGTTGTTGTATGAAAACTCCTCCAAAGGCAAGTGATCCTCCCAGTTGTGACCGAAGTCGAGGACGCAAGCACGCAACATGTCCTTGAGGGTCTAAATGGTCCGCTCAGTCTGGCCATCCATCTGAGGATGGATAGTGGTTCTAAAACGAACCTGTGTCTCAAAAGCCTCATACAACCCCTTCCTTAGATAGGAAGTGAATTGTGTATCACAATCGGAGACAATCGTCAAGGATACTCCATGTAGTCTCACAATCTTCTGCACATAGAGGCGTCTCATGCTCTCTACTGAACCCTACTCTCTGGTCGGTAGGAAGTGGTCCAGCTTGGTGAGTCGGTCGACGATCACCCAGATAGAATCATGAAACCTGGATGTAGGTGGAAGTCTCATCATGATGTACATGGATATCATGTCCCACTTCCACTCTGGGACCTCTAGAGGTTGAAACAAGCCTGCTGGTCCTTGATGATCTGCCTTCACTTGCTGACAAGTGAGGCACTGAGAGACAAACTCTGCTACTGATTTCTTCATTCCCGGCCACTAGTGTTGTCGTCGGAGATCCTCGTACATCTTCATTACTCTTGGATATACCGCTAGAGGGGATGTGTGGAACTCCCTCATCACTTACTCCAGAAGAGACATTGATACCATGGTATGTCCCCTAAAGGGAATTACATGCTCCCCACCTTCAGAAAATCCATCAGGTGCATGTCATGTGGATATCTGAGTACGTCGAGCCTCACAGTCAGTTTCCCCACATTGCGCCTCCCTGACTCGCGGAAGAAGTGGGGGAGTGAATGTAAGAAACTAAAGAACTAATGCCCTATCACGATCCACAAATGATATCTATAATGTGGCCAGCTGCTTTGTCACCTCACCTAGAAGTTGTATACCAGATCTCTTGTTGAATGCATCTGCTACAATGTTCCCTTTCCCAGAAGTATATACTATCTCGAAGTCATAGTCCTGGGGGAACTCAAGCCAATGTCGATGTCTCATGTTTAGGTCCTTATGTGAGAAGATATACCTGAGACTCTTGTGGTACAAGTAGACTGTAAAACACTCACCCATTAAGTAATGTTTCCACATCTTCAAGGCGAAGACCACTACTTCTAACTCCAGGCCAGGGGTAGCGTAGTTCTGTCCATGTTGTCTCTGCTATTGAGCACCAAAAGCGATCACTACTCGCTCCTAAATCTGGACACATCCGAGCACGGTCCCAGATGCATCACAATAGACTACTTTCCCTACACCCTCCTTTGGAAGCCTCAAGATGGGGGGAACTAGTCAGCCTCTACCTTAGCTCCTGAAAACTGCACTGACATTTCTCCAACCACACAAAGGGTTTACCCTTCTTTGTCGATACTGATAATGGTTCTGAAACTCTGGATAAATCTGGAACAAAACTCCGGTAGTATCCAGTTAAACCTAGTAAACTCTATACTTCCATCACACTTTTGGGTGAATCCCAAGAAAGTATCACCTCAATATTTTCTCGATCCGCTACAACTCCAGCCTCTGAGATGATGTGTCCCAGAAAGTGCACCTCTCGGATCCAGAAATGGATCTTCGAGAGAATACCATAAAGATGGTTCTCTCGGAGTGTGTCCACAACTATCTGCAAATGATATGCATTCTTATTCTCAGTAACTGAGTATATTAGAATGTTGTCGATGAAGACTACTACAAAGCGATCAAGGTATGTCTGAACGTTCCTGTTCATGAGTCCCATGAACACTGTCGGGGCTTTGGTCATGCTGAAAGGCATAACCAAGAACTCATAATGTCCATACCAACATCTAAAAATTGTCTTCTGCACATCCTAGTCTTGCACTCTAAGCTGGTGATAGCCTGACCTGATTTCTATCTTCGAGAACCACCATGCACCCTTTAGCTGATCAAAGAGGTTGTCAATCCCCATGAGTGGGTACTTTTTCTTCACATTCACCTGGTTCAGGTTCCGATAGTTGACACAAATTATCAAGCTCCTATATTCCTTCATGGAGAACCAAATTGGTGCTGCCCAAGGAGAAACATTGGGCGGAATGAATCCATTTCCCTACAAGTCTTCCAGTTGTACCTGTAGCTCACAAAAGCTTCGCGAGAGCCATCCAATATGCTGGTGTAGATATCGGTGTTGTCTCAGGGTAAAATTCAATGTAAAATTACACCTCTCTACAAGGAGGTAGACCTGAAACATCATCTGGTAAGACATCCGTGTACTGGTCCACCACTACAGGATAGCTCAGACTCTCCTCATCAACCACTCTGAGGGTAAGGCTAGCAAACTGATGAGTGATCGGATGCAATCTCCTCTGGGTAAGCCCATCCTGTGCTATAAAGGCTCCCTTCTCGCCGGTGATGGTAAACCTAGTCCAATCCATGTAGACACACCACACTTTACACCTAATATAGTCAATCTGATCATGGAATGTAGATAAGAAGTCCATACCCAAGATGACATCGTAAGGCCTCAACGCCGCTACTACCAGATCCAAGCCAAAGATCTCGCCTCCTAGAGTAATCTCACACTATCGGTACCTATGCGTAATCATCGAATAATCTCCCATAGGAGTCCCTATCTGTATGGATCGAGCCAATGACGCTGTTGGAATCTCCGACCTCCAAACGAGGGTCATGCAAATAAAATAATGACTAGCACCAGTGTCTATAAGAACTACAGCTAAGGTAGAGTAGACACAGATTATACCTCGTATCATCTCTGGAGCGCCATGTTCTTAGTCCTTAGCTACATGGAGCTGAGCTCTCTCCTGTTCACCTACTCCATGCAACTGGGGTGGACCACATGGTGGTTGTGGCTATAACATTTTGAATTGTCACCCACCACCAGCTGCACGACCAGCTCCTCAGCCACGTCTGCTGACTACCTGTGTACCTCCTTGGTCAAACCTTTGTCTCTGCTTGGGCGGTCCTTCGGCCATCTGTTGATCATATGTACGTCGGGTTGGATAGTCACTATCCATGTGACCCTGCCTGACGCACGTGAAACACTGCATGTTCCTCGCATGACTCACTCTGTCTCTGGTACCTAGCACAACCGATCCTGAGTCATGTGGTCGTCCACCTGTAGGTTTGGTCCTCTTAGACCTCTATAACATCTTTCTACTACCAGCTGTAGAAGTCTCTGCTACGTGATGACTGGTGGTGGGTCTCTTAGCTGGTGACTGCACGTCAAGAAAACTCTCCAATAAGAGGGATCGCTCTAACACCCCTGCCTGTGTTGGGATGCTGAGTGTTATAATCTAAGCCCTGATGTCCCACCTGAGTCCCTAATCAAAGGTTCATGCCCTGAAGAATGGGTCTCACACCATATCAGTGGAGCAGAGTGAGAGGTCGGTGAACCTAGTTGAGTACTGAGCCACATTCATGATGCCCTGTCACATATGAAGAAGCTCTTGTATACGTACTGTGTGAGGAGTTTATGGGACAAAATCTACCTGAAACAAGCTCTCGAAGTCTTCCTAGAGAAGCGTCACCTCGTCATGAACCTGGAGCATCAAGCTCCACCATCTACCTATTGATGCCTATAAAAGACTAGTTACAAGGATCACTATAAGATCAGCTGGTGTCCCTACCAGTCGAAAGACTCTCACCACAGCCTCCAACCAATCCTCAGTCGCATGTGGTCTCGTATCTCCACTGAACCTGGGTGGCCACTGGAACTGGAACTCATGCAATTCACTCAAGTAGCGTGCACCCTCTGCTATGGGGGATGGTGGCATCAGTGGCCCAATGGTTAATGGTACCACTAGTGCCTCCGTTGGTGCCTCTACTGAAAGAGGGTCCTCCACCGAAGCCTCTTTACTCGGTGGGATATCAGAGCGTACTATACCTGGTACCCTAGCTGGATATCTATGTGGAGGAATTATGAAAAGAAACAGGTGTTGCACGGTCAATAAGTTATACATGGTGATCTGACTCAAAGAGATCACAATGAAAACTCTTCGAAAAACAGACACACAATCCGGGCTTTCATGCACTGAGTCGGAAATAAGAAGCTAGAGTCCTAGTGTATGGATATGTAGGCCGCCGCACCAACACTGGGTTCCCTAAACTGATAACCAAACTCACTAAAATTAACACTGTTTTCGTTAAAATAAAGATCAGAGTCTTATGTTCTAAGGTAGAACTGACTCCTCTGATACTAATTTGTCACGACCCGTCCCCTGGGGCCCGTGCCGTGACTACCCCAAGCCCGCCTTCCAGAGGCCAGGGGCTGGAGACTAGCACCAAAAGGCGTATTTACTAAAACTAGGAATGCATTGCCTTTATATCCTGTAAACACATGCAACCAAGCACACAAAAAAATACTAACACAAGTAAACTGTATAGAAAAAAGAGTGTTGAAAGTAAGAGGGGTCGGAATACAAGTCCAACAGTAAAGGTACAAGTACAACTGAAATACAATACAACTGAGGAAAGAAAAAGACAACTATTGGGTCATCCTCCGAGTTTCCTTCCTGAAGGGTAGGTACAGATCGGCTCCTCAGCACTCCACATCTGCCCGTCTCCTTTGTGTAATGATAGGCCGCATGGTCTATTTTTAGGCACCATCTAGTCCTGGTACCCTCAGCCTCGATCAACGTTATCTGTCTTCTGCACCAAAACAACAAGGTTTGGGCATATCCCATGCAGTTTTGAGTATAAGGATACTCAATAGGGACCCTGAGATGCTCAAGGTCTCACAAAATTAACAAAGGATAAACCATAATGCAAGAAATCAACTGCCAACCCTATATAGGTATATGCCCACACATATACCTATGTTATCAAGTATATCCATCTCAATCATGAGGAAACACAGGGTCCAACCCAAAATCACAAAGCTCAAATGTTCCACAAAGGAAGGAATACCACACAGGTACTCCACACATAAGAATACCACCAAGGTACTACCACGAAGGAATGTACCACACAGGTACGAACTCATTTCCAACCAGGTATAACTTAGGTACAGTAGTAAAGATGTTTAGATGTAATTACGGAATCATCATACTCTGTTAAGAGGCAGACCCATGAAGGATCCCAAATTTTAGACCCACACAGGATCCTTTTACATCATCAGACCCACACAGGATCCAAGTACATTGTTAGTACATCGTCAGACCCACAGAGGATCCTAGTACATCGTCATACCCACATAGGATCCTAGTACATCGTCAGTACATCGTCAGACCCACACAGGATCCTAGTACATCATCAGTACATCGTCAGACACACATAGGATCCTAGTACATCGTTAGTAAATCTTCAGACCCACATAGGATCCTATTACATCGTCTGACCCACACACGATCCTAGTACATTTTCAAACCCACATAGGATCCTAGTACATCGTCAGTACATCGTCAGGCCCACACAGGATCCTAGTATATCATCAGTACATCATCAAACCCACACAGGATCCCAGTACATCATCATTACATCATCATACCTACACAGGATCCTAGTACATCGTCAGTACATCGTCAGACCCACACATGATCCTAGTACATCGCCACAACACAACAGATGGTGTATCAGTCAGATGCCCGGTCTGTAAGTTATTAGCCTTTTAGTCTCAAGGGAACAGTTGGATCCGTTCTCGATCCAACCTGAACATACCCCTAATTTATCTAAATCTCAAGTGGGGTATACAAAAATGACCATCTCTCCATAAGTTTTCCAGTTCCGTAGACGGTTCGTCAAACGGATTCATAGTGCCAAAGTTACGGAGAAAAGAACATATAGGGTCAAAACCAGTATGGGTCTGGTCGAACCTGGCCTGGGCCGACCCTATCCGTTTCGGGTCGGTTTGGCCTGCTGGTTCCATCCCAGCCCGTGCCGGGTGGCCTGTCCTAGGCAGCCAGCGGTGTGGGGAAGCCACTATGTGGTGGGGCGACCGCGGTGCGGCAGGGCGGCCTCGGTGCGGCGGGCCGCCGCAGTTGGCCGGATGGCCATCCGTGCTCTTCGCACGGCACAGTCATGCGCTGCGCCTTTGTTGGTGGCTGGCTCGGCCGGCCATCGTCCCTTCGCCGCCGCAGCACAAACCGCGACCCCCTATTCACCGAGCGGTGCGGACACACGCCGCCACCCCCATCTTGTGGTTGGCCTCCAGTTGTCATCTTCCTCCATCACAAATATTTCATCAAAAACCACAAGGGATTGTGGAGAAGTCAATCCAAGTACGTTTGGCCTGCACTCTCCATGTTAGAGTGGTAGCAAGCGGTTCACAACTTTTGAATCACGAATAAGATCAAGAACGGGTAAGGGGGGTATTTAAAACATCAAACCCTACTTCAAAGGTTTGTTGTTGTATTGTGAGATGAAACAGTGAAGACGAAGAAGGTACCAACATTTTTTGCTTCCGCAATCACACTTCGGAAGTCAGCTCATGCGTCATCCTCTTTCTTGATTCTGAAGAACATTCTTCGATGACATTCTTTATTTGGAGGAAAATTTCTTCATTGGAGAGGTAGGATTTCTCCACATATTTCTCCCAATTCTCTACACTTCGCCAACCAATCCCCAAAAGAAAAGTGGTGATAATAATTTAAATTAAGTCTATCAATTTAATTGTTGGCACAATTAATTGTTTGAACAATTTATTGTACCACGTTGGTATAATTAATTGCCTCAATTTAATGGGAGGAATAAATTAATGGGGAGTTCAATGGTTTCTCCCCCATTATGAGTGTTTGGGTGGTCCCCTCCATGAAATTCAAAATTGGGGGTTCTAAGCTCCGTGGTCCCACCTTCATAACATTCATATGGGAGGCTTCATCAAAAATAAAATAGAAGTTTATTTTATTTTATTTTTCATTTCCACGAAAAACACAATATCTATCTTTCACCCTCAACCTCCTGCGGTCGAGCTGAAGGTCTTCCTAAGTGAATACTGGTGTAGCGAGTTCAACAGTGACCTCAGATTTCAATTCCAAGAACCATTTTAAAAGTTACAAAAAACTCGCTCATACATTTACTGGACGTACCCAAAAAAAATTCAGAAATTCATTCTGGGCACACCGAACCTCAGAATCATGCACCGTAAATTTTTGCAGACTCATAAAATTCTGATATAATTAAAAATAATAATGAAAATTCAGGGACATTACACCCTATGAACTCTTTCATATTATGAGAAGGTATCATGTTAAGGATCATCATAGTCATATCAAGGTCAACTGTGATTTCAAAATGTGGCACCTTGAAGCTAAAAAAATCCCAAGCCCGCTTTGAAATCATATTTTAAGGGGTTCATATTTATGGTATGTTGTTATATCCTATTGAACATCACATTAGGTTCATTTTGATTATAAAAAGTTAGTTGATATTTGACCACAAAATTTTCAATATTACATTTTGTGGCCTTCCATAAAAAAGGATATAAAATATGATTCATTTAATATTAATTTGTGGAACCAGTATTATTAAAACCAAATGGAATTACATAGTAGTAGTACACCCCATGGATATATTTTAATGTGGTGGAATAATCATCTTCAAGATCCTTTCAAATTTGGTTATAAAAAAAATATCAATCCATAATGTATATTTTATGGAACCAAACATTTACATCAATAAAAATTGATATGATTGGAACTGGGAAGTTATACTTTTGGAATTAGTGGTTGAGTTCACTAAATCCAATTAAAACATGGATTATCCCATTATTCAACTTGATGGGGACAATATTTCCAATCCACTTCAGGTACATAACCTCTCAAATGAATTCATTTTGATTATCATGTCTACTTCAGCACTAACTTTTTCATCTTGAGTTAGGTGAATAATCTTGGATTACATCTTGTAATCATAATGAGCTTTAGTCATACCCAATTGAAAAGTGGCCATATCAAGATTAATCACATGAATTTATATATAATACTAATAAATGAAATCCCAATTTTGATTTATAATGGTGACATATGTCTCTTTTTATTTGGGAGACATGGATGAACTAATTAATTAAATATGTTGGACTTCTTATATACCTTGATTTATCTATCCATTTTCATTAATAGGGGTAGAGATTCCTCCTTTAATGACTTATATGAATCTATAATATCTTCCCCATCTTCATATTCCACTTTAATATTGGTGGGATCAGGTGATGAAGGAATGTTTTTAGGACTGAGAGAAAATTCAGATGTGTTTTGGTACCCTTAATATCATATAGAGATGCTTATGGCTCTAGAGAGTCCTGATTTAAGAGAATTATAATATGAGAAACTCGGTACATACTCTCCATCCCTTAAATCTACCTTAATCATTGTATAAGTGAATGATGAAGGGACATTATTAGATCTATAGGATGATATGAAAGTATTTTGATCTTATATGATTAATAAAGAGGTATTAATAAACACCCAAAGTGCCAATGTGTGGAAATTATCCTTGGAAGCATTCTTTATATTCTCTCTCCCATTTTTTATAACTCTATGTCCAAAATTAAATGATAACATCTTGGTATTTTTGAGATGTCTTAGGGACATTTATATTTATAACTACTGAATTTGGTAAATTTTCTGATCAAAACTATGATGGAGTATCCTTATATTATAGAAACATAGTGGATGTACTTTCCTCTAGGTCATCGTCATTATTATTAGAATCAAAGCCACCCCTGACATGAAAAGATTTAGTATGCATGACTGATATCATGAAGATCTGAGAAAATATTCAAATGAAACACATGATTCTCTTGGCTCAAGGGTTGAGTTTGATCTAAAAATATATCCTTGTCTATGTGGTCTATATATTGGAAAAACCAACCCTCATGTTGAGGCTTTAAGATTAATTTTAATTTTTAGGGGTATATTTTTAATCTCTTCCACTATAAGTGGAACCCACTCCATGAGGATAGATGCATTTCTATTATAAGAAATCATGGTGATCAGATTCCTCATCCTTTCATATTAGATTCACATAAATCGATGATTCCATAAATCCGGAGTGATTTTATCGGTCTGATTAATGGTAAGTACATAATCAACACTAAGTCAATTTAATGTGTTAACAAGGGTCATCTCTAAGAATCTTGGGGTATTGATCCAAGTGGTATGATCTCTATCAGGTTTTTATATCTCTCTCTAATAGATCCCTACACCTATGTACTAACATTTTTGTGAACCAAAAGGGGTACTTTCACCATGTACCACTTAAACCTATCCATTTATGGAATATTTATGAATTCGTTTTTTAATAAGGTGTCATTTCTTTTAGGTGAATCCATGGTCTTCCCAAAAATCCACTAAAATTTATATTCTAATGAAAAACCATGAAATAGGAATTAGAGACAAGGTATATAAACATATTCAGGATCTTGATTCAATCAAGAGGATTTTGTTCTTTTTTTCATACAATGGATTTTAGAATTGGTGGAAGATAAATTAGATTTATTGTAGCCCAATAATTTAAGGGATTAAATTGGAACAATGTTTATCCTAAAATAATTATAGATTATATCTCAATGAAAATCAACATCATCCATATTTCCAAAAAAGTACAAGGGACTTATATTATTTTTTATAGTGGTATCCCTATCTTTCACTATGAAGGAAATGATAGCATGGCACTCAAAAGTGTATGTTTATATATTGTATACTTTAGCAATAATAACCTTAACATTAAATTCTTGAGGGATTTTAATAACCACTATAAATACCTCTTGAATATTTTCAGATAAATAAAGGGAACCTGGTATCAAATATTTATCTAGAATGATAAAAAAGGTTTCAATATATCATAATTTTAGGTAAGAGGGATACACTTCCCTTTCTTAGGATGATCCTTTGTATGAGGCTTAAGAACTATAATTACATGTTCTAGTTTTTGTATTTACTGATCGGGAGTTGAAGATATCTTTATCATCTATGGGTTAGAAAGAAATGATTTTCCTACATCATGACATTAAATATATGTGTGGTGATTAGTTAATCAATGTTCCATTATAATGGGACCCAAAAATATCTTAATGATGTAATGACTCGGTTTTTTCATGTAAATTATTTTAATTATTTTAATGAATATTCTTAATGTCATGCACTAAGTTCTCATGGGACCCCAAGGCTCTAATAAGCTCAATATGGATATGATATAAAATATTTAGTATATAAAATAATGTGAAAATATTTTTTCTTAAATAATGGGATGAATCTCAAAGGAGTCTTGAATAATAAATCTGAGGCTAACATCACAATTTAATATTGGGTATTACCCTAGGTCTCACATAATCATTATTGTCATCAGAAGTTCTGATAAAGTTTTATCGTGGGAAAAATGACAGAATAAATTAATTTATTGATTTATTTTAATTTTTTTAGGTAGTGAATTAATATCCTTAAAAAAATAAATTTATGTGAAATAACTATGGTTAGACGCATAAAAATAGTATTTTCAATTAGATTATGGAGGACCAATAGAGAATGTTGAGATTTTGTATCAACAATTGGGTAATGCAAGGATTACCAACAAAAGTGGTGTTTGTGTATATCGCCAACAAGTAAAACAAAAAAGACATTACTTTAAAGTAATCGATGAAGTCATGAGGTAAGGTTTCTATTTTATTTGGATTCACCCCATCTGGTTATCCTAGGTCTAACATGAACCAATTTACCTATCAAAATTTGGTTCTAGAATTATGGTTTATTATGGTTGATGTTCTATGTTTAAATGGTTTAGGAGTTGATTTTCTTATTGGTTATTTTAAAATCATTATAATAAAAAAAATCAAGACAACATGATAAATGATCGAGGTTAATTAGCCATTTTGCAATTGGTGAATTTTTTCCACTTTTCATCGAATGATTCATCCCTAATGTATCTTTTGGATGACATATCAACTAATACCCTGTAGTAGATCATTGAAAGTTTGATTATTGCTGCAATGGATCATCAATGTGGGTTTGGGTTCATGATCAATTGGTCGATTGAAATATGTGATGAAAAGGGATTATCAGGTTCATATTGGATATCCTAAATCCATGGGTTCTTGAGTTTTAGTGATGAGGAGCGACGTAAGATTAATGGAAAACAAGTTTGGTGGCTGAAATCTAGTCACTAATAATGAAAAAGATCGGTTGGACCGACATACAAGTTTTTAGGTAAGGTGGGTTGTTGGATCCAATGAAGAAATGGTGTTCGAATATATGTTAATCCTTATATAATTTTTTTTTGAAATTCATGACTACACAGTCTGTAGTATTAAAAACACATGAAATTTTTACCCTCTTAGGGTGTTATTGTTTACAGACAAGGAGAATTATCACAAATAGTGTGAAATGTGTCCCACACCATGTGACCCATGTCAGGTGACTTGGAATGTACGATGGGGTACATGTCCATAGACAAAGCCAAAATATAATTAAATAGCCAATACACATGTAGGTACAGTGTACACTTGCACAAGAATATGAACGTTGGAAGGTCCAGGCTTAAAGATAAATGGTGTCTACTCCATATACACACAAAGAACATCCTATAAGGTAGTTTTTATCCCTTCATAACTATAGTATAGACCATGTTTAGTTGGTATGTTCTCTTAATCCTTACCTATGAGGGAATAGTAGGTAATTTCTTCTTGAGAATTGGATTGTAATCCCCTCTATAGGATGAGTACCAGATAGAGTTTTTGGTTCCCTCTATGTGACCCTGAGAATGATCGACCATCATTTCTTCTATCCTTATGTAGGGTACATGTTATCATCATGAACACTATAAATATGTTGTTGATCCCTTATCTAGCATGTTGATCCAGTATGTTTTTTTTGTATCCCCCAACGGTCTTGGGTGTGATCCTCTATTTGGATGTTGAGATCTTCAGTGTTCTAGTGAGTACTTATTTGGTGAGACCTGACAAGCCCAAACTCCCATATGAGCACCATCAGTGAAAACATGACTCATGGAATGAGTTCTTAAGGATGAGAGTATCCTTAAAGCCTCAATTAAATTCAATTGGCTAGAAGTATGTTTGCAACCAATTTGAGAATGGGAGACTATCATAACAATATCTATGTGTATTCTTATTTTTTTGCATCATATCATGATTGAAAGATCCTTGTGCTATTGAGTTGAATACTATCTTGAAACTTTATGTCTGGTCATTTTGGGGTGTCCTAATGGGTATTGTTACACTCACCCATGCATGGTCTCTACTTATACATGTTGTTTATTATGGAAACGATAGAACATTTAATGGAATCCAAGTAGGACAAGGAGGATGAGGAATAAAGTGATCTTGATAGACTATTTTTCATTACATGTGAAACATTTTATATTAGTATCCCTTTTAAGGTTAAACTCTTTTCCACTTTTTTGGGATATTTTATTTGTTCCCTTTAATTTTATTCTTATAATTTATTTACTCTGATGTGGGTTAGAACTTATATATGTAATATGGTATCTGTAGTTTTTACCTTTCTTCCTTGTATGGGTATTTGGAGATGTGTGTGTGTAGGTACATTTGGATGAAGTATTTTATGTGTGTGATATGATACACAGTATTGTTCTCTAGTACATGGCATGTTTGAGGTGAGATTGGGAATCACACTCAGCTTATCAATGTCTATATAGGCCCCTATGGGTCAATTCATGATAGATTGGTATCAGATTAGTGTTCATCTTTGGAATAATGTTTGGTCATTTTCATGTTTTAAGGTTTTCTCTGTGAACTATGGAAATAGTGTCAAAGTGTGTCGAGATTAAATCTCATTACATGGAATCCAATGTTAGTGTAGAGGGAAGACGTATCTATTCACTATGAAATTTATAAACCACTTCTTACTCAATACATGTATACACATGTTTTAGGAATACATTGGTACATGTATCCTATATGAATGGGTTTTGGTTTCCATGTCCTTATTCAGTCAACTACTTAAAAATATTCATTGGACATGGCATATCATGTTTATTTCAAGGTGCCTCCATGATTCCATATATTCAAGATTCTAATAGTTTGATCACCAAAATAATCCTCCCAATGATGAGGTTTCCATACTGAGTCATGTAATAGATGTGGTAACACCATATGATTTTCTAGCATTTACACCACCCATTGAGTAGAAAATTTCACTGGTAGAACCAACTGAAGATGTGCACATGATGAGAATGTTTCATGAATGTTAAAGGTAGCGACCTCCTGAATTTTGGGGTGAGCCAGACCCCCTGGTAGATGCTTATTATTTAAAGGTAGTCAAGTGAGTTTTTCACATTATTAGGACACCTACATATAAAATGGTTATCCATGAAATGTGTATTATTTAGAGATACACTGGAAGATAGGTGAGTATGGTGACTTAGATGCATGATGAGATGATTCTCCATTAGATAGAGTTTAAGTGTCTATTTAGGGACGACTTCTATCTAGACATATTGGGACCAATGAACTTCCATGAACTTCCACAACTATTGTAGAGTACCAAGATCATGGAATGATATTATTCATGGTTCATCAACCTTTCTAGATAATCTATGTAAAAATTTTTGGATCCTTTATTCTATGAAAGGGCTTTGGAGTGGGTCCTACATTGATATATTATGGATGATGTGACATCTATTTAAATTCCATCCTATGTTGGGTTTCTTGAGTGATATTTAGTGGTAGAGAGATTTCGAGTAAAGAATATGTTATTGGTACTAGGAACACAAGATATGATACCTCATAATATGATATTAGACAACATTCATAGGGATCAGGGTGTGTGAGATGATTCAGGAGACAATCCCAAGATATAGAATCTATAATTCAAGTTTCTTTGGATGGTTATAGTATCTAAGAAGATATGAATTTTTTCTCTTGTGATGGTCAGGGATATCTCATATAGGATTGTTTGAATATCATACATAAAAAATAAAAATTATTGATGGGATACCCAGATAGAGAGAGTGGAAATTTTGAAGAGTTCTGAAGGGTGGAAGATAAGGTAATGAAGCAATGATAGAAGAATGAGGTGGTATATGGCGTGACATGTTTCCACCACCACCCTTAGGTCATACTTTCTAAGTTCAAGTACCTAGTGGGTAATGATGATGACAGATGCGAGAATTAGAGATCTATTCCCCCAAGGGTTCATGGATGATTATAGGTATAGTATATTCCTTTCCTATATTAGTTGTGGTGCTGGTAGAGACATGTATAAGCCACTATATTCTTTTCAATTTTCCGGTTCGAGACATTGATATTCTCATCAATCCCTTTGATTTGAAATTTTTCTTGTAGAGTCCTTACCAATGGGGTTTAATGATCAAACACTTCTCCTAAAAGTGTGGTCTAACACTCAGAGTAATGATATAATTGAGGGATCTCTTTATAATATATATGATTCCTTCTAACTTAATATTAGGTATGGACTGGATATCTAATTATCATGTCTTGATATACTGTTTTATGTTGAGGATGTTGTAGTTCTGGGGTGTTCATATGTGGTTTTCCTTTGTGAGTGAAATGGACCCCCTAGTAGACTTTGATGGGCTCATATTCATGAGTATACATCTGATTACAAGAAAGTTGGCTAGTATTAACCTTGGAGTATTGGATGTTATGGGAAATTGATTCACTGTAGTGATTTTGGATTATGAGGATGTCTTTATTAAGGAAATGAGGGGGTTAAATCCTTAATGAGAGATATAATTCTACCTAGACTTTCACCTAGGGAGTTCCACAAAATATGTGATAGTATATTAGATTGATCATATAGTGCTTTGTGAGCTGAAGGTGTGGTTGGAGGAAATTGAGATGAATGGATTTATAGGACATTGTATGTCACCCTGGGTATCCCTAATGTTGTTCTCAAAGATGAAAGATAGAATCTTGAGGTTTTATGTGTATTTACATCACCTATATTTGGTGACTAAAAATAATAAGAATCCACTATCAAGGATTGAGAACCACTTTGATCAGTTGAGATGGGAAAGATGGTTCGCAGAGATTGGTCTCAGATTGAATTCTCAGCAGCTCTAAGTATCATATGAGGATATATTAATAATGAAAGTCCAATGAATCTATAAATACTATGAGTATGTGGTGATGCATTTCTTCATGAAGAACTCCCCATTAGTGTTCATTGGACTCACAAACTGAATCTTTAAGAATTTTATGGATCACATTATGATGGTCATCATTGATGACATCCTAGAGTACTCGGCATCCAAGGAGGATCATGCAATACACTTGAATATTATAATGACAAAAAAATTTACAAATTAAATCTATTCTCTTTGAATGAATGAATACATGATTAAGTAATGAAGTTATAGAGATAACATGCACTAATTTAGTTATTTTGGAATATTATATTCTATAATATTTAAAATATAATTAATATTTATAACCATTTATAATATAGAAATTGAACTATGATTGTGTGATTAGTAAATATATATAATGTTATGGAAAAGTACATTGATATAGAAAAAATAAGTGATGTCCTTGACTAGTAAGATCATACTCAATGAAACTTATTTGTCAGATCTCTTATGGAAGATAATAACTCTTATATTTTTCCATAAATAATCCATAACCAAGATTCAATAACTAAATAACTTGTTAAAATGTTTATAAGAGAAGCTCAAGCTTATTTATATCACAACCCAAATCATGTTCATTGAATCGCCTTAAGAAAATATCTTTGTCAAATAACTTACCCTTACAGTGTTCATTGGTGTAATAAAGAGCTCTATATCTTGACCATATTTTCATAGATATTTATATTTTATTTTATTTGAAATAATGTTTATATTTATTCCTTATATATTTTACTTTATAAATGATTTACTAATTATTTTTGATAAAAATTAGTATTCAATATGAAAGAACTCAATTTGTATTTTTGTTTAAGAAAAAATTTCAATTAAGAAATTACTATTAAAGAATTTTTGAATTTTAAAAATAAATTATATTTTATTAAAATAATATTATTAAATGTTATTTATTATTTTTATGTGATAATGTAAGTTTATGAAGTCAAAAATATTTTTTATAGGGGTCAGAAAACTATTATTGTCAAAAAATAAGTATTTCTTAATAAACATGGATTCTGATATAAATGTTTAATTTTACATATTTATATATTTATTAGGATAATATAAATATAATTTTTTAATTTATCATATAGTAATTTTCCAATGGTAAAATTTTATAATTTTATGAGGTAGTCAAATTTGTGGGTAAACAAAAAATACTGTATAATTATACAGTATCTATATTGACATCACAAAAGAAAAAAAAATTGATATAATAAACAATATAAAGTTTATCCTCATAAAAAATCATGTTTACCATTTAAATTTACTTTTTTGATTTTTTTTATTAATTTTATAATCCCTTTATTAATCTGCTGAAACCATTATAATATTTTAAGGATTAAAAATCATTTCTTTTATAGCATTACTCGCATCCACATCACCAAGGGTAATATTTTAATGGTTTACATTCATAGACATATAAAATAATTAAGAAACTCTTATTTGGAAGAAAAAGTGGTCTAAAACCATGGGTATGTTTTTATTTTTGATTAATTTATTGTATAGAGTCTGAAACCTAAGTTTATGGAATAATAAAAAGATCTCCTCTCTTTTCCAATATAAACCAACCCAACAACCCTTTTATCTTTACTCAAAAAAACACTCACCATGATGTTATTATATCGATTACTCCCTAGATCCCTCCCAATTATCCTCCAATCTCTCACAAAACTCCTCCCAAGCTTTTGGAAACACTATCTCAAGGTAATGGGTCCTCTCCTTCCCAGCTTTATTCAATCACCTTCTTTATTTTAGGATTTCTATTTAAAATTATTAATGTTGGGATATTTTATCCCACATCACACATACTACCCTTTTGACATAAAAATTATTAGAGACCCCTATCTTTGTAATTATACCTTTTTATGAATCTTGAATTATTGTAATTATGATTTAGAAATTTATCTATGATTTTTCATGCCTAAAAATTGTGAAGTGAATTCCTGTAACCATTTCCACTCAACGATATTCACCTATATGTACCTATAATTCATTTATTTTGGAATTCCATGTATGTAACTCATATTACTCATTAATGGGGTTAATAGAGATTAAATACATTCCTATTTTATATGAACTATGTGTGAAACTTATGCAAGTACTTGATATGATTATAATTGGTACAGCTAGATATCACTCAAATGTATTGGATAATGTTTTTATCTCATGAAATTCCATGAAATTTCAATGTAAGGTTTTTATAATAAAACTATGTTATGATATATTTATGGTTAACCATAAATTATGCTTCTGATTCAAAATTATAAGTTGTCACCGCATTTACATGTTTCATTTATGCTATCATGTTATATCAAGCCTCATTATTCATGATTCTGATTATTACCACTTATGTTACATTTTTATGCATCCCAGTTCACATGGTTTTCTTTACCCAATGCCATACACTATTTATTCCCTTACTGGTCTTTATGGTTCACCCTTTTCTAACATATGTACCCATTTTATCCCATACAGTTTTAAAACCTATAGAATATTAGTAACATATTACAGAAGTTTTTAATATTTTTTTATCAATGTATCATGTTTTGTTGTTATGTATATAATTTCCATATAAACAAAACATAAATATTTGTTGGATTTTATCATGTGTAACTTTATGTAATAATTCATTAAAAAAGTGTATTAAAGACAGGGGTTTTCATGGTTAGTATCAAAGAACTATCTTGTTATTTTTTTTGGGATTAGGATTATAAAAATATAGTGAAAGCCTTATAGATAATACTAATCAATGAAAAACATCCCTAAATTTTGTTAAAATTATAGAGTATGTGAATTCCAAGATAATAAATCTAAGTGAGGATATTATAAAGAAACATGCCTCCAACAAATATGTATCTAGTGGTAGCAACATTGAAAAACCTATATTGAGCTGGACTTGATCAGGAATTGGTGAACAACAACAAACCTTTCTGAAAAACTATTTTGAAAATCATAGGGGATATTCTTTTTTAAATTCAAAAACATGTTAAAAACTATTATTAAGGGAAAAAATTACTATAAGATTTTATGTTAGGAAATAGATCATGGATAACTCATATTGAAGCCTAGAGAGAAAAAATTTAAGGAATATATGTCATTTATGAGTTATTAATTTAATGTTAATGGTTTCTCCTTTATGTGTTCAATAGTTTAAAAGTAATCATCCATAATTTTCTATTTATTTTTTTTAATGGATTGAAATTGGATGAATCAAGTCAACATCCAATGTGAGGGGAAATGTTAGGACTTCCCAAACGTGATTCCCTGCCCGATGAGAGTTGGGATCATGAAATTAATTAATGTAAATTCTAAACTGAATCATGTTTTAAGTTGTTAAATTAATCAAGAGGAAAAACAAAACCCCCTTAATGAATATAATGATTCAATTGATATTTTCATGCCATAAGGGCCTCGTAATTTTAGTGTATCTTTCAATCCCTAAATGTTTGAATAATGGATCACCTATATTGAAATGATCTTCTCCATACATAAATGCATTGATAAAGAGATAATAATAATGGATATTTATCATATTAAAGGAGAAGCTTATCGATGGTGTATTTTGGTTAAGTATATATATATCCATAAGAGTAAATGTGAGAACGGAGTGGAAGGAATTCTGAAAAAATTGATAAATATTTTTCTTACACTATGTAAAAGAAAATGGATAGGGACATCCCTAGCCTCAAGAAAAAGGATAAAATAGTTATTAGGATATACTAGGAATACTTCATGAGATATTCATGTTAAACTTATAGATTTTTCATTACCCTAGAATTTAAATTTTACTGCTTCTTTGGCTAACTAAAGTCGATTTTATAAAAAACATTAGCAATTTTAGACATTGATAGTTATTAGAAAATTTTATTATGTGACCTAACATTTTAAATTGAGATCATCCAATATCAATTGTAACATAGGGATAATAAGAATAAATTGGATCTCAATTATTGGGGTGCAATGGAGAAATCTAAATGTGTTAAGAAATTACAACATCCCACTATTCATATGTGTGGGAAGAAACACACTAGAATTTTACTAAAGGGGAGAGGAAATAATTTTGGTGTAGAAAGGAAGGAAACCTAGCTAGAGATCGGCGATGGGAGAAACCCACCAATGTGATGGAGAAGATTAATTCTCTAGTCAAACTCAATCCTATTTTCCAATGTTTCAACTTCATGTAAAAGGACACTATGTGAACCATTTTGGTAAAAATGGATTTTTAGAGGAAATCAATATCTATAACCTCTAAGGTAGGAAGGGAGAGAATATTACAAAATAGTTAAAGAGGTGGATATAGATAATGATGTAGTGAAAGGTATTCTAGTTATTAATTTAAGAATAGGAAATATACTTTTTATTATAGTTATTTGAAATATTTCACAACTCGCACGTATATAGAACTATTTAAACACCACTAAAAATCATATAATTTGAGCTATCAATGAAAATGAAAAAATGGGTAATTTTTCATACCAGCTATATAACTCAACCCCTATCAAATTTTTTGGGTTGAACAACCTAGAGAAAATGTTCATACTTCAATTAGTAGAATTCGATTATAATCTAGTCATGGATTTTATTTCATTATATTGATCCAACATAAATTTTAGAGAGAAGGAAATTACTATTTATATCATGAATCATCATTCAATTATAAATAAGTGAAATAATGAGGATTAATATTATTTATTAGAAATATATTAGTTTTAGATATTATTTCTATATGATAAAACTATAGCTTTCCTAAATGAGTGAGGCTAAAGAAAAGATAATCCTTGCAGACAATCCTATTGTGAGGGAATTTTCTAATGTGTTTCCCAAAGAATTGTATGGTTTTCCTCCTATCTAAGATTTTTCATATTTAATCAATCTTATACATGTATTTTTTCTTATATCTAATACTCCATATATAATGGATATTTTTGAACTTGAGGAATTAAAGAAACAATTACAAGATAATCTGGATAAATAGTTTATACGCCTGAGTTCTTCACTATGGGGTTCACCAGTCATCTTCACCAAGAATACATATGAGTCAATGCACTTATGCACTAAGTATCATGAGCTATGAAAGATTCTGACAGATAAAATTATCATATTCCATGTATTTATGATTTTTTAGGTCATTTACATGAATCCTCATATTTCTCTAAGACATATATCGGTTCAGGATATTATCATGTAAACATGAAGAATAGGGATATCCCTAAGGATGATATTTATACAAGGTATATGAATTATGTGTTCATCGTGATTTCATTCAGACTCATGAATTCTATAGAAATCTGCATGGTCTTTATTAATAAAGTTATTAGGAATTACCTTGACCAATTAATGGTATTATTAATAGACGATATTCTTATCTACTACAAAATAAATTAATAACTTTATGATAATTTGATTACTATACATTGGGAATTGATAAAATAAAATATGTATGAAAGTTACTGTAAATGTGATTTCTTGTTATAGAATATAACATTATAAGGGTGTGTCATTAACAAAAAAATGATATATATTGATCCTCAAATAACGGAGACTATTGACGGGTGTCTAATACCGACCTATATGATTGAAATATATAGCTTACAAGGATTATTTGGGTACTATCATTGATATTTGAGAAACATATCATGATTTTCAATCCCCATAAAAAATAAAACATGAAAACTAGTCATGTTAATCTAGAATAATGAATGTGAGTAATGTTTTCAAGAGTTAAAGAAGTGGTTCATCGCTACACCTTTTCTTACAATTCCCACCAGTATGGAAGGATTTTTTAGCAATAAAAATGAAGATAAAAAGTTTTTGGGTTCTGTACATATGAAAAATTAAAAAGTTAGAGCCTATTACTCCCCCCCCCCACACCAACTAATGATCCATGAGAATAACTACCCAACTCAGGATCTATAATTGTCTATAGTGATTGTTTCCCTAAAAATTTGGTGGCATTATCTCTATATAGAGAAGTGTTATATATATATGAAACATAAAACACTCAAGAATATATTAAAAAAATATATTATTATAAATGAGTGAATATGGTTAGAGATGATCAATTATTATAATTTTTTAATCCCTTACCATCTTGGGAAAGAAAAAAAGTGGTAGATGCTCTATGTAAAAAGGTCCCCGAAACTCAATCCATGATAAGGATTTCAACAGATCAAATATTATTCGACATGGAAATGTTTTTTATGGGAATAATAAAAGTATATTTATCATATCATACAAAAGTAACTACTCATTAGTCAATTCATGAGTGGATCAAGGAGTCTCATAAAGATGATATGTTTCTATAGAATAAGGTAACAAATATTCTAGAGTTAAACTTTTCTAGTGATGGGTTTATAAGGTTTGGAACCCGAATATTTGTTACATCAATAATAAAACGTAAGAGTTAAAAACTGGATAATATGAATAGGACATCCTTCTCAAATAATGTAGGAATCATAAAGATGTATAGGTATTTGAATTAAAAAATTTGGTTGGATAATATGAAGAGACATATTGTGATGTTTGTAACTTGATGAATGGTATGCCATCAATACAAGGAGGAATAAAAAATGTATAAAATTATGATGGAACCATTTACCATTGAAGTATAGAAAATGAAAAAATAACCATGGATTTCATCATATGACTCCCCAAGACACCTAAAAAAAATAATGCAATATGTGTGGTAGTCAATCACCATACCAAATCAGTTTATTTATTTACCATCAAGAAGGATTTCTCTCTTGAACAACTCTTAATGATATACATAAGAGAATTGTTAGGACAACATAGAGTGCCACTATCTATTGTATTTGATCAAAATATGAGGATTTCCTCATGTTTTTTGAGAATCCCTCAATATGATTTAAATACCAAAAAATTATTTAGAATTATTATCAACCCCAGCTATATGGTTAATCTAAAAGGACATTTCAGACGCCTGAATGTATGTTGATACTATGTTCAATGTATTTCCAAGGATACTGGTACAAAAATCACCCCCTAGTTGAGTTATCATATAACAGATATTCCATTTTAAAATTCAAATGGAACATTATAAGCCTCTATATGGGAATAGGGGTTGGAATCCAACATGTTGGGTTTATCCTAGAGAGAGGAAGAAGATGAGACCTAATCATGTGTAAGAGATAATAGAGAAGGTTCAAACCAGTTAGTGTCATATGAAATCTCCACAAAGTTGACATAAAATCTTAGTTGAAAATCACTTATGAGACCTAGAGTTTGAGTTGAGTAATAAAGTATTACGTTGTGTATCACCATGTAACAAAATTATTTAGGATTGGGAAAAAGAGAAATCTTAGTATAAGACACATTGGCCCCTTTGATATCCTTGATTTTATTGGAGCGACAGCCTATCCACTAGCACACCCACCTAACCTATCTCGAGTACATGATGTGTTCCATCTATCACTCTTGAGAAAGTACATACCATAACACTAACATGTAATAAATCTAGAGTTGTTACCATTGGATAATGATCTTTTATATGAGGATCAGCTAGTGATGATCTTGGATCATAGAGACAATGTTCTACGAAATGAGGTAAATCACCTAGTCAATGTGTTGTGGTAAAAACACAACTCTGAGGAATCGACTTATCAACCAAAATTGGTAGTGAAACAGAAGTACCCTTATATTTTCTAGACAAAGAAATTAAAATTTTTATGGAACTTTTTATAAAGATGGAACAATTTAAAAACCCAAATTTTATAAATGAAATTCCTTCTCTTCAAATGAATAAATTCACCATTATGTATTGAATTTATATAAATCATGTGCACTAATTTAGTTATTTTGGAATATTATATCCTATTATATTTAAAACACCATTAAGTATACAAATAGTTGATAATATTTTCATTTAATAGTGTTCATATTATTAGTATATTTCTAGGGTTTTGATAAAGTCCATTTATACAGATGAAAATGAAATTTCCTTGTCTGGTAGGACCGTACTCAATGAATCCAATTTTTCAAAGCCTCTAAGGGAGATATCATCTTTGGGATTTTCATTTCACTAATCATAAAATGATATTCAGATACTAAAGCCTGACTAAAAGGGTTTACGAGATAAGCTCAAGATCATAAACATCAGGTCCCAAATCATGTTCAGGGAACCACAATAAGAAAATCTCATTGACTTGCACCATACCTTTAGGGTTCTCACTGGTGTAATAAAGGGATATTTATTTTGACCCCAAAAAAATAATATGCATTTTTTTATATAAAAAAAATATTATATTAATTCAATATTTATTTTACTTTATAAATTGGTAAAACATAAGTTTGATAAAAATTATATTCTAATACAACAGAACATGAATTTATTTTTGGGTAATAAGAAATATCACTTAAGACATTCCTTTTAAAGAATTCATAAATATTCTAAAATAAATGGTATTTTAATAAAATAATGTTATCAAATAATATTTATTAATTATATTTGACAATATAATTTCATGATATGAAAAATAATTTTTATAGGGGTTGGAAAAATATTATTGTGAAAAAAAATATTTTTCAACAAATAGGGATTTTTATTTAGAAGATTAATTAATCATATTTTTATATTTATATGGATAAAATAAAAATCATTTTTATATTCAGTATGTAAAAATTATAAAATTGTGAATTTACCAATATTTTATGAGATAATAAAATTTTTATGTTAAAAATTAAATATCATATAAGAATACTTTAAGAATTATGACACAATAAAAACCCAAAAATAATTTAATGAATATTATGAAGATTATCTTGGGCCAAAATAATGTTTCCCATTTAAAATAATGTATTTTATGTTATTTTATTAATTTATAAATATAGCATACCATCCTTTTCTTACTTTACTATAACATCATTTTAAAGATAAACAACATAATAGCAATACACATAGAGGATCCAAATGTTTAGTGTCTTGGTAAAAC
The DNA here is from genome assembly GCA_963277665.1 of Viscum album. Lineage (NCBI taxonomy): Eukaryota > Viridiplantae > Streptophyta > Magnoliopsida > Santalales > Viscaceae > Viscum > Viscum album. The sequence continues at coordinate 824,256,651 of OY728165.1, forward strand.
TAGGACCACACATAACAAATACAACATCTAGCATAAACATTTATTCAATTTCTTTATCTCTAGCTTCTTATTGGCACTAATCCTCTCCTTAGTACATGTAGCCATTTGATGATATACATAAAAAGGGAGTGAGTTAGAAGCCCAGTAAATGGATAGATAAGAACAATGTATCATGGGGTGAGCATAATCATAACATAAGAAAAAGATCATGAACTTGAGAGGAGCATAAATAAAATACATGAAATGTGGCAAAGCATAAAAATGAAAAATCATGTCTTAGTGCTTAACTACCACACATACTTGTGAACCAAGCTAGCATCTTGTTCACACATCATTTCACATTTACTCATGAGATTCATCACTTTACCCAATGCATTGGAGCACTGTATAATTCCGGGCGCACCCATCACATTCAACCATTCATATTGCGCTATATAATTCCAGGCGCACCCATCACATCATAACATTATCATTATCATGATTTCCACATATAACACATATCAAAAATGAACATAACTAACCCATGAAAAGTAATGGGTTTCATATCATAAGAAAACATTCATAAACATTGGGTTCCCAAAAGAATGAGGTAATAACATACATGTTATAAGAACCATCAATCTTGAATGAGAAGTAAAATGTGTGTTCTAGAAAGAGAGTTATTTTGGAAAACATTTGATTTTTCATAAATACCAGTGACAAACATGTATATCCCAAAAAAGGGAAGCCAATGATGAAAAAATGATTTTATAGGAGTAACCATAAAAAACGGAGTGAAAGAGGAAGTACCTGAAGGTTGAAAGTTGGGTTTGAGAATTTCCCCTTACCTTGTACCTGAATGCTTCATTCTCTTTAATATCCTGTATAATGACATTATATTAATTAATTAGAAATACAGAACCACGTTTACATTAATAGGTTTCATTCTAGTTTCATTATTTCATATTATGTTCCTCCGGATGACTTATAGAGTTTAAAAACATTGTTTAGGGATGTTCCTTTTTATGGTTTTTCTTGGGTGGTTCACTTGTATTCTTAAATTGAAGTTTGGGTAGAACATGAGTAAACATACAGAAATGATATTACATGTCATTAATGATATTACAGGAGTTTTAATGATCTTATAATGAATTATATTAGATCCATGTGGATGAATCATTAGATAAGAATTAAATGCTGGTTATTTGCGTCAATTTGGGCGGTTTTTGGATCACACTGAACTTGTTTTAACTTATCACTTAGTAATATGGCCATAGGTTATTTCCATAGCATTAAATAGAACATAATACATATAAAATATTCTGGTTCAACCATAAAAATGGTTTCATGACCAAATCTGAAGGTATAAATGGAATAAGAAAGCATGTCTTTCTTGAAGGTGATAAATTAACACATCACGAACAACGTTCTCTTTAATAAAATAAAAGTAAGAGGGAACGGAGGTTGGATGATACAATATCCCATTAGAATAATACAATTAAATTATATGTATAATAATGGATTTAAAATACAATTTCGATGAAGATAGGTGGGGATAGATAATGAAATTAACTTGAACTTGAAAGGAAATTAAAGGAGAAGAGGGAGGGAAATTACCACTTGAATCCTTCTCTTGAGAACCTCCTTAAGGTCCTAAGCCTGGTCTGTTGATGAGACCGGAAGCTGTTGGACATGGGGGAGGGGCTAGGGAAGGTGTTTGGGCAGAGTTTAGAGAAGGCTTGGAGCTTGAGAGGTGTGAGGAAATGAGGGTGTGAAGGGTGGCTTTTATAGTGGAGGGGAGAGGGGTTTCCTTAATATAAAATTCATTAGTTTATTAATTTCACCTAAGAAAAGGAATAGTGAGTCTTGAATGTCTAAGAATAGTAATTTGATAATGTAATCCCAAACCAAGTGGGATTACATCAGCAGAACATCATCGATGACTCAATTAATACATTATTTATCATTTATTGTGAATTATCAGATTCTACTATTCATAAAAAATTCAAGTATTTCAGAAAAATCCCAAAAGTTTAACCCAACCATTTTTGACATGTAGAATCCAAAAATTAATTCCATTTTTAAAAAATCATTTTTTAAATATTATTAAGTTAATATTTAATTAAAATTATAATTTACTTAAAAAAGGTTTTTAAGATTAAAACAGATTTTATAGTGCTTTCAAAAATTATGTAGGGTCTTATAAAATTATATAATAATTTATGAATAAATTTTAGGGAAGTAAATATTCTTTTAAATTAATTAATTAATTATAATTATTTATTTATGACTTTCAAAATACCAAAATGTTTACAAAGGTCAAATTGTCACTTTCTAAGATGTCTAAATTTTATTTAATTATTCATAGGTAATGTTACTCTTATGTTGGATGATTTAATATTCATTAAAGGCATATTAATATTCATAAGGGTATGTTACTATTCATAAGGGTAGGTCACTATTCACTAAAAATTATTTTTGTTTCATTAGACTCCAAAAATCATCTTGAACACAACCGTGTATGTCGGATTTTCGACATTCAAAACATAGAAGTGAAAAACTAATGTTTAAAGGTAACTTATCACTTAGTAGTTCATTATGTTGTGTTTTCATGTTATTTTATGACATAAATATAAGAAAGTAATTTTCCATTAAAAAACTTTGGGTCGTTACATTCTTCCCCCCTTAAGAAATTTCACCCCCGAAATTTCACTTTACACAAAAAGGTGAGGGTACTTCTCCTTCATTTCCTCTTAGGGTTCCTAGATTGCTTCCTCAAACTTATGATTCCTCCACAACACTTTGACAATATGGGTTGTCTTGTTGTGTAGAACCTTATCTCTCCGATTCAGTATCTTTACTGGCTACTACTCATAGGATAGATCATCTTCCAGCTGCACCACCTTTGAGTTTAGTACATGTGAGAGGTTTGGTATGCACTTCCTCAGCAGTGATACATGAAACACATCATGAACTTGAGCCATATTCGTTGGAAGTGCAAGACGATAGGCCACAGCTCCTATGCGGTCAAGGATCTCAAAGGGGCCAATATACCTTGGCCTTAGCTTCCCTTTCTTCCTGAACCACATGACCCTCTTCCATAGAGATATTCGAAGGAAGAATTTATCTCCAACGTCGAACTCCAAGTCCCTTCGACGGTTGTCAGCATATCTCTTTTGCCGACTTTGAGCATCTTCGATGTGTTTCTGGATGACTTTAACCTTCTCTGTCATCTCTTGAACAAGATCGGGTCCAAGTAGCTTTCTTTCTCCATCTTCATCCCAACAGGTTGGAGTTCTACATCGCTTTCCATACAAAGCTTCATATGGAGCCATCTGGATACTTGAGTGGAAGCTATTGTTGTATGAGAACTCAACCAATGGGAGATGCCGATCCCAAACACCTTTTAATTCAATAGATCAGGCTCTTAGCATATCTTCAAGCGTCTAAAGAGTCCTTTCCGACTGGATATCGGTTTGGGGGTGATAGGTCGTGCTGAAATTTAATTCAGTACTCAAAGCATATTGAAGGCTCCTCCATAATTTAGATGTGAACCTTGGATCACGGTCAGAGACAATCGAGAGTGGAACACCATGAAATCTCACCAATTCCTTCACATATATCTTTGCAAGTGGTTCAAGCGAGAGGTCTTCCCAAATAGCGATAAAATTGGCAATATTGGTGAGTCGGTCAACCACAACCCATATCGCATTATTTCCCTTTGACGTCTTCTAAAGACCCATGATAATGTCCATAGTAGCGTTTTCCCATTTTCCACATGGGTATAGGCAATGGATGCATCATACCCTTGGACTTTTTTCACTCAGATTTATCTTTCTGACATACCAAGCACCTTGATATATATTCCACAGTCTCCTTCTTCATGTTATCCCACCAGAAGTGTTCTCGGAGATCACGATACATCTTGGTACTCTCGGGATGGATAGAGAATGTCGAGATATGTGCATTATCTAATAGCTCCTTCTTTATCCCGGGTGATTAAGGCACACAAATCCGTGTTCCAAACCTAATCACACCATCATCGTCGATATGGAACTCTTGCAGCTTCCCTTCCTTTACTGCATTCACCCTCTTTTGTATCTACACATCGTCCCTTTGTGCTTCCTTAATATTCTCCTGGATGGATGGTTATGCAATCATTTGGGAAAGGTAGGATGTATTCCCTGCCCTTATGATTCCCAAATCCATTATTTTCATATCCATGAAGATAGGGTCTTTCTCAATCCACAACATGGATAGAGTAGAAGGTTCTTTTCTGCTTAGAGCATCATCTACCTTGTTCGCCTTTCCAGGATGATAGTGAATAGAGCAATCGTAATCCTTGATTAGATCTAACCATCTCCTTTGATTCATGTTGAGCTCCTTTTGGGTGAATATATACATTAGGTTCTTGTGGTCGGTGTATATGTCACGCTTCTCGCCATAAAGGTAGTTCTGCCAGATTTTCAAGGCAAAAATCACGGCTTCCAGCTCTAGATCAGGAGTCAGGTAGTTCTGCTCATGGATATTCAACTGTCGTGAGGCGTAGGATATCACATTATTAATTTTCATGAGTACACAACCAAATCATTTATTTGAAGAATCATTGTACATCACAAAACGTTCTGAACATTTTGGTAGTGTGAGTACAGGTAGAGTGATCAGCCTTCTCTTTATCTCCTTGAAGTCTCCCTTACATTTTTTCATCCAAACATACTTTACCCCTTTCCTTGTTAACTTAGTTAGCGGGCTTGACAATCGTGAGAAGTTTCTCACAAAACGTCGGTAGTACCCAGCTAATCCAAGAAAACTACGGATTTTTGTGAGACTAGAGGTCTTGGGCCATTCCTCAATCGCCTTTGTCTTTGAAGGATCCACAGAAATTCCCTCACTTGTGATCATATGTCCCAAGAATGTGACTTGCTTCATCCAAAAGTCACACTTGTTGAACATGGGGTAAAACTTATCCTTTCTTAATGTCGCCAACACAAGTCATAGATGTTCTTCATGTTCCTCCTTACCCTTGGAGTAGATGATAATATCATCAATAAACACTACCACAAATTTTTCTAGGTAATGTCTAAAGACTCTATTCATCAAATCCATGAAGATTGTAGGGACATTAGTAAGTCCAAGGGCACCACCAAAAACTCATAGTGCCCATACCTTGTACGGAAGGAAGTCTTCTGAATATCTTCCTTCTTCACCATTACCTGATGATATCCAAAACGAAGATCAACATTTGAGAAGTATTGAGAAGCTATTAACTAATCAAACAAGTCATAAATCTTTGGGAGAGGATTCTTTTTCTTCATGTTGATCTTTTTGAGTTCCTGATAATCGATACACATCTGCATGGTTCCAACCTTCTTCATCACAAAGAGCACCGGCGCACCCTAAGGTGATGCACTAGGCCGTATGAACCCTTTGTCCAGATGCTCTTGCAGCTGCTTCTTTAAATCCTCCATTTCAATAGGAGCCACCCTATAGGGGCACTTTGATATAGGAGTAGCTCCGGGTATGATTTCAACTGAGAACTCTACCTCACGATCCGGGGGAATTCCGGGTAACTCTTCGGGAAATACATCGCTAAATTCCCTCATGATGAGAATTTCATCAAGGTTGGAACTTTACTTCGACTCAAACATTTGGGTGAGATATGTTTCTTCATCGGGAATCAACACCCACACCATTGAAGTATTTTTCAAAGTAGATTCATGATCTTCCTTGAATTTTTAGAGGAGCATGCGATGGTTCGGAATATGAAAATATATTTCCTTTTCCTGACAGTTGATATGTGCTATATATAATGAGAGCTAGTCCATTCCCATTATAGCGTCGAATTCCACCAAGGAATGTATTATGAGATTTCCCGGAAGAATCCTCCCACATACGTCAATAGGAGAAGAGTCAAACACTTGGGTTACAATGATTTCACCACTTGGTGTTTTTACAGATATCTCTACTTCAAGGTTTTGGGGTATCAATTCTATATTTCTATCAAACTTGCAAGATATAAAAGGATGTTTAGAACTATAATCAAATAAGACTTTTTCCATTCTTGAGTGAATAGGAAGTGTACCTTGTGTGACTTCATTATCATGATCCACCTCCGCAGTAGTGATGGCATATTCCTTCCCTTGTTCCTTTGGCTTTGGTGGTTTCTAATGCTGATTACCCTCGAGAGCTCGAGGTTTAGTGCACTAGTTTGCATAGTGCCCTAGCTCCTTACAGTTGTAACATTGAACCCTTAGTGGTTCTCTCCTTTCATCAGCTACATTCTCCTTACTTTTCATGTCTTTTTGAAACTCTTGAGCATGGTTTCCTTCTTTCCCACACTTGAAGAATTTCCCCGTCCCTTTGAGGTAGTTACCATGGTGCAATTTCCCACATTTTTGGTATGTGGGTCGTTGATTTTTCTTCCCACCTTTATCATTAGATCCACCATCTTGAAACTCCCTCTTTTTTTTCTTATCACCATATCCATGGGACCATTCTCCAAACTCCATCTCCACTTTGAGAGAACACTGAAAAACTTTTTCATAACTCCCAAAGTCTTGAATTGCAAGATCCTTTCAAAGGTGTGGTTTTAATCCACTAAAGAATCTATCAATTTTTCTATCATTGTTGATAACAAAACCCGAGGCATACCATGAAAGCCTTGTGAAATTCGCTTCATAGGCTGTGATAGATTTTCCTTCTTTTTTCTTGAGCTCTATGAATTCTATCTCCATATTCGTATGAAGTGTTTGTGGGAAAAACTTATTAAGAAACATTATCTTAAAGTCTTCCCATTCCATCTCTTCAATTTCCTCCCTTGGCTTGGTGTTCTTAATCAAATCCCACCATTGATCAGCTTCTCCATCAAGATGATAAACGGATAGAGTAACCTTCTCTGTCTCAAAATAGTGAATCACAAAAAAGATCTTCTCCATGGATTTCACCCACTGTTCCGCAACTAGTGGATCGGAAGATCCACAAAACGTCCGTGGTCGATGCCGCATAAAACATTCAATAGCCAGTTTCTCCTTCTTTGGTGAAGGAGGATGTTCCCCATTTTTATGGTTATTATTTATAACCTAAGATAATTGGGTAAGAATCTACATGAAGTTTTTAACTCCACCTCCCAAATAATTAGGGATGTCGTTCGGGCAATCATTGAATTGGCCCTCACAAGAGTTGTTGGCCTGATTTCTCCTGGTTCCCACCATTTTCTAAAATAGAAAAGGATAGAACAAAACATAAGTAAACAAGTAATGAATAACTTATTCATTTAAAAAATTTATACTAAAAACATAACATATGGGATCCCTAGGTAAATATTCTTGTGTGCATATTTTAACTTAGTCTCATAATAGAAGTTTTCTCTAGGGTTCACTAATCATAATTCCCAAATTAACTAAACCTTGCCTCTAATACCAACTATAGAATCTCGACCTTTTCTTACTTTATTATTACATCCATTTAAAGATAAAAAACATAATATAATTACACATAGAGGATCCAAAGGTTTAGTGTCTTGGTAAAACTAGGACCACACATAATAAATACAACATCTAACATAAACATTTATTCAATTTCTTCATCTCTAGCTTCTTATTGGCAATTGTCCTCTCCTTAGTACATGTAGCCACCTGAGGATATACATAAAAAGGGAGTGAGCTAAAATACCATTAAGAGGATAGTTAAGAACAATATATCATGGGGTGAGCATAATCATAACATAGGAAAAATATCATGAACTTGAGAGGATCATAAATAAAAGACTTGAAATGTGGCAAAGCATAAAAATGAAACATCATGTCTTAGTGGTTAACTAACACAAATACTTCTGAACCAAACTAGCATCTTGTTCACACATCATTTCACATTTACTAATGAGATTTATCACTTTACCCAATGAATTGGAGCGCTTTATAATTCCATGCACACCCGTCACATTCAAACAATCATATTGTGCTATATAGTTCCGGGCGAACCCGTCACATCATAACATTATCATTATCAAGATTTCCACAAAGAACACATATCAAAAATGAACATAACTAACCCAAAAAAAGGAATGGTTTTCATATCATAAGAACACATTCATAAACATTGGGTTCCTAGAAGAATGAGGTAATAACATACAAGTTACAAGAACCGTCAATCTTGAATGAGAAGTAAAAGGTGTGTTCTTGAAAGAAGAGTTATTTTGGAAAACATTTGATTTTTCATAAATACCAGTGAAAAACATGTAAATCACAAAAAAGGGAAGACAATTATGAAAAAATTATTTTATAGGAGTAACCATATAAAAACAGAGTGAAAGAGGAAGAACCCAAAGGATGAAAGTTGGGTTTGAGAATTTCCCCTTACCTTGTACCTGAATTCTTCTTTCTCTTTAATGTCCTATATAATGACATTATATTCATTAATTAGAAATAAAGAACCATGTTTACATTAATAGGTTTCATTATGGTTTCATTATGTCATATTATGTTCCTTTGTATGACTTATAGAGTTTAGAAACATTGTTCGGGGATGTTTGTTTTTATGGTTTTTCTTGGGTGGTTCACTTGTATTCTTAAATTGAAGTTTGGGTAGAACATGAGTAAACATCCAGAAATGATATTACATTTCATTAATGATATTGAAGGAGTTTTAATGATCTTATAATGAATTATATTAGATACATGTGGATGAATCATTATATAATAATTAAATGATGGTTATTTGGGTCAATTTGGGCGGTTTTTGGATCACAACGAACTTGTTTTAACTTATAACTTAGTAATATGTCCATAGGTTATTTACAGAGCATTAAATAGAACATAATACTTATAACATGTTCTTTTTCAACCATAAATATGGTTTCATGACCAAATATAAAGGTATAAATGGAATAAGAAAGCATATCTTTCTTGAAGGTGATAAATTAACACCTCACGAACAACGTTCTCTTTAATAAAATAAAAGGAAGAGGGAAAGGGGGTTGGATGATAAAATATCCCATTAGAATAATACAATTAAATTATATGCATAATACTGGAGTTACAATACAATTTCGATGAAGATAGGTGGGGATAGATAAAGAAATGAACTTGAACTTGAAAGGAAATTAATGGAGAAGAGGGAGGGAAATTACCACTTGAATCCTTCTCTTGAGAACCTCCTTAAGGTCCTAAGATTGGTCTTTTTATGAGACCAGAAGCTCTTGGACGTGGCGGAGGGGCTAGGGAAGGTGTTTGGGCAGAGTTTAGAGAAGGCTTGGAGCTTGAGAGGTGTGAGGAAATGAGGGTGTGAAGGGTGGCTTTTATAGTGGTGGGGAGAGGGGTTTCCTTAATATAAAATTCATTAGTTTATTAATTTCACCTAAGGCAAGGAATAGTGAGTCTTGAATGACTAAGAATAGTAATTTTATAATTTAATCCCGAATCAAGTGGGCTTACATAAGCATAACATCCTCGATGACTCAATTAATACATTATTTAGCATTTATTGTGAATTATCGGATTCTACTATTCATCAAAAATTCAATTATTTCAGAAAAATCCCAAAAATTTACCCCAACCATTTTTCGATGTGTAGAATCTAAAAATGAATTCAATTTTTCAATAATAATTATTTAAATATTATTAATTTAATATTTAATTAAGATCATAATTTACTTACAAAAAGTATTTAAGATTAAAACTGATTTTATAGTGCTTTCAAAAATTACGTAGGGTTTTATAAAATTATCTAGTCATTTATGAATAAAATTTAGGGAAATAAATAATCTTTTAAATTAATTAATTAATTATAATTAATTATTTATGACTTACAAAATACCAAAACGTTTACTAAGGTCAAATTGTCACTTTCTAAGATTTCTAAATTTTATTTAATTATTCATAGGTAATGTTACTCTTATTTTGGATGATTTACTATTCATAAGGGTCATATTACTATTCATAAGGGTATTTTACTATTCATAATGGTCGGTCACTATTCACCAAAAATTATTTTTGTTTCATTATACTCCAAAAATCATCTTGAACATAATCGTGTATGTTGGATTTTTGAAATTCAAAACATAGAACTGACAAAATTATGTTTAAAGGTCACTTATCACTTAGTAGTTCATTATGTTGTGTTTTCATGTTATTTTATGACATAAATATAAGAAGGGAATTTTCCATTGAAAAATTTTGGGTCGTTACAATAAAACCTTTTATGAATCCTCCAAAACTTATATTATATTTTAATGTTTAAAATTAATTTCTTTAAGATCATGACTCACCTCCACATCACCAAGGGTAATATTTTAATGAGTTCTGTTATTGGACTTATAAAATAATTACAGTCACACCTATTTGGTTTTATTATATCCTTTTAATTTTAAAATACAATTAATAATTAGTACCATTGGTGATATATTCATTGAACAATGATCACATTATTAGTGTAAATATAGGGTTTTAAAAAATCCTATTACCACAGACAAATAAAGTTATGCTCTCAACCAGTAGGAGTATACCCTATAACTGCCATTTATCCAAGATTTTAAGACAGATAATATCACTTCGAATTTACCTTTAAAAATACCAATATGAGATCAACCAACTTAATCATGAGAGAAACCATTTACTGGAAAAATTCATGTTTTCGAGATCATGGCCCCAACCAAGTAAACAAAACTATCCCATGAAAGTCTCATAATTGTGCACTTTACTCTAAGGGAATTTTATGGGTGTATTAATAGGATATGTGTCAAGAAATTATAAATATTAGTATGTAAATTATTTTTTAGAGAATAATTAATATATTTTCATCATATTATTATTACAAAATAAATTATTTTTTTATTTTAATACAATAAAAAAATAGTATTTTTGGGAAATATTAAAATTAAATTATGGAATTTATTTTGATGAATTAATGGATTTTTTAAATAATTAATATATTAATAAAATATTACAATTATATATTTTTTTATAAAATTTAAATGATCAAATAATTCTATGTGGTCAAATGTTATTATAATGAGGGTTTAAAAATCTTATTGTCAGAAAAACCCAATATTTATAATAAATGTCGATATTATTTTAAAATTAAAAATTAAAATAATTATAAAAAATTATAGATAAAATGAATATAATTTTTGGAATATGAATGTTGAAATTATCCAATTGTGAACTTTTCATAATTTACTGAGACAATAAATATTTTGGGTAAAAATTAAATACCGCATAAATATACATTTCATATTAGTACATCAAAATAACCAAAAAGTGATGCAATAAATACTATAAAATTTATTCACAACAAAATATATGTTTTATATTTAATAAAATTAAGTTTTAAGTTTATTTTATTAATTTTATAAATCCATTATGAATCCTCCAAAACCATTAATATATTTTAAGGTTTAAATATCATTTCTTTAAGAGTATGACTCACCTCCACATTTGAAAATGAATTATTATATTAATTTTGGACCATTGAATTATAAAATATGGGATAAATTTTCCAATTGGTAGAAACCATGGGCTAAAAAAATGGGATAGTTTGTGGTTTTGGTTATTTTATTATATAGAGTAAAAAACCTATGTTTGAGAAATAATAACGAAATCCTCACTCAGTTCATATATAAACCAACAAAATAACTCATTTATCATCACTAAAACTTTTTAAATAACCTAATTAATCTACCCTCATCCCTTTATAGTCTCCCTAAGTTTTCCTCAATTTACCAAGAATGTCCTCCCAAGCATTTGGAGTGACACTCTCATGTAAGGGATCCTCACATTCTCTTATTTTTTCACGTTTCTTTATTAACTTATGAATTCTATTTCCAATTCATTATATTGGTATACGTATTTAAATTTCCTTATTAATTGATATTTTATATAAAATTTATGGTAGGCGTGTTTCTATCTCATCAACCCATTTGATAAATTTTTATGTGATGTTGTTATGCTGCCGAAATTTCACCAGGATTTTACATGCCAAAAAAATTGTGTAGTGAATACCATACCCATTTATTATCGAAGGTATTAAACTTTATACACATATAATTTATTTAAATTGGACATAATTTTATGCATTACATATACTTGGATCATGGAATAAAATATAATGATGAATGAAACCATGTTTTATGATCTATGTGGTACAGTTAAACTTGAAAATGAAATTTAAGTGATCGGTGAGACTAGAATTATATAGAGCTCTAATGCATTGGGTGATGTTTATTCTTGTGAGATGTCATATTGGTATAGGGAGGGAAGCTTATTCCTTTATCAGAATTTTCCATCACGATTTCTTGGTAGTTAGCCTTGACCTATGTCTATGATGCATCATATTAAGTTGTTGTCACATTTTCTAGGTTATGATTATCATACTTTATCATGACTTATTATTCATGATCCTTTTATTCCTAATTGAGATTCATATTGTATAAAAAGTTTTAAATTATTCTGTGATTATTAACATTCTGGGATTTTTAGCTCACCCCTTCCTTATATATGTCCCTGGGTTATCTTGTACAATTTCTAATGACATGGAATATTATGATCTTTTTAAGGAAGTTTTCAATAAAGATGAAATATTTTTTGTTTTAAGTTGTAATATAATGTAACTATTTCCCAAATCTATAATTCTCACTCTTATGGGTTTTATTATGTGTAAACTTATTTAATAATAACGAATTAATTTTAAATAAAGAGAAGTGTTTTTATAGATTGTATCAATTAATTTTTTTTGGTATTTTTTTTGGATTGGTATTAGAAAAAATTAGAAAAATAATTAGGGATAAGACTATGTATACGAAAACATCCCTAAAATTTGGTAAGTATATAGTAAGTGGTTTATCAAGAAAATATATCCATGTCTGGATACTATTAGAGGATGTGGTTCTGGAATATATGTACCTAGGGGTAACAACTCTGATAAGGTGTGTTGGGCATGACTCGATGTAACATGCTACACGAAAATGGTCCTTACTATGTAACTAGTTTTGAAACCCATGTGTTATATGATTTTGTAAACTTACAAGACTATTATGAACCATAATTAAGGGAATAAAAAATCCAATAAGAGTCGATTTTAAGAAACATTTCATGGATAACATAGATTAAAGCATAGAAATTAATAAGTTAGGAAATATATATAATTTATAAGTTGTCACATTAATTTCATTGGATTCCACATATATGGGTTTAATAGTTTAAGAATAATCATCCCTAATTTCCATTTTATTCTATTTAATGGTTGTAAATTGAAGGAATCAGGTAAACAACCATTTCAAATGGAAATGTGATGATTGTGCCTGTGATATTCCAAACCCGATGGGAGTGGGAATCATGAACTATGTGATGATACTATCTCAGATGGAATTGGTTTTCAATAGAAACTAGGATTGGGAGGAGATCCCAATTCCCCCTTAGAAATAAAAAACTTTGATTGAGTACTTTATGAAGTAATGTAATCTGACATTCAATGGATCATTGGATCCCTTAATCACAGAACAATGGATAAACTCTATTGAGAATATTTTCTCTACAATTTAATTTTATGAACATGAGAAGGTTCTTGTGTATGTTTATCATATAGAGGGATAATATTATTTGTAGTGTACATTGATCCAGAATATGAAGCCTAAGGATGAAATTAAAGTGATGGGGTGGAAGGAATTCTATAAAAAAATTCAATAAATATTTTTCCCACACTCTATGACTTAAAATGGAAATGGGTTTCCTTTCCCTCAAGAAAAATATGATGAATCTATCAGGGTGTATGAGGTAAAATTCACAATAATTAAACTATAAACCTTTGACTTTGTCATTACCCCTGAATTAAATGTTTACAGATTCTTTTGTGGGTTCAAACCTAGTCTATAAAAATCCATGGTGATCCGAGACGTTGATAGCTATGAAAAAATTGTCTGATGTTCCCTCAAAGTCTAAATAGAGATCAGTGAATCTTAAGGGTTTCATAAGGATTAGAAGCAAAAGGTGAATTTTAATTCTAGTGTTATGGTAGATAAATCTTACGGGTCTAACAAATTTCAAAAACCCACTTGTAAAAGGTGTGGAAAGAAGCACCCTTAAAATTGAATAAGACGGGTGATGAAATGCTTTAGGGTTGGGAAAGAAGGGAACCAAGCTGGTGATTGATGATAGGAGAAACCCACTAATGTGAGGGATTAAATGAATTCTTCATTCAACCCTCAATTTTTTTTCATTGCTTCAACTTCATGTAACCATGGAACTTTTCAGACCAATTCACTAATCTAATGTTTTTTTGAGACATGCAACATCCTCCAAGAAAGGAAGGGTGGGATTTTTCCATCACAACTACTGAGGTGGATCTTGATAATGAAGTGGTGACAAGTAAACTAGTTATTCATTCAATAATATCAAACATAATTTTTTATTATTGTTATATTCATTCCTTCATTTTCTGAAATCTTGGTAGAACTATTAAAACACTACCACAAAGCATGGATGAAGAGTTATTGGTGAAAATAGAAAATGGAGAAGTTATTGCATCCAAAGTATATAACTCCTACCCTATAAAATATATTGGGCTTAACATCCCATAAATCCTTTTCATACTCCCTTTGGGGTAATTTGATGAAATTTATGGTATGGATTGTCTTTCCCTATATAGAGGAAATATAAATTTTAAAATAACTAAATCACTCTCTATATTGTGAATTGACCCCTGATTATGTACAAGTTTATGGGGGGAATGAATATTATATAACAACAAAATATTAAGCATTTATATTATTTACATATGATGAAGATTACAAATCTCAAATTATTGAGTCTAAGGAATGAACCATCCTTGGAGAGATTCCTATTTTGAGGAAATACGCTAACGTGTTTCCCGAGGAATTGCCTGCTCTTCCTCCTAGTCGAGAGGCTGAATTTTCAATCAATAATATGGTTGTGGAATTTAAATTATCCAAGAATACATATATATTGGATATTTTGAAACCTGAGAAGATTAATAAACAACTATTGGAGAATCTGAATAAAGGGTTTATACCCCCAAGTGCTTCACCATGGGTTATACCAGTCCACTTTGACAAGAAGAAGGATGAGTCAATCCCCTTTGAATTTACTATCATGAGCTCAACAAGTTCATGATAAAGAAAATTTATCATCTAACATGGTTTGATGACTTTTTGGGTCATCTACATGGATAAAATTACTTCTCTATGGTGGATCTAGAGTCTTGATCTTACCCAGTAAGGGTGAGGAAGATATCCCCAAGACTGCTTTTCGTACCAGGTATGGGCAATATGATTTCATAGTAATTCCATTCAGACTCAATAATTCTCCAAAACTCTTTATGGAAATGATGAATATGGTCTTTAGGGTTTACCTAGATAAATTTATGGTTGTAATTATCGATGATATTATAATATTCTCCAAATATAAGGAGGAACATGAGAAGCATCTAAGCACTATGCTAAAGACCCTATGAAAGGGGAAGCATTGTACAGTGAAAAAAAAATATGAGTTATGGTTGAAGAAAGTCTCATTCTAGGGGAATATCATTCAATGAAATTTTATATCTATTGACCCATGAAAAATAAAAGAAATTAAAGGATGTTTGATGACTATATTTATGATAGATATTCGGAGTTTCTTTGGGTTAGGTGGGTATTATCATCTATTTGTGAGAAATTTATCATGATTGCCAAAACCTCTGACTAGGATAACTCTAAAAGGGATTTATGTTTTCTTGGAATTATTAATGTGACGAGTGCTTCATGGAGTTGAAAAGGAGGCTTATAACTACCCATGTTCTCACACTATTCATAAGTGGAGGACTTTTCATAGTATTCAGCAATCCTTCGAAGAAAGGATTAGGTTGTGTGTTAATGGGAAATGACAAGGTCATTGACTATGCTTTATGGTAGTTTAGTGTTCATGAATGTAACTACCCAACACATGATCTAGAGTTCGATGTAGTGATCTTATCTTTGAAAATATGGCATTATTATCTATTTGGGGAAAAGTGTAAAATATATATATATCAAAAAAAATTACGTATATATTCACATATAAATAGTTGAATATGCACCAATGAAGATGGTTAGAGAAGATCAAGGACTATGAGTACTCAGTCCACTAAAATCATAGGAAATCAAATAAATTGGTAGATACTCTAGGAAGAAAGGATCCAATAATTATTTCATTGATGATAATTGAGAGGGATACAGTCTTCTTTGATTTAAAATGGATGGATGTGGTAATAATAAGGGAAGGGAAATCATCAATCCATTCATAAATGATTGATCAACCATCCCTTATCGAGAGTTCAAAATATTTTAAAAGGGATGATAGGGGAATTTAGAAGATATTGAATAGTTCAACAAAAGGAAAATCCCCATATCTCAATGTTAAGGAATAAGGTGTTGTGATATTTGGGTCATGGGTTTCTATGCCATGAAATCCTTAGTTAAAGAAGGAACTATTGGATGATGTACAAAGTTTTAATTTATCCATTCATATAGGAAGAAAAAACATGTATCAAGATCTATGATAGAACTATTAGTGGGACAATATTAATAAGGATATTGTTAAATATACATAAAATTGCTTTGTGTATTAGTATGTGAAGGATGAAAGACCTATGTCTAAGGGGTTGATGAAACCATTACCCATACCAAAATGTAAATGGGAAAATGTCACCATGGACATTGTCACCAAACAACCAAAGACATTTAGGGGGAGAAATTCTATATGGGTTTTTGTAGATCACCTAGTAAAGACAACTCACATTATAGAAATTAAAGAGGAATTCTCACTGTATAAACTTGAATAGCTATACCTCAGAGAATTAGTAAGGATTCATGGAGTACAACTATCAATTGTATTTGATCGAGAGCTGAGACTCACCTCCATATTTTTGAAAAGTCTTTGACATGATCTAAACACTGAGCTAAACATCAGTACGACCTATCATCCTCAAACTTATGTCCAATTTGAGTAGACTATTCTTACACTGGGAGAAATACTGAGAGCATGTTCATAAGACTTCTGAGGGGATGTGACCAACACCTTCCACTGGTCGAGTTCTCAAACAAAAAAAATTACAATCAAGCATCCAAATGTCTCCTCATGATGACCTTTATGGTAAGAGGTGAAAAAAACATGCTTGTTGAGGTGAAGTTCATGAATGAAAACTGATAGGTCTTGAAATGGTCAAGGAAATAGTGGAAATGGTTAAGGCCACTCAGCAGCAAATCAAGGCTACTCTCAGTCGACATAAGTTCTATGCTGACAATCATCAAAGTTACCAATATTTTGACCTTAAAGAAATGATTTTCCTATATATATACCCATGGAATAAATTCATGAGATTTTGGATGAAAGAAAAAATTTAGCCCAAGATACATCACCCCCTTTTAGGTCCTTGATCGTATCGGAGCAGTGGCCTATCGACTAACACTCCCACCTAACCTATCTCAAGCACATGATGTATTCCATGTATCCATATTGAGAAAGGACATAATAGAGTGATAACATGTACTCAATCTAGAGATGATACTTCTACAAAATGTTATTTCATATGAGTAGAATTCGGTGAATCTCATAGTTCATAGAGACAATTTTCTACGAAAATAAGATAATTAACCACGTCAATGTGTTGTGGAGAAACCACAAGTTTGAATAAGAAACATGTGTATTGGATTATGTGATGGACCAGAGTTATCCCCATCTTTATTTTTGTGAGAAAATAAAATTTTTAGTGTGAGATTTATTATTGGGGGGGGATATTTTGACGACCCAAACCATTATAAATAAAATTCCCCTTGAAATTTAATTAAATGTCTTATTTTGTATTCTGGTTATAGAAAACACATTCTCTTTATCAGTTTTATTATATCATGTAATTTTTAAATGATAATTAAGAATCATTACCTTTGGTAATATAGCTCTTTAATAGTCGTCAAATTATTAGTATAAATATAGGGTTTTAACAAATCCAATTAACATGGACAATGTAAGTGATAACCTGAACTAGTATAATCATAACCTATGCATCCCATTCATAAAATATTATACGGGAGATACCATCATTGGTATTTTTCCTTAACCAAGCCCAATATTATATCTATCAACTTAAGCATGAGAAAAACTATTTATGGGAGAAGTTCAAGCTCATCGAGTTATGGCCCAAACCATATATACCAGACCACACTATAAAAGTATCTTAGTCGCACACATTACTCTTAGAGATTTTTCAAGTGTATTAAAGGGATATTTATTAAGACACTATAAATATGAATATTTAAACTATTTTTCATAAAATAATTAATATATATTCATTCAATTATTATTACTTTATATTTTTTTTTATTTTGTTACAATAAAACACAGATAGTATTTTTGGGTAATATTCAAATTCAATTATTGAATTTATTTAGATAAATTAATGGATTTTTGAAATAATAAATATTTAAATAAAATATAGTTATTAAATAGTTTTAATTAAATATAAATGATCATCTAATTTTTATAAAGTCAAATTTGGTTTTTATAAGTGTTTAAAAACTGAAATTTTCAAAAAAACCCGCATTTATAAATGTTAATTTAATTTTAAAAGTTAAAATTAAAATATTTAGAATATTATTTATATAAAATGAATATTATTTTTGGATTCATGATGTTAAAATTTTCCAATTTTTATTTTTAATAATATTTTGTTATTGTTGAATTTTCTGGTACAAATTTTATACCGTATAAATATACCTTGTGTATTTTGAAATCATAAGAACCCAAAATTATGTAATGAATGATATAAAAATATCTACAACCAAATAAATTTTTTCCAATTTAAAATAGCTATATTTGAGTTAATTTTATTAATTTTATAAATTCATTATGAATCCTCCAGAACAATTATATATTTAAAGGTTTTAAAATAATTTATTTAAGAGTACAAATCACCTCCACATATCGAAGGGAATTATTATATTAATTTAGGCCCTTTTCCTTATTAAATAACGAAAACCATTCCTAATTGTTATAAACCGTGGGTAAAAAACCTGAGAAGGTCTGTGATTTTAGTTATTTTATTATATAGAGTCCAAAACCTAATTTTGAAAAATAATAATGAAATCCACACTCATTACCTATATAAACCCCCACAATATCCCATTTCTATTCACTAAAAATTCTTTTATAATGTTCTTAATCTAATTTCTCCTATCTAGATTCCTCCCAAGGTTCCCCCAATCTCTCAAGAAGCTCCTTCCAAACATTTCGAGTCACACTCTAAAGGGATCCCCCTTCTCTTCTATATTCAAGTATATTTATTATCTAATGAATTATATTTATAATTAATTATGATGGGATATGAATTTACTTTTCTATATTTATATCTAATTTATTTAAAAATTATTATAGACCCCTTTATCTCTCATCAACATATTTTATGAATGTTTATGTAACGTTGTTATGCTGCAGAAATTTCACTGCGATTTTCCATGCCAAAAAACTTTCTAGTGAATAACACAACCACTTCCTATCATGTGTATTCACAATTTTACAAATATAATTATTTTACTTGGGTATTAAATATATTCATTTCACCCACCAATATCTTGTAAAAAAATATGATGACTAATGAAACCATGTCGTATGAACTATGTGTCAAACTTAAGAATTTGAATGAAATGAAAGTGATGGGTGCACACAGAATTATATAGTGCTCCAATGAATTGGGTAATGTTTAGTCCTATAATTATTTATATTGGGATAGGGAGTGAACTATAATCCTTTATGATACTTTTTCTATCATTATATCTTTGCAGTTATCTGTGAACTATTTTTATGATTTAGTGTTTTATGTTGTTTTTACATTTCCCATGTTTTTATTATGATAAGATATCAATTCATATCGTTAATGATAATTTTATTCCCTATTTATATTCCTATTGTATAAATGTTTTCCCTTGTTCCATGATTATTCCCTTACTATAAATTATACCTCTCCCCTTTCTTATGTATGTCCCCAAGTTATCTTGTGCAATTTTAAAATCGATGAAATATTATCATCATTTTGATTTCAATAAAAATGAATTATTTATTATTTTAAGTTGTTATGTAATGTGCCTAATTCACAAATACAATATAATTATCAATAATTAGGGTTTTATTAAGTGTAATAATAGGTAATAATCATGTATTAATGTGAAATATAGTGTAGAGTTGTTATAGAATGTATATTCTAAACATAATTCTTAGCCAGGAGCACAACATGATTAGTCGCATCAAACAAGGGACCTACCTCTACTAATGGGCATCATTTTTTTTAGTTTATTAGTTATTCAGTAGTAGAATATCTTTAATACTATACAGTCTATAATGTTTTAACCAATGGAATCCTTTATGCCCTCTTCCATGTAACAAACCTCTACAAAAGAAAATATTCCAATATCAAAGATGTAAGATATACTAAATTACCAAGATAGAATACGTTTGATGGTATTTATTCTAGAGGCACTCCACCTATCAAAGGAAATTTTTGTGGTACTTTTCAAAGATTTTAAAATCCCACTTCATTTTTAGGATGATGTTGTTGACACTATGGCATCATATACAGAGGTGGTTGAGCAAAAATAATGTTGAGCCATTATCTTATTTTCTATAGCAGACAGGGATGTTATCATTCTAAGGAACATACTACCATACTATACCATAAGAAAGTTCAATATAAAAGAAATATTACTCTACCTAGTGGATAATGGATCTAGGATTAACCTCATCCCAACGTTGACTCTCTATATGATGAGAATTATAGAATCATATATGACCCCCTGCAACCAAAAAATTCTAGGGTATGAAAAGAGTGAGGATAAATCATGTGAAAAAATGTATACAAAGACTCAATTTAGTGGCCTGGAATCAAATGGTATTCTTTTTCTTATAACATACTTCATACAATATAATTATGGGAAGATTATGGAATCATTTTAATATAGTATTTCCCATTTCATACCATTAGTGCCTCAAATACTTCCTTAATGGTCGATTAAGGGTACTCGAAGGTGAGGTTTCCCCCTTTTACTCATGTGAGGCCTGCTACCTAGATGTCGCTTACAAAAAAAGGGAAGGAAAGCTGGTTCAGAATGGTAGGGTTTGGTGCATAAATTCCCCTAATGATCTAACAGACACTATAAGTCATCCATGGGTCGATAATGAAGACATTTTTCCCAATTCATTGATTAGAGCCCACAATACTAGATCTAGGGGTTGTTTTATTTTCACTAGAAAAAATTATTTTGCATGAATTACATCATACTCTTACAGAATATAGTCTTGAATAATACATGAAGACCCTACTCTGGTGAAGTTCCAAGAATCTCTCCCCAAGTCCATCGATCAACAGAATTACGACATGTTCCACAATGTAGGGTTGACTCAATGAAGGTCGACTCATTTCCCCTACTTCAATATCAAGAGTTTACCTAACAGCCATAAACCTAATAGAATTTCCACAACAGATTCTGTTTCCATACTCTAAGTAGAGAAGTAATCCCTTGATAAGGATTCTATATCCACCAGAGTAGACACTAGTGCTCTTCCTCATTAGATTTTCCAAGAAGGTCCATCTCCTACCAAGGATCCCCATATCTCATATGTTGAATCAGATTTGGAAGATATACCTCCTATATTTCAGGAGGGTGTCTCCACTGCTATTGATGAGCTTACCTAGGTAAACCATGGAACTGAGGAAGATCCAATTTTGACACTAGTTAGTGGACCAATTCCCCCTAGATGAGTTTCCAGAGTATGATTCCTTTATAAAACATAATTTCTATGTATTCATATGGATCTATGAAGAGATTCTAGAGAAAGACCCTCTCGATAAAGTTTGTCATATTGGACTCCAAGTGAGTCACAGCAGGTTAAAAGAGCCTCTCAGAATGATTCACCCCTCTCCCAGGGCTATAGTCCATGCCAAAGTTTACAGGCTTATTAAACCCAACATTGCAAAGAGTTCTATTACCCACAGTGGTTAGAAAAAATTTACATATTCAGAAAGATGGGTGGTAAAACCAAAGTCTGAATCAACATCCAAGACCACAATCATAATTATCTAAAGTATTATTTTCCCCTTGGATAGAGATATTGATTGATTCTACGGCTGGGTTCTATGTCCTTCTCTTCATGGTCAGATACTCTAGGTATAATTAGACCTGGATGGCCCTTAAGGCTGGGGATTCCACCACCTTCAGGGTACCATGATGAAATTTTTTCTATCTGTTGATTCCTTTCAGATTGAAGAATATTAAAGCCACTTAACAGTAGTATATGCACCAAATACTTAAGCTAATTATTGGGAAATTGATCAAATATTATATGGATGATCTAGTGGTCAAATCCTTCCATCATTAGAACCATCTCAATAATCTTGATAAAGTGTTCTATTTTCTACATTCCTAACACTAGAGTATGAAAAATCTAAATGTTCATTCAAGGTAACCTCTACAAAATTTATCTGAATCATAATAAGATACATATTTATTGAGATTAATCCATTTAAAAATAAATTTATCAATCAAATTACTACCTTGAGAAATCTCTGAGCGATGCAAATCCTCTAATCACACTTAACCTGCATACACAAATTAATTGA
This sequence comes from Viscum album, assembly GCA_963277665.1. NCBI lineage: Eukaryota > Viridiplantae > Streptophyta > Magnoliopsida > Santalales > Viscaceae > Viscum > Viscum album. The sequence continues at coordinate 824,279,262 of OY728165.1, forward strand.
AAATATTGTCAAAACATTTATTCCCTTCATGAGGATAATAAAAAAAGGAACCATTTTCTTGTGAGATTAAGACTACTAGACTTCCTTTGAGTATATTATGCAGTGCTTACTACAACATTCAGTTCTGATGCCACACATCTTAGGAAATCCTTTGGACCATTATGTGACAACCCTAAAATTTTCACTTGGATCCCTCCTACCCCAGAATAACAATGAGGGAAGGGAAAAATAATCAACGACCTCATATGTATTCTACTACACATGTAGACCAGAAACTCCAGCAATGGGAAGAGTTTCCTCATGCTGGTTTTTATTGTATAGAAGTTGTGATAGTACTCAAAGCTCCATGAGATACAGTTGATGTCCTGAGTTGAACTACATAAGTATATCCTCAATTTCCACAAGATAAAAGGATGGTTATAATGTTATTTGATAATCCTATAATAGTTTTACATCAGTTTTGTCCCATAAAATATCATCCTAGGACAATCATTGGAAGACATCCTTCCTTAACATCCAACACCTAAATAATTTCCTCTAGTTGTCGATTTTCTAGATGAATAAATTCTATAATTGGATCAGGTTATACCATGTTGGAAGATAAATTTCAATGGTGGTTCCTAGATCCTAACAAGTTAAATAATAAAAGACCCCATTCTCAACAAGGTAGGTCTGAAAATCATATTCACCACTCTATAACAGGTTGTCCTTAATCACTTTTTCTGGATATCATAATGTTGCATCAACAATGTGGTAGAGTACTAGGAATATATTACTGGTCTTGAGGTGTTCCTTGATATTTATTTACCCATTTTTTACATGTGAATAGATACTACGATTTATTCATCTAGAAGATCAAGGGTGAGTACATTGTTATAAAGAAAGATCTAGTGCCCTTATAGAAACATATCTGTCAGTTGATGGACTGGTTCCCCTCCCATATGAAGGTGACCCATATTACTTAGTTGTAGAATATTCAAGCTATGGAATTAGAAAACATGGATGCATATCTTGAAAAACCTAACCAAGGTGACCTCATCATTTATGTGGTGCAACAGACATCAACACCCTCACTGATTCAGATGATGGAAATAGATTGGTAAATCAACAAATTATTGATAACTATGTTCCAAGATCCTCAAATATCATAATACACAAGTAAATGATCTGTTAGATGAATCCCATTGTCATGTATCTCCAATGTGTAATTCTACCACCATACTAATCCTATTGTGAGTGAATTATCTAGTGTGAATCATTATTTACCCTCTAAAATGAACGTGACCTTGAGAAAACCCTCTATAGGTGTGGGTTTGATGGAATTAATCTCCATTTTATCCTAGTATATGAGATAACATGGGTCATGTATGAGATCCATGTTAGATCCTATGGTGACCATAAAATTTTATTGAATCTCACCCATTAAATATAGAGGTTCCGAATCTTTTGATTCCCCATGGTTTATGAATACATTTTTTTCTCCAAGTGGTGTCATTCATTTCAGATCAATTATAACATTTTGTATCAACCCCCATATCTACTCCATACTAAAAATTATTCCTTTCCCCTTTCACTATGGGGACTCAATGTTGTGCTTCCATACCAGACAACATCAACTCGGTAGTGCAATTTCGTTTTGAGCATAATAGAATTCTTTTCGAAATAGGAATAAGCATCTCCCCTAAAATAATGAAAACCAAGACTATAATTGAGTTTGTGTGCTCCCACACTATCCATAGGTTTGGAGTTCCTCACACTATTCTTATAGACAATGACACTAAATTCTAGTCTTCTAAGGTGATGAAATTGTATGAAAAGTACAACATATGGTCCAACCATACTACTTATTTCCATTCATAGACAAATGGATAGATTCGTGAATTCAAAAAGACACCCTCTAACATCCTATAGAAAATATAAGTCCATACTAAAAATGGGTTTCCTAAAAATCTCCCCAATTACCATTTGTTATTTTAGAATATAACTCATAATTCCACCCAGGTGACCCCATATTCTATGGTGTATGGATCAGAGGTAGTATTACCCATTAAGGTTTATTTTTGTACACTTTGAATGGATGGTTGTGGCTAGTATATTCCATAGATAATGGAATAAGTCCAACTATATGAGATATAATCCATTCAGGATATTAGGATTCATTCCTTTTATAACTTAAAGATGTACTAAAATGGAATATAAATATCATTAAACAAGAAGGTTCACCCCCTCTTATTCCTTTAAGGTGATATGGTACTGGATCTTAGAGCACTGATGTTATCCAAAAAATAAATTATAAATTTTGAGCCCAAATGGGAAGGACCTTGCTTTATCTATAAATTATATTCCAATGGATCTTTCTCTTTAATCACTATGGATAAAGAAAATAATACATCTTTCACCAACACCATGTTTTTCAAGTAATAATTCATGTGAAACCATTTTTACAAGATCTATGACCTCTTACAATGATCCATAGTAAATTAAATGTGACCATAAACTATAAAAACCATGGTCTGAGATCTAATACCTTAGTCTAATACAATCCACTTTTTTCTAATTATTATGATATTAAACTATTGGAAACACCTTTCGTCAGTGCTGCTAGACTATAAACAAGGAATAGTACTAGTTCGAGTTGTATGAACTTATACTCCAAATCCCAATGTCCTCAGTGAATAATGATAATTTTCAGTCTTACCTTAGTAAATAAATATAGTATTACTCATATGATTGGTATTGTATGATTAAAAATAGAGCATCCTCAACACACCATGATAGATTATAGCCTCACCTCTTGTCATAAACATGGAATTCCCCATGGAAAATATAGGATGCCAAAATTCACTCATCAAATAGGATAACTCTAAACTTCTTGTGTTTATCTCCAACCACATCATTTCCCTAGAACTTCATTTTTATGGATTACCATTCCTATAGGATACATAATGATATATAGATACTCTTTCTTCAGTCCCAACTACTAATTCTTCATAAATTCTTCCCCTAGGGAGGAATCACATTCACCAACACTTATCCCTATGTCCCCACTTACGACCCAATAATTAAAACCATAAATTAGATTCATTTTGTTTCAATATGTTTAACTGGAACATGGAAATTTGTATCCCTCATTTCAGATATGTTCTTACCTATTTTCTGACATAAAACCTCTTTTCTGCCACCCGAAAAATCATAGAAACAAACACTCCCCTAGTCCAAGATTCATGAATTTAAACTATTTTCCAAATTCCACTTGGTCCATTCTATATGTCCTTAAACTACAAGTAGAGATTATTTTTATATAATTTTTAACCTACAGAACATATGAAACATCCTCTTACGATAGGATAGCCCCATCGATTTTTTTATCTTGGTCTTCTACCATACCACATCTCTAGAACTATGTTTGGAATGATTTCCCTTACCATGGGATACATATTGATTTTTAGACCTCTTATCTTAGGCCCTTGCCAAAATATCATCATAAAACCACCCATTACATACAAAACTATTTCCCTAAATTCCCTTGGGCCTCCTCTTTAGATGTAATCCCTGAATCATATTTTGTGACCCACTAGTGGGCTGAGAAGCCCTTTTGAACCAATGTAAAGAATAGATAATGTCCAGATCAATGTGTAATACCCATAGAAATCCTTAAAACATGATGTTAAACTAAATTCTAACCATTTATAAAATTGTGATTCCTTATATAATAGAAATGAGATGAACCAAACCAACGTCATTAATACACAATGTTAAATAGTATCATTACCTCGTATGAAATTGTTCTTCCTCATATGATAGATATGATACAAACCAACCCAATTTCCTCAATAGATTACATTAAACTATATCCCTACCCTCTATAAAACTGGGATGCATCATACAAAAAATATGAGATGATTCAATGTTCGTACCAGATAGGACACCACCTTACTATCATTGGTCTCTTACCATACTATGTTCCAGAACTATGTATGGATTGATTACCATGATTGGTGGGATACATAGGGAAACTTGGATTTTACATCCTATGACTAGAATCAACATTAACATATTTCAGGCTTCCATCTTAGTACATTCCTTACTAGCTTAAACGGTTCAACTAGTTTTATGATTTCCTTATGTTGTGGTGTAGAGCTTCCATGACCCCTTCTTCATGTCGGGTCTTCAATATCACGCATCACCAAATATCCATTTTGTACATACTTCTGGTCCAGTCATTATGACCTTAATCTATGTGTATCCATCCTCCTTATATCCCCTTATTTTCATAGTTTTCTTCAACTCTAGCGTTTCATCAAACCACTTCCCTATCTCTTTTTTTGCGCATCCTTTCTTGATAGGATCTCTTCTTTTTGGAATTGTTCTTCTACCATGTAGTGTTCCAAAATTATATATGTATTTATTCCATTTCATGTGGGATACCTAGAGAATACTATATCACATATCCTAGGTCTATAATCCACCATCAACTCATCACATAGATTTTTCCATTCATGTCGTGACATCATCTTTGGTAATATTTGTTGTATTTTCATAAAAAAGGTTTTTATTTTACCCTAATTTAGCATTGGGATATAACTATATCATTCTATACAATCCCCAAGAAACCCAAAACCTATGATCCAAGCTCTATGAACTTAAACTAGAAACATCCCATATAGTCAGGGCTCTATGACTATAAACTAGTAGCAGCCATAGTCCGAGTTTTGAAACATTAAATTTCCAATACCAACATCCTCATAAAACAATTTAAAATTTTTGCCTCACCCCTTGTAAACTTTTGTTACTTCATATGAAAAAATTGAGATGAAAAAACCCACTTATCCTACATGTTATTTTATACTATAATCTTTATCCTATATAAAACTAGGATGCCTCATATGACATGTATGGGAAGACTAGAACCAACATCCTCAACACAAAATGTTAAATTATATCCTTACACTATGAAATGAATATAGGATTCTTCATTTGGAAAATATAGGATGATTATATGTCCTCATAAAAGAGGAAACTACCCCTCTGGTGTTAGTCGTCATCCTCACCACACACTAGAACTACATACGACTTGATTCCCATTCCCATGTGATACATAGAGATGACTAGATCTGATATCCTAGATCCAAACCTACCATAAATTAATTTTTGATTTCCCCCATTTCATGTAAGTAGTGATCCTCTCCTACCATTAAGTTCATCTATCACATTTGAGAACATAGTGGAATAGCTCCCAGGATATTTGACATTCCCACCAGGACATTCCCAACACCCACTTTCAAGATTTGTTCTTTCTTCGATTTAGATATTCATCCTCCTCCTGGTATGAATGGTATCCTTAATGGAAATAGTGCTTTGATATACTAGATCACATTCTAACATTGGATGATGCCTCTAAGGATCCACAGTTATTGCGGGTGGATCCCATGTTTCAAACCCGATCAAAAGTCAATCCTACATTTGTTCACCCCACCCATATCTATGATAAGTGTAGAACCATTGTTTTAAACACATTCAATAGTTTTTTTATATCCCATTATTCAATACCCTTTTACTATCTATGTTTTTAAAGTTTCAATATACCCTCCTAGAACATCTTTAACTCAGTCAGTTTTTTTTACTTTATTATGTTCTCCCCTATAAACCATAGGAACTCCCAACTACTCCTTGTTTCTCATGTAAAACATGTATTATGTGGTATTAGTATTTTGGAGGGAGTTTTACTCATGGATTCTTGAGAAACATGGATTCAACTTTGTCAGAACTCTATTACCATAAACTCGAACCTCAAGCTAGAGAGTCATAACTTTAAACAATGTTTGAGTTGTCCTATTAATGTTTCATATAGAATCAGGACATTATAGACCTCAATTCTTATCAGGTTACCTCCCTTTCATTCCCAGAAAACTCCTTTGATATTTCCCCCCTATTTCCCAAGAATTATGAACTTTAAACTATTTTAGGTCCCATTTTGGTCCACCCAATATGACCATAAACTATGAATCCAGGTCCAAGAATCATGACCCTAAATTATGTGCATATTGACTCAAAGATGATCCATGTGGTAGGGCCTCCAAGGATCCATGGTCACATGATTTTATCTCTATGTTTTTCCACACATATACCATTGAGACTTACAACCCCTGGTCCATGAATCATGACCTTAAACTATGTAGGACCCTCCCCAAATTCTTTTTCTTGGGGTAGGTCCTTCTAGGAACATAATTTACATCAGTCTTGAGCCCTCTAAAAATATAAGAAACATTATTGGGGGTGGGACCTCAGGTCCAAACATTTAGACCTCAAAAACTTTTATCACCATGGTCGAAGCTCTTTGACCTTAAATGAGGATCTGGGGACAAAGAATTATGACCATAAAATATTTTCAACTATGTGGTCTAAGCATTATGATCATAGACATTTTGAAAAATCTTGGTCCGAAGGGTATGACCTTAAACTAGAAAATTAAAGTGGAAAAAATGTCTTCTAGGTTGAAAACTAGTAATAGAAATCAGAGAAAAATAATGAATCCCCTGATTAAGACACTGTCGGGACTTGGGAATAAATAATAGGATATAAATAAAGAGGTAAAAAGATATTAGGGATCCAATAAAGACCTTATAAAAAACTTGTTAATTATTATTGAACCCAAAAGATTTGGAAAATGTTACATCCAAAACATAATCTACCTTTTCATAATGATCCCCAATAAGGGGTACACCAATTTTGATACCCTCTAATTCCAGTACAACCTTATATTAGTGGGTATTATTCATGCCAGGTCACACATCATAGTCAAAAAATATAAACTATGTTATGAAATCTCAAATCACTCCACATTAAAATATATTATACATTATCCTCATTATATGATGTTAAACTACGTTTACATCATCATAATATTATGATGTTAAACTATGATTCTATCATTATCATTGTATAAGGTGATGTAAAAATGTGAATCGTCTTAGGACCTCCCCTAATAAATCTCTTACCCTTCATTTTTGGTTACCTACTACAATTTTCATTCTCCTTAACCACCACTTGGTACCTGAGATGACACATCCTTTGTAAAAAGCGTATAGACTTTTTTTAGACTGATAGACAAGACCAATGTACATTAAGTAATGGTGGTGCAATTACAAGAGTGTTGAACTCCATCAAAATATTCATTCACTTCACTCTTTACTCACATATCACTTGACTTGCATACCCATCATCCTTCACTTATAAATTCTCATTGATGGAAATCATGCCTTGCCTCACTAGATCACCACTCATCCTGGGTACATTCCTTGAATGATTTTTGAACATATTTTCATATAGATCCCATTTTTATAACATGGTCTGTGATCGAACCTTTTTTTAAAAAAATCCTTGGAAAATGATATTGGATTCTATGTTTCAAACATGGTCAGTACTTACCTTCATCTCCATTACACACACTTTGTGTTCTGGATCTTGGGAATCTCAATACATGCACTTTATCACCTTATGTTTCAGTATAATTCAGTGACTTTAGTTTTACCCCATTAATGTAGTATCACATTTTGAGAATGAATGTCATATATTTTGAGAGCCCTATCCTAAAACTATATACTTTTAGGTCAGGAAACTCCCAGTGGTCAATAAGAAAGATCAGAACCTGAGTGTTCAACCCTTATCAATAAATCTCACAAAAATGAGAAACATTTTATTTTTTCCTAGTTTACCACATAGGGTGTGACTCACATGTTGTTAGGGATTCATTGTTTTTTAATTGTCAGTGAGGAAAAGTTTTTGAAAATATAAAACATGTTAAAGAACATAGGTAATTTGAAATAATTTATCCAATGTTTGGGAGGGTCATCAACTTATTAGATCCTCTCATTTATTTTAGCATAAGATAAACAACCCTAGGGATCAACCCAAGTGACCAAGCACTTGATATTAAATAGCCTCAATTGATTATCCTCTAGAGTCCACTTTTTCTCCACCAGATAAGCCACCTCCCCCTCTGTGATAGGACAAAATTATTCTTCCCTAATTCTTACCTAATCCCATGTGGCTTGGAACTCATCCACTATAGATTCCACCTATGTTTCCTTGTCCTCATACACAACTAACTAATCCCTCATTTTTCTAATGATCTCATCTTTAGCTACAATGAAGGCTGTGTGAACCTGTGCATACTCCTCAAGACATGAAATCTTTTCCAAACCTTCCCAATTTTCTAGGGTACCCTCAAACTTATTCTTATACTAGGTGACATCAGAATCCAACCACTCAAAATGTTTTTATTGAAGGAGGATGTCTCAGTCTAGTGTATGAGGCTACTAGAGTCCACTCCACTAGTCTCCAGGCTGATTACCCAATGGATAAGTGATCCTATCTGGTTTAGAAGATCAACCAGTATAGTGTAGTTAGTGAAATTGTGCACACTACTATAAGACATGGATAATATGAATTAGTTATCCTTGAAAAAATATGAGTTAGAATCCTATGATTCCTTAGGTGGTACAGGATCATACTAAGGAAATACTATGAAAACATCACTGGATGGGTCATCTTCATGTGGATCCTTGGGTGGACTATGCCCCATGACTAGGGAAAGTGAATCTTAACTGGACCTCTCAATGACAACAGAAGCCCCAACTACCTCATGTTCAACCTTCGTGGTGGGTTTATCCACTACAGATTTATTAATTTCCATCATCGGTGGAACATTCTTGATAACCATCATTGAGGTATTAAATCTTATGACTGCCAAATACGATGATTTTTGGATATGTGTGGTCATCATCCCCCCCCCCAAATATCTCAATTACAAGCGTAATTTACACCTCATCTATTCAGGTTTCAGCTCCATCAGCCACATTCTATGGCACTTCTATAGTAGGATCAACTACCACAGCCTCCTCTACCATCTTTGATGAATAAATATCATTTTTCATTGTGTCTTCCATAGATTTGAACATCATGATTTCCAGATGAACTCTGAGTGTGGGTTGAACTATCATTTAAAGAAATGTTTTAGCCAAGCATGAATTATGAGTGGGAAAACATGAAGGAAAGGGTGAAAATGGGAAATGGATTACAAGAATTTCATAAAGCGATGAGAAACAAATAAAGGTTAATGTATACTCTCCCTGATGAGGAAATTCACCCTGTAGTCATCAGCCCAATGGAAGACACCACTTCAACTGACTATTGCCTGCCTATGACCACAACATTAGGGAGAGGCCTCATGATTTCCCCACAAGGTTTAGTTCTCCCTTATCTTCTATTATAGGTTCATCATGAACTTACCCCTCCTCTATGGTCTCTAATTCTGGAATAATTAAAAAAATATTTAGGAAGAAATCATAATTCTTGGGTAATATACAAGGCACATGAGATTGAAGGATTTATCAGATCAATGGTATGATCTGAACCCCGGGGAGAGTTCCATTGGGAATCACTTTCCTAGTAATCCTTTGATCATTTTCCCTCATCCATACTAGTATCCATTTATCCTAAATGATGACATGGATAAGGAACCATTTCCATTAACACCTTTACCTATTTGGTTAAGGGATGTTCAATGTTGCGTGAGTAGAAAATTCCTTCTAGATCAATCATATATTGAATCCCCAGAGTGTTGAAAACATGTAAGAATCCCCTCACATGGCCCATCCTAGTAAATAATTTCCCTTCTTTATGGAGGAACTTCAATATCCCCTGAAGAGTGGTGATCTGTTTATGGATCCCCAAACTCTCCCAGGTAGTTGGAAAAACAACATCACTAGGAACATTTAGGGGGAATAGTCACTTCCATTTACCTTGTATGTTTTCCCTCAAAATAGTTTCAAAGGGTTTCCATTACTCTTTAATATACTTAAAAAGGATTTTAAACCCATTTTCCAAACCCATTACAACATATTCCATCTTTACGAGACCAGGAATTTCCAGCTCTACAGCCACTTCTCTACCCATCACATCAACTCTACATCTGTGGTGTTTTCTACCCGCCACTCTCCCTTGATCACATGGATATGGGAACCATTTTTACTTGTTTCCATAATTTTTCCCTACCTTATCATGTCTCATAGAGATTTAGTATCCCATAATTGTTCATTTTCATGGATGATATCATAAACATCAGTGAGTGGTGGGAACTCATTCATCCCCTTTCCGTCATCACACATGAACATGATCCATATCTATCTGAGGACTGAGGGTTCATGTTCACTATTCAAAACCCTGTATTCACTCTTGGTGAGACAATATAGGCATCATAACTACCTCTAGAATCAGTGTAGGGTGTATAGCTCATAGATCACCTTGCATGCCACCCTCGCCACTAGTACCCCACCTAAAAATACTAAGAGTTTTGACTAATTTTCAATAGTATTCATTCCATTATTTGTAAATGTCCTCGTAAAATGATGAAACATATGTAAAATTTAGTGCCCTTCAAACATGATACTTTCTAGAACATTCACCGATCAACAATTGGGAGGGAGACTCCAGGTGATGTTTCGAATCAATGGTTGGGATGAGATATTAGGTCTGTAAATTCATATCCCCCCATGTGTGTAGCTACCCAATAGAACCGGAAGTTGAAGGGACTGCATACAAGTAATGGATTCATCCCCTATCCGATATGGTAAAGAACTTTGTACAGCTTCACAAATACCAGGTCCAATAGGTATATGTGTAACCTCATTGCCTGCATCTTCTCCCTGAAGAGGGTTCTCGGCCACACCCATATCTGTGCATCCCATACTAGAAGAATCTCTCTATATATTAGTGGATCAATAATCCCTACTATCCTAGCCACAATAACATCGATCTTCAAACAATATCCCCAAAACTACCACTGAATCTCATTTAAAATCCTCAATAACGAGTGATTTTTTCCTCATTGGTTCATCTTTATAGATTGAAGAGGCCTCCTATATAGATTATCCCTTGGTTAATTAATGAAATATTCAAACGATTTCTTGAAATGGATATCCTTCATCCCTGGTTTTTTTGTCACTCTTCCCCTTTACCAAACACACCAACACCCCTTCTATGGCTATAAGTTTCCCATAGTCCTCCCAGATATCCTTTATGGTGATTAATTCATCATACATGGCCCCTTGTAATGGGATACCCAGAATCTGGTAGTGATCTGAAAAACTGATTTTGACCTTCCCTTGGTGAATATAGAATGTGTTGGTCCCTAGTGGCTATCTTCTCAACAAATATAGCATGATATATAGGTGAAAGTATATGTGAAATATGGGGAATATTTAATTTCATAAATTTTAACCCATTTAATCTCCACCTCATACTTTTGATAGGACTAGTATACCCATTATTCACAATCTCATTTGTCCATTAAATTTCCAACCTGGCATAGGTACCATTAATTTTTCCATCCATTAAGATGGTCTATCAATCCCACCTTTAGAATATTCCTGTACTCTATGGCAGACACATCCACCTCCAACACCTCCCAATTTATTTTTTTTAAATGATTCTATTGGGTCTCCATAGTATGACATGTTTTAACATTCACAATGTGGCATCCAAAAGACCTGTTCCACTAGTGTTGCCAAGGAGAACTCCTAAACCAGTGTCTGGGCTCATCCTGATCATTACTAGGAAAGAATACATCATCCATCCACAATAATCCATGAAATGATATCCTCATGCACAATTGGTATTTCTTTTGATCCTCCATTTGAAATGTGGTGAGTGTTTCATGACTTGACATAGTCTTGAAGTTATCCCTGATCATGAGGTTTCCATCAATCTCCTTTCACTAGTCAATGAAGTATTCAACACCCTCAATAGACATTATGTAATACATTAAATGTTTTTAGAACATTTCTTTCATGTAGGTTTGATCATATTGGCCACGTCTATAGAAGTTGCAAGTTTTTAGAAGTCTATTTGTAGAGGTCTATTCATAAAACCAAGGTTTGAATAATATTTTAGTTTTGTGAGCAGTGCAGTTGAAAATACAAAAACCATGTGAAGGGGAATTCATCCCAATTCTGAGTGGGGTTTTTTTGAAACTAAAATGCTCATTTTAAGAGATCTATAGAGAAAGGAACAATTTATTCGAGGAGAATTTGGTCCAAAATTACTTCAAATCCACTTAAAGGGTTGGATTCACGATGCTCTAAACCATTTTGAATGATAGTGACTCCCAAAATTCCCCATCTATGTGAGTCATTAGGTAATAAACATTCCATAGTGTAACTATGAGTCATATAATTATTCAGATGTGAGAATAATGATGCGGTATCCTTCTTGTAGAATAATTTATGCTCACAAAAGTCCTTAGGCACATGAAAATTGAGGCGGTAACTATTTCACAGTATAACTCTGGTTCATGGAACCACTTCGGTTCATGAAGATCAAAATCATCAATGAAATCTGCATTATTTCACCAAAATAATTCCCTTTACTCTTCTTATCCTATAAATACCACCTCTATTTCTAACATTTGAGGGGAAAAGCTTTTATATTTTGAAAAATGAGCTGAATTCGTAATACTCAGAATTTTTCCAAATGATAGAAGAGATAGATATCCAAATGTATCTATCTTTCATGAAACTACATCCCATTTCTTTTTGAGGACATCAACCCATGAAGAAGATTCATTTTGTGAATTTCCATATCCTTCACATAAAAATAAATCCATTTTTACTCTTGGGGTCTTGTTAGATAATTACCTTTCATGAATCAAACCCCATGGAAACCAAGACTCCGCTCTAAGGTATGGTCACCCTTTTTCATGGGACATATTCTTCTGGGAGACCCATGACCTTCACAAGACCCCTAGCCTTTATGAAGCCCTAAAATTTCATGAAACACCAATATTCACGAGACCCATCTTCCAAGACCCCATATGGTTCCTCATTTCACCAAAAAACCACTCAAGAATGTAAAGTGTACAGGGCCCCTATACAAATTTAGAATGGGTTTAATCGCCCCCAAAATCTCAATATCACGGGTACCATAAAACATAACCTTTTCTTATAATAATAGGTACCCTAATTACAAGTGCTTATAATAAAAGAAATCCTAACATCATAACCCATAATTTCCACCTGTCCCTGCAAATTTTAATACCATGCCCCACCCAGAGGCACATGAGTAGTAGACACGTTACCCTTGATGGAGGAATCACTTAGGTAAAATGCTTACCTATCTTAGTATATAGTCATTTTTTGGATATTAATATTTCTTGGACATATTCCCCCTCGATGTGTAGCCCAATCCATGTCTGATCTACAATAAATAAACCTAGGTAGCTCAATGTCCTATTTAAATGACATTAAACTGCATGACAACATCTGGAGCCCATGATGTTAAACTACAGCCTTACCTTGTCTGATGAACACAAGATACACAATGTATTTTCATCTCGGGATTATAATACTCACCTTATATGGGATTTTACCCTATATCTAGCTCCCCTGAGTAGCGTTCATCAATAACTCCCACACTATCTCTTATTGAATCTTATTCTACGACATGAGAATCCTTAATACACGATGTTAAACTACATGAATTGGTCCTATCACATGAAATTAAACTCTGACATCTGACTACATTTATTTGGATCCCTTTATAATGATAGGGTAAATAGGAAACTTCCAAGGGGATCAATCCTAAAAACCTCAAGAGTTGAATCTTCCCCCTTGGAACACACTACATCAATCCCAGAGTGTGAAATCTTCCCCTTTGGGTTCACACTCTACCATACTTCTGAGTGTGAAATATTCCCTTCAATGAAAAACTCAATTAAACTACAAGTGTGAAACCTTCCCCCATAGGGACACACTACATCAAAACCTGTGTGTAAAATCTTTCCCCCATTGAGAAGACTTCACCAAAACTCCTGGTGTGAAATATTTTCCCATAGGGATATACTCCTCCTTGTTCCAAGTGTGAAATCATTCCCCCTAGGGACACACTTAACCACCCCTAAGTGTAGAATATTACCACGAGGAGACACAATCCACCAATTTCCAAGTGTGAAATCATCTCCATTGGGAAAAACATCCACCATCTATCCCCATATGACATTAAATCTCTTACCAATCCCTACCTCATACAATAATCATTTGATGCTTGAGGGGAAAGTCCTTAGATGCATTACAACCCTAGAATCAACTACCTCTTGGACAACACTAGATGCCTTAGGTTCTTCACATAAAATTCCTCAAACATGATATGAATCCAACATCAAAATAAGAAGACTTTATAGGTTTTTAACAAACCCAATGTCCCAAAATTTATAGACATGTGCAAATTTACAATCTCTTCTAACCGGATTTTACTACCCTATCGAGACAGAACCAATGTAACTAATTGGTTTCTACCTTGAGATGTAATCAAGAATGAGTTTAAAAAATATAACTTAAATATATTAGGGTAACCAAAACTAGCAAATAACATCCAAGGAGGAATACATTAAAGGGAGAACCAATAACCAATCATCCCATTTAAATCAAGGATTCAATATCGATGAATAAAGTGATCGAAGCCGAATGCCTTTATAAAGTGGGAATGTAAGGAAAAAGTGTACACGACATGTGGCCCTAGTGGAATGTGTCTGAAATAGTTATGTATGTTGAGAAAAACATTTTTTATATTCTAATTAAAAATATATTAAAAAATTGAAATAATGAAATATGGATTGCAAGAAATACTAGACTTAATAACCTTGGGAATGAGTTTAGAGATGGATACCAAAATGAAAGGATAATAAACATATTTTTCTAGAGATTTTCAAACATTAGGAATGAGTGATAAGATAAATTTATTTCCAATTCATGCATGGTATTAAAGTGGCAACTTTGTTTTATTGAAATGTTAAGAATGATTTCTCATTCGTGTATTTAAAATTAATAGGTATAAAATCGCATGATTTTTAGGTATTGATGCAACAATTTATATGGATTCTTTTGTGTGCTATATTTCCAATACCGGACTGAAATTTAATAATCAGGTTGTGTTAAATTTTTATTTCAATTTTCCACAAATTAATAGATTCAAATTTTTTGTATGTGTTGGAGAATGAATCTATCCTCATATATTTTCCCATAGAAAAGTATTTTACACAGTATGTTTTTGATATAATTATTTATCTTTCGACTCATTTTGAGTGAGAGATAAGAATGCGTGGGACTATTTATTTACATTGTATGTATCATTTTAAATGTTATAATAAATTTTTTAAGGGTTATTTTATGAATTTTCACCGACTAGAGGCCTTTGTAGTTCAAAAAACAATATTATAAGATATGATTTAGTTATGTACTAAATATTTTTTGAAGAGGAGCTTGTTATTCTCCCTATATCTTGAAATTTTATAGTTGATAGTGATGGTAAATAGAGTCAAGTCTTAAAGGTATTTTTAATTCCATGTGATGAAGTGATTCATGAACAATTATATATTTTGAACAATAATGGTGATTTTCAACCATATATATTTCCACATATTGTTTTATTGAAGGTATGATATCTTAGGAGAAACAAAAAGTGGTTGATAATGTATATAAAAAAATTCATGGTTTAAGGAGAAAATCAATATTTATTTATCCACACAATAAACATTGAAATGGTTAATAGGTGGAACAAGTGTTAATGTGGTCTTATGGTCTTTTTTTGATATTAATAGTAATACATTTTACATAAAAAATCAAATGAAATGTGTCCTATTCAAAATAGTTGGGTAATGGATGTTGTTGAAGCACTACATTTTTCAAGTTCAAAATATTAAAATCAAGATTCAATACCAAAATCGTATTTTGGAGTTCCTAAGGATATATGGTAGATTGATAATACTATATTCTGGGTACCATTATTTATGTGTATGTGGAATTCATGCAAAATTTGTTTGAAAAATGATGAGTATAGATTTACAATTATTTATTTGAAGATATTTAGTGGCAATGAAGAATAATTTATTATGGAGACACATGAAAAACTAATATTTTATATCTTTTACCCATAAAATGATGAGTGGTATGATATTTTTATAAGGGGAAATTATTTAGGTGATGATAATACTGATTATGTTGAATAATTATCTATTATTTATCCATATATTACATGATTACCTTATTATAAAATTGATTGAAATGTTTACATCTTCTATGAAACATGAATTGATCATGTAGAAGGGGTGTATAAAAACACTCCATCATACTCTTAATTAATCTATTAATTTCTTTTTTTAAACTTATATAGTTAATAAATATATTTTTTAACTATGATATTTATATATATATATTTCTAGAAAATTTTCACTTTTTTTAATATTTTTATATTCATTAGATTCATATATACATTTTTTTAATGATGATTTTTTACATTATCAATTTATTATGAATATTTTATATATATTATTTATTTTCATGTATATAATTTTTTATTCAATAGAATAATTATGATTATCTACCTATTATGAAAATTTAATTTTTTTATGATATTTATTTATTTATAAACAAATACTTGTATAAAAAATTACAATTTCTAGATGATAATAATTTTTGTCATTTTTTGTTGTAAATTTCAATATAAACTAAATTTAGTTAAACATTTTTTTGGTTCAAAAATATAACATTAAATGTTTTTTTCAATTAAGATTAATCTATTTTTTTATTTATCTAATTTATCTTTTTTTAATCAAATATAGGTGGATATACTTTTGTAAAAGTAGAATAAAATATTCAAAATTACAAACAGTATAGTAGGGGAACTAAGGTATTTATGTTAATTTATATTAATATATATTAATTTAATTTAATTATTTCAAGAAATTAAACTTATATTACTTAAATATATCTGTAGATGTTCTTCTTCTCCCAAGTGGATAGTGCCTAAAGATAATAGGTGTTGGATTACATGTCTACCAAAACATTCACTTTTATGTGGAGTGAAGAGGATGATAATTAACACTCATGAGAAAGACCACCCAACTAACCTATATGCCACATAGTTTTGGACTTATCTAGCTATATATAGTAATTTTTCGATAATTATTTTATACCCTAACTGGATGAGCATTAACCATTCAGTGAAAGTTATGTTATTTGAATAAACAATGATAAAAGTTATAAACATATTTATTTAGTTTTCTATTGGTTTATATATTATACATTTTTAAATATTTTATTTATTCAATTACAAATGACATTTAACTTTTAAGAGACTAAATGAATTAATAAAAATTTCATGTACTTTTTCAAAATAAGATGGAGATATTTTAAGATGAATTTGACTTAATTTTATAACTTTGGGACTAAAAAATCAAGATATATTCCATATGTATGGGTTTATAGATAGGGATACATGGAATAATTTTTTCACCAGTTGGAAGGAGTAAGCCTTTGTGGTATGTTCTGGTTTTTTCTAAATTATTAATTTGCGTTATTTGATTTTTTTAATAAATATATTTAAAACTAAATAGCTATAAATAAATATATTAGAATTAAGTATTTTTTAAAATAATTATATAATTATAAACTATTATGTTTAATTATTTTTATGTAATTTAGAACTTATTTATTTCTTCTTTTGTAATAGGTGCCAGGAAAACTCAATAAGAGATATAGTCTAATAATTTGTTACCACATACATTGTAATGTAGAGGATATACTTTATTATAAAATAAAATCATTTATAAAAAAATTAATAATGATTCATGTGATATAGAGAATATAAATATGTTCTACATAACCCTCTATCTCCACCCCCTCATCATGAAAATTGGAAAATGAAATAATGAAAAAGGGGATTCATATTACTACTCTAATATATAGGGTCCCAGATCACCCTAAGAGGAGAGGGGTGAATCAGGGTGTCAAATTTTTTCTTTTAAAGCAATGGTTATTGTTCCCATTTGGGTAATAACTTGTTAAACCTATATGTTAGAATAGTGTATTAATAGAACATTCACATATAAAGAGAAAACAAAACCATTTTACGTGGTTCACTGCTGAGGCATAGTCAAAGGAACATACACTAACAATGTTTTGATAAAAAATTCCACTAATATTCACTAATCATGGAATACATAAGTTCATACATAGTCACTATTTTTTAGAAGCACTTCCTTTACAAGATTTTAGGGATAGAACATCGTGTTCCTTGAAATACTTTGGTTGACTCCCCCTAGCTCACTGCCTTGGGTGAAGTATTACTTAGTTTATAGATATGAAGGTTTATTCAGTATATTACTATTTAATTATATGTCCATGATTAGAATGATACTCTTCTTACTCTATATATCTGAGTTGATACACTTTGAAATCCCTATTCACGGCAAAACTGATATTCAGAACTGCCTTTCTCAAAGATCCTACACAAAGCTCACCACCTTTGTGGAGAAAAATACCTATGTGGAACAAAATACATTCACAAAGCTTACATAACCATCACTGAATTCCTTATCATTGAAAATCACCCATTACTCAGAATCATTGATTGTAGTCAAGACATAACTAGTCTTTTTATGATGCTCAAGTTCTCATAGAAAACATGATTTGTGAAGATCCCAATCCTTCATGAAATCCGAGTGATTCCAACATTTCTCTAATTATTTTCATGTCATATGATGTGGGGGTATCCTCATATATATATATATAGGTTTTTTTCTAACAAAATACAAAAATTAGCTGATAATATTATAAGCAATTAATTGTTACTTTTAGTAAATATTTCAATTTAATAAACATATCTCACTAATATTATATATAAAAATATTACATCTGGATTTACTTTAGGAGAAAATGAAATAGTGTAACATTATACCTAATGTTAGGATAAATATACATTCCACGTCTTTAGGAAATCCAGAACACCCGAGATGCATCATAGGGTATATAAAGGTTCTTGGTTTTTTTTAAATGTGACCACAGTGTGGAGTTGATGGTATAGAATATAAGGAAGAAATATATTATTTAAATGATGTGATGAAAAATAAAAATTATTTGATAAAAATATAATTAAATCATCTACATCGTCTATTTTTTACAAAATTAATGAGACGAGGGAAAGCCTATGCAGCCTGCCAAACTCAGTCCTCTGCCTCCTTATTTTAGAGATGAATGTGTACTGTGAGTTTAAAGATGGGGATCCCCAAGTTTATATTGTAGAAGAGAAAATTGTACATCATCTATGAGATTATTTATATCAAAAAATTATGTATTATAGTAAGTTTTGAGTAATGGTAAATGGTATTATTGATCTTATTTCTCCAGTGTCACGGTCTAATGAGGTGGTTTCCATAATTGGATAGAGTATTAGGGATTTTTTACTTTTTACACCTACTCTTTTTCATCAAGTGACATATGAGCTACATGTTTTTTTCATTTTCTATTTATATATAAATTAATAATTATTATTAATATTTTATAAGGCTTCTCTTATATAGGTGTATTTGAAATCAAAGGAAGCACAACAAAGTAATAGAAAATTTATGGTTACAATACCTTCTAATATTCCTCAGGAAGTTGATTAGGTAATAAAGTTATCATAAATTATTTATATAATAGATATTTATTATAAGTTTTAAAATGAATTCTCATATTTTTGTAAGAGATTATACATTAAATATTTTTAAATATTATATCATGGATGTTGTAAAGGGTGATTAGCTCAGTGTATTTGTGCTGTAGTTATTTTCCAAATAACTAAATTTCAATTTTTAATTTATTTTCATATTGTAAACAGATTTTATATTGATTTAATTTATTAATTTTTCTAATTTGGTACCTGGATAACCTTTACATCTAAATTTATTTCACTTCTGTTTGTGGTTTTATAGACTTAAAATAAATTTACACATAGGTGAAATAATTAAACCATGATTCTAGAATTAAATATGTTTATGAATTATTAAAAAACATCTTATATTTTGAATTTTTTCATTTTATAACTGGTAATAACAAATATATAATTATGAATGACTATTTATTATATTATTATTAATAAATAATTTTTTATTTTTTTTGTGGACATAGAATATTATAATTATTTTTTCCTAAATAATATAATGGATATTATTTATTTCCTTTTTTTGGTTATGTTCGAATTAGATTTTTAATGTTGTTAAATAAGTAAGATTTGTTATATTCCTTTATTTATTTAATATTAAATTTTTTATTTAACACCAGTCTGTTACTTAATATTTGAAATTACATTAGGTCATAGATTAAGATCAAAAGGTATCACTATTAAACTGTAGAACCAAAAAAAATTAAATATGTGAATGTTCAGGTATCTAAATATTATATCATTAAATAATTTCTTTATTTCACATATATTTTTTTTATTTTGAAAATAATGTTTCACAAATGTAGTTCATCAAAATTGAGGGAATTTTTAATGTGGATATTATCTTTTAAAATTTATTTATGATATAATCACAACTAGAATGACAACATATTTTGAAAAGTTGGTTTCATTATACCACTTATAAATTAAACAAATATATTATTTTTCAAATTTATAATAATTTTTGTATGTTTTTATGATTGTTTTTATATACATCAAATGACTTGAAACACCTTCATATTTTATTTTCATAAAATTTCATAAGTTTTATTAATTTAATCATTTAGTTCGATTTTGTTGTATATTTAAAATAATGGTGTAATGGTTCTCAATTAGTTTTATTGTTCTAATTCTATTTCTTATAATTTTTTATTATATTGGATCCTAATTTTGAGTATTTAGGTGTGGGATCAAGTTATTTTTGTAATATTTATTTAAAAAAATTCTAATTTCCACGTTAGGGTTTTATAAAACTATCATTGAAAGGTAGCCTATCTTACATTCAAGATTTATGTCACCAGAAACTAACATAGAAAACCTTACTTGGGGAATTTCCATGTTGTTTTCCTATAAAAACAATGCACAAATCCATGAATGAAGGCTATTAATGTTGATTTTACCAAAAATGGAGATTGAAAGCCTTTTATATTTCTACATTTGTAATGGTTTTCGACAATAATTTATAAAAACAGTTGTGGATAGTGCCACTTAAAATGTATTATTTATTAAATTCACTTTATAAACAACATTGAAAGGTGAAACCTGATTTCAAATTTGTTTTTTCCTCTAGTACACATGGTGAATTCATTATCATGCTATTTAACATAATGTCACTATGATGAAGACTATGCAGTTTAATATTATTTAGTGAATTAAATAATATGTGAATTTTAAATCCATAAATTCATGGGTTGTGTCACATAATGTAACATTATTTGGAAGGGATTATGTTTCCATGCAGTTTAAGTTCATACAAAAAAGACCTTCATGGACCTATGTGATGTTTATGTGAACTATTTCTTAAGAAACCATGCATTAGTATAAAGTGTGATGCACTCTCCATCCATTTTGAACAAGGAATAAGATCCATTATTGTAGATCTTGTGAATGATTTAAGATCCCTCCCTCTTCGATTCATGATTCAGAGGGTCTTTTATGTAATCATCATAGCATTAATTATTCATACCATGTCTCCTTGGATTAGAAATTAAAGGAGAAATTTATTATTAAAAGGTCATGAACTTTTTTTCTGATAAACATAAATGTTTTGAAAATTGTGAAACATCTTCTCATCAAGCCTTACCAAATCATTCTGCCTCTTATGAGATTGTTCATATTTAGATAGCTAGTAGTATATGGTAGTGTGATGTGAGAGTAGTTGGAACTCAATGTGCGGGACTACCTCTATACTGTATACACATGAATATGTTGTTTATTTAAAGGTGGTAAAAATCATGGTATAGTATGTTGAAAAATAATATAGAATCGTTTTAGGATAATACCTGTTATATTTATCCACTAACTTATTGAGTATATTAGATAAATACTTTTTAACATTATAAAACTATACTTTTTCTATTTTATTGTAGTTGAGAGAGCCATTAAATTGAATGTTATATTACTGATACACCCTTTTCTACTTAAAAGATAAGAAATCAAGTCCATTTTCCATTAATATTTTATGAGGAACACTAAATCTAGAAATTGTGTTTTTATTCTTGAAGTTAATGATATCCTTTATCCTAAATTCTTTTAGGGATATTTCCACAGACCACTCAGAGAATAAATTAATGACAATAAGGATGTAATTAATTTTCCTAATGGTAGTTGCAGAATATGTCCCCATGAAATCTATTCCATAGACAATTAAGGGTCAATAATATTTAGTATTCTATAGAAACTATGGGGGTTGATGGATGAAATTGTAATCTATATTTTTTATTCAGAACACTTCTTGGTGAATTCCATGAAATTTTGTTTCATCAATGGCCAAAAGTGTCCAAGACTCGTAATATGATGTGTGGTGTTGGTTTTATATTTATGAGTGTAGAGACCCAAGCTTGAAATACATAGACATTGCATTACTTTTTTGGAATACTTAATACATAACAAAAACTGAAATCCAAGGACCGTAATAGTTTAGTGTCTTTAGAATCTTGGAACATAAACTTCTAATCATGTTGAAAGATCTTCAATATCTCCCATAAAGATCTTCCCCTTTTTTTATTAACTAAAACCTTTCTTTATATCCTGGGGAAAAGAAAACGTAAAAAGGTGTGGGATCAAATGCTCAGTAAGGGTAAACATGGAGAACATAAAACAATCCATAAACATTTGAACGTAAAAACATGTAAATAAAACACCAAAATCAGGAGTAATGACATAATTCCTTGTGATACATAAAGCATTGATCATAAAGGAACTTTAATAATGATAAAATAACATGGGAATAAAACATTGAATTTTGGAAACTATTAAGCACATGATATGATTTCCATAGTATCCAAGGCATTGCTTCTAAGACCATTATAGTGGACAAAGTCCATTACTGAATCGGGTTTACCTATCATCCCAGCCCTGTATTACCATACCATATTTACTTACCGTTACATTCATGTCTATATCATGAGATATAAATCATTACCTAATGAATTTGAGGGATATATAGGTCCCACCAATCTCATAATGAAATCATTCTTACTTGTGCCACAAAATAAACATAAATCATTCATCATAACCCAAAGAATAAAATGGGTCTCAAAAACATTATCCCATCATAACATAATCCAAATAAAACAAATGGATATCATTTAATCATAATAATAATCAAACCATGTAAATATTAGAGACATTATACTTGAAATATAAACATATTAAATAATGTCATCTTAGATGGAAAATGGTTTTGATAAAACACCTGAAATGAATTCTTGAGGAAAATATCATTTCTTCTTCAAAATCATTTTCTTTTCAAAAAATGCCCTGCAATTTTAAAAGAAAATGATTTTTTTGAAAATAAACATGAAATCTTGTAGAGTAAGCGTCATGAAAATAAGGTGTTATGAAATCCTAAAAATCCATTCAAGTTGTATAAGTTAAAAAAACATTCTCCTCTTACTTTTAACGGAAAAGTAAAAAAGTACCACATATGGTAAACAAAAGAAATATTCATTCCATAACACAAATTAGAAGTCAAAGATGGGTAAACATGACTTTAAACATACATGTAAGAATATTAAAAACTTTATGAAAAACATTTTTATGGAAATAGATGAAAAATATAACCCTAGTAAATACTTACGTATAAGCAATCTCGGATAAAAATGAGATTGAAAATTTATCCCTTTCCTTAGGTCTAATATGCTTTGTACGTATCTGAACCTCATGTATAATGATCTAAATAATTTCATTGACTTTTTAAATAATCATATTCATTGTTATGATATCATAAATGGTTCACTTATGACTTTATATTACCCGTTCTTTTGTAAATTCCATGTTAAAGCAGCGTTTTGGGTAAAATCGTTTCATTTATCGTACGTGTTTCAACTTGTTGTTCTTGATATTATTACTTATATCATGATTTACATAATTAAAGAATTAAAAACATGATTTATATATAATATATATTCAGAGTATAAACATATATGATAGATTAATAAACAGAAAGAAATACACCGTTCATAGAGACGGTAGGTCATACGTACGCATGAACGTTGTTTTCATTTCCTTTTTGAATTGAATAGAATTATTTAAATGAAACATATATTTACATAAATCCAGTATCATTATTATGTAATATCTTTCATGATTATTTATTATATATACTTTATAATCATACTTTAATGGTTAATCATAGAAAATAAATCTCATCGTGTTCTTAGAGACGGTAGTCCGTAAGTACGCACGAGCGATGATATCATTCTTTTGATATTAAAATCACATATAATTGTATGGTATATTATATATAAATAATTATAATGATATTATTTTTATTATTTATATCATTTATACTAATTATTATACCCATCCAAATGATGAAATGTTTGAATAACTAACTACACCACAACGTGGAGACGGTAAGCCGTACCTACGCACGTGTGGTGACTTTTTCATTCATAGGATGGATAAAATAATTAATATGGTTGTAAAATTATTATAATAACATCACAGTATACAGAAGATATAAGAGTTATTATTTTGGAATAGAAATAACAAAGAAGGAGGAAGTTGAAGAATAAGAGAACTTGAAAGAGGGTTGTGAAATCATTACCTCTTCGTCAGGTTCTTCCTTTTGATTTGATCAAAAGGGATCCTTAGGATGGATTTATGACCAAAACAAGGAATCTAGTATGAAGGGAGGATATTTGAGATGATATTTGGGTAGGGTTTGGCCGATCCAAATGGCTTGGGAGAAGCGAATATGAGACAAGAGGGAGTTCCCTTTTATAAGAGAGATGAGGGGCACCTTAGGAAAAACTTAAAATATTATTTTATAATAAATTTATATTCTATTTATAATGGCTCCATAGGGACTTATTTAGAGTCTAGGGTTGGTATGGGTCTAAATCCTCTCAAAAAATAGGTTTTAGACAAGTTTAGGTTACCATTTTAACCTTATCATTTAGATTTAACTCTAAGTAAAATAATTTAACTTTTACTGTGTCTTCTTGTATTCCTACAATATATGGTTAATTAACATACTATAAACTACAAATAGAACCCAAAATGGTTAATTAAAGTCATATATATTATTATATAAGTCTTTTTTCAGAACCTTATATTTTTAATAATACAATATCAATTAATTATTTAATATTTGTTTTAAAAACTCTTTTATGTCAATTTTGACACGATTTGGTATTTTGTTTTTTCTAAATTAATAACAGCATTATTACTTCGAAAACAATTCATCTAACCAATCCTAATATGTTATTTTAACCTATAAAATTAGTTTAATTCATAAAAATTCTCAAATTACATTTATTTGGGTATTTATAATATCAATTATGTTAATATTTCATTAATAAGGTAATTACTACATCATCATTGTGTTATAAATAAATTAAATTATTTATTGTCTAAAAATTATAAATAAAATACCATTATATAGGAAATATTTTTATATTTCTAATGAATATTTATAGTTGAATTTATCTTATGTATAACCCTATATTAAAAATGTTTTACTTCTTAAACATTGATTTTAACTCTTTTAACTCTTTTTTGAATTAAATAATAATAAATTTCCTAATCTAATCCAAGTGGACATAAATGGATATATTTTATTCCTAAGGTTGTTTTTGGTCGACTTACACTTATCCAATAGAATTATAACATGTTTTAGGGTAATAATAATATCATTTTTACCCTCAATTACCCTATTTACTTTTAACCGTGGTAAATAAAAGTAAAAAGTTACTATTCACTAAAAATTATGTTTATCTTATTGAACCCAATTTTACTCCTTGATATTAACTGTGTCTCTCAAATTTTTGAAATTCAACTCACAGAAGCAGTAAAATTAAGTTTAATGTATGTTTGCGAATTCTCCTAGGAGGTGGGTAAAAGACGGTAATAAGTTCAATAAAAATTTTATATATCTAAAATTATTATAAAATGACTCCAATGAATTACATTGAACTTATATAGGTATTATGTATCTATTTTGACCTAAAATAAATTTAAATAAAACAAATTATTATTTAAATAAAAATTTTGTTTTAACCAATAACTAAGTGTTTTTCACTATTCATCAAAAATTGAAAGTTATCAGAAAAATACCAAAAGTTCACCCTAGCCTAATTTCGATATTCCGAATCAAAAAATTAAGTCCATTTTGAAAAATAAAATTTATAAAATTTCAAAAAGTGGGTATTACTATTCGTAACGGCTAGTTCATAATAATATTATAAAAAAATCTCATTTAGTGAAACTCAGTATTGCGTACAACATACGCTATCGAGGAATGTTGCTCTGGAATGCAACACATGCCTAGAATAGTTTTTGCGTATACTTTAAGCTAATATAGTGTTGCATATAGTGAAAGATAATCTTGGTTTATCATACAACACAAGACATCAAAGAAATTAAAAAGAATATTTCTCATAAAATCCCGGGGTGTTACAATGAGAACTAAAGGTTCCTACATGGAATTTATACATGAGTACAAGGGTCACCCCCCCTTCAATTAATCGTAGAAGAACCCCATAAAATATTTGTTTATAGAAGGTTTTTTTGAGAATTTAGACCATCATAATAGATAAATTTTATGAAACATCATAAAATATATACCTTATTGGATAAATTCGAGGGAAGAATTTATTTTTTTAGATACTATTATATGGGTGTATATATTTAGTAGTGATGTCATATAATTTGGATATTAGATAAAAGAAATTATAGGTGATGTTGATCTCATTGGTCTCTTCTCTATCATTATCATTGAATGAGGATACTACCCTAAATTAGGCATTGCTAATAATTGTCACGTCCGGATTTGG
Organism: Viscum album; assembly: GCA_963277665.1. Taxonomy (NCBI): domain Eukaryota; kingdom Viridiplantae; phylum Streptophyta; class Magnoliopsida; order Santalales; family Viscaceae; genus Viscum; species Viscum album. The sequence goes on from OY728165.1 coordinate 824,306,078, forward strand.
ATTGTCTGTGGGGGTGTCTATATTAGAAAATGTATCTACCTAGGAATTTTTTAAATACATAACATTGAATATTTGTTATCTTAAAATATAACTTGGATATCAAGAAACACACATAATAAAACATGGGATTCAATTCCTCATTCATAATTGATTATTCACCATTAATATTCTTGATCACTAACTATGAATCTCCCTTGATATTAAAGAAGTTCATTGGTATTTTTTGGGATAATTATGAACTTATAAATAGGTATTGGTAATCTGCATCCTTATTGGTGGATCCTTCTGATGTTAAAATAGAGTACAAAAAACTTCTTTTGTTGGAGAAATGAGAATAATTCACAACTGCACTCTATTGAGTTTTTTTTGTTTCCATCATTTTTCCTATTGGGATTCTTCCAGAACCATCATTGTGTATCCACAATTTTAAGGGATTGTATCTAATGGAAAATACCCCATCATCTAGTAGTTTTGTATCCATTATTGTGCCTCCTATGATGGGATTTTCTATGAGAATTTCATCTAATTCTTTCCCTCTGAGAGTGTTTTTTGGTATTAATTGGATATAAAACTACTATATAATGTACTTCCATTGTCCTTTTCATCCAATTGTCATTAAGATATTATGTATGTTCTTATGTGGGTTAGTGTGAGAAACTAACTGGACCTCGTGATTCTATAGGTATTTCCTCAGTTTTGGAATCAAGAATATCAATTAAAGGTAATTCTTATCAATGTCAAAATAACAGGTCCCATAATCAATAATAGATCTACTAAACTAGTAATGGAAATTATCTTTTATTTTATCATTTTTGTGTGAGATAAGATCACCAATTAACCTATCAATGACTACAATGTATAAGATGAGTGTTTTACCTTCTACCATTAGCATCAACATTATTGTTCATGAGAGGTATTTATTATTATTATCTAAATCTCCCTAAAAATATTATTCCCATTGAAAAATTAATGCCTTTGAAAAATTATTTATAGCACACACAAGAACTGAAAACACACCTTGGGAATTGACCTCATGACACATGCCCAAAACCCCTCCCACCCCAACCACCCCACTCGCTCTTGGCGGGGGGGGGGGGCGGGATGATTATTTACTCCCTTCTTCCTAAGTTTAGTAAAGTTTAATAACATTACAAAAATACATTATATTCAGCATAAGATTTAGGAAAGGTTCCTTGTAATCCCTAATAACGCTTTGTAATTTTGAGGATGTGGCATGATAAGGATTTCCATGGTCATCTCAAGGTAAACTTTGATGCCAAAATGGTGTACCATGAAGAAAAAAATTACAAGGCCACTTAAAAATCAAATTTTAGGGGTTCAACTTTAAGATATATTATTGTATATTGTTGAAATATTTTTCAATTTTGGTGTGATAATCACAAGTTAGTGAGATTTTACTATGAAATTATCAATATAACATTCTGTGACCAAACCATTCCTCATGTAGGGATGTTCATGAGTGATATTAATTTTTGTGGGAATCATGTTTATCTCTCCCTCTGTTAGTAGAGCCCATTCAATAAGGGTAGTTGTATGAGAATTACATGACATGAAGGTGATCAGATCCCCTATCATTTCATATAAGGTTCACATAAATTGATGATTTCCAAAAATTGGAGAGATTGTATCAATCTGATTAATGGGAAGTACATAATCAACACGAAGTACATTTAATGAGTTAATAATGGTAATCTATGAGACATTTGGGTATTGATCCAGGTGGTACCATATATAGAAATATATTTTCCCTTTCTCTAATAGATCTGTGAATCTATGTATAGATATTTTTGGGAATGAAAATGGGTACTCTCATTAGGTACCACTTCAACATATAAATTGATGAAATATTTATGAAATTAGTTGTTTGAAGAGGGAATTGTTTCATGTAAGTGAATACATGGTATTCCCAAAAATACTTTGAATGATGTACCCTAATGGATAACCATGAATTAAAAATAAGAGATAAGGTATCCAAACCGGTTCCTGATCTTGATTCGATCAAAAGGATTTTGTTCTCTTTTTTAATATAATGTATTTTCCATGTGAAGGTACATAAATTGTCTTTACTATAGCCCAAGAATTAAAGGGTCCAAATTGAAATTACATTTACCCTAAATCCATTATTAATGATATATCAATGAAAATAAACATCATCCAGCTTTCCAAAAATGTACAATGGCCTCACATTACCTTGTATAGTGGTATCCTTATCTTTCACTATGAAGGAGATGACAGCATTGAACATAAAAGTGTCAGTTTCTATATAGTATACTTCAGTGGAAGTGATCACAAAATTAAATTATTGAGGTATTTTAAGAACGACCATAAATTCTACTTGAAGATCATCTCATAAATCAAGGGAACCTAGGATTAAAAATTTATCTGGAATAATAAAAATATGTTTCAATATATCATAATTTAGGTCCATAGACCTACACATTCCTTTTTAATTATAACCCTTTGTATGAGGCTTAAAACTAGAGCTACAAGTTCTAGTGTTTTCCTTCACTGATTGTGACTTGAATATATCATTATCATATATGGATTAGAAGTAAATGATTTCCACACATTATGACATTAAACATATGTGTGTTGATTAATTAATCAATCTTATGATTCAATGGGACATGTATAGGCCTTAGATGATGTAACAGCATGGTTTTTACTTGTAAAACTCTAGAATATTTTAAATAATATTTTGAAAGTAGGTAACTGAGTTGTCATGGTACCCTGGGGCATGGAGAACCTTGGTATGGACATGACATAAGTATTTAATATATTATATCATGTGTGAATATTTTTTCTAAACTAATGTAATGAATCTCAAAAAAATCCTTGAATGAGAAATCTGAGGCTGACGTTATAACTTTAAAATGGGTTTTACCCTAGGTTTCACATAACAATTGTTGGCATCGAGAGTTCATATAATGTTTTTTCATAGGAACAAATAATAGAGTAAAATAATTTATTATTTCATTTTAATTTTTTCATAGTAAATTAATATCCCCAATAAAAATACATTTATGTGAAATCTATATAGTTAACCATATAAAAATAGGAATTTCGATGAGATTATAAACACACATTGGTGAGTGTTGAGATTATGGGTCAATGATCGAGTACTGCAAGGATCACCAATAATAGTGGAGTTTTTGGGATCCTTCCAATGATGAAAACACAAATACATTCCTTTTCATTAATCAATCTAAACATGAGGTAGAGTTTTTTTATTTGGATTCAACCCATATTGTTATCCAGGGTATCACATTAAACAATTTTCCTAACAAAAATTGGTCCATGGATCAATGGTTGTTTTTGGTTTATGTTCTATCTTCCAATAGTTTAGGAATTTATTTATTTTATTATTGTCTGTACTTTTTTCATCATTCTAATGAAAAAAATCAACAAAAACTGATTAATGGACAAGTTCCATTCCCCATATTGTAATTTGTGAATTTCATTCCCTTTTCATTGCATGATTCATCATCGATATTTCTTTTGGATAATGGTTCAACCAATATCGGGTGTTCAATCATTATAAGTTAGATCATTGGTGCAATGGATCATCACTATGGGTCTATGCTCGTGATTGATGGATCAATTGAGGTGTGTGATAATGGTGGATTATTAGGATCATATTAGAGATCCTAAATCCTTGGGTGATGGATTTCCAATGACGAGGACTGAAGGAATATAACTGCCAATAAAATTTTATAGCTATAATATAGACACCGATGATGAAAAGGATCGGTTTGACAGAGGTCCATGTTTTTCAGCATGATTAGTTATGTGATCCAAGGTAGAAATAGAATTGTAATACATGTTAATCCTCATATAATTTTTGTGAAATTCGTGACTACATGGTTTGTTATCCAAAAATCATATGAAATTTGGTCCCCTCCTATGGTGTTATTGTTTAAACCTAAGGAAAATTATCACATGTAGTGTGATATGTTCCTCACATCATGTGACTCTTGTTAGGTGATTCATCATTTACCCAGGTGTACATCACCAAATATAGGTCCAAAATTCAATGACATGGCCAAATCATAGATAGGTCCAGTGTACACGAGCACTGGAATATAAACATAAGAAGGTCCAAGATTAGAGGTAAATGATGTCTACTCAATATAAACACAATGTACTTCTTCTGGGGTAGTCTATATCCCTTCATCTCTTTAGTATAGTCCAAGTTCAATTTGGAATGTTCCCTTAGTCTTCCCATATGAGGGTATAGTAGGGAATTACTTCTTGATGATATGATTTTTATCTCCTATATAGGATGAATCTTGGAGATGTTTTTTGGTTCCCACTATATGACCCGGATTAAAATCCATTTTCATTCCTTCTATCCCAATTTAGGGTTCATGATATCATCATAACCATTATAAATAAAGAGTCTATCCCATATCTAGCATGCTGATCCAGTAGGTTTTTTTGTGTGTCCCCCAATGATCTAGCGTGTGATCCCCTATTTGGATGTTGATATCATCATTTTTCTAGTGAGTACTTATTTGAAAATACCTGACAACCACAACCTCTTGTATGATCACCATCAGCAACAACATGGCTCATGGAGTGAGTTCTCTAGGATCAGTGGTACCTTAAATCTTTTAAGAAAAGTCATGTGTATAGTAGTATGGGGGATACCTCTTTGAGAATGAGGGACTATCATGACTATATATGGGTGTATTCATGTTTTTATATATCAAATATTGATTGGAATATCCTTGTGATATTGAGCTGACTACTCTTTTGATACTTTATGTCTGGTGATTTTAGGGTTCCCTAATGGGTATTGTTATACTCATCCATCCCTGCACGGGATCTTCCTAAAAATTTCATTTCTTATGGAAATAGTAGAACTTTTGAAGGATTACTAGGGGGACTAGGAACATGTGGACCATATTATTCGTGATAGATTTTGGTTTATAATAGGTTCAACATTTGATAGTAGACCCACCCTTTTTGAATGTTACAATCTTTTTCACTTTTTTGGGAGATTTTATTTGAACCCATTTATTGTTTTCCAATAATTGTTTTGTACTCTGATGTGGGTTAGAAGTTAAATATGCATTAAAGTAAAAGTATTTTTTACCTTTATACACTATATAGATATTTGAATATGTGAGTGTGTGTGTGTCAAGGTACATTTGGCTAATGTATTATATGTTTGTGATATGTTACATGGTGTTTCTCTCTTGTCCATGGCATATTTGATGTGGGAATGGGAATCACACTCATCTTATCACTTACCATATATGCCCTAGTCAATCAGTTCATAAAATAGTGGTATCCTAGCATTCTTCATCTTAGGACCAAAGTTTAGTGGTTTTCTAGTTTTGAGGTTTAGTCTATTACATTTGGAAATAGTGTTAATGTTTATTGAGATTAAATCTCAAGCCATAGAATCTAGTGTTGGTGTGTGTCACAACCCATCCTCGGGGCCCACGTCGTGACTACCCCAAGCCCGCCTTCCATAGGCCAGGGGCTGGCGACTAGCACCAAAGGCATAAAATCCCGATAACTGGGAAGGCATCGCCTTTATAAAAGAAAACAAGCACTACAGAGTACAAGTAGAAGCAAAACACTAAGTACAAAAGAAATGATGAAAAGTAAATGGGCCAGAATACAAACCCAAAAGAAAGTACGATTACAAATGAACAAGGTACAACCGCAAAAAGACAAACAGCTGGAAGAAGGAAGCATCTCTTGGGTCGTCCTCCTCGGATTCTACCAGAAGGGTAGGTACAGATAGCGCAGCTCCTGGTCGTCCACCACGGATCCTACCTGAAGGGTAGGTACAAATAGCGCAGCTCCTGGTCATCCACCACGGATCCTACCTGAAGGGTAGGTACAGATAGCCTCCTCCACGCTCTCATCCTTCAACCTCCTCTGTGAGTCATCACGTCGTGTAGTCCACCTCTGAGTACTGACTCGTCGTGAAGTCCACCTCCGGGTACCGACCAGTCCTCGAACACTCGGCCTCCGTTAGCACTGCCCGTCATCTGAAACCAACACAACGAGGTGCGGGCATAACCCTTGCAGGGGTGAGTATAACGATACTCAGTAGGGACCCCGAGAACCTCAAGGTCTCACTAAACCAACAAGGATAACCACAAGAAGATCTCAATAGATAACCTCTACATAGATATATGCCCATACATATACCTAAGTTATCAAGTAACCCATCTCAATCATGAGGAAACACAAGGATTATGAAATCATCGGATAACCACTACCTAGGTATATGCCCATACATATACCTAAGTTATCAAGTGACCCATCTCAAACATGAGGTAAACACAAAGGTCAAAAGTCTCAGCTCAACCAGGATTTTCATTATCGAAACCATAACTGCTGAAGAGCTCTGTCTCTGGAGTGTACAGTGGTCCTGTCACGACTCCGAGGTACTGCTCACTAACCTAAGACTGCTGAGGTACTCCTCCTATCGAGTACCGTGGGCCTGCCACCTCACACAGTAGTGCTTCCCGCCGGGGTCTGCCACCGAAACACAGTAGTGATCCCCCCCCCATAGCCTACATAGGTACTCCTCATGTCGAGTACCGCGGGTCTGCCACCTCACATAGTAGTGTTCCTCCACTGTGGGTCTTCCACCTCAAAAAGTAGTGCTCCCCACTGGGCTACGTAAGTCACTCTGAATCGAATCGGACAAGCAGTCTTCAGGTCTCTGCCGGCTACACGGTCTCTGTACTCCGTACGCTCGTCTCTGGGAGGGTCCGCTCCACTAGCTACAAGTCGATACTCCAAGTATCTCAAAGTCCCACAAAAAAGTATCTCAAAGGACCGCCTCGTCATAGGGGTCTCAACGCAACAGACGACGCGTCAATCGGACGCCCGGTCTGTGAGTTATTAGCCTTTTCGTCCCAGGGGCCCGGTTGGTTTCGTAAGCGAACCAACCCGGCCGTATCTCATTTGTACCCTGAACTCCCATAGGGTATACTCATAGGGACCATTTCTCGACGAGATCAACAACGCCGCTGACGGTTCGTCAAACAGACGTCCAATCTGAAAGATATCATCTTTTCCGTTCCAGGGGGCCGGTTGGATTTCGGGTACAATCCCACCCGGCTATAACCCAACTACATCCAAAACTCGGGCAGAGGATGCCAAAAGTTCTGTATCGTCAACAGGAACGCAACGAGACAGACGGCGCATCAATCGGATGCCCGGTCTGTGAGTTATTGGCTTTTTTGTTCCAGGGGCCCGGTTGGTTTCGTGAGCGAACCAACCCGACCGCACTCCGACGACATCCAAACCTCGAGCGGAGTAAGAAAAAAGAACCGTCTCACTTAGAGGAATACATCAAAGTCGACGGCACGTCAATCGGATGTCCGGAGCTTAAGATATAAGTGTTTCCGCTCCGAGGGCCCGGTTGGTTTCGTATCCGAACCAACCCGGCCGAACCCAAAGTAATCTTAAACCTTTTGTGTGATATACCGAAACGACCACCTTGATCCAAGGATCGTGTTACCGCTGACGGTGAGTCGTTTGGAGGCACATAGCTCAAGTTACAGGTATTTCACCGAAAGTGTTCCGAAAACAGGGGTCTGGGCCCGGGCCGACCCGGCCCGACCCCCCTGGGTCGGCCCGCACCGTGTCCAACCCGGCTGGGCCCGGCCCGGCCCGGCCCGGTCCGGCGTGGTCCGGTTCGGTCCGGCCCGACCGGCCGGCCGCGGCTCGGCTAGCGCGGCCGAGCGGACACCGCGGGCGGGGTGCGCGGCTCCCCCACCCTTCGCCGCTGATTGAGGCCGGTGGCGAACCGCCGGTCACCGGCACCGCCGCCGCCTTCCACGGACCACCGGACGCGCTCCGGTGGTCCGTTTCTCCTTCCGTCTTCGCCTATGGTCCTCCCGTGACCCAACCTTCACTGCGGTGGCCTCAAAATCACCTTGCGGCCTCGTTAGTCGTCGCTCGTCGATCCACACATCAATAAACAATCTGTGGAGGGTTTTCGGGCCGTGTTCATTTGGCTCGCACCCTCCGCGTTAGATAATAACAACGGGAGAATTATTCAACACATGAAACAACAATTTTAATAAATTAAAATTTTTCATATGAAACTGGATCTTTAATTTTAAGGAAACGTTCACGGGAATATAAAGGTATTTCCAAAATAAAAATCCCTACCTCGTCAAGTCGTCGCACACGGGTTCTTCACGGATTTGATCGCCGTGGAAGGAGGCGATCGTCGCGTCACGGAAGGCATCACGTCATCGCGGAAGGGTGTTGTGTCGTCGCGGAAGGGCGTCGCGTCGTCGCGGAAGGGCGTCGCGCCGTCGAACTCTTAGGTTCAAGAACAAAAAGATTTAATTAATAATAATTAAATCCATGCATTGATAAAAACCACAAAGGTGTTCTAAAAGGAACCTGAAATCTCTTACCTCCAATAGATGATTGAAGATTTCGTTGCGGAGGAAGGAACGTCGCAGAAGAGGAAACGTCGGCGTCGCGGAACACGGCGTCGCATCATCAATTTCCGCGGTTTCGGCATTCTTCGTCGGAGACAGGCGTTCTTCGCGTTCTTCGCGTTCTTTGCGTTCTTCGCGAAGAAGGGTGAAGGCACAAGAATTTTTTCAAAGGTCTCACAACGTGTAATCCTCAAGATGTGGCGTTGGTCTTATTTTATTACTATGCCAACGGATTTCAAACCGGTTAAGAAACGAATAAAGAGATAAGTAACGACCCATTAATTGGTAAAATTAATTCAACGAAATAAACCGCCCAATTAATTCAACGAAGAAAACCGCCCAATTAATTGGTGCGTTAAGAAATTAAGAAAACGCGTCTGTTGACTTTCATAATGACGGGTTTTCGCGGGTGCGTTACTTAGCGGAAAAGAAACGATGGGCCTCGTGCAGGTCCCACCTCACAAATATCCTACCAAGAGGGTAGGATATTTTTGGATAGCACCCTATCTGTAACAACTCCACTTAAGCAGCTTTAAGTGGCTTTCAGGTGGCTTCCAAGTGGCTTAAGAGAAATAAAATAAAGTTTGTCGTACAATTATTTTATTTCTTAACTTTAAGCCCGAAAATTAAAAACCACACCCGAGCAAACGCAACTCTGGAAGAGGCGTTTCTAAGCAATTACCGGGGCTGCGATTCCATCGGTGCCGTCAGAATTCGATTCCGAGCACCAGTTCAAAAGTTAGAAAAACCTGCTCGTCCGTTCACTGAACGTACCCGAGCCAAACATCGGAAATTGATTCCGTGCACACCGGGCCTCGAAATCAGGCGCCGTCCGAAACTGCATTCTTGTAAAATTCAAAGAAAATTAAGAAAAAAATTTCCTTGGAATTTACGGGTCTTTACAGTGTGGGGGTAGATGTATCTATTCCGTAGAAGATTGTTTAATAAATTTTTAACTCATCACATATAGAAACTAGTTTCAGGGATGATATTGGTACATGTATCATATAGGAATGGGTTTTTATTTCCATATCCTTCTAAATCCATCTCCTTAAAAATATACTTTAACCATGGTGGATCATGATTATTTCATGAAGCATCCATTATTCTATCCGTCCATAATTCCATTTTTGATCACGAAGATAATCCTGCTAATGATGAATCTTTCATACTAGGCCATTTACTAGGGTTGGTACCTCCATGTGGATTTCTACTATTTTCACCACCCCTTGAGTAGTAGACTTCACTAGTAGTACCAATTGATGATGTTTACATACTGAGTTTTTTTTTCAGGAATTTTAGAGGTATGGGCCTTCTATATTTCAAGGTGATGATTACATAGAGGTATTTAAGTGATTTTTTCATGTTGTGAGGACACCTCCAGGTCATATGGTGATCCTAGCAATGATTATTATTTAGATATTCACTGGGAATGGTGGAGTCTAGTGATTTAGACACATTATGATATGATTATCACTTGGATATAGTTTAAGTTTCTCTTCATGGAGGATTTTGATCTAGAAATTTTGGGACTAGTGCACTTCCTGGAGCTTCCACAACTATTTTACAGGAGAATGACCATGGAACAATATTCTTTGAGGTTAACTGGCATCTCAGGATACACTATGAAATTTTTTGCGATAATTTCTTCTATATAAAGAAATTAGAGTGGGTCCTACACTAATATATTATGCATGATGAGATATATCTTTAAATTATAACCTATAATGGGTTTCTTGAGTGATCTTTAGTGTTGGATTAATTTCTAATAGACAAGACATGAATATTTGGTGTTGGTACTAGAAACACAAGAGATAAGACATCAGAAGGTTGTATCGAACAAAAGTCATAGGGATCCAGGTGTGTGACATGATTTAAGAGACAATCCAAAGATAGAGGATCTATAGTTCATGTCTCTCAGGATGCTTCTAGTAGCCAAGAAGATACGTATTTTTTCTTCTATGATGGCTAAGTATATCTCACATAGGATTTTTTGAATCATTATACAGTCAATAGAAAAATTATTGATGGGCTACCCCAGTAGAGATAGTGGAAAGATCAAGGGGGTCTAAATGATGGGGAACATTTTAATGACGCAATGATAGAAAAATGAGGTGGAAGGTGGCTTGACATGTTTCCACCACCACTCTTAGGTGGTCCATGTCAGGCTCAGGGATCTAGTGGGAATTGATGAGGTTAAATTCAGGCAGTATATTCCTTTTCCCCAAAGGATCTAGGGTTGATTATAGGTATGGTATATGTCTTATACAGTTTTACTGTAGTTCATATAGAGACATGTATGAACCAATATATTCTTTCCAATCCTTTAGTTTGAGACTTGGAAATTCAGATCAATCCATTGGCTCAAAAGTTATGCTTGGACACTCCTATGGTAGGTGTTTTAATGATTATACACTTATTCAAATAGTGTTTTCTAACAATCAATGGAAATATATTATTGAGGGATCTCATTATAATAGATATGATTTCTTATTACTTCATATTAGGTATAGTCTGGATATCTATTTTTCATGTTTAGATATACTATTTCAGGTGGAAGATGAGGTAATTATTTGGTGTTCGAATGAGGTTTTCCTTTTTAGATGAAGTGGAATCCCAGTTAGACCATGATGGGATCATATTCATGGGTATACATCCGATTATGATCTAGTTGGCTAGTATCAACCTTGGAGTATTAGATATTGTGGGAAATTGGTTTAATGTAGTGATAGTGAAGTATGATGAAGTCTTTCCTAATGACATGTTCGGATTTCCTCCCCACTGATAAATTGAATTCTATATATATACACCGAGGTATTTCCTTGATATGTGTTCTAGTATCTAGGATTTATCACATGGAACTTTGTGAGTTGAAGGTGTGGAATGAGGACTTCCATAGGAAGGACTTTGTGAGACAATTTGTGTCACCCTAGGTAGCCACAGTGTTGTTCTCCAAGAAAATATGTAGGATCTTGAGGTTTTTTTTGGATTAAATTTGACTAAACTATGTGACCATAATGAATAAGTATCCACTTTTGAGGATTGAATATCACTTTGATCAGTTGATATTGGACAGATGGTTATCAAATATTTATCTTAGATTAGGTTATCACCATCTCTGAGTATGAGATGAGGATATATTAATGACAAACTTAAAATGTCTTTATAGTCATTATGAGTACTTGGAGATTCTTTCCAGCATTACCAGCTCCGCATTACTATTCATTGGACTCATAAAATGAAGAATGTAATTATTCATTTTAAGATAATGGATTTATGGTTTAAGGAATAAAAATATTTTCTTTTAGATTATGACTCACATCCACATCAACAAGGGTAATATTTTAATGATTCTAGTTCATAGAATTATAAAATAAATAAAAAACACTCCACTTTTGAAGAAAGAATAGGCCAACACCATGGTAATTTTTTTATTTTTTATTACTTTATTGTATAGAGTCCAAAACCTATGTTTATGAAATAATAAAAAAACTCCTCTCTCTTTTCTAATATAATACCACCCAAATTCTTTTTTATCTTCACTCAAAACCCTTTCATCAGGACCTTATTCTATCCATTCATCTATATATCCCTCCCAATGTGACCCCAAGCTCTATATAAACTCTTATCAAGATTTTTTAAACACCATATCAGGGTAAGGGATCCTCTACTTCTCTGTTTTATTCAAGAACCTTTTTTATTTTATGACCTTTTTATTTGTAGTCACTAATTTTTGGATATTTTTTTCCATATCCCACATACTTTCATTTTGGTTTTCAAATTATTATTGAACCCTATCTCTATAATTAAACCTATTTATGAATATTTAATTATAATTATTATGATTAAAAAATTTCACTATGACTTTTCATGTCAACCAATTTTGAAGTGAATTCATGTAACCATTTCCACTCAAGGATATTCACCAATATGTACCTATATATCATTTATTGGGGACTTACATATATTTAACTCACACTCATAATTCAGGGGGTTAATAAAGATTAAATAAATTCTTAATTTATATCATCTACGTGTAAAACTTATACAAGTACTTGATATGATCATAATTGGTAAAACCAAATAGCACTGAAATGCATTAGATAAAGATTTAATCTCATGGTATGACATTAAAAGTGAATGAAAAAATATTCTAAGAACAATATTTTAGGATATATTTATACTTAAACATAAATCATTCTTATGATACCATGTTTTATGTTGTTACCACATTTCCATGTTTTTTTATTTCATCATGTTATATCATGCCTCATTGTTCATGATTTGATTCATGCCTCTTATGTTACAATTTTATGTGTCCTGGGTAACATGGTTTCCATTAATATATATCATATGTTGTTTTCCCCTTATCGGTCTTCATGGATCACCCCATTATTATGAATGCACCTAGTTTATCCCATGCAGTCTTAAATAATAGGGAATATTATAATAAAGTTACATAAGTTTTCATTAATGTTACTTTATCCATATATCTTGTATTGATGTTATGTACTTGATTCCCAAAGTAAGTAGACTTAAATATTCATTATATTTTATCATGTGTACCTTTATGAAATAAATATTCAAATATAGTGTATTAAATACATGGGTTCTCATATTTGGTATTAGAGTAATGTCTGGTTATTTTTTGGATTATGATTATAGAACTCTTCTGAAAGACTTAGAGATAATATCAAACATATAAAAACATCCATAAATGTTTTTTTACAGTAAGTGGATTCCATGATAATAAAACCATGTGAGGATAACACAAGGAAACATTGCTCTGGAACATATTTATATAGGGGAAAAAACACTAAAAGTACTATATTGAGCTAGACTCGATCGGAAACTAGTGAAAAAAACATTGATTTCTACACAAATGGATTGAAAATCCTTGGGGGTATTCTTTTTAAAATTAAAAATCTTATTACAAACTATTATGGATGAAAAAAAAATCCTATAAAATTTTATTATAGGAAATAGATCATGGATAACATGTATAAAAGCCTCGAAACACAAAATTTAAGGAATATATTTCATTTATGAGTTATTCCTTATATGTTAATGGTTTCTAATTTATGTGTTCAATAATTTTCATGTAATTAACCCTAATTTTCCCTTAATTATAGTAAATAAAAGGAAATAGGAGGAAGCGAGTAAATAACCAATGTGAAGGGAAATGTTATGACTTCCCAAATGAGATTCCAAACCTGATGGGAGTTGGAATCATGAACTTCATGGCTATACTTTCTCAATTGAGTTATGTTTTGAACGGAAACATGAATCATTAGAAACACCCAAATCCCCCTAATAAAGATAAATTTTCAATTAATACCATCACGCAATAAAGGACTCTCAATTTCAATGTGTCTTCTAATCCCTTAATTATGGGAAAATGTATTTGATCCATTGAAATGATCATCTCCAAACTTCAATGTATTGAGCAAGATAATATTATACATGATATTTATCATATGGAAGGAGAATATTATTAATGGTGTATATTGGTCAAGAATATAGATCCTGAGGAGGATATATGCTCGATAGAGATGAAGAATTTCTGAAAAATGTTTGCTCATAAATATTTATCTTGCACTCTAAGACTTAAAATATTGAGGGACGTCCTTATCCTCAAGAAAAAGAAAGAAAAATCTATTATGATGTATGAAGAAAACTTCATGAGATTTTCATGATACACCTCCATCTTTTTCGTTACCCTAGAATATAAATTTTACTTTTTTATATAGTGGAATGAACCTAAGTCTATAAAAAACATTGGAAATTAGGGACTTTGATAGTTATGATAAAATTGACCGATGCACCCTCAAAATCAAAATAGAAATCAGAAAATCTCATGGGATTCATAAGGATAAAAAACATAAATTGGAGTTCAATTATTATTGTTTAATAGAGAAATATAAACATGGTAAGATATTCTAACATCCCACTTAACAAAATATTTGAAATAATCACCCTAGGATATTCCTAAAGGGGGTGTGTATGTACTTTAGTTGTAGAAAGGAAGGGCACAAAGCTAGATCTTGGTGATTGCAAAAACCCACCAATTTCATGGAAGAGAGTAATAATCTGGTAAAACCCCATCCAATTTTCCAATGTTTCAACTTCAATGAAAGTGACACTATGTGGAGAATTTCCCTAAGGCAAGGTTTGTTAGAGATAATCAATGAAAATTGCATCCATGGTGGTCAGGGAGATCATATGTCATCATAATCGTTGAGGTGGATATAGAAAAAGATGTGGTGAATATTATGCTAGTTATTCATTTAAAAATAGAAAATGTACTTTTTTTTGTTATGTTTATATGCATTATTTTGTAATCTCAAGTTTATTATAACTATTCAAACACCACTAAAAATCATATAAGTAGAACTAGAATTTAAGATGAAATATGGGGGAATTATTTCAACCCAACAATATAAATCCTACCCTATCAAAATTTATGGGATTAATTTCCCAAAGAACATTTTCATACTCCATTTAGTGGAATTTTATTCTATTATGAGTATGGGTTGGATTTATTTATATTGATCCAATATAAATTTCTGAGAGAATTAAGTTACACTTTTTATCACGAATTGTACTTAAATTCTATATAAGTGAAAGAAAGTGGATGAATCTTCTTTAGAACCAATATTTTTGTCATGCATATTATTTCCTTATGATAATGTGTATCTTACCCAAATTATTGAGGATAAAGAAAAGATCATCCTCAAATGCATTCCTATTGTGAGGGAATATGATAAAGTCTTTCCCAAAGAATTATCTGGTCTTCCTTTTTACTGATATGTTGAATATTTAATCAAGATTATACATGTATCATTTTTTATATTCAATACCCCATATATAATGGTTATTTTTCAACTTGAGGAACTGAATAAAAAACTACAAGAGAATCTAGATAAATAGTTTATACGTTCTAGTGCTTCACCATGGGGTACACAAGTCCTATTCACCAAGAATAAGTATGGTTCAATGCCCATTTTAACTGATTATCATGAGTTCAAAAAGATCTGGATAAAGAACTTGTTTCTTATTCCATTTATTGATTATTTTTTTGATCATTTAAATGGATTATTGGACTTCTCTAGGACATATCTTTGGTTGGGAAATAATATTGTAAATATGAAGAAGGAGGATATCCCAAAGGATTATTTTCAAAAAAGGTATGGGAATTGTGAGTTCATAGTGATTTCATTCAGACTCATAAATGCGACAGAAATATCCATGGTCTTGATTAATAGAGTCATTAAGGATTACCTTGACTAATTCATTGTAGTCTTAATAGACGGTTTTCATATCTACTACAAAGGGAAGGATGAACTTTATTATCATTTGATTATTTTATTATGGGCCTCAATTGAAAAAAAAACATCTCTTAAATGTACTTTAAATGTGAGTTATCACTAGAGGATGTAACTTTCAATGAGAGTGTCATTACCAAAAAAATATATATATTGATTCTTAAAAAATGTATATAATTGAAGGGTGGCCAAGACTAACCTCTGTGATTGAAATATATAGTATACATGGATTATATGGGTATTATCATTGATTTTTCAGAAAAATATAATTATTTTTAATCCCCTGAACAAAGATAACTCAATAATAAGTCTTGTTTATCCAGAATGATGAATGTTAGTACGGTTTTAATTTTCTAATGAAGCGGCATATCACTACACCTATGCTCACATTTCCCCCGAGTAGGGAAGGATTTTGGATCTATAACAATGAATCTAAAAATTTCTTTGGTTTTGTACTTATTTAATAAGAAAAATTGAAAGCCTATGCCTCCCACCAAATAATGATCCATGAGAAGAAATACCCAACTCATGATTTTAAATTGTCTGTAATTATCATTTCAATAAAGTTTTTTTGGTATTATCTCTATTTGGAGAAGTGTAATATATATATACAGACCATAAAATCCTTAAGAATACATTGAAAAAGTATCATAATATGAACCCACATAGATGGTTAGATCTGGTCATGTATTAAATTTTTTTAATCTACTACCATCATGGGAATGAAAATAAAGTGGAAGAATATCAGAGTAAAAGGGATCCAGAAACTCAATCCGAGATAAAGATTGAAAGGTATCTAGTATTATTGGACATGAAAAGGATTAGTATGGGAATAATAAAAGGATATTAATCCTATAATACTCAATTAATCTCTTAATATCAATTTCATGATTGGATTAATGAGTGTCATAAAGATGATATGTTGTTATAGAATAAGGTAACAAATATTCTAGAGTTCAGGTTTTCTAATGGTGGAGTTATAAGGTTTGGAACCTGGATATTTACTTCATAAAAGATAGAACTGAAGAGTGAACATATTAATAATATGAATAAGTCGTCCTTCTAAAATCATCCAGGAAGCACAAAGATGTGTATATTTTTTAATCAAAATTTCTGGTTGTACTATATGAAGAGAGATATTTTGAAGTTTGTATCTTGATTCTTAGTATGACAACAATTCAAGTTGGAATAACACAATTATAAAGGTATGATTCAAACATTTTCCATACTAATGTGGAAAATGGAAATATAACCATATTTTTTATCATAGGAATCCCTATAAAACCTAAAGGAAATAACACAATCTACTTGGTAGTCGATCACCATACCAAATCAGCACATTTCCTTACCATCAAGGGATATTTCTATCTTGAGAAACTCTTAATGATATACATAAGATAATTGTTAAGACATAATTTAGTGACACTATCTATTATATTTTATCAAGATATGAGGGTTTCTGCATGTTTTTTGAGAGTCCTTAAACAATATTTGAATACTAAACTATGATTGGGAATTACTTATTACCATCAGATGGACGGTCAGTCTAAAACAACCATTCAGAGTATATAATTTATTTTTAGATCATGTTTAATAGATTTCCAAGGATGTTGGGATGAAAATAATCCCCTAGTGAAGTTATTATATAATAAAATTTTCCATTATAGCATTCAGACAGCCCATTATAAGTTTATATATAGGAATAGTTTTTGGAATCCAATACATTGGGATGAAGTTGGAGAGAGGAAGTACAGGATACCTGATCTTATCCAAGAGATAATAGAGAAGGTTCAAACTAGTTAGTGTCACATAAAATCATCACAAATTCGTTAGAATATCTATGCAGACAATCATTAATGAGACATGGAGTTTGATTTTAGTGGTAAAGTGTTCCTTCATATATCATTATAGAATAAATTAATTTGGTTTAGAAAGAAGTGAAATCTTAGTACAAGTTACATTGGACTATTTGATATCCTTGATTTCATCGGAGTGGAGGCCTATAGACTAGTACTTCCACCTAACTTATCTGGAGTACATGATGTGTTCTATCTATCCCTCTAGGGAAAGTACATACCAGACCACTCACATGTA
Organism: Viscum album; assembly: GCA_963277665.1. Taxonomy (NCBI): domain Eukaryota; kingdom Viridiplantae; phylum Streptophyta; class Magnoliopsida; order Santalales; family Viscaceae; genus Viscum; species Viscum album. The sequence continues at coordinate 824,323,950 of OY728165.1, forward strand.
CTCAATCTAAAGTTCTTCAAATTGGATAGTAATCTTTTATACGAGTATCATTCAGTGATGATATTGGATCAAAGAGACAATGTTCTATGAAACAAGGCAACTCACATGGTAAAACTTTTGTGGAGGAACCTCATGTTTGAGGAATCAACTAGGGAACCAAAATAGGTGATGAAATAGAAATACCCTCATATGATTTTGAGTAAGAAATGATATAGTTTTATAAAATAATTTAAAGGAAAAAATGTAACAACCCAAAATTTTATAAATGAAATTAATTCTCTTAAAATGAATAAATGCATCATTAAGTATTGATGTTATAGAAAACAAATACACTGCAGGAGTTATTTGGGAATATTATATCCTGTTAGATTTAAAACATGATTAAGTATCCTAATCATGGATAATATTTTCATTGAATATTGTTCATATTATTAGTATATATGTAGGGTTATGATAAAGTCTATTTATATATATGAACATGAAATTACATTGAATGGTAGGATCATTCCCTATGAAGCCCATTTATCAAAGCCTTTGAGGGAGAAAACACCATTGGGATTTTCCCTTCACCAATCTCAAGTTGGTATTCAAAAACTAAAGCATGAGAAAATTAGTTTATAAGATAAGTTCAAGCTCACCAATATCATGGCCCAAACCATGTTCATTGAACCACAGTAAGAAAATATCATTTTCATGCACCTTACCCTTAGGGTGTTCACTGGTATAATAAAGTGTAATGCATTTTTAATCGAACTATAAGAATATGTATAATTTATTTTATTTTAAATAATTATAATATTTCCTCATTATTAATTTTATTTATAAATCATTAGATGATAAGTTTTATTCAAATTAGATTTCAATACGAAAAAAATGAATTGTATTTTTGGTTAATAAGAAATATCAAATAAGATATTCATTTTGAAAAATTCCTAAATTTTTCAAATAAAATAGATTTTAATAAAAAATTATTATAAATAAATATAAATTAAGTATATATGATAATAAAATTTTATTATATCAAAAACAATTTAGTGGTCGGAAGACTATTATTGTTAAAAAATTATTATTTGTCAATTAATCTAGATTTTGATTTTGAAGATTAATTAATCATATTTTTAAATTTATATGGATAATATAAGAATTATTTTTTTATTCATCTTTTCAAAATTATCCAATGGTGAATTTTTCATAGTTTAACGAGATAATAAAATTTTATGGTAAAAATTAAATATGGTATAATTATACTTTTTGTATTATGACACAATAAAATACAAAAAAAATGATTTAAAAAATACACTGAAGAATATCCTTAGCCAAAATCAGGCTTTCCCTTTAAAATATATTTTATGTTATTTTATTATTTTAATAAAACTTTTATGGATCCTCTAAATCTAATATTATATTTTTATGTTTAAAAAACATTTCTTTAAGATCCTGTCTCACTTCCACATCTCTGAGGGAAATATTTTGTTGAGTTTTTTTATTTTCAATATTAAATATTTAAAATCACTTCTATTTGGAAGAAAACATTGGATAATACCAGGGAATATTTTTTGGTTTTCAGTACATTTTTAAATATATTCAAAAACCCATGTTTAGGAAATAATAAACAACTCCCCTCACTTTTACTATATAAACCCACCCAATATCTAATTTAAATTCACTAAAAACCATGTATCATGACCTTAGACAACCTATTCTTCTCTATATCTCTCTAAATGTTCCCCAAAGTTCTCAATAATCTCCCCCAAGATTTTTGAAATACCCTTTCCAGGTAAGGGATCCTCTCCTTATCTTCTTTATTCATGTACCATATTTATTTTATAACTTTTGATTCCCAATTCCTAATGCTGGGATATGTTTTTCCACATCCCTTGTACTATTATTTTATTTGAAAATGACGAGAGTCCCCTTTAACTATCATTAATTAATTTTATGAATCCTTATGTACTATCTTTATGCTATAAAAATTTCACTATATTTTTTATACCAAACGATTGTGAAGATAATTCTTGTACCCATTTTCACTCAAGGGTACACAACTATATGTATCTATACTTATTGGATTAGGTATTTCAATGTATATTACCCACAACACTCAATTGTGGTTTTAATAGATATTAAATACATTCTTATTTTCACTGATCTATGTGGAACACTTATGAATGTACATGATATTTTTGTGATTGGTGTACCCTAATAGTGATTCAATCCATTGGGTAATGTTTTAATAAAATGATATTCCATGAAAGGTGAATGGGTGGTTATATTAAGAGCACTATATTATTATTTCTTGGTGGTTAAACTTTAAATACACTTCTAGAAAAGAAGGTTATGCCAACGGTTCTAAACCATTGGTATAGGCTGGAAAACCATTGGTATAGCCTATACCAATGGTTTTCCAAACCGTTGGTTAGTAAGCCGTGAGAAAAGCCTTATATCAATGGTTTGATTTAAACCGTTGGTATATTGTTTTATTAAATTTCTCCCAATTTATACAAACAATGTATAACCGTTGGTACTGCATTTTTTGAGAATTGTTATACCAACGGTTTTCAACCGTTGGTAATGTGATTTTCCAGAACACCTATACCAACGGTTTAGAACTTTTGGTATTGTGTTTTTACAGAATTCTAGAACACCTATAACAATGGTTCTAAACTATTGGTATTGTGTTTTTCCATAATTCCAGAACACCTATACCAACGGTTCTAAATCGTTGGTATAGTGGTTTTCCAGAATTCCAGCACTCTTATACCAACGGTTTAGAACCGTTGGTATTGAGTTTTTCCAGAACTGCTGCACAACATCCCCCTCTAGTAGCCCCTCTACTATACACCTACACCTGCATAAAAAATATCACAAAGACCACATACAAACATAAAACAGTATAAAAAACACCTAAAATATCACAAAAAAACACATAAAACCATCAAATTCTTCCAACCATGTCATGTACTATAATTCCCTATTTCAATCTTCATATGACAACAATCATCCGATAGTAATTCACATCACCCCTGCACAACCACCCAACCAGCACAACCCCCCCCCCCCACCTCCCCATAAGATTCTAATATGTAGAATAGTATGAGAAATACCTATTAGAGTTGAATAAGAGTTTGAAATTGGCTCATATCCCTTTTTTTTATCCTAGATTTGGGTATGTAATGATTTGTGATGAATTTTGCATGGAACTTGTATTTTTTATAATATATGGTGAAAAATTATTTTCTTAGGAGTCTCATCACTTAGGACCCCATGAGTAAAACTACCTAACTCATGAAAAATAGTTTGTGACTATCATTGATGAGTGTAAATTTCAGTTCTATTCACTTAAAATGATGTCCTTTTCAAAAAAAAAGGGAGACTTTGAGCAGTGCCATCCACACCACACCTCAGATTGAGTCAGGGTTGACTCGTACACGTCACATATGACCCATGGATCGTTTTCCTAAAGTTTCAACAGAATCTGAATGCGTTTGGTCGGATTTCCGTATGCCAGTAGTTGTTTTCACTTAAAATATTGTCCATTTCAAATAAAAGTGAGACAGTTTGAGTGGCACCAGCTGCACCGTGCCTCATATTGAGGTGGGGTTGACTCCTACACATCACAAATGACCCATGGATACTTTTCCTAAAGTATCAACAGAATACGAATGTTTTTTGCCCATTTTCCGTATGTCAGTTGTTGTTTTTACTTAAACTGTTGTCCATTTCAAAGAAAAGTGTGACACTTTGAGTGGTGTCGGCCACACCATGCTTTGGATTGAAGAAGGGTTGACTCATACACGTCACAAATGACCCATGGATCGTTTTCCTAAAGTATCAACACAATCTGAATGCATTTGGTCTATTTTCCGTATGTCGTTTATTTTACTTAAAAGCGCATCCATTTTAAACAACAGAAAGAAACATTGAGTGGTACCGGCCACACCGGCCCTCGTATTGAGGCGGGGTTTACTTGTACAAGTCACAAATGACCAATGGAAACTTTTCCTAAATTATCAACAGAATCCGAAGGCGTTTGGTCGGTTTTCCGTATGTCGGTTGTTGTTTTCACTTAAAATCATGTCCATTTCAAATAAAAGTGAGACAATTTGAGTGGTACCGGCCACACCGTGCCTCAGATTGAGGTGGGGTTGACTCTTAAACGTCACAAATGACCCATGGACACTTTTCATAAAGTATCAACAGAATATGAATGTGTTTGGTCCGTTTTCCATATGTCAGTTGTTGTTTTGACTTAAACTGTTGTCCATTTCAAATAAAAGTGAGACACATTGAGTGGTTCTGGCCACACCGCGCCTCGTATTGAGTCGGGGTTGACTCGTACATGTCACAAATGACCCATCGATCGTTTTCCTAAAGTATCAACACAATCCGAATGCATTTGGTTAGTTTTCCGTATGTCGTCTACTTTAGTTAAAAGCGCATCCAGTTTAAATAAAAGAAATACATTTTGAGTGGTACTGGCCACACCGGCCCTCGGATTGAGGTGTGTTTGACTCGTACACGTCAAAAATTATCCATGGGAACTTTTCCAAAATTATAAACAGAATTCGAATGCATTTGGTTGGTTTTCCGTATGTCGGTTGTTGTTTTCACTTAAAATCCTATCCATTTCAAATAAAAGTGAGACAGTTTGAGTGGTACCGGCCACACCGTGCCTCAGATTGAGGCGGGGTTGACTCATACACATCTCAAATGACCCATGGATACTTTTCCTAAAGTATCAACATAATCCTAACGTGTTTGGTCCATTTTTCGTATGTCATTTGTTGTTTTCACTTAAAATATTGTCCATTTCAAAGAAAAGTGAGACACTTTGAGTGGTGGTGGCCACACCGCACCTTAGATTGAGGTGAGGTTGACTCGTACATGTCAAAAATGACTCATGTATCGTTTTCTTAAAGTATCAACACAATACGAATGTGTTTGGTCGTCTTTTCGTATGTTGTTTATTTTACTTAAAAGCGCATCCATTTTAAACAAAAGGAAGACACTTTGAGTGGTACCGACCACACCAGCCCTCGGATTGAGTCGAGGTTGACTCGTACACGCCAAAAATGACCCATAGAATCTTTTACTAAAGTATCAACACAATCCGAATGCGTTTGGTTGGTTTTTCGTATGTCGGTTGTTGCTTTCACTCAAAATCATGTCCATTTCAAATAAAAGTGAGACAGTTTGAGTGGTACCGGCCACATCGTGCCTCACATTGAGGCGGGGTTGACTCGTACACGTCACAAATGACCCATGGATACTTTTCCTAAAGTATCAACAGAATGCGAATGTGTTTGGTCCATTTTCTGTATGTCAGTTGTTGTTTTGACTTAAACTGTTGTCCATTTCAATGAAAAGTGAGAGACTTTGAGTGGTGTCGGCCACACCGCACCTCGGATTGAGGCGAGGTTGACTCATACACGTCACAAAAGACCCATTGATCGTTTTCCTAAAGTATCAACACAATCTGAATGTGTTTGGTCGGTTTTCCGTATGTTGTTTATTTTACTTAAAAGCGCATCCATTTTAAAAAAAAATAAAGACACATTGAGTGTTACTAGCCACACCGGCCCTCAGATTGAGGCGGGGTTGACTCGTACACGTCAGAAATGACCCATGGAAACTTGTCCAAAAGTATCAACAGAATCTGAATGCGTTTGTTCAGTTTTCCGTATGCTGGTTGTTGTTTTCACTTAAAATCATGTCCATTTCAAATAAAAGTGTGATAGTTTGAGTGGTATCGGCTACACCGTGCCTCAGATTGAGACAGGGTTGACTCGTACACGTCCAAAAATGACCCATGGATACTTTTCCTAAATTATCAATAGAATCTGAATGTGTTTGGTCCGTTTTCCGTATGTCAGTTGTTGTTTTGACTTAAACTATTGTCCATTTCAAAGAAAAGTGAGACACTCTGATTGGTGTCGGCCACACCGCGCCTCAGATTGAGGCGAGGTTAACTCGTATGCATCACAAATTACCCATGGATCATTTTCTAAAGTATCAACACAATATGAATGCATTTGGTTGGTTTTCCGTATGTCGTTTATTTTACTTAAAAGTGCATCCCATTTAAACAAAATAAAGACACTTTGAGCGGTATCGGCCACACCGGCCCTCGGATTGAGGTGGGGTTGACTCATACACATCAAAAATGACCCATGGGAACTTTTCCTAAAGTATCAACAGAATTTGAATGCGTTTGGTCGGTTTTCCGTATGCCGGTTGTTTTTTTCACTTAAAATCTTGTCCATTTCAAATAAAAGTGAGACAATTTGAGTGGTACCGGCCACACCATGCCTCAGATTGAGGCAGGGTTGACTCGTACACGTCACAAATGACCCATGGATACTTTTTCTATAGTATCAACATAATCCGAATGTGTTTGGTCCATTTTCCGTATATCAGTTGTTCTTTGACTTAAACTGTTGTCCATTTCAAAGAAAAGTGAGACACTTTGAGTGGTGTCGGCCACACCGTGCCTTGGATTGAGGTGGGGTTGACTCGTACATTTCACAAATGACCCATGGATATTTTTCCTAAAGTATCAAAACTATCCGAATGTGTTTGGTCGGTTTTCCATATGACATTTATTTTACTTAAAAGCACATCCATTTTAAACAAAAGAAAGACACTTTGAGAACCAAATGCATCTGCAATGAAGACACCCTCCCTAAAGGTCTGTTTGAAGAGGAAATCATGTATGATCAATATTATGAACTTTATAACAATATTACTTTCCAACCAAGGAGAATTTTTTATACCATGTTTAAAACACACAAGTTCGCCCAAATGAGATTCCACTTCAGCAATAACCATGTTGTGCTGACTTCATATCATAAATCCCTGCAGAAGAGACCTGTCCTTTTCTTTAAGAGAAGACCCATCACAAAAGACACATTGAACTTCATAATAACCAAACTGTTGATTTCCCTGAACAATTTTCCACCACGCATCTGCATAGATAAGAAACATTAGAAAGCATAAATTATATTGTAACAGGATTGAAAAATTTATTCTCAACAAATTGAAATAGTAATCCTGAAGTAACATAAATTTAAAATAATAAAAGGAGAAAAATTTATGAAACATGCAGCCCCTCCCCCTCCCACCTCCAACCCCCCCCCCTCTGCACAACCCCTTCCCCCAGCAGCCCATCCCCTGCCCCTCTCCTCCCCCCCTGCCCAACCTTTTCCCCCAGTAGCCCCCTCCCTCCTGCCATCACCCAGCCCCTCTCCTACCCTCCCCTCCCCTTCCCCTCCCCTCCCCTCCAACCTTCCCAGCCCCTGCCCCTCCCCTCCCCTCCCCCCTGCCCACCCTTTCCCCCCAGCAGCCCCTTTCCCCTCCCCTCCCCTCCCCCCTGCCCTCCCTTTTCTCCTAGCATCCCCCTCCCCTCACCTCCCCTCACCCTGCCCAACCTCTTCCCCCAGCACCCCCTCCCTCCTACCATCATCCCCTTCTCCCCGACCCTCCCCTCCCCTCCCCTACCCTTCCCTGTCCTCCCCTCCAACCTTCCCAGCCCTTGACCCTCCCCCCTCCCCCCTGCCCCTCCCCTCCTGCCCACCCTTTTCACCCAGCAGCCCCCTCCCCTCCCCCCTCCCCTTCCCCATCCTTCCCACCCTTTTAACCCAGCAGCCCCTTCCCTCTCCTCCCCCCTCCCTTGCCCTCCCCTCCCCTCCCCCCTTCCCACCCTTTTCCTCCAGCAACCCCTACCCCTCCCCTCCCCTTCCCCCTTCCCACCCTTCTCCACCAGCAGCCACCTCCCCCCAGCCCACCCTTTTCCCCCAGCAGCCCCTCCCTCCTACCATCACCCATCCCATCTCCTCTCTTCCCCTCCCCTCCCCTCCCCTCCCCTCCCCTTCCCCGCCCTCCCCTCCAACCTGCCTAGCCCTTGCCCCTCCCCTCCCCTCCCCCCCTGCCCACCCTTTTCCTCCAGCAGCCCCCTACCCCTCTCCTCCTACCCACCCTTTTCACCCAGTAGCCCCCTCCCCTCCCCTCCCCCCTCCCCTTCCCTCCCCTCCCCCCTGCCCACCCTTTTCCTCCAGCAGCCCCCTCCCCCTGCCCACCCTTTTCCACCAGCATCCCCCTCCCCCCTACGCAACCTTTTCCCCCTAGCAACCCCATCCCTACTGCCATCACCCAGCCCCTCTCCTCCCCTCCCCTCCCCTCCCCTCCAACCTGCCCATCCCCTTCCCCTCCCCTCCCCTCCCCCTGCCAACCCTTTTCTTCCAGCATCCCCCTGCCCCTCCCCTCCTGCCCACCCTTTTCCCCCAGCAGCCCCCTCCCCTCCCCTCACCCTCCCCTTCCCTCCCCTCCACTCCCCCCTGCCCACCCTTTTCCTCTAGAAGGCCCTGCCCCTCCCCTCCTTCCCACCCTTTTCCCCTAGCAGCCCCTTCCCCTCCCCTCCCCACATGCCCAACATCTTCCCGCATCACCTGCTCATTCATGAAATATGTTTACATTCAGATATAGTAATATTTAAAAATAACAATACATACTATGTATTACTAATAGGGAAACACATTAATAAGAAATTCATAATTCTTTATAAGAAATATGTTAAACCAGTAAGTATGAAAAATTTGGAAACACATCAATTAGAATTCCAGAATTGAGTTGGCATCCCCAAAATTCCCAGAAGATCCACCATTACTAAAACAGAAATCATCCCTTGAAGAGAATGGAAATTCAAAAACAGCATGAATCACTTCAAAAACCCAAAAATAAGAACATAATAAATAATGTAAAATTAATACTTGCAAAAGCACATTTATTTACATGTGATTATTCCACGCATTTTTACTATTAGGCATAAAACTATCAGGCATAAATGACATAAAATGAAGTTCTATGGGAAAATGACATAAACATGAAATACATGGCCAACTAAGAAAGCTATGTAATACAAAATAGAAAAATGGATATCACAGTACCAAGGAATACTAAAGGTCTAGGTAGTAGACTAATCATACAATAAGAATACTATGCAAAAAAGAGATCTGATAACAACATCCCTATGACGCAGTGGAAACAGAGTGGAAAACCAGGTTCAAAAATATAGATTTATACAGAATTCAAAAATGTAATGGATCAATCTGCCCCTAGATCACCATCACCATCACCACTGTCATCATTGGCCTCATCCTCGCTGTTATCTCTGTCCTCGTCCTCGTCCTCGTCATCGTCCTCATGCTCATCGTCGGCCTCATCCTCATCCTCGGCACCATCCTCGCCCTCGCCCCCATCTTCACCCTCGGCCCCATCCTCGCCCTCATCCTCATCCTCATCCTCTCCCTCATCCTCTTCAGAATCCTCGTCATCACCAGGAACATCATCATCTCAACCGCCACTAGAGCTACTACCTGGTGCATTCGATAATTCACCCATCGACGACATAAATGTCTGACAAGCCGTGCTAGCCTCTGGTGGAAGTGATGAAGATAAATCTTTCATCTGTTTCATAAATTTTGTGTCCCTCGTTTGAAATTTTACTTCTAACTCTGTGACCCTTTTATCAGACTGTCTTGCATTATCCATGACTTGTTCCAACTTGGTGGTACTATAATGGATACCTGAAGAGGACCAATACCTCGTTGGGACTATATTCTTACCAGGTCGGCAGCGTACTCGACCAGAGTGCTCCTCTCCCAAAACCTGATATAAATGATCGTGTGGCACAAAATTTTCAGGCTCCTGGTCATCAAGAGACTATAAAGCATCTTGTTAAAAATATTAATAGATAAAAAAAAATTTCAAAATAGATATTAAACTTGGAAATAAACAAATTAAAACTTACAATATTTTCTTGGGTTGATTCATTTTCTGCAGTTTCATCTTTTTTTCTTCTACTCGAGAAAAAACAATTTTACTCGAGGGATACGTCCTTCAATATTCAATTTATGTTTCTGTAATGACATTAAAACAATATAAAGTGCAAGTATAATCATATATTCAATATTCAATAAATCACATAATTTAAGTAGGAAACAATAAAAAGGGAAAGTCCTAAAAAACTTATAAACAACTATATTGTACCAGCTTCCTCTCATGATCTGACATAGTTGTGCACCCCAAAGTGTGGAGGTATTTCTTTGAATCGATGTTTTTTGTTTTTTTCAGAAGATTCCTAAATAATGTTTAATAATAAATAAGATTATATTAATGAAAAATATGAAAAATCTCATTTAAATATCTCAAATGAGATTAATACCTTAAATTTGGCAGTCGCCCAATGGGTAATCATTTGGCGATATTGCTCTATCAGGCAGTCATCCACGATATGTAATGTCTCTAACTCTATTCCCACTCTATCACACCATCCAACATACAGGTCATGCTTATAAGCTCTCCAAGTCTCTCCTAACTCTTTTAAACGCGCTGGTCGTGCACCTTCACCATCAGGGAAGTTAAACTGAAGCTGAAACCCAATAGATTAGTTTATATAAATACAAAAAAATACTAAATTAAATCCAATAGATTTTTTACCCATATTTTTTCCCATGCGTTATATTTGACATCATGTGGCAGATGTCTCCAAGAGAGAGGGCTGATTGGAATGATATCGGAGTATTTGGCTAGAGTCGCCAAAAAACCCCAACATTCCTGCCCAGATTTCCCAATCATTTGTCCATCAACATTGTATTCAACCATCAATTGTGTCTGGAAGTTCCATACTTCATGCAAGAGAGTACGCCCCCTCCCCCGCCTCCTATCTGTAGATGAATCTATTATTAAATAAAAATAATATTAGTACAAGTTATAATAAAATAAATATTTTTATAAAAATTTGATAGAGTTATATAAATATACCTGTGGTAGTCGGATCAATGGGCATCACTGGATGTGCAGAAGCTGAAGGAATATCCTGTACAGGTGGAGTGTCCCTCAGTGTATGCTCCTCAGCCACATACTGTGTCGCAGCAGGAGTCGAAGAAGGTGGAATATAATAGCTCAGAGATAATGAACCAAAAGAAAAAGATGATGGTATAGACGTCTGGACAACTGGTAGTGTAAACATCGGTGGTCTAAATATCTCGTGTGTCCCTGAAGACATGCCAGGATCAAAATGGGGCGAAGAAGATACGTCTGTGGTAGTGGATCATCTAACTCTCGCCCCACGAGCCCTCGTACCACCGGCCTCAGTACCGGGACCACTAGATGATCATCCATCTCTGACACCACCCCCCCTCCTACCACCAGCCTCTCTACTGGGATCAATATCAGGCTCCTTGTCAGATATCTCTCGTCTAGGGGGTCTATCCTGAAAAAAAAAATTAACACAAAAGTAAACACATGATATTATAAGTTATTGAAATATTTATATTTGAAATAAAATACTCACAACAGGGATGAGTGGAGGAACACCCATATGTACCATACGAAGATTATTATCTGTCATATTTTTCCATCGCCTCTCTTCAATGGGTGTTATTTCCTGTAATGAAAATAAATATGGAAGTAATTAGAAACAGATAAGTAATGTGTAGCACAAAAAATATAGAAAAACCATTCTGATAAAAAAAACATAAAGTAAAGGAAGATTTATGGTGGTTTGAAGGTAAGTACTAGGATACACACTCTGAATGATGTAGGTGAAACATGTAGGTGAGAACACGACTATATGATTCTATATATTTCCCACCACAACTTCAGGTTCATAATCAACTCTGACAATTGAGCTATTGGAGTCATCATAGGTAATAAACGGATTGCTTCCAATTCCAGTAGGGATAGTGTCAACTTCATCATCACCATCATCAAAAACATGTCTGGGATTTACATCAATAATTACACCGAATATAGTATGATGATGATCTTTGACATAAAAAACTCGTTTCACCATTGATGCCAATACATATGGTTCATTGGTGGCAAGAGTGAGAGTCATGTCAATAACGCTAAATGCACAATCATCAATAAAGGTGCCTTGCCTCTTCATTGAATCAAACCATTGACATTTCATCATCGTGACTCGACCATGTCAATAATAATCCAAAATTATTATTTTCTCCACAACTCCATAATAAGAAACATTTTCAGAACGAGTTCTAGTATCCGATGAACTAACATAACAATCTGTTTTGGAAGTTAGAATAACACCATTATGTCGTGTTCTCATGTTTATTGATCATTCAGTTATAATAAATTTGTATCCATTGATCACAAGTGATTTACAAGCACAAACCATGGTATTAGGACCAAAAGTCAAAGCTATTATTTCCTCAGAAACAAAGTCTTCAAAAAAATTTGATACCTGAAATATAAAAAAATAGTAAACCTAATTAAATATTATTTTTATTTAGTTATTATAGAAATTTTTTTACCTTCAATTTCAACCAAGCAGAAAACCCTTTGCTATGAAAAGTCTCTTTCCTTCTCAAAGATAAAGAACGATGCCTTCTATATATCAATTCTTTATGTTCCCTGTAGATAAAAATAATAATAGTTTAACAAATATTTAAAATTACAAGAGATAAGACAAGAGATACATGTACAATTTACTTACTTGATATACTCATCGAACAAATCACAATTGAACAACACTGTGCGATGTGCCATCTCTTTCTCTTCAAGGATTAATGTCATCAATGTATATGATCCCGGAATTCCTACTGTCTGAGGAAGTGATGGAAAACTAGGTTCAATTTTCCCATACTGTTCTTCTTCATTTCTCATTGGTCTGTTTATTCTCATAGTAAGATCAGACAAATACATTGTTCAGAAATACATACATTCTTGAGCCAAGTAACTGTTCACAATAGAACCTTCAGGATAATTCCTATCCCGAACATATTATTTCAATGTGCACATGTTTCTTTCAGTTGGATCCATCCAACGGAAAGAAATGGGTCCTCCAAGAAGTATTTCGTTCGGAATATGGATAGTCAGATGCAACATGCATGTAAAAAATGATGGAGGGAATATTTTCTCCAACTCACACAAAATTAATGGTGTCTCTGCCAACAGTTTTTGCAAGAAGGATTTGGACAACCTCTTAGCACAAAGATCTCTAAACAAATAGCACAACCGAATAACTGAGACTCTAACATTATTGGACAAGAGATGACATATTGATATTTTAATAAACTCATGCAAAAGGACGTGATAATCATGAGTCTTCAAAGATTTCATCTTCAACTCTTTTCTGTTGACCCGTTTTGATATATTTCTTGAATATCCATTAGGAACTTTAATAGTCTCTAGCACTTCCAGAAATTGATTTTTTTCAGTAGGAGTCATCACATAAGAAGCACATGGAACATGCCATTTATTTTCATTAATACAGACAGGATGCAATTCTGGTCTGATCCCCTAATCTACCAAGTCACACAGAGATCATAAATCATCTTTTGTCTTCCCCTTGACATTTAGAATAATCTAAAGCAACATTTCAGATATATTCTTTTCAATGTGCATTGCGTCTAAGAAATGACGTAACAAGTTGGTTGACCAATACGACAACTCAAAGAATATACTCTTCTTCTTCCAATTGTAACATGTATCATTGGAAACATTTTTCCTCTTTCTAGATTTCATTACACCCTTCCCAAATGAATAAATGAAATATTTAAATTCATTAAGCACATCAGTTCCAGACATACGCTGAGGTGGATCGTCATTCTCCATGGTATTGTCAAATCTTCGAAAATTGTTTCTATATGGATGGTTCATTGGAAAGAATTTTCGATGTCCCATAAAACTAAAACTAAGATGATATTTCAGTCTTTTTGATTGAGTATTATTCATACAAATAGGAAATGACAATTTTCATTTTGTGCTCCATCCAGACAACATTACATAAGCAGGAAAATCATTGATCGTCCACATAAGTGCATCACGCATTTGAAATATGTCTTTCAAACATGCATCGTATGTGGGCACACCCACATCCCAAAGAAGTTTCAAATCTTTTATTAAATGTTGAATGTATACATCTATATAATTTCTAAGATCAGAAGGTCCATATATAAGTATACTCAAGAATGTGTAATGGTTTTTCATACACAACCAAGGGGGAAGGTTATAAATGTGTATGAAAACCGGCCATGTGTCGTGCGAAGTAAGCACCTTCCCAAATAGATTAAAACCATCACATTAAAGACACAGTCTCACATTATGCACGTTGGCTGAAAATTAAGGATATTGAGCATCAAATCTCTGCCATGCATATCCATCTGCAGGGTGAACCAACTCTTCATTATTCTTTTTTCTCTCGGTGTCATACCATCACATTTTTACGAATATTTCATCAGACATGAAAAGGTTCTGTAATCTGAGGATCAATGGAAAGTGACACATTACTTTTTGTGGCACACGAGATGGTGTTCCATCATCTTTTGGCTTCCATCGGGAGGTTCCACATTTGATACAATCATTTCTTTTAGCAGTTTCCTCCCAAAATAAGCTGCAATCATTCGGGCAAGCATGGATTTTTTTTTTGAGAATCCAAGTTCATCAACTAACTTCCATGCCATATAGTGGTTTGAGGGAATATCTGTATCATCTAGAAGTAAGTCCTTCAAGAAGGTAAGAATGTAATCAATTGCAGTATTTGAAATCTCATACATAGTTTTCCCATGAAACAATTGGATTTAAAATTCCAACTTTTTCATTTTACCACATTGCCGATATACTGGAGTCGTCGCAGCATCATTCAATTTTTTGACCCTATCAACATCATCATTTTCATTGGACGCATCAAGTGTTCTTGTATCGAAATCTTGTTAGCTAGACATCCTTTCCTTCTCATGATGCTGAATAAATGGAAACCGATCATATATCAAACTCTCCAATTCAGTCCTATTATTTGGATCATCAACATTTTGATATTCCATTTTTTCTCCATTGAGATACCACACAGAATAGTTTGTTTGGAAACCATATTTCGTTATATGATAGTTAACTGCTTCACGACTCGATCAAGGTCTTACAACACAATTAAAACATGGGCAGTGTATGCGACCACTATCTGAAGCCTTGTCAAATGAAAAATCTATAAATCTATTCAAATTATTTTGAAAATCGGTTGAAATCTGATCAGTTTCGTACATCTAACTTCTGTCCGTTCTGTAAAAAAAATTGCAATAAGTCGTTTCAATGAAATTTAATAATATTGAAGTTTAATCAAAAAAATATTTAGGTGAATGAAAATTGTTTACTTTATATAAAAGCATAACTGACGCATTACTCTATATGAGAATCATATTAAGAAATACAACAAAATACATTGTATATAAGAAAATAAGATACAGAATTTCTAATGCCTATATTCAAGGATTTCCCAGTAAGATATTGGAAGTGGATCAAGGAATACATAATCCTTAAGGATCTTGTTGGGAGTACATGAGTTTTATACTTTAACTTCTTCAGGGAGATCAGAATGAGGAGTAGGATGAGGATCAGGGGAGTGGTGAGACTGTCCAAGGGGGGTGCGGGGTTTCCAGGGTTTGAGGGGTGTCTAGGGGGGTGGTGGGGCCGTCCGGGGGGTCGGAGCTGTCCAGGGGGTCGGGGGCTGTCTAGGGGGGTCGGGGTGTCCAGGGGGCGGGCTGTCCGTGGGGGTGGGTGGGGCTGTCCAGCAGGTTACGGGGTGTCCAGGGGGTGGGCGGGCTGCCCATGGGGGTGGCGGGGCTGTCCAGGGGGGTGGGCAGGCTGTCCACGGGGGGTGGTCGGGCTATCCACGGGGGTGGAAGCGTTGTCCAGTGGGGTCGAGGGTGTCAAGGGTGTGGAGGGGGGGGGGCTTTCCAGGGGGTGGGGGGGCTTTCCAGGGGGTGGGGGCGTCCGGGGGGATGGGGGTTTCCGAGGGGTGGTGGGAGGGTGTCAGGGGGTGGGGTGGGCGGGCTGTCAACAAGGGTGGGGGGCTGCCCAGGGGGGGCACGGGCTATCCAAGGTGGTGGGCGGGTGTCCGGGGGTGGGGTGGGAGGGCTGTCAATGATTCTTAATTAGTTAATAGAGAGGAATAAGTTCTCTATAACAAATATTAGGGAAAATTGATCTGTTACCAGACATTTTGTTTCTTTCTATGGATTAATATCCTTAAAAATACCATTAGTAGTGGGTCATATAAAGAATCATTCCCAAGATTGATTTTAAGAGTATATATGGTTTTTATTATTATTTTCCATGACTTTTGGGTTGATAAACACTATAATTTTATTTATATATCTCATGAATATGATTTTCCTTTCATATAATGTCTCTTTAATCATTATATTTATAGATGAAATGACAATATAGTTTATGAAATTTTTTTTTAATGATTGACGCTATTACATATTAATGATTACAATTCAATAAAATTTGATTTATAAAAATAATTTTGTGTGTCAATATTGGATACAATAGACTAAGAGCTATTGAAATTAGAGAAGCACCGGGATTTTGGTCTATCTCAATCTCAACATCATGTCAAGGGAGTATCATCACAAACACCTCATAAAAAACAAAAACAATAACCCTAACAACCTTGGTATCCTCCAACATAATAGCTTTAATCTATTCTATAAAAGTATGAACAATCACATAAACTAGGTGGTCCACATATCAACTTCCCACCTAAAATTCCCACTCAATAACAAAAACTACATTTTTTCTATCCCCATATGATTATACAAACCTCCTTCAGAATCATTTGATAAAAATCTGTAAGGAATATGACTATTTTATTTATTTGATGACATAGTATAGGTGTATTTATATGAAAAGAATACCCCCACAATAATCATATAGCCCTGTCATCAGTCTAAACCCCTAGAACACATAAAAGAAACTAGTATGGACATTTAATAAAATATTTAACACCATAAGAATAAAAATACACTGTAAATATAGTTTGAGAGCATATAATGGTGTGTGTGAAAAAAATGATATTAAATCAATTTAAATGAATATGGAAGAAATGAGGGTTTACAATACACTAAGAGTACCTCAAACATTCTAAAACCACTATAGCACCACATATTCAACTTCATGAAACAGGAACTGGAAATCTTAACTATGTCTTTACTGATGACCACCTAATTGGAACACTCTATTTATGGTTCTTGAACACAAGGAACAAACTATGTTTGGTCTCTACCAACTCAATCACCCCCTTGTAGATCATAATCTTGTTTCCCCTTATACTAAAATGGTCTCACTGGAAGCTATTACTAATGCTAGTCTTAAACCATTCATTCTCCAAAAAACAATGATCAAAGAACCGTTGGGCACATCTTAATGACAATACAAGCTCATCACATATAGGTTAAATCAAAACAGAAAAAAAACATATACAAATAAAAATCAAAAATAAAAAATGAAATATTAGATTAATTTCAATAAAAATATGGTACCAGTTAAGAAAATACCTAATTTAGGATGGGTCTGATAAGATTCGGAAGGAGATTCAACACCTTGGATGGGATGGAGGAAGAGGAAGCCTAAGGAGTTCCAAGATCACCAAACTGCGAGCTCCAAGATCGCCTGCTGGTCCCGTTTAGGGTTTTATATCATGAATGGGGGAGAGGATGGGCCGCTGGTAATTTGGGGGAAAGTTTTACCAATGGTTTTTAAAAACCGTTGGTATACACTTTTAGGCCAAACCTATAACAACGGTTCCTTAGAACCGTTGGTAATATCTTCCCCAAACCACACCTATACCAATGGTTCTCATTGAACCGTTGGTAAAACTCCCCTAAACTACATCTATACCAACAGTTCTAATGAACTGTTGGTAAAAGCTCCCACAAACACACCTATACCAATGGTTCTAAGGAACCGTTGGGAAAAGCTTCCCTAAACCATCCTTTACCAATGGTTTCATGAAACCGTTGGTATGGAAGTGTGGGGGAAAACCCACATTCCAGTAGTGATATTCTTATGATACCATGTTTTAGGTTATTTCCACATTTCCATGTTTCCATTAAGCATTCATGTTATATCATGCCTCATTGCTCATGGTTTTGATAATCACATATTATGTTACATTATTTTTCCTATTGGGTCACATTTATTACTTTAATCTATTTCAATTGTTTGTTTATTCCCTTACTGGGATTTTAAGCTCACCCATTTTTATGGATGTCTCCAGGTTATCCCATGCTGTTTTAAATGCTGTGGAATATCAGAAGAATGTTAAAGTTGTTTTCAATAAAGTTGTTATATTCATGTAAAATTTTTTGATGTTATATACCTAAATCCCAAATACACAAGATTCCATGATCTACTAGGATTGTTTCATGATTTCCTTTAAGTAATAAATCATAAAATGATGTGTATTAAAGATAAGAGTTGTCATAATGATGACCCTGGACATAATCAGAGAGAAATGAATTTATGAGAAAATTTCAAAGTGTCAGTTTAGGATTCATGAGGTCCACTTTATAGAAAATTTCATCTCAATAGAGGGTGTAGCAGTAGATCTAGTGAAGGTTGAGATGGTGTTATCTTGGGATCCACCCTACAGAATGATGATGGTGGAAAGATTCCTTGGGTTAGAAATATACTAGAGGATATTTATGCTTGATTTATCTAGGATACCAGAACCATTGACTACATTGAAAATGAAAGGTCCACCATTATTTCAGACAGAGAGATACCATAAGTATTTTTAAGAGTTATTGAAAGGGTTGACAAGAACCCCCATACTAAGACTGACGGAGGAGGGTGTTTAGTATTTAGAGTTTTGTGATGCCTCTGGGACTGGTCAGGGTTGGGTTCTAATAAATAGGTATGAAATGAATGAATATGGGCTTAGAAGCTAATACCACATGATATTAACTATGAGACCCATGATCAAGAGCTGTATATGAAAATAACTTCTCAAAAAATGAGGCAACACTACCTTATGGGTGAGTGATTCATCATAAATTCCAACTATAAGAGTCTCAACTATATCTTCTCCTAGAAGGATATAACCATGATACAAATGATATGGATAGCATTCTTATAGGATTATGAATTTGAGATAGTATATACTACCAATAAGGGGAACATTTTTGAAATATAGGCATAAATTTTGTGGTTTTAACATCATTTTCATAGAAACTGATGTTAAAAGAGATGCAGGAAAAAATTTTACATCACGTTTCAAAAAAACCAATGATAAAGTAATAATAGGATATTTTAACATTATTTTTTTAATAAAAAGGGTGTTAAAAGTGTCTTCAGAAAAAACTTCCACCCCAAAAACTTCATTAGTTTTTATTTTAATCCACCTCCTCACGACCTTCGATGGCACCCAACGATAAATAGTGACCCTCAACAGCAATCGATCTTCTCTTTCAATCAATTTTCACCACCATTTCACATTTTTTTCTTCTCAATATTCCATCCACAATCATTCTTAAATGATACTCTATTCTTGTCAGTTAATTGAAACACTTTTCTAGTTCACTGACAACGGTATTTTGAATTTTTTTGGTTATTTTTTCTTATCATTATTTTTTTAAAAAATCTTCAATCAGGTCATGTTTTACCTATTTCCATTGACTTCTAGTGAGTTCAACATAATTCATGATCTATTGTGTATTATCTCCCTCCAAATTTTGTATGTTTTTTTGAAATTTTTGAATATAAACAATATATTTTCTAGTTATAAATTTTGTTGATCCATTTAATTTTTTTTTTATGAATTTCAGTATCAATTATAAATTTTTATTAAATTTTATTTAATGATTTAAATATTTTTATGATTTTAAATATTTTTCAATATAATTATTTTTCTAGAACTATTTTTATTTACATTTTTTATATTAAAAATGAAATTATCAATAAATTTTTTTTGCGGTTGAAATCATTTTTTTGCTTCAGTTTTATAATTTTTAATTTTTTTGATATAATGAATTTTAATTAGATTTTTTAAAATTTTATCCAATTTACATTTTTAAGATTTTTTATAACTAATTATTTGTTAAAAATTAATTTTTGTCTAAATTTTCTAATGATATATATGATTAATCACTTATATTTATATTTTTTAACAATATGTCTTATTAATTTTGTACAATTATTTATTATGATCAAGAAGGTATCAAAAAATTATTTATTCTATTATATGGTTTTATGTTTAAAATTTATCTGTTTATATATATATTTAAATTTTTATATGTTTTAATATATTAACAATTTATATTGTGATATTAGGTTATTAAAGGATCAGAATGCAATAATGTTACCAAGACTAACTAATTAATATGTAAATGGAGTTGATGATTTCTAGGAATTTCCTAAATGAAATCATCAAAAAAAATATTTTATTTTCTATCCAAGTGTGTTTTGTTTGAATATGAGAATGTTAAATTCTGTATAAATCAAGGATTATCCCAATTTCCATGGTTTAAGACAAAATTATAAAAGCATGTTCTACAATGGTGATATAAAAGAAATTTCAACATAAAATGTTGATGAAAATATTCATCAGGATATATAGGTTCATATTAAATAATTAATTCATGATGTAGGATTGGAAACCATTGAGAAAACAATGAATTTTGAATTTTTGAATGAAGAATCTAAGAAACCACTACTCTCAGGTTGCACTAAATTTATAGGGTTTTAAATAGTTTTGATATTAGTTAACCTGAAAGCAATTAATGGATGGAGTGATAAAATTTTCCCATAATTGCATGAAATTTTAAAAGATATTCCTCTAGAAGGTAACATCCTTCCAAAATATAATTATGACATAAATAAAATTTTATTCCCAAGGGGAATAGGTTATAAAAAGATAACTGATTTTCCAAATTATTGTCTGTTATATAGGAAGGAATATGAATGTTTATCAAAATATCCTAGATGTGGGAAATCATGATATAATATTGATGGAAAATTAGACGTTGATTCATTATGAGGTATTGGAATCAGACCTCATAATAACAGAATTTGGTATGTTCCAATAAATCTTTATTTTAAGGATCTATTGGAAAATATAAATGATGTAAAAAGGTTAAGATGCAATATAGATGATTGCATATCAAATTAAAAATTATGTCATCCTAACGATTCACCGAAACAGAAGAGATTTGATAAAAAATCCAACTTTTCAAGTGAATCTTGAAATATCTGATTGGTACTATACATAGATACAATGAATCTAAATCGGATCCTTAGTAGGATGCATAGTTCATGGTCTATTTTTGGGTAGTTTACAGCTTCTCACCACTATTATGAATGATGAAAAATTATTTTATGATGATATTGATTCCTTATGGGATAAAATAGTTAAGAAATGATATTTATGTATATATTTCACCATTTATTAATGAAATGATACTTCTATCGGAGACAAGTGTTGAAATTTATGATGCACAAAATAAAGAGTGTTTTCTTTACCATGCTATGATAATTTTCAAAATAAAAAACTTTCTTTATATGGAAGCCTATATGGATACTATGTTAATGTACATAAGGAAGGTCTAATTTGTGAAGATGATACTTCATAATAACAATTATAGAAAGGAAGAAAGATGGTGTACATGGTAAATTGAATATTTTATGAATTGATAATCCTTATCATATATTGAAAAATTAATTTAATGGTTTATAGGATATAAAGCCAACCCAAACCATTGTTGGATGAGGAATATTATGACAAAGTGAAAAATATTTATTTCAAAATTTTAAATAAACAATGCACTAGTCATCAGAATATATTTAGAAGAAATATTATATCTTATTAAAACAACCATATTAGATATTTTGAGACATAAAAGATAACCTTAACATTATTATTGTTATGAAAAACACATCTTAAAATTTTATTGGAAATTTTTTAGAAATAAAATGAAATAAAAATAATGGATTTCATTCTAGATTGGACTTTATATATATGGGAACATGTTTATAGTTAGTTTGCACTATGAAATAAAACAAAACATATTTAAATTTATCATGTCGCACATTAAGAAAGATTGAGAAGATGAATTTTTTTCCAGTATCTTCAGGGTATTAAAGTACCTAGTGGGTATTCTTAAAATTTAAATAATTTAGTGACATTTATGGATTTTAAATTAATAGTTATGAAATCTCCTGACTATCATGTAGTGATGAAATTACTACTACAGGTCACCCTATGTGGTATATTGCTGACACCATTCCGAAATACTATCACCAGGATATGTTATTTGTTAAAATCTAGTTATATAAATGTCATTGATCCAAATTTTCTATATGTGTTTGATGTTGAATCTATACTCATACGTTGTCAACTATAAGTGTATTTCCCACCAACGTCTTTTGATATAATGGTTCATGTGATGATTCATTTGGTGCATGAGATAATAATAAAGGGACATATTTATTTATGTTGGATGTATCCTTTTGAAAGATATATGACAATTTTAAAGGGATATATTATAAATCCTCATCAATCAAAGACTTATATTTTTCAAAAATATGTAATTTAAGAGGTTATTGAGTGTTTTATTGATTATTTAATAAAATATATCATATTGGTCTCCTTATATCTAACCATTTTACATATTATAGTGAAGGTAGTGGGATTCATGGAATAAAGGTAATGTTCATTCCATGTGACGAAGTGATGCAAGAATATTTATACATTTTGAACAACACAATTGGGGTTCAACCATTTATAACATTAAATATTTTTGGATTAAAGGTACGATATCCAAAAACAAAAATGTTGTTGATGATTGATCATAAAATTACAATTATTACATGTTTTAGAGAGAAATTAGACATAGATTTACCTGTATCAAATACATTTAAATGGCTGGAAGGGGGATGTCTCTTAATGGGAACACATGGTCTGGATTTGATATTAATGGTTACACATTTTACAAACACAAAAATTGGATTATTAGAGTACTATTCAAAAAAATGGGATAATTTTTGTTACTGAACCACTACATTTTTCAAGTGAGAAAGATAATAACCCAATTCTGGAATTAATGACATATTTTGGAGTTCTTTAGGATATATGGGAAAATAATTATACTAAATTTTGAGTAACAGTGTTTATGTGTAACTTGTTTAAAAGTAATAGTGTTGTGAAACATTATGACTATGTATTTCCACTAGTTAATTTGAAAACATTTAGGTGAAAAGAGTAAAAATTTATCATGGTGAAACATAAAAATAAAAAATACAATTATGTTTCTAATCTGTTGAATGATTAGTGGTTCATTATTTTTTATAGGAAAGGAATTCATTTGGATGATGGGGATGATGATGGTGTCATGGATTTATGTACGATTTCCTTATATTCAATATGATTTCTAGATGATATCAATGACTATATTGAATATACAGTCCATGCTATATAAAATGATCATGCTGAAAGGATTTGGGAAAACTCTAAATTATACCTTTCATTATTTGTGTTAATATTTATATTCTATTTCATTTCTGAAATTTATATTTTTTAAAACTCTATTTTTTAATTAGATACTTAATTATATATATATTTATAATTTAAATGATTTTTTCATTATATCTAACAACTATGGTTTAACTATTTTTTAAACTTGACGTAAATCATTATGTTTTGGTCAAATTCATGCATATAAAAAAATTCTTTGTAACTATGATATTTAAATTTATATATTTTGGTAATTTATAATATTTTATAATTAATATATATTTTAAATAGTTTATGTTGAAAATTTATAGGTTAATAATCCTTACAACGTTATATTTTTTGAAACACACACATGTGTGACAGTATTTTTTTACTTAAATATTTTTTTATTTATTGTTGTTAAATAGTCACTTTTCTAATAATACATAGGTATAAAGAATAGCATTACCTTAATCCATATTGATGACCTACAATGAGGCAGAGGAATATTTACCAAGGTATATTGCAATCTTTTTCATTTTATTAAATATTCAGTAATAAAAGTATTTAATAAAAGTAAACTTTTAATTGATAAAAATTACTTTCCAATCTATTAGTGTGTGTCCTATAATGGATACTTATTATTCCTATCTAGAGAAAATTATTCCTTGAGTTAGTAGACAAGGTATTACATGTTTACTAAAACATTTATCCGGTCATGGAGAGAAGAGGATACATATTAATTTTGATGATAATAATAACCCAATTAACTTAAATGCAATTCATTTAAAGAGTTATATATCAATGTGTAGCCAATATTGGATGAAATTTTTTTATCAAAATTATATGTTTTCAACTAGATGAAAAAAATATCAGATACATGACTCTATAATGGTAAAATATTTCAATTGATTTATTTTTATCTCATTCTTCAAATATTATATCTTTTATATGATTAATATTTAATATATTAAATTACAGATGATATTCAACTTTCATGAAAGGAAAGAAATTAAGAAAATATATAAATATTTAGTGGTTTTTTGATGGAGTTATTTTAAAAAAATGAGAAAAAAATATGTTTTTTTGAAGTTACAGAATAAAAATGCATGACACATTTATGTGTTTTTAGATGCAGAGACATAGAATCAATTTATTTATAGCTTACATGATGGATAATTCTTTGTATAATAATTATAGTACATTTTTAAATTTCATAAATATTACTTAATTACTTATTATTTTACTTTTATGAAATAAGACTCCAGGAGATCTCACTAGGAGATATAGTTGAAGAATTTATACCTACATACTTTATCATGCATAGGGTATTATTTACTAAAGAAGTAAATGATTGAAATAAAAGTTTGATTCATTAATATATGAATAAATTATAGGTTCATAAGAGGTCTAGTTCAATAATCCATCTCCCCACACTCTCCATGAAAAATGGAAAATATTGATAAAGAAAAAAATGAAAAGTATCATACAAAACAATCTAAGGAAGAAGATGAAAAAATTGAAAGAAAATATTTTTTATTTTCATTGATTTTTTTAAATTTAATAAGACTAATATACCATTTCATTTATAATTTATGGATGAAATTTAGGAGAAAGATATGTAGGGGAATTTTATCTCAAGGGCATGATGGAAATTCTAGCTACTACATTAGGAAAGATAGAACACCACAATCATATAAGAGGATATGAAATGGGTGTCAATATTAGGAATCATTTTAGCCATAAAAGTAAGATATCGAGGGACATATAAATAGATTCCCTAAATGCTAAGATCAAAGACCTAAAATAGTACATGTGTAATCAAATGAAATCATATGTTTATTTTTTATTTGAATAAATTATGGAATAATCATACCCTCTGTAGTAGGTCCACTTAGATCCTCCACATCCTATTTTGGAACCATCCATAAACTCTAAGTTTTCTGATACGGATACCCTTGTACATGTTGTCGAATATGGGATCGTACATATTTTAGGGTATTATTTACATCACCAACAAATGAAATTGGATCATGTAAGAGTATTGGTACATGATCTTATTGATAAAAATGTTTTAGTTCCAATGCCTAGAGAGGAGGATACTAGAGTTGGATATTGTGTGGTTCATTTTTTACTCTTGTAAACTAGCCTTCTTCATCATCTAACACATGATATGTGAATTTCTTTTTAAATATTATTAAAATTTTATTGAAAATTAAATATATTGTTTTTATTATTAATTTATATTTGTGTATATGAAATAGAAATAATATTTTTAAAAATGGGTCCTGAACCAAAAACATCGGACTGTTCAATGATTTATGACAGACTAAAAATATTACCCCAAATTTCTTATTTCTTGGATCATATTTATGAGTATTCAATGAAATTTGATATATGTGAAATGGAGAAAGCATAACTAATATTCCAAAAAAATATAATGGATCTTATTATTTATTATGATCTTGGAATACAAGTGTTTTAGTTGTTTTCCATATAAGTAAATTTATAGTTCAATTTTTCCTTCTTTCAAAAAATATGACTTCAAATGACTAAATTTATTACTTATTTAATTTTTTATCTGCACACACATTTCATTCAAAATGATACTTCTAGGATTCAGAATAAATTTCAATATTTGTGAAATATCTATATGATGTTGCTAGAGTGACATATATATATATATATATATATATACCTGTGTGTGTGTGAAAAATTATAAAATATAGTTATTGTGTGATATTTGTTTCCATTAATTGATGGGTAAGAAGAAAAATATAATTATGAGATAATATAAATTATAATTTCATTAGTTTGTAACATTATTTATTGTAGTGACCCTTGGATATTGTGAAAATTCTTCCCGCATGAATGCACATTATATTTGTTTTTCTTTTTATTAGGAATATTTTGTAAAAATTTAAAAAAATTTGTTAAAATAGTATGTTTTATACTTTTAATATGTTATTTTTTATTTTTCCTTATTTTTAATACATTTTTTATAGTTTAAATATGAATATATAGTTTATGGAGAAAGTTTAATGATGATAACTTGTTGATATAGGATACAAATAAAATCAATACAAGAAATTAATGCTAAATATGTAGTATATCAGATAATATTTATCTTCTCTTATATATGTGTTAGTTTTTTTATTCAGATTAACATTTCATAACTATAATGTAATTAACAAAAAATAATTGTGGGATGTGGTTATTATTTTTAAGATTGATGTTTGAGATAATAACAACAAGGGAGATGACTGAACATGATAGGGATAGTTTTATTAATTGTTTTAGATTTTATATCAAAATATTCTATTTTCAATGTTATCAAATTCATTATTATTGTATATTTTTTATTGTTTTGAGTCATAGACCGATGAATAACTTACCCATGTTTGATTTTTGTGTGAAAAATATTTTTTATGTGTGGTGATAATTTAAATTATTAGGCATGTCTCTTTATTTTAATTTTAAAAAATTAATTTTATTTTTAGTTTTGGCTTTATTCTGAAATATTTTATTTTTTATAGTGTTTTAGATGTTTTTGGTGCATCTAATTTAATATTTTATTTAAAACATAGATTTTTTCACAACATTTCTTTATAAACCAATGTTGAATCATAAATATAGGACTTCCGGAATCGATTATGTGTAAAACATTATGTGTAAATACACTCTCGACATCACTTTTTTTAAAAAACTAATGTATAATGTTCTATGGATATTTTTTCATGTCAGTTTTATTAAAGAACCGATGTTGAAAGGAATTTTTTCTTCTTCCTACAATAGTTAAAATTACAAAATAGATGTGGAATAGTATTTTCAAAGATAGTGTTTTTTTAAAAAATGTGTCATTGTAACATCACATAAATTCACTTTTAGTTGATGTTTTGGCGGCAGTTTTCAAAAAAACCAATTTCAAATATATTATTTTTAACTTACACTACATAAAAGTGAGTTAAAACCCAATCTTAAATTATTCTAAATAAATGATGTTAAAATATTCATTTCCACTTGTGATGGTGGAAAATTCTCTCAGTAGGAGATCTTGATAATAGTAGGTTCCAAATGGGTCAGAGTAGTTAGTTACAATATAGTTTTTCCGTATGGATGGGGATATTAAATCATACCTCCAGTAGATGGTTGTTACCTCATAACATATACAATGTTTTAGAGAGACTAATCTTGTAGATTCTATCTTTGAGACCTTACAAATTCATATGTCCATTGAATATTCTTCTAATGGATTTTTTGAAGTTAGGGATCACATAAGCCTTTTGGGAGGATGGAAGACGATACTAGTGACATTATGTTAGGATGTTATTAGGTATTTTCATACATCCCACTTAGAGATATATGAAGGTGTGGTAAATATGTATCCGGAACATTAGGAATACTTTTTGTGTCCAGAGATAAAGATGTTTGTAGTAGAGTTTGTCTCAAGATTCCTCGTTGTCCAGTAGGTAAAGGTTGTGTGCTAGGTTCAATTGGGTATGGCTCAACCCATTAAGATGCTAGAGTTGATGTGGGATGGTGAATCAATGGATTCCATGATGGGGATTTCATAGTATTCTAGAGGGGATGATTCCATCTTGGTTAATGTATACCAACTCCCCATATCTACCCACTTTTTAGCTATTTGAGAGTAGAATTCAATATAGGTATTGGGATTCTTTTACCTAAAAGAGATAGTCTGGCTATGTATAGTTCCATTGAAGATTATTTTTTACATTGATTTCTGTTTCATGGCATGATTATAGAGAATATTGTAAGAATACTATGGGAATAAATTTTAATTGATCATGATGTTTTACCCCCATACTGATAGGTAGACTGAGCATACCATTCAGGTTTTGGAGGATACGTTACAGGCTTACATGTTGGATTTTGGCCATAGTTGGGAGGATCACCTATCTTTGGTAGTCATTCTGTTCGATAACAACAACAATTCCACCATCACTATGGAACTATTCAAGGCCTTGTTCGGGAGACCATATAGGTCACTACTAATATGGATAAACCATGGGGATTCGGCACTCATACTCCCACAATTGGTTCAAGAAACAAAAAAATTGTAGGACATTTTGGAGTGGATAATGACTACCAAGAGTCATTAAAAGTTTTATATATATTGATAACATAGGCTATTAATTTTTGAGAAAGGATTCTATGTGTTTCTGAATTTATCTCTTTAAAGTGGATTATAGATATTTGGTTGGGGTGGAAAGTGTTCTATAGGATTCATTATCCCTTTCAATATACTGAGTAGGGTTGGAAAGTTGGTGTTCCCCTAGACCATACCACTATTGTTAGACAAATTACACAAAATATTTCATATGTTGCAGAGGATTATGTAAGTGCACAAATCATTTCATGTTTTCGACATGGGAGATCTTGACAATGACAATGTAGAAACCATTGTAGAGTACCCAATGAAGATTGAGGATTAGTAGGGAAAGACCATTCATCGGTGATTGATTCCCCTGGTTTATGTCTTGTGGTTGTCCAAGAATA
The DNA here is from genome assembly GCA_963277665.1 of Viscum album. Lineage (NCBI taxonomy): Eukaryota > Viridiplantae > Streptophyta > Magnoliopsida > Santalales > Viscaceae > Viscum > Viscum album. Next base: position 824,352,757 of record OY728165.1, read on the forward strand.
TTCATGAAAGCACCTGGGAGAAGGCGTGCCAAATTTGACCTCAGTATCCCCATGATTTTAGTAGGCTTTTCGATTTTCAATAAGAAAAGTCTTATGGTGTGGAGAGTGTAATGATTTGGTTTTTCCTTGTAAAAAAATGGAATATCCCCATGCTTTTAGTAGGCTTTTATATTTTCAATAAGAAAAGTCTTGAGGTGCAGAGAGTTTATCAAATTGGTTTTTCCATGTAAAAAAATGGAATATTTTAAGAAATATTTTCAAAACCAGACACTAAGTTGGCATGGGATCCCTGTACCTAGAGAGGCTTGGCATGTATATGATATAAATATTATACATATTATTTCATGTGCATGTAGTGTTTTTTTTTCAAATAATGTAATAATTCCCAAATGCAATTTTAAATCAAAAATATGAGACTTCCATTAAATCTAGAATTCTAGTTTTACCATAGGCATGAAATTATCTTTTTCGGCATTGGGAGTTCTAACAAAGTACTGCATTGATCATAAAAAATAAGATAAATTTATTAATTTAATTATTTTGTTTTTTATGCAGCAACCTAATATCCTCTAAAAATTACATTTATGACAAATTCCTAGGTTTAACCACATAACCCTAGGGTTTGTAAGGAGAGCATAGAGGAGAATTATAGAATGTTGAGATCATGGATCAATGATTGTCTACCGCAAGTAAGGATAATGATAGGGAAGTTCATGGATCTCTCCCACATCAACTAAAAATAATAATTTTCCCTCAATTATTGATCCATGAACAAGGTAAGGCATTTTTTTGGATTTATCTAGTGTTGTTATTCCATGTCCAAAAAAATCAATTTACCTAATAAAAATTAATTTAAATATCTATGGTTTATTTTCGTTAATATTATAACTTTATATGGTTTAGGAATTGATTTATTTTAGTACTCATATTTCTTATTTTCTATTCTAGGGGTAATGAATCAAGGCTGAACAAAATGACATCCAATGTATGTTACTCATTTTTTTGTGCATTTTTTCCCTCATTATTAGAACGATTCATCATCGGTATTAATTTTGGTCAATGGTACAAGTAATACATAATGATCACTTATTGTGTATTTTATCATTGGAACAATAGACCATTACTACAATTTTAGGTCTATTATTGAAAGAGTGATTGAGGAGTGTGATGAAGACATATTGTCCTTATTGGATTAGACATCCTAGATCATGGTTTACTATAATTTGGTATCAATTAGTGATGGGGAATGAACCTGGAGAAGGTATGGTGGATAGAATCTGGTCACCAATGACAAAAAGGATTAGTCAAACTAAGATCTATGAGTTTTAGCATGACTATTAGTAGAGTACAAAGATGTAGTGGCACTAGAATATGCATTAAGCCTTCTATAATTTCTTTTAAATTCATGACCATAAGACATGTTATCCTAAGAACACACAATGTGTGGTCCCCTCCTACAACACTAGGGTTTACGTGAAGGGAAATATATTACACCTCATGTAACATGTGTCAAAAACTATTTGACACATTATAGGTGAATCGATGTGTACCCTGGGGGTACACAGATATAGACTTGACTAGAATACCCAGACATAACCAAGTACATGGGCATGACCAGTGTACATGGGCATGACCAGTGTACAAGATCACTGGAAAAGGAATACGAGCACAGTATGGGCAAGACTATGATTAGAGGTTCACATAGTGTTCTCTATATAAATATTTTTTACATCCTCTAAGGTATTTTTAATCCATTCATCTCTTTGGTATATACCATGTTCAGTTGGTTGTATTCCCTTCATTTATCCCTACTGTATGTCATTAAGTCCTATGTATAGAAATGTGATCCCCTCTTTGTGATGAGTCTTGAATATAGATTTTGGTTTCCCTCCATGTGACCTTGGGTGTGGTTTTTTATCATTACTTCAATCCATAGATAGTGTTTATGGTATCATCATGGCCATCATACATAGGGTTTTGATACCCTATCTATAAGGTTGATCTAGTATGGTTTGCGGCATCCCCCAGTAGTATTGGGTGTGATCCCCTATATGGGTGTCAAGATATTTTTTGTTCTATAGAGTAATTATTTATTAAGACTTGACAATCATGACCTCTCATATGTGAACCATCAGTGACATCATGTCTCAAGGAGTGAGTCTCCCAGATGAATGTCAACTTGAATACTAAAACATAATTTTATGGTTGGCAGTTTTGTTAAAACCTATTTGTGACTGGGAGTCTATCATGAGTATATGTAGGTGTATTACTGTAGCTTTTTCTCATATCCTAATTGAAAAATACCTGTGTTTTTTAGATTACTACTCTCTTGATGTTTTATGTTTTATTATTTTGGGGTGTCTTACAAGGTATTGTTATAGTCATCCCTACATGGGATCTACCCACACTTGTCATGTCTTTTGCAGATAGAAGGCCTTTCGACACTCTCCTGGGAGGACCAAGTGGAGGGGGATCATAGTGAGCTATATAGACTGTTGTTCATACCATGTGTTTCATTTGTAATATTTCCCCTCTATATTTGTACATTGGACTCTTCTACACATTTTAGTGGGATTGTATTTTGACCCTTTTATTACATTATAGTACTTTTTAAAAATTTGATGTGGGGTAGATGTTATTCAAACATTATGGAATCATAATTTTTTATCCTTCATCATTATATGGATATTTGGAGATGTGTGTGTTTGTAGGTAAATTTGGATAATTCATCCCATATTTTTGATATGTATACTCAATGTTGGTCGTCATCTCCTAACCTATTGAAGGGGGGCTTGGAATCAAACACTCAGCTTATCCCCAGCCTAGAAGGCCTCATTTGGTTAGGTCAGACATATTACTATAAACTAGATTGATTATATTACTAGGCTCATTTAGGTGGCTATGTTAGGGTATGTACAATGTATATGTTCTCAATAGGGATGTAACATAGAAATCGATATCCATATCTGCTTCTTCTATCATAACCCCATTATCCTCGACAGCCTCTACCTATCTCTCCCTCCTATTTTGAGGAGGGCACTCAGGTTCATATGTGTGTTATTCATCAGATAATATAATGTACATGTGAATTATATTAATAGATATGAATAAAAATTCTTTGTTTGATGAAAATTTTGTTTGGTGGTTTTGTGTCTGTTGAACCATTTTGTTGGGTGGTTCCAATCTCCCCGATCTCAGATGCGTGAAGTATGAGAGGGTTTAAATTGTATTAGGAACCAATGTGGTATCTTCCTCTTTCATATCATTGATGTTCCTCTAATGATGCAGGTTCTTAGAATATCCTCTCTTAGAAGATGTTAGATTCATAGGAATCTACTAAATTTTCATAGAGGAAGTTGGGATCACAACATGTTGATTTAGCTATGTCCAAATAATGTATTTTGAATGATTGATTGCCTTTCTGTTCATCCAATAATCAAACTTAATTTCTCTACAATTCAAATCTTTTTTCCATTCTCCTCCTTATAGTGGGATGGTAGAGACATAACCACATGTGACAGTGGATTTACTAACATAAATTTTTCATAACCAATCATCTTCTGAAATATTTATTTAAAGAAAAGGAACTCATGGATTGTATACCAAAACATTTGGTGTTCTTGATAGTACTTTGTATGGTCGTTGATTCTAGACTGATCAAGGTAACTAGGTTTTTGAAGATTTATAGTTTTTTTCCATTTATTGATAAAATATATAGGTACATTCTAATTTAAAAAATAATAAACAATATTCTTCATATCTTTATACATTCCATGACTTTTCTATTTTCTCCCTTACTAGTGAAGGTTTTTTATTTGGTAGGGGAAACCATGAAATATATCATATTTTAAGGTGTCAAGGATGGTGTCCAAGCTAGTTTAAGAATAAAATTTATTGTTTCTTCTTTTTATATCCTCTTTCATGGACCTATTGGTGTTGGAAGAGTCTTGGGATATTTTCAATTAATGAAATAGATCAAAATTTTTTAAAATATATAAATCTCATAAAACCTACCATAGTAAATTTCTGGGATGATTGGGGTTTGAAATTCATCATAAATAATTTTGATATAGATACATGGAAACTCATATTGTGCAAGCTTCATGTTTATATAGTAGTTTAATTCATTTTACCGAGTAATAAATTCTATGACTCATTCAGTCTCACATTGTTTTCAATTTGAGAGAATTAGAAATGTGGTATTCCTTAGTGTTTAGCAGAACTGATAGAGGACTTATAGATGGAGGGACTTCTACCCTATTACAGATCTAGGTAGTAAATTGTTATAACAAATTTATTTTGGTTCATCCAAAGTTTTCAAAATGAATCTATACTTATATCCAACTTATTGTTTGAGGGTACCCATCATGGGATCACATCAATGTAAAAAGTGTATTAGATGGTGTTTCATGTCCCCAGTTCTATTAAATACAGGGAAATATCCATTCCTAAAGTTTGATAGAGGAGAAGTAATGTTCACCCATTCATGGTATAGTTTTCACTCTATATTCACAAAAGTACACTACCCCATAATGACCTCCATTCAAGTTATCAGAGAATAAATATACTTGATAAGCTATAATAGGAATAATTTTTTCCAAATATTTGAGAAGTGATTATCGGTATATCTTGATATAGTTTGATTGTATATAAAACACTATGGTTTTGTTTCCTTAATATAATCCTTATTTACCATCTTCTTGTACGCCTTTGGAATATTAAGGAAACATTTGTGTGTTTTGTTGTGAGTTTTTAGCCAAAATAGGGGTGTTTTTACTATAGATAATATTACTAAGCCATAGAGAAGGTTTTGACACTATAGTGAAAATGGTTCTATCATAGTGTTGTTGTATATATGAGGCCACAAGACAGTATAAGGAAAATTTTATAGTTTTATTATTTGAGAGAGGATGTACCATAATCATCACCATGGAGGTTTAATTTGTTATAGGATTTTCCATAAATTTCTAGAACATTCCATAGGATCTATTTATATATTAATTATAAATGTTGGTATAGATATTGTCTTTTGGGTTTTAAGACTCTTAAAAAGGTTGTTACACTTTTAATTGGGGTATTATTATGGGATTTAATGAGAAGAATTCAATAGGATTTATGAGGGTTTTTCTTATGTAGTTTTAACCATGGAATACCCCTACAAATATGATTCTTCTTTCTCTTTTAATAATGTTCCAGATCCCGGAATGGCTGAAAACATGAATCCATTCTACAAAACCCTCCATTCACCACATTAGTTTATGTTTCAAAGTGATTCAATTTCATAGTATCCTTCTTTTCATTGCATATGTCATCTTTACAGTACCACATGCACCACAGTGGACACCCTATTTCATGGTGGTTTCTCCTAGGGGAACCGATGTGTGATAGTGAATAAGCATGTACTATGGATCTCTTCTTCCAATACAACCTTATTTCGTATTAATATCCCCTACATCATGTTTTTTTCTTAAATCTCACTATGCCACAACATTTTTCTTACATTTTGGATCCTTACTATTTCCTAGAGGCTCTTCCAATAGAGCTTCGATTTTCTCATGGTGGACCATGGGTAGGAATTGGTTCTACCACATGTCATGTTATCCTCTCCTTACTTAAGAATCTATTACATGTAGGTTTAGAATAAGTTCTATGAGTCTTTGGTATGTGATCATGTTCAAATTGGTGTACAAACATGGTTTGAGTGATGAAACCTCTAATGAACATTGATGTTGACATTACCAAATATATGGTAGGAAGTTACTTACCTCTTGGATATTCAGTTACACATGTTTCCTTGTAATTATTCTTATATTGGTATATTTGATATCAGTGATTTATTTGTGATTAGTTTTGGGTGTGTTTGTGTGTATGGACCGTGAGATGGCTATAATATTCCATGATAATTTATAGTCATTACTCCATGTTTGATGTTGACTCACATGTTTCTATTTAAATATATTATATGTATCATGATTTCATGATTTTTTTATTATAATTATATAATTATTGTGTGAGTTGAATCATCATTCCATTGGATAATTTGTTCTTGGTACACATGACAAGTTCCGAACATGGTATGAGTACCCTTAGAGTGTAATTGTGCATGGTGTGTTCCAATAATGATGATGGATCATGATATCCTTATGAGAATGATATTGTTTCATCCTTCAAGGTTTCTCATTTATGGGTTTGGGGAAAATACAAAAAATGTTTTGGCTGGTGATGAACATTTATCTGTTATTATAGAGACACTATCATCTCTATATTTATTTCTACCAGATCCGTATCGTTATCCTTTAAGGGGGGTTGGACTGACATCGTGGTGATTGGGTAGTTTATCCTTTCTGCATTACGAAGGAGGTTCCACAGTCAAATGGTCCCAACATGCGATTTCATGGAGGTTATGTATTTGTGCAATTGGTCCTCTAAGGATATAAATTCTTCGTATGGTCTCAAAAAAGTATATTCATGGAGATAGAAACACCCAACGACCCTAGTATCCATGATTCATGGACCAGTTTTCCAATGGAAGGCACTCTTTGGATGAATATTTGTCCAAAGACACTTAAGGAGACCATTGGTAAAGTGGATGGGAGTTCTGTCACATATCACCTTTTTGGGGGGAATTATTTTCTATTCTAGGACTCTCTTATAGATTTAAGTTGTGTTCATATGTTCATAACTCCTTGGTTCATTCCTGAAGAGTGTATCCATGGGCTACCCCTAGTTTTTAGGATCATTGTATGCATACATAGATTTGATTCTATGGGGGAAATGCTAACTTAATCCATGAAATAAGTTTCTCTGGAGTTTATCATCATCAAAATGGGAAAAAAGATGGCTAGATGTTGGGATCGAACCCACAGGATGGGATTCCTACCTATTATTGGAAGAGGAATCAAAGCTCACGTAGTTCAGTAAGCTTGAGGATTATGCATGGGAGATTCCCATTTGATGGGACATGATTGGGTGAAACCTTTTGTAAGTACACCCCTTGTGTGATCAGACCTTCAAGCAGGTGTCCTACAGATCCCAGTTTGACCAGGAATCAGAGTTCTCATAGTTCATGACATGTTGGTTGTGTGGATTTTTTCATCATCATAAATCTTTAAACCCACATGATACATACTCTATGTGAGAAAAAAGAGGATGTGGGAGATCCAAAAAACCAAACACCCCCTCTCCCGCTAATGGGATAGGGAGGGCCTAAGGCGAAAGAAGCCAAGGTGACGGTGGGAAAGGGTGTGGAGCAATGAACCCTTAAATTTGGGATCGCATTATGCATCATATGGCTTGAATATCAAAAGATTAGGGACTTAAATAAGTGGGAGTCACCCAGTATGTGCTATGGGAAAGGGGAGGAATGTCGCCTCTTCTCAAAAGGGGGAGAGAACATGATTTCTTAGACTAGTCATCTTTCCTCATTGAATGGAAAATAAAGTGATTAGACTTAATATGTATAATGGTAAGGTTCACATCAGCATCCCAAGGATAGACTTTGGGGTACCATGGTAATGTAGACATAAATACATCCTAGGATTTTGAACCTTTATGGAGAGATAATTCATGACACTACTTACCATGGCTATTTAGACTCAAAGGGGTGCACTGATACACCTGATGATTTGGTCATACGGGTTTAGTGGTTTTGGAGGTTGATTTGACCAAATTCTAGGGGACTGTTTCACGGAGGGGCTATGGAGGAAAGGACAGTAGTGGAGGGGCAATATTGGATCCAGAGGGAAGGAAACCTGAAGATTCCCCATTCTTCATTTGGTTTTCTCATGTGGGAGGGGGGAGCTCTGTATACCAAAGTGGTATACGGGTAGAGGGTTCTTCTGTGTACTAAAGCAGTACATGGGCTTGGGCCTAGAAAACCATGAACCATAGTTGTACGTGGTCCAGGATGCAGTCCTCCACACTGCTTCAGGTTCCATCTTCAAACTGATGCAGTATGTGGCATGAGGTTCAATCTCTGTACCGATACACTATACAGAATTCCATATTAAAAGAGGGTCTTAAAAACTATCGTTTTCAAGGATTTCATCCACGATGGATTTTTGGTTTTTTGATGACACCAATTAGGTTTATGGTTTACCAATTATTATTAAGTTATATCTTTTTATGGTTCACAGCGAGTTATACCTGTGGAAATGTGTTTCGCGGTTTGAACTTCGTCGATGGTTCAAAACCAAAGGCCGAATCCTCTCTGAATTATTTGTTCCAACCTTTAGGGTCTCCTTCATGCTATCTTCAGTCGTCCCCTTCTTCTTCCTCCTACACTCCTTTTATATATAATTGTGGAAAATCATATCTATAGGCATGCGATGCCATTTTTTGGAATCTCATGAAGAAATATCCCGATATTTGAAAGACTCGGTCAACCGGGATTTGTGAAGGCTACCATTCATGAGTCATTGTTCTTGAAACCCAACCAATTTTCTTCATCCGTGAACTAATGAGTTCATGAGATGTTATCTGGATGGCCTTTGAAGACTTTCTACCACCAATGATGTGGTTTATAGGTTCCTAGGTTTGATGGATATATCTCTGTGGAACAGCACCTCACGAGTCCTTTCGCGTACTGGTGGTTCGTGGTTCATGCATTCCATGAACCCTTTCCAATGATGTTACATGGGGCACTTAAAACTCATTGAGAAATTCAATTTCATCACGTTTATTCTGAAATTTTTCCATTCTTTTTACTGTACCTATAGTAATTCTTGCTTCCTTCTGCAATGTTTTTGTGGGAGTATTTTCTTCCCTTTGTAATGTTTTTCAAGATCTTACAAATTCCCCCCCATCGAAATGGGGTTTGTTTGAAATGAAGAGGAGATTATTCCATTGTATAATTGGTCATTAACTGAAGTTGTTTGTGGTAGAATAGATTGGATCGGTAGGAGGGGTCCACACCTATATATAGTGCCATAGGTCATTTATGTTTTACTGTTTCTCACAAAGAAAAGTACTCTGGAAACTCCCTCATCTTTCCCTACATTCGTGTACCACTCCCTTTGCGACAACCATCTTTTCGAACCGCTTTATACATGACACAAACCAAACTCTTTAATATTGTTTTTTCCATGAACAGTATTTTAGGTTTCATGAACTATGTTTCAGAATTTAGAACTAAATTCTAGACCTCCGCATAGGAGAACACTACATGGTTTGTGTTTCCCGTACACAGAACATAAACTAGAAAACTAAACTTTAATCCTTAATAATATGAACTTAACTTTTAAAAAAAACATTGAATATCAGTATGGAGAGGCCTTGGTTCAGGATTTCTTGTTTCCAAAAACCCTTCTGTTTGCAAGACAATATGCCATAGGGCCATAACCTCATAGGACTTTCACATATTGTGGCTGAACATGGTATAAAGTTTCAGTGTATTGTAGCAGTTGGTGGGGAAAACATCTACATACCATTTCTAGGAGCAGTACGCGGAACCCCATGAAAACCCTCTTTTAAGACCCTCATCGATTTTTTGTATCCTTTATCTTTCCATCCTCTCATTGGACAGATTTTTTGTAGGATTTTGGATCTTTTCATGTATTCCACAATGGATCTTTCACATGCTTTGATGAAATTCCTCCATGATGAGGGAAACCATGGTGTAGGACACTGAGGACCATCTTCAATCCTACATTTTTCATAGTGATAGTTTCTTAAAAGATATCCTTAATCTAGAGTTCCTAGCTTACCCATTATCTGTGTAGCTACCACTTTATGGATTTGGTCTTCTTGATGACGCTTCTTTTCCATTGGTTGACCATAATACTCCTTTTATTCTCCTAGAAGCACCACAAGGTCATGATCAGGACAATATTTCCTCAACAAGAGAGGTCATAACTAATCTAATTCAAGAAAATGTATTCATATTAGAAGGATCAGCACGGGATTAGGATAGTCGTGGGTGTCGCAACACTACCTTAACACCATTCTCCCAAGATTACCCATCCATTATCAACCTTTCTTGAGAAAACCCTAACTGTGGGTGGATCATAAAATGGGACCTGCAAGCCATAGGATGATTTTACAACGAATGGGTCTAGGAATTATGGGTATACCAAACCTCTTTAGAGTCCCCCAGTAAATTGGATCTAGTGAACCTATATCAGGTAGCTTGGGTTTCCCAGTTCATAGCTTTCTCTCCAAGTGAAATCATTTATGAGCTGCTGAGATATTGGTGTTAAAGCAACAACACCTTCCTTTTTTCACATGGGGAGGTGGGAATCAGCTTATGGGACATCCACCAGATTGGAGGTCTCCCTATCCTTGGAAATATGTATGATGATTTTCTTCTAGAAGCAACTAATTAGGATGATACTGACCATGTTTCCCCATTGACAAGGAGCCTAATAGTTATGGAAGAGGGAATACTTGATCACCCCCTCCAGGCTCACTCTCTTATCCCATTTGAAGAATGTATAGGGTTATTTCTATAGGTGAATGGTCCTAAGCCGAGATCTCTCCATAGTCAAACTCATCCATCCATTCAGTCTTAAAAAATTTCAGGTTTGTATTGTGCCACCCACAAAGTGGGGAAATATACTACCTGGGGATATGAGCTTCAACCAGATGTTCCACCATTTATTAGATTACTAGGTTTCTTTGCCATATTTTTGAGTGGATGTCTCTTCCCATATAGTTATGTATATACTAGGGTCAAGTCTTGCACTCTAATGATGGAAGATTTTCTGGAAGAGGGTCAACCAATTAATCTGGCCACTCTTACTCTTTTTTGACTTTATGAGTTGTTGGGGTAGACAAAACAAGGTAAACCTCCACATCATCTCAGAAAAATGTTTCAATTACTACATGGGTGGATAGTAGAACACTTCCCTTGCTATGAATATTGATACACTATGAGGGTTCTTTGGTCTTACATTCATCCTGTCTATGTCAACATTGCAGGTATTCATCCCATAACTTTAAGTGTTAGCGATGTAGTCGGGTTATTGAACAAATGCTTCTCTCTTCTCATTTACACCGCACCCTACCCCTCATGGATCATTAAGGGGTGATAGGGCAGGTTAATCAGAGGATCGTTCTTACATTATCTCACTCTGGGATGGTATTCTCACTTCTTGTACCTCCCTTACCAGTTTTCCAGGCAATTTGGGTGCCTTCAACAAGTTGTGCTTCTTCCTGCTATTCAGTTAAGGGGAGAATCTCATCCCATAATTCTTCACCATTTATGGATTGTGATGATTTGGGAAGGTGATTTTATAGAGGTTATCATCCCCAATATAACGTGGTCCACATTTCTATAGTAGGAATAAGCCCAACTATGGGTGGGTTGTTACCTTGACGGGGGGCTAAGAAGACCAATTCGAGGGGTCCAGAAGCCTCTAACCATCCTTCTTCCCATATTAACTGTGATTTCCATGCCATATAATCTTTATCCTATGGTGAGTTTGATAACTACATCTTCTATTCCTATCCCTGTGGTGGCCACGATGTCTATGCCATTTATTCTTGCCCCTATGGTGAGAAGACGCTCGATCCACCGTCAAATTTTTCTGGAAGGGGCTTTATCAGTTTTCCCTCTCTCAGTGAGGAGGCATATAGATTGATCCTATCTTGTGTATACTTTTCATGACTTTAATGAGGCTAGCCCCAATAGAGTGCCACTGGATACCCCAGAAGAGGCCACTAGTCCTCCTCAACCAGCTCCAATGGTCAAACCATTTGAGGGTAAGGAGATCCCCCCATCTTGGGTAACCTATCTAAGGTCCCTTCCCACTCCCTTACATACACTTCATTCTTATAGATCTATTGTGGTGGGGGAGGAAAAATTCCCTGGTTGTGTAGGGAGGCATCTTGCAGTGCAAAAATAGGCATGGAGTCCGTTATGTTCCCTTACCATAGAAACACCTCTGGCTAGCTTGACTGACGACATAGACAACTTCTGATAGTTATTTACCGAGTTGGGTTTTGGTGGCATTGATTACCAGCATGTACATCTTATTATCTATCAGATTATCATAGCCCGAGAAAACCTCGCTTCCTATGAGGATAAACTATCCAAAATAAATTCTTCTCATTATAAGGTAATGACATTCCTAGATGTTTTAGAGGAACATGATCACCTGATGATTGAAGAGGATAAGGCTCATGATTTGGTGATTTCCCAAAAGAAATATATATTAGAATTCAAAGATCACATAGCAAGGTTGAAGGCTCAATTGGCCTCTTTGGGTGCCAATTAAAAATATATCCAGAAGAAAGGGCGGGACCGTAAAGACATTATAAAACATCTGAACACAATGGTCAAGCATGAAGTGGATGATGGGGATTCTTTGGAGAAAACTCTTTACATCCCATGATAGTCGCTATCCATTTTTCTAGAAAGGGAGAGGTGAGCCTTTCTGTAACTTTCCAAAATCTTGATGTACTCATTTTATTTTGATACCTTGGAGAGACTCTGAACTGGATATGTTCCTTAATTTTTTGAACTTAATGGAACTGATTTTACTCCAAATACTTCTTATTTTACTTTTCATATCATTTAAATTAATCACAAGCAAACATATAATAATTATTTCAATCAGGTATTAATTTTAAATTTTTATTTGAAACCTATAAATTGAAATAATCAACTTGGGCTATAATGATTTCATGAGCCATAGGATTTAGTGAGTGTAGTTGAACTATTTATGGGGTTTCATTGAAAACCTCACAAACCTTTGTGTCTTTCATTATCTCCCTAATTTCTTCATAAGCATGTTTGATATAGGCTTAGAGGTTATAACTTTACTTTTTCTTAGGCCACCCTTTATGGGTTTTCAACCTAAAAATATTTATATCTCTTCTAATTATTTGATATCTCAACCTTTTTTCCTAAACCATAAACAGTACAGGTTTATTAAGATAGTACTCAGCTTTTATACAGGGGTACCCTTTGTGGGTTTTCACTCTGGAAAGTATTGAATCTTATTCGATGGCAGTTTATAGTCCTGCCAATCAGACATATTACTAATGTTTTAGGCCAAATAGTTTTTAGAAAACTTGATTAGGCAGGGGACCTAATTTGGGATTCTTTAGTTGGGAATGTCTTAATAATATCAGACATGACTGTGGTATTTTTCTTGACCATGAATTTGTACGTTTTGGATATGTATGAGGCTTAGGATCCATTTTAATCATACAGAGGTTTGACAGGACTCTCCTAATGATAAATTTTCCTTTCATTTATGGATCTTTTGTAGGAAACATATGAAACACCACCGGGGCATGATGTATGTGGTCAAACAATGCTGTTTGTAGGACACTAGCCTCCAACTTCTGATGGTCTGGGAGGATTTATAACCCTTTGGATTTGTTTTGGGGTTAGGGGACATAGTGGGTGGCCTGTATGGGGGATGATGTATGAAATTATTAGGTGATTTTTTACCATGTTTGTATGGGAAACCACTCCCACAAGAATCTTATTTACATAAGGTAGATCTAGTGAATCATCATTTTAATTAGAAAAACTTTTCATGTCTCAGAATTTGAAAAGGGAAAGATATATAAGCTGTAATACATGGGGTTTTCCAACTCTTGAGAGTTATATGGGATATAAATGTCATAAAATAATACAGAAACTAGAAAGGACTCTCACGAAGATTATTTTTCTTTCATTAATGGCCATTCCATAAGGTGACATATGCAGAGACACCAGGGAATGATGTTCATAATCATACAAAGGTGTTCGTAGGAAACTGTCCTTCAATCTTCGATGGCCATGAATGATTGTGGAGATTTGGAACTTTATGAACATGGAATATAGACTCTAAAAGGGGGTGTTCCTAAGCATTAAAGGGATCATTTTTTTGGATTAAATTTTTCTGGAAACCTGGAAATGAGGGGGGAAATTTACTTATCATATGCGGATCAACTTCACGCATATGGATGGGGTATCTTTATTTTATAGAAGCATGAAGACAGACCAAAGTTGAATCGATCCATAATTTTTTGATATATCTAGGTCATTGGTAGGAAAGATAATATGAACCATGACTATGTGGGAACTTGAATCAAGAGGGATTCCACTAGGCTAGGAATTCATCAAGTGTGCTGAGGTAGGAGAGGACTCTCCTGATGATGAATTTTACTTTGGTAAATAGTCATTTTATATGGTACATATACAGATCCATTGGGGCATGATGTGCATAGTCAAACAAAGGTGTTTGCAAAACACTATCCTTCCATCTTCGATGGCCATGGATGATTATGAAGATTCAAGATTACTCAAATCACAAAGTTTGGTGTATGGAAGGAGTGTATTCGGATACATTAGAAACATTCAGGTTGTGATTCTCTCATGGGATCAGGTAATCCCAATGTAGATCTAGATCATACGTAGGTTTTGGCATTCATACTATCTTTGGAGTACACCTTAGTTTATCATCATATAGATAGGACACTTCTGGACTTGAAGTTTAGCGTCATGTGGTAAAGACATTATGTTGTGCGGTATAGAGTCATGTAGTGAAGACACTAGGACGTGACGTTTAGATTCATGCAGTGAGGACATTATGTTGTGTTGTTTAGATTCAAACAGTGTAGAAATTATGTTTTATAGTTTAGTGTCATGGAGGGAGGAAATTATGCTGTTACAAATACCATACATAGCTTTGAGTTAATCATGGTCAGGATATTTTTTTTATTCCATAGACATGATTGATGATAGAAGGAGTAAACTGTATTTTAGAGAGGGCTTAGATTAGGAGGAATGAAATGGGTCTTAGAATCCATTAGGCATACTAAGGTAAGAGAGGAATCTCCTAAGGAAAAAATTTCCTGTGGTTTATAGCTGATTTTTTGGTGACATATGCAGAGCCACTAGGGCTTGATGTGAATAGTCCAACAAAGGTGTTCTCAAAACACTAGCCTTCCATATCTAATGTCCATGAATGTTTATGGGAACCCAATATTTCTTGGAGTATGGAGTTTTAAAAATGGAAAATATGTGTCTGGGAACGTAAGAACTATCCAAACCTTGATCAGTCATGAACTACTAAAGCTTCTACATATATCTGGCTCATATGTAGGGGGAATCATGATATTTTGACTCCTTGTGAGTTTCATAATTTAAATTTGGAATTCCCATAATATCTATTAATTTTTTTTGTAGGAAATTGGGGACATGTTCGGGATCTCATAACATTGAGAATTGGGTCAGACATGACCCTTGAGTAACCTTGCAGTTTAATTTCATGCGGTTTAGACCTTTCATGGATTCCCATGTTCAAGTATGACCTATGAACTGAGGAAGGGACATTTTTTTAATCGGTGTCTAGGGTGGGATTTCAAATATGGGCATCACTATGTATCCTGAAAGGGAAATAATCAAGCCATAATTAGTTCTAAATGTCCACTCTACTGATCTGAATCAGATATAGGAGTAGGGTCATTATGGTTTCATAAACTATGGGCGTCAAGTATATAATATTCCCCTATAGTTTTTTTATGTAATGGAATCCCTATCAATGATCCTAATCTCACTTGTGTAATACTAGATGTGAGAAACAAGGAGTGAAAAATATTTCCCTCATAATATAGGGAGATAGAGGATACAATAAAAGAATTTTATTCATGCGGGTCTAGGCCATGATCGGGGGTCGAGGAGTCTCTATTTATCCCACTTATGAATGGGAATCAATCCATAGATAGTTCTTTGGGGATCTTGTAGTTTATCGTCATGCGATTAGTAATATTTATGTCATGTTGTTTAATATATTGCATCTAGGATGCTACATTATGTAGTTTAGAGTCATGCAGTGAGTAAATGGGTATCCCAGTTTAATGTTATGTTATAGGTAATAATACCATATAGTTTAAAATCATGTGGTTAGGATGATGACTCATAGTTTAGGTTCATAGAGTTTGGACCATGGGTGTTAACTGAATTAATTCTTCAAAAACCTCATATTGGTGGGATTCATGATGATATGTCCATCCATTAACATCAAGGTGTATTCTCGATTGGAATAGAACTTATATGTGATATACGGTCCCTCCCACTTTGACTCAAGCTTTGGGGGATTCATAGTGAGTATAATTGGGGTTTTGATAACCAACACCATCTTTCATTCGAGGAAATACTGAAGGAAAACCTTTTTGTTGATGGCTCACGCGATTTGATTTTGGTAGACTTCCAAACGGTGGAAAGTGTATAGACTTTCCTTATCCAGCTTCTCCTACTCATCAAACCATTTCTGGGACGTCTCATTCATGGGAAGTTGATCACAAATGGCCACACGGAGTGATGGAACATTAATTTCAATTGGAAAAACTTCCTCTTCCCCATATTCTAGTGAGTATAGTGTTTCCTCGGTTTTAGTGCAGGTTGTGGTCTGGTAAGCCTATAAAGAATGAAGGATCTTTTTTTCCACAATTTCAAATCCTTGTCTACCATCATTTGGAGTATTTTGGATAGATTCATGTTGAAATCCTCTATCTTCCCATTGGACACTGCATGGTAGCAGGATGTACGGTTGGATTTGATTCCATACTCCTGGTATAACATGTCCAACTCAATAGAGAAGAAGATTGTGTCTTTTTTTCTCAGTATTGTATGAGGAAAACCAAATCTAGTAAAGATGTTGGCCTTGAAAAAGATAACAATTCCTTTTACCAACCCTCTTTGAGGGGAATGGATTCATCACATTTAGAAAAGAAGTAAGTTTCTATGAGAATGAACTTGAATTGTTTGGATGTGGTGGGAGGATATGGTCCCCAAACATCCATTCCCCAGGTGGAAAATGGCTAGGAGTATTTAGTTGTGTGAAGTAGCTACGGGGGAAGTGAATAAAATTGGTATGAACTTGATAGAATGGCACTTCTTGGTTAATATGGCACAATCCTATATCATAGTAGGATAATATTATCTCAGCCTTCAAATTTGATGGGAGTTCTTGGTTTCTAATTGGTGTTCTACAAAAGCTCCGGCATGAACTTCTTTCATGATGGTAGCAGTCTGTTCTCAATCGATGCACCTGTGAAGGACTCCATCAAGGCCTTTTTTATAGAGATCCTTTTCTTAGTTTAAATTATTGTACAAGGAAAAGTTGACTACCCTCCTCCGGATTTGTTCTCTTCTGCCCTATCTGGTGGGATTTCCCCCCACTAGAGGTAATTTTCAATGGGAGTCATCCAGTCAGTGTTGTGACGATACGACTCATAAATAGGTCTAATCTCATTAATTTCATCTGTACTATTCTTAATAAATTGCAATACCATCTGACAGTAGGCAATGCTAATATTTGTTTCATCCGAGTCTAGGTCAACCAGGGTTATAGCTGAATTTTCTAATGCATAGTCTTGAGCAGTTTGTGACTGAGGGTTGTAGGTTAGCATTGTTTTAGATTGGAATTCCTCTATTAGTTTTCAAATTTTTTTATAAAGGGGTCCAATAATTCTTTCTTAATGGAATAGTCACCATTGTCCTGCTTTATGACCAACTTAGAATCACCTTTTATCTTCAGGTGTTCAGCTCGTATATGAAGTACCAGCTCATGCATGAAGTACCATATCTAGGATTACAATGATGACATGGTAGTCTACTTAATTATATTTTCATCCCTCTAAAATAAGTAAGGGGTAAGGCAATATGGCCTTCTCAAGGGATATGAGTTTTAATCCCAACCCTACTTTTTTGAGCTTGGGATGTTCCATCATTTTCCCGGTTGGGCTTCTAGAGGCACCTTCGAAGTACATTTCCGATGCCTAGGGACTTCTTTGATGGAGAACACTTCTTCATCTATAATTTCATCATCTAATGGTTTTTTTTCTTTTGAGGGTGATCTTCTAGGATGTCTACTAACACATGGGATTTTATGGCCATCTAGGGCACATACCATATGTAAAACTGTTCCAGGATGACTGCGCACCATGATAGGCATCCAGTTAACATGGGACATCTAATGATATAATTGATTTGATTAGAGAGAGAGACTAGATGGACCTCGTGGTGCTGAAGGTAATTCCTAAATTTTTGAATTGTGAAAATTAGGTCTAGGAAGTTCTTTATTATTATTGAATATCAAGTCATAGCATCAATCATTGTTCAGAAGAGGTAATAGAGATTGTTCTCACTGCCAAAATCTTTCTTTTTCATTAGGAACTCATGTAATGACCCTTCCAAGGAAGTTATGTACAAAATGAGTGGTCTCCCCTCAACTAGCAGCATTAGCACTGGTGGGATTAAAATATATCTTTTGATATTGTCTAATTCTTCTTGACAATCATTATCCCACTCATATGTAACCCTGTTATTCATTAATCCAGAGAAAGGAAAACATTTACCTATAAGGTTTGATATAAAGTGTCGAATTTAGGCCAGGTGCCCCTGGAGACCCCCCAAATTAGTAAGGTAATGAGGTGGAGACATTCCAAGGATGGATTTTTTCTTCTCAAGGACTACTTCGATGTCACGATGGCGTACGAAGAAACCAAGTAATTTCCCATAGGGAACGCTGAAGGGACATTTTTGGGGATCCATATTTAAACTATTTTGGCTTAGTTAATCAATTCACATAGAGATCATTTTATCCTGGGGGAGTGGCTGGTTTAGGGAATAAGTCTGGCCTTTCCATATAAAAATGAAGTATGAAACCCTTACATTCTCTCAATTCTTTTATTTCATGAGATCATTGGCCTTGGTATTAGGTAATTTCGAAATTAATTGGCATATAAAATGTCATTGGAGGTCCTCCCATCCTATGATCGAGTTATATAGAAAGCTAGTATACCATATGAAGGCTAAACCCTGTAGGGTCTGCACAAAGCACTTGAGTTTTATAGCTTCTTATTGCTTCGGATTTCCCATCATGGGATCATAGTAAGAGGAATAGTGAATTAGATGTTGTTTTGGGTCTCCCAAACCATTTAACACTTGGAATATGAGGTTTATAAAGTTTTGTGGTGGAAAAAAGTTTCTCAATGAATCGGGGTAAGGTTTGTGCTCTTGTTTTATAAAATCACATCTCTCATCCATGGATTCTAGTTGATCTATTAGATGCTCGAATTCAAGAGCCCTTAATGTATATCCTACTAGACATGAGCATGGATGGGTGCAGCAGGGGCCAAAGCTGGATGTGTCGGTGCTGCTAGAATTTGGTGTGGAAACCTAGCTAGGGTTATACTTTGTGGGTTCTCCTAAATATACTCTGTATTCTTTCTAATTAGAGGGAATAATTGATGTCCTCTCGATGCCAGATTTAAGTAGGGTGATGGTCCAAGTGTTGGATTAGATTGGAATCTGAGATTGACTTCATTTACTAGGACGAGTGCCTATGGAAGGGGAACCTCTTTTAGGAACATCTGTTGATGTTTTGAAGGGGGAACACATCCGACAAGATATCTCCCTCAACGTAACTCAACATTAAATCACTGGAACTCTTTTATTTCTTCCTCATACTTGGTGAATATTTCCTCAAGAGTAAGGGAAAAATTTTCATAGGGAGGAGGACGTGGGTTATAGATGACCTAGAATTTATTCATTTCCTTGTTAGGGCTTCACAAGGGAGGTAATTATGGATTAACTAAGGGGGTGACCAAATTTAGGACTGCTTTATGGTTCCAGTTATGTACACCATCAGGATTGGTGTGGGAAGCCTCTAGGAGAGAACTATATTCATTTGAGTCCTATACCTTTGTATCATTTCTAGTGAGATCTATGGGGTTGACATTTACCATGTTCACTGATATATACATCATTGGGGGTGGTGTACCCAATGCGGAATGGTATGAAATATTTCTACATCTTTTTTTGGACTTTCTCCTTCCATTCTGTGGTATTCATTGTGTTTCTTGGAAAAAAAATGACCCGAAGGGAGCCCTAATATGGCCTCATAATTTGAATTCATCTCAAAGGGTATGAATCATAAGATGGGGTGGAACGGGTGAATTCTCTACTCATCATTCTTCCCATACGGGAGAAGACAGACACCTGTTGTGTCAGAACTTATGGTAAAAATACCCTAGCCTTACAGGCTGGGGTTTCTCTCATTATTCCACTGATGCACTACGGCCTAGATTTTTTCATCTTATGGGGGAATTTCAAATTAAAAATCCAACCATACATACGGGTTGGTTCTATTCCCATATTTCAATGGTATCTATCGCTATTTACACCTTTTTTATTTCATAATCTCTTGTGTGGGTGTGAGCAGAGTATGAAACTGGATCCACATGGGATTTATGTATTTTGAAGACAAGATAACTTCATTTTGGTTGGATTCCTTTAGGTTGGAAGCCTACTGGATGTTCTCAATCTCTTGGCTCATTAGTTTTTTGATGTCTTGGTCTCATTGGGCCTGATGCTTTTGAGACCTACTTCAGGCTGGTTTTTGTTGAATATTCCATCTTTCATGAGGAAGGATTTTATTTGATTGTTTCCTTTAAGAAATTACATTATAATATGTCATTTACAATAAGTCCTGCTATATGGGACATTGGGTGAAGTGTATATCTCCATTTTCTCCCTGTCCCCGAATATGAACTCCATTCGGGGCATCGCTAATGAGGAAACACAACTTGTACAGTGTGTGGAGGCAAGCCAATTCAAGGTTTTTCTTTTTTTCCTTTCTTATCATGGATAACGTGCAGAAAGGAGGTCTTATAGGTTTATTATATGTTGAATATTTTTTAATATTTTGATATGGTCTTCATACCCATCATAGGGAAAGAAATATTCTTTTAGTTGGCAAAGAGTCGTCCAAATATTGCGGCAAATGTTATGAATACATTCCTCAGACAACTCCCTTAGTATGTCAAAGTCAGAAGTGGTTGTGGGAAAATATATCACTGGTATATTAACTTTATCTATTTTTATTTTCATGAGAAACATATCCTGTTATTGTTCTTTCGGGTAATTAATCGCGTTGTCGAGCGCATCAAATTAGAGGTTATGTTTTTACTAGAATTTTTGCAGTATAGCAGGAAACCTAGGTCGTCTCTCGAAGGATCCTTATATAACTAATTTAAAAATAAGGTTCTGATTATGTTAACAAAATTTATATTAAATTAAGTTTTTTGGGGTTCTATGATTTTAAAATATCAATTGAAATTGTACTACTAAGTGAGAGAAACTGGTTAGAGAAATCGTGATCAACCCGAGTAATTGTCCCTTGATGTTCAATCCGTCATCGCTCTAAAGGGAATGGGAAGGATCATTGATTCCTAGATTTTATACCCACTGAACCCATTAGTATGTGAGTTCTTACTATGTTACCACCTTGAATTTGATCAATCAACGATATTGATTATCGGCGACCGCTCATAATCAATAAAACTATGTCAATGAAATAACCGAACTCAATAAAGGAATAACATCAACAATGTGATCAGATGTCCGGATTTGGGTCATTATCAAAAATGATATCAATAAAAAAACATGCATATTCTTGGTTATAACTTCTGGATATCATCAAACAAGTCAATCCAAAAGAAAACTCATGAAAGAGAGGAGGTGAGAAAAGAGGAAAACGCACTCAAATCATCAAAAGATCCGGGTTATGCATGGATGAAAAAGGATTATTGTTCCTTTAATTTGTATTTGATCATACCAGAATAAAAAAATTCAGAAGGTAAAAATTATGAACTATATACAACAAACCTGAAAATTAAATTACCTTACGAAGATTACAAATGCGGCAATTAGGATTACAACAATGGACACCCCCCAAGTTGATCACTAAGAAACATAGAATTACATGAGGGAGAAGAGAAATAAAATCGGTGAAAGAAGCTCTAAAATTAGACTCACATTCACCCCTGGTAGTTTACCATGAGATAATGGGGGTGAGAGGTGTTTTTATGGACATACACATCACACTTTCCATAAAAGAAGTCAAGTGCCTAAGAGACTAGGTCACTATTCAGGGAAGACTTTTTACTCCATCTTTATCCAGCTGTTTGATTGACCAAAACGAGTGAAAATGACTTGAAATTAGGTGGAGAGGTGGGTATTCAAGTTATATATCTATGGGAGGTATAATCAGCACAATTGGATCTTTTAGGCCCGAGTTATTGACCAAATACATAAGGGTCTTCTAATCTGGCTCGCCCAGAATTGTTTCACATTGTGGGACTATTATGGGCCATTAAATGGGAGAATTGGTTTCCATGGTCTTCTAGAGAAATTTAACCACACAAGTTTACATTCATAAACTAATATTTATCCCAATTTAATGCACGGAGTATCCACAGTATATATTTTTATCCACATAAATGCTTGGGCTCTTGCGCAGTTTGGCCCGTTTTGCTTGATTTCCATTGTGGGACCTCTGAATCACCTCCTCCTACAGTGTAAACACTTAAACAAGTAAAATTGACCTATTAAATAGTAATAAACGTTAATTAATTAAATAAAACAGTGAGTTCAATTTATTATTATATTTTTAATATTCATTACAAAACCAGTTTAAAACAATGGTGTAAGTGTGAAATAAAGTAGTGAATCGTGGTACGATCACACCCCCACACCTAAACATTTGAACTCCTATGAAAAGTCATATATCCTAATCAAATCTCATTCCAAAATCAAAGGTGTGAAAATATACAAGATTTTTATGAAATTTAATTCATCATGTCTCGTTTATGAAATCAATTTTCTCATCATTTTTCTTTTATCACATTCAAATTTGATCAACTTAATTTGTTCACCAATGCAACATGTCGCAACCTACCTCACATAGAAAATTTCCCGCTTCACTCAAAAAACATATGAAAATGGAGTTATTCTCTTTCCCCAGAGTTCATGATATCTTACCATATTCGTTCCATGATTCAAAGTTATCTACTGGAAGAAACTAGTGTGCTACTCAAATGGACTTCCAACAGGTTGTTATGAGGTTCAAGGGTTGGTAGGATTTAATGTATAAAAAATCTGAGGTAGAAGAGGACTGTTTAATCTCTTAAGTAAAAAACATGTCAAAATTCAGAAAGTGTTCACAATGAATGTACACACTCATCCCGTCACAAAATGAATCACTTCCAACTCACTATCGCCATTGACTGTTTGTGTGGGTCACAACCGATCAGTGAATAATAATGAATAATCTTACTCTTTTCTCCAGTTTTTTCTTTTTTTCTATTTTTTTCAATGTACATAACTATTGTTTTTTAAAATTTTCATTGTAGATAAAGAGGGAAACATGTGTAATACAATGATATAATATGGTATGTGAACCCACTACCCAAGTAAAATGTAGGCACCCATTCTATCAACCCATAACAATGTTCATTCCCAAAAATTCCCATGAAAACACCCTCTCCCCCACACTTGCTGAAATTCAAACAATAATGTACATAAGAGATGTGTAGGTAGGGATAAATTATCTTGTAATGTGGCTACCTAACAAGAATTTCATGGTCTCAAAGGCTTAAGAAGGGTAAAATGTCAAGGTGTCCAAAATTGAGGTTAATTGTACAAAGGGATTTTCAATGCATTATAGCCTCTATCATGAATGTATCACACTTGCATCTTATGGATTTAAACAGAATTAAGGCAAGTTCTAGTTTCTCTACATGACCCGAGACTCTCAAGAAAGTGAAAAAAAAGAAGAATATGCAATAAAGGGCTTAGAATATCTCTTGGTAAAGGGATTGAAATATTAGACAGTTCTAATGAGGCATGGGTTTCAATAATCCAATAAACACCTAAGAATGATTTGAAAATAAAAATTATAGAAAAATATTTCATATCAACATTCATTTTAAAAGTATTTTTTCAAAAATAAAGGAATTTTTTTCACACAATTGACTCAAAAATGAAAAAATATTTCGATATTCTTTTAAGAATAATGTTTATCTAAAGACACAAAATAAAGAAAAAGAAATAAAAATGAATTTTTTTGTGTTTTTTTTTTTGTTTTTCTATTATATATATTTTTTGTGTTTTTTTAAATCCTAACTATGACATGTCACCCTCCCCTACACCTAAAAATTACATTTTCCACAATGCATGTATTTAAATAAATAGACAAGTAAATAATGGAAGGGAGAAGGGAAAACCTACTAAGTGGTGTCATATTTGGAATCCATCAGTTGGATTTCCTCCACATGATGCTGGGGAAAATACTCATAGTAGTGTTTGATCCTCTGGCCATTAATAGTAAACCTCTGTCCACTCTTGTCATGCAAAACCTGCATAGCACCAAAAGGGTAAACATCAGTAACAGTATAAGGACCGAGCCATCGGGAGAGAAGCTTACCAGGGTGTAGCTTTAGCCTAGAATTATACATGAGTAACTTCTCACCAATATGAAACTTCCTCTGATGAATCATCCCATCATGGATTTCCTTTGTCTTCTCTTTGTAGATTTGAGAGTTCTCATATGCATCACACTGAATTTCTTCCAACTCCTGAATCTTCAATTTTCTATGCTCACCTGCATATGAGAGATTCATATTACATTGCTTAACGGACCAATATTCACGGTGTTATAAATCATCCAAGAGGTGAAAATACATTAAAAACACAATCCTATATGGTGACATTCCGATCGGGGTTTTAAAAGCAGTATGATGCACCCAAAGTGCATCATTCAAGCGCAAACTCCAATCTTTCCTATTGGTTTGTACTGTTTTCTACAAGATTCGCCTAACTTCCCAATTTGAAATTTCCACTTGTCTGTTAGTTTGGGGATGATATGCAGTAGAGAATTTATGAACAACCCCATACTTACGAAACTAGTTTTTCATGTTACGATTGCAAAAATGTGAACCCTGATCCCTAATGATGAATCTTGGTAGACCAAACCTACTGAAAATTTGGGACCTCACAAAATCAACAACAACTCAAGAGTCATTGGTCCTAGTAGACATTTCATCCACCCATTTAGAAACATAGTCAATAGATATTAATATGTACACAAATCCAAATTAATTTGGAAAAGGCCCCATGAAGTCAATGCCCCATGCATCGAAGATTTCACATAATAACAT
Source organism: Viscum album (assembly GCA_963277665.1). Taxonomy (NCBI): domain Eukaryota; kingdom Viridiplantae; phylum Streptophyta; class Magnoliopsida; order Santalales; family Viscaceae; genus Viscum; species Viscum album. The sequence continues at coordinate 824,377,699 of OY728165.1, forward strand.
GGGCTGTGGGGGAATTTCATTCCTCTTGGAGATATTCCCAGTGAATTGACATCAAGTACTTGATTTACAAAACCTATAGGCATATATATACAATTTTGGCAAATATAATCCTTAGTCAAGGACCTTTCGAGCAGTACGTTGAGATCCAAAGTGGCCCCCACAAGCCAATGTGTGGCAGAAGCTCAAAACTGTGGTGAACTCATGGTCAGTGACACACCTACAAACAACCTGGTCACTACAGATCCTCCACAAATATGGGTCATCCCAAATGTACCATTGAGAATCATGTTTAAGTCTCTGGGATTGTGAAGTGATAAAATCAGTGGGGACCCAAGATGTTTCTAGAAAATTCACAATGTCTGCATACCAGGGGGTAAGGTGCACACCATCACAAAGGTTCTCATGAGGGAATAATTCTCCAATAGGGAGAGGTGACTCAACATGATGGTACAGTGGTGGGGAAATCCTACTAATGTGGTTAGCTACCACATTTTTCACTCCTCTCTTATCTCTAATTTCAAGGTCAAACTTCTAGAGGAGGAGCATCCATCAAATGAGGCGGGGCATAGATTCAGGTTTCTTAAGGAGAAACCGAAGGGCAACATGATTAGAAAAGGCAATGATTTTTGACCCAATGATATAGGAACAGAACTTTTCTAAGGAAAACACAATAGAAAGAAGTTCTTTTTCAATGGTTGTGTAGTTCGCCTGGGCATGGTCAAGGGTACGTGAGGCATATTCAATGACATGAGGGGACTTCTCAACCCTTTGTGATAAAACTGCCCTAACTGTAAAGTTAGAGGAATCACACATATGTTTGAAGGGCAGATCCCACCTAGGTGGTTGGATGATGGGAGGTGATGTGAGACTCATTTTTAGTGAATTGAAAGAATACTCACAATTTTTATCAAAAACAAATTCAGAATCCTTTTGTAATAACCGAGATAAGGGAAGTGCGATCTTACTAAAGTATTTAATGAATTGGCGGTAAAAATCAGCATGACCCAAGAAAGATCGCACCTGAAGAACACATTTTGGAAATGTAAGGGATGAAATTAATTCAATTTTAGATTTATCAACTTGAATTCACTTATATTAAATGATATTCTCAAGAACTTTCCCCTGCTCAACCATGAAATGACATTTTTCATTATTTAAAACAAGATCTTTTTCAATGTAACAGCGGAGGATAGAACCTAGGTTTTCCAAACAATCATCAAAAGGAGAACCATAAACTGTGAAATAATCCATAAATACTTCAATACAACTCTCAAGGTACTCAGAAAAAATACTCAACATACATCCCTGAAAAGTACCAGGACCATTACATAGGCCAAAAGGCGTTCTTCTATATGCAAATGTGTCGAATGGACTGGTAAATGTGGTCTTTTCTTGATCCTCAGGGGCTATATGGATTTGTAAATAACCCGAATATACATCAAGGAAACAATAATGGGACTTACTAGCTAGTCGTTATAACATTTGGTCAATGAAATGTAAAAAAAATTGGTCCTTCCGCGTGGGTTGATTCAGTCGACGGTAGTCAATACAGACTCGCGAACTGTTTTTCACACACATTGGAACCAATTCATTCCATTCATTTGACACAACTATAATTCCTATTTTTTAGGCACAATTTGAACTGGGCTAACCCATTTACTATCAAATATAGGATAAATGATCCCAGCAGTAAGTAATTTACTGACTTCTAATTTTACCACATCAAGGAGAGTTTGATTCAACTGACATTGAGCCTGCCTTATGTGCTTAGCCTCATCATCCAAAAGTATATGGTGCATACAAATAGATGGTCTAATCCCCAGAATATCATCCAATTTCCATCCTATTTCCTTTTTACAGTCTCTCAAAAGATCAAGAAGTTTTGATTCCTGCTGTTGAGAGAGGTTATTGGAAATAATGATAGGCAATTGTTCAATACCCTCAAGATAGGCATATTTTAAATTTAATGGAAGTGGTTTTAATTCCAACACTGGGGGTTTTTGGATTGAGGGAGTGGATTTAGGGGGAGTGAGGTCCATGAAACTATCTATCTGCTCATGTTTATTCTCAAAGGATAGAGAGTCTATTGAAATGAGATTTTCAGAATCTTCGATAGTCATGGGTATCTTATAATAAACACACTCATCAATTAAAGCACAAAAATTTACATTTTTTTAAACCCACACAACATTCAAAAGAAGAACCAAAACTCAAATCATCCATGGTTGAATAAGAGAAAAATAAATCAGAGGATGGTCGAGGATAGAATTTTGTGTGTGTTTGTCATTAGATATCACTTCTATCGAATAGATCAGAAGAGTGGATTGCTCTTCAACGGGGTGTTTCATAGCCTCAAGGGTGTTAAAACTTACCTTTTCTCCACCAAAATCCATGGAAAACGTACTATTGTATGCGTTGATGATCATCTTTTATGTTTTGAGGAATGGACTCCCAAGTATAAGAGGGGCATGTCCTTGGGTTCGAGTATCTTCCATCTCAAGAATGTAAAAGTTTATAGGGAAGATAAGATTCTTAACTTTTACGAGGAAATCCTCGACCACTCCTAATGGGTTTTTTGTGCTTCGGTTGGCAAGTTGCATGATAATGAATGTTGGTTGAAGCTCTCCAACCTGCAAAGAAGTATACACGTATTGAGGCATTACATTAATAGAAGCACCTAAATCTAGCATAGCATCAGAAAAGATGGTCTCCCCTATGGTACAAGGTATCATGAATGTTCCTATAACCTTTCATTTGGTTGGCATTGCTGGTTGAATCAAGGAAGAGATATTCCTTCCCAGGTTGACTCTATCATTACCCTTCAGCCTCCTTCTATGGGTGCAAAGCTCTTTAAGAAATTTGGCATATCAAGGGATTTTTTTAACAGCATCCAATAAAGGAATATTAACTTGAACCTTTTTAAATGTATCCATTATTTCTTTATAAATCTCATTATCAAAATTATTCTTAGATTTAGAGAGTCTTTATGGGAAAGGAAGAGGAATTAATTGTTCATTTGAATCGTCAATGACAATTCTATTACAATTTTTGTCTTGTTTTTCTTTATATGAAAATTTTGAGGGTTGGGAAAGAGAGTTTTCATAAGGGGGACATACCTGCTATGCAGAATCAGTAGAAGGAGAAACTTCTTTACCACTAAGATGTGTAACAACACATACATTACCTTTGTCCTTCGGATTGAAAATGGGTTGTGATGGTAGTTTTCCAGAACCTTGAATCTTAAGCTCACCGATGGTGTTTTCCAATTTCCCCACTTGAGTTCGCAGGTCTTGAATAGCTGATTGTGTGGTTTGTTGGAACCGGAGGTTCTGGGTTTCCATTTTCTTTACCATATCCTCAAGGATTGGTTTAGACTTGGGAGGAGGAGGATTTTTTTTGAGATGTTGAAGGATAAGAGGGTTTCATACCTTGGCCTTGTTGATACCATTTCTTCTTGGGGTAGCTTGAGTTTCCTCCTTGTCAGTATTGTGGTTGTGCTTCCACTCGGGGTTTGGATTTGGCCTGAATGGTTCTTTCTTTAATGGCGGTGCATGTTGGAATGGAAGCCCAAGGAACAGTATAGTAAAAGACTCAGATGAATACTGAAGTTGTGGGAACTGGTCAGAAAAATGAGTATTATCAGAAAAAATACCACAATGTAATGGAATGGGAGGATAGTGTGAGTTACCTTATAATTGAGCTAATTTCCTTAGAATGGTATGCATCTCATGAATTTTATTATCTACCTTTTGTTCTAGGGATGAATTAATTTCCTCATGAACTCCTCGGGTTGGTGCAATAACTCATGTACCAAATTGTTGTACATTTTGAGCCATGTTGGCTATTAAGTCACGAGCGACAGAAGGAGTTTTGTCAACTAGGGCACCACCAGCTGCAGCATCAATCATTCCATGATCCATGGGGATAAGTCCCTCATAGAAGTATTGAATTAAAAGTTTTTCACTAATCTGGTGGTGGGGGAAACTTGAACAAAGTCTTTTGAATCTCTCCCAGTATTCATGAAGGGTCTCTCCATGTAACTGCCTAATGCCACAAATTTCTTTCATAATTGATGCAGTTCGGGAGGCAGGGAAAAACCCCTCTAGAAAGAGTCTTTTAAGATCATTACGTCCCCCAATTGTGGTGGGAAGATAGTATAGCTAGTCTTTGGCTACACCATCAAGGGAGAAAGGGAAGGCCCTAAACTTAATGAGGCCCTCATACACATTTTGGGGTTTCATGGTGGAGCAGACTATGTGAAACTCCTTTAGATGTTTGTGAGGTTCCTCACTGGGAAGACTAGGGAATTTTGGAAGGAGGTGGATTAGGACTGATCTTAGTTAAAAATTGGCCACTTCCTCAGGATATTGGATGTATGCAGGTTGGTACTCCACATCTGAGGTGGTCAGTTCTTTTAATGTTCGGTTATTTGCAGTCATGATCTATGGGGTTTGATTTGGTTAAATTTTTGATTGGTTTAAGACCACTTGAGGTTCCAAATGGGGTTCCTCAGTGTTACTTGATTTTCTTACTCTAGATGACCTGATTTGTGAGTGGAGTGACTTCAATTTCAGGGTCAAATTCGAGTAGTGTTTCTTTTCCAGATCTTTTCATGCAACAATAATGTCCAATTTGATTGATTGTTTGATTGTTTTTTTAAATTTTTTTTGTTTTATGGAAGGTGAATAAAATTAAAAGAAACTTAATAAATTAAAGGAGTATATAAAATAGAATGTTATACTATATAATTATAGAGATAGAGAAAAAAGAAGAAGAGAGAGAGAGAGAGAGAGAGAACACACAAAAACAAAAACAAACAAAAACAAAAAAAAATATCAAATGGGGGGATATTGAATAGAGTACTGATTAAGAAGTAAAATATATAAATATAATGAAAGAAATTATGTTGCCTTCCCGGAAACAGAGCCAAAATTTGATCGTGTTGTTGAGCGCGTCAAATTAGTGGTTATGTTTTTACTAGAATTTCTGCAGTATAGCAGGAACCCTAGGCCATCTCTCGATGGAGCCTTAGATCACTAATTTAAAAATAAGGTTCTGATTATGTTAAAAAAAATGAAATTAAATTAATTGGTTTGGGTTCTATGATTCTAAGAAATCAATTGAAACTATACTAATAAGTGAGAGAAACTGGTTGGAGAAATTGTGATCAACTCGGGTAAGTGTCCCTTGATTCTCAATCCATCAACACTCTCAAGGGAATGGGAAGGATCATTAATTCCTTGATTTTATACCCAATAAACCCAGAAGTATGTGATTTCTTACTAGGTTACCACCTATGATTTGATCGATCAACGATATTGATTATCGGTGACTGCTCATAATCAATAAAATTATGTCGATGTAAGAACCGAACTCAATCAAGGAATCACATCATCAACGTGATGAGATTTCCTGATTTGGGTCTTTATAAAAATTGATCTCAACAAAAAAAATGCATATTAATGGGTTATAACTTCTTGATATCATCAAACAAATAAATCCAAAAGAAATCTCATGAAAGAGAAGAGGTGAGAAAAGAGGCAAACACACTCAAATCATCACAAGATCTGGGTTATGCATGGAGGCACGAGGATTCCTGTTCCTTTGATTTGTATTTGATCATACCATAATAAACACAAATTCAGAAGGTAAAAATTAAGAACAATATAAAAAAACCTGGAAATTAAATTACCTTACGAAGATTACAAATGTGGAGCTCGGGATTACAATAACGGACACCCCCCAAGTTGATCACCAAGAAACATAGAATTACATGAGAGAGAAGAGAACTAAAATGGGTGAAAAAAGCTCTCAAATTCAGCTCACCTTCACCCTGGGTCTTGTAACATGAGAGAATGGGGGTGAGTGGTGTTTTTATGGACATACACATCACACTTTCCACAAAAGAAATCATGTGCCTAAGAGACTATGTCACTATTTAGGGCAGACTTTGAACTCCATTTGATCCAGTGGGTTGACTAATAAAAACGCATGAAAATGACTTTAAATTAGCTGGAGAGGTGGGACTTCAAGTTATATGTCCATGGGAGGTGGAATCAGCCGAATTAGGTCTCAGAGTCCTGAGTTATGGCCCAAATACAGAAGGGTCGTCTAATCTAGCTCGCCCAGAATTGTTTCACATTGTGGGCCTATTATGGACCTTTAAATGGGAGAATTGGGATCCATGGTCTTCTAGATAAATGTATCCCACACAATGTTACATTCATAAACCAATTTGTATCCCAATTGAATGCACTTTGTATCCATAGTATATATTTCTGTCCACATAAATTCTTGGGCCCTTGCGCAGTTTTACCCATTTTGCTTGATTTCCATCATGGGCCCTCCGAATAACCTCCTCCTACAATGTAAACACTTAAACAAGTAAAATGGCCTTACTGAGTAGTAATAAATAGTAATTAATTAAATCAAACATTAAGTGCAATTTATTATTATATTTGGAATATTCATTGCAAAACCAGTTTTAAATAGTGGTGTAAGGGTGAAATAAAGCAGTGAATCATGGTACGATCAGTAATCCTCTACCGGATATGCACATCTTCACTGCATCTTAATAATTTTATTCCAAGTAATCGATCTGGTGGGAGCCTCAATGATATGTGAATGGTGCGGGGTGGATCAGAAGATGATTGTGGCCTTGGACCATCTTCTAGTTGATAAAGGATATCACTCGTCGCAGATAGAGTGTCTGATATGTCTGAATCTATCTTTTTGAGTTCCCCATCAGAGGAGGGCTTTCCAAAAAAAATTCCGGCAAGGGGAGGGCCTTCTTGCCAATATGAATTCTGTTTGTGGGGAGGACCCTCACAATTATGCAACAATGGTGAGGGATTCCATTTCAACTTGATTCTCGACTACGGGGAGTGTCCCTATGGTGTATACCCTGTGGTGGACCTTCAGGGTAAGCAAAAATCATTGGAGGACCTTCTTTCTTCTTGATGTCATTGAAGGGAGGACCTTATCGATGATTTCTATGATTGATAGGACTACTATCACAACTTGATATCTAGTTGCAAGGAGAATTTCTGCAGTGTACATCCTGGGGAGGGCCTTCATTGTGTAATGAAATGAGGGGAGGACCTTCTCATTACTTGATGTTACTATGGGGAGGGCCTTCATAGAAACGGACATTGCAGGGATGACCTTCACAATGATTGTCATCAGGGTGAGACCTACCATCATGACTCGATGTCTGACTATAGGGAGAAGAATATCTGCAGCGTATACTCTGTGAAGTACCATCAGGGTGAACAAAAGAAAGGGGATGAACTTCTTATTGTCTGATCTTCATGTTAAGGGGAGGTCTACCCTGACATGCATCAGAAGATAGGCTCTCTTGATCGATCATTCCTGGACCACCGAGATAGCCCCTTTGGGTGCTCTAGGGAGGACCTTCAGAGCTATTGGTAGCAACATTACAGGGAGGGCCTTCACAATTTATATTTCCACTTAAATAATTTAATAATGTACAAACAAGGTCTTGAGCCTTTATTTATATATGTTTTAGGGAATCAATAACTCTATCTTCTAGCAAAGTAGGATCATGTATGTGCTCTTCATTTTCCTGTTGCCTTTGGCGCACTTCTTTTTTGGGTGCCCAATTTTGGATAACTGGGGCCACCTACTATTGGAAATGTCCTTCATATATAGTACCCTATCTTGTTGGTTCTCATTATGTCATTGGGATATTACGATGGTAATCTTGAGTTAGGGAAGGGATATATGCCTGCCCTAAAGTGGCCACCACATTGGACTAGCGTCCCCCAGTTTGAACCGATATTTGTTCCTGATCTGGTTGTCCATGAATCATGGGATATTTCTGTCGACCCTTCTAGATTGGAGTAGGGATTCATAAATACTCTGAAGTTACTATCCCATTTTGTGAGTAAGTCATTCCGTTCGAGGAAACCAGATCGTGGGCCTAGATCCTCGCCTTTGTCGCTGATGCAATGATGTCATCGCATGTTTACAGGATATAGTCTGGAATCAAAATCAGATCTTCCATCATTTTCAGTATGTCATCCGATACATCTTTGGATGGAATGGGTATGAAGGCACATTCTGGTGTTAGATAAGGAATTTGTTCTTTCTATGGTACTACATAGGTTTCTACTAGATACTGGCAATTCTCCTATTCCGGGATAGAGGAATGAGTCTTCCGACATTTTTCTTCTCTGGTTACTACCATATTTGACTAGTGGAATTCATATTCATGGGAAGGAATTTTCATCTGCTCGCTTTCCGTTGTATTTGTCTCACATTCATTGTATGGAACTACATGAATTTGACTCTTCTGATATTTGTTTGCTGCCCTATTTGGATGGCAGTCTTGATACACAACAGTAGGTACTTATACCTACCTATAGGTGGTTTCCATCCTATTTTGGATGATGGTATTCTTGGGAATTGGTATATATCTGCATCTGCCTATAATCTTCGGCTCTGTATGTACAGTAGGATCAGCGAGAACTAGAAGAAACATGCACATTCTTGTAATGTGTCACCCTATTTCTGTGGTGGGATTTAGTGAAGGGGTAAGAGTTGTATGTATACCCATTGATTGTTGTAATGTTTTTACGAAATATTTGTTCCTCAGGCACCAGAGTGATAGCATTTTCGTGATTATATATTTACTACACTCGACAGGCAGCCCAAGGGGATCGGGTCTTATGGACCATAGCCGGTTCCCTCAGCATAAGATCCCTTTGGAGTGAGGTGACTTGGTCACCCAGTGTTAGTGGAAACACTCTCTGTAAGGGGTCCATTTATAGGACCCCATTGCATTTGAGATGAAGTCATCTGTATCGATTTCATCTACCTCATTAAGATAATGGAGGTACTCATTGTCACGCTCTATGGATAGACTCCAGAAATTGTTAGAGATGACCACTGGGGTCACCTGGCACTGGGGCGCCAACCATGGCTAAGGAGGCGGCTAGCGTGATTTTGAAGACCATAGGGCTTGTCTTGCGACCTCCAATGTGGGGAGAGTACCATTTCGGTGGTACTCGATGATCAGTGTTTTGGATACCCATCATTGATGACGCTGCAATAGCGATGGGGTCTTACTCTTCATCGAGGCCCTGGCCGCCCCTGGGATCGCTGAGGTGTGTGTCTGCACTAATTTTCAGTATTTCATTTGGATCAAATTTTTCTCTATGGAAACCTACAACACACACACACAAATATATATATATATATATGTGTGTGTGTGTGTGTGAAAAATACAGACAACAAAACCCCATCGAAGTAGAATCACTTAATCGTATTCATATTTGACGATTCATCTTGGCACCCATCCTTCTTTTTTGTGAGGAAAAGGGGCTTGAGTGGGGTGAAACTTCCACCTTGGTTAAGGATTCACATCAGGTTCACCATTTTTGTTTCGGCCCCAAGGTTGGTGCGTTTACGGGTTTCAGGTAAATACCAAAAATGGTCTAGTGGGTGATGAGCATTCACCTGTTATTATAGAGACTCCCCCATCTCCATATTTTATTCAACCTCATCTGCATCGTTATCCTTTAAGGGTGGGACTAGATTGATCATGCCAGGATTGGTCAATTTATCCCTTCTATATTACAAATGTGGTTCCATTGTTAAATGGTTCCAATGATTGATTTCATGGGGTTAAGTGTTTGATAAAATCATCCCTCTTAGGATTTAACTTCCTCGGATGGTCTTCAGTAGGTTTATTCGTGGAGCTAGAAACACCAAACGGCCCTCGTATCCATGATTCATGGACTTTTTTCCAATGGGAGGTGCTCGTTGGATGACGATTATTCAAACGACACTTAAGGAATTCATTGGTTGATAGGATGGATGTTTGGGCTCATAGCACCCTTTTGGGGGTAAGTATTTCCTATTTTAAGACTCTATTATAGATTTAATTAATGTTCATATGTTCATGAATCCTTTCTTCATTCTCAAAGAGTGTATCCATGGGATACCTTTGGTCTGAAGGATCTTCATATTCATACATGGATATCATTATACAGAGGTAATGCTAGTGTAATCCATTAAATAAGGTGCTCTGGAGTTTGTCATTATCCAGGGTGAAAGATGATGGATAGATTTTGGGATATAACCCATAATATGGGCTTCCTACGTAAATTTGGTAGAGGAATCAGAGCTTATGTAGTTCGGTAAGCTTGGGTCTTATGCATGGGAGCTTCCCATTTGAGGGGACACGATTGGGTGAACCTTTTGGAAGGGCACCCCTTGTGAGATCGTGTCTTCAAGAAGGTTTCCTACAAATCCTAGTTTAACTAGGAATCAAATTTCTCATAGTTCAAGATGGGTTGGTTGTGTGGATGTTATGATCATCAAAAATCTCTAAGCCTACGTGAGTCATACTCTGTCTGAGAAACAAGAAGATGTGAGAGATTAAACCAACCACACACCTTCTCTTCTGTTGATGGGAGAGGGTGGGCCTATATTGGAAGAAGCTGAGGTGGCTTCGGGTGAGGGTGCGGAGCAATGAACCCTTCAATGTGGGATGACATTAGGGGTCATGTGGCTCAGATATCAGAAGACTAGGGACTTACCTCAATGGGAGTGCCCCGGGATGCACTTTGGGAAAAGGGAGGAATGTCACCGCTCATCAAAAGGAGGAGAGAACATGATTCCTTCAACTAATCATCATTTCTCATTGAATGGAAAAGAAAGTGTTAACATTTAACACCTTGAATAGGGAGGTTCACGTCTACATCCCAAGGTTGGACTCTGGGTTACCATGAAAATTTAGACTTACATACATCTTGGGAGTCCGAACCATTGTTGGGAGAGCCTTTGTGACTTTTCTTACCATGGGTATGTAGACTCAAAGGGGCACGTTGATACGCCTGATGATCTGATCATACAGGTCTGGTGTCTTTGGAGATGGCTTCGGCCTGATGTTGGGGGACTAGTTCGCAGAGGGGATATGGAGGACTGAACAAAAGTGGAGGGGTGATATTAGAGCTAGAGGGAAGGACACCCAAAGACACCCCATTCCACATACTATTTTCTCATGTGGGATAGGGGATCTCTGCATTCCATAATGGTATGCGGGTAGAGGTGTCATCTACGCATAGAAGAAATACACGGGCTTCGACACGGACCAACATGCACCATAGTGGTACATGGTCCTGGATACGGTCCTCCACGCCTCTTTTGGTTCAATCTGCATACTGATTCAATATGTGGTGTGGGGTTCAATCCGCATTGTGATACACCATATAGAACACCATATTGAAGGAGGGTCCTAGAACCTATCATTCATGGGGAGTTCATCCACGAGGGATTTGTGGTTTTTGATGACACCAATTAGGTTTGCAGTTTACCCATTATTATTAACTTCCTTCTTTTTATGGTTTATGGATAGTTATATCTATGAAAACATGGTTTGTAGTTTTAACTTCAATGATGATTCGAAACTGATGTCGAAATCCACTCTGAAATATTTATTCCAACCACTAGGCTCTTATTTATGCTTTCTTTTTCCATCCCCTTATTCTTCCTCCTATGATCCTTTTATAGAGAATTAGGGAAAATTATATCTATGGGAATAAAACCCCATTTGAGGAATCCCAGGAAGAATTATATTGATCTTTGGAGGACTTATTCAATCAGGTTTGTGGAGGCTATGGTTTTTGAATCATGTTTCACGGAACCCTACTCATTTGCTTCGTTTGTGAATTGCTGAGTTTGAGAGATGGTGAGTGGATGGACTTCGCACGCTTGATTCCTCTGACAATGTAGGTTGTGGGTTCCTGGGTTTGCTGGTCATCGCTCTGTAAGCTAGCACCTTGCAATTCCATTCATGTACTGGTGGTTCATGGTTCATGCGTTTCGCGAACCCTTCCCGATGACTGTACACATGGCACTTAAAAATCATTGAAAATTTTAATTTCATCAAGTATTCTCTAATGTTTGCAACTCAATTTTCATCCATTCACTTTAAAAGACTTGTAGTATTTCTTACTTCCACCTGTAAAGTGATTGTTGGAGTGTTTTCTTCCCTTTTCAAAGTTTTCAAGACCCTACAGACATATATAAATTCATTATAGATTCTAAGGAACTTACTAATACTATATGCCTTGTTGATTACATATATCTCACTTACTCTATGAATCATGGATTCCAAGTAGAATGTGAATTGATGCCTTGTGGATTTGGAGTGGCATGTCGATTGCCTTGTGGGTAGCTAGTATTCCTACATTATGCCTTCTGAATTTTTAGTGGCATACTGATAGAATTTTCGATAAGTTGTGATCCTTTTTCAGTGACACATGATTATCACTCCAGCATGGAGCTAAAGTAGTTGTGGTTTAGGAAGTATGTGGCTACTTGGTTAGCACATGACTCCTTGGTTTAATATTTTGAGTATGTTATGAATGTTATTCATTTATTATATCCTTGAAATATACTTTTTCTACCCAAGAACACTTGTTTAAGAAAACATTGTTTGTTTCCTCCTGAGTCTTATACTCACACACAACTTGATAATTTCAATGTGATTATATATTTATGACTATAAATTCAATGAAGGGGAAGGGCCCTATGGTGGAATACTGAGAAGAAGAGAGTGGAGATGGCACTAGACTATGATAGACATTAGTGGACCCACATTTTATTTAATTATTTATTTATCTGTACTTATAAATTGTTTTTTCTTACCACATTGGGAATCATCTTATTAATATGACATGTATTCTATCAAACAATTCTATATGTTAATCTAATTGTCTATTTATTTATTTAATATTTTTATTTGTTCCAATACAGGATACTGAGGGTATAGTATCCCCGCTAGAGGACTTAGATCCCCACATATAGTCAGTAGCCTCTTGTGTACAAGGATGAGTGTGTGAAGTCATGTGACATTCAAGATCTAGCCTAGTGGATTAGGTTGGGTATTTCTAAATGGTATCAGAGGACTAGGATTTAATAACTATTCATTACACTTTTCCTTGATTTGGGATATAAAATATAGGATGTAGGAAAGTTCTGACTTATTAAGGGGAACTATGATAGGTCCTATATTGTACTGTATAATCAACCATCAACTAACCGTAAAGTTTGGAATTTTTTTCTATAACGGTTTATTAAATTCACCTTGGGTGATGCATTTGTTATTGATTTGTGATTTATGAGATTTTTTATGTGTTCATACATCATGTCTAGGCATGTAGTTTCACATTCCATATATAGACACACACCTATTGTTGTGTTGTATTGTAATAATTGAATTAAATTCCCTGATTTATGTTATCTACTCAGGATAGTTTCTTTATCCTATGATATATATGTGTTTCTATTATATTGTGATATAGTCTTGTTGGGATTAATTAGTTGAACTAAGATAGTTGTAGAGTTAGTATATATTTGATGAGTATGGCTAACATGCATAGATAAAGAACTGGGATAGTGTTTGGAGTGGTATATATTGGGTTGATGGTAGAATTTTAGGGGAACATTTTTTATTCCTTAGTCTGCCTATGACTTATTATGCTCCTAATGTTCATTTTATTGAAAAGATGTTTACATGAAGACATATAATAAGGAAACCAACTATGGATCCTGTAATTCTCTTATACCACCACTCGGTGTAGGAGAATGTCCCCTAGAACACTCATGTACTGAAATAGAAGATTCAGGTTGAAGAGCCCCTTTAGAAAGAACTCTTTAATATGGTGCCTATCTATGGTGGGGGATTTCTAGGACTAAGGTTGAATATTCTCCGAACTTCTAGATCTAATATATTTCATCATTCAAGAGAATTAGAGGTCCTCAGGATGCTGATAGCTATATTTGACTGGTCTTTAGGTTGTTTGAATTTGTGTAGACTTTGTTGGATTAGAAGTTGAAGATCGTAAACTTTATCCATCAAGGTGATTCAAGACGTGGGTGGGATGTTATGCTTCAAGTTGGACAGAGAGAGGGTCTCTCATTGGTGACATTTAGGGACCTTTTCTTTGAGGAGTTCTTTTTGAATATGATGAAGCTGGACCAAGAAAAAGAATTCATCAAACTTCAATAGGGTGTGATGATAGTGACTTCTTACTCTTCATAATTTTGAAATATTCTTCATATTGAACCTATATTGGATGGAGATAAGGTATAAAGGCATTAAATATTAAGGTTGTACTCCATCCATATATGAGACATCATGTTAGGAACTGCAACCTGAAAACTTATACAAAGGTGCTCGACACATACCTATGAATTGAGAAGGTTCTGGAAGAGTACTAAGCTACTGGGTTCATCTCACCACTCACTACATATATTATTGAGCACCCAAAAACATTCATGAGTACATTTTTTAGGAACAGGAATATGAATATGATAGATGAACATTTGTGAACCATCATATTGGTTGAAACAAAATTGTGCTACATCAGTTCCTTCAGGAGGTGTTCCATAATGTTTCAACCGTGAAAATGTGGGAAAATATAACATGTTTCATATATCATAGTGGATTATGTTTTGGACATGAGGCAATCTATGTCATCGCCAATAGTTTTCTTCACAACCTCAAGGTCGAGGGCCAACAGTGGTAGATAATGAGCTAGATATTTAACCGAAAGATCTAGCTAGTGTTCTCAATAGAGAACTCGGACTGGTCATGCACTTTAAGGAAAAATACATGAAGACTCTACATATTCATATTTTATTAGAATCCAATAGGTGTTGGTGAGGATCCATTAACTATTCAAGTCATGGTCGTGATCCCATATAATTTTTCTTCTTCTTTAATTGATAACGATGCTTCCCATTTTTTTATATATGCCTAAGTGGCTGTTGGACTAGACCAACCAGTTATGTTATCCACTCATTTAGTCTCCATTAATACAACTATTGGAAAAAAATAATATCATCTCTAGCGATGAAAAAAGTTCCCTATATTTTTCACTGTATATGGAAATCTAAAGAAACTCATGATTTTGGACATGATGATATTCGATGTGATTCTTAGTGAGGATTGTCATACTAGCTTTTGATCTCAAATTAACTACTATAATAAAAAATTTCAATTTCAATTTACCAATTATACATAATTAAATTATATATAGATAATGTGATCTTGGATTTTAAATAGTTATACATGAATTGAGTCATATTTTGATGATTATAGAATATATGGTGTGAATGGATCTTTTAGAATGATTAGTAAATATACCATTGAATATCCCCCCATCATGAATCTCTATTAGGATGTATTTTTAGATGACTTAATAATAATTATTCATGATAGAGGAGTCAACATTGAGATAAATATCAAACCGGGTGTGAAACCCATTTTTATACCCCTTTTTCCTATGTCACCAATAAGGAATAAAGAGATAAAGGTGTATCTTGATAACATGGAGTGGAAGGGATTTATAAATATGACTACTTCACTATGTGGTGCACCTATTTTATTCACTAAGAGAAAATTATGGTATTCTTCAACATTATGTTGATTATAGGAAGTTGAACCTGGGGATGATGAAGAAATAATATCCTTTAGTTGTGATTTATTATATTTTTTTCTATTATAGGGATCCCAGTGGTTCTTCAAGAGTGATCTTTGATCAGAATATCACGAGTTGAGAGTTAGAGATGTGGACATTCTGAAGACGGTGTTTTTTTTTGTAGCTATGGCCTGAATGAGTACTTATTAAGGTCGTTGGCACTAACTAACATACTCGAAATGTTCATGTTCTTCATGAAATATATTTTCCACCCCTAAATAAACTCATTTGTTTTAGGGTTCCTCGATTACATCATTTTCTACTCACTAAAAGTAGATAAGAATGCTAGGCACCTCAATGTAGACATGAGTTTACTTCAAGAATGTTAAATGTATGCCAAGTTATCAAAGTGTGACATCTAGATTTAAGAGATATAGTTTCTAGGACATTTGATCTCTAAAAATTTTATCTCCATGGACCTAGATAATGTTGAGGCAGTAATGTCTTGGACACATCCTTGAAAAGAGTTTGAGATCAAGTTATTTTGGGGATTAGTAGGGTATTACCAATGGCTTATCCAATATTTATACCGACTATCAGTATCCAATATAGCACTTAATAGAATGGGAGTAAAATTTTGATGGTTAGGATTGTGTGAAGAAACATTAAATTATTAGATGTGTAGGCCGATTATAACTCTTGTATTGACACTCCCATAGCCTCTGATTGGATATATACAGTGTAATGTGATGCATTGAACATTATTTTAGGAGCAGTAATGCTACAAAAATAATTTGTATCAAAATATGGGTCACATCATCTATGAACCCATGAGTGGAATTACCTTATTTGTGATTTTAAGTTAGTAGTTATGGATGAAACACTAAATTTTAGATGAAACATTCTCTTTAGTGTGATATTTTTTATTTATAAGGATTGTAAGAGCCTTCACTATATCTTCACACAATGAGAATTGAACCTTATATTGAGGAACTAGGTTGTATATCTAAAAATATTTGACTTAAGTATGTGGTATACACCTGGGAGAGATTACATCATTGTGGACTCTCATATCCGTAAGACGCAGGCTGACGAAAAGCATAGGGAGTGGCCTTTAGAGGAATAGTGGTGTTTGATGATCTTGTTTTCTAATTGGTGGATGAAGGATTTAGAGGAGTGGTTATTTATGAATTATTCCCCTTTGGTAATAAAATCCTTCCTTTTGGGTTGGTAGAAGACTATAAATGATCCATACCAAGAGTGTTCTATGAAGGGGGAATTATTGGATAGTGGTGATTTGATGCCGTGATGGTTGATGGATGATGATGATGTGATCTCGATATATGGGAGTGTGGGATTCCCTACTTCCATAAGAGGGGACCTGATGAGAGATTATCATCCATATAGATAGGTAGTGCATCCTGGTGTGACCAATATATATCATGACTTCAGACACCGATTTTAGTGGTCATGGATGAAGAGGGAGATTACAGGTTTCATCTCCTCATTACATACATTTTAAAGGAAAATTTTATAGAATCAGGGACATGGTGGTTTTTTCTATCCAATTTTTTTCATTTCTAAGTGGTGATATTTCATGATATACTTGGTGGAAAGGTTACCCAGGACCCCTAGGAGTCATGATGCAGTATGGGTGATTACTGATTTCCCAATGAAGGCAAATCACTTTTTACTAATCAAAGAGACTCACTTATTATATGAGTTAGGAAATATGTATGTCTATGAGGTTATACACATATATAGATTCAGATTTTATTTCATGGTATTGTAAAGGATTTCATAAAAATATAGTGAATTACCAGAGATTGAGCACAACATACCATCCCATGATATATGTGAAGACCGAGTGGGTTATATTCATATTAGAGGATATTCATTGAGAACACATCTTTGAATTTATTGGATCTTATCATGATAAAATAAAATTGGTTGAGTTTATGTAAGGAAATAGTTTCTAAGACATGATTCATATATATCCTTATGAGGCTCTGTATGGGAGGTCTTACCATTCATCACATTGTTGGCATGATGTGGGTGAGAAAGTAATTTTGGGGCCCAATTTGGTCTAGGAGACCTCTAAGATAGTGAAGCTAATTCAAATAGGTTTATCACCATTCAGAGTAGATAAGTATCATATGTCAACAATATAAGGGTTCTTTGATAGTTCGATGTAGGAAAATGGGTTTTATTGAGAGTGAATCCTTGGTTAGGGCATCAATTCCAGATGTAGTAAGGAAATTTACCTCAACATTTTCTTAGACCCTTTAGATCACTGAGCAGAACGAGTAGTATAATACCATCTATATATTTCATCAGACTAAAAGGTTACTCATTATGTGTTTGATGTGTCATATATATCAAGGTACGTGGATGATTATACAAATTTCATTGACTTTGAGAATGTTGATTTGGAGCTTATTGTATCTCTTGAGAAGCATTCAGTGTAGATTATAGACTGGAATAATAAATTTATTTGAGGTAAGATGGAACAACTTTTCTATATTTAGTTTTATCATGGGAAGAACAAGTATAAGTCTTAAGAGTGAGAGGATGATGTTTGAGATCAATGGACTGAGTTGTTTGAGCAGGAACCCTAGAGATTCTTATCAAGGATGAGATGTTTTTAAAGGGGTAGAATTAAAAAACCCTAGGACATTTTTTCCTTTAATGAAGACTTTATTCCTTTTTTCTCATAGGTCTTGGGAAGATTAATGGAACATTTTTGTGTTTTGTGGTGAGTTTATGGCCAAAATATGGTTGGATGTTCCATAGCACAAATGGATACGCTGTATAGAAGGTGGTTGCATCGTATTGAAAGTGGTTGCGTTGTAGTGTTGTTGTGGAGATGAGACCATGCCGTAACATAATGATATTTTCTGTATTGGTAATTTTATATAAAGGATTCATGGTATCCTTCATCATGGAGGTTTGGATGATTGGATTTTTCAACATAGTATCTTAGACCACATAGTAGGGTCTATTTCCTCATCAGTTAAGATGATTGTCCTATTGCAGTCTTTCAGGTGTTAATCCTCTTATAAATGATGCTAAGATTTTAATCATGGAGTTAGTTTTAGGATTTCATAAGGGAAATTGAATATGATTTATGAGGATTTTTATCATCTGGATTTAGCAAAGGAATACCCCATTTAAATTTGATTCTTCTTCCTCCTTTGATAGTGTTATAGATCCCTGAATTACTATAGAAACAACTCCACACCACAACACCCTCCTTACGCCACAATAGTTTATGTTGTAGAGTGATTCCACATCATGTTCTTCTTCCATTCACCATGTATTTAATCTTTCCAATACTTTCAATTCGTGAGTGTTCTACCCTATGACATGGTGGTTTCTCATTGTGAACCACTATATCAGGATTCATAATCCTGTATTGTAGAGTTCTTCTTCCACTACACCCATGTGGCATAGGTATATCCCATTTTCTATAGTGTTTTTTCTAGTACAGTTTTATATTGAAACACTTTGTTTCTACTATGGAGCTATCCTATATTCGAAAATTTATTCTAGTATAGCATCAGGTTTCTCAGGATTTACCTCACGTAAAAATTGCTTCTACCCTTGGCCTTGTAATTATCACCTTAATCTAGAACACATGACATGTTTGTTTTGAACTAGTTCTAGAATTCCTTAGTGTGTGACCACTTTCTAGTTGGTTTATAAACATGGTTTGGGTGGTCAGACATCCAAAAAACCCTTGAAAATAACATCTACAACCATATGGTTGGAATTTTGTTACCTCTTTGGGATTTGTTTACACATGATTTCTTTGAATAATTCTTGTGTTGGAATATTTTATATTCGTGACTGACTTGTGTTTACATATGTGTTTGTGTGTGTGTGTGGTCCATGAGAAAGATATGATACTCCATGAGAATTTATAGAGTATTTATATCATGTTTGGTGTTGATTCACATGTTTCTATATGGTGGTTGTATATATCATAGGATTTCATGCTATATTGTTTTATCATTTTATACCATTTTGAATGATTTGTATTAAATTCCCTTTGGAGTTTTTGTTCTTGGTAGATGTGACAAGTGGCCATCATGGTATGAGTACCCTTAGATAGGTAGTGTGAATAGTGTATGATAATAACGTTTGTGGACCATGACATTCTAGTGGTAGAGATTTAAATAGATACTTTGTGTATTCTAAGGAATGTACCCATTCAAGATTCCTTTTGGATTCTGAGTATCCCACTTAATCGATGCCTTGTGTATTTTAAGTAGCATGTCACTCGATGCCTTGTGGATTTTGATAGGCATAATGAAATCCTTGATCCTAATCTATGATCATATTCCAAGGATTCATGATCATCGTTTCAGCATGGAGTAAAATTTGGTATGATCGAGGCTCTGTGTTGTCTTGGTTATCCTAAGAACACTTGGTTTTGTATTGTAATGATGTTATTCTTATGATGAAATTATTATAACATTTGAATACACTTGATAAAATTGAGTACACATTGTTAAGGATTCATTGGGGTGTCATAAAGATTCTATATACACAAACCATACTCATCAATGTTATTTTTATAGTAGATTTAATTATTATAGACCTGGTGAAGGGAAAGGTCCATGTGGTGGATAGCTGGGTAGAGGAAAGTGGAGCTAGTGGTGGAATCGGATGGACACCAAAAGACCTGAATTTTTTTTATTTGATTGATTCTATAAACTTATACACATTTTTTGGATTTCCACTTTGGAGATTCTAATTTTTATTAAATATATGAAATATTAAAATTACCCATGTAACTTTGACTATTTATTTATTTATTTATTTATTTTATTTGTAATAGGACATGATATTAAGGTTATTTTCTACCCACTGACGGACTTAAATCCTTTTTTCTAGTAAAAACCCTCTTGTATATTGGGAGGCACACATGAGGTCATGTGACCCTTCATATTAGACACTTTATTTCAGTTTTAGGTGTTAAATCGTTGGTGTTGGTTTTTGATGACTAAAATAGTTCATCGTTCGGAAACTCGCCTATATTCATTCCAATTACCATCCTAGTAGAGGGAAATTATAATATTCATTATCCATTGGGTCTGGGTAGACTAGATGTTTGAAACAAGTGTTATTTGGATTACTAGATCATCCCCTTATTGTTGGAATAACAATTTATTTTTTTGGAAATATTTATGAAGGATATGTAGAAGTCTCTACTTGAGGAGTGTGCTTAGTAGGAATGTTTATTTTGTGTATTTCAACATTACATCACCTTAACTTCTTTATCTTTTTCTTTATATTGGGTGCATCTTTCCATGGTGGAAGGAGGATCAAAATAATTAGGTTATTGATGTGATATGATCTCACATTTCAATTTTTCTTGGGTTGGAACACATTTAAGATGTGGTAATTGAGCATTCGAGGTATCCACTATGTTTTATGATTTCCTTTATTGACCATTTCATATAATTTCATTAAAATTTCCAGTGTTTCCAATATTTTGAATAGAAACAGTATCATCATATACTTATATATCGGTTTCAAATTCCAGATCACTTATGCAACTGGTGATTATAATTCTCACTGCTACATAATATGATTCTTGTATTATGTTCTCATTCTGAAGTGAAGGAGAAAATCCACTATCTAGATATTCATTAAGATGAAAATCACAAATCTGCATTTCCATTCCTTTTTTCAAATAACATTTTGGTTTTTGTCCTTTGGGAGGCCTCACTTCCTCCTTTTATAATTCTTATAGAGCTATTTTATGAAGACTAATATTGATAGAATCTATGCATACTTTTTTATAACACAACATCAAATAGTGTTATTATTATCTCTTTGATATTAATTATGGTGGTCTCTTTAGTGATATTTTCTATATCTATAAGAAGAAAATCCTTTATAAAGTTATAGTATATTGGGATAAAAATTACCCATCCATGTAGTTTGGGTTTATTCCCACATTTTACTCATTGCATCCATCCTCACTGTCATTATGATTTAGAGGGATTTTATTTTAGTGAGAGAAGGATATATTTCATGATATAGGCTTGAGCCAGTCCCTATTGAGAGTATCTCCTCAGCAAAGGTTTGGGATTTTATTATGTGAGACACCTGATCAACCTTCAGGGTGATTATTTCATGAGTCTTTGAATGTATCCCTCACACTGAACTTTCCATTTTTACAATTTAGGCATGGAAAGACTCTATGTAATAAAATAGTTGGCTTGTGAAGAACCTGTGTTTATGGGTTTTCCTAAGAAAAATACATTTCATGGCATCTCTACCAGTTGGATTTTCTAAATCAAATGTATAGTGAAATTTAATACTCCATGTTCACCTCATCCTCTGATGCGTAAATTGGATGAAACGTCAATGATAAATTGATGAATAAACCACAAATAATTAAAGTAGTAACATTAGAGATCTATATATTGTCTTCTCTATTCTATATTTCATGTAATTGAAAGGGTTCCCAATTTTATCTAAATGTGGAAATATTTTTTCCATAACATGGTTTCACAATTCCACATAAGGTAGTGATTTTTTCTTCAGATGTAGAAAATTAATCTATAAATTTATGTGAATATGGTTTATGAATTAATCTATAAAAATATTTTAAATATCATATTGGAATATGGCTATAGACCATCACATTACTGGTATTTTACCTTTGTCAAATTATTTCCTTGTCATCGCTTCTCTCTCTTAATCTCCAATGATAGATTTTTCTACCTAATCTGATAAAGTGGAATATTATCATCTTCCTTATTTAGGTATCCAATATTTTTTTAATGCTCTATTTTATATTGGATACTATGTGATCCAATGGTGGTATTGAAAACAATCATTGCCTTATGATTTCATCCAATGAACAAAAAATATTGTGCATCAATGGTACGGAACATGGGGTAACTAGCCTCAAAATTTTTAGTGGATCATGATATGAGGGATTTATTAATTCTAGTTTAGAAAGGGAAGGACCATATTATCTAAGTGAGATGTTACTATAGAGTGGATCTTCTCAATGAATTCCATGATGTGGTGGACTACCATTTTGGATTATTTTCTGACCATAATAAGTATTCCTAGTATATATACCTTGGGGAGGACATTTAGAGTGGATAATGTATAGTGTGGACCTTCTTTCAGTTTTTATCATCTGACCGTGAGGAGGATTTTCATAGATCATATAATAAGAATAATTCACATGACTGATATTAATATATATATATATATGGGAATGTCATTTTTGAATAATACTTTGGGTATCACCTCCAGAGCTGTTGTTACTAACATTAAAGTAATGATATTTTCTACTTCAACTACATGAGCTATTAAATTAGGAGTCAGTCGAATATTAGGTCACTATAATCATTTGTTTTAGGGACTCAAGAACACCAACTTTGTGGAAGGAGGAATATGATCTTCCTCTTGATATTTTTGTTTCCCCTAAAAAAATTCCATGGATTATATTTGTTCGGTGGACAAAGTCATGTGTTTCGCACAATTATTTTCATATATGGGAACCTTTTTAGGTGAACCTTGCATTGGAATTGGGTTGGGTTGATGTAATTCTTTAGGATGAGCAATAATGTGATCTTTTTATTGGTTTCCACCAAGATGTGATAATGACACTCCGTTACTTTAATGGGGTATGAATGTATGCCTACTACTGAATGATTGTGAGGGTGTATTAAAAAGTACTAGAATATTTTTTAGGAATATTTTCTAGCCATAATTTTGTAGTTAAGATCAGATATTGATATCCTGTTGGAATGGGTTTGTGTTCACAGTCTTTTTGTTCATTCTTCAATAGGATTTGTTGATGAACCTCCTGAATGAAAGTTGGGAATTTATTTCTTCCTAAGTAGCATATGATTTGTGTTAATGTGATAGATTTATGTTTTGGGGGGGAATGTTTTTTTTTATATTTCTTATTGTTATATGTCATTAACCATCTTTTTCTTCCACTTCTAGGATATTCTAACAGTTTTGTATGTTATGGAAAATAATAAATGTCCTCTTATTTATGTAGTATGAAGGTGAATGTGTGTCCATTACTTTATGGGAGTAGGGATATAGGTTTTCTCGTGTCCTATAATTATCATTTTTATATCCTAAAATTTTTGAGTTTTAGGGGTGGGAATTTGTTATTTTCCCCTAGTTTATATCAGTATATGTAAAAAGTATTCTTCTAATGTAACCAATGTATGCTAGCAAGAGTGATGTTTGGTAATAATAAATGTGTTCCTAATCCTCCGTTTATTCCAAGGTATGACTGTGGAATTATTTAGTAATAATGAGAATATGTTCCTAAACCATATGGTGGTAAATTCATTGAGCTTGAAGAGCTCTCTTGAATGATAAGGTCTGATTGACTTAAGAATGAATTTCTTTGATGGCATGGCTAGTTGACTTATGTGGGTTTGATGACACATAATAGAATCTATGCTAGTTGATATGAACCCTTCTTAGAATCTCTTGAAACATTATGATTTTTTGTTGACATCATGATCATTCTACCTAAGATAAGGGAGGTGTCTGTTGGTGCTTTCCAAGGAGAGACTCCTGAAATAGTTGAATGTAGTGGTAGGTTCCACATGTTTATTCACAATATTCCATTGAGTAAATAGTCATTGAGTGTTTATAATAAAGAGGGATTATTGAGTTACCTCAGGGATTGGTATTTTTCCTTTGAATAGGTACCTATTAAGAATTACATTTTTAACATGACACTAAAGGTGCTAATTTGGTTAGAGATTTTAATAGTTTTATGAGGTTAAAGATCTTGTAATAGCTAAAACATATGATTTTCATTGCGGGGATTACATGAATTTGGAATGGGGTAGTTATTTTGATTATAAGAGGAATAAAAATACAGAAAAGAAAACTCATGAATGCAACATCACAAGAAAAATACATGTTAAACAAATTGATTTCATAGTTAATGTTTTATTGATGGTCTATTTTGTTTCACATGAGAAAAGTCTAATTTTTTATTATGATAATATAGTATTAGTTATAGATTCACATTTATGTCATATTTTTTTGTTTTTTATGGTGTCGAATATGGTGTATTTTTGTAACTGGAAACAACTAACAGCTCCCATATCCATGACAGAAGAAGCCACATGGACATAATTTCCAAATATTGGTGGTGACTAGTTTTTAATACCAATTATGATTAATAATGTGTGTAGGTAATGTTGGTGATGGTTTGGTCTCATTGCAGCTTTTGTAGGTGATTTTTACATACTCTTGGAATTTCTTGTAGATGTAACAATTTTTTTTGAATATTTTCTATATCTCAGTGTGGAATCAGTTACCCCCATGCCAAAAGGTGGATTTTGTTATATATAAATGTGATCATATGTATATATTAGATGTTTTCTTCCAACATGGACATTTTTATACATCACAAGTTATCCATCTACATGAACAATTAAGTATAATAGGTTCTCTATAAATGGAACCATACGTATATATCATAGGTTCTATATCAATTGAACCATCTCTATATATCATATATTATCTTTCTTGATTCATTATGGCTTGGTGATTATTTATTTAAGGATCCATTGTTTAAATTCACATAGTTGGGAACTCTTGAGTTTATTTCCATCAAGGGAATTATTAAGTGTTCATATTTTTGGGATTGGGCTTATTAAGAAGTTTCCCAACACAACCCTATAAATGTAATCATAACCCATGTAGTTCGGTACCACTTAACATGTCATGTAATATATTTTAGGGTAATGTTACCAGAAATGATCCGTGAAATTTAGAATTCTGTGGTAAGGATAACTCTGAAAAAGATTCATATCAATGGTTTGTGTGGTACTTATGTGTTAGCTTCATGTCCGGGATGACCATATTGGTGATATCTCCTAATGAAGATAGGTTGATATAAAAATTGTATATATACTAGTGAGGATAGATTCTACTATGAACATGTCCCGGTGAGGGTGATATAATGAAGCGCCTATATAGAATATGGATATCTAGTTGAGGTGGAGATACAATCAATGATATGTATCTATGGGGATGAAAATAATATTAAAAATTTTGGGATTGAACCTCATATAAGTTCCATATATATCCCATAAAATTATGAATCTGTACCCAAATAGTTGAAATGAAACGATTAAGGGTTTCGTGACAAGATAATACCATGTAGTTTAACATCATGTGTTAACGATGTTTTTATATAGTTCAATGTCATTAAAATTGGAAATTTTCATGCATTTTATCACCATGTGACTAGGAAATCAATACTGTGAAATATATAGAAATAGTGGGTTGAGATGGTATTATGAATATGTGGCCACCCTAAAAATCTTCATTGGTAATATTTCCCTTCGGGAAGAAGTTAATATGGTTGTTTTGGCTTATACATAGGAAGGAAACCCATGATAAATGTTATTCCACATTTTACACCTTAGTAGGAGGCCAAAGTATAAATTTTAGTGATGGTAGTGGAATAATCAACTTATATATATAATCTTATATGATTCATGATAGATGTCAAAAACAAGGGGTTATAGAGGATCAGCTGCATTGGAAAATAGTATGACATTAGGTTTGAATAGGTCATACCCATTGAGGCTACCCCAAGCTATTTTTCACTCCATATCACATTGATGGTTTGTGGTTAATGAAATCATTAGCATTAACCAATTTTGTCTCATCTAATAATATGAATTCGTAGATGAATCTACTATCCATTAACTAATGGATGAGGGATGGTATATGGAAGGCAGGAGGGATATGACATCCTGTAAGATTATTTAGGGGATTTCTGTTGGTGGGATTCCCTATTTGACCTAGTTTGTGGGTGGAGAAGAAATCAACAATTTTTTCAATATAAACCGCTTCAGGATCCTCATTATATTGACATACATTATCAATGGTATCCATGTTCATGATTCTCTCATGGATTTTACCTACTTAGGAGTAAAAAAATTTAGCCTCCTTTAATCATTGTAATCCCTGATAGATGGGGTTCACACCGGTGTACATGCCCTAATCATGTACATCTAGTGGCCTTGGAGGTTTTCTTGAGTTTTCATTTTCAAGGTTTTGACCTAGGTTAAAGAAATCCTTACTATTAATTTATATCTTAAGTGAAGGTGAATCCAAATTATATACGTGAAAAGTGAATTATGAGAGGAATAATAAATACCCTAAGGACACGTATTCTTCATAGGGGATTTTCCATGTGAAATGGGAAGTAGGAATAGGGTGTTCTTTAGGGAAGTGGATCCATTAAGATGTTATTGTGAGTAGATTACTTCATGAATGGATCACAAAATAATTTCTTTATGACGTTCCTCCTTTTAAGAGTTATTCCTTTATAAAGTATTTTTTTTGTATGTTTTCATTCATTTCTTCTAATTATTTTGTAGTATAATTATTTAAGGGTGATGCACAGAGTTTGACCGGACTCTCATGTTTACAACATTGAAATGTATTTGGTTTCTATTCTATCCCTTTCCCCCTCTTATCTTTTATGTATTAATAGCCATTTCCATATCAATCCCTCTCTAAAAATTGGGTCCCATATAAAATTTTAGGACCTATACGGTATGTATAGTATTTAACACCTCATGAGATAAATTTCGGTGGAAATGGGTATTCCTCATAGTTCTATGTGATGAGATAAAAATCACCACCTATATATCTCACACCAAAATTGTTTCTAGGATAACTGGAATTCATAAATTTATATAAATGATAATTCTATATAGGAGAAGGGGTTCATGTAGGGAAAAAAGAACTATGTGGGCACCAAGTATTATACATATTTTTTGAATCAAAACTCATATATAGAATTCTATAAAAACATTCCTTCCAAAAAAATGATAATTTCATGTGTGTTAAAGTTCTACATGAAGGGATCAAATCACTATTCAGTCACCAATCCTTTGATAAATTTTTGAAATAGAACCACATATATTGGAATCCATAAAGGGATTCCTTCCAACCAAAAATAAAAATTCCATACAAGATAAGTTTCCTGCCACATCAAGATTGATTCTTTGTAGACTAATCCATCACAAAAGAGTTTTTGTTTCACAATACACAATATACACAATTCGCAATTATTCCCCTTTCTAAATTATACCCTTCCGTTCATCCTACGAATCCAAATTTTGGGTAATAACTTTATTTAAGATAACTTTTCATTCTTTTCAACCTTATGATTCTTAACAACTTGTATGCCTTAAAAAACACATAAAATAATATGAATTTACTATCATAACACGTATAATTTTGTTGACATAAATTATAAACATTGACTACCTTAAGTAAGGGCCAATAATACTTCTTACCATTGTATATCTTATCCATGGGAAGTATAGTTCATCATAATTGGAAAATGAATCTGGGATTTATTGATGCATGAATGATTTTTATTCCCATGTCTCCTCAAGTGTGGTATTGTGTTGCCTAAGAATGTGTACTAATGAAATATCCTAATAATGAAATACTTAATATAGCTGGTTGAAAATATATATTGGATTCTATGTGAATATCTTATCTAGGTCAAACTCAACCTGGTTCTAAATAATAACATGTGAAGGGTTCATTACATAATTCTACAACTATAAAGTGTTAAACACATCATGCATATCATTATAAGGGCGAAGTAATTAGAACCAATATGTCTAGTCCATAATATTCTCATTAATCTCAAATAATCTAATATATCTAGGTAAAAATTTCCCTACTTCCAAATCATCATTTATCCAAATCTCAGAAACACATTTAAAAAAATATGATCAGCTATAGAAACTAAAATGTTTATTTATGAAGGTCAAAATATGATTTTTTCTACTCTAAGGTCTAGCAATATTATTTTTTATTAAGTGAATAATTTTCATCATGTATTTGATTGTACATTGTACCACAAAGGAAACTTATCTTATTTCAACTCAACACAATAGAGAATGTAATATCCTTTTTTATAGTGTCTTAGAGGTATCCATCATGATATTAATTTGAATGAAATTATTATACGATAACTCTATTAATGGAAGATAATATTATCATGATAAAATAATATAAATGTCCCATTCTCTAATCATGTGCTTCAATATATTGAAAGCCTTCTTGGGTTTACCTCTAATTTGAGTATGGTAGATATTTTTAAATTTCTACAATATATATATCACCTATTTTAAATCCTCCCAAAATATATACAGGAACCAATGATTCATAACTGAATTGAGTTTTTTAGATATCCATTATGTTTAACCACCTTCCACCCATAAAAATTTTAAATCTATTTGAACATTTTCATCTCATAGTCATCATCATATTTATTTAAATTACTGTATGAGTCCAAAAGTAAAAAAAAGTAAAATTATAAATGAAAAATGAGGACAACAAAAAATTAGGGGGCCTGAAATAATGGAGACCAAGTGTGTCCCCTATCTCGAGGTTAATCCCCTCGGATGAAAAGTCATTCATTCGAGTAAATTAAGAAATATTAGTTACTTTATCTTCCATTTATTCAAGAAAATAAGCTACTTTAATTCCCTCTCACCAGGTATGAAGGATTCTTATATGATTATTGATTAAACCCCTACACCATATAGTGATATACGAAATTTTCCAAGGGAAAGTTCCTGAACCATGAAAGTAATTGTATAGTGTTGTGGAATCAATTTCCACTCCCACAAAACTGATGTTATATTGTCTATATAAGAAAATACATGTACCCAAAGCACTAGCCTCAACCTACAGATAGTCTCTACTACCAAATAATGTAGTAAATTAATGAATTATAGCACCGCAAGGGTCCCTAACCACCCCGCCTCCCCACATAACACCCATGAAGTATGAAAAAATTGTGTTCAGTTTAAGAATCATGCTATGAGGGTAACAACTTACCCATATTCCTTAGTTGATAGGAAAATTTTGTCGTGTGAGGGAAATTATAGGTATAATCGGTCTGAGTGGAGGATTATACACCTAGTTTTTGATAAGACATACCATATCAATCAGTAGGGTGTGGGTTATGATAACAAGAGTCCTCCCAATTCAGGAAATGCCTTCAAACCAAGCTTTGTTCCATACATTCCAGATGCACCAGCTACAAGATGAAAGTACCCATGTTCAAGATTTCTTCTCCGGCCCTGTATCCTCAGATACTTGGAACCTTTTATAGATAAAATAAAACCCCTATTCATCCAAAGATGAAAACCCGGTGAAGTCCCCAAACATTTCCCACAACTCACTAGCCTAGCCTCCTTTGAAGAATAAGTGCACCAAGATTTCCTCTCAGTGATCCACATGGCATGAATGCCTAGACACTAGATTAGTACTTGAGAATTTAATAATCTCGTATGTAGGTAGTTCCCTATTTCTAATTATCCAAACAAGGAATTTGTGCATTGGGGTGGATCTCCTTACACTACACCATATTAAAATAATTTTCAACATGACCAGACAAAGGAATAATTATATGGAAATATATCATAGAGAAGATTCCTCATAAGGGCCTAGAAAGGAAAAATTTATCTAGCTCACTATTTATTCCAATGAGGCCAAAATAGAATTTTGTGGCTCCTACAGAACAACATTGATGAAACTTGGATGCTTGCAAGCTTGGTCGGAGGAGATAACTGTAATGAAAAATCTAGTGAATCTGAGATAGGATCAAGCCCAATTAGGATTCCCGAAAGAGATCTCACCCCTACTGATAATCCAATGGGAATTACTATGAAGGTTTGAGATATGATGTTATATGAAAGGCCATAAATAATAGTATATTCCTCTTTACATGGCTAAATTACTACTATTTTTTTCCCAGGAATCTCCACCAAGGGGTTTTATCCTTAAGAACCACCCACACCAATTCCTGCATACACAAATGTGTGTCCAAAAGATTTCTTAAATTTATACTTCCCTCCTCTATCATCCAATACATTTTATCCTATGAGGACAAATTATTCATTCCATTGAGATTAGAATCCTAGATAAACAAGGATAAGATTTTATAAAGGTGGTAAATCAGCCCTTTTAGAACCCTAGTAGCTGAGAGAGAATACAATGGAATAGAGGACAATATAGTATTTACCAAAGTGATTCTTACATTGAAGGAAAGAAACTGGTTCTTCAAGTTCAAGATCATCCTTATGATTCTTCCCACAATTTCATCAAAGTTCCTAATATAGGGCCTTGTAGGAGATATGAAGGAACTAAAATATTCCAAAGTCAAAGTTCTTCTTTTCTTGTTAAAAATATTAACCAAGGAGGAAACTTTCCTATCTAAGATTCTACTATAGATATAGAAACTTCTCTTCACCCAATTGATGATCTATCGACTTCATTTGGAGTAATCTTCTAGAACATTGTTGATACCTCATATTTATCTTTTGTTGGAATTCAAAAATATAATGGTATCATTAATAAAAATAAGGTGATAGATAGTAAAATAGTTTCTATTATATTTATAAGGGCACACGTTCTCCTGCAAGGTACTTCTATTAATGAGGAAACTAAGAACATTCTGAATCATAATGAAAATCATTGGGGATAATGTATACCCTTTTCTGATCCCATAGTTTTCCTTGAAAAAAATAATTTTTACTAAAAAATGAGATTGAAATCAATGAGGAATTTCAGAACTAGAATAAGATATCCTAAACTTGGGAGGAGAAACCCATATTTCCAAAATCATTGATAATAAAGTTATAATCTACATAGAAATAGGATTTATCCAGATCCAATTTGATATTCATGTCAGTTCATGTGACCTTTTGCTTAATATCACTGATCACGAATTGGTCCAGAGAAATCACCCCTTGTATTTTCCTTCAATTAACCAATTTTTTTTTCTTATCTAAGATCCAGCTGAGGATGTATGAGTACATTCATCAATTAATAACAATAATGATCACCTTGTAATGATAGTTACGCATTCTTATCAAACAGTAATTCCAATGGGATGAAGGATCATTAATTTTGTGGATTAATACAAGGGTAGTCGCACTAGACACATGGGAAAGACCACCACCTCTGAAAAATTATTGGATCACACCCACCAGATCATGACTGATAATGTCCTAAGAGGACTAGTATAAATCCCCTAGAATCCATCCATACCTAGGGAACTCTTCAGGTTAAGACCAAATAACACCTCTCAAATATACTTCTCATCAGGTAAGGATACAAACAAGTCATTTTCAGAGGGTGAAACCACATGAGGGACTACATCGAGGAGGTCCTCAAATCCACTTGGGTAGTTTCCTTCCATATTATGATTAAGACATATAATAATTGATTTAAATAAAGTTTCATCCATACCTCTAATTTCCTACCTATCATTAGGATAGGTCCCATTATCCATAAAAATGTTAGCTTAGATATAACATCATCTATATTTGAAACAATAATGAAAGAATGTAGAATTTTGATCACCCTAATGAAGTCACTTTATTATTTTTTATTCAAGAAACAATGAATCGTATCTTATATAAATTTAATCCATCTCATTTTTCATGTGAGTGAGGGCACAAAACATGGATTCATCCTAATCATTCTCAAAGATAATTTCAAGCCACTCAATGTCCTCCTTCACTACTTCAACATACTGGGAAATAGAAGGATAGTTCTTGACTCATGTTTGTAGGTCACATTTAAGCCTGTGCAATTTCTGGTAATGATTGATACATACATTTGAATGAGAATGTTTATTCCATGAATCCTTGACCACATCATGATAGCCTAATGTATTTATCTAAAACTAAGATAATGAAAAACTCTTCCCACTTCTTCACCTGGGAGACAACACCACGAAGAGCATGGAGTGATTAGAGAGGATTATCACAAGGTTTTTCACCTTCACGAATGGGAAGTCATAGATAGAATTGCAATTGGAATGACATCTTTGAAAACAAAACCAGGTAGGAAGACCTCCCTCGTTATTATTAGAGCCTATAAATGGGTCAATGTAGTGCCCCAAATCCATCACCCAGAATGGTCCATAAATCCCACAATGTCCTGACTGGCCTTCCATGGAAAAACTCATCTCTCCTTATTCTCCTTTAGATATGAGACAATATTGAATTCACCTTCTATAATCCATGTCAACTCCCCCAGATCAAGGTATATCAGGGTATAAACACAAGGCACTCCTTATTTTTACATCACAACTTTCATAGACAATGGTGAGAAATAAATATTGAGTACCTGTAGTAAAATTTTTGGTGACCTGGTGGTCAAATACCTCGACTATGTCCAATAAAAAATTTCACCTCTAGAAAATACATAGGTGATGATTTTGAGTAATTTCATGCATAAATCCATGCAATTTAACTCTATGTGCATACTCAGTTACTTTAGTGGAACACTTTTTAGGCTAAAGCACTATAGAAAAAGAGGAACTTATATTTTGGAATTTTTTGGAAAGATAGTTCATCTTTATCTAAGAAAGTAGGACTCTGACATTCCAAATAATGAACGAGATCATTGGAATGAAATGTTTCTAGATTTTTCCCTAGTTGAGTTGTCCCATTTATCCTAAGGAGACAATTAGATTCTTAGACTATGA
Organism: Viscum album; assembly: GCA_963277665.1. Classification (NCBI taxonomy): domain Eukaryota; kingdom Viridiplantae; phylum Streptophyta; class Magnoliopsida; order Santalales; family Viscaceae; genus Viscum; species Viscum album. Next base: position 824,410,723 of record OY728165.1, read on the forward strand.
ATAGGTACATATTCCCTTACAAAAGATTGATATGGAAATTGAAGTAGAAGAAACCATATCCTCAGTACAAAGAATAGGATCTCATCATCATCATAAAAGGAAATGGGGAAGAAGTATAGGAATAACCAAGCCTGGATAGGTAGAGTGAGCATCTGTTTCTAGGTAGAGATAACATGAGAGCCTTCTGTTGGGGGAGGTCCACTTACAACTCTTGATAAGAAGACTGGGTCATGGCATCCTACAGGGTCAAAGTATTTGAAAACAGGCCACTTTTAGTAGTCCAAAACTCCTACAACATCTTTGATGGATCTGTAACCACTGGTGGAAAAGTGGGAAGTGATTCCCTCAATGGAGACAACTCTTGGATAGAGTCAGTAGAAACATTATCTTAAAGAAATACGGTAACCAGAAGCGAGAAAGGCGCTGAGATATATTTATTGTGGGGAGGGGAATTAATTTTAGAACGCCGTAAAATAGATGGATAATTCACTAAGATAGCTATAATAATATCCTTTCTTGTAAAATTATAAATAATATTAACTAGAGGAAAAAAATCCCAATGATATAGATAATGGAATCAAATCCTTGAAGGGCATTAGAGTTAGGAATGGGTCATCTACTCTAGAAAATTCACAAATAGCTTGATCTACTTCATTTTTAAAACATGATACTCATGAATTTGAGCATAGGACATAAATTATAGAAATGGGATCTTGGACGTTCTTATTACATGATGATTTGAACGGATCAATACCAGGCGAATAGGGATTTGAATGCTGACTCTGAGACTCCCAGAAATGAACTCCTAGATATTCATTTTTTTAATTCCTGAAAACTAGAAAAGCATGGCTCTGAAGATAAAAATAGAATCAATACCTAGTAATCACTAGATACACAAGATATTGACTCTATTTGTGGTCTCCTGCACACAAAGGATGATACAATCCAGAAGAGGCAGTGGAATTTCTATCTCCACATAGATTCTAGAAATTTAAGACTCTTCCATGATCTGGGTTTAGTCATCCACATTAATAAAGTGACCTAGGGTGTCTCTGATCACCCACATAAAGTAATCATTAATAAATGTTAAGGGAAGGTTTGAAAAATTAACCCAAACTGTTGCATGCATAGGATCCCTCCTCGGGTGAATCTTCATCTCCCAACTAAAGATATTCCAGTTCCCCATGGATGTTGAATACTTACCCCAATCCCGAATAAAAACCTCCTCTGACTCTTGGACCACAAAAAATATTTTTTAATTAAGGAGGAAACCCCCACTGGTACTTTTAGCCTCCATAAATCGACAAAACATTGAAACATCATAAGCGATGACCTTTTAGCACCAAACCATTCCACAAGAGTCAACTTTTGGTATTATGAATCTTCTTCAATGGAAGATGAATGAAAAACCATAGACAAAACATGCCCTACCCTCACCCCAACCGATAGATCAATGAGAACCATTGGGAAATAGGAGTCTTGAGATCCCATATGGTGGCACCAAGTGCATCCTCGAAGGAGACTCCAAGTAGTAGGGTAGATCCATGATTTAATTACCTACCATATAATTTCTAGGCCTTCACATCTACTAATGAGGGACCTGGGTCAGAGACCACTGAAGATTGGATCTCCTCTTAAGACACACCTACCACAGTAGGAAAAAGGATCAGGAAATATTGAAATTTGAGTTGTTTGTGAGGCTCATACTTTTGAGCATTGAGATCCATTATTCATATAATGAAATAATATTAAATGTTATAATGTTTTAAGTATATAAATTCATACAAAAATTGTATCATTATTTCACAATGTATTCATCAAATAAATAATGGAATTTATAGAAATTTAGTACCACATATAAACTGGAAAAGGAAAATGTTAAGACATTTTCACTAGACTCTTATTATAAGGCCCTAGCTTTATTTATTACATATTCCTGAGTCATGTCAAGAATTCATATTGGGGATATTTTCAGTTTTATCGTAATAGATAATTAGTCCATAACTATTACAGAACAACTCAACTATTACAATGTTGACACGTCAACTCACTGTCTATTTTATAATCTAAACTGTTTTCAATTAAAAAAACATAATAAAATTAATCTTATATTCTTCCTTTATATTACCCATCTTTATAACCTATGGAATATATTTCAAAAACTCTTTATGAGAAAAAAAATTTCAGTATATGATATAAAATAAGGAATGAACCCATTAGTTCATGAATATTTTAAACACGTGAAAACATTTTCACAAAATCATACTTCTCACCCATAAAACATAAACTCTTTAGCATATATCATGAAATAATAAGATTCCTAGAAATTATTCTTAGAAATAATAAATATTAAAAGTAACTTTTCACATATATATTATACTTACATTGTATCTTTCACAGCTATATAGGGATTATACTTCATTGTAACATTTGGAATACCCATTACAATATATTCCTTAAATCACCTTGGAGAAACCCTGATGTTTAACTCTGTATCATTACCCAATGCATTGAAGAGATATCATGGGATCACCACCTCTATTTATCATAGAACAACCAATATACATAAACACTTCTCATGAAGCATAACATAATCATAACATATAAAACATGTATAAAGGAAAAATAATATTTCTACAATCCAATCAAAAGACATAATTTCAAGATATTGATATAATAAATCCATTAACAAAACCATTTTCAATACCAAAAATATCTGAACATGTAATATGGTATTTATTTTAATTTTAAAATTTTTTAAGTTTTATAGAGGAATCCATACATAAAATAATGTCCATGGAGGTAAAAAATTCATTGTCTTTGCATATGTAAAAAACATTCCTTTTTTCATTTAGTAAAACGCTTCATAGAAAAAAATCCTTCTAAAATATATTGAATGAAATTAAAATATAGAAATAAAATATCATGAATAATAATTTTATTTCTATATAAATAAATATTAACATTTATAATAAAATATTCGATAATTAAATCTTTAAACGTTCAAGGTGTCCCATACCACTTTGAACATTTGAATCTTAATCTCCATGAATTAATACATTTCCCAAAATATTAAATAAGATTACTATAGATAAAATATGAATATTAAATTTCATATAGTTTTATATACACCTAATAAAAGAATAATGGTGCAATTATCAAGAAATTCCTCAATGAAAGAATATTGAGATGAAATCCTTTACCTTGAGTCTGACTTGTCACGTACAATAATTATATTAGAGAATAATAAAATTAAGTTAATTTATAATTTACTAAGAACCTTTTTCATTTTTATGGTATATTTTTATCACTTATTACCATGTTATAAAACATATATAATTATTTAAGTTTACATCAGAAGTTTTGTCGATATTCAGTACTTGAGTAAAAAATGAACTTGTTATGATGTAAATTGTCCATGTGGTCGTAAGTCAATCATCTCCAGAATAGTATTCATGAAAAAATCATCAATTTTATACATTAATCATACTTTTTCAATAAAACTATTAATTATGATTATGAAAAATTAACAATGTTATAATCATGGAGACGGTAGACCGTATGTACACATGAGTAACTTTTTCTATTTTTCAATGATCATTGTAGAAGTAAGGTAATTAATATTTCCTATTTCAAGAATTATCATAATATTATTAATGTCATAATAAAAATTTAAATATACTTATATATATTCTACAATTGACGTGGTGAATAAAAACGATTCACATCGCTTAATGGTGGTGATAGTTCACACGTAAGCACGAACGACATTATCATTTTTATGTGCATGGAAGGTTAGAAAATAATTGAAATATTATTCTTTTAAAAATATAAATATGTCATTAATATCATATATAAACATATATTCAATTATTAAAACCAATATTTATAGATAGTAATGGAAAATGAACTATATAGGCTTGTGAGGTGGTAGTCATTTGTACACATGAACAAAATAGTCATTCCCCATTTTATGAAATTAAAGATTAATTTAGGTGATTATATTAGAATAATAACATATAACTATATTGAGTATATTTTAGATATTAGTTCATCATATAATAAGAAGATTTAAAGGAGGCGGAGAAGAAATAAAATAAAACCACTTAAAAAAATGATACCTCTTCTTCCGTTGATCACCTTTGAATAACACCTTAACACCTCTAAGAAGGTTTTTCTTCTTAAAATAAAGCCTCAAACAAGAGGGGAGGGATTATTGGAAGTTTTCTTTTCTGATCTTGGTTGATTAAAATGGTTCTTGAACTGTGATTAGTAGATACGATTGAGTACCCTATAATAGAAGAGGGGAGGAGAACCCTTGGAAACTCTTAAAATATTACATTAATATAAATTAATTTTTAAATCCAAATGACCCCAAAATGAGATATATAGAATATAATATTTTTATAGTTCAAAATCCTCTCATCTAATAATTTTTATAAATGTATTTATTTTATTTTAAGCCTTACCTTTTCGGTTTTCCCTTAATTTTTCTCTTTTAATTTTAACTATGGTAACAACATTTTAAATATTAAGTGGCTATAAATTTTACTTATGTGGTGTCAATTTCCCATAATTGTACACTTAATAAAATTTTATACCTTATCTTAGTCACCTTGTTATTTTAAAATAATTTTAGGATTTTTAAATAATTTAATAAATTATTATTTTAAAAAAAATATCAAGTCTATCAATTTTTACATTATTCATTTCATTGAATTTAAATAAAATCAAAATAGAAATACAACATAAAAAATCATTGATTATACTTATATCATGTGATAATAACCTATAAAATTCTTGTATAGCATAAATTATGTCAGATATTGATTATTTTAATATTTATAATTTCATTTATTTGATTCATTAATTAAAAAATCTATTATGGCATCATTATTGTGTCGTAATTAAATTTATTTAATTATTTCCAAAAAAATTAAATAAATTTCCATTTTTTTAGGTTATATTTTTAAATTTCTAATTATTGTTTATATAAGAACATATCACTTATATAACCCCATATTAAAACTGTTTTAGTAATAAGATATATGATTATGACATGTTTGTCTCAACATTAAATTAAATTTTATAAATTTCATAATCACACCCAAGTGGCTTCCAAAGGCCACTATTTCAACCCAATAATTGACTTGGTTGTCCATAAATCATCCATTAAGTTAAGAAAAATAGTTAAGATAGTTTTATATTATTATAATATTATTTTTACCTTTAATTACCTAATTTACATTTAACCATGGTAAATAAAATACTAGAGTTAATATTCACCAAAAATTATTTTGATCCTATTAGATCACATTTTCATACTTATTACAACCATGTATTCCCATTTTTAAAAATTAAATTCACAAAAGATACTAAAATTAATTTAATTTGAATACTGATGACGAATTGAGGAAACATGTTTTTTAAAAGTAGAAACCATCAAAATATTAACAAGTGTTTATATCCAATTTAAATTTTAAATTACATCCTATGGAAAAAAAATTGGATTAAATGATAAAAAATTAATCTAATTATTCCTTAAAACCATATATATGGATAATCTAAACATACAATTAATTTAGATGAAAATGATGTTTTAAATTAAAATGTTGTAGATTTTTACTATTCTTTAAAAATGAATTTTATCATAAAAATACCAAAAATTAATCCAAAAAAAATTAATGTTTCGCTTCTAAATAAGAAGTATATTTTTCCCCATAAAACATATAAAAGTGGAAAAAACTATATTTAAAAATGGTTCTCTATCAAAAGGTAGTAAAAATACCTTTTAAAAATATTACAGAGTCTTTTTCCTAAAAGTAGATTTTTACTCATTTTAAGCCTCTCAAATTTATTAGAAGTAAAAAAATTTAAAAAATTTAAAAATAATATAAGTAATCTCTTAATTAATTCAAATAAAAAAGATTATAAATAACTACCATTTAGAATAATAATATTAATAATGTATTATTTTTCGGTATATCTCAGTCTTGTGTGAAACATAAGATTTCAGAGAAACCCATTATTGGGTGTTAGGTACACTATCCCTTTTAAAGTAAAATTAATATCTAATTCATAAATATTTGTATATATGAAAATTTCTTATTCTATAATTACCTGTGATGTTACATCCTTCCCACTTTTGAAAATTTCATCCTCACAATTTTAAATTTGGGTTTGGTAACTAAAGTTTCACTTTTCAAAATTACTTCATTGAAATCTAAAATCACAAAAAGAGTCAATAAAACATCCACTTTAAAAGAAAAAAAGTTAAGTACAAAGGTCACCTGAGATAACATGTATTAGGATTCTATGTAGGAAAACATGTAAAGGTAATAAAAAATAACCATAATGTAATGATGGATAGTGATATAAAACTTGATCGGGAGAAAGTTAACCATCTGGAAACCACAAACTTGAGAGGGGTTAAATAATATTTGATTTTGTAGTAGGAAAATTAAATAAAAGTCATTTTTTTGATATCCTTTTTATATAGTTTTTGAATTCATTTAATACCTAGACTAAGATCATAAGGAAATATACTTACTTGAAAATCAGAGTTTCATCAACTAATCGAATTCCACCACAAACTCATATTTTTTACTAAATGATGAGTATTCGTGTTGTGTTTTTCACACATAAATCCCTAGAATTAACTTATATAGAATCACATAGTCTACAAAATATTAAATATTTATTCATTTTGTCTAGAAACATTAACTAAAACAAAAAATTTAGGATAGAATGATATAAATCCCCAAATATAATAATCCTTAAAATAAGAAAGACTACTTGTAATATACAAAATTCAACTATAATATCGAAAGTTCAACATAGACCATTAAACAAATAACAATCCTTAAAATTACTTAATATAATTAAAAATAAGATGGAAACCCAAAATTCAAAAGGATTTGATCACATTGTCTTCTAAGATAAATTTTAACATTTATCTCCAAATAATATCAACCACTGTTAATGTATTATTCAAAAAAGTTATTAACCTAATCACATATTCTCTAAGATGGGTTAATCATTTACATAAATAACCCAATCACCATAAGTCCAAAATAAAAGTTATATATTCCTCCAAAATATAAAGAAAACATAACTTCTTAATTAAAATCCCATAGTATTCAATTTACCTTAATCATATAATGTTCCTAAAATAGTGAGCGTCATCCAAAATAACATTTATCACAAAACTCCCAAAACATTTTATAATACCAAGGATATCAATTAAATAAAACATAAGTTCCCATATTTATATTATTATTATTACATCAAATTGTTAAACTAAAAAAATTCCTACTAACCAGGGACATCATGTAGGCTGGTGGTACGTGATACAACCATGTCACACTTCAGTTGTGTGTTTGATTCCCACAGCTTTGTCCGATGTGAAAAGTTTTCACCCTCATAGTGGGTTTTCCTTTTCTAAAAATTATATAATTTTAAAACATTCCCAAAATGATATAAAATCCTCAAAAATAACCATATCATTTGTTTTCCTCAAATTTTTTCTCATACCTTTCATTTTGAAACCCGAAATTTAATAACCCATAATTACGTCAAATCAAGATCATATAAACCCTAAAGGTTATTAACACATTCATAATTATATCTACACAATAAAAGATAGTTCCTACTCAAATAAAATTATCACATAACAAACTTCAAGGTTACACATACTAGAAAAATTCTTCAAAATTAATCCCATTATAAAAAGAGAATTAATACTTTTAAAAATTTCATCATCTGTAGATCTAACATAACTATTTAATCCCTTATATGGAAACTTCATAATCATTCATCATTATTAATGTTATCTTAACAATAATTTTCCATCGTATTCCATAATACTTATTTCCTACAAAAAAATATGAATCATGTCCTAAGTTTCAATAATGTTAATACATGAGACAATAAAATAATCCATACATTTCATATATCATTTTCAGTTTCCTCATCTTCAATTGGAATGGAATTACGTATTTCTAAACATATATTTGTATGGTCTTAGTGGTCACATTATTGATCCTTTTTCATAGGAAATCTATTTGTATAATGACCATACACCCCACCATTAAAATACTAAATTGATAACTAGAAAAGAACTTTTTTAACTTTCATGTATTCAACTAAATGGTTCCTTTTTCCTTCGTAGGTTATTGCTTTATGACTTTAATTACAACATATATAACACATTTTATTCCCTTTGAAACATTCTACTAGGTGTTTCTTTCCCTATTCTTGACACATATGTTGATGAATATGCTTACCTTTATGATCATTATTACCTGGACTTTAAGAGGGATTTGTTTCTCTCATATATGATGCATCAATAAAATCACAATGGTTCAAGTGGTCAATCATTACTCTTGATAGTTGGTTTATAACAACAAAAAATTTTCTCATTGTATCTCACAATTCATTTGGTTACTTTATTCATAGAACCACCACATTTTCCTTCACATCCATCGTCACTTTGGTGCCTGCTGGATCCATCCATTTACTAAAACCAAAAATGTTAGTGTGAGAATATCAATAAAATAATCATATGATGGTGATAAACACTAAGATATACTAATTCATGTTTTCTCAAAATCATTCAATTTATCTATAATAATTATGACTCTTTCTATTTTTCTAACCATTTTGGTTATATATATAACATGTAACTTAGTCTTAAATATCACCCAAACCTCTAAAATTATCTAAACCGACCTCTAATACCAACTATAAAGCTCCAACCTTATACATTACATAATCTTGAGTTAAGTCAATAATCCAAATTTAGGATCTTTTCAGGTTTATATTTTTAGAGAATATTGCCATAACTATTACATAACAACTCAACTATTATTTTGTAGATATGTCTACTCACTATCCATTTTTTCACAATCAAAAACAATTTTAAAATAAAAAATCCTCAAAAAATTAATCTTTTCTTATTCCTTTATCTTACCCATCCATATAACTGTAAGAACCTGGTTTTTCACTCAAGTATGGATTTTTTTTTAAATTTTTGGTCTAAATCGTTACTTTGGACCTAATATAGATTCCTACTAAGTTATTAAATGATTTGAGGGTGTTTGGGGATTTTTCGAAGCCTGAAACCCATCTTTTTAGGGGAAAACTAGCTTGGTGCAGAGTTTGTAAAACCGTACGGATTGTGTTTTTTGGGAAGATATACCTCGTACAGTTAGTGAATGGCCTTGTGGCCTAACCATGCAAACTCCCTTTTTTCCCTTGTACTCATGCATGGATTGGATGTTGTTTCATCAAAAAGTGTGGAAAAACTATTCGGGCCCAACTGTCTCGTACAGTTTGTGCAGAGTTTGATAAATTGTGCAAGCAAACCATGCACAGGCTTAATTCTACATAAAATGTCCAAAATTCCTTAAATGATCTATTTTACTCCCCTCTTTCTCCCTAATCTGAGAATGAGTGAGATTAACCCCATTTATTCTCAATTTGGATCTTTTTGAAGGTCAAAGGTAGGGATCAAGAGATCTCCTTTGTCCGACATCCGATTGAGCTTCTATTCATCGCGTTGGATGCGCAAAGTTAAGTACCCGAGTCCTCATTAGTCATTCTTCCTCTATTTTTCTCTCAACATAGATATCATTGTATGAGTGTCTTTCACATTTTATTAGATCTCCTCTGATCTAAGGCAAATCAAGTGCAGACACCGGAGGAGGAGAGTCGTACAACCCAAAGGTGGGTGTTCTATAACTTATCCCTAAAGATCATTTTTTGGAATATTTCTTATGGGGATTTTCTGATTTCATTGGAATCCATTTCTTATATTTAAATTTCATGATTATAATTGTTATAATTTTATGGTTATACTCTTTCCCAATTTGTGATTAGTTTTTAATGGTTACACCCACAACTCAATCCTCCCCATGTCTAAGGTTATTCCATATTTGGGTTTTAGTGTTTTTGACATGTTTGAGCCCCCATTTAGGTGTTCTATTTCTTAAACGTTCTATAGGCGATCCCTTATATAATAAATGGATCATTATTAATGATAATTTCATAATGGCATATACCATATATGCTCACCACTTGACCCACCAAAGGTAAGTGCATCAAATTTATTAATAATGAGAAATGTGAAATGGAAAGTATACTAAGTATATAACATGGACTTATTAAATAAGATTGAATAAAGGTTACATGTTTGTAGCACCCCTTTCCATATTTATGGAAGGTATTGGAGTGAACCAAAATAATTGAATATACATTAATGGTAAATTAAGACTTAATTAAATGTTTTCAATGCTACTTGGCCTATCCACACTAATGGAATACATGTCTTTGACCAATAAATAAATTACTGAAACTCCATATAACCTACACACACTAAAATAAGGAAAGACTTAGACCAAAATTAATTACAACATGATTTCAATATCAAATAGTAATTGACTGACTCGGGCTCACCTTGGATTTTGAGAGTAGAATACCTTAGGTCTCGTGAACCCCATTCTGATTCAAGGATGTAGTTTTCTAAGGTTGATACCCACCTAGACTATAGTTCTTGTCTATTACTTGGATGCCATGTATTCTACCATAGGGTCTTTTACCTTATTACATGATACCTCAGATAATGTCCTTGGATCCAACATTGACTAGTCAGTTCCATGGTGAAATCCCATTGGGCACTTTCTTTGGTTAGCCCCATTTTACCTTGGTCGATCACCTTGGAATCAGTAGGCACCTTATTGAGGGATGCCTTGAATTAAGCTACTTGTATTTCATTATTACCTCTTAGCTAGACTCAGATACTACTGAGTTAGTATTCTGTAGGATTTACATTACATTGGTCATTACCCTGGAACTCCCTCACTTGATATCCTTTTCAGGTTTCCTTGTTATATCTTGTGACAATCACTACTTATATTATCAGAAGGTGATGTCAGTGTTGGATATGCCTCACATGACCTATTAATATTAAATGGTAATTACTTAATTAGATAACAAGTAACATTTTTAAACACCAGTCAAGGGATAATCAGGTACTTGGTTACTTATTTATATTGTAGTTCATTCTTTACTTATATATCGATTCATGGACACTGCTATATTCCATTACACGGGCTGAATGTTATAGACACTATTGGTGATAGCCTACTGAGATTTATCTCACACCCTCTCCGGGTGTCATTTGGTACCCATAATAGATTATATTGTTACTAGTATTGACAAAGAAAATCGTATAGCTTCCAACACATGATTGTGTGCTGATAGGATGGAGCTTGATAGTAGATGGACGAGTAGAATCTCAGGATTCTTAGAGTAGCCTTTGATTTCTTTTAATTTGTGTAAAATGTTATGATTTCTATCTTGTATCCATGTTTTCCCATTTTTTAGTGACATGTCATTACGTCATCCGTGTTCTAGTTGATATAGTTATTGTTATTCCCGTTTATCTATTGCCTCAGTTTGCTTCTGCTGTTTATTTATGATATTTATATTTCTTCTTTTTTTACTATGTTTTTATATTCCGTTCATTTTTCTACAATTAGCTGATGAGGGTATATTATTCCCAAATACACACCCTAGTTCCTCGCTGCTAGTCAAAAGCCTTCGGCGTTTGCGGATATGTTCTTGAGGCCATGTGGCCCACCAAGCTCAGGGCACCCGTTAAGTGGAATCTAGGTCTGGGACATCACAAAGTGGTATCATAGTTGGTTTCTTTTCTAGTTTTAATATTTTGAGACAATTTATTAGAGAATATGAATGCTTGGGACTTGTTTATAATATGTTCTTGGGCGTCATGAACCCATGTTCGGGGTAAAATACAGGTTACCCAAAATGTAATTTTTATTCAATTTTTCCTATTACGGATGATATGACTTCACAGTTGGGTAACTCACATGTTTTATGGTGTGGTTGATTTTTAATCTATTTTAGAATTCTTTAATCCTTATCCAGATGATATGAGGGAAAGGATCATTTTTACATGCTTCATTATAGGCACCTATAATTCACATGTCATGTATATTGTCATGCCATATAGGTGTGTTTCACTTCCTTAAATTAGTTGATATGCCAATTACTGTAGAGTGTTTTTTTGATAGTTTTATTTTACTTGTATTAATTTAGCTACGGTTGAGTGATTTCATGTCTCAATTCATGTGGTGTGTGGGCCCTCATGGGTTAGAATGAGTAAATTACCAAGTTGATTTATTATACTATAAATAAATGGGTGATATTTCGGGTGATAGGTGTATGAGAATTGATTTGTTGAAAATGGATATCCATTATAAAGTGGATCCTGAAATCTATAATGAATTAGCTGCACATCTTTATCCCTCCTTATCATGTCTATGAAATGTAAAGAAGTTAACCTAGAAATTGACTGCAAAATACATTAAACTTATACTTGAGAACTTACTAATACATAGTCATTCAAAGAAGGTATTTTGGGTAGTATGCCTTGGGTAGTGAGTTTTATTATATTGAACTTCAACTAGTGATGTTATCTTGTGGTTCTAATCTTGTTCTGAGGTGTGTGCTTAAAATTTAGACCAATGATGCCATGATGTCCTCGTGTAATTTTTCAGGAGGGTGGTGATGACCATCCTCCATAAATGGTGGGTCTTGAACCTCTATTCTTACCTTAATGAACCTCAATACACCATTGGGAATACGGACGGAGGGCATATGCCAGTGTAGGGACTATCCCCTTGATGTTGGAAGTTACCCTTTATTGTCAAACATATTTTTTCTTGAGATAACAGGCTTCGATTTTATTCTTGGGATGGACTGTTTAGTCTGCAATCACACCTTTGTAGACTGTTATCGCCATCAGGTTTGTTTTTAATCACTAAAAGGTAGCAGTAATATTTTCAAAGATGACTGGGATGTCCGAGCTAGGAGGTCTAGACCGAAGCATCATGGCATTGGTGGAGTGATAACCTAAATTGAAAATATATTCATGGAGGGTTAGGGTTTATGTCAAACTTTTTTCCATCCAATATTTTATCATTTCACATAATTCTTTCCTAATTAATTTTCTGGATTACCTCATAAGAGATAGGTAGAGTTTACAATTGATATTGTTTTAGTAGCAGCTCCAGTGTCCATTCCTCCATACAGGATGGAACTTACTGATCTCTATGAGATCAAGTGTCAGATAGAGGACTTAGAGGTCAAAGGATTTATACATCCGAGTACATCCTCTATGGGTTCACCCATGATTTATTCTAATAAAGAGGATGGAACTCTTATTCTATGCATAGATTACAGAAGGTTGAACTAGCTTATGGTCAAGAATTGCTATCAACTTCCACGAATAGATTATATCTTTGACCACCTCCATGGAGAAAATAAGTTCTCTAATATTGATGTGAAATTAGGTTATCATCAGGTACAAGTAACACCATCATATATACCTTGTATATATTTATGTAGCTACTGTGGTCAATATGAGTATCTCATTATTCTATTTGGTCTTATGAACGCGCCTTCCATTTTCATGGAATTTATGAATTGGGTTTTCCACCCATATTTGAACACATTTTCGTGGTCTTGGTGGATAATATCGTGGTGTATTCTCATGATCATAATGACCATGCCAAACATCTTGAGATCATTATGATTACACTGAGAGAGCATCATCTTTATGAAAAGCTTTCAAAGTGTGACTTCTAGATCGACAAGTTACAATTCTTGGGTCATATTTTTTCAGAATCAAGAGTATATATTGACCATGAAAAGGTTAGTGTTGTAGTTTTGGGGAAGCGGCCCAAAAAACATGTTTGATATCATGAGTTTCTTAGGGATATTGGGATATTACAGGCATTTCATACATGTCTTTTGTCATTTTTCTTTATCTATTACTGGCCTTGCAAAGAAGGGTGTCAAGTTCACATGGTCAGAAGCATGTGAGAAATCCTTATAGGAGCTGAAGAGGAGGATTGTATCAGTACCTATTTTTCTTCTTCCAGAACTAGGTAAAGGTTATATCATCTTCTATGATGCATCGTGAATTGGACTAATAGTAGTGTAAATATAGGAAGACAAATTTGTTGTGTATGGATCTTGGCAGTTGAGGCCTCACGAGAGAAATTACCCAATGCACGACCTCAAGCTAGCAGCAGTTTTCCATGCCTTACATTTCTAGAGACATTATCTTTTGGGTGAGCGCTTTGTGGTGTATACATATCACAAGATCCTCAAGTATATCTTTTCTCAATGTGAATTAAACCTCATACATCAAATATGGTTCAAATATCTATAATCATTTGATTTTGAGATTGCATATATGCTTGGAAAGGGAAATGTGGTCACTGATGCACTATGTCAGAAAACTCAAATGCGGTCATACAGGAATCTAGTGATGAATGGAAATTAATGACCCTCTTTTTTAAACTTCATCTAGAGTTTCATGATAGTCACAAGAATACTTACCTATTATCCTTAATAGATACGTCTTCCCTCATTAAGAAGGTGAACAGTAGGTAATTTTCAAATCCTGAAGGTTTGGTTCTCCGTGAGAGTATATTATAAGATAATCCACCTCTAGATTGGTCTTTGGAAAGAGATGATTTCTTGCATCGATGTGGGTGTATCTAGGATCTTTCATATATGATAAAGGAGTGTATGAAATAGTCCCAAGATTCTCAATGGGTAGTTTATGCAGAAATCTCGAAGATGTATCAAGATATGTGACGCTAGTATTGGTGGCCTGGAATGAAATTTAAAATTGCAAGCTTTATCACTAGGTGTTCCACCTGCCAGTATGTAAAGGTGAAGAACTAGAGACCTACAGGCTTGTTACATCCACTTCCAATCCTTGAATGGAAATGGGAAGATGTTTCTATGAATTTCATAGTCAGCATACCTAGGTCGCAGAGGGGTAGAGATTCTATCTGAGTAGTCATTGGCCAACTAACAAAACCAACCCACTTAATTCCTATACAGGAAACTCTCTCAGTTTATGATTTAGCACTACAAGAAAACCGTTGCGAAACGCGTTTTCAGGCCGCCATTTCGCGGCGGTTTTAAGAACCACCGCGAAAAAGCCGCTGCTAAACGGGGAAAAAATTATTTTTTTAAAAATTATTTTTTATTTTTATTTTTAATTTTATTCTAGGATTAGCGGCGGTTTTTTAAAAATTCGCAGCGAAATAGCTGCAGTTTTGGTAAAACCGCCGTGAAATTAAATGAAAAAAATAAAAAAACGTGAGAAACCCCGAAATAACTAAAACGACCATAACTTTTGATCCGAGCGTCCATTGAAGCACCACAACTAGTCAAATCGAAGCTCATGAAGAGATTTAGAGGCACATATAATCAAAACCGTGAGACGGTCTATGGCGTGGAAGATATTAGAGTTATAAAAAAGTTGAAAAAAGTTCTCCAACTTCAAAGGGTCATAACTTTCGCTCCGGGTGTCCGTTTGGGCTCTACCACATATCAAATCGAAGCCAGCGAAGAGAGATTAGCACTAGTTCGACAGAAGCAAGATTCTTTTGTGTTTTTCAACCCCCAAAAGCCCTCCGAAGGCCTCTGAAACCCCGTTTCTGTCACCGGTGTCCCATCGAACTTGTCTTCAAACAGACCTAACTTTCGATCCGCGTGTCAGTTCAACCTCCTCCACCTGCCAGATCATAGCTCGTTCCATGAGCTTCAGTTTGACTAGTCGTGGTGCCCACATGCACTCCTAGATCATATGTTATGGCCTTTTAAGTGGGTATTGGGTTTGTTATGCTTTTCAATGTCTCGTTTCTAGCACCCGTTCTCCGTCAGCTTTTTCTAAATGGTCATAACTTCTGATCCGTCTGTCCATTCGGAATCTTTCACCGTTCAGGTTGAAGAGCATTTCAGGATCTTTGATTTGACAGGTCGCGAATCTAAAACGGACTCTCGGATCATAAGTTATCTCCGTTAATGTGAGTCCAATGTTTTTGTCTCTTTATGACCGTTTTGACGGGTTTTAACGGTAGCTCCATTTATTACTGTTTATTTGGGTTTCTATGACTTTTTATCTTTATCAATGGTTTTTTATGGGTTATTATGATGATTATGTTGAATTATTAAGGAGTTTTCCAGAGTTGTCACGAGTTTTCATGCGTTCTCATTTTTTCTAATGCCTCATTCTTCAATTGCTTCTCCATCCTTTTTCATGTGTTTTCATGATTTTTCATCCCTTATCACGTCTTTTCAAACTTTTTCATGTGTTTCCTTTATTATTTATTATTTATTATTTATAATATACATTAATTTATTTATTATCTATTATTTGTAACTGGTTATTTATTATTTATTATTTATTATTTATTATTTATATTTATTTATTAGTTATTATTTATTATTTATATTTATTTTTATTTATTTTTATTTTTATTTATATTTATTTATTATTTATTATTTATATATATTTATTATTTATTATTTATATTTATTTATTATTTATTATTTATTATTTATTATTTATTATTTATTATTTATATTTATTTATTATTTATTGTTTTCTATTTATTATTTATTATTTATATTTATTTATTATCTATTTTTTATTTTTTATTATTTATTATTTATATTTATTTATTAGTTATTATTTATTATTTATTATTTATTATTTATTATTTATATTTATTTATTATTGCTTATTTATTATTTATTATTTATATTTATTTATTATTTATTATTTATATTTATTATTTATTATTTATATTTATTTATTATTTATTATTTATATTCATTTAATATTTATTATTTATTATTTATATTTATTTATTATTTATTAATTTCTATTTATTATTTATTATTTATATTTATTATTTATTTATTTATTATTTATTATTTTTTATTTTTTATATTTATTTATTAGTTATTATTTATATTTATTTATTAGTTATTATTTATATTTATTATTCCTTATTTATTATTTATTATTTATATTTATTTATTATTTATTATTTATTATTTATTATTTATTATTTATTATTTATTATTTATTATTTATTATTTATTATTTATTATTTATTATTTATTATTTATTATTTATTATTTATTATTTATTATTTATTATTTATATTTATTTATTATTTATTATTTATATTTATTTATTATTTATTATTTATATTTATTATTCCTTATTTATTTTTTATTTTTTATTTTTTATTATTTATTATTTATATTTATTTATTAGTTATTATTTATTAGTTATTATTTATTATTTATTATTTATATTTATTTATTATTTATTATTTATTATTTATAATCATTTATTATTTATTATTTATATTCATTTATTATTTATTATTTATATTTATTTATTATTTATTATTTATATTTATTTATTAATTATTATTTATTATTTATATTTTTTTATTAATTATTAATTATTAATTATTATTTATATTTATTTATTATTTATTATTTTCTATTTTTTATTTATATTTATTTATTATTTATAAATTATTATTTATTATTTATTATTTATTATTTATTATTTATATTTATTTATTAGTTATTATTTATTATTTATTATTTATTATTTATTATTTATTAATTATTATTTATATTTATTTATTATTTATTATTTATTATTTACTATTTTTTATTTATATTTATTTATTATTTATTATTTATATTTATTTATTATTTATTATTTATATTTATTTATTATTTATTCTTTATTATCTATATTTATTTATTATTTATATTTATTTATTATTTATTATTTATATTTATTTATTATTTATATTTATTTATTATTTATATTTATTTATTATTTATTATTTATTATTTATATTTATTTATTATTTATATTTATTTATTATTTATATTTATTTATTATTTATTATTTATATTTATTTATTATTTATTATTTATATTTATTTATTATTTATATTTATTATTTATTATTTATATTTATTTATTATTTATTATTTATTATTTATATTTATTTATTATTTATTATTTATTATTTATATTTATTTATTATTTATTATTTATATTTATTTATTATTTATTATTTATTAGTTATTATTTATTATTTATTATTTATTATTTATTATTTATTATTTATATTTATTTATTATTTACTATTTATATTTATTTATTATTTATTATTTATATTTATTATTCATTATTTATTATTTATGTATTATTTGTTTTTTCAATTAATATATATAAGTATATTAAATTCTATTTATTAACCACATGGCGAGGTTGCTGGAGTGGTAAAGCTTTTGGAAAATATGCAAAAGGTTAGGGGTTCAAATCTCACCAAACGCAGAATTTCTTTATATTGCATGGGTATGCATGTGCATGTGCATGTTCATGGGATGTGCATGCATGGATAAATAAAGTAAATAAAATAATACAAAGTAAATAAATAAATAAATAGATACGAAATAAAATAAATAAATAAATAAAATAAATACGAAATAAAAAATATTAATAAATACGAAATTAAATAAATAAATAAAATATATATATATATATATATATATATATATATATATATAAAATTAAAAATAATAAAAATAACAAAAAAAAATAACAAAAATAAAAAAATCAACAAAAATAAAAAAAATAAAAAAATAAAAAAAACCGCCACTAAAAACCCGCCGCGAAACGTTCTGCGACGGTTTTGAAAACTGCCGCCAAATAGTTTCCCGACGCACGATTGAGCGGCGGTTTTGAAAAACCGTCGCTGAATGCCTTTTTTGTCGTAGTGTAGGAAAACTATATGTCTGTGAAATCATATGAATACATGGGGTTCCAAGTATAACCAATTTAGATAGGGATTCTTGTTTCACATCATGGTTCTGGAAAGTCTTGTAAAAAGATATGGGGACTTAGGTGCGTCTAAGAACATATTTTCACCCTCAGATTGATGGATAATCCGAATGGACAATACATGTTCTTGAGGATATGTTATGAGATTGTGTCTATGATTTTAGTGGTTCTTGGGAGAAGGATATCCCTCTCATCAAGTTTTCTTATAATAATAGTTTCCAGGTGATGATCCTGATGGATCCTTTTGAGGCCTTACATGGTAGGTCATTCTGTGCAACCTTGTGCTGGCTAGAGCTAGGTGAAGTAGCCCTACTTAGTCCTCATCACATTCAGAAGACTTCAGAATAGGTTTAACTGATCAAAAAGTGCATGACTACTGCTCAGTCTAGAAAAAAATCTTATGCCAATCACTGTCGATGACCACTTGAGTTAAAAGATGGGGATCATTTTTCCATTAGGTATCACTGAAGCTTGGGAATAGACGTTTAAGGAAGCAGGGAATGCTTTCTCCTCGTTACGTCGGACCATTTGAAATTTTAGATAGAGTAGAGAAAGTATACTATTAGTTTCTACTACCTCAGAGGTATCGTTCCATGCATGACATCTTTCATGTCTCACAGCTTTTACAATATCATGTTGATCCATCTAATACCTTTTATCCCAAGGAAGTTGAGTTAGATGTTGATGCTACCTTTAAGGAGTATCCAGAACACATCATTGACCGAAGCATGAAGGATCTATGAGGAAGGTATATCCCTCTCGTATGGGTGTTATGGTAGCACGACCAAGTATTGGATGAGACGTGGGAGAGGGAAGCTGATGTACATGCGTAGTGGCCATATTTGTACTCATACTATGTTTCTTTACCCTTGGGAGGAGAACTCAGGGGGTGAGTTCTTTTAAGGGGGAAGACTGTAAGAACCCAGTTTTTCACTCAGATATGGATCCTTTATTTTTTGGTCTAGATCTTCACTTTGGACCTAATATGGTATCTTAATGAGTTAGTAAAGGTTAAAAGGGTGTCTGGGGCTTGTTTGGATCCCAAAACCCATCTTTTTGGAGAAAACTAGAATGGCGCGCAATTTAGAGTAAACCGTGCGAAATTCCACATGGTTTAGAAAACCGTGAGGAGTGTATTTTTTAGACAGAGCCACCTCATATGGTTGATGCATGGTCATGAGACCTAACCATGAAAATAAACCTTTTCCCTAGGTACCCATGAATGGATTGTGCATGGTTTGATCAAATTGTGTAGACAAACTGTTTGGGAAGAACCGTCTCGAACAGTTTAAACACGGTTTGACATGAAATTTGGACAAACCATGAGCATGATAAATTCCATGCAAAATGTCCAAAATTCCCTTAATGATATATTTTATGCCCCTACTCCTCCCCAATTCGAGAACTAGTGGGATTAACCCCCTTTCTTCTCAATTTGGAGATTTTTTAAGGCCAAAGCTAGGGATCAAGAGATCTCCTTCATCTAGAACCCAATCAAGCTTATGTTCGTCACGTTGGATGCGCAACAGTAAGTACTTGAGTCTTCTTTATTCATTATTATTCTCTTTTTCTCTTGACCATGATATCATCATGTGATCGTTTTTCACATTTTCTTAGATCTACTCTGATCTAAGGAAAATCATGGACCGATACTCGAGGAAGAGAGTTGTACAACCCTAAGGTGGGTGATCTATAACTTATCCATAAAGTTTGATATTTTTTGAATATTTGTGTGGGGCCCGCTGATTTCATTGTAATCCATTTCCTAAATTTACATGTCATGATTATACTTGTAAGAATATTATAGTTATACTTTTTCCAAATATGTGATTAGTTGTTAGCGGTTACACACACAACACAATCCGCCCATGTCGAAGGTTATTCCATATTTGGGTTTACTGTTTTTAACACGTCTAAGCCACCGTTTAGGTGTGCCTTTACATGACCTTAATAAAGGATATCCCTTATATAATAAATGGATTATTATTAATGATAATTGAATAATGGAATATCCCATGTATTCTCACCACTTGACCCACCTATGGTAAGTGATTCAAATTGATTATTAAATGAGAAATGTCAAATGGAAAGTATACTAAGAATATAACTCAGTCAAATCAAATAAGATTGAATAAAGGTTATATGTCCATATCACCACTTTCCATGTCGATGTATAGTAGTGGACTAAACCCAAATAATTTAATATACCTTAATGGATAATTAATACTCGATTAATTGGTTTCAATGTTACTTTTGTTATCCACACTAATGGAATACAAGGCTTAGATGAATAAATAAATGGTTGCAACTCTAATCTACCTATACACACTAATGGAAGGAATGACATGGACCAAAATGAATTAATACATGATTTCAATATAAAATAAGAATGGATAGACATAGTTTTATCTTGTATTCTGAGAGTAGAATACATTGGGTCTCGGGAACCCCATTCTAATTCAAGGATGTGGTTTTCTTAGGTCGATACCCACCTAGACTCTAGTTCTTGTCTACTCCTCAGATGCCCGGTATACTATCATAGGGGCCTTTACATTATTACTGGATACTATAGATACATTCCTTTGATCCAGCATTGATTAGTATGTTTCATGGTTAAATCCCAATGGGTCCTATATTTTCTTAGCCCTATTATACATTGGTCGTTCACCTTGGACATAGTAGGAACCTTATTGTGGAATGACTTAGATTAAGCTCCTTGGATGACACTCTTACCCCTTAGATAGACTTATATACTACTGAGTTAGAGTTACATGAGATTTACTATGGTTATTACCCTGGTAATTTCTCATTGGATATCATTTTCAGGTTTCCTTATTGTGTTATGGGACGTTCACTACTAATATTATCACGAGGTGATGTTAGTGTTGGATATGCCTCAACTGACCTATTAACATTAAATGGTAATTACATAATTAATGAACTGGTTACATGTCCTCACACTATTTGATGGAAGAAGTAGGTACTTGGGTATTTAGTTATATTATACTACATTATTTTCTTATATATTCACTTTTCCACACTGCTATATTCTATTACAGGGGTTAAATGTTATAGATAATATTGGTGGTAGACCACTGAGATTTATCTCACACCCTCTTCAAGCATGCTTTTGTACCTATAGTAGATTACATGGTTTAAGGTATTGAAAAATGTAAGCATATAGCTTCCAACACTTGATTATATGCTGATAGGATGCAGTTTGATAGTAGATAACTGAGTAGGATCTTGGGATATTTAGAGTAGCCTTTGTTTTATTTTACATTGTGTAACATGTCCTGCTTATTGTCTTGTATCCATGTTTTCCATTTTTCTAGTGACATTTCATTACATCATCATTTTTCTAGTTGATATAGTTATTATTATTCTTGTTTTTTAATTGCATCAGTTTTCTTTTGCTGTTTATTTATAATGTTTACATTGATTCTATTGTTTACTATTTTTTTATATTCCTTCTATTGTGATACATTCTATTAATGAGGGCATAGTATTCCCATGGAAACACCCTAGGCCCTCACTGCTAGTCGGTTGCCTCTAACAATTTTGGAGATGTGCTGGAGGCCGTGTGGTCCACTGGGCTCAGGGCACCCATTATGTGGCATCTGGGTCTAGGACGTCACAATAACCTATAGAAAACATTTCAAAAACATTAAATGATAAAAAAAATCTCATTAAGTGAAATAAAACAAGGAATTAATCCATTAGTACATGAATATTTTAAACCCATGAAAACATTTTCACAAAATCACACATTTCACCTAGAAAACATAAACTCTTAAGAATACCTCATGAAATCACAATATTCCTAAATAAAACATCTTATAAATCATAAATCATAAAGGTAAATTGTGTAATCCATATCATAATGACACTATATCTCTCACAACTACATTTTAAGTAACCTTCATCATTACATTTGGAATACCCATCATAATATATTCCCTAAATCTTTTAGAGAAACCTTATTGTTTAACTCTGTCTCATTACCCAATGTATTGGAGAGATATTATGGGCTCATTATCCCTCAGTTTATCATGTAACCACCCATACACATAAGTAATTCCCAAGAACCATGACATAATCATAACATATAAAACTTGAACAAAGGAAAAATAACATTTCCACATTGCAATCACAATACATCAATTCAAAATATTGATATAATCAATCCATTCTCAAAACCATTTTCAATACAAAAATACCTAAAAATGGAATATCGTATTTTTTTCCTTTTAAAAACATTTAGGTGTATAGAGGAATCTAAACATCAAATAATGGTCATAGAGGTGGAAAAGTAATTATCGTCACGTATGTAAAAAAATATTTCTTTTGTCGTTTAGTAAAACTCTTTGTAGAAAAATATTCCTTTTGAAAACATTTGAATTAAATTAAACGAGAGGCATAAAATATCATGTATAATCCTTGTATTTCCGTATAAATAAATATTAATATTTTGAATAAATGATTTGATAATTAAATATTTAAACGTTCAAGGTGTCCCATACAACTTTGAACATTTAAATATTAATATTATGGAATGAATACATTTACCAAAATATTAAATTATAATAGTATATATAAAATATGGATGTGGATATTCATATGAATGTATATACACCAAATAAAAGAATAAAGGTTTGTATTATAAAGAAATTCCTTAGTGAAATGATATTAAGACAAAATCCCCTAGCCTGAGTCCAACTTGTCACGTACAATGCAGTATTTTTTCACTATTCAAATAAAACATATCAAAGTGACAAAAAATATATTTAAAAAGGGTTCTCCATCCAAAGGCTGTAAAACTACCTTTTAAAAATATTAGAGTGTTTTATGCTTAAAATTGGATTTATTATCTTTCTAAGCCTCTCAAATTTATTAGAAGAAAGAAAAAACATTTAATAAACATGTGTAAACATAATATAGATAAATATGTTCATTCACTCTAGTATAATGTCTATGAGTTAACGACCATTTAAATTAATAATATTAATAATGCATTATTTTTCGGTATATCTCAGTCTTGTGTGCAACATAAGATTTCAAAGAAACCCATTGTTGTGTGTTAGGTATGCTATTAGAAAAATAATCCCTTTTAGAAAAAAAATTAATAAATAATTCATAAATATTAGTATATATGAAAATTTATTATTCTATAATTACCTATGATGTTACATCCTTCCCCATTTTTGGAAATTGTGTCCTCGTAATTTTAAATATGGGATCGGAAACTAAGGTTTTAATTTTGATAATTACTTCACTAAAATACCAAATTATAAAAAGAGTCAACAAAACACCTAGTTTAAAATAAATAACATAAAGTGAAAAGGTCATCTGAGATAACACATACTAAGATTACATGTAAGAAAATATGGATATGGAATAAAAAATAAACATCATATTGTAATGGAGAGTGATAGAAAACATGATTAGAGGAAAGTTAACAATCAGAAAATCACAAACTTTTGATGGGTTAAACAGTCATTTATTTCATAGTAGGAAAAATAAATATAAAATGTTTTTGTTTTAAGATCCTTTTTATAGAGTTGTGCAATTCATTTACTCACTATACTAATATCGGTAGAGAAATACACTTACTTCAAAATTAGTGTACCATAAACTAATCAAATTCCACCACAAACTCATCTTTTTCTCTAAATGATGAGTATTCAAATTGAATTTTTCCCACCTAAATCACTAGAATCAACATCTAGAGAATCAAATAATCCAAAAAATATAAAATATATATTCATATTTTCTTGAAACATTAAAAAAAACCCAAAATTTATGACAAAAAAATTAAATTACCCAAATATAATAAACTTTAATAGAAGAAAGAATAATTTTAATATAAAAAAATCAACTATAACACCCAAATTTCAACATAGACCATTCAAAAATAAATATCCTTAAAATTCCTAAAAATAATTCAAACTAAGATTGAAACCCATGGTTTAGAAGAATTTGATCACATAGTTTTCAAGGATAAATTTTAATATTTATCTCAAAATAACATCAACCACTCTTAATGTATTATACCAAAATATAATTAATATAATAACATATTCTCCAAGATTAGTTAATCATTTCCATATAAACCCAAATCACTATAATTCCAAAATAATAATCATATATTCCTCCCAAAATATAAATAAACCATCACTCCTCAATTAAAATCCCATATTATTATATTTACCTTAATCATATAAAGTTCCCAAAATAGTGAGTGTCATCTAAAATAACATTTATCACTTAATTCCCAAATAATTTTTCAATACCAAGGATATACATTTAATAAAACATAAATTCGAAAATTAATATTATTCTTATTCCACTAACTAGTTTAACTAAAAATAAAATTCATACTAACCAGGGACTTCATGTAAGTTAGTGGTATGAAATAAATTCTTATCGCAATTCAGTAGTGTGTTCAATTTACACAGCCCTATCTGACCTGAAGGGCTGACATCCTTCCTATAGGTTGTACTTTTCAAAAAATTATATAATCTTATAACATTACCAAAATGATATAAAATACTCAAAAATAACCATAACATGTTTTATGCAAAAATTTTTCTCATACCTTTCATTTTGAATTTGAAAATG
Source organism: Viscum album (assembly GCA_963277665.1). NCBI lineage: Eukaryota > Viridiplantae > Streptophyta > Magnoliopsida > Santalales > Viscaceae > Viscum > Viscum album. The sequence goes on from OY728165.1 coordinate 824,436,118, forward strand.
TAATAACCCGTAATTACCTCAATATCGTAGATCATATAAACCCTAAAGGTTATTTATACATTTATAATTATGTCAATATAATAAAAGATAATTCTTACTCAAATCAAATTTTTACATAACAAACTTCAGGGTTACACATACTAGAAAAATTTTTCCAAAGTAATCTCACAATCAAAAGAGAATTAATACATTCAAATATTTAATCATCCATAGATCTAACATAACTATAAAATATATTATATGTATACTTCATAATAATTTTTCATTATTTATGTTCCCTTAACCATAATTTTTTAACTTATTCCTTAATACTTCTTTCCTACAAAAAAACATGAATCATGTTCTAAGATTCAATAATGTAAGAACATGAGACAAGAAAATAATCCATAACTTTCATATGTCCTTTTTAGTTTCCTCATCTTAAATTAGAATAGGATTATGTATTTATAAACATATATTAGTATGGTCATGCTTATCACATTCCCGATCCTTTTTCATAGGACATCTATTTGCATAATGACTATATGACCCACAATTAAAACATTCAATTGATAACTCGAAAAGAACTTATTTCCCATTCCTGGAGTCAAATAAATGCTTCCTTTTTTCCTTAGTAGGTTATTGATTTATGACCTTTATTATAACATATATAACACCTGTATTTCCCTTCAAAACATTTTCCTTGGTGTTTCTTTCTACATACTTGATGAATATGATTACCTTTAGGATCATTATTATATAAACTTCCATAGGGATTCATTTCTATCATATATGATGCATCAAAAAATCAACAAGGTTCGCGTGCTTAATCAATAATCCTGATAGTTGGTTTAGAATTAACAATATAGTTCAAAATGTAGCTCCTATTTAATTTAGTTTCTTATTTATAGGGCCACCACATTTTCCTTCACATCTATTGTTACTTTGGGGCTTGCTGGATCCAACCATTTACTAAAACCAAAAAGTTAGTGTGAGTATATCAATAAAATAATCATATGATGAACATTAAAACTAAGATATAATTATTCATTTTTTCTCAAAATCATTCAATTTATCTAAAATAATTATGACTTTTCCTATTATTCTATCCATTATGGTTACATATAACCTGTAACTTAATCTTAAATAACACCCTAACCTTAAAAGTTATCCAAACTGACCTTTGATGCCAAATATAATGAACCAACCATATACATTACATAATCTTGATTTAAGTGAATAATTCACATTGGGGATATTTTCAAGTTTATATTTTTAGAGAATTAGGCCATACCTGTTACTTAACAACTCAACTTTTACAATGTAGACATGTCTACTCGCTATCAATTTTTTAATAATCAAAAACATTTTAAAAGAAAAAATCTTCATAAAATTCATATTGTGTTATTAATTTCTCTTAAACATACTTATAAAATATGGAAAACATTTTAAAACCTTGTGATGAACACAAAAAGACCTGTAAGTGATATAATATAAGGAATGAAACCGTTAGTCCATGAATATTTTAAACCCATGAAAACATTTCAACAAAATCATACTTTTCACCCATAAAAATAAACTTGTTCGCATACCTCATGAAATCATAAGATTCCTAAAGAAACTTCTTCACAATCATAAATACCAAAGGTAACTTATGGCATCCATATCATACTTACATTATATCTTTCACAACAACATTGTGAGTAACCTTTATAGTTACATTTGGAATACCCATCACTCTATATTCCCAAAATCTATTAAGAGAAACCAAGATGTTTAACTCTATCTCATTTCCTAATACATTGGGGATCCTTCACGGGCTCAACATCCCTCAATTTATCATGGAACCACTGGTATACATAAGTAATTCCCAAGAACCATAACATAATCATAACATATAAAAAACGTACAAAGGAAAAAAAACATTTCCACATTGCAATGACAGGACATAATTTCAAGATATTGATATAATCAATCAATTAAAAAAACCATTTCAATTATAAGAATACCATAAAATGGAAAATTGTTTTTTATTTTCCTTTTAAAAACATTAGGGGTTATAGGGGAAGGTAAATATTAAATAACTATCATGATGGCAGAAAAGTCATTGTCATTGTGTATGTTTAAAAACATTCCTTTTTTAGTTTAGTGAAATGATTTGTAGAAAAATATTGCTTTTGAAAAAAATTGAATGAAATTAAAATATAGACGTACAATATCATTTATAGTCCTTGTATTTCCATATAAATAAATATTAATATAATGAATAAAATATTTGATATTTAAATATTTAAACGTTCAAGGTGTCTCATACCACTCTGAACATTTAAAATTTAATCTACATGAATTAATATATTAAACTAAATATTAAATTACATTAGTATAGATAAAATTTGGATTTGAAATTTCATATGACTTTATATACACCTAATAAATAAATAAAGGTTCATATTATCATGAAATTCCTCAATGAAAGGAGATTGAGAAGAAACCTCTTACCTTGAGTCTGACTCATCACATACAATCGTTATATTCCTGAATAATAAAATTAGGTTAAATTATATATTCTTGAGAATATTTTTAAACGTTATTATCCCTTTTTTATCACTTATTACCACATTCTAAAACTTACATAATTATTTATGTTCGTATAATACATTTTGTTGATATTTGGTACTTGAGTCGAAAATGAACTCGTTATGATATAAAATGTGCATGTGGTCATAAGTCTGTCATCTCCAGAATATTATTCATGATATAATAGTAAATTTTATATATTAAATATAATTTATACATCAAAACATTAATTATGGTCATGAAAAATGAACAACATTATAATCATGGAGACGGTAGGTCGTACGTACACATGAGTAACATTTTCCATTTTTCAATGATCATTATAGAAATAAAGTAATTACTATTTTATATTTATATAATTATAATAAAATTATTATTAACATAATAATAATAATAATTTAAATAAATTTATATATATCATACATTTTATGTGGTGAATAAAAACAATTCACATCGCTTCGTGAGGGTGATAGTTTACAAGAACGCACGAACGACCTTATCATTTTTATGTGGATGGAAAATACGAACATAATGGAAATATTATTATTTTAAAGTGATAAATATTTCATGAATATAATATGTAATCATTTATTCAATAATTATAACCAGTCTTGATATACAGTAATGAAAAATTAACTATATCGTTTTGTGAGGTGGTAGTTCACCATACACACGAACGAAATGTTCCATTCCCATTTGATGAAATTGGAGATAGATTTAAGTGATGATAATAACATAATAGAATCTCAGTATATTTAGGATAACGGAATTATTATTTCATATTATAAGAATAAGATTAAATGGAAGTGTAAGAATAAATAAAACAAAAACTCTTAAAAACACAATACCTCTTCTTCGGTTAATCACCTTTGCAGAACATCTTAACTCCTATAAGAAGGGTGTTGTGCCAAAATTAAGGCCTTAATAATGTGAGGATGGATTATATGAAGGTTTTAGGGAATATATTTAACGAAAATGGTTCTTGAATTGTTATTATTATTAAATAGTGGGTACATCTTTATAGTAGAGGGGAGGGGCACCCATGAAAACTCTTAAAATATAAAATTAATATAAATTAATTTTTCAATCCAAATGACTCTAATTTTAGATATGTAAAATATAATATTTGGATAGTTAAAAATATTCTTATATAATGATTTTTATACATGTGTTGAATTTATTTTATATGTTATCTTTTCGGTAAATCATTAATTATTCTCTTTTAATTTTAATTGTGGTCAAAACATTTTAAATTTTAAAAGGCTATAAATTTTACTTATATGTGGTAAATTTCCCATAAATGGACATTTAATTACATTTATACCTTTCCATATTCACTTTCTTTTAAATATATTTAGGATTCTAAAATAATTTAATGAATTTCAATTTTTATAAAATATCAATTATGACATTTTTTACACTATTCATTTCATTGAATTTAAATAAAATTCAAACAAAGAGATAACTTCAAAAAAAACAATTTAACAGCCTTATAACTTTTCATAATCACCTGTAAAATTATTTTATGGCCTAAATTATGCCATATAATATTTATTTCAATATTTATAATATCATTTATGTTTTTCATTAATGAATAAATATATTATTTCAGCATCCTTATTACAAAAGCAAATTTAATTATATATTTCCTAAAATTTTTATTTAAATTAACATTCTGTGGTTAACATTTTTATATTTCTAATTACTATTTATATTCAAATATATCACTTATATAACCCCATATTAAAATTGTTTTAGTAAGAAGAGACATGATTATGACATTTTTTTCTTCACATTAAATTAAATGTTGTAAATGTCATAATCACATCCAAGTGGCTTTCAAAGGCCACAATTTAGACCCACATATTTTATTGGTCGTCATAACTCGTCCATTAATATTATAAAAAGTTTTAGGGTAGTATTTTATTATTATAATATTATTTTCCTTTAATTACCTAATTGACCTTTATTTGTGGTAAATAAAATACTAAAGTTATTGTTCACCAAAAATTATTCTGATCCTATTAGATAGTATTTTTCAATTCTATTACAACTATGTATGTCCATTTTTTACAATTCAATTCAAAAAAGTTACTAAAACTAATTTAATGTTAATCTTGATAACGGATTAAGGAAACATGTTTTTAAAAAGTAAAAATCATCAAAAGACTGACATTTGTTTATAACCAATTTAAATTTGAAATTACTTCCAATGGAAAAAATTATATTAAATGATAATAAATTATTCTAATTATACCATAAAACCATGTAAAATGATAATATAACAATGCAATTACATTAGACTAAAATGGGGTTTTGAATTAAAATGCAGTATTTTTTCGCTATTCATTAAATATTAATTTTATCAGAAACATTCCAAAAATTAATCCAAAGTTAATTTTGATGTCCTGATTATAAATATGAGGTTTATTCTGTCAAATAAAACATATAAAATTTACAAAAAAATATTTAAAAATCATTCTCCATCAAAAGGCGGTAAAACGGCCTTTTAAAAATATTAGAGTTTTATGCTTAAAATTGGATTTATTCTCATTTTAAGTATCTAAAATTTATTAGAAGAGAATAAAAGTATTTAATAAACACGTGTAAAGAAAATATAACTAAATATGTTCATTCTCACCAATATAATAGCTTGGCATTAATTACCATTTAAAACAATAATGTTAATAATGTATTATTTTTTGGTATATCTCAGTCTTGTATGCCACATAAGATTTCACAGAAACCCATTGTTTTGTATTAGATATGCTATCATAAAAAGAATCCCATTTAAATAAAAATTAATATCTAATTCATAAATATTACTATCTATAAAAATTTCATATTCTATGTTTACATTGGATGTTACACTTATGTTCATTCATAACTTGTTGAGAGGTAAGGCATTTCACATCATGCCTCACAACATCATGTTTTATTCTTAGACCCCAAAATTTCCATTTCATGTCTTTTCTCATTTATTAAGTACCAAGGTGGACTAAAAAATTAAATTTTTTAAAATTCCTTAGCAATTTCGCCCATGTTAAGGATGGAACAACAAACATCACTATGAAATAAAAAAGTCAAATATGAAAATTCTAACCATCCCTCCAAGTTCCTCACACCATTTAGGGAAACCTCCATAACCATGTGTTTTGAGGATGAGAAATAATCATACATCATCATATTTACTAAGGTTTGTGAGTCATTACTTCTCAATAATACCATCCAATCACTCTATTAATCTATATCCAGTAGTATTTTAGTGAATAATCTGATAAGTTTCTATTACCCTTATCAACTTTGACTAGGTTCCCATGTGATTTTTAACAAAATAAATCAACTATAATATTTTTTCCCGATGAATATATATTATAATGAGATCAAAATACTACAAAGATTTCATTTATCACCCCTTACCTAGACTTAGATCATATTTATAGATGATATATTATTGGATCATTAATTTTTGTACAATATAAACTTCCCTCCAAATAAGTAGTGAAACTATATTTTCAGTTTACAAATGACCTATAAAATCTTGAATTCATCTGTTGATTAATTCCTTTCATTTTCACTCACCTAGAAGAACAATAAGTAATTAAGTGATTATCCCACATTAGGACACATAAGATCTTAGTTAATGAATAATTACAATCGATAACATATCCATATCCCAAATCAAGAAATATTGGAATAGGTACTGGTGACAACATATTTTTAAAAACTCAAAATTATTTATAGATTTTAAGATAACTTTATAATGTAACATTCTTTCTAATTAACTCCATTATTGGTAAATATATCATGAGAAGTCATTAATAAATCATAAATAATAACTAACTAAAGCTAAAAATTAAAAAATACATAAATAATTTTTGTGATAATCAAGATACATTTACTATAATAGTTTCATGAATCAAATTCTAAAGGAATATAACTTCTTGTATCTATAAGATGAACTTGGTTAATTTATATTAGAGCAGATTATCCCATCATATACTCAAAACAGTGCCTAAATGTTGCTCATAATCAGCCTTCAATGATGAATACACAAGTATATCATTGATAGACATAATGAAAGGTGTTAATATATTAAGGAAATTTGTGATCCATTAATTCTAATTATGTTTTAAAATTTATTAAGACCAAAGGGAATAACCAAATACTCATATTGTTCATACCTACTTTGAAAAGTTTCCTTTTTCATATTTTCTTTTTTACTCTGTGTTGATGGAATTGCAACCATAAACCTATCATACAAACCCATACAGTACTATTTAATTAATTAATAATGTATTAAATTTTAAGTAGATGGTAATTTTTCTAGATTGTAACTTGATTAAATTTTATATAATTGACACATAAATACAATGTACAACTGATTTCATTACAAAGAGACTAGATCTTCCCATGATGATGTTCTCAATCTAATAATCCTTTTATTTTTCAAATCCTCCAATTGAAATTTCATATCAATATGTTATGTTGGTTCCATCTTGCATTATTTAGATATTTAAGACTCATACCTAGAAAAAATCAATAAACAACTCTACCCACACACATAATGTAATCAAGAAAAGTCATTTGGAAAGACATCTTAAAAGCTTGTAACTTTCTCTAGAATCCCAACCTAACTATACATCTACACTAATCTCAATATAATCACTATAAACTAGAAAATATACTCATAACACCCATGATAATATATTCATGAGTACCATCATTCAAATTCCATTTTACCTTAAACAAATGCATTTCACCCTCTAGAGTGGAGAGCATCACCTTCCTACCATAAAAATTTGTGGGAGAATTATATGAAATCAAATAGTCCAGACCTATAATGATATTAAACATGAACATATCAATTATTTTGTTGTCCTAGGATAATTTCCCTAGTCTTAACCTAGTATTTCATTATATAAACTTAAATTTATGATTATCCTTCTCTCAAATAGATTTCTATATGTGAGTTACTTGCAACATAAATTATACTCGTAATACCAACTAATCAAAAATGCAAACCAAAATAAATGAAAGAGTAACACTAATGTCAAAAAATGCACAAATATTAATAGAATCAATAAATATGGTACCTCTTGTAGCTGATATTCATACCTCTATCTCCGATGAATCATGTTATGCCACAAAAAAATTCCCCAAGGTCTTCTCAAATTAAGATCGTGATACTTATTGTGATGATTGCTACTGAGATACTTGTGTAGTCATAATTTGAATCCTTATAAAGTGAAATTTCTAGAGTGAACATTCCTATTAAAATCATCCCATAAAGGCTTGTGATTCATTTTTTGATTCAAACCCATCACAATATATGCACTTATTATATTCAAAAAATACTATTTTTGTTGTCAAAACTTCTCAAACCTAGAATAATAACTATGTTTATTGAAAAATCATGCTTCTATTTGTAAAATGAACCACACTGAAGGATTTCTTCCTTCATATCTTATTATCTTGTAATGGAACACACCTGTATATCCCAGCTATATAATTCTCTTATATAATGAGAAGAATCATATCGCCTTCACTTTTTCCTAATACTGTAACAATGTGGCATGTATTGCCCTATGACCCAAATTAGATCATTAAAATGCCTTATAAATGATTTATAATCACCAATGGATAACATAAATATAAAGGATGAATTAGAAAATTTTTAAAAGTGGATTTTTTTCTCTAAAATTTAAACAACACGTATGTAAATTATATTTCATTACCAAAATGACTTATACCAATGTGGGATATCTTGAAATTAAACAAAAACATGTGGCCATGGGAAAATAAATTATATTATAAATATTTACATGGTTATAAAATGTTTTCTATATATATTCAACTTCAATTAGGCATTAATTCTACTCAGATATAGACTACTTTTTCAAATAAACAAAAATACCAACCTTAATAGATTCGTGACAAAAAAAAGGGAACCGCTATAGACACGAGTTTAAGACATCTTATATGGAAACTCTGAAGTGTCCTAAGACCATATTTAAACAATATGATCATCATCTCCACCTAATAACCATGACCCCTAACTCTTATATCTATCTACCATTATGTATAAATTATTTACCTTAACTAGAATCATGTATACAATTTCTTAATAAATTCCATTAGAACAAGGGTAGGTTGCGATTACATCATTCATAGAAGGAGGTAACCACCCAAACCCATCCTATTTATCATAATTTCAAGTGTATATAGACAAAATATAAACTAGGAAATATATAATGAAAATTGGAAGAAATTAATTAAGTAAAAGTGTTGAGTAAATAAAATAAGGATTCTATATTATAATTTTAATCAACCAAAAAAATAATCAATAAAATCTACATTAATAGATACTCAGAATACATGGTATTTAAACATGAAGAGAAATAGTAAGATACACCATCAATAGAATCCCACACACTCTCACAAACTCAGACATACATTAATATATAGTATAGATATCCACATCCACACTCTTATATGAGTCTTCTATTTTCATAGGAGGATATATATGTATATTTATCATTATCTAGATAGATACATGCATTTATCCCTATATATTATATATCATTTTTTATATGTAAAAATATAATCATGTATAATTACATCCCTTTGAATTGATAGTATAAACATCAAAACTTATATCCTCTATTAGAAAATCTGAAAATACTTACATATAAAATATATAAAAATACCAAGGCTCTATACATATCAAACATTATACATATAATTTTGTATTCATGTAATAAATTCTAATAACAATATGTGGAAGTATATATCATGGATTAAATATCAAGAAATAGAATATACATGATCAAGGGAAAGGTAAAAGCTCTATATATATCAGGTAAGAACATATCGATGGTCTCCATATAACTAATCAAAAAAATAATTTAAAGAAACATGGTAAGTCGTAATGTTTGGGATAGATCAGGGGTCACCATAAGCACTACAATGATATGAGGGAAAAAGGAGGGGTCTCCTATTAGCTCAGTGAGAGATATCGATGTGTTCTAGAGGGTGGATAAATAAACCATATAGAACATTAAACAAGTTATTTAAATTAGCATTCAATATCATAGTTGAAACAAACAATTATTATATACATGGTTTAGTTTATAATAATTTTCATGTTCATGCAAAAATTAATGTAGCATTAAGAATAATGAACTGCTATATAAAAATAAAAACCATGAACAATATATTTTCATATTCGTTTATATCAATGTTATCCAAAATCTACTCTTCACTACTCTCATCTCTATGAGATAAATGTGACCCAAAAAAATCAAAGCTTCACTTTTGAAAGGATTTTATAACCATTTATAATTCCTACCTTTTGAAATCTTAGAAACACAACATAGAAGAATCCTTAATTTATATTGACAAAGGAAAAACATAGAACAACCTCTCTTTTAATGGGAGTAATAACCCAAAGTGATGTACAATTTATTTATTAATATCAGTTGAAAAAAACATGATTTCAAATGAGAAAAGCATAAACTAATATATAATGAATGAATAGAAAAAACTTTTAAACTAGAAATAAAATATGAAGAACACTTTTTCCTTTATGTTCAATCACTCTATAAATATGATTTCATTTAGAAAATAACTTATTATCATTTTAGTAAAATAATAATTATAATATTAATTTTTTAGAGTAATATTTTATCAGATATCAATTTATTATTTTTGTATCACCAGTGTAACTAGTTCCTTAGATCATAATTTATTAAAAAATTATCCAATGGTCAGTTCATAATCTCCATGACCATCTTCACATCTTCTTCCATGTTTTTAGAATTTTATTTATTCATAAAAAAGAGTTTCTATATTTAACATCACCCAATAAAATAAATCAAAAACACAACATTGAATGAATTAAAGAAATAATAACAATAATAATAATAATAAAGTATACAAAATATTTTATAATATGTGGGTCTCATGTACGACTTCAATATTAAAATAGTTCTATCAGGTATTTATTTTCAAAACATTTCATAAGGCTTAAAAAAATGCATAAGAATTTGAATTTGAAAAACCAGTCACATAAGACTATTAAAATCATTTTTATGACTTTTAAACATATAATTCAGAAAGGTAATTTTGGAATAGTAAAAAGGTTTTCGGAAAATTAATCTTTTAGTTCAGAAAAGTAAAAAATAAAATGAGTAAATCACCTTAAAAATAATAAAAAATAAATACGTTGTATGATATATTTCACATTTTTTTTATATTTCTTCATACAATTCATTTACTTAGTTAGGTACATGTTCATCAGAAGTTTATTTTTCATTGAATGGTTAAAATAATAATTTTCAAAAAAAATCTAAATGTTTAATTTATATATTTCTATGTTACATATAAAACATTATACAATACAAGTTTTCTAACCACATAGAGTACATGGAAAAAAATATTCATAAATAAAATATAGAAATATTGATTTAACAAAATAGAAAAATAAAGAGAAAAAATAACCAAAGTAAGAATAATTTATAGCAAAAAAAGTTGTGAGAAATTATAATTATATAATATTAAAAAAAATTAGAATAATTAATTTTAAAAACATTAAAACAAGTAACTAATCAAACTTCTATACTAAAAGTATTCCCTTCACTCAAATTTAGCACTAAAAATATCCCCCTTTTGGAACATACAAAAATGAACGATAATATACAAAAGCATTACCCATTTTTATAAATTAGGTAAAATTAAAAATTAAAAATAAAAATTATCCCTTTTCCTAATTACCTCTCCATAATCACATTAATGTTCATTTTTAGTGAATAAAAATGATTAGAAAAACCTAACAAGTGGAAATTATCAAAAAAAAAATTAAAGTCCCAAAAAATTGTTAAAAACTCCCTATGAATAAATGAATACTATATTAAATATAGTAATAATAGTTCTCACATTGATACTAGATTAAAAACACAATATAAAATAAAACAATAATCTCTAATTGTCCAAATATGTTCCTGGAAACTAATTCATAAAAGTATATTTTTTAGAAACGTTAAAATAGAAATAAACACTTAAAAATAAAATAGTTCAAACTAAATCTCCACCATATCAAGTACAAATTTTATTTTCTCAAACTTCACCACATTCAAAGTTTTTGTAAAAATATTAGAAAATTGATTATCAATTAAAAAAACCTTCAAAACAATATCTCCTTTATTTACATGATCTCTAATAAAAAAATCTAAAATAAATATATATATTATAATATAATGTTGTAAAGGATTCAAAAATAAAAAGTATAATCGCAATTGATATGAATTTTATCAAAATAAGAAATAAAATTAGATAATGTTTTTAATCATTGTGAATTGAGCACAATAAATATAATCTAAAATGTACTGAGCATCAGTTGTGAATAAATAAATAGACAATTTATCCATTGAGTACCATGAAATCAAAAATTTTCCATATAAATAAAACATACTTGGATTAATCTTTCTATCAGTCTTATAAATTCAAGAATCTATATCATAATATGAAATTAAATAAAAATAATACTATTCATAATTAAATAAAAAAAATTATGATTTCAATAATATATCAAATAATTATTTTAAAAAATTATAAATTAATTTCCTTATGATTAAATTGAAATCATGAAAACATACATACACTTAACATAATATCATTCCTATAGGTAGTTAAAAAAAGTACACATTTAATCATTCTTCTTTATAGTTTAATGTGTGTAGGTTTTCCAAATTTAACTAAATCTAATTTAGCATTATAAATCATACGTGTTCTAAACCGTTAATAGAATTAAGAATAAAATTTTTAACTAACTCTTTATAATAATTACTTTGTTTAAAAAATTTATCATCATATATTTGAAAAATTTTAATGCTAAGAGTGAAATTTAATTATCTTATTAAACAAATATAAAATTCAGTAGTCATTAATTTATAAATTCATTGTAAAGAAACCTACAAGAGGAAATGGAAAATTATATCATCAAAATAATTATGAAAATACAAAATATCATTATAATATTTTTTTAGTAAATAAAATTTCTAAGAGGTTTTCCATTATTAAAATTAATATTCAATAAAAAATATAGTATAAAATCCCAATAAAGGGTCTTTATTAAGACCATATTAATATTTTTTTGAAAAAATGATTATGAAATTTCATAAGTTGAAAACCATGTAATCGATTAACATAAATCACTTAGACAATAAAACCATTTAAAAAGAAATCTTTTAATATCCATTTTATATTATTTAAAACCATTAAAAGATGTAAAATCTAATAAAATTCAAATATAAAATATCCTAGTAACAAGATCAAAAGATTTATCAAAATTCATTCCTATTTTTGAAAAAAAACTCTTAAATAACAAGTCTATACTTATTTTTTTCAACACATCCAGATTTGTCCATTTTATTCCAAAATATATATATATTTCCTATAGTATATTTTATCTTTAATTGGTTCTATAAAAATCAAAATATTATTCCTAACAAATTGATTAAGTTCTTCTTCCATAGCAGCAATCAAATTAGAATCCTTTAACACTTTATCGATATTATTAGTTACAAAAAAAAGAAAATAATTATAATCATAATAATTCAAAACATATTTCGAATTTTTAATTTTATATTCATAATCACTAATTACCTAATGTAAATTGTCATATTTATGAGTTTTTCAATTTTTAGGATCAAATTAAGAGAGGATATCCAACCCATCAACTAAAACACTTTGATTTCATAGTTTATCATCAGAAGAGTTAAACTCCATAAATTCTTCTTCAATTTTTTGAAAACATAAATTCTAATTCAAATTACTATTGAAAAATATAACATATAGAGATTCATATATTATATTAGTTCTCTTACTATACACTCTATAATATTTATTATTATTAGCATAATATATATAATTTTCTTCTTTAATTTGGGATCTCATATTTCAAACTTACCTTTAGTGTTTGAAATAATACATTTACATCCAAAAACTATAAATTATCCAACGTAAGGGTTCTTTCCATTAAAAACTTAATAAGGGGTTTTCTTTAATAATGGTGAAATAAAAAATCAATTTATGATGAAATATCATGTATTAGCTAAGTTTTCCTAAAATTATTTTTTTAAATTAAATTCATTATTATAGATCTTTCCATTTCTAAAATAGTTATATTTTTCATTTTGACAACACTATTTGTTTCTCGTGATCAATATAAAGAAAAATATGTAAAATAACCATTGTATTTCTATAAGTTCATAAATTGTTGATTTAAAAATTCACTACATCTATCACTTATAATATATATAAATAAGTAACCCCTTTTATTTTAAACTTAATTAAAAAATAAATAAATTTATCTAAGGTTATATACTCTTGGAACATAATATAAGTCCAAGTAATCCTATTACAATCTTTAACTATCAAAAAAACATATTTCTTCTCTTCTAAAATGTTAATTTTCATGGTACCAAATAATTCAAGTAGGATAATTTCAAGGGGATTTCCAATTTTAACTTCATTAATAGATCTAAAAGTTTCATTATGTTTTTTTCCTTTCAAACATTAATAAAAAACCCGATACACACATACTTTAAGCTTAGATAGTTCCATTAATTACCCATGCATTGATATTTTATATGGTAACCAAAAGTTATCATGTCCAAGCCTCCTATTTCATAATATATCATCTTTTTATATATCACTAACATACATAAAATTCCAATTAGTTAACTTAGAAAAATAAATAGATTATATATTATCATTTCTATTTTCATAAAATAAAGCATATTCCTTCTCAAAAACTAAACACCTATTATCTTCAAATAGCAGGTAGTTTTCTGAAAATAAAACAATTATAAAATAGTTTTGGTACACATGTTATCTTGGGTCCTATAGGATTATAAAATTAATTATAAGGTTCCCAAATATATTATATATATTTACTATTATATAATATTGAATATAGTATATTAGAAATAAATGTTTTAGTATGTTATAAATAATGAGTAAATCACAATGAATATTCATTAAAATAATTTACTTCCATTAACACCTAAAATAACTAAAATTACAAATAATTCCATTAGGATTTTATAAAAATAATGTTTTTCTTCTATTGTGCTATTTTAAATTATAGCATGGAATATATTTTTCTCTATTTTTCTTATTCATAGTCGGCATCTTATCATATTTCTCTATTCCTTAAACAAAGGTGGTTAATTTTTTTTTAAAACTAATAATTTCCATCTTAATTTTTTCATTCTATTTTTTGAATTATTAAGGAATGATATAATTTTTCATTAAATAATTAAGTTATATTTTTAAAAAAAAAATTTCTTGGATAAGTTTCTTATTTTTTAAAAGGATTTAATTTTATCCTTCCCATTTTTTATACCACATGGAAATTAGTAAATCACATTTCTGTAATTTTTTATTTTCATTATATAACTCTTTAAAATTTGAATATTCATAATATAAATCATATATTGAATTAGAAACAAAATTAGTTATAACCACACTAAATCCATTTTTTATGTTTTTGAAAATACACTTTTTGGTATAGTGGGAACCTCATAACCTAAACAAACAACTTCAAACCACATTAAAACATTCAAAAATATAATTAAAATATCCAGAAATGGATATCATACCACACATGGGTGAGCTGGAAGGAAACGTTGATAGGAACCAGACCCCTAGGCCAATAGGCCTCAATCTGAGCTTCCTTATCTCATTGTTGTCTCCTTCTTGAAACTAATCCCCCACACTCCATTTCTTCAAGATACATGACCCGCCAGATGAACCAGAAACTCTAATCAACATAACCTCTATCTTTGATAATAATTTTCTAAAAACCGTCCTAGAAAACCTATTCATTACATGGGTCTGATTCTTCTATAAAACTCCATTCATCCATCATTTCTCAATTTTTTTCATCATATAGTTCTTGTATTTTCTTATATTTTTTTATTTCAGAGAGTCTAAATTAATATTTCCCTTATTTCCAAACTCATAATGTTATATTTATAAAACATACATATTCTTTTATTACCTTTCATGTGTTCCTTTTGATATTTCCATTAAACCCTCTTCATGAATCATTTTTCATTTTTATTATGTTTAAAATTATATTATTCTTATGATCTATTTTATCTTTCTCACTTTTTGTGATGCTAAATTAGTAGTGTTAAAGGAAATAGTTTTTTAATATTTCAATTCAATACCTTTCTTCTTTAATGTATACTCATATCCAATGTTCTTTTTACTGATATTGTATTTAGAAGAAAACCAATGAGTTAATATAAATTATACTCCCTTAAATTTTTAATCTCATTGAACGCCAACATCACTATGTGAAACATTTTCTATAGAGACCCTAACACTCTTTTAATTTGAACTATATTATCTAATATTCCTCCAGGTTCACTCATACCATTTATAATACTCATAAATCAATAAAACATCTAGTTCACAAATTATTCTCTTCCCAACATAATGTATTGGTATTTCACACATAGAATTTTGTGTTTTTTCCACTTGATATTGTCTATTCTATAGTGTGTGACTATTTGTATCCTCAAAATTTCTTAATAAATCATACATTCTTAATATATATATATAAACACACTCAGATTAATATCACAATATAATATAAATGTGAATTTATAATTTTAATAAATAATTTTCCATATTATTAAATATTTTAGTATCTGGATCATAAACAGGTAATTTGAATGGTTTTAATATTATTTTTCAGTGATCTATGCTTATATTTCTAAGGTATGCTTCTATTATTTCTTTCTAGTAACCATAATTATTCCTATTGAATTTTTGTGATTTTTTAGGGATTTAACCATAAATATAATTCATTCCTAACATCTCATAAATTGTTTTACATAGATTATTAATTCTAGGTTTTCTTATAAATAGACATAGAAATATAATATATAATGATTGAATAAAACTAGAACTCTAAATGTGAGAGCACTAATATAATTTTTTGACCATAAAAAGATACTGATATGGGATATAGGTTGTGAATATAAATTTTTAAACATTAAAATAAATATTAATATCAGTGTTCAATGTCATAGTAGAAACAAAATTAGTTTATATAATTGGTGAAATTTTGAATAACATTAATCTTCATGCAAGTGATAATGAAATATTAATAATAACTCAATAGAGAAAAAATATAAAAACTATAAACATTACATTATTTTAGTGGTTTGGATCATTTGATCAGACATATATTATTCAATCCTCTATTCTCTATAAGATAAATGCAAACTCATAAAAATGAAACTACGCTTTGGAAAAGATCTGATAACCTTTTAAGAGAACTTCCTTTTTTATACTATGATTCATAACCTGAAATAATCATGAATTTCTTCTAACCAATGAAATCCATGGAAAAATATAAATTTTAAAGGTATTCACAATACAAATACGAATAACTTTTCTTTATGAGTCATAATAAAAAAGAATTTTTCTTCTGGATGGTAAATGTATAAACTGAAAGATAGATCATAAACAATAAAAAAATAAATGCAACATAAATTCCCAAATAAAATGATAAAGAATATAATATTTGTGTAGTTTAATTACTCTAACAATAATATTCCACTTTAAAGTTTCTTTCTAATTGAAGTAGTTGAATAGTAATCACATTTTAGAGTTTCAAAACTATAATATTTATCATATTAGTTCATTAAAGTTGTATCACTACTAAAATTTGTTTCTTTGATCAGATATTATAATAAAGTTCTCAAATGATCATATATTGATCTCCATAATTATATTTACTTGAGTTTCCATATTTTAATATGTAAATTCATACCTTTAAATTTATTTTCCAAAATTCATAACACCCAATTTGGGTAATTAAAAAAATGAAAATAATAATAATAAAACAAATATTTTGAATATTTTGTATGTCTTATGTCTTGTATTTGACTTCAATATCATAACTCATAAATCTCATAAGATATTACTCACAAGAAAAATTTTAGAACATTTTTAAATTCATTAAAAAAATATATAATTATTTATGAATATGACATGGAACAACCAATCATGTAATAATTTCTAAATCATTTCATATGACTTTCAAACTTGAAGTTTTGAAAATCTCCCTTAGAGGAGTAAAAATTTAATTTAGAAAAGTAATATTTCTGTTTAGAAAAGTAAACCCAACATCAAAAGATTAAATTAAATTTAAAAAAACATAGAATACAGAATTCATAATATATATTTCTCATATTATTCTTTTTCTCTATAGAGTTCATTTACTTCTTAAAGTGCCAATATATGGGGTAATTTTTTTTTGTTCTAAGGTTAGATAAAAATGATTAATAATACCTTCACAAGGTATTTTTTATATATTTATAAGGAATATATTATACCTTATAGTGCACAAGTTTTTTGGCCTTCATAGATTGTAATACATAGAAATATTCAAAAAGAAACTTGATAAAAATATTTTATAGAATTGAAAAATAAAAAATAAGGAATAATCAAAGTAAGAATAATTAATAGTAAATAATGATTTGAGAAATTATTTTTATCTTATATGATAATTTTTTGGCCTTTTTAATATTCAAATCATTAAACCAAATAATCAATCATACTCTAATACGAATAATCAACCCATCACTAAAACATAAAACTAAAATCACTTTCCAAATGATTTTTTTAATCCTAAAACATAATATAATAATAAAGAATATAAAACTTTTTGACTAATTAAATAAACATGGTTTAATGGAAGCTAAGGATTTAAATCTCTTCTATAAAAAAATTACAAAATAGAAAAAGGAATGATGATATTTCCTCATGATCATCTAATATAATCTTCTGCAACAAAATGGAATATGGATGATCATTTTATTTCATGTATTTAAAAACCTATACTAAATATGATTTATGGATTCCATTTATTTTTTTAAACATATTATAAAACTAATGAAAATAGGTTACTCGACCATAACTTCACTATGAGTTGAAACCTACTGCAAATTGGTGATGAATCCAAATAAAGAAAAATTATTTAAATATAGGGGAATGAAGATGGATGAAAATATAATCTATCAAGGGTTCTATGAAATTCAAGTGATGGAAAAATACCATAAAAATATTTTTTTGGGGTGACTTTTTTTTGAATATGTAATATTTATCTTTGTAAGAAAGTACACATTGATGCCTACAAAAACTCTACTATGTATCCACAAAAAAATTGATGGCCAAAAATCTATCAATGAATTCTTAGTGGTGGCCACTTGGAGTCCAGTTTAATTTTTCGCCATTCCTTTTTTTTATTTTCCTCTATCATTGTAATGTTGTGAGATTTTTTGAAATATATTTTGTAATTAATTTAATCTTTTGGATATTTTTAATTTCAAACAATAGGGAATATATCTTTTGTTATATAAAACGACTAAGTTTGTATTGCACTATACACCAAACCAATGTAATTTATGGATACAGACAACACATTGATAAACTTTCGGTATATATAACACTATTTTTGTATTTTATTACACATAATTTTAACTTTCATTGATTGGTTTCGTAAGACGCATGGATGAGTTTTACCGAACTACAATATAATATTAATATTATTAATAAAATATTATTATAGCCACCACCTAGGCATTGGAAGAGAAGTTAAAAATCTGATTAACTAAATTATGAAAATATTATTTAAACATTTATATAAAATGAATCCTTTGGTTATCAACTATTATATGTAAATGAAATAACTATTTTCAAATAAAGAAATTACTTTCCTAAGAAAACTATTTTTTATTTACAAATAAAATTTTATCTCAACAAATTAACAAACCAATTTTGATTAATGTTTTAAATTAAATTTATATATTATATATTCATTAAATGTTTTTGATACCCATACAATTTATTTTATTGGTATAATATAAGAATCAATCCAATTTTATGAATAAAAAGATGTATTTTTCTAAAATGTAGTTTTACCGCCTTTTAGTGGAGAACCAATTTTAATTATTATTTTTGACAGTTTTATAATTTTTACTTTTCAAAACAAACTTCTTTTTTTAAATATGAATACAAAAATTTACTTTGGGTGGATTTTTGGTATTGTTTACAGAAATTCTCATTTTTGATGAATAGTGAAAAACACTGAATTCTAATTCAAAACTTATTTTTCATATAATTAATTTATATATAAATTATGTTTAAATTTTATTAAAGTATAATAAGATTAATAATAAATCACTTAATCCAATTTAGGTTATTATAATTAATTTCACTATGAATTTGGATATAAAGCATTTTAAACTTTTGGACCTTTTTGTTTTAAAAACCCACATTATCGTCCCATCTGTATGATTAATTTTAAATTAATTTCTATAATTTATATGATCAGAAATTGGAAAAATATATTACATATTTTTAATCAAAATAATTTATAATTTATAATAATTTCTACGTATTTTTCTCCAAAAAATATTAGTGAAAGTTCTTAAAATTAGTTATAGTGATTTAAAGAAAAATTAGATAATAAAGGACTAATCGTTTAACTTAAGGACCAAAATTACCTAGAAACTTATTAAAAATCGATTTTCTATTCATATTTTTACTTTATATTACCTTTAATCTATTCTGTACCATTATTGTATCCACATGACATGGGAGAAACATGGGTTGATTTCCATTTTAAAAAAATAACAAGAATGCCACTCCTCCTCCACTATAAAAAGGCACTCAGCCTTGCCACTAATTCACACCTATCAAGCACTTTTTCACACCCGAACACTTCCAAAATAATAATCCAATATCCCTAAATTTATCATATAATAATTCATTTTTTAATAAATCCAACCAATGAATCCCTTTAGTGAAAACCAATAGGTGTTACCAAAAGAAGAGGTATCATCCTTCCTCAAGATACTTTTTTTATTTTCATTATCCACCCACTCAAAAATTATTATTAATTTAATATATAATAACCTAGGTATCCAAAATATAATTATAATTTTTTTCTAGTGGTTATACCTAAACTTACACACACTTCCATCAAATGGGTAATAAACTTTCTATTCGTATGTATGACATAATACTTCCTCACAAAACGATGTTGTTTGTTTTTCCTTTACCATCTCTCATGGGTGGGAATTATGAGGGGAACACTTTTTTATATGATATATATTAATTTTATGATGTATTTATAATTCATGAATTATTATATAAAACATAACTTTATTCCTTCCATTTTAGGTAAATACGATAACTTCGTTTGTGAACATGTGGACTGTCGCCTCCTCAAAGCGATGCTGTTTTTTCTCACATTACATAGAATGTATTAAGGGTAATTTTAGTGAAATTATATTCTATATATGACATAATAATTCTAATTTAATGATTATATATATATAAAAATATTCCATTGAATTTATTTATTTCAATATGACAATAAAATGGAAACAATGTTCATGTATATGTATGAACTACCATCTCCATGAACGGTTTATTCCATTTCATGTTCCTATATTTTATAGATTATTATAAATATATATATACAGATTATATTTTATATTTATATAATTTATTAAATTATACAAATAATTAAATCCTTATCTAATCAATTGGATCAATAATAACAATCCAAATCATTTACGAAAAATAAAACAGATATTACCCAAAAAGTAACATTGAAATGGAGTTGTTAATAAAAAGGTAACATAAAGTCATAACTAAAAAATATATGGTATTATATATAATAATATTTTTATTTGGTAGATTTATAATAAACTTATATTTATTATACATGAGGTTTGAATAGGTATGAATAAATTCAAGACTTAGTGTAATGGTTTTATTGCCTCGCCTTTATTTTTGGTGAGACATAAGAAATGTTCACTTCTTATTTTCTTATATGTTGTTTGTATACTACACATGTTTGTATTTTATGATTATTATATTTAAATTTATTATAATTTACATAAACATTCTATAATATTTCTTTCATGGGGTTTATGTTTCAAAAAACACCAAATCAATAAAGTAATTTTGTCTGAATTTTCATTCTTTGAGACACATGTCATGTTATGCACCTATATTCTTCTAAAAGGTGTATACAATAAGCTTTGAAATGTTATTTATTAAATATACTTATTCCCATGATATTTTAAACATCATTTAATTTTACTTTATTGGATATGGAGTATCATTCAATGTTACTAAGTTGTAAGAGTTTATTACAACAATATCATCATTTATCGGGATTGATTATAATTATATTATCATTGATGAAAACTTATGGTACATATTTCAAGAAAACTCATGATTTTTTTCCTCCAATAATTAGTCATGATATAATAAATTATTAATGTCATTTTTTCACTATTTAATTCTTAATATAATTATTAAAGAACTTTTAAGAAAATCTGATGTTATCTCCCTCTTAGGTCAGAAATATGTGTTCCTTCAAATCCATGTTTCTGGAATTATGTATTCAAACGGTTAATACTATTATAATAGGATATTTAAAATACATTTTCACCCATGTTTTACTATTTAACCAAAATGTATTTTAAGAAAAAATCTTCTTTTCATTTTATGATTGAGGAACTTTTATAAACTTTTTATGGCATTAAAGTAATGTTCAACATGTATACATATATCCATTGTCGTGACCATCCTTCCTTTGAGGATCCATTTAAAAGTTTAAAATATTATTTTTTTAATAAAAATTTTCCCATAATATTATAAACTTCCATTTTTTAATGGTATTCTCAAAAAAATGTTTTTTTGAATTATGTTTAAAAAGTATTTTTTGTGATTTTTAAAGCATCATTCGTTTGTTTTCAAAAGGTTGTTTTAATATAGAGGGATTTCAATGATTTCAACGTATATTTTATAAATTTTCAATTCATTTTCAAATAAAAATGTTTTCAAAATGTTTTTAAGATTATTTTATATGTTTTAAAGGAATGTATTATTTTAACGTTATCAAACTTCATTTATAAGTTTTCAAGGAAAATGGTTTTCAAAGTATATCTAGGATTCCTTTATAATTTTTCAAAGAAAAATGTTTTCAAACTTTTTTAAGTTTATTTTATAATATTTTATAGATAAATGGTTTTTAAAATGTTTCTATACTTCCTTTATAAATTTTCAATATTATTATCAAAGGAAATGGTTTTCCAAATGTTTTATGTTTTAAAAGGGTTTTTCTCAAAGGAGAAAGGTTTATTTCATCAAGAAATTATTTTAAACGATTTTTCAAAATTTATGCTCCATCTAAGAAAATATCTATTGGTGTTAATCATTCCTTTATAAGGATATGATCCAAATATTTCATTTTTATTCTTTCTTTTAATTGTTTATATTTTGATGGAAGGTTCTTTATGAAACCTTTTTCATTTTTATGAGTGCTATGCTTATAAAACCCATTTCTATTTCATGGGTTCTATATTTATGAAACCCATTTCACTTTCGTGGGTTATATTCTTATGAAACATAATTATTTTAATGGTTTATGATCTAATGAAATGATTATGAAATCTATCTATTTTCTATGGGTTATGATATGATTACATTTTTATAATACCCATTTTATTTTATGGGTTATGATATGATGAATTTTTATGATCTATTGGAACACATACTTATGATTTCATTATAAGATTGGTGGAACCTATATATCCATAAAATGCATTGGGTAATGATTTATATCTCATTATATTGACATTGATGGAATGAAGAGGGAACTAGGTTTAGTAAAGGATATTGTTCGGTAAGATGGTCTTGGGAGTGAACCCGGACTACTAAGATAGTCATGGGAGTGAACCATGACTACCATGATGTTATGGGATTGAACCCATAGTAAAAAGATGGCCTTTTTAGTGATTACCTGACTAATATAGAATTAATTTTATATTCTAATGTTTCTTCCACAAATTCTATATCTTATTCCTATGTTATGGTCTCGTTGATTATGCTCTTGATTCCGTTCAGATTCATGTATTATGTACTAAAAATATTTATGACATGACTTATGTGTATAATCTTTGATATTCATGGTATAATCATTAAATGTTATTATCTTGTTCTCATACCCTTATTCTCTTGTTATGCTTGTATATCTTCTTTATTTACCCATATAGAGCATCTAAGTTCAACCCTTTCATAGGTTTACTTTTCCTTGATTATGATGAATGGTTTTAAGTAGAATTACAAAAGGGGGATATCATTATGGGAAACATTAAATGTATTTCACCGAGTTAGAAGCTTTTGTTCCAAGTTTCCAAAGACACCAAACTATTATGGTCCTCGAGTATATATTTTTGTGATGTGCAAATTATTCATCTAAAATGATGCAATATATATATATATGTGTGTGTGTTAATCTAGGTTTTGTATTTTTGGTATCAAAGTAAAGGTTTAATAATATTTTGGAAACTAGGAAGTGAAAACATTAGGGAGATCCCAAGGTAAATTTCTAAAGATGTGTCTAGGGATGTCTCCAAGGATAAGCCTACAGTTTCATAGGAAGGTGTCATAATTTTGATAACATTGAAGTGATTTTTTATGATTATGTGGTTTTAATCTACAATAAGTGAGTCTCCCATTATTCATTAGAGTTTTATTCAATGGTGGAAACTATAAGGAACTAGGTTAATGCTGAATGTGATGGAAAATATCGTAATGATCAATAAAATGGGATGATCACTGGTGTGAAGGATGTTGTGATCATTCCAAATCAATTTTCAAGGAACATGACTAAATACTTTTATCTTAATAAACTCTATAACTCACAAAAAAATATAAGGAAGGTTTTTATTGATATTTTGGGTAATGGGGATTATATAGGAAAGAAGATTCAGTTTTCTTATGTGTCAAGAATGTAGAAAGAACCACATAAGTTATTGTTATATAGGAACAAGAAGATGTTTAGACTATGGAAAAGAATAACACAAAGCAAGTAATGTCAAAGGAAAAAATGAAGAGTTTGGTTAATGAAATAGATAGTAATATTAAACTCCCTAATACATCATAAAAGGTGAAATGATTTATGTTTGGAATGAATGGTCATTATGAAAATAATTTTCCCAAGTAGAAATCTCGTGAAGAGAATTAGAAAGGTGGTGTGAGTAATGGTTATATTTTTTATAATGATAAGACTATAGGTGAAATAAGAAATGAAAGAGTTATTAAGTAACATGATGAGGTAGACTATTTAATGTATTAGGAATGAAGTGGAATAACGGAAGTTTTTATGTATTTTGATTTATGAATTATGTTATATAAATGATAAAGTGTATCAGGATTCTTTAGTTTATGTTTTTCACAAATGATTTTGCAGAATATATTGAATGGTTATAATGTACAATAAAATTAACTTAATGGTAATGTGATGTTCATGGAAACACAAGATTAAGTAAAACATAACCCATAATATGTTCCTTATGTTAAGATAATGATGCTTTCATAAAGATATGTTGGTTATAAATAAGTAAATTGGATCATACTGAATACATTGGAGAAAATTAAGGATTTTTTGAAAAGTGTTTTATACTATCATTTATGAAGTTTACAACATTTTTTGAATTTATGAAATATATCCAATAAACTTTGTAATAAGGAAACATGCATGTTTTCAATAAGGATTTGAATTAATTTTTGTTATTAAACTGTTTTAAAAGAATAAATGATAAAGTTGTTCACAAGTTTGGTATGTGAAAAACAATAGATACTTTAAGATATACGGGGGATCAATGATAAGTCATTTTTAAGAAATTTAGTGAACATATTTCTAAATTTTTGGAATTATATATTTCAAAATGATTATTAGGTTAACCATTTATTTAATTGTTTAAGTTTAACTTTAGATAAGGTTTTATAGATTAAATTATTATCTCAACATATGATAATTTATACATTTTCGATAATATGTCCTAATTATTTTTTTATGATGTTAAATAAATATAGATAGACTGACTTATTAATCTAATTATGGATTTCATGATCTGTTAATGCTTCCAGAATAAAAAATTCATATTATTGGAATAATAGATTAAGTGGAAGTTAATCAAGGAACAAAAAGGGTAATATTTTCTTCACATAATGTAATTATGTATTTTCATAAAAATTCTTAAACTTTTGGAAAAATGGTCTTGAAATAAAATGTATTCAAGAAATCATCATTTTTATGACATCGATGAACTTTTTCAAGCCAATTTGGGTTATTAATTTTTGATTGTTATCTTTATTTTAACCATGTTCTCTATCACTCTCCATTGGAACTTTATAGTTATATTTCTCTTCTATTTCAACATATGATCTCCCATGTGGAATCCTATTTATGAGTTACTTTCGATAATTGTCATGCTTCTGAAATTTCCTTTTTAAATGAATATTTATAATTTATTTCTATTATGTGGGTTTCTATTAATGGAACATTAAAGTATTAAACCTTTGATAAAAAAGATGAATTTCAATGGATAAATTAATTTTATGGGGGTAGAATGTTACACCCCATGATTTTGTGAAATATTTTTTTGTCAAATTAATTTATTCTTTTGTAAAATTTTCATTTCATACAACACTGAATATAGATTTTGTTTTATAAAATCACTAAGTTTGTCCTACATTATATGAAAAAAGAAGTTATTCATAAGCTTAACGCAACACTATGATTAAATTTAGACACACAAAAACCTATGTTTGGATTGAGTTACTCAAAATATAGAGTTCCATTAATAGCTTGTCTACCATTCAAGACCGAGTTTTACCAAACTATAATATACTATTCATATTGTTATTAAAAGTATTATTATAGCTATCACCTAACCATTAGAATGGAGTTATGAATAAGATTAACTAAATTGTGAAAATATGATTTAAAATGTATTTAAAATGAATCCTTTTGTTATCAATTAGAATAAGTGAATGAAAAAACAATTAAAAATAAATAAATAACTTCTCTACTAAAACTATTTTTCTATGTATAACAACAATTTTATCTCAATAAATTAAACAATCCACTTTTGTAATGATCAAAAAAATTAACAATGGATATTCCCATATTATATTTATTTCATATATTATACACCACATAAAATCACTTTAGGAACATAATAAAATCTTTATAAATTATTAATAAATTACATAAGAAGTATTTATAGAAATTCAAGAACCTATCTCGATAGAATTGTAACATGGGACATGGAATAGTAATAAGACCTTTCAGAATAGTATTTCCAAAAATATAATAATAACCTCATTTATAAAAGTATAAATAAAATTTAGGCCTCTTATAAATGAGAATATGATATAATCATATAATAGTATAAGTAAATAAATATTTTAAAAATTATTAATTATATGTTCGTATTTTTATAAAACATAAATGTTTATATATAATTTTATAACTAATATACGAGTTTTAAAAAAATTCATAAATTAGATTCATAATTTTAAATTTTTTTATATTGATTATAATATAATTTTATGATACCATAATTAAATTTTCAAAGTTTTAAAATCAATTATAATATTAAAATCAATATTGTCCAAGTAAATAATAATTTTAATTAGAAATTAAATTTCTCACATATAGAAAATTATTCTCATAAAATGGATTTTATTTTTTCATTTTTCATGTTTAAAAATAGTGATGGTGAATTTATGTGACTTTTATAAAATACATGAATATTTTATGAATAGTGAAATATGATAATTTACGGTATATATACATTATAAGTTAAAAAATATATTCTTTAAGTCATCGCAGATGTAATAACCATAATAAAAAACTCCTAATTATCATTTTAATATATTTTGTGATAATAATAAAACTATTCATATTATTGAGCTTAAATAATAAATTAATGAGTAAAATAATGAGAAAACACCCCTCTCATCCCCTGTAAATATCACCCCTACCCACCTATTATCCTCACACCTTCTAAGATTTGAGAATTGTCCAAATTCTACTAAATCCTCTTTCTAATCCCCTCCCCCACATACAAGATCTCTTGGTATCATCAAAAGACAAAACCCATTTCCCTAGGTATGTTCCCAAGTAGGAGAAATTTAAGAGGCAAAATCCTTTTTATTTTTCTTTAATTTTCTTTTCAATTACACTATTTTCTTATCCTATCCTTGACTCCACCTATCCAAGATAAATGATAACTCTATTAAAATTTATATATTTTAAGGTTATTATTTTAATAGAATAATTCTTCTTCGAGTCTCTTCCTTTTTATTTTTCTGTCTAAACATGAAAATATGGTCTGTGGTGTGTCGATTTACCACCACCGTAGATGATGCATTTTCATTTTTCACTACCACCTTTAAGGATGGTAATAAAACCATAATTATTGTTAAATAATATTTTATTATATATATTATAATTTATGTAATGTTATTGATTCAATATATAAATATGATGTTAAATGAAATTATATAAGCTCATAATGGTCATAAAACTGACAAAAATAATTAAATAATTTTCATTAACGTTCAATATAATAAATCATCCTCACAACATATAACAAAATGATATATAATATCATTTAATAATATAAAGTTCATTGATAACCTATAATTTTAGTTCTATGTAATTATCCTCATCTTACACAATCTTCCATACATGTATACAAGTGAACTGATCATGAACACCAAGAAAATGACCTCCTGAACGATGAAATTAAAATTTATAACTCATAGAAAAGACCATAAATCGACTTGAAAAAACAATAATAAATAAAATAACTTTATAAATTGTTCAGGATTTTTTATGTAATGAATTTAATTTTTTATCCATGATATTAATGTGATGAAAGCTTTCAGACATAAGGTAAGTGGATTCTCAAACCCAACTAT
Source organism: Viscum album (assembly GCA_963277665.1). Taxonomy (NCBI): domain Eukaryota; kingdom Viridiplantae; phylum Streptophyta; class Magnoliopsida; order Santalales; family Viscaceae; genus Viscum; species Viscum album. The sequence continues at coordinate 824,464,558 of OY728165.1, forward strand.
GTTTCTACGGTGTTTCCCTATTTGACTATATTTTCAATATATATGTTCCTTTAATGTTCCCTAAATATCATTTATTTTTCATTCCCTTTTATTTTTTGGGATATACATGTTTTTAATATAGTTTTATAACAAATACATATTTTTTCAAAACAACTATTCTTTCCACAAATTCATCTTTTACTTCTTGTGTAACTATTTATTATTCACTCCATATTAATGACTTTTATACGAAGTATGATATTAACACTTTAATTTAGGAACCCCAAAGTTTATTCATGAATATATGCTGTATGAAATTAAACCCATTATTCTCCATGGGTTATTTTATATTAAATATTGATATATGTTCTATATAGCATGCATTATAATGTAAATGTTATAATGTGATAGGTGCACCTAGAATTATATAGAGCATGAAAAATTTATGATGTGATTGGTGTGATTGTAATTATATAAATCTCCAATTCATTGGGTAATGTTATGTATCTCATGATATATAGTGAAATATGTGTGAACATGATTCCAGATTTTTTTTCACAACTATGTGTGGTGTTTTCCCACTAAGACATGATGTTTCAATTTTATGCATTCCAACATTACATGAATTTATCTAATTTTTCTACTCATGATTATAATGACAATACATTTATTATGTTTTTATTATAATGATTATGATCACCAGTGTTTGATGCCTTTTTATATCCTCTTATAGGGATTTTATCTCACCCCTTTCATTGATGTATATCCTCAGGTGATTACTTGTACTGTGGAGAATAAAAAATCCACTAAAAAGCTAGATAAAAAGGAATTAAATAATGTTTATGTTTTATTTTTTAAAAGTTATATATAATACTTTTTTGAACAAGATACTAAATTGCTTTATCCTAGTTTTGTAACCCTATTATGTTGTTTATCATTAAAATGATGTAATAGTCATGTAAGAAAATCAAGGACATTGTAGTTGGTTTTAAATCACAGTTTAGTTAATTTGGGGGTTAGGATTAGTGAAATTTTATGAAAACCATTAGTATGAGTCTAAGTAGAAGTTAGAACCTAGTAATATTTGTTTTAGAAAATTTATAAACATAGGGATACCACAATATTTTTCATTAGAGTTAATTTCAAAAGAGAATAAATTATTTATTCCTGACTTGTTGACATATGTTTTGTTCAAGTTGTTTCTATTTTAGAAAATGTTGGGAACTAGGAAAAACCTGGGCAAAACCCCGTGTGAGGGACAATCCATTTATTTCCTAAATGAAGTCCCCAATTCCTTGGGAATTAGAGTTCAAAATTTCATAGTGATGCTTACCCATTTTTCATAGCCTATGAACAATAACCTGAATAACATGGAACATCCCCATTCACCTAAGAGGTAGAAACTAGTTATCAAGTCTTTTATAATGAAAAAACCACCAACATTTAGTGGATCTTATGATCCACTAGTCACAGAATAGTGGGTCAATTAGATGGAGAAGATCGTTTCTATTCCCCACTATTCTGAGAAGGATAAGGTGAATCTATTTAATTATCATCTACATATAGAGGAAAATCAATCAAGGTAATTGATTAAAAACACCAAATTGAATAATGAAATTGAAGAGATAGAGTTGTAATAATTTAAGATAATGTTTTCAAATAAGTATTTCCTATAAAATCTTCATAAAAATATGGAGGTAGAATTCATAGAGATGAAGAAAAATGAAGGTGAATCTATCATGGCCTATGAAAAAAATTTCACAAGTATTTTAAGGTATTATTTGAGTTTTTTTATCAAAAATGATAGAAAATTTTATATATTATCTAGTGGTTTAAAACAAAACCTTCAAAATGATCTAGTAATTTGAGACTTTGGGAGTCATGATGAAGTTTTTCGTTGTGATATCAAAGTAGATATGGAGGTTAAAGAATGATCCCCTGGATTTAGGGATAAAAAGATAAATATGGAGTTTCAATATGGGGGATCTAATTAGAAAGGTTGAAATAAAAATCAACAAATAAAATGTCAAAAATGTGGGAATAAGCATCATGTAAACTTATTCAAAGGGATGGATAAATGCTATAATTGTGGAAGAGAAATCCATAAATCTCATGAATGCCGAAGAGACATAAAAATCAAAACATATGATGGAGGAATGGAGTGCACTACCCATAGTTCAATGATTTAACTATTGGGATCAAGGGAACTATGAAATACAGTACATTGAACCTTGAGTCCTCTAGGGTAATCAGAATCATCAACCACTAAATCAAAATAATCAAGGGAAGGCTTATTCCATCAATACTATTATGGTGGAGACATAGAATGATGTGGTGATAGGTATTCTAGTTATTAATTCAAGAATATAGAATGTACTATTTGATTCCAGTTCTACACATTCTTTCATATCTTTCAAATTTAGTATAATTATTCAAACACCACCTAAAAATATAGAGTTGAGTTATCTATGAGAAGAGGAAATGGTGAAATTATTTCATCCAAAGTATATAACCCCTCATCGATTGTCTTTGGTGGACTAATCCTATCATAAAATCTGGGATAACTTTATTTGGTGGAGTTTGATTCTATTATGGGAATGGGTTTGATATATTTTTACAAAGACAATATCAACTGTTGGGAAAGGTAGATCACTCTCTATACCCTCAGAAATCCTCTAATTCTATACAAGCTTAAGGAGTAGGATGAATCTCATTTAGAATCAAAGTCTTAATTTTAGATATTATTTCCTTATAAGAAATCATATCTAACTCAATTGATTGAGACAAAGGATAAAATAATGGTCGAAGAAATTCCCATTATGATAGACTACACTAATGTGGTCCAAGAAGAACTTCTTAGTCTTCCTCTTGAACAAGATCTTGAGTTCTCAGTTGAATTCGTAGATATCTGCCTATATTAAAGACAATTTATAGAATGACCACTATTGAGTTTTTGGAACTGATGAAGTAATTACAGGAGAATATGGACAAGGGTTTTATATGCCCGAGTTCTTCACCATGGGGTGCACATGTTCTCTTTGTCAAGAACAAGGATAGATCAACGTTTCTCAACATTGATTATTGTGAGCACAAGGAAATCATGAAAAATAAAAAGTATCTTCTTCTATGGATAGATGATTTGTTCAATCAACTGAGGGGGGCCAATTATTTTTCTAAGGTTGAAATTCAATCAGGATATCACACATTAATGTTGAATAAAGAATATATACCCAAGACTACCTTTTGAACAAGGTATGGACACTGGGAGTTCATAATGATTCCTTTCAGACTCACTAATACTCCAGCAATAATCATCGATTTAATGAATAGATTCTTTAGAGATTAACTTGACAAATTTTTGTTAGTCTTTATAGACTATATTCTTATATACTCAAAGAGAAAGTGGACATGAGGATAATTTGAATACAATGATACATAGTTTGATAAGGGAGAAAATTTATGCAAAGTATAGTATATGTGAGTTCTACATGGAGTATATATCATTCATAGGACATGTTATCACTATAAAATTAATATTTGTGGACCCATCCAATAAAAAGTAAATCAAAGAGTGTCCCGAGACAACATCTATAATGGAGATCTATAGTTTCCTTGGTCTATTGGGTATACCCGGATATTTTTGAATAACTTATCATAATTTTCAAACCCACTAACCAAGAAGACCCAGCAGGAAGAAATGTTTTCATGGACCAATAAACTTGAATATTGGTTCAAAGAGTTAAAAAAGAGGCATATCACCATGCTAGTACTCAAACTAAAAAAAGTGGGGAACTCTTTGTGGTATACAACGATGATTCAATGAAGGGATTAGGTTATGTGATGATGAAAAATGATAAAATTATAGCCTATGCCTCAAGGTAGTTGAAAATTAATTAGAAAAACTATCCCACACATGATTTGAAGTCGGAAGCTGTGATATTTACATTGAATATCTGGAGAAATTATCAATATGGTTAGAAGTGAAAAACATATACTAATCATAAGACCATCAAATATATATTCACACAGAATGAGCTTAATATGAATAAATGAATATATTTAGATATTATCAAGTATTATGATTTTTTAATAAACTACCATCCTGGAAAAGAAAATAAAGTGGTGGATTCTCCAATTAGAAAGGATCTTGCAAAATTATTAATGAAGATAATCGTAAATTATATAATCTTCTTATATTTTCAATGTATGGACATGGGAATCAATAATAAAGGAACATCATCAATCCTTTTTTAAATGATTACTCAACCATCCCTCATGGGGAAAATAAAGCATACTCAATGAATTGATGTGGAAATTTAGAAGAAGAAGGAAGCTATGAGAAAGGGAAATTCCTAAAATTTTAAAATTTATATGGAAGAAAATGTATGATTTGGGTTACGACTATGTGTACCATCTGATCCAGAGAAAAATAAGTATCTTATAAATGAAACATAGAGCTTATCCTTCTCTATTCACCTAGGAAACACAAATATGTATCGAGATCTCTGAGAGAACTATGGGTGGGGTAATATAGAGAAGAAGATTGTTGAATATACATAAAAGTACCTTTTAGGCCAGTAAGGGAAGTATAAAAAACAAAATTATATGGGGATGATGAACCCAGTACCCATTCAAACATAGAGATGGAAAAACATCACCATGGTCTTTGTCACCAGACATCTAAAGATATCTAGAGGAAAAAATTCTATATGGGTGGTTATGGACTATCTTACAAAGAAAACTCACCTTATGAAAATTCAACAAGACTTATCACTTGATCAAATTGCATGGATATAAATCATAAAAATGGAATGGATTCATGGAGTACTAATATCTATTGTATCCTATTGGGATCTAAGATTCACCTCCATGTTCAAGAAAAGTCTCCAACAATCTCTAAACACTGAGCAGAACTGCAGTATGGCATATCATCCCCAAATTGATGTCCAATCATTGCATAATATTTAGACACTAGAAGACATATTAATAATATCTTTTATAGACTTCAATGGAAGATGATACCAATATATGCCTCTAGATTAGTTCTCATAAAATAATTGTTTCAACTCGACCACTAAATGGATATATATGAATCCCTTAATGGGAAACGATGCAGAACACCAGAAATATGGGATGAAGTCAGTGAACATAAGCTGGTATGACCATAAATGGTTGATGAAATGGAAGAAAAGGTTAAATCCATTCAGTATCACATAAAGGAATACCAAATTCGATATAATATCTATATATACAATTGTCGATGGGACATGTAGTTTAATACTAGATACATAACATTCCTTTGCATGTCACCATGGAATAGGATTAAGAGATTTTGGAAGAATGGAATCTAAGTTTTAGGTACATATACCCCTTCTATATTCTTGATCGAGTCAGAGTTGTGGCCTATCAACTGGAACTTCCACCTACCATGTATCCAGTACATGATCTATTCCTTGTATCCCTCTTGAAGAAGTACATACTAGATCACTCACATGTATTGAATTTAGAGGTGGTATACTTGGAAAATGATCTCTCTTATGTGGAGCAGGTAGTGAATATCTTGGACCATAAAGATAATGTTCTACGCAACAAAACTACACACCTAGTCAAAGTACTATGGCATAACCATAAGTACAAAGAGGCAACATGGGAACTGGAGGAAGCGGTGAAGGAGAAGTAACCACACTTATTTTCAGCATATAATGTAAAATGAAATCTTGAGTGATAAATTTCATAAAGGGGTAAGAATCTAACAACCAAAAATTTATCAAGGGAAATTACTTTCTTATAATTCTTTCATATAGTATAAAACACATAAAATCACTTTGATAACATAATAGAAACTTTATAAAAAATGAATAAATGAAATAAGAGGTATTTATATAATTTATGGAACTTATTCTGATAGAATAGTAACCTGGCCCTTGGAATAGGGACATAAGTGTTAGAAATAGTATTTCAACCAATAAAGTAGTAACCTCATCTATGAAAGTATCAATAAAATTTAGGAACATATAAATGATAATGTGATATAATTATATCATTGTAAAATAAATAAATATTTCAAAAACTATTAATTAAGTGTTGGTATTTTCAAAAAACATATATGTTTATTTATAATTTTATAATTAATAAAATTATTTAGAAGAAAATTTATTTTCATAAAAAATATTCATAAATTAACATTTTGTTTTCTTATGATTATGTGATAATTTTATGATGCCTTACTTAATTTTTTAAAGTGTTATTAAATCAGTTGTAATTTTAAAATAAATATTTTCTAAGTAAATGATGATTTCAATTAAAAAATAAATTTCTCAAGTTTAGAAAAAAAATTCATATAATGGAGTACATTTTTTAATTCTAAAAATCGAAAAAAATGGTTAGGGTGAATTTTTGGGATTTCTCTAAAATACTTCAATTTTTTGTGGATAGTGAAATAAGGTAATTTACAGTATATATATATTATAAGTTTAAAACACTATTCCTTGATTCATCACTGATGTAAGCACCATAATCTATAACTTCACTTGATTATTTTAATATATATTGTGATAATACTCAAAATATTCATACTCTTGAGACAAAATAGTAAAGAAATGAATAATATAATAACAAAACTCCACTTTCCTCCCCTATAAATACCACCCCTAACCAACTCTTCTCCTCATCCCTTCAAAAACTTGGGCCTTGTAGAAATTATACCAATTCCTCTTTCCAAACCCCTTACCCACTTACTGGATCCCTTGGCCTCATCAAAATACCAAACCCTTTACCATAAGGAGGTTCTAAAAAAGGATAAATTCAAGAGGTAAATCCACTTTCATTTTATTTTATTTTCATTTCAATTTCATTATTTTCTTATACTCTATTAACCACCACCTATCCAAGAGTAGTGATAACTACTGTAACATTTATATATTGGAATTTTATTATGTTAATGGAATAATTCATCTTCAATTCTCTCCCCATTTCCTTTTTTTCTAAACATGAAAATGTCATTCTTGATGTGTTGATTTACCACCACCATGGATGATGCATTTTCATTTTTCACTATCACCTTTAAGGCTGGTCATAAAACCATAATTATGGATAAATAAATTTTATTATACATATAATAAGTTATATAATGTTCTGGAATTAATATATAAACATGATATTAAATAAAATGATATATGCTCATAATGGTCATAGAACTGCCAAAACCAATTAAATCATTTTCATTAACATTAAATCTAATAAATAATTCTCATACCATATAAAAAAGGATATATAAGATCATTTAATATTCTTAATGTTCATTAATAAAGTTTAATTTGAATTTTTTATAATTATCTTCATTTTACACAATCTTCCATTCCTGTTTACAAGTGAATCAATCATGAAAAACAAGAAAATGAACACTCTCAAACGATGAAATTGAACTCTATAACTAATTAAAAGGCCCATTAATGAACTTAATAAAACTATAATGAATAAAATTAATGTATAAAAGGTTATATATTTGTTAATTAATGAATTTAATTTGATTATTAAGGATATTAAAGTGAATAAATCATTTATTCATAAGGTAAGGGGATTCTCGAACCCAACTTGCTTTCTTTGGGAATTACCTCATCAACTCCATTTTTAATAAAGATGTTCATTTAATGTTCTATAAATAAAATTTATTATTTCCTTCCCTTTTCACTTCTAGGATATACATGTTTCTAATCTGGTTTTATGACAAATGAATATATTTTTCAAAAAAACCCTTCTTTCCAAAAATATATCTTTTACTTCTTGTGAGAGTGGTTCTCCTTCACTCATGTTTTCTGATTCTTATACAAAGTATGATATTACCTATTTCTTTTTTCAACCCCATAATTTATTCATGAATGTATGATTTATGAAATGAAACTCATTCCTTTACATGGTTTTTTTTTTCAAGATTTATATGTTCTATGTGGAATGCATGATAATGAAAATTTTATGATGTGATAGGTGTTCCTGGATTTATATTTCACTCTAATTTATTGGGTAATATGATGTATCTCATGAGATAATATGAAATATGCACGAACAAGATGCTATCTTTTTTCAAAACTATGTGTGGTATTTGAACACTAAGACATGAAGTTTCACTTTTAGGCGTTTCCATATCCCATGCCTTTATCGAATGTTTCCTTTAATGGTTATGATGATGATATTTTTTTATGTTATGATTATGATAATTCCTTTCAACCATGTTTCATGTCTTTATATATCCTCTTACAATGACTTTAGATCACCACTTTTATTGATGTATATCCTCAGGTGATTACTTATACTAAAGAGAATGTAAAATACCCTAAGAAGTTATAGAATAATAAATTAAATAATTTTTATGTTTTATTTTTGAAAATTTATGTATAATCTTAATTTTCCCAAGACACTAAATTAGTTGATCCTGGTTTTGTAACACTTTTATATTGTTTATCATTAAAATGAGGTGATAGTCATATAAAAAAAATTAGGATCACTATAACTTTTTTAATTTATTAAAAAAATTAATATATTATATATTAATTAAATATTTATGATATACATAAAATATATTTTATAGGTATAAGATAATAATAAATCCAATTTTATTAATAAAAAGATATATTTTTCTATAAGGTAATTTTACCACCCTTTATTGGAGAACCCATTTTAAATATGATTTTTGTCACTTTTATAATTTGTATTTCATATAATAAAATTCATATTTTAAATTGGAATATAAAAACTTACATTGGGTGATTTTTTGGTATTTTTATGAGAAGTTTCATTTTTTTGATGAATTTTGAAAACACAGAATTATAATTCAAAACTGCTTTTTCATATAATATATTTATATAGTTAAAATATTTTTTTGTTGGTTTAATAGTTTAAATATATCAATTATTCATATATTAATCCAATTTAGTTAATTAAAACAAATTTCACAAAGTAATTTCATACAAAAACCTTTCAATCTTTTGGACCTTTTCGCTTTAAAACCCTGCATTGTCTTCCCATCTGCGATCTTAATTCTAAATTAATTTCTACCACTTATGTTAATATGATTAGGAAAAATGGATTCCATGTTTTTAATAAGAATTATATATAATATATAATAAGGGAAAATTAGTTTTTGAGTGAAAATATTAGTGAATTTCATTAAAATTAAATATAGTGATTAAGAGAAAAATTGGATTAATAAAGAACCAAGCTTGAAACATAAGACCCAAAATGGCATAGAAACTTTTCCAAAAGTAATTGTATGTTCATATTTAGGTAATAAAATCTCTTTTACTAAATTTGGATTATAATTTCATCCACATTACATGGGAAAAATATGGGTGGAATTATATTTTCAAAAAATTACAAGAATGCCACTCCTCCACTTTAAAAAGGCACCCACCCCTTAAACATATTAACATCTATAAAGCCCTTTGGATAACCAAAAATATGAAAAAATAATCTCCCATAATCACACCCTTCATCTTAAAAGTTTCACTTTGGGATGAAATCAAACCAAGGAATTAATTTGGTGAAAACCAAGTGGAGTTATTCAAATAAGAGGTAACCTCCTTCCTCAAGATCCTTTATTATATTTTCATTATCCACCCCTTAAAAATTTATTATTCAATAATTATATAATAAACTCAGTTTGATAAATATATTGAGGTGTTTTTTTATATGTTTTATACCTACAATTTCACAAAATTCCATCTTATGGGTAATGAACTTACGGTTTGTGTGCATGGTAGACTACCGCCTCCCGAAACACTAGTAGAATTTTTAGATTTTGAGTTAGGGTAAATATAGAGACCACCATTTGGCAGTCACTATTGATATCAGTAACGACCGAAAAATGGAGGTCGCTGTATTTTTACACCACTAAACTACTCCCATCTCCCCCCACGTTTACCCTCCCCTACCCCACAACATAATCCCTTCCCTGACCCTGCGACCACTAATACAAATATGGCTTATAATAGCACTAAAAATTGCCTTTAACAGCGCTAAAAAAGCACTGTTAATCTCGGTGAAGATAAAGGGGGGGCCTTTATCAGCGCTCAAAGTAGCACTGATAAAAGTGCACCTTTTTCGGCTCTAAGAAAGAGCAGATAAAGGAAGTCTTTATCAGTACTATTTTCAGCGATGATAAATGTATAATATAACAGCGCTAAAAATAGTGCTGATAAACACTACCTTTATCGGCACTAAAAATCACGCTGATAAACACTACTTTTATCAGCGCTATTTAGAGCACTGATAAAAACTACCTTTATCAGCACTCAAAATAGCACTGATATATTATCAATTTATCAGCTCTTAACTAGCACTGATAAAGGACACAGATCCTGTGCAAAACCAGAACCTGCACAGAACATGCCCAGCACCTACACACATTACAGCACCTGCACAGAGCACAAACAACACCCACACACAAAGCACAGAAGAAAAAAATGACACATACATTTAATTGAAATCGGGAATAGAAAACAACACACTGCTATATACATTTCCAATAATGTTTAATTTGGTTACAATTACATTTATCCAACAAATAGTTAAAAAACAATGATGTTCCATCCTTTTGGCATCCATCTGCTCTAAAAAATTGTCGTCCATGGTGGCGGTTTCCGAACAAATAATTCGAACTGAGGAAAAAGATTTCACCTACATAATAAAACAAATATTATGTTAGTAATACAATAATGAAATTAATAATGGGTTTGCTAAACGGAATTATACTGGTGAGGCACAAAACATAAAACAACCAATTAATGAAGGGACACAATTAGGTCAATGCCCTTACCTCAACCAGAAGTCCAATAAACTATCTTCAGTTCATACCAACCACAACTGAGTCCATGATCACATGTATTAATGTCCAAAAACATTAAATTACATAATTATTTAATTTTAACAAAAAAATACAGCATGGTATAATAGGCGCCAAACTTATCGTGTAATCCAATAAAGGCAGAATGCTGAAAAACTAGGTGTGATCCACTCCTGACGCACCCCTAATCCTAGAAAACACTAAATCCCCAATATATATTACTAAATTTATGACAAATTAAGCCTAAAGTTTTTAAAACCCATAAATAAATCTTCCACAAAATATAATCTTCATCAAATAATGATTGATTACTAGTTTATGAAATTTTGAGACATTCTCTAAGAGTCATATATAAAAGTCCCACAAAGAACAATGATTTATCCATACTATGGTATAATAATTACACCTAGAACCCTAAAAACTGAATGAAAATCTTTGAGCAAGAATTTAGAGAAGCAAGGAAGATGTATGAGAAGATACCACATTGATTCGAAATGACGAACAACCGATAATCCACTCAGGTCTAAGGGGAAGGAAGGAGGGGAATGGGGTTTGGCCACCCCCTAAGAACTTGGTTCCCAAAAAAAGAAACCTGAGGAGGTTTATACTTTATAAACCCATCACCCACATAAAAATAAGCTTTAAATCATGTTACATGAAATGAACCAAGCGGTGACATCACTATATTTTGGGTCCAAACCCTTACTTGACCCCTTTTCCCCATTCACAACCATTATCACCCTATTAAATGCATTCATGTTGTGAATTACCCTTTCACACTATGAGTAGCCTAATGCTACTACATTTCAATATAATGACTACCCAAATTATCCTTGATATCCTCCCAAAACCCAATGACATCCCTTTAGCCCCACTACATGTCTGAAACACCTATTAGAACTAGTTTACTGTACCTTTTTCGATGATTTTTTTTGTTATTATGGAATTCCATAATTCCCCATTAGAAGTGTACCAATGTACTAATCAGATGTTGTATGATATACCATAAAGATTCTTATGTCCATGTATTAGATGAGATATAAATGAAAATTTATCTCATTATTATACATACCAACACATCAAATCTGAGCATTAGAGACCTTAAGGTTTTCTTCAACTACTTCCAGTTCTGACATGGAAGTGGGACAAGATTCTTGTGGGATATTAGGTTAGGTTTTCGTGTACCCCTTGATGGAAAAATTAAATATGGGTTTTGATCAAATGGATGACCAAATAATCTCAATTTATATACATTTTATATGAAAAAAATTATAAGAAAATCAAAATTTAATTTTTAATTGAGATTATCTTTTTACATGGATTTAATTCTACTATAGTCTTATATAGGGAACCTCATTTTAAATCTTGTTTTTGGAGAGGTCCCTATGATAAAATGGGATGCCATGTATGATTGAGCATGGAATGTGTTTCTGACACTTTCTGAAGGGGCATGTTGCCTAGATCATGTTGACGTTCGATGGCGGTGCATTGTACCACACATTCATTCGTTACAAAGGTGAGTGAAATTCATCACTTATAAAGAGATGTCTTATCCTTGATTGAAATAGGGTGATGGGATGTCATTCATTACATCCATGGATTCCTCCTCAGAATTCATTACCTAGTATGAGTCTCCCTTATAGAATAATATGTTGTTTGTGAATCTTGTTCCTAGTTCCATCTCTTTATGGATGATGGTTAATTACAATGATTATATCAGAACATTCCAAAGGGTCATTCGAGGTCATAATACTTCTGTTAGGAAATTATTCACATTGGGAATCAGTGGAATGCATGTACACTAGGTCATTGGTCACATGTATTCATCGTCATCAAAGGGATTCTCAACAAAATGGAAACCCATGTTTAACTTGTGGTATTCCATGAGTTTAACATCCCACAAGGATAGAGGGTCATGATTCAATGTCTTACAGAGATGTAATGGGTGGATAAAAACACTTATAAAGGTGGATCATGTTGGTACAACTCTAGGAGGGAGCACCTGGAATGTTTACCTGATAGATGGATCAAAATGCCCAATGAGGTCTGACCCATGTGTGGTGCATCTCATAAAGGTATGGTTTCTCATTCTGAAGACTTATTCGAATTCTACTAAGGTAAAACATGAGGGAAAATAATCAAAGGTGTACCCCATTTAGGGGGTCACCATGGTTTACCATTGGTTGGGATTTAACCTCATGGAGGCTTCCTACGTACCATATTTAGAATACAAGGATCAAAACCCATATATTTATAAGAGGTATGGTGTGGGTATTACCCGTTGTTAGCTTCCCTTCACACTAGGAATATTCTTGGTTGGATGAGTATGGGTTTTGTGGGGCTAATGCATTGTCAGTTTCCCAGGTTCTTCCAAGAGTAGCAATGGGATGAATGGGACATAAGTGCTAAGATGGACCATGTGAATGCCGTGATCCTTATAAAGAGGCATGAGGCACAAAAACATGTGGATCTATCTATAAAAATTATTTATGGTGGCCATGGGGCTTATCAGACTCCCTATACCTTCCATAAACACATCAAAACATCACGAGGACCCGATTCTACATGATGGTGCATCACAGGGTTGATTATTTTGATGATGTACTGGTTGTTTGAGATTGGATTTCATCTCAACCAGCCTTTCCCTTACTTGAATTATCCTGGGACACAGATTTTGGTTCCAAAAAATCCCTCAACGATGCCGATTATCTCATGCATCTACCTAGAAATAATTGTTCAAGTCAAACAACAACACATGTTCTCAAATACAAGTTCAAACAAACGAGATACAGAACATTTAAATTTCATAAAAATGAACCAAGGGGTATACATGTGCTCAAATTCTATCTCTGCATGTTGAATCTGATCCCTCAACTTTAATTTCATCAATATTTATATTTAGGCCCTATATCTAACTAAAAATGGTGGATATAGACCATATTTGTTGTTTCCATCCATCGTTTGTTAGAAAATGGATTTTTTTGATCCTCAGTGGTTTCTTCATTCACCCCATTCGCACTGCACACCATCATGACTTACTTCAGTATTTATTTGTTCAAAGATCAATAATATGAATCCGGGGATAGAAAACATTGATTAATAAATTAATATTTCAATACATCGAAGAATTATCAATTCCCCAAAGAATGTTGGAGGATAATCAATGATCATATATAGATAACATAAGTAGTAGGAATTCACTTTTATCTTATTTGTGTACAATCTTCCATCAGTAATGTTTCCCATTCATTTCTAAACACATGTATATCATCTTCTGAATATGAGTTTTTGCGACAGTCCTGGTATTATTGAAAAAATATAAATACACAAAGGATTAATAAATATTTTAAATGAACGCATAATTATTTTTGAAAATACCTCATCAGGGATTCTAGTTTGTTGATGAAATACGATCTCTTTCATAAATTTACAAACACAATAACCACAGTTATTTCTGTTTGTTTGTTTTGGACACTACAGAAACATTGACAACAATACGTAATTTGTTTTGATATGTGTTTGGATAGTGAAATGTTATTATATATACCCAGATACTTTTCCAATTTTAGATCTTGTAGGATTTCTCATCCTTATGCCCTGGATTAATTCCATGCATTAGACGATATTGATGCACCACCCTATGATAACAGAATCCTCATTAAAAGATAACATAAATTATATAACTAGATTTTTAGTTTTAAAATGTTGGATATAGTGTATTACAAATTAACAAACTCCATCATGCATGGTCGGTTTGTTGGATATCCATGTGTTGAATCTAGAAAATAAATCTTTGGAGTATCCAAATTGACTGCAATAAGCATCCAATGCTCCTAAAAATACAAAAAGAAATAAGTAAAGAAATAAATGAAAATATAGTAGATATGATTAAATTTTAGAGTTTTACCCCTGCATCATTGGTATTAAAAAGAGTCTGTCATCCATAATTTTGTTTTCAAACAATTTGAGCAGGGATAAAATTATTGCACCCTCTTTATCAGAATCTATTTCGTCTTTTGAAGAGGTGGTGTGAGGAATAACGAGTCCAAATTTTTGTTAATGGGGAAATCCCTTCAATTGTTTTTCATATATACGTCTACGACAAATATAAAATGATTTTTGTCATAATTATCAGAGTATATCAGCTTTTTTAAAATCAAATCATGAAAACTTACCCCATGTATACATTTACAACTGAGGCACCTAGCCATTCATACTTTAGGAGTTCATTTACATTTTTATCACTACTGAAATCTGATGTTTCCTCTCCATACATATCTTTTTAGAAATAAACTGTGTGAGTATTGTCATCTTTCAACTTTGTATCCACATGAGCCTGCAATGATATTAACTGTGGATATAGAACGGGTGGGGTGAAGGTGCTCTCAGTAGACCGTTTCAATCGGTTGGTTGATCCTTGAGATAGTTTTGAGCTGATATTTAATTTCACCCCACAGTATTTGTCATTCTGTAATAACATTCATCAGTTCAGACCTTTTTTCATTAAATGTTAAAGGTCTAGCTTGAAAAATAAATTGGAAATGGATACCTTTTTGTCGACATGTTTTTTACAAGAACTATCGGTCATGCAATGAATGTTCGAACAGCTTGTACAACTGTATGAATGTCTTCATCGTCATTTGGAATAGGTAGCTCGACACTCGTCTCATTAGATATGTTAATTGACACTCTAAGATGATCTTTTCTAAGCTGTCTGTTGTGTAGCATGTCGTTTTGCGTATTGAACATTGTAGCCCTCGCTACAAGAAGATAGGTGGGATTTGAAAAATATAAATCACAGCCATTTTCACCCTGTGGAATATTAGTACAGAGAATTTATCAGTTTCTATGTAAATCACATTACATAGAAACAATTAGTAAAACATTGATTACCTCATCTAAGTCATGTTTTTTAGGGGAATGGCTCGCCTGAAAGCTGGTGTGGGTGGCTTGGGATTGTCACGCACGGGTTGTTGTTGAGTTGTTTCTTCTCTTTGCGTCTCCCCCATCAATTTTGCTATCATCTCTCTCTGGTATTGTAATTCTTCTTGAAAAATAAATAAATGTTCTTTCAGATTTTCCATTTTTTAATTTTGACCCTCCACTTGTTTTTGTTTTTGAAAACATGTTCGGGGTGTCACCCCAAAACCCGCACCTCTGACGCGGCCATACTGTTCTGGCTTCTTCAAGGCTGCTGAAAGTATGTTTTCATCTGGTGTGGTTGTTGTTGATTCTTATGACTATGTCAGATAGAAAATATATAAAAATAAGTAGTTATTGTAATGTAATAGTGATTTAAAGCAAATCAAATTTATATTATGTCATACTTACACATTTTCCCACAATTTTTGTGTTTTTCATCTATCAGTATCCCCTCTTTATTTACACGAGCCTCCTTACATATCACATGGTGTGGGATGGATATGGCTTTCTATTTCTTCATCAATCTTCATATAAACATAGAAACATGGTTATGGTACTGTTTTATGTCACATACTAGTAGTAGGGTAGATTTAAAAGATGTACCATTTTTTTCTCAAGTTCAGCGTACCCCATACTTGCTTTACGGTAAGGGTACGCTGGTTCTATTACGCGTTTTTTTATTTTCAGCACTCAGTAGCTGTTTCATAAATAAAAAACTGTCAATCAGAGTGGTGAATACAAGAAAACATCAAACAATGTATTACCCCACACAATTTACCTGAAAAGTATGCTCCCCATGACGGTTGCTAAACGCATCCCACGCTCCTTGGGATATCAAGTGTGCGTAAAGAGGAGGTGGGTGCGGCTTGATTTTCCCTTCTGCATCTTTAAGATGATATTTCGCTAAAATTCTATGGAAACCTCTATGAATCCTTCCTACAACTCTTAATACATATTCTTTGTGCGAGGCATCTACTATAAATGCACTCTGCAATGGATGATGAAGAGTAAGTCAATGTTTTGGTATTTTATTTTATTTTCATTAATTAAAAAAATGATATCATAATGTTACCGTAATCTCTTTCCCACATTAGTGTCTTCAGCCCAGTGACAATATGGTGCCACGACTATACATCAATCGGCACGCGTTTCCGAGTGACGATTCCAATGTAGCTACTAAATATGGATCTGTTGGGGTTAACATGTTGGCCTCTCTTATTCCATCCCACCTCAAATTTGATGTCTTTTTCTTTTTCATTAAGGATTTTGGCCAACAATATCAAACTACGACACTCTTGTTTTTTTTGCGCTTTCAGGGTTTCATTTCCTACCATTTCCTCAGAAGTAGCATCAATATCTTCCCCCGGAGTGCTAGCATCGGCAATGGGACCAGCAGTAATAGGTTGAGAAACCTGTTGTACCTCAGCTCTGGGACCAGCAACAACAAGTTGAGAAACCTTTTTTTTTTTGCTCTATACTGGGACCACCATCATCTGGTTGAGAAACCTGTTGTTTCTCTGTAGTGGGACCATCAGCTTCTGGTTGAGAGACCTTTTGTGCCTTGGGATTGGGCGCATCAGCAGGTGCATAAGTCCTTATCTGCAGAAGTGGTTTAATATTTAATTTAGATTACATAAAAATAGCAGCGAACAGATAATAACATAACGTAACATAATGTATGATACAATAAACAAATAACATGATTATTGTACTCTCTTTTTTTCTTTAAAGGCTAAAGATATTTGACTCCTCTATTGACTATGTAAATCCATTCATTGTGGTCTCCTCTGACATAAAAAACTTCGTCTACATTGGGACCGTTGTGAAATGATTGTGAAGTTCCTATAAAAGGGTCAACCTCCGTTGAACTTTCATTTGACTCTTCAGTTGTTTTTGTCGATAACAGAACAATTGAACAATTTTGGTTTGTGGGGTCTGGAACATAAAATACTTGTACTTCCTGTGATGCCATTATAAATGGTTCATCTTTATCCCCTTCCTTACTGAAATAAACTTTCACGAATCCTAATTCATCTATTTTAACATCACTACTGTTATCAACTCACTTGCATTAAAAAATAGGTACTTTGAATTTCGTATAATCCAACTCCCATATTCGTTTGATGATGCCAAAGTATGACATATTCGCATAAATTAGATTTTTGTCCTTATCACCGGAAACATGCATCGCCTCAGCAACAAGTGTAGCCCCACTATTCTGCATGGTACTTTATTCATCATGTTCATTAGTATAGAATGTATAACCATTAACTGCATAAGCATTGTAAGATAATACGTACATACTTGATCCTTCAGATAGCCATCAAATTCATTTAGAAATTGAGTCTGGATTTTCATCTAACTTCTTAAAAATATGGTCTCGAAACCATCCTATATACTGTTGATTATGTGTATCTGATATCCATTTTTCAGCCCTAGAAGGATTCAAACACCTAAGAATTTCTTTGTGGGTTTGAACATATCGGTCAACGTCGAAACTGTTATGCAAAACGTAAAGGTGGGCCTGCTCCCGATCTGTAATATTGATTGTGACAACCTCTCTTCCAGAAATTTCTTCACCCTCAAGCTGCTCAGTGTGATGAGATTTTGGTAGGCCAAGCATTTCCACACCAAACGGGTATTTGGTACAAAATTCAACAGCTTCCTCAACAATATATTGCTCCGCAATACAACCCTCTAGCTGACTTCGGTTTTTGACATACCCTTTCAAAATATTCATATACCATTTAATGGGGTAAATCCATTTATAATAGATAGGATCAGATAGTCGAATCTCTCTCACCAAATGAACCATCAAATGAACCATCATATCGAACAATGTCGGTGGGAAGAACATTTCCAATTCAAATAATATGACGCCAATTTATCTTTCCATAGTTGGAAATTTCTCCAGGTCTATAACTTTGCTGCATATAGCTTTGAAGAAGAAACAGAGCTTCGTTAATTTATGGTGGACATTCTTGGAAAAAATGCAATGTAAATCTATAGGAATTAGATCTTGCATTAAAACATGGAAGTCATGTGATTTTAGACCCTTTAATTTTAAATCGCTCATTGACATGATGTTCTTGATATTTTATGAATACCCCTCAGGAACCTTTATGTCATTAAAGATGTTGAAAAACTGATATATCTCTTGCCTGGAAAGAGTGTAAGCAGCAGGAGGAAGAAATGTTCGTTTTTCACCCTTCACTGGTGCCAACTCTTCTCGTATTCCCATCTCAACCATGTCCAATCTAGCCTTAATTCCATCCTTTGTTTTTCCGGGTGCATTTAGCAACATGCCGATGACACTATAACATGCATTTTTTTCAACATGCATAACATCAAGAAAATGTATGACATACAGACAATTCCAGTATGGTAATTCAAAAAAAACTGATCTCTTTTTCCAACCAATTTTTGTAAGGTTTTTCAAAAACGGTTTACCAAAAGTAGTGTCCAAATATTTTAATTTCTCAAAAAATTGATCACCTGTTAGTGGAGACGGTGTTGTATGTTCTTCTAAACTTCCGTCGAATGATGTCGTCCAAGATCGGTACTTATGTCGTCGAGGTAGAAATCTTCGATGTCCTAGAAACACGGTTTTCGATGAATGTTTCAACCTAATTGACTGTGTGCCTTGTTTGAAAATGGGACACCCTTGAGTTCCTTTAATGCTATATCCCGACAAATTTCCATAAGTAGGAAATTCATTTATCATCCTATAAAACATGGCTTTTATAGTGAAATGTTCATTTTTGTAAGCATCATACAGCATAACACCTGAATCCCAAAATATTTTCAAATCCTAGATCAATGGGGCCAAATAAACATCAATATCATTACCCGGTTGTTTTGGTCCTAATATAAGCATAGATAACATGATGTATTTTCGTTTCATGAATAACTATGGTGGTAATTTATAGTTTACCAACATAATTGGCCATGTACTGCGGCTGTTGCTTTGAAAACCCAAAGGATTCACCCCATCTATAGATAACGCCAGACGAAGGTTTCTCGGCTCATTCCCAAATTCAGGATACTCGTGATCAATTCTCTTCCACTGAGGAGAGTATGTCGGGTGACGTAGTTTCCCATCTTTAATTCTTGTATCTGCATGCCATGTCAATTGTCTTGCAGTCTCCTCACTTCCATATAGGCGTCTAAACCTAGGAATGATTGGAAAGTACCATACAACTTTCGTAGGACTAGAATCATATTTCTTGTATCGGGAAGCACCACACATTGGGCATTCCTTAAGTGATTTATGGTCCTTGTGAAACAATATACAATCATTCGGGCAAGCATATATTCTTTCAGAGATCATACCCATCGATCGTAGCATTTTTTTAGCATCGTATGTTCATCTTGGGAGTTCATTATCTTCTGGGAGCTTGTCATTCATGAGAGCAAGTAGTTTTGTAAAACTGGCATCACTCCACCCATTACCTACTTTCAAATTATACAGCTTCAATATGGTTGACAATGCTATATATTTAGTGCAACTAGCATACAATGGAATTTTTGCACAACTCTTTAACTTCTCAAACAATTTTGGGAAATAATGAAGTTTATCTTCAACTGTCCTTTTCATTTCCTCAATACGATCTTCATCATTATTCACATCTGTAATCACACCCTCCATAAGATCGTCTTCACTGTTCACACTTCTAATCATATCAGATGATCTATAAAATGTTGTGTTCTCTGAGTCACTACCTACATTCATTTTTTCCCCGTTTTTATTCCAACATGTATAACTTCGATCTATTCCATGACAGATCAGGTGTTCTTATAACTCCTCTGGACTAATTTGTCTTGAATAAAAACAGTGTAAACACAGAAAAAGGATTTGAGAAGGGTCACATGCATGATCTTCTGCAAACTTGATAAACTCTTTCACGCCATCTTCATACTCTTTTGTCAACTGATTGGCATTCATCCATTCTTTATTCATATTCATCGTCTTTATGGGTTCGATCTCGAACTTTCCTAATATTATGTTTTAATTAATCAGGTAGCATTGTTTGGGTTTTATAAAAACAAATCATGGTACAAATGCCTTTAAACACATGTGAAATCCATATACATGGTGTGTCCAGTAGGGTGAACATCGTGTATGTATAAGATAACTGATTTAATCTGACATATATCAAATTTATTCCAATTTATTCATACAAAGACTGAATGATGCCTTTAAAAATACATGACATTTAGAACAACTTGAGCTAAAGGCGTGTACTTTAGATACATATTGAGTCACCTCACAAGCTATGCATCACATTTTTGTGGAATACACGGTGTGTGGTCCTTACATGACCACTAGGGGTGTATAGTCTATACACATCAAGTCTCTATGGTATCTATACATGGTGTGAGTGAAGTAAAACACATTTCATATGGTTCTACCATTATTTCATGGCATTTACAGGGTTTTATGCTGAAGTATATGTCTTGGAGATACATTGTGTGTGACCTAGGTTCACATGACATGTAACATTTAAAATGAAACTTATTCCAAGTTTGAGTCATAATATTAGTCATGTGGTGTAAATTTTGGAGATAAATGTTGTGTGGAATTAAAATCTATATGAAATCCATATGTGGTGAAGCATGTTCCATGTATTTTAAAGTGTCTCATAGAGCCCTCTAGAAGTGGTTTTCTAGGATTCAGTGGAATTGCACTAGTAACAAAGTGGTGGTGCCATTCAAATGGGTAAAGTTTGGATTGATATTTAATGGTGGACAAACTAAAACATGGAAAAAAATGGCATATCAATCACTCCAACAACTAAAACACCATACAAAAACACAATCGTGATCACAATCGCAACACCATACAAACCAAAAAATCAAAATTTTAGATTTTACAAAGCATCCCTTATTCAATTTTGTTTGTTAATTTAGGGGTTATCACAGAAGTTTTATCATCCTGGGGTGTTCATTAATAATTAAAGTATACATAAATTACCAATTTATATATTCCAATGTTCAACAAGAACCAACCAACATTCAATTCATTTAGTGTGCAAACAAGGACCACCAACAGCCACGACTTTCAACGGGGCGTTTAGCCCATACATTTCACATTATAACCATCAATATCAAATAGTAATAACATGCGAACAAGAGGAAACCAATGAGTAACAGGAGAAAACTCACCATGAAGGTTTCATTAATCACACGGCAGAGGTGCGTACGCGGAAGAGGAGAGGCGCACAACAGAGGATATTTCCAACTAAAAATAAAACATAAAATAGGGGAAACCCGTGAGAATAAAATAATCTAAAACTGACTACACCATTTACCACATCCCACAAACCCCAAAAGACAATGCATGAAAATAAATTTAAATTTATTGATAGAAATCACTATCTGATCACTAATATTTATCTAAACCATATGTGCAAACAAATCCAAATAGGAATCAGAAGGATCACATACCTCAAGAAAAGAAATCCAACCATAATAGTGATCAAGCATAGAACAATGTGAACTAGATGGAACTCAGGATGGGGATTAAGCCATCATGAAATAACTCTAACAAATTGGTGTGGTAAAAAAATCTAAACATCCTATTCGTATTTGTGTTGTGATATGTTATACTCAACACCCGATGTAAGGGAGTGTGGTTTTCCTATATTCTCAACAATTACCTTACCATCTTATGTTATCCTCTATAAAGGTGTATTTTAATTTTAACTAGAACGGGGAATTACCTCCCATCCATCAATTTAATTAGGACCATTACATTCATATTTATATTATAAAACCTGAAGAAAAACATCTCATATATCCCATTATCCATGTACAATTTCCTTCAATGAAATGAAATACACAATTATCATTCTATATAACATGCAGTAGATGGTGTTCCCTTTTAACCCATTATAGATCATTTCAATTCATTTAATTAATTAATTAAATTAAAATAAATCCATCATGTAAAATTCATTCCTCATAATTATTACACATTTAATTTTACCAAGAATGGAAAATTCACTAATAAGGCTCAAAGGGTCTTCAAAATGGGCCATAATCAACATGGAAATTTCCTAAATGGTAAATTATATTAAGAATATAGGCCAAAACCCTATAATGTGTCTTCAATTCCATTTATATACCCTTGTATCAAGGGAAACCTCATTTAAAAGCTTTGACATAAGCTAAATAGGTGTTCAGGGCAATTAATAATTTGACATTAAAGGGATAATTTTACTTGGCACACTCAAGGGGTGTCCATAAAAGAGTTCAAGAACATCTAACTCATGAAACAAGATTCAATAGGTGTTTATTGAGGTGCAAGGATTAAATAAAGAACTCAATAATATCAATAATACATTGAATCTTTCAATAACACCTTAAATCAGGATTTCACACGGTAGAAAAAAATTTACCTGAAAATGAATAATAATAATGGTAGCGGCGGCGACGGAGGCAGCACCAGAGACGGAGGCAGTGGCGGAAATGGGAAAGGTGGTGGTGGCGGCAGAGACGAAGGCGACGGTGGCGGTAGAGGCGGAGGCGGCAGCGGTGGTAGAGGCG
The DNA here is from genome assembly GCA_963277665.1 of Viscum album. Classification (NCBI taxonomy): domain Eukaryota; kingdom Viridiplantae; phylum Streptophyta; class Magnoliopsida; order Santalales; family Viscaceae; genus Viscum; species Viscum album. The sequence continues at coordinate 824,487,845 of OY728165.1, forward strand.
GTGGCGGTCACGTCAGCGGGGGTGGAGGCGGCAGAGGCAGCGGGGGTCGCGGGAGCGGGGGCGGGGGCGGAGAAGGAGAAGGAGGAGGATGAGGATGAGGAAGGAGGGGCACGAGGAGGAAGACGAGGGGGATGAGTAGGAAGACGAGGCTGCGGCGGCGAGGGTCCTGGTTCATCTTCTGCGAGAGCTTGACCACGGGCGGGTGAGGATGGCCTGTTAGGGTTATTAAATAAAAACCAACGGAACATTTATCGGCGCTCGTTAAAAGCGCTGATAAAGGTATGTTTTATCATCACTAAAATAAAATCTCTGATAAAACATTCATTTATCAGTGCTTTTTTAGCGCTGATAAAGGAATACCCCTTTATCAGCACTTTTTGTTTAGTGTCGATAAAGGGCAGCGCTTCCCTTTCCCTATTTTGTGGTAGTGGACCTCCTTGTTCACCCTCCCGACGACCTCGATACCCCCAACAACCCCCCTCATTTACCCTCCCTGACCCCGCGACCTAATCCTCTCCCTGACCCCGTGACTTCCCTTTTCACCCTTCCGATAACCCCGATACCCTCAGCAACCACGATCCCCTTGCCTCTGCGCTACGCCCCCCACGACCCGAAGACACCCTCGCAACCCCGGTGACCCCCACCCCGTGCCTCCGCACTGCACCCCGCATGACCCCGACAACCTCCACCCCTTTTCCTCTGCACTACAGCCACCATGACCCTGATGACCCCCACCCCCTTGCCTCGTCACTTCCCCCCCCCCTAACTCCAAGACACCCTGTCGACCCCCACCCCCCCCCCCCCCCGCCTCCGTGCTAGACAGTCTTGAGGTCGTTCCCTCCCGGACTCATTGTACCCCTATGGTGAGTTATATTTTATCCTAATTATTCAATTATAAGGTTAATAATATCCAAAAGTTATCATTTTCTAACATTAGGACTCTTTTCATGTCATATTTAATTCATCTGATAAGATATTTTTACAATCAATATATTGACTTGAATTGAAAATATGACATAATAAATTATTATCAAAACAATATTCGTAGAATTTCAAATGCTTTTCATTTTGATCTAATCCTTTTTTTGATCACATACAATCATTGTTAAAATATTTGTTCCAATTAAATATGTGATAGATAATCCTATTCTATCAAATATGAAAACTTGTTTTTTATTTTTATCTTACTCTTTGACTCCTTAGTTTTTTTCACCGCACAATTTTCAACCTCCATTATAACATTGCTTCACATGCCTAATTATTTATATTTTCCATTGTGTATATAAAATTTATACTAGAAATAATATACATATAACGAATTAAGAGTATTGATCTCTACATAACGACAACCACTTATCTTGTTCCATAAATAACCACTTTACAATATAACAAATTTTTTGTATAGCCTATATTTCACCATAAATAATTAATATTTTTTATATTATAATGTGTTTTTTACTTATTTAGTTTCATTTTGAAACCACTCTCGTGCTTTTTCCATCATTTCTGACTTTTTTGAGTCCGATCGTCGAACCCCTATCATCATGCCGTTGCGCTGTCATGGATCCGCAATCGAGTCACGCCCATTACCCGCAGTCAATTCCTCTGCAGGTTAGTTATTGTTTAACTTCCGCAATCTATTATGAAGGTTATTTATGAAAATTGTATAGCCTAGAGAGACCTCTCAGAGGGAATATTTTTTTATTCATGACCGAAAATGAGTGATAGGTTCTTTGTCCTTAAAAATAGCTTTGAACTCAGTGGTTTTTAAGTTTTAATGATATGAGTTTTTTGATAATTTAAATAAGATATTTCAATTAATTTCTTTCTATTAAATACATATATGGATAAGAGCTGGGTTGATATGCAAGATAGGTTTTTTGCTGAGTATTATGAAGGGATTAAGAAATTTATGGATTTCACCAATGGATTTCCACGTGATTTGATTAGTTGTCCATGTAGAAAATGTGCAAACAGATATCTCTTCAAAGGATATAGTGTTAGAGAACATCTATTTTTGAATGGGTTTTTAAAAAACTATAAGACATGTACACGTCATGAAGAAGAGTACATTTCATTTCATCAATCAGAAAATATTCATATGGATGTTGATTAGAGAATAGTTGATCTAATGAACATAATGCTCAGTGATTTGATGCATCAGTTTCAACCTGAAGACAGTAATGCCATAAATGACGAGGTTGGATTGAGTAATCCTTGTTCTTCTGCAGATGGAGAAGCATTGAAATTATATGATATTCTTGATGATGTGCGTACTGAATTATATCATGCATGCACTAAATTTAGTAAATTTTCGTTCATCATTGAGTTGTTACACCTAAAGGCCTTGAACCAGTGGTCAGACACCTCACTCAACTTGTTTTTGGTATTGTTGAAGAAGGTACTCCCTGCTGAAGTAAAGATTCTAGAGTCATTATATCAAGCTTGCAAGTTGACTGGTGATCTTGGTTTTACATATGATACCATTGATGTGTGCCACAATAATTGTATATTTTTCTGAAAAGAAAATGTGAAATTAAATAATTGTACTATTTGTTATACATCCAGGTGGAAGGATGATAAGATTAATCAAGGTAGTCATATTCTTCTTAGAAGAGTCTTGAATCAAGAAAAACAAGTTGCTACTAAGAAGATGTGTTACTTTCCACTGAAATTGAGACTAAATAGATTCATCATGTCAACTAAAATTTCTAAATTGATGACATGGAATTCAGAGAGTAACAAAGAGGTTGATAAATTAACTCACCCGGAATATTCTTTAAAGTGGAAAGAGTTTGATGAAAGACACCCAGACTTTTCCTGAGATGATCGTAATGTTCAACTGGGTTTGGCAGCAGATGGTTTTAACCCATTTAGGACCATGGTTAGTGGAACACATAGTACGTGGCCAGTGTTGTTGGTCCATACAACCTTCCCCCATGGGTATGTATGAAACAACCATTTTTGTTAATGTCGATTCTAATTAATGGACCGAGAGGACCTAGCAATAAAATCAATGTTTATATGCAACCTTTGATCTATGAGCTGCTAGAATTTTGGGTCGATGGTGTAATGCCTTTTGACTCAGTAGCTAATGAAATATTTTGACTTTGGGCCTCTTTTTTATGGATAATTAATGATTTCCCATCATATGCTAACTTATCAGGTTAGAGTAAAAAAGAATTTGTCTTCCCTTGCTGTAATAAGAGTAAGAAATATATATGGATTTATAACTATATGAAGTGGGAATATCTTGCTCACAGACGCTTTCTTCTTCAATTTCACAGGTTCAGAAAAGATAGTGTATCGTTTGACTGGAATAGAGAGTATGACCCATCACCAAAAATACTATCTGGGGTTCAAATTTGAGCACAAATATATCAAGAAAAAATCTATACAATGTATGATTTTCAGGATTTATTGGCTCTTGCATTTCCTTCTATTCCTTCCACAAATAGACAGCGCAATCATAATCGGAAGAAATGGAGTATTTTATTTGAATTGGCTTATTGGAAATATAATATTTTAAGACATAATTTTGATGTGATGCACATTGAAAAAAAATGTATGTGATAGTATATTGTGCACAATTTTTGGTGTCAAGGGGAAATCAAAGTATAGTTCTAATACTCGATGTGATTTGTAAGAAATGGGATTGAGAAAACATTTAAATTTACAACTGGGTGAAGGTAATCGGGTATATATGCTTGCTGCAAAGTACACAATGAGTAAAAAATAGAAACAAACAAATCTATCAATTTTAAAGACCATTAAGGTTCTAGATGGTTATTTCTCTAATATTTCCAAGAATGTCAATATGATGAGCATTACATTACAGGGGTTAAAAATTCATGATAATCATATTCTGCTTCAACAATTAATTCCTATAGAAATTTGTGATTTCATACATACCTAGGTTACTGAGCTGTTGATTGAAGTTTCTAATTTTTGTAGACAACTCTGTTCAATAAATCACCACATGAGTGATTTGAAAAATCAAAAGGATAAGATTTTACTTACACTATGTCGCCTGGAGAAACTATTCCCGCCATATTGTTTTCAAGTCATGGTTCACTTGACTGTGAATTTAACTGGTGAAGCCATTGTTGGTGGTCCAGTAAAATTCTGGTGGATGTATCTAATAGTGTGATACTTAAATACATTGAAATAGTATGTGCACAACAAAGATCATCCAGAAGCTTCAATTTCCAAGGGATATTTAATGGATGGTGTCCTGATTTCTATAATTCATATATTGATGATGTAACAGCCCAAGATTTTATAAAGAAATATTCTTTTTAATTTTATTAATGTCTTGTGTTGTACGCTACACCAAAAGGAGCTTGCACAACATGCATCCTTGTCTTGCCTTGCATTACACGCAATCGCGACCTTCCTCGATAGCGTGTGTAATACGCAATACCGAGTTTCACTAAACAACGATGTGCTATTAAAATATTATTAAAACTAGCCGTTATGAATAGTAATAACCACTTTTTAAAATTCTGTAAATCTTATTTTTCAAAATGAACTTCATTCTTGGATTCGGAGTATCGAATTTAGCCTAAGGTGAAATTTTGGTACTTTTCGGATAACTTTCATATTCTGATGAATAGTGAAAATTACTAAATTATAATTAAAAACAACTTTTTTAATCGAAATAATTAATAGTGATAAATCATTAATTTGAGTGGTTTTAAAGTATATTTAGAATATATTTTTACAATTTAATACAATGTTGGTCATTGGTTGTAATTTCACATTTAAACCAGACATAATCAAGTGTCAATCTTTTGATATATATTGTTTCCTAAAAACACGCTATTTATTTTAACAGCGAGATTTAATTATAAAATTAATTAATGAAACTTCTATGTTATGAATTTTGTAAAATAGATTTCATTTTTGAATTCGGAATATGAAATATAGCTTAGGATGAAATTTTGGCATTGTTCTGAAAAACATCAATTTTTGATGAATAGTGAAACTACTAAGTGGTAGTTAAAAAAACTGAATTTTTCATAAAACATAATTTTGCCGCTTCTGTGAATGGAATTTCGAAAATCCGAGAGACACGGTTAATATCAAGGACTAAAATGTGGTTCAATGAGATGAAAATAATTTTTTGGTGAATAGTAACTTTTTACTTTTTTACCGCGGTTAATAGTAAGTAGGGTAACTAAGGGTAAATATGATATTACTATTACCCTAACACATGTCCTAATTCTATTGGACAAGTGTAATTCGACCAAAAACAAACTTAGGAATAAAATATGACCATTTATGCCCACATGTATTAGATTAGGACATTTATTATTAATTTATTTAAAGAAAGGTTAAAATAGTTAAAATCAAAGTTTAATAAGTAAATCATTTTTAATATGGGGTTATACATAAGATAAATTCGATTATAAATATTCATTAGAAAGCTACAAAGATTTCCTACATGATGGTATTTTATTTGTAATTTTTAGACATCAAATAATATAATTTATTTATGACACAAAGATGATGCAGTAATTATCTTATTAATAAAATATTGAAATAATTGATAATATAAATACCAAAATAAATGTAATTTAAGACTTTTTATGAATTACACTAATTTTCTAGGTTACTATGATATATTAGGGTTGATTTAAGCAACTTGGTTTGAACATATAATTCTGTTATGACTTTCAAACAAATCATATATCAAATAGTGTCAAAATTGACACAAAATAGTTTTTAAATCAAATATTATATTATTAATTGTTATTTTATTCCTAAAAATCTAAGGTTCGGCCAAATGACTTAGATAAGGATATATATATTAATAATAAACAATTTGGGGTTCGTTTGGCATGTTATAGTAAGTGTATTAACCATATAGTGAAAGAAAACAAAAAGACACGGTAAAAGTTAAATTAATTAACTTAGAGTTAAATCTAATTGATAAGGTTAAAATAAAACCCTAAACTTGTCTAAATCTTATTGGTTGATAGTATTTCGACCCATCCCCACATTAGCTTCGAAATAAGACCCTTTGGAACCATTATAAACCGATTTTGACTTTAATATAAAATAATATTTTGAGATATTCCTAAGGTGCCCCTCTCCTCCCCTATAAAAGGACACCTCCTCCCCCTCCTCCTCGCACCAATTTGAGCACTCAAGCTCGGACAAAACCTGCCAAAATCTCTTCTCCACTTCCCTAGCAACATCCTAGAGGTTCTGGTCTTCCTCAAAGACCAATTCTAGTGCCCTAAGAAGAGGTCTCAAAGAGGCACTTCAAAGAAGAGGTAATTACCGTTACCAATTCTTTCATCTTTATTTCTTCTTCCACTTCTTCTTCTTAGGTTGTTTCATTATGAAGTAATAACATCAGTATCACTAATATACTGATATTTTATTATAAGTATGAAACAACCCTATTTCACCATCTATCCATCCTACGGAAAAAGAAATCACCGCGCGTGCGTACGTACGGAATACCGTCTCCACGCCGTGGTGTAATCTATTTTCCACCACCACCTTACATGGATGGGTATAATGGTGTAAAGAATAACTATACATAGTTATTACAACATCATATTGATTCTGATATATTGTATAATCCACTCCAATTCAATTCAATATTTATAGAAATGATATCATCGCTCGTGCGTACGTACGGACTACCGTCTCCACGACGCGATGAGATTCATTCTCCATGTTAACCATTTAAGAATGATTATAAAGTATATATAAGAAATAATAATGAAATATATGACATTATAAAGCTACTGGATTTATGTATATATATACATATGTAAGTCATCTACTTACTTCCATTTCAAGACAATAAGGAAAGGAAAACAGCGTTCATGCGTACGTACGGACTACCGTCTCCATGAACGGTGTTTTTCATTTTATTTATCTACCTATTATATATATATATATACTGAATATATATGATATATAAATCATATTTTATATTCTGGAAGTAAGTAAATCATGATATAAGTAATAATGATGTCAAGAACAACAAGTCAAAACACCTACGATAAATGAAACGATTTTACCCAAAACGCTTCTTTAACATGGAATTTACAAAAGAACGGGTAATATAATGTCATAAGTGAACCATATATGATATCATAACAATGAATATGATTCTGTAATAAGTCAATAACATGATTTAAATCATTATACAGGAGGTTCGGACACTTACAAAGCAAGTCGGACCTAAGGTAAGGGAAATATCACAATCTCGTTTTTATCCGAGATTGTTTATTCATAAGTATTTACTGGGGTGTATTTTATCATCCACATCCATGTTTCATCAATATGTAATATTATTTCCATCCACCTACAATTTTTTTTAAATCCATTTTTACCCTTCGGTGAGTTTTTAGTAATATCTATGAAAGGAATCTTTTGTCATACGAGGTACTTTTTGACTTTTCCGACAAAAGTACGAAGAATGTTTTTTTTTAACTTATACGGCATGAATGGATTTTTAAAACATTGTTTCCAAGAAGCTTCCTTTACAAGTTTTCAAGTTTATTTTTAATCAACTTCTTTTATTTTAAAGTTTTATGACATGTTATGAAAGGAAAAATGTTTTTGAAGAAGAAAGGATATTTTCCTCAAGAATGGAGTTCAAGTGTTTTATCAAAATTATTTTCCATCTAAGATAATAAAGGTTTCTGTTTTTATCCCTATTATTAAATTGATTTGTTCATGTTGTGATGGAATTATTTTTATGAATTCCTTTATCTTATATGAATTGATTTATGATGTCATGATGTTTCAAGAATCCCATTTTTGTTACATGTGTTATGCGATGATGTATGTTTTATGATTATGTGGCACACATAAGAAAGGATTCATTATAAGATGGGTGGGACCTATATCTCCCTCCAATGCATTGGGTAAAGATTTTATATCTCATGAGATAGACATGGCTGGAATGGTAGGTTATACCGGTTCAGTGAAACAGGACTGAAACGAGGATTACTCGATTCAGAAAGGGACTTTGTCCACTAAGATAGTCTTGGCAATGAGTCTTGACTAACAAGAAATGATTCTCTATGATTATGTGTGTATGCCACAATGAGTAATGTTTCAAGTTATGATTTCATTTCACTACTATGATTTATCCCATGTTATGAAATTATGCTCTCTTTTGCAGGTTAAGATTTCCAAAATGTTATGTTCTTATGAATACGATGTGATTGATATTTCTTTTGTTTACCCTTACTGAGCATTTGAGCTCACCCTTTTATGTTTTCTTTTCCCCAGGATATAAAAAAGGTTTTAGGTAGAAAAAAAAAGGGATGACCTTTATGGGAGATATTGAAGAACTTTCACCACGATTAGAAGATTACGTTCCGAGTTTCCAAAGACACTAAATTATTACGATCCTTTAGTGTGTGTTTTTGTTATATACTAAGTATTCCGCAAATGTAATGTAATGTCCATGTACGTCAAGCTTCGGGTCTCTACAGTTGGTATCAGAGGAAAGGTTTAGTCAACCTTTGGAAACTAGGATGCGAGAACTTTAGTGAGATTCCTAGAGATATTTCTAAGGTATGTCTAGGGATGCCCTAAGGATAAGTATACGTATAGGATATAGTCCTAGAACTATGGTAACGATATTAGATTAAACCAAAGATGTTAGATATTTAAGTTACTCCCCCTTTATTATGATTTTTGACTCTCACACTATTCTTTTTGGGTTTTAGAAAACGGCTGGAATCAAGATGATTCACGATAATGAAGGATATGATGGACAATGGAATGATATTCTTCATAATGAAATGGGATTTGGAAGTCCAAACATCATTATTATGCCGAATCAGCAATCTCATAATATGATCAATAAAGTAAAATTTGGTAAGTTTCCTGACTCGGCTAATAAGGGGAAGATGGAGTTTCATGATGATCCTAGAGGAAAGAAAGTTCAATTTCCCCTATGTAAATCATGTGGGAAGAGGCATCAAGGAGAATGTTTCAAAGGAACTGGAAGATTCTTTGGGTGTGGAAAAGAAGGACACAAAGCAAGTAAGTGCAAAGGAAAAGGTTCAGTTAACACCATGGATGAGGATAATGGTATTGCTACGACATCAACAATGGTTAAATGTTTTAAATGTGGAATGTACGGGCATTATGCAAACCAATTCCCTAAGGGAAAGTCTCATGAAGATAATCAGTATGGTCATATGGGAAGTATTTATGTTGATGATGATGAAGAGACTACAAATGATATGTGAGATGAAAGAATTATTGAAGCTCGGTCAATGGTTTAAGAAGGTAGTGGAATGATTACATGTTTATCAAGTGTAATGTTGTACTATAGAATAAAAAGACATCTAAGGATTGTTACACTGTTGTCTTTCCTTAAGTTTTGAAAGTTTATGATGAATGGTATGAGTAACAATGAAAGGTTATTCAGATATTTTTTTGGAAAGTGGATGATATGCGCATAATGAAGGGATAAAGAGAATCTAATATGTTTGATAGTATTCATGAGCTCATGATTGATATAAGGACTAAGTGATATCATGGTTTGAGTATATAGAATTTTGAGGATTTTGGTATGTGGAAAGTGTTAACTTTAAACTGAATTCATGTTTTCACTAAGGTATTCAAGAGAATACATGATTAAGGCCTTTGAATGTTTGGAATGTGACCAACAAGACATATATATGGGGATTAACGATAGTATTAAATCTCTAGTAATTGTTTTCAGTATGTTATGAGAGTAGACTGCAGTATTATGGATAAGCCTAAAGATTGAAATGGATTATGTTGGACATAAGTTAGTATTGTTTAAGGATAAGAAGTTTTTTTCGATATTATTGATGGGATGTTATAGTAATATAGTTTTAGAAAAAGGGACAACCTGCAGGACGGGCGACAGCCCATCGCTTCGGACAAGGCTGTGGGAATCAAACCCACAACCGAAGTGCGACTGGCCTTTATCACCTACCACTGGCCTACAGGAAGTCCCTGTTTAGTAGAAACTAGTTTTATTATATTAAGCAGTATGATATATGAAGTATAAGTCCATTTTAGGAACCATATGTGATTAATCTCACTATAGATCGACTTATGTATATAATTTTTGCTAACCTTTTGTTTGAGACAGATGAAATGACCCGTCATTCTATCACATGATCTGCTAACACTTCACGAATAACAAATTCAACTTCATTTATTTAAGAGATGAAGTGGAAATTGGTAAAGGCACGAACAATAGTGAGATTGTACCAAAATAAAGTAATTATTTATTCTAATTCAAATTTTCAACTTTAGGGAAATGATCTTGAAAACCAAAAATGTTGTCCTAGTGATCTTATACCTGATGAATCAGATGTTACCTTAGATCATCACAAATTTATGGATTTGTGATTATTGGCTTTTCCATAGCCATGTTCTCTACCACTCTCCATCAGAACATGATGGTTATATTTCTCTTCCATATCCATATTTTCACCTATGTGGAAACCCAGTGATTAGTTTATTTGGGTAATCGTTACATTTCATACTTTAGTTTTTAAAGCCAAGTTTTGGTATTCCTTTTTACGATGTGGGTTTCTATCAAAGAAACTTTCAAATAGTAAACCATATATAACCCCGACGAATTTCGAGGGCGAAATTCATTTTAAGGGGGGTAGAATGTAACAGCCCAAGATTTTATAAAGAAATATTCTTTTTAATTTTATTAATGTCTTGTGTTGTACGCTACACCAAAAGGAGCTTGCACAACATGCATCCTTGTCTTGCCTTGCATTACACGCAATCGCGACCTTCCTCGATAGCGTGTGTAATACGCAATACCGAGTTTCACTAAACAACGATGTGCTATTAAAATATTATTAAAACTAGCCGTTATGAATAGTAATAACCACTTTTTAAAATTCTGTAAATCTTATTTTTCAAAATGAACTTCATTCTTGGATTCGGAGTATCGAATTTAGCCTAAGGTGAAATTTTGGTACTTTTCGGATAACTTTCATATTCTGATGAATAGTGAAAATTACTAAATTATAATTAAAAACAACTTTTTTAATCGAAATAATTAATAGTGATAAATCATTAATTTGAGTGGTTTTAAAGTATATTTAGAATATATTTTTACAATTTAATACAATGTTGGTCATTGGTTGTAATTTCACATTTAAACCAGACATAATCAAGTGTCAATCTTTTGATATATATTGTTTCCTAAAAACACGCTATTTATTTTAACAGCGAGATTTAATTATAAAATTAATTAATGAAACTTCTATGTTATGAATTTTGTAAAATAGATTTCATTTTTGAATTCAGAATATGAAATATAGCTTAGGATGAAATTTTGGCATTGTTCTGAAAAACATCAATTTTTGATGAATAGTGAAACTACTAAGTGGTAGTTAAAAAAACTGAATTTTTCATAAAACATAATTTTTCCGCTTCTGTGAATGGAATTTCGAAAATCCGAGAGACACGGTTAATATCAAGGACTAAAATGTGGTTCAATGAGATGAAAATAATTTTTTGGTGAATAGTAACTTTTTACTTTTTTACCGCGGTTAATAGTAAATAGGGTAACTAAGGGTAAATATGATATTACTATTACCCTAACACATGTCCTAATTCTATTGGACAAGTTTAATTCGACCAAAAACAAACTTAGGAATAAAATATGACCATTTATGCCCACATGTATTAGATTAGGACATTTATTATTAATTTATTTAAAGAAAGGTTAAAATAGTTAAAATCAAAGTTTAATAAGTAAATCATTTTTAATATGGGGTTATACATAAGATAAATTCGATTATAAATATTCATTAGAAAGCTACAAAGATTTCCTACATGATGGTATTTTATTTGTAATTTTTAGACATCAAATAATATAATTTATTTATGACACAAAGATGATGCAGTAATTATCTTATTAATAAAATATTGAAATAATTGATAATATAAATACCAAAATAAATGTAATTTAAGACTTTTTATGAATTACACTAATTTTCTAGGTTACTATGATATATTAGGGTTGATTTAAGCAACTTGGTTTGAACATATAATTCTGTTATGACTTTCAAACAAATCATATATCAAATAGTGTCAAAATTGACACAAAATAGTTTTTAAATCAAATATTATATTATTAATTGTTATTTTATTCCTAAAAATCTAAGGTTCGGCCAAATGACTTAGATAAGGATATATATATTAATAATAAACAATTTGGGGTTCGTTTGGCATGTTATAGTAAGTGTATTAACCATATAGTGAAAGAAAACAAAAAGACACGGTAAAAGTTAAATTAATTAACTTAGAGTTAAATCTAATTGATAAGGTTAAAATAAAACCCTAAACTTGTCTAAATCTTATTGGTTGATAGTATTTCGACCCATCCCCACATTAGCTTCGAAATAAGACCCTTTGGAACCATTATAAACCGATTTTGACTTTAATATAAAATAATATTTTGAGATATTCCTAAGGTGCCCCTCTCCTCCCCTATAAAAGGACACCTCCTCCCCCTCCTCCTCACACCAATTTGAGCACTCAAGCTCGGACAAAACCTGCCAAAATCTCTTCTCCACTTCCCTAGCAACATCCTAGAGGTTCTGGTCTTCCTCAAAGACCAATTCTAGTGCCCTAAGAAGAGGTCTCAAAGAGGCACTTCAAAGAAGAGGTAATTACCGTTACCAATTCTTTCATCTTTATTTCTTCTTCCACTTCTTCTTCTTAGGTTGTTTCATTATGAAGTAATAACATCAGTATCTCTAATATACTGATATGTTATTATAAGTATGAAACAACCCTATTTCACCATCTATCCATCCTACGGAAAAAGAAATCACCGCGCGTGCGTACGTACGGAATACCGCCTCCACACCGTGGTGTAATCTATTTTCCACCACCACCTTACATGGATGGGTATAATGGTGTAAAGAATAACTATACATAGTTATTACAACATCATATTGATTCTGATATATTGTATAATCCACTCCAATTCAATTCAATATTTATAGAAATGATATCATCGCTCGTGCGTACGTACGGACTACCGTCTCCACGACGCGATGAGATTCATTCTCCATGTTAACCATTTAAGAATGATTATAAAGTATATATAAGAAATAATAATGAAATATATGACATTATAAAGCTACTGGATTTATGTATATATATACATATGTAAGTCATCTACTTACTTCCATTTCAAGACAATAAGGAAAGGAAAACAGCGTTCATGCGTACGTACGGACTACCGTCTCCATGAACGGTGTTTTTCATTTTATTTATCTACCTATTATATATATATATATACTGAATATATATGATATATAAATCATATTTTATATTCTGGAAGTAAGTAAATCATGATATAAGTAATAATGATGTCAAGAACAACAAGTCAAAACACCTACGATAAATGAAACGATTTTACCCAAAACGCTTCTTTAACATGGAATTTACAAAAGAACGGGTAATATAATGTCATAAGTGAACCATATATGATATCATAACAATGAATATGATTCTGTAATAAGTCAATAACATGATTTAAATCATTATACAGGAGGTTCGGACACTTACAAAGCAAGTCGGACCTAAGGTAAGGGAAATATCACAATCTCGTTTTTATCCGAGATTGTTTATTCATAAGTATTTACTGGGGTGTATTTTATCATCCACATCCATGTTTCATCAATATGTAATATTATTTCCATCCACCTACAATTTTTTTTAAATCCATTTTTACCCTTCGGTGAGTTTTTAGTAATATCTATGAAAGGAATCTTTTGTCATACGAGGTACTTTTTGACTTTTCCGACAAAAGTACGAAGAATGTTGTTTTTTAACTTATACGGCATGAATGGATTTTTAAAACATTGTTTCCAAGAAGCTTCCTTTACAAGTTTTCAAGTTTATTTTTAATCAACTTCTTTTATTTTAAAGTTTTATGACATGTTATGAAAGGAAAAATGTTTTTGAAGAAGAAATGATATTTTCCTCAAAAATGGAGTTCAAGTGTTTTATCAAAATTATTTTCCATCTAAGATAATAAAGGGTTCTGTTTTTATCCCTATTATTAAATTGATTTGTTCATGTTGTGATGGAATTATTTTTATGAATTCCTTTATCTTATATGAATTGATTTATGATGTCATGATGTTTCAAGAATCCCATTTTTGTTACATGTGTTATGCGATGATGTATGTTTTATGATTATGTGGAACACATAAGAAAGGATTCATTATAAGATGGGTGGGACCTATATCTCCCTCCAATGCATTGGGTAAAGATTTTATATCTCATGAGATAGACATGGCTGGAATGGTAGGTTATACCGGTTCAGTGAAACAGGACTGAAACGAGGATTACTCGATTCAGAAAGGGACTTTGTCCACTAAGATAGTCTTGGCAATGAGTCTTGACTAACAAGAAATGATTCTCTATGATTATGTGTGTATGCCACAATGAGTAATGTTTTAAGTTATGATTTCATTTCACTACTATGATTTATCCCATGTTATGAAATTATGCTCTCTTTTGCAGGTTAAGATTTCCAAAATGTTATGTTCTTATGAATACGATGTGATTGATATTTCTTTTGTTTACCCTTACTGAGCATTTGAGCTCACCCTTTTATGTTTTCTTTTCCCCAGGATATAAAGAAAGGTTTTAGGTAGAAAAAAAAGGGATGACCTTTATGGGAGATATTGAAGAACTTTCACCACGATTAGAAGATTACGTTCCGAGTTTCCAAAGACACTAAACTATTACGATCCTTTAGTGTGTGTTTTTGTTATATACTAAGTATTCCGCAAATGTAATGTAATGTCCATGTACGTCAAGCTTCGGGTCTCTACAGATGAGGTTGAAACAAAGATAGAAAAACCCTCCCAAAATGACGAGGGTCCAATTGGAGAAGGAATAACGTTTGATATCAACAATGATCAGTAAGTTCAAGCTCATTGATATGTTTTGTTCAACACTCCATCAGTTGTTCCATTGATACAATAACTTTGATAGTTTATGTGTCTTCTATTTCTATATTAATTTTATTACTTACCTTTTATTGTGTTGTGATTTAGTACACATATCGCTGATTTGAAATGTGAAAGGCCCCGTGTAACAGACTATCAAATCCAAAAACATGATTTCAACATATTTCATGAGTGGTTAAAGACTCATGTACATATAAATAATTGTTTTAATATTTTTATAGTGTAATTAGTTGTATTTTCACAATCCTTTATCCGTTGAACTGTGTGAAATTTGAATATTCAAAAGATACATTATTTATGTACCCATACTATGAGCTAAGAACTCAACCAACTAGCTGATTTCCCATTTATTACAGCTCGTTGCTATAAGTCGTTGGTTGCTAACAGATTCTGATTTCATATTTTCCATGTTGACATGAATCGAGCCACAAAAAATATTGGTGTTGGTTGTTCTTTTGTTGGTTCGGGTTATTATTATGGATTGTTGAGATATATTATTAAGGTTATTTATGGTCGTGGATTAAAACAAATATTGTTAAGGTGTTATTAGGTCAATCCAGTTCATGGAATGAAAGTTGATAATTTCCAATTTACATCAGTAAACTATAACAATTTGTTGTATAATGATGACTGGGTAAGCAATGAGCCCTTCATATTGACATCACAGGAAGAGCAAGTTTACTTGGTCAGCATTGATTCTGATTGGAAAGTTGTAGTGAAAATGTCTAGAAGGGGGTGTTACTTGATTGATCCAGAGGAACCTGATGTTGTATCATTTCCTCATCAAAAACATGACCAAACAACAGTAGTTGTACAAGATAAAGATATACAATGGGGAAGATATACAATTTAAGGAGATACGATAGAATTGCATGATTAGTGAAAATTGTAATTATTTCCCTATATCGTTTGTACAAATATTTATGAGTTATATATGTATAAAAATTTCTTGATTTAGCTATAATTTTTTTTAATGTTGGTATGTCACAGGGTGATCAAAGTGGTTGACCTGATGTTGTCGGTATATATGTTTTTTTTTCTAAATTAATTGATAGTAATTTCCTCTATTTATTTCCATAACTGTTTCTAATTAATAATTAAAAATTCAGTTATATTGTAATTTAATTATTAATTTATGTTTATTAGGATCTAGTGCATCTTCCAGCAGACATCACGTCAATCGGACGAGTGGATTGTGCGGTACGACTGAATATGTGTGTTTTAAGTGTTTGGAACGCTTGAGAAAGGTCTGAGGGGTGGTAAAAACTGGTCGATCGACCTCAATAATGCCATGAAATCAGGAGAAAATGACTGGAGAGTGAATTGTGAAATGGTCGCGTAGACCACATGTTATTCGAAGGTGTCGTGTGACTGCGGTGACTGAAAACGCAGTTCTGGTGGCATAAACGACCAAAACAGTCATGTAACGATCAAATGCATAGAGAACTACATCAGAATGACTGGAAATCGTAGGAAAATTTTTTAATTATTTTTCATGACGTGTACGCGGACACAGCACATCAATCGGATGTGCAGTTTGTGCGGTACGACTGAATATGTGGGTTTTATAAGTGCTGGCACGCTTGAGAAAGGTTCATGGGGTGGTCAAAATTGGATGAACGATCTCGGAATATGATGAAATCAGGAAACAAAAACCGGAGAGTAAATTTTGAAATGGTTGGGCAGACCACACATCAATCAAAGGTGTCATGTGACTGTGGTGACCAAAAATGCAATTTTGATGCCATAAACGATCAAAACAGGCATCTAATGGTCAAATGTAAACCAAACGACATCATAATGACCTGATATAATTGGAAAACATTATAATTATTATTTTTGAGGTGTATGTAGAGGTGAAATGTCAATCAGACGTGCGGTTTGCACGGTACGACTGAATATGTGTGTTTTCGGAGTTTGGCGCGCTTGAAAAAGGCATGTGGGCTGGTCAAAACCAGACGAACGACCTCAAAATTCCATGAAATCAGACAAAACAATTGGAGAGTGAATTTTGAAATCGTCAGGCAGACCACAAGTCATTCGAAGGTGTCGTGTGACCGCGGTGACAGAAAACGCACTTTTGGTGCCATAAACAACCAAAACAGGCATCTAACTGTCAAATGCATACTGAAAGACATCATAATGACTTGAAATCATAGGAAATCATTTTAGTTATTTTCCATGATGTGTATGCGGAGACAACACATCAATCAGATGTGCGGTTTGTGCGGTACGGCTGAATTTGTGTGTTTTATAAGTGTTTGGCATGCTTGAGAAAGGTGTGTGGGTTGGTCAAAATCGGATGAATGATCTCAGAATGAGATAAAATCATATGACAACAATCGGAGAGTGAATTTTAAAATTTTCAGGTAGACCACACATCAATCGAAGGTGTCGTGTGACTGTGGTGACCGAAAACACACTTCTGGTGCCAAAAACGACCAAAACAGGCTTCTAACGGTCAAATGCATACCGAACGACATCGGAATGACTTGAAATCACATGAAAACATTATAATTATTATCCGTGATGTGTGTGAAGAGACGTAACGTCAATCGGACATATGTTTTGTGTGGTATGGCTGAATATGTGTGTTTTAAGTGTTTGGCGAGCTTGAGAAAGGTGCATGGGGTGGTCAAAACCAGCCAAACGACTTCGGAATTCCATGAAATTAGGAGAGAACATCCGGAGAGTGAATTTTAAAATGGCCAGGTAAACCACACATCATTCGGAGGTGTCGTGTGACCATAGTGACCTAAAACGCAGTTCCAGTTCCATACACGGCCAAAACAGTCGTCTAACGGTAAAATGCATACCGAACGACATCAGAATGACTTGAAATCACAGGAAAATTTTTTTATTATTTTTTGTGACATGTACGTAGAGACGGAACGTCAATCAGACATGTGGGTTGTGCGGTGCGGCTGAATATGTGTGTTTTATAAGTGTTTGGCGCGCTTGAGAAAGGAGCGTGGGTGGTCAAAATTGTCTGAACGATCTCGGAATGTGATGAAATCAGGAAAAACAACTAGAGATTAAATTTTGAAATGGTCAGGTAGGCCACATGTCAATCGGAGATGTCGTGTGACTGCGGTGACCGAAAACGCAGTTCTGGTGCCATAAATGACCAAAACATACATCTAACGGTCAAATGCATACTGAATGACATCAGAAAGACTCGAAATCACAGGAAAACATTATATTTATTATTCCTGATGTGTGCGTAGAGATATAACGTCAATTGGACGTGTGGTTTGCACGGTACGGCTGAATATGTAAGTTTTCGAAGTTTAGCGCACTTGAAAAAGGCGCGTTGGGTGGTCAAAACTAGTCAAACAACATCGAAATTCCATGAAATCAGACTAAAACAACCAGAGAGTGAATTGTGAAATGGTCAAGAAAACCCCAAGTCATTTAGAGGTGCCGTATGACCGTGGTGACCAAAAACACACTTCTGGTATCACAAATGACCAAAACTAGCGTCTAACAGTCAAATGCATACTGAACGACATCGTAGTGACTTGAAATCACAGGACAACATTCTAATTATTTTTTGTGACGTGTACGTGGGGATGACATGTCAATCGGATGTGTGGTTTTTTTAATAAGGCTGAATATGTGTGTTTTATAAGTGTTTGGCATGCTTGAAAAAGGCATGTGGGGTGGTCAAAACAGGACGAACGGCCTCATAATGCCATGGAATCAGACAAAAACAACCGGAGAGTGAATTGTGAAATGGTCAGGTAGACTACAAGTCATTCAGAGGTGTCGTGTGACTACGATGACAAAAAACGCACTTCTGGTTCCATAAACGACAAAAACAGGCGTCTAATGGTCAAATGCATACTGAACGATAGCGGAATGACTTGAAATCACAGGAAAAATTTTTAATTATTTTTTGTGATGTGTACGTAGATACATCACATCAATCGAACGTTCATTTTGTGCGGTATAGCTGAATATGTGTGTTTTATAAGTGTTTAGTGCAATTGAGAATGGTGTGTGGGGTGGTCAAAACCAGCCGAACGTCCTCATAATGTCATGAAATTAGACGAAAACAACCTGATAGTGAATTTTGAAATGGTTGGGTAGACCACATGTCATTCGGAGGTGTCGTGTGACCGTGGTGACCAAAAACTCACTTCTGGTGCCATAAATGACAAAAAGAGGCTTCTAATGGTCAAATGCATACTGAACGACATCAGAATGACTTGAAATCACATGAAAACATTCTAATAATTATATGTCATGTGTACGCGGATACGGAACATCAATCAGTGTGTCGTTTCTGTGGTACGGCTGAATATGTGTGTTTTAAGTGTTTAGTATGCTTTAGAAAGGTGCATGGGTTGGTCAAAACCGGTCAAATGACCTCAGAAAGCCATGAAATCGGATTACAAGAACTGGAGAGTGAATTTTGAAATTGTTGGGTAAACCACACGTCATTCGGAGGTGTCTTGTGATCGCGGTGCCCGATAACGCACTTTCAGTGCCATAAACAATAAAATGTGGAATATAATGGTCAAATGCATACCGAACAACATCTTAATGACTTGAGATCATAGGAAAATATTATAATTATTATTTGTGACATGTACGTGGATACAAAATGTCAATCGGGTGTGTGGTTTTCATAGTACGACTGAATATGTATGTTTTCGGAGTTTGGAATGCTTGAAAAAGGTGTGTGGGGTGGTAGAAATCGGCCGAACGACCTCAGAATTTCATGATATCAGATGACAACAACTGGGAAGTGAATTTGGAAATGGTTGGGCAAACCAAAATTCACTCGAAGGTTTCGTGTGACCGTAGTGACTGAAAACGCAGTTCCAGTGCCATAAACGACCAGAAAAGGCATCTGACGGTCAAATACACACCGAAAGACATCAGAATTCCTTGAAATCATATGAAAAATTATAATTATTATCTGTGATGTATACGCAGAGATGAGATGTCAATCTAACGTGTGGTTTGGGTGGTATGGCTGAATATGTGTGTTTTTGAAGTTTTGCGCGCTTGAAAAAGGTTCGTGGGGTGGTCAAACCCAGCCGAACGACCTCAGAATGGCATGAAATCAGATGAGAACAACTAGAGAGTGTATTGTGAAATGTTTGGGTAGACGACATATTAATCGAAGGTTTTTTGTGACCGTAGTGACTGAAAACACAATTCTGGTGCCATAAATGACCAAAAAAGTCGTGTAACGATCAAATGCATACTGAATGACATGGGAAAAATATGAAATCATAGGACAACATTATAATTATTTTTTGTGATGTGTACGCGGAGATGGAACGTCAACCGGAAATGTGGTTTGCACGGTATGGCTGAATATGTGTTTTTTAGGTGTCTGGAGCGCTTGAGAAAGGTTCTTGGGGTGGTCAAAACAGGCCGAATGACCTCAGAATGCCCTGAAATCAGACAGAAAAACCGAAGAGTGAATTTTGAAATTGTTAGGCATACCACATGTCATTTAGAAGTATCAAGTGACCACAGTGACCAAAAATGCACTTCTGGTTCCATAAATGACAAAAACAGGCTTGTAATGGTCAAATACAAACCAAATGACATCGGAATGACTTAAAATCACAGGACAACATTCTAATTATTATCTGTGATGTGTGTCAGCATAGGATACCTCAATCAGAAATGTGGTCTAATTAGAATCATATAATTAACGATTTTACATTTTTAAAAATGTATTTGAAATTATTAATATATTTTCAAAATCAAATACTTTTGATATGTTATAGTACGTTTGAATTGAAATACATGTTATTGCATTTTAATTATTTGTTTGGATGTTTTTTTGTTATTAATTATTTTATTAAATTTGGTCATACAATTATATTTGATGATGGATGTGGATGTTTCGAAGATGATGAGTTGAAGAGATTTATGCGTGTATGAGTTTAGATATTTTGGAAAAGTTTTTTTTGTGATTTTGAAATATAGGGTTTTTTATTATATTACTGGCACTTTTTTAAAAAAAATAAAAAAGGATATAGAGACAGCCATTTATTGGTCACTATAGCCAAATCTAAAATGGGCTATAGCATCTGCAATTTAGAGGATGCTTTAGGTGCCACCGATATCACCATCGATATCACCTATAGTGACTGCCAAATGGTGGTCTCTATAGTCCATGTTAGCTCATCTACAGTGATGGCTATCTGGAAGACGCTATTGGAAACAGGGATAGGCCTAAAATGTCTGCTATTTGGCGGATTCTAGGCGGACGCTAAAGCCCTTTAGTGATGGATTATGGCTGTCACTAAAGGCCTTTATTCTATGAGTGAAACAATGTTGTTTGTTTTTCTTTAACACATCTCATGGATTGGAATTATAATGAAAACTATGTTTTTAAATTATTTATATGGTATTTATGATTTTTTATGCCTATTTCATTTTTATATAAAACATACCTTCTTTTTTCCATTTTGTGAAAATATGATAACTTCATTTGTAGATGTGTGGACTACCACCTCCTCAAAGTAATGGGATTCATTCACACTTTACATGGAATGTATTTAGGATGCGTTTAGTGAAATTATATGATATATATGAAATTATAATTCTATAATAATTATATTATATATATATATTCATATATTTATTTAAATTTTTTTCTTTCAATATTACTATAAAACAGAAGCAGTGTTTATGCACACGTACGGTCTACCATCTTCATGAACTATGTATTCCATTTCATATTTATATATTTTATAGATTATAAGAAATAAATATATACTTAATATATATGATATTTTTATCAGTTCATTCATTTTTTTAAAAATAAATCATGATCTAAGTAATAGGATCGAGAATAAAAAGCCAAATCATATTTGAAAAAGAAAGAGGATATTACCCAAAATGTAACATTAACATGAAGTTGTTAATAAAAGTATAATATAAGGTCATATAAAAATAATATATGGTATTATATATAATTACAAGGTTATGTGGTAGATTTATAATAAAATTATATTTATTCTACAGGATTTTTGAATGTGTACAGATAAATTCAAAACATAAGGTAAGAATTTTCTTGTCTCGCATTTATTTTCCATGAGAAACAAGCCATGTTCACCTCTTATTTTCTTATATGTGGTGTATATAATTCCCATGTATTCCGATAATCATTTTTTTTATAGATTTTAAAAAAGCCGGTTTGAGGGTAGCCGGTCCCCATGCTGCCCGGTTTGAGGAAAACCGTGAACCACACCCAAATTCAAACAATTACAGCGATTAACAGATTCAAATTTCAAACATCAGGTCCAAGCATGTGTCCCGCCTCGAGCCCCGGGCCCGTCACGCGACTGCATGCCACTCTGACACCTCGACACGCACCACCAAGCGCTGTCACCTCGAGCCGTACCATCACCTCGAAACGCGCCTCAAGTCGCCGGCGAGATACGCCGGAACGACTACTGATTCACCACCAGTGACCGTACCCACCGTCAACCGTCATTGTCTACCGTCGGTCGTCGTCGTCACTAACATCTCAGCATCCATTGACTTCATCGGAACAAACATCAACGGTGCAAACCAGATATCATCGGGGGAAGCCGAAGAGAAACCATCACAACATACAGAAACATCCACGCACTCAAAATCACCATCCTCAAAACAAAGAGGGATAGAATCATCCCATGCTCATGAAGACGCATGGACCTCAAAAAACCGTGGCCTGAAGCCGCCATTCCCATGTATTCATTATTTGATTCTTATACTTAAATTTATGGGTATTTACATATCCATTTCATTATCTTTCTTTAATTGAGTTTATGTTTCAAATGTAACCCAATCGGTAAGGTAATTTTTTCTCAATTTTTTTTCTTTGAGACATATGTCATCTTATGAACCGATATTATTCTATGAGGTACATACACTGACATTTAAAATGTTATCTCATGAATATAATTCTTCTCATTATAGTTTTATCATCATTTAATGTTAGTTTCCTATATGGGTAGTATGATTCAAAGTTACCAAGTGGAATGAGTTTACAGCAACAGTCTCATCCTTTATCAAGATTGTTTATAGTTTTTCTTTCAATGATGAAAACTTATGATAAATCATTCAAGAACACTCATGAATTTTCTTCTCATATTTTTATTCATTCTATCTTGAAGTATTTTTCCATTTTCTACTCTTTGGTAGTTATGATAATTAAGAAAATGATTTTAATAAAATATAACTCTTTCTCATTCTTTGGTAGAAAATATGTGTTCCTTAAAAATGAAGTTTTCTAAAATTATGCTTTCATAAACATTCTATTATTCTCTTATAAAATTTAAAATATATTTTCACCCATATTTTAACTTTTAAAAAAATGTTTTTTAATAATTAATCTTCATTTAGTTTTATGATTGAGGCACTTTTCTAAACTTTTTATAGCACAAAAGGAATGTTTGGAAGGTATGGATTTATCCACTATCATTCTATTTGTTTATTTTAAATATTCTTTTAAAAATTTTAAATATTTCTTTTTAAGAAAAAATATCCTAATATTTTGGACTTTCCTTGATTTTATTTTATTTTCTAAGAAAAATGTTTTCAAAAAAAACATTTTTTGTTTAAAATTTTTTTTAAATGAATTTTAAATATCCCTTGATATTTTTTAAAAATTTTGTTTTAAAATAAAATCATATAAATGATTTAAAATATTATTTATAATTTTTCATATTATTTTAGATGAAAATATTTTTCAAAATGTTTTCAAGATTATTTTATAATTTTTCTAGGAAAATGTATTTTTTCCAAATTTTATCAATATTCTTTTATAAGTTTTCATGGAATAATGTTATAAAAATTATTTGAATCATACTTTACAAATTTTCAAAGAAAATAGTTTTAAAAATGTTTTCATTCTTTTTATATAAATTTTCAAATGAAAATGTTTTAATAATTTTTTCATGTTTCTTTTATATGTTTTGATGGAAAAAATATTTTCAAAATGTTATAAAGTTTCCTTCATAAGTTTTAAATGTTATTTTAAAAGGAAATGTTTTTCAAAATGCATTATTTTTTAATAGGTATTATTTTCAAACAATAGAGGATAATTTCCCCTTGAAATTATTTTAAAATATTTCTCACAATTATTTTCCATCTACGATTACATATTTTGGTGTTACATATTCTTTAATGTGGATATAATGTAAGTTTTTTATTGGTTTTCTTTCTTTAAATGGGTTTTTATGGAATGATGTTTATAAAACTAATTTCTACTTAATGGGTTATATGTTTATGAAAAAAAATTCTATTTCATGGTTTATATGTTTATGAAACCCATTTCTATTTCATGGGTTATATGTTTATGAAACCCATTTAATTTTCATGGGTAATATTCTTATGAAAACCGCTTCTTTTCATGAATTATGCTTTGATGAGATGATAATTAAAAAAAATTCTTATCCATAGATTATGATATGATTACATGTTTATGATAGCCATTTCATTTTATAGTTTATGATATTATGAATATTTATGATCTAGTGGAACACATATTAATGATTTCATTATGACATGGGTGGGACCTATATCTCTATCCAATTCATTGGGTAAATATTTATAACTCATGATATTGACATGGTTGGAATAAAGAGTAAACTCAGTTTAGTAAAGGAATTTTTTTGCTAAGATGGTCTTGGGAGTGATCCTTGACTACTAATATAGTTGTCGTAGTGAACCATGACTACCAATATGGAATGGGGATTGAACCCATACCCCCCAAGATGTCCTTGATAGATATGTATTGACTAATATGGAAGTCATTTTATATGCATCTATGCCCTCCAAAAAGTCTATATACTATTCTTATGTTATGATCTCCTAGATTATGCTCATGATTACCTTATGATTCATGTCTTATGAACATCCAATATTTATGGAATGACTCATGTATGTGATCTTTTAAATATAGGGTATGATCTTCAAGTTTTATTCCCATGTTATTATACCCCTATTATCATGTTATGCTTATATATCTCTGTTTTTATTCTTACAGAGCATATATGCTCACACATTTCTTATTTTTACTTTCCTAAGGTTATGAACAAAGGTTTTATGTATATGTAAAAAATGGGAAGATATTTTTTGGAAACATTAATGCTATTTCACCGAGTTAGATTGTTTTTTCTATGTTTCCAAAGACCCAAAACTATTATGGTCCTCAAGAATTTATTTCTGTAATGTGATTAATATTAATATGAAATGATGTATTATCCATTATTATTAAGCCTAGGTTTCTCTAATCATCCTCCTCTAAAATTCTTCCATTTAAATGAAAAATCAATTTAAACTTTTAATTATATGATATAAAAATTAAAATAACCCAAGAAATAAAAGGAATCACTCACCTAAATAATGTGGTTGATTAAAAAATACCAAAAATAAATTTTCTCATCCTTATGAATATTTATTGAAACTCCTGAGGAAATAAGAATTGACACTGAGTTTTAAACTTTTCTTCATGTTACAATGTTTCATATCTAAATTGGTCCTACTACCATTACACTTGAACTAATGGATTGAACTAACCTTGTAAACTCTTTTTTCTTCAGTTAATGTTATTAATAAGTTACTCTATATAGTACCCATCTACATATATTTTCATATCATTAAATGAAATAATTTTAGCATGATTATGTTCATATCCCCTGTGTTATGAAATATTGAATATTGTTTTAATTGCACTGAATTGAGGAAGAAATACCAATTTATTTTTTGTATATATGATATGTTAAAATAACTTGAAGGGACTAGTGAATATTGGGGTGTTCTTACCTTATTTTTACATTTTTAATGGAACAATCAAGGATAAATTAAAAAACACATGATCAAAAAATTATAATTTGAATGTTATTCAATTATAATTGATATAATTTTTATGGACACTCTTTATATTAATCCAAGAAACTAGGATTAACTTTACCAACTTAATTATCTCTATCATAATTTAAGGACTAATCAATTCTCATTCACCAATATTTTTCCTAATACATTGGATAATATAAAGGCCTTACATAGAGATCCAAAAATGGTGTTTCCCAGTTGGATGACTAATAACAATGTATATAGCCAAACTCTATACGAGATGAATGATAAAAAAAAACATAAATCATAATTAAATATAATTTTTTTAATATCCTCTAGTGTATGAATATCATCTATATTAACCATCCCTCTATAGGTGATTAATTGTACTCAATTTCACAGGAGTTCCAAGATTGTACAATAACCGTGGCCAGAATCCTAAGGTCAATCATATTACTTCCTTAGAAATAATGTGGGTTGGTATTGTATAATGTTTCATGATCACACACACACAGATATATATATATATATATATATATCCCAAATAACTAATAGATTACGACTCCTATATTTATAAACAATATAATTTTTTGTTTAAAAAGGCAGTGTCTCAGTCAAGGACCAAGACACAATTTATTAAAGTAATAAGGGAGGGTTACATGATTCTGAAGTAAGGCATTTTTTTACAATCCATTTCTTAAAGCGGAAGAAGATTAATAGTTAGATCATCCTTCCAAGTAATGTCCTGACTGATACCCATGTTAGAAAGACTATCAGCAACCTTTTTCGCCTTACGAAAGGTGTGTGTGGCAATGTAGTTTATCTCCATAAGAGAAGCTAGGCATCTCATCCAGAGATTAGTGATAGGTCAGGCTAGATGTAATTATTCATTTCATATATCCTGAACAACGGTGGATGAATCACTCTCAATCCTGATGTTTTCCAACTCTTTTTCATGATGAGGTCCACAGCGTGAATCACACCCATCATTTCCGCCTGCAAGGATGAGGTTTTACCACAACTTCTAAAGAATCATCCATGGCATCGCCCATTAGAATCTCTGAATATCGCACCATAACCAGTAGGTCCAGGATTACCTTTGTAAGATCCATCAACATTCACTTTAATCCAACCTAGAAGTAGGTTTTTCCAGAAAACTTCAAAGGTGCACTTTGGTTGCCTATAGATACCATCAACTCTGAGGCGATGAAGGATCTCCAAATCACCAACAGAGTTATCACAATAATATTTTTGAATTTAAGTGACATCCTTGATGGCCATTTGAATTCTCGTACAGCCTGAATTAACATTAAATGAATATTTTTTGTGAATAATGGCATTTCTATCATACTAGATCACATGTAGGAGCTCCGCCACTGCTACTAAGAAAAGGTGTTTGATTTTCTGTGAATAGTTTATCTCCACAAATTATTTTATTTGAGTATTAATTGAGTTCTAATATAACCATCCCAAAAAAGTCAGTAATATAATTCCAAAGTGTTGAAGCTATAGCACAAGACAAAAATAGATGGTTATCATATTCCTTGTGCTGATGTAAAAAATGACACTTAGAACAAAGTATTATTCCAAAATATTGAACACAAACCTCAGTGGGAACTCGATTGTGGGAAATATTTCAGACAAGATTAAGTCTCGAGGGCTTAATCCTGTTCTTATTAAAGTATTTTAACCAAACAAAACTGAGATCAGGATTAGTAATGTTATGATTGTAAAAAATAAAATTGATTCAAGGATCCCATTGGGAGCAGGTTCTCATATAAGAAAATCATCATTAGCATAGTGATAATTGTCAATAATATGCATGATCTTATCAGGCAGGTTGTGTCTACTGGAAAGCATGATATCTTTTACAGTACAATTAGTGTTCACCGGAATAGAGTTAGCGGGTAACGTAGATATAAGAGGGGCACTAGTCCAGTTATCCAATAAAAAAATTTACTGAAGAATCTACACTAACCATCCACCTAGAGTTGGACATAATGTGTGCAAATGATTGTTTAATAGAGGGTCAGATGGACAATGGGAAATAGTTCAAATTGCATTTCCTAAGTTTTTCAGTGAATCTATTTCTGAGAAAATTGATGGAATCAGAGTTATTATTAATCAATCTCCAAATGAGTTCATCTTGAAGAGCATCATTAAAGTGCTGAAGGTTTTTAATACCAATACCACCTTTATCCAGCAGTTTGAAACAAGTAGCCCATGGGATGGTCACAAATTTCCTTTCAAGAATGCTACCAGTCCAAATAAAATTCTTGTTTGAAAAATTAATTCTTTTGATAAGAACAATATTCCATTTATAAATCATCAGTGAGTAGACTGACTATCACAAAATAGTAGATTTCACCAAACATATCCTTCCTGCCATGGAGAGGGATTTACCCTTACAGGAGGAAAGATTTTTGACCACTTGATCAATAATGGTGGAAAAGAAAATGGTTTCTGGCCTTCCCCAAAATATAATAACACCATGGGTGTTGAAGGGGAAGGATACTTCCTTGATATTGAGACAATTGACGATGTCATTTTTTCGATTATGAGCAATGTTTTTTCCGAAGAAGAAAAAAGATTTCCCCCAACTGATAGATTAACCAGAGAGTTATTCATAATGGGTAAAAAAAATATTCATTATAACCATAAAAATATTGGCTATATTAATTAACCTAAATGGAAAGACTAGGTAGTCAAAATAGCCATACCATATTTTAAAATTCATATTTGTAATGTCTTGTACTCTAAATAAGTGATGATGATAACAATATTTTACGTCATTCCTTGAAAACCATTTATCCACATTCAATTGATCAAATAAATAATCGTCTTGAGGTAATGGATATTGATTTTTAATAGATAACTTATTCAAATTATGATCATTTGTATAAAATCATAATTGTCCTAAAATTTTTTATCTAAGAGAACAACATCACAAAAAAATATAAGTTCTAAGTATGATAAATCCATTAGAAACTAGATCCTCAAGTTGGATTTTTTATTCTCACAGCATTTTTAGTACCATATTACATGGTGGAATATAAATTGGTTTTTTTCTAGGAACTAAATTGAATAAAAATTCCACTTCTAATTTATAATGAAACAATAAAAAATATTCAATAAATATATTAGGGAACAATACCACCATATGAGTTATTGACTTTGGTTCCTTTTCTTTAATTTTTTTGACTACCTGACTCATCGTCAAAGGGTGATTATTCTAATATTTCCTCTATAAAATCCATCATGAATTATTTAATATTAGTATTACATGATAAGATCATAATAAATACAATATATAGGAAATGAAAATCATTTTTGATAGAAATCGATGTGAACCCTAAACTAGAATAACCAATCAATTCATAAGAAAATATAAAAATTTAATAAATATAGGTTGTAAATATATATGAGATTCCTGAAGGATCCCACCTCAATGTGACATGAATGGGATCTATTTCTCATTTATATTATTTTACCCAAGGTATATTTAATATCAAAATTATTCTAAGATAAATTTACACACTATCCCATGTGATATGTGAATTTTTCAATGATAAAGGATTGATAAGCTCTTATTCAAAATGATAACAAATAAGAGAAAGAAATGATAGAATATAATCAATCACAATATAAGGATCATATCCTAATACTTCCATAGGTTTCTACATTTTAAATACTCGTCCAATACTATCATGAGGACATTATGAATAAAATACCTACTCAGAATAAGGAACCATTGATAGATGAATCTGACATCATCACATATTCCCCATACTTAATATTCCTGATGGAGGACAATTTCTACTAGTCACATGTCCAAAATTCTGAAAATGAGATATAAGAGTTTTTTAGGGTCTCTATACCATAATCCCTAAAATATTATCCCTATAGAATATATAATGGTTATCGTACGAATCACATCGATGGAACTTCTTCAGCTAAGAGTTATAACCTAGCTTAAAGTGTCGCAATGACCACAATAAAATATTTAAATCAATGTTTTCCTAGAGCTAATAATAATATAAATATTCTTATCTTGTCTTCCCTATACATATCCACTATGGATATTCTTCGACATGTTATACTTATGTCCATAAGATGATCCTCTACCTAAGTTGTTTCATAAGGATAATCCACTAACTCCCTAATATCCAATATATCTTATCTTGACCATCACTACATTAGTGTAACAAGAGAGATTCAATCACATAATTTTTTTATGAAGAGTCTCTTTCAACCCTAACATGAATCATCTAGAATTTGATTCCTTATATGTACTCAAGTAGTGTGAAAAAATTGTGGATTAGTAAACTAAGTAGATTACTCCATTAAATTCGTCATCCCCAACATGAGTTCAAAGAAATTTTAATCTTCCACCCAATAAAGGGTGTTTGGATAAAATTATTCAAATAATTATAAAATCCTTCCAAGTCATGCCCTATTATTTCTTTACATTGATCATCACATCCCACAATATTTGAGTATCCCCCTCAAGCATGATGGTCATTGATCACACCCTATATATTGAGAGGTATCAATACTCTTAAATATGAGATAAATAAATTCAACACATTCCTCTAACTCTAATAGGATTAAACGACCTTAGAATTTATGAGGATGACGAAACTAGAAAACTTATATCACATTTTTATTCATCAGTTCATGAATAAATACTTCTTACCTCATAAATTAGAGAGACTATGATATCCCCTCTAGGAAAATAAGATAAATTATAATCCTAGTGGTAGGATCATGATTTTTATCCCCCTCGTATATAAATACAGGTGTTCATCAAGGTGCAATATAATATAATAATGTAGGGTGTAACATCAGATTCCCTTTTTAGTAAAATTGTCAACTGAAGGATTAACATATATGTACTCAGCCTACGACCCAAAAACCTTTATCTTAATGTTGTTATTCACAATTTTTTATAAAACATTAAAGATAAAAAAATATATTAATATTAATATTATAAGAAAATATATCTTTTAATAAATAATAATAAACCAATGCCTTGATGTTTTATATTAATGTAGTCTCCATAAATAAAAAAGTGAGAATACTCAATTTATTTATTATTATGTTTTAATTAGTTGAACCTCTAAACGATATAAAAAATATATTGATCAAATGTATAAATACATACAATATGTCATGTACCTATAATTTCCTACCTAAAAACACATATTCTTTATACAATTGACCCACAATGAATGGTTCCATGTCATGATGTAACCAAGTAAAACATGGACTACCCTTTGTAACTTAACCTTTCCCAATAATTTTGATGAAAATTTATATTTATGGTATAAATTTGGAGTCATGAAAATCCAATATTTTGGATATTCTAAATCCAATTAACATATAAAATTCTTGGATACCATTTTGTAATAACCAAACCTAGAATTCCCCTTAAATTGAACTAGATTTGCACAACATCTCAATTTAAATTCCTGATCTAATGAGGCTCGTGTAAATATCAAGGGAGAGTTAGATAATATTGGGAAATTATTATCAATATGTAATATTTAATTAATAAATATGTAGATTCTACCAATATACTAACATAGCCTATATCGGTGTTTGATATCTTGAAAATAAATAGAAACTTTTATTATTTGGAAAATAAATTAAACCAGAAAGGGGTACTTATATAAAATTTGTATTCAATGTGTATACAACTCTACACATACATTTTTTCTACACACATAAACTATGACAACCCTGCTTTTATTATAAACATAAACATGATTTATTACATAAACTATTCACTTGATACAACATGGTTGATTGAGAGTTCCAGTGTCTTTTGGGATTAGGATCATTACATAACGACTTAAAACATGAAATATAACATCTTTATTGAAAACTTCCTTTATATGACCACTACATTCCCTCGTACTTAGCATTGCATGGGATAAACTGAGGACATGCCTAAGAAAAGGGGTGAGCTATAAAGCCCAATAAGGGAATAAACATGGAATACATGAGGAGTAAAATACAAGTTAGACAATAGGCATATCAATAGAGCACAAGAGAAACATGAACATAAAGGAATGATAAATCATGATAATCATAACATGGAAATGTGGCAACAACACTTAACATAGAATTAGCATGAGCCAAGGCTCATTGCACATGAAGCATGAGTAAATACTCATTGCACATGAATCATGAGTAAACCCTTGTTGCACTTGAATTAGAATGAGTCAATACTCATTGCACATGACGTATCATGATACTATACTTTACCCAATTCATTGGAGTGCTATAAGGGTGCACCCTTCTTATACATTTCATTTCATGCATAAGTGTGCCACATGGATCATAAAACATGGATTCATAAAACATAATCATTTATTACATGATAAAGGAATGTGGAATTAATACATGAAACTTTATAATAAATAAGTAAATGTGCATAAAGGTGAATACCCTTGATGGAGAAATGGTAATGGTATTCATTACACAAAGGAATTGGCTTAGAAAATCGGTGCGATTTCAGCAGCGTAATGGCATGACATAAAAATTCATAAAAACGGTTGATTAGAGAGAAATGGGTTCCTCATCATATTTACATGTAATGGAAAGTAAGGAGGTCATATAGATACATTTCCCACAAATTGTAATGGAATTTAGATTCATGATACAAAAGTATTGCTTGAATGTAAATGAGGAGAGAGAAGTTCCTTTCGGAATTTTGGCATTGTAACGGGTGTATATGGGAGGCATTTAATGAGAGAGAAAGGGGTCTCCCATCATTAAAACATAAAGAGGGTAGTATGAGGGAGGTTATAAACCATACCCCAACATTCATAATTGAAATTAATTGGGAAAAACAACTTAAAGAAAATTGGACAAAAATGAGAAAGGAAGAAAAAACCATTACTTGGAAGTGTGCTTCCAAAGGATTGAGAGAGGCTTGAGAGAGGTTTCATGGGATCTTGGGGAAACTTGGGAGGATTATAGAGAGATTAGGGTAGAGGTTTTACAAACTCCAAAGGCTTTGAGTGAGGAGGAAGTGGGAGGTTGGGTGGGTTTATATAAGAAATCTGAGTGAATTCTTTATTATTTAGGTTTGGGACCCCTTACATTAAACTAATCCAAACCATAAATCATCTCATGGTTTTTGCCCATGTTTTTTGGAAAAGGGAAGAGGAAAACAGTATTTTATAAGTCCAAAGTCCTAAATTCTTAAAATAATTGGGTTGCTTATGTGGAGGTGAGTCACACTCCCATGGAAAATAATTTAAAATGACAAGATGTTTAATAAGTTTTGAGGGGTCCATTAATACTTTGAAAATTAAGTCAAACAAACCCAAAATAATATTATTTTAATGGTAAAACATATATTGTCTGAACATAAATATTATAGTATTTTATTACATCACTATTGGGTCATTATGATGTCATAAAACACATTATATATTTAAACGGTATTTAATTTTTACCCAAAAATTTCAATGTCTTAGAAAATTATGAAAAAATCACTTTTGGATAATTTCGACATCCTGATTCTAGAAATATCATTTATTTTATCTAAATAATTTTCTAAATATGTTAATTTTTACTTTTAAAATTAAAACTGACATTTATCGGAAATTCACGGGTTTTGACAGAAATGGCTTTCAAACCTTAATAAAAATTATAATTGCATTCATAAAATTATATGATCATTTATATATAATAAAATTAATTTAATAATAATAATAATATTTTATTAAAATATTATTTAATTCAAAAATCACTTAATTTAATAAAATATATTTCTTAATAAAATAATAACTAAAAACACTATTTGTACTTTAAAAACTATTTACAATGTATCAATAATGAAAAGAAGGTATATTCATTATTATATACAAACATAATAATATACATGAACATATTACTAGAGATTTGTTACATAAACCCTTAAAACAGCCACATAAGACCTAAGGGTAAGGTGTGCGATGGTGACAGACTCTTGGGGTGGATCAGATAACATCGCTCGAGTGGTAATCTCTATCAACTTCCACTTTTCCCATAGACGGTTCCATTCGAGCTTGACATGATGAAGCTTAGATTGTGCTTGGTCAAGAGTGAAGCCCAAGGATTCCACATCATTTCTGAGCTCCAACAAATGGGCTTCGTATGGATCAATTCTACTAGATGAGGTCATCGCTTCTTTTGTCTGAGTAAATTGGATTTTTTAAAGCCCTATATTTATACTAATCATGTGATCACTGTTCAATTCCTATAAAATTAATTGTCATAATTATTAACATAAGACCAAAGAATTTTACATTTTATATAAACTTTTTACATACAGAGACATTTAACGAGATCAAGAGGGATTTCCATTAATGAAACTTTGGGCCGTTACAATATTCCACCCTTAAGAATTTTTGCCCTCGAATTTTCTTTTTTCCCACACTAAAACAGATTTGGGTAACTCAGCTTCATCATTTCCTCCGATTCCCAAGTCGCTTCTTCAAAATTGTGGTTTCACCACAACACCTTGACAAGGGACATTGTCTTATTTCCTATAACTTTTTCTCTATGATCTAAGATCTTCACTGGTTGCTCCTCATAAGAAAGATAATCCTCCAACTGTACCACCTCAGAAGAGAGTACATGTGAAGGTTCCGGTTTGTACTTCCTTAAGAGGGATACATGAAAGACATCATGTACTTTGGCCATGGTAGGTGGAAGTTCTAGTTGATAGGCCACAGCCCCGACACGATCAAGAATCTAAAAGGGGCCGATGTACCTTGGACTTATCTTCCTTTTATTTCAAAACCTCATGATCTTATTCCACGAAGATATGCGTCGAAAAACCATGTCTCCAACTTTAAACTCAATGTTTTGTAGACGATTATCTGCATAACTCTTCTATCGACTCTGGGCTGCCTTGATATGCTGCTGAATGTTTTTCACCTTCTCCACCATTTCCTCGACCATTTCTGGTCCAAGCAGCTTACGTTCACTGACCTCATCCCAACACGCCGGTGTTCTGCACCTTTTCCCATAAAGGGCTTCATATGGTGCCATTTGGATGCTCGAGTGGAAACTGTTATTATAAGAGAACTCACCCAGAGGAAGATGTTGATCCCAACCTCCTTTAAAGTCCATTGAGCACGCACTCAACATGTCCTCAAGTGTTTGGATAGTCCACTCGGATTGGCCATTAGTTTTAGGATGATAGGCCGTACTAAAGTTCATTTCAGTATTCAGAGCATGTTGAAGACTCCTCCAAAACTTATAGGTGAATTTTAGATCTTGGTCAGACACAATAGATAGTGGAACTCCATGAAACCTTACCACTTCCCTGATATATATCTGTGCCAGTTGATCCAATGATAAATCCTCCTGAATAGAAATGAAGTGTGCAGTCTTTGTAAGACAATCCACAACAACCCAGATTGCATTGTTGCCTTTGGATGTCCTCGGAAGTCTGGTGACAAAGTCCATGGTGATGTTATCCCATTTCCATTATGGTATGGGAAATGGTTGTATCATCCCCTTAGTCTTCTGCCTCTCTTCCTTCACTTAAAGGCACACCATGCACTTTGATGTATATTCAGCGATCTCCTTTTTCATATTATCCCACCAAAAGTTTTCTCGGAGATCTCGATACATCTTTGTGCTCCCTGGGTGAATAGAGAAATTTGAAATATGTGCATCATCCAAAATTTCCTTCTTCAGCTCCAGACTTGATGGAACACATAGTATTTTCCCAAATCACACAATTCCTTCTTCATTAACATTAAACTATGAGGATTTCCCCTTTTTGATAGCTTCCACTTTTTCTTGAATTCCTGCATTATCCTTTTGATCATCCTTTAACCTTTCTAAAAGAGATGGCTGAGCAATAATTTGTGAAAGGATTTATGATGTTCCCTTCTTTATGATACCCATGTCCATCTTTATCAAGTCTAAGAAGATTGGATCCCTCTCAATTCTCATCATTAATAGAATCGATGGGTCCTTTCTACTTAGGAAATATGCCACCTTGTTCGCTTTCCCAGGGTGGTAATGTATTGAACAGTCATAATCTTTGATGAGCTTTATCCATCTTCTCTGGTGCATATTAAGCTCTTTCTGTGTGAATATATATTTAAGACTCTTGTGGTTAGTATATATCTCACATTTCTCCCCATAGAGATAATGCTGCCATATTTTCAAGGAAAAGATCACCGCCGCCAACTCCAGATCATGCGTGGGTAGTTTTTCTCATGGATTTTCAACTGCCTTGAGGCATAGAATATCACTTTATCATTCTGAATCAGCACACAGCCTAAGCCCTCACTACTGGAAACTCATGTTTTCTCAATGCTTCTTTACCAACAGTTTGTTTAAACCATTGGTAAAGAAGACCTTTCCCAACGGTTTACTAAAACCATTGGGAAAGGGGTGTCCAAGACACCATTTCCCAACAGTTCTACAAGAACCTTTGGGAAATGGTCACCCTTTACCAATGTTTTGTTTAAACCATTGGTAAAGGGTATCTTGGACACCCCTTTCCCAACGGTTTTTAAAAACCGTTGGGAAATCTTTTCCCCAAATACACAATCGGCCGCTCTCTCCCCCATTCGCGACAGAACCCTAATCATGTCCATGGCTCTGCTGCTCTCACGACTTCCCCCATCTGAACCTGTCAAAATACATCCAAATCATCTCAAATCAAGTATTCTATTCTTCATACAAATAAAATATTTAAGTTCTACCTTGTTTTTATTGTTATTCATCTCATATTTTAGTTTTAAGTTTTGATTTTGATGTGTATATAATTTTTTTGTGTTTTGATTTAATCTAGACTTTATCAATTCCAATACATTTAATTAATTAAATCCTTAAACCTCCATCGACGAAGAAGCATCTCAAATTCATTGCTGTTGGATTCTAGATTTTATAAGTATGTGTTTTTATGCTTTTTTCCATCTTGTAATTAATTATTACTTGGAAATTTATTTATCTGTGTTTAATAATTTTTAGAAAAGTTTTTATGAATGTTTTCTTTAAAATTCCTTGATGAAAGTGTTTTATTAAAATAAATTTTTTTTAATAAGGCTTGTGTAATGTAATTTGTTATAGTACACTATGTGACTATGTTTGGTATTTAGTAACACATGAGATAACTGTTGTGTGAGAAGGTATTGTGAAAGAGATTCCATGGTTGGTTCAAAAATATATTTACGTTTTGAACCTATTAATGAGTTGTTTTAAAGATATTTTGAGATATTTACCTTCTGTTTATTGGTGAAAACTGGGATCTGTAGAGGTGGTTCATGATTACGACATATAATTACTGCTAAACATGTGGATAAACCTTTAATAGTAGTGAATTCTTGAAATGTTTGATGTTTTTAGTCCTTTTTTATTTGGAGTTTCTTTTGATGGTGATGTTTCTTATTGTTACCTATGATGGGAATTTATTTTAGTTTCTAAATCGGCTGAGACTCCCACACCATGCACAGTGTATGGAACCTCTACCCTTATTTAATCATTTTGTTTACACAGCATATGCAACCTCTACCCTCATTTAATTAGTGAAATCAAGAAATTAATTCAAGCCTTAATTATCACTAGCATGTAATAAATTTAATGATGTAAACCCATACTCACATGATATCTTACCTTAGATAGTGTCCAACATATGAAATACGAGCTTTTGAATTCATCAGTTAACCAGGATCATATATTCCATTTCCCCCAAGATGACAATACTAATATAAATTTAGGGTTTATTAAATATGGTTCTCATTGTACGATGTATATTCTGTGTCCTTGGCCAATACTCACTTTTATGAGGGTGGGGTGCTTTTCACTACCCATTCTGGCATGTGTAGACATCCATAAAAATGTTAGATAAGTCACAAGTTTAATTTAGTAATGTTGTTATCATTGACATACTTTATTATTAATCTTAAATTTAAAAATAAATGTTTTTGTCTATACTCAATTAAATTAAATATTTTTACAATCCATGAACAACCTATTAGTGTATAAGCCTAAAATTTATTCACCCATGGGGTGCGCTTGAATTGGGGAAGTAATTGGGTAATGAAAGGTATGGCCATAGAGGTTCCAATAATGAGTTATTGAACATGAGTGAATGATTTGGGATGCCTGTAACACATGTTGGGACCTGAGGCATGTGCCTCTTATAGACCTAAATAAAATGAATATAAATAAATTTTGATTTAATTTATGAGTACTTGTTCCTTACATTATTTTAATAGTTCACTACATCGACTAGAAACTTCTTCCTTTATCGTTTAATTAAATGTATTTTCTATTACAGTTCAATCCTATTGAATTGTTTATGACAAAATGACTTATATAAATTCTTTTTATAGGATGGACAGAAGTTGTATGTATTAAACTGATCGGATCTCAAATGATTTTCAAAACAATTTGGAGAGCTTTATAGATTTTTCATTTCACAATTCTTCAGATAGTGGTCGCATACACTTCCCATGTTCCAATTGTGTTGGTAGAACTTGGTTGAGCCGCGAAAAAGTCAGCAACCACATAACCAAAAATGGTTTTCAAGAAAACTACTTTGTGTGGTATCACAATGGGGAGAAAATGAAATCTCAAATTGGTGATGATCGAAATGAAAGGACCAGAATGGAGAATTTGTTAGATGATCAGTTTCTGTTTATTCGTCATCATGAAAAAGAAAGGATTTCGACTCAAGAAGACTTCTATATGAGGACAACTGATGCTTCTAGTGAAATTTATGATATTGATAGGGTGAAAACATTGAATGATGTTGCCACGACTCTAGTATATCGACAATGCGATAAAATGAAAAAGCTTGAATTTTTTATCTGAGAAGTTTCATGGGAAAACTATGTATGGGATTTCTAATACAGCAATCGATTACATTCTTACCCTCTTAAAGGATTTACTTCTAGATGATGTAGATATTCCCTCAAACCACTATATGGCATGTAAGTTAGTTGAGGAACTTGGATTTTTTAGAAACAAAATCCATGCTTTCCCGAAAGATTGTAGTTTATTATGGGAGGAAACCGCTGAACAAAATGATTGTATAAAATGTGGCGCATCCCGCTGGAAGTTAAAATCTGATGGAACACCATCCCATGTTTCACAGAAAGTAATGTGGAACTTTCTATTGATCCCCAGACTCCATAATCTTTTCATGTCTGATGAAATATCAATAAAAATGAGATGGCATGATACCGAGAGAGAAAAGACTAATGATAAGTTGGTTCATCCTGCAGATGGATTTGCATGGAAGAGATTTGATGCTCAACATCCTAATTTTGTAGCTGATGTATGTAATGTGAGGTTGGGTCTTTCATGCGATGGTTTTAATCCATTTGGGTAGAAGCTTACTTTGCACAACACATGACCGGTTTTTATACACATTTATAATCTTCCCCCATGGTTGTGTATGAAAAAACCTTTCACTTTAATGAGTATACTCATATCTGGTCCTTCTAATCCTAACATTGATATTGATGTATACATGCAAACTTTAATAAAAGAGTTGAAACTTCTTTGGGATGTGGGTGTGCGCACATATGATGCATGTTTGAAAGACATATTTCAGATGTGTACTGCGCTTATGTGGATGATCAATGATTTTCCTAATTATACAATGATGTATGGATGGAGCATGAAGGGAAAACTGTCATGTCCAGTTTATATGATGAATACATGATCACGAAGACTGAAACATCGCTGTAGTTTTAGTTTTATGGGACAACGACGATTCTTGCCAAAGGATCATCCATATAGAATGAATCGTCGAAGATTTGATAATACCATAGAGACTGATGATCCACCTCAGCGTATGTCTTGAACTGACGTGCTTAATGAATTTAAAGATTTCAGTTTTTCATTTGGGAAGGGTCAAATGAAATCTGGAAAGAGAAATAATGTTTCCACTGAAACCTGTTAAAACTGGAGGAAGAGGAGTATCTTTTTTTATTTGCCTTATTGGTCAACCAATTTGTTACGTCATTGCTTAGATGTAATGAATATTGAAAAGAATATATGCGAAATGTTTCTTTCGGTTCTTCTAAATGTCAAGGGGAAGACAAAAGATGATTTACGATCTCAGCGTGACTTGGTGGATTGGGGCATCAGACCAGAATTACATCCTGTGTGTATCAGTGAAAATAAATGGCAAATTCCATGTGCTTCTTATGTGATGACACCTACAAAAAAACAGTTTCTGGAAGTATTAGAGACTATTAGAGTTCCTGATGGCTATTCAAGGAACATATCTAAACGGGTCAACAGAAGAGAGTTGAAGCTAAAATCTTTGAAGACTCATGATTATCACGTTCTCCTGCATGAGTTGCTTCCAATAGCAATCCGTCATATTTTTTCCAATAATGTAAGGGTGGCTGTTATTTGGTTGTGCCATTTTTTTATAGATATTTGTGCTAAGAAGTTTTCTAAGTCTTTCTTGCAAAAAATGTTGACAGATGCTCCATTAATTTTGTGTGAGTTGGAGAAAATATTTCCACCATCATTTTTCACATGCATGGTTCATATGACTATCCATATTCCCACTGAAATACTTCTTGGAGGACCTGTTTATTTTCGTTGGATGTATCAAACTGAAATAAATATGTTCACATTAAAGTCTTATGTCGAAACAGAAATCATCTCAAAGGTTCTATCGTGAACGGTTACTTGGCTCAAGAATGTATGGATTTTTGCTCGATGTATTTGTCTGATCGTACTAAAATATTGAACAGACCAATGAGAAATGAATAAGAATAGTATTAGAAAATTGAACCCAATTTTCCATCACTTCTTCAAACAGAAGTAATTCCTGGATCATATACATTGAATACATTATTCCATGAAGAGCGGGAGATGGCACATCGCACAGTTTTGTTCAACTGTGATTTGTTCGATGACTATATCAGGATACTAAATTGATTGTGTATATCTTACATATATATCTGTTAAACTATTCATATTTTTTATCTACAGGGAACATAAAACAATGATAAATATGAAGCATTGTTCTTTATCTTTGAGAAGGAGAGAGACTTTTCATAGCAAAGAGTTTTCTTCTTGGTTAAAATTGAAGGTAAAAATATTTATTTTTAAAATAACTATATCAATATTTAATTAAGTTTAATAGTCATTTATATTTCAGGTATTTAGTTTTTCTGCTGACTCTGTCTCTGAGGAAATAAGAGCTTTGGCATTCGGTCCTAATACTGTGGTTCGTGACTGTAAATCAATTGTTATCAATGGGTACAAATTTATTGTCACTGAATGAGAAAAGAACATGAGAAGACAACATTATGGTGTTATGGTTACTGCCACAATATATTGTTATGTCAATGCATCAGATAGTATACCGCGATTTGAAAATGTGGGTTATTATGGATTTGTTGAGAAAATAATAATATTGGATTATTACTCTCATGGATGAGTCACAACGATGAAATTTAATTGGTTTGATTCGATGAAGAGACATGGCACATTTATTGATGATTGTGGATTTCGAGTAATTAATATGACTCGCACTCTTGCTACCGAAGAACCATATGTGTTGGAATCAATGGCTAAACAAGTTTTTTATGTCAAAGACCAACTTCAACCTGAATTTGGTGTCATAGTTGAAGTAATTCCAAGACATATTTTTGATGTTGGTGATGATGGAATTGACACTGTCCCTAGTCCCATTGGAACCAATCCATTTATTTCTTTTGATGACTCCAATAGCTCAATTTTTAGAGTTGATTGTGAACCTGAAGTTGTGGTTGAAAATATATAGAATCATTCATCCATGTTCTC
Organism: Viscum album; assembly: GCA_963277665.1. NCBI lineage: Eukaryota > Viridiplantae > Streptophyta > Magnoliopsida > Santalales > Viscaceae > Viscum > Viscum album. The sequence continues at coordinate 824,529,454 of OY728165.1, forward strand.
AATTCTTTTGGTTTACCTTGATTTGGGGTTTTAAGGTTGGTAATATTCAAATTGATTTAGTATTGATCACAAATATGTTTTAGCTGACTTGACCATTATGTGAATTTTCAATGTTTATTGGTTGCAGTTTTATTTGAATTGCATTTTCTAATTAGGAATTGAACTGTATTCAAACCTAGTCAAACAATATTTCTAACTTGGTGAACATTACAACTTGTATGATTTATTAAATCCATTCAAGCTCTTCTAAAACAATTGATAGCTAAATTACCAATGAATCCCCCTATTCCCTCATATATTTAGTTTTTTGGGTTACATATTAGTTTCCTTTTTCTAATTAATTACATATTTGTTTTCAAAAGCAGGAAATGAAGCAAATTAAAGAGAGATGAAGGAAAACAATGATGGAGAACAATCTTCGAATGACAGAGTTTGGAATTCCATCATTAGTGCCTGTAGCGAGTACTTTATTTCAAATTGATATATTTAAAGAATATATAATGACATGTGATTAATTTTTTTGTAAACATTTTTTGTAGGATCCACCTATACGTCGACAGTTATTTGACAAGGATCCTAGTACTGGTCCTAGTACTCAGTCTGGTGGTACGAGGAGGGTTCGTACCAGAGGTAGACGAGCAGCTGCGCGTACCCGACTAGACCCTGCCCCTCCCACTGACATGTCATCCTTCCCACATTCTGATCTTGGTGTGTCATTAGGGACACACGGGATATTTAGGCCTCCCATGTTTTCGCTACCTTCGGCATCTTCTAGCCCATCATTTTCACATCCCATGATGATTCCCACTCCCCAGTCAGAATTCGGTCAGACAGTTATCCCATCTTCTTTTCCTTCTACTTCTGTCTCTCCGAGCTTCTATATTCCATCATCTTCGACTCCTGTTCCACCACAGGGTGTTCCATCAGTTTCTATGGATCCAACGACGCTCAGCGAGGAACATGTATATTTATAGAACCCTAACAAATTTTTATAGAAATATTAAATTTCATTATTACATGTTTTGATAAAATATTTGTTTTTCTTTCATGATAGATACATCTACTGATAGGAGGCGGGGTGGGGGCGTACACGCATGCGTTCGGTGTGGAACAGCTGCACATAGGTTATGGTGGATTATAATGAAGATGACCAAATGGTTGAGAAAACAGGGCAGCAATGTCGGAGTTTTTTGGCTACGCTTGCCAAATACTCTGACATCATTCCCGTCATCCCTCTATCGTGGAGGCATTTTCCACATGAGGTCAAGGATAGACCTTGGGTAGAGATATGGGTAAAAAAATCCGTTCTATTTAATGCCATGAATTATTTCTGTATTTATATGAATTAATATTTTCATGTCAGCTTCGATTTAATTTTCTCGATGCTGAGGGTACACAACCGGAACATCTAAAGGATTTAGGTGAGCTTTGGAGAGCCTAAAATCATGATTTGTATATTGGATAGGTTTCTAGAGTTGGCAATGAGTTTGAGGCACTACCAGTGGTGGATGATTGTCCTATAGATCAGTATCGTCAGATGATTACTCATTGGACGAGTACCCAGTGTAAGGTATTAATTACATTTGAGTTATTTAAATAATAACTTTCATGTTTTGCATTAATACTATCTTTTGAATTTTCAAATTTTATTTAGGAATCATCTTGAAAAAATAAAAAGAACACTGATGCAAAAAAATACCTCCACACATTGGGACGCACTACGATGCCTGATCATGAGAGGAAGCAGGTATGATAATTGTTTATAAGTTTTCTTTACAACTTACACTTTCTTTTTTTTCATAAATTATTTAATAGTTTTCTAAAGTTTTCATATAACTTTAGTTTTCAATTTCATTGTAGAGTAAAATACAAAATATTGAAGGATGTGTGCCTCGAGCAAAACTGTTTTTCTTGAGTAGACGGAAAAAGGATGGAAGTGTCGTCAACGAAGCGACTCAGCAGCAGATTTTAAGTTTTAATCTATTGAATTTATATTTTAATATCTATTTTTTAACTTAATTATATATTTATATTTGTAACAGGATGATTTAGAGGCCCTCTATGCCCAAGAACCAGACAATTTTGGGCCAACAGATCACTTACATCAGGTGTTGGGAGAGGAGCATCCTGGCAGAGTATGCTGCCGACCTAGGATAGCCCCGACGACGTATTGGCCCTCCTCAGGTACGAGCTGTAGTGCCACCGAGCTGTAGCAAGTTAGGGAACAGGCAGAACCGGCAGAGAAAAGGGCCATAGAGACCTCATAACAGTCTGCTAGGGAAAATAGTGCGTTTATGAAATTTATTGAAGTTCTACGTCCAACACTTCCAACAGCGGCCAGCCCAGCTTTTGATGAATATATTTCATTGATACATTCTATATATGGTGCACCAGGTGGAAGTTTTAGTGTTGCTTAGGATGATTTACAGCTTGACGATGATGATGGCAAGGAGTCTGATGCGAAAGAGGAGGGAGAGGAGGCGGGCGAGGCGGGTGGCGAGGGTGAGGAGGAGGGCGAGGGCAAGGAGGAGGGTGCTAAGGAGGGAGGGGACGATGATGGGGTCGAGGAAGAGGGTGATGATGATGATGATGATGGTGATGTTGATGTGGGACAAATTTATCCATTACATTTTTGACTAATATTACTGAGATTTGATATTTAATCTATTTTAGTTGTTGGTTTTATCTAGACTCGTAGTATAGTATTGGAGTTGAGTTATTTTTACATATTATCTGTTTTATAGATGTTGTTGTCTTTTAGTGGTTGTTTGATTGGGAACCCCCCTCCTTCCTGGACCCTGGACATCCCCCCACCATCCTCCTTGGACCCCAAAAAGCCCTCCGGACTGCCCCCCGGACAGCCCGCACCATCCTCCTTGGTCCCCGGACAGCCCCCCGGACAGCCCCCGGCCAACCCCTCGAACAGCCTCCCACCCTCCTCCCTGGACCCCAGACAGCCCCCGGACATCCCCCCAGATGGCCCCCCGAACATCCCCTCCTCCTTGAACCCCGGACACCCCCCGAACACCCCCCGGACAGCCCCACGCACAGCCCCCCCCCCCCCCCCCCACCCTCCTTGGTCTCCGGACAGCCCCCCAGACACCCACCGGACAGCCCCCCAGATAGCCCCCCCGGACATCCCCCCACCTTCCTTGATTTCATTTACTACTAGAAAATATATAATATATATTTTATTTATTTTAATAATGACAATCAATGTAAATCACATTTACACATCTAATCAATATCATAGATTCTTGGTATGTTATAAAAGGGATGTATTCATTGGGCATGAAATTGTTAGCTCTGAAATGTTTCATAGAATGACAAACTAAAATCTATTCCATACTAAGAATGATATAAAAATATTCTATATGAATGTCCACAAGATTTTAAGTAAATATCATTCCACTAATAGACACATGAGGATTCTCATAAATCATGTTTACCTTAATATTTCCACAAGGATTTTTAGTAAAAGTTTAATCTTCTATTAATTTTTTTATATTATCATTTTAAATGTAAATTTTTCATAAATAAATTAATTTAAAGACCCATAGTCAAATAGTGTATTTGAATAATGTGAATAAACAACTAACATACCACTCTAACTGTGTCTCTTTTGTTTAAAATGGACAAGATTATAAGTGAAAAGAACAACAGGAATACGAAAAACCGACCAAACGCATTCGGATTCTATTGATAATTTATCACAAAGATCCATGGGTCATATGTGATGTGTACGAGCCAACCTGGGCTCAATCCGAGGCATGGTGTGGTCGGGATCAGTCTAAGTGGCTCCCCTTTATTTAAAATGGAAAACATTTTAAGTACATACGGAAAACTGACCAAACAATTTCGGTTTCCATTGAAAAATTAGGAGAACGATCCATGGGTCATATGTGACGTGTATGAATCAAACCCGCCTCAATCAGAGATGCGGTGTGGCCGGAACCACTCAAAGTGTCTTTATTTTGTTTCAAAAGGACATCATTTTAAGTGAAAAACATCAACTGGCATATGGAAAAACGACCAAACGCATTCGGATTGTGTAGATACTTTAGCACAATGGTCCACGGGTCATATATGACATGTATGAGTCAACCCCGCCTCAATCCGAGGTGCGGTGTAGCCGACACCACTCTAATTGTGTCTCTTTTGTTTAAAATGGACAGGATTATAAGTGAAAAGAACAACTGGCATACGGAAAACTGACCAAACGCATTCGGAATCTATTGATAATTTATCACAACAATCCATGAGTCATATGTGATGTGTACGGGCCAACTTGGGCTCAATCCGAGTCACGGTGTGGCCGGGATCTGTCTAAGTGTCTCTATTTTGTTTAAAATGGACAACATTTTAAGTACATACATAAAACCAACCAAACGCATACAGTTTTTGTTGGAACTTTAGGAGAACAATCCATGTGTCATATGTGACGTGTATGAGTCAACCCCGCCTCAATCTGAGATGCGGTGTGGCTGGCACCACTCAAAGTGTCTATCTTTTGTTTAAAATTGACTACATTTTAAGTGAAAACAACAACTAGAATACGGAAAACCAACCAAACGTATTCTGATTGTGTCAATACTCTAGAACAATGTTCCATGGATCATATGTGATGTGTATGAGTCAACCCTGCCTCAATCTGAAACGTGGTGTGGCTGACACCATTCATAGTGTCTCTCTTTTGTTTAAAATGGACATCATTTTAAGTGAAAACAACAACTGACATACGAAAAACTGACCAAATGAATTCCAAATGTGTTAATGCTTTAGAAAAATGATCCATGGGTCATATGTGTCGTGTAAGAGTCAACCCCACATTAATATGAGGCACGGTGTGGCCGGGATCACTCTAAGTGGCAATCTTTTGTTTAAAATGGACAACATTTTAAGTACATACAGAAACCCGACCAAATGCATTCGGTTTCCGTTGAAACTTTAGGAGAACGATCCATGGGTCATATGTGATGTGTATATATCAACTCCACTTCAATCTTAGATGTGGTGTGGCCGGTACCACTCAAAGTGTTTGTCTTTTGTTTAAAATTGACTACATTTTAATTGAAAACAACAACTAGCATACGGAAAACTGACCAAACGGATTCTGATTGTGTTGATACTCTATCCAAATGATCCATAGATCATATGTGACATGTACGAGTCAACCCCACCTCAATATGAGATGCGGTGTGGCCGACACCATTCATAGTGTCTCTCTTTTTTTTAAAATGGACATCATTTTAAGTGAAAACGACAATTGACATACGAAAAACTGACCAAATGCATTCGAAATGTGTTGATGCTTTAGGAAAACGATCCATGGGTCATATGTGATGTGTACGAGTCAACCCCACCTTAATCCACGACACGGTGTGTCCGAGATCACTCTAAGTGGCTCTCTTTTGTTTAAAATGGACAACATTTTAAGTACATATGGAAAACCAACCAAACGTATTCGGTTTCCATTGAAACTTTAGGAGAATGATCAATGGGTCATATGTGACGTGTACGAATCAACCCTGCCTCAATCTGAGATGTGGTGTGGCCGACACCACTCAAAGTGTCTGTCTTTTGTTTCAAAAGGACATCATTTTAAGTGAAAAACATCAACTGGCATACAGAAAACTGACAAATCACTTTTGGATTGTGTTGATACTTTAGTAAAATGATTCATGGGTCATTTGAGACGTGTACGAGTCAACCCCATTTAAATCTGAGACATGGTGTGGCCGGCACCACTCTAACTGTGTCTCTTTTGTTTAAAATGGACAGGATTATAAGTGAAAAGAACAACTGGCATACGGAAAACTGACCTAATGAATTCGAAATCTATTAATAATTTATCACAATGATACATGAGTCATATGTGACGTGTACAGGCCAACCCAGGCTCAATCTGAGTTGCGGTGTGGCCGGGATCAGTCTAAGTGTCTCTTTTTTGTTGAAAATGGAAAACATTTTAAGTACATATGGAAAACCAACAAAATGCATTCGGTTTCCATTGGAACAATAAGAGAATGAACCATGGGTCATATGTTACATGTATGAGTCAACCTCGCGTCAATCCGAGGTGCGGTGTGGCCGACACGACTCAAAGTGTCTCTCTTTTGTTTAAAATTGACTTCATTTTAAGTGAAAACAAAAACTAGCATACGGAAAACCGACCAAATGGATTCTAATTGTGTTGGTACTCTTGCACAATGGTCCATGGGTCATATGTGACATGTACGAGTCAACCCCACCTCAATCCAAGACGCGGTGTGGCTGACACCATTCATAGTGTCTCTCTTTTATTTAAAATGGACATCATTTTAAGTGAAAACAACAATTGACATACAAAAAACTGACCAAATGCATTAAAAATGTGTTGATGATTTAAGACAATGATCCATAGGTCATATGTGATGTGTATGAGTCAACCCCACCTTAATCTGAGGAACGGTGTGGTCGGGATCACTCTAAGTGGCTCTCTTTTGTTTAAAATGGACAACATTTTAAGTACATACGGAAGACTGACCAAATACATTCGGTTTCCGTTGAAACTTTAGGAGAACAATCCATGGGTCATATGTTAAGAGTAAGAATCAACCCCGCATCAATCTGAGATGCAGTGTGGCTGGAACCACTCAAACTGTATGTCTTTTGTTTAAAATTGACTTCTTTTTATGTGAAAACAACAACTAGCATACAGAAAACTGACCAAACGAATTCTGATTGTGTCGATACTCTAGAACAACGATCCTTGGGTCATATGTGACATGTAAAAGTCAACCCTGCCACAATCCGAGATGCGGTGTGGCCAACACCATTCATAGTCTCTCTCTTTTGTTTAAAATGGACATCATTTTAAGTGAAAACAACAACTGACATACAAAAAACTGACCAAATGCATTCGAAATGTGTTTATGCTTTAAGAAAATGATCAATGGGTCATATGTGATGTGTACGAGTCAACCCCACCTTAATCTAAGGCACGGTGTGGCCGGGATCACTCTAAGTGGATCTCTTTTGTTTAAAATGGACAACATTTTAAGTATATATGGAAAACCGACCAAACACATTCGATTTCCATTGAAACTTTAGGAGAACGATCCATGGGTCATAAGTGATGTGTAAGAATAAACCTCACCTCAATATGAGATGCGGTTTGGCTAGAACCACTCAAAGTGTCTGTCTTTTGTTTCAAAAGGACATCATTTTAAGTGAAAACGTCAACTGGCTTACGGAAAACTGATCAAACGCTTTTCGAATATGTTGATACTTTAGGAAAACGGTCAATGGGTCATTTGTGATGTGTAAGAGTTAACCTCTCCTTAATATGAGGCATGGTGTGGCCATTATCACTCCAGGTGTATGTATTTTGTTTAAAATGGACATCATTTCAGGTAAAAATATATGGTAGAAAAAAAATGATCAAATTATGAATTGAATTCTAGATTCTTCATATAATTGTCATCTAAATTTTAAATTTAATTCTAAATGAATTATTTATGTTTATGAATTCTAATTTAATTATGGATGTGTATAGTTCTAGGATGCATTATATGTTAAATGTGTATGAATTTCTTCTCTATATGTATGTGTTAGTTGGTTATTACTGGTACAATAATTGTATATGTATGTGTTAGTTTATTGCAGGTACAATAATTGGATTGAAAATGAGAGGTAATTGAACTAACACGCTAAAACCAACTAACACATACATATAGAAAGTGTCTCAAGTTTATTTGAAATAGACAACATTTTAAATGAAAACAACAACTGACATACGGAAAACCGACTAAAAGAATTCGGATTTAGTTGAAACTTTAGGACAACGATCCATGGGTTATATGTGATGTGTATGTGTCAAAACAGCCTCAATCCGAGGTGCGGAGTGGCTGTAACCACTCTAAGTGTCTCTCTATAGTTTAAAATGAATTTCATTTTAATTGAAAACAACAACTAACATACGGTAAACCGACCAAACACATTCAGATTTTGTTGAAACTTTAAGACAATGATCCATGGGTCATATTTGACGTGTACGAGTCAACCGCGCCTCAATCAGAGTATCAGTGTGGTCGGGATCGCTCTAAGTGTCTCTCTTTTTTTTTTTAAATGGACAACATTTTATGTACTTACGGAAAACTGACCAAACGAATTCTGATTGTGTTGATACATTAGTACAATGATCCATGGGTAATATGTAATGTGAATGAGTCAACCCAACCTTAATCGAAGACGGGGTGTGGCTGGAACCACTCAATGTGTCTCTCTTTAGTTTAAAATGGACTTCATTTTAATTAAAAACAACAACTGACATATGGAAAACCAACAAAACGCATTTGGATTCTGTTGAACCTTTAGTAAAATGATCCATGAGTCATTTGTGAAATGTATGAGTCAACTCCGCCTCAATCTGAGGAACTTTGTGGCCGGAACCACTCAAATTGTCTCTCTTTTGTTTAAAATAGACTTCATTTTAAGTGAAAACAATAAATGACATATGGAAAACTGACCAAATGAATTCAGATTCCGTTGAAACTTTAGGAAAATGATCCTTGGGTAATATGTGACGTGTAAAAGTCAACCCCACCTCAATCCATGGCCTAGTGTGGGCAGCACCACTCAAAGTGTCTCATTTTTTTTGAAATGAACAACATTTTAAGTGAAAACAATAACTGGCATACGGGAAACCAACCAAATGCTTTCAGAATATGTTGATACTTTAGGAAAATGATCCATGGGTAATATATAATGTGTACGAGTCAACCCCGCCTCAATTTGAGCCACGGTGTGGCCGATATTACTCCAAGTGTATGTATTTTTTATAAAATGGACATCATTTTTATTAAAAACAACTGGTATAAAATAATATGAACAAACGTATTCAGATTCTGTTGATAGTTATTCATTTTTTTATGTATTTTATTGATAATTTATAATTAAATTATGTATGTATTCAATTATGAATTGAATTCTGGATTCCACGTATAATTGTCATCTAAATTTTAAATTGAATTCTAAATCAATTATGTATGTTTATAATTACGTTATGAATTTTGATTTAATTCTGGATGTGTATAGTTCAAGAATGCAATATATGTTAAATATAAATGAATTTGTTCTCTATATGTATGTATTAGTTTGTTATTGCAGGTATAGTAATTGCAAAGGAGCATAATGGAGGTTGTTGTGCAAAATTGGAGTCTGCTGTGAAAATTTCAGGCTGCTATGCAATTTTCACAGCAAGCCTATGCCAACGGTTTGAAACCGTTGGCATAGGCTTGTCATAAGCCTTTCCCAACAGTTTACAAACCATTGGGAAAGATTACTATGGATTTTTTTTTCCAACGGTTCAAAGAGAACCGTTGGCAAAAACCATTCCCAATGGTTCTAAACCATTGGGAAAGAGTTTATTTTCACCACTTTTACCAACGTTTTAGTGTAAACCATTGGTAAAACTTATACCAATGGTTTGGTTAAACCGTTGGCATAGGTTAATTTTACTAACCTATACCAACGGTTCTTTGTAAACTGTTGGGATAGGATTTCTCAACGTCTTAATTCCCCATGTTTTGCAGAACCATTGGTATATGTTATAACAACGGTTCTACGGCCTTTCCCAATAGTTTTGAACTGTTGGGAAAGTCCCCATTTCCAGTAGTGCCTTCTTCGAAGCATCACTTAATACCACAAAAATTTCTCCACTTGTGGGTAAAGTGAGCACGGGCGCAGTTATAAGACTCTTTTTCAACTCCTTGAAGCTTTATTCACATTCATCACTCTAGGAAAACTTTACTCCCTTTCGAGTTATCTTGGTAAGAGGGTTGGAAAATCGGGAGAAATTTCTCACAAATCGTCGATAATATCCAGCTAACCCCAAGAAGCTACGGATATCTGTTACCGATGTTGGCCTCGTCCATCCCTGAATTTCATCTGTTTTAGAGGGATCCACAGATATCCCATTGCTTGTCATGATATGGCCCAAGAATGAGACCTCCTTCAACAAGAACTCACACTTGCTGTAATTTTCATAGAGCTTCTCCTTGCGCAAAGTCTCTAGTACAGTTCTTAAATGCTCCTCATGATCCTCCTTGGTTATGGAGTATATTAGAATATTATCTATAAAGACCACCAGAAATTTGTCAAGGTAATCTCTAAAGACTCTATTCATCAATTCCATGAAGATTTCTGGAGCATTAGTGAGTTCTAAAGGAATTACTATGAATTCATAGTGCCCGTATCTTGTACGAAAAGCAGTCTTGGGGACATCTTCCTTCTTCACCCTTACTTGATAATATCCCGACCGAAAATCTACCTTGGAGAAGTATTGTGCTCCACACAGCTGATCAAACAAGTCATCGATCCGTGGTAGAGGATACTTTTTATTTTTCATGATTTTGTTAAGTTCACGATAATCGATGAAAATCCGCATTGACCCATCCTTCTTCTTGATGCAGAAGACTGGTGCACCCCATGGTGAATCACTTGGGCGTATAAACCCTTTATCCAGATTCTCCGGTAGTTGTTTCTTCATCTCTTCAAGCTCCAAAACATCCATTCTATATGGAGTATTGTATTTTGGTAGCACCCCTGGTAAAGTTCAATTGATAATTCAACATCTCTTCTAGGAGGAAGACCAGGTAGTTCCTCGGGAATCACTTCAGCGAATTCCCTCGCAATAGGCATTTCTTCAAGGATGGTTTCTTCCTTGGACTCAATCATCTGAGACACATACGCATTCTCATAGGGAAAGAATATCCATGCTTGATATGATGGAGATAAATGAGATTCATCTTCCTCCTTACACTTGTAAAGAATCGGGGGTCGATTCTCCATATGTAGTGTGATTTCCCTCTCCTGACAATTTATGTTGGATCTATATAAGGAAAGTCAATCCATGCCAATAATTGCATCAAATTACACCAGAGGGAGTATGAAAAGGTTCGCAGGGAAATTAAATCCATAGATTATAATAGAGGAGGACTTATATTCATGGGATTAAATGATTTCCCCATTTTCTGTACTCAGTGACATCTTCACTTCTATGATTTGTGGCGGTGTTGTGATTTTTCTACTAAACTTTTGAGATATAAAAGAATGCGTAGAACCTGAATCAAAAAGTATGTTCTCTATTCTTGAATGAATAACTAGCGTACCTGTCACCACTTTATTGTTGGGGTTCACTTCGGCAGAAGTGATGGAAGAAGCTCTTCCTTGCTGCCTTGGAGGTTGTTGGTTGCCTCTGAAAACCCTTGGTTTAGGGAACTAATTTGAAAAATGCCCCGGATCTTTTCAGTTGTAGCAATGAACAACGCGTTGAGGTTTGAATGGAGCATTCCTCTCCTCTCTCACTGCTGTGGGTCTTTCTTGCTGATAGTTAAGAGCTAGGTGCCCTTCTCTTCCACACCTAAAGCATTTCCTCGTCCCCTTGAGGCAATTTCCAAGGTGCTTCTTTCCGCACTTTTGGCAAGTGGGGTGTTGGATCTTCTTATCATCATTAGATTTATCCATCGAACCACCAGCATTTAATTCCACCTTACGCTTCTTGTCCCCATGATACCCATGTGATTCCCCGATCTCCATTTCAACCTTGAGGGCACATCAGACAATTTCCTCATAGCTGTCGAAGTCACGGATCGCTAATTCTTTCCGCAGGCTAGGCTTCAGCCTACCAAAGAAACGGTCAACCTTGCATTTAGGGGTAACAACAATGCCGGAAGTATATTGTGAAAGCCTTGTGAAGTTTGGCTCGTACACTCCAACAGATTCTTCATCTTTTTGCATTAGGGAAAGGAAGTCCCTTTCCATCTTAAGCCGGAGGGTGTGCGGAAAATATTTATCGAAAAACATCTTTCGGAAATCCTTCCATTCCAACACCTCGATCTCCTCCTCAGGCTTCGTATTTTTGATCAACTTCCACCATTGATCAGCTTCACCCTCCATACGATAAGCCTCCAGGAGAACCTTCTCTTGTTCAGAACTTTGAAGGGTGGAGAAGATATTTTCAATGGAGTTGATCCATTGTTCATCGATCATGGGATCAGATGATCCACTAAAAGTAGGAGGCCTTTGTCTCATGAAGCTCTCAATAGCAACTTGTACTTTCTTGGGGGAGGGGGGGGGGGTTGAACGTTCCTCTTGACCCGTGTTTCAATTCAAATCTTGAGTTATATTAGAGAGAAGCATGAAAAAGTTTGTGATTCCCACTCCCATTGGATTGGGCATCTCATTAGTACAGTCATCACAATAATCTTCACATCGGTTGTTTGCTCGAGTCCTCCTATTACTGGCCATTGGCTGGAATAAAAGGAAAGTTATGGGGTAACACATAAAGGGTAATACAAATACAAAATTTTATGACTTATAAATAAAATTTTATTTCCTTAACTCATGATTCTATAGACTTCAATCTAGGCTTTTCATGATCTACTTTCTAAAATATATTCTTAGGGGAATTTTTTTTAATTAACTTAATAAGGGTTCATACTAAGATTGTGAATTTATCAAAACATATCCCCCAGGAGTGTCTTAAACAAGAGTGCATCAAGGCCCATTGTCGTGCACCAGTTCCCGTTCGACTCTAGCTCAAAGCAGTGTTTTCGGTTTTTACCCTTAGGATAAATATGTGCCAGAGCTGCCTCTACCTGCTCGTATCCATACAGGGATGTATTTGCTTGATAAACCACTTACTCAGTATTTACCAAAACTTAGGGATGTTTTTATTATACTTACTCTTGTATCTAAGGATTTACTAGGGTTTTCTAATCCTAATCCCAAAAATAACTAAACCTATCCTCTGATACCAACTATGGAAACCCTGATTTTATTACAAACTTAAACATGATTCATTACATAAACTATTCACTTGATAAAACATGGATGATCGAGAGGTCTAGTTTCCTTGGGGCTTAGTATCATTACATAACATCATAAAACATGAAATACAACATCTTTATTGAAAAATTCTTTTACATGACCACTACATTCCCTCGTACTTAGCATTGCATGGGATAACCTAAGGACATGCATAAGAAAATGGGTGATCTAGAAATCCCAGTAAGGCAATAAACATGGAATAAATGAGGAGTAACATAAATGTTATACAATATGAATATCAATAGATCACAAGAGAAACATGAACATAAAGGCATGATAAAGCATGATAATCATAACATGGAAATGTGGAAACAACACTTAACATGGAATTAGTATGAGCCAAGGCTCATTGTACATGGAGCATGAGTAAATCCTCAATGCACATGAAGCACGAGTAAACCCTCGTTGCACTTGAATTAGCATGATTCAATACTCATTGCACATGACGTATCATGATACTATACTTTACCCAATGCATTGGAGCGCTATAAGGGTGCACCCTTCTTAAACATTTCATTTCATGCATAAGTGTGCCACATGGATCATAAAACATGGATTCATAAAACATAATCATTTATTCCACGATAAAGGAATGTGGAATTCATACATGAAACTTTATAATCAATAAGTAAATTTTCAAAAAGGTGAATACCCTTGATGGAGAAATGGGCATGATATTCACTACACAGTGGCATTGGATTAGAAAATCAGTGCGATTTCGGCAGCATAACAACGTGACATAAAAATTCATAAAAACGGTTTATGAGAGAGAAAGGGGTTCCTCATAATATTTACATGTAATTTAAATTAAGGAGGTTATATAGATACATGTCCAAACAATTTTAATTGAATTTAAATTCCTAATACAAATGTATTGCTTGAATGTAAATGAGGAGAGAGAAGTTCCTTTCAGAATTTCGACATAGTAATGGGTGTACATGGGAGGCATTTAATGAGAGAGAAAGGGGTCTCCCATCATTCAAACATAAAGAGGTCAGTATGAGGTATGTGAGAAACAATACCCCAATATTCATAGTTGAAATTAAATGGGAAAAACAACTTAAAGAAAATTGGACAAAAATGAGAAAGGAAGAAAAAACCCTTACATGGAAGTGTGCTTCCAAAGGCTTGAGAGAGGCTTGAGAGAGGCTTCTTGGGAGCTTGGGTCACCATGGGAGGATTATAGAGAGATTAGGGAAGAGGTTGGACTAACTCCAAAGGCTTTAGGTGAGGAGGAAGTGAGAGGTTGGGTGGGTTTATATAGGAATGGTGAGTGAATTCTTTATTATTTAGGTTTGGGACCCCTTACATTAAACTAATCCAAACCACAAATCATCTCATGGTTTTTGCCCATGGTTTTTGGAAAAGGGAAGAGGAAAACAATATTTTATAAGGCCAAAGTCCGAACTTCTTAAAATAATGGAGTTGCTTATGTGGAGGTGAGTCACACTCCCATGGAAAATAATTTAAAAAGACAAGATGTTTAATAAGTCTTGAGGGGTCCATTAATGCTTTGAAACGTAATTCAAACAAAACCAAAATCAAATTATTTTAATGGTAAAACATATATTGGAATAACATAAAGCTAATAGTATTTTATTACATCACTATTGGGTCATTATGATGTCATAAAACACATTATATATTTAAACGGTATTTAATTTTTACCCAAAAATTTGACTGTCTCAGAAAATTATGAAAAAATCAACGTTGGATAATTTTGATGTCCTAATTCCAGAAATATCATTTATTTTATCTAAAAAATTTCTAAATATCTTAATTTTAACTTTTAAAATAAAAACTGACATTTATCGAAAATTCACGGGTTTTGACAGAAATGGCTTTCAAATCTTAATAAAAATTATAATTACATTCATAAAATTATATGAATATTTATATATAATAAGATTAATTTAATAATAATAACAATATTTTATGAAAATATTATTTAATTAAAAAATCCATTAATTTAATAAAATATATATTTCTTAATTAAATAATAAATAAAAACATTATTTGTACTTTACAAACTATTTAAAATGTATCAATAATGACAAGAAGGTATATTCATTAGTATATAAAAATAATAATAATATAAATGAACATATTACTAGCGATTTGTTACATAACCCCTTAAAACAGCCGCATAAGACCTAAGGGTAAGGTGTGCGATGGCGACAGACTCTTAGGGTGACTAAGATAACATCGCTCGAGTGGTAATCTCTATCAACTTTCAATTTTCCCATAGATGGTTTTGTTTGAGCTTGACATGATGAAGCTAAGCTTGTTCTTGGTCAAGAGAGAAAGCCAAGGACGCCACCTCTTTTCCAAGCTCTGACAAATGGGCATTGTATGGAGCAATTCTACTAGATGAGGCCATCGCTTCTTTTGTCTGAGTAAATTGGATTTGTTAAAGCCCTATATTTATACTAATCATGTGATCACTGTTCAATGACTATAAAAGTAATGGTCACAAATCTTAACATAAAACTAAAGAAGTTGACATTTTATATAAATGTTTTACATAAAGAGACATTTAACTAGATCAAGAGGGATTTATATTCATGAATCTTTGGGTCATTACATAAACACTAAATGTGTAACCCAACCAAAATAGTACCCATAGTAGATACATTATCCAAAAATAACTGGGGAATCATATTAGATCTAAATCCAAAATATCTAAAGGACCTTCATAAAATGGATAATTAAAATTATCCCAAAACAGTCTAATAACATGATTGTAATGTCTTGGATTTTCCGTGTATTATTATTTTTAAATATTATATGGAATTATTTCGAGACCGGGCCTGAAGAAAACACATCATTCCGTGGTCGAGTGTACCCGAAATGTGGTTTGAACTTTTTTTAGTTAAGTGAGTCGGCACTTGTGTGCGGCCATTGCAGTTTCCAAACAGATGCCCGGATTAGAAATTTGATGGTATCGTTGCATCTGGGATGATGACTTTACCTAAGAATGAGAATAACCTTGACCGGTGTGGGTCGAGGGAAAAATTTTGTTTTTGGACATTTTAAGTAAAATAAAATAAAATAAATTCGCAAAGTTTATTATTTTTGGAAATATCCGCTACAGTGCAGCGACGGGGCCACTATTTCAGTCATTATTGTCATGTCATAATGACTCAGAAATAGAAACTATGACTCATTAATGTTTCAGTGTGATGGGATGTCAAATATGTTTCCCTTTTATTAGGATGATCGATTCTTGGTCATTGGAAATGATTTAGAAAAATCTCTGGAGAATCCGCGGAGCGCTGGAGAAAACACTCAGCGATGAATGACGACGGATCGAAGTTGAGAATCTTTGCGCCAATGAAGGTGGAAGATCTCGATGATGACGGCAGCGTGACCCTTTTTCAATGATTGATCCTTTCTTAAAGGTAGGGGTTTGTTATTTCATTCCTTTTTCCCCGTTATTGAATTTAAATGGAAAACGCAGATCAACTACGAACATGTTGATCCGAGGATTCGTACGTTCTTGTGGGAGGGATTTTCATTAGGATGAATATGGGGAATTAATCCATGGTTTTTGTTTTTTATTTCTCCTCCCTTTAAGCCTACTAACGAGAGAGGATCATCACCTTGACAAATGATGATGGAGGTTCGTTCCTCAATTTTTTTTACTAGATTCTTTTCTTTCAGCCTTTCCTCCTCATGTGTTCTTCACATTATTCATAGGGCGACGAAAAATGAATCACTGCACACCCATCTTGCAACGCAATGACTCCATAATGAATATCCGACATCTTAATGACCCTACGGAGGTGCGACGGCCATGACAGACGACGAATCATCTCAAATAGGAAGATTTCATTCTTCGAGTGTTCTTCGTGCGGGGGGATCAAAACATGTTTTAGGAGCCGATCGGAGGATTGAAAACACTGGAAGCTGCTTCATGGAATCGGGGAAACCAAAACTCGGGAGTTCCATGGAGATCAGACAACCGGATTGACAAACGGGGCACCACCGGAGGCGTGACGGTGGAGGTTTGTGTTTCTAGAAATTTCCAGAATACACAGTTTGTACTTCCAAAGAACATGTAGTGTAGTACTAATGGAAGTGGCTAGGTTTTCGCAGGTCATAGAGGAATCACACGGCATGTGACCCTGGTCACACAGTGTGTTGGACTTTCCTTGAAGCTTGGTGTGTATTTTGGGAGGTACACAGACACGAGATAGACTACACGGCTTCAGACGACACGGTGTGTACTCTCTACACAGCATGGAAGAGATGGCTATATGGGACTCGGTGTGTATCCAGGGATAAACGGACACAGAATGGACTACATGGTGTGTACTCCATCACACTGCCAGGTGAGGCCAGCAACGTGGGTCACCTCGTGTACCGATTACACGGGTTGGAGTACATCGGTTGATGACCATGTACATGCACATGGCTAGCGTACACAGAGCCAACCCTTGTCACTCGAACATGGAGTGTACACTGTACTTCACGCTGTGTACTCACTTTTCTACATGACTAGCCTTATGACATAGGTCGTTGTACATGGATAGTACCGGGGGTCATACAACACATCGTGTAACTTTTCTACATGTTGTGTAATTTTTGAAAAATGGCATGGTCCTCTTGTTCACCGTATGTTATACATCTTTCAATTGGGTTAGTGCCCCATCTTCTCATTCCCCTGAAGGTCAGACATCATTTCCTTCTACAAGATTATGATCCCTTCAGATGGACTTTCTATGAAAGAGTCAACATCCCTTCGAGAGGCCCAGAGCGAGATCCTCAATCCATTCCGGAACCTAGGTAGAGACAGGCATCAACGTGACCAACTCTACCAGGCTTTTATCCTCTACCTATTTGTTGAATCACCAAGCTGGTGAATCTAGATGAGTCGTAGTATCCGCCATGTCCCTATAAGTGATCCTTATCTGTGTATCGTGATCTTTCCCACTCATGAGTGTGTATCCCATAATGAGTGATTCTATCTACCGTGATCATCCCAATAAGGAGTGTGTCTCTTGTAATGAGTGTATCCACCTCTTGTTATGTTTCCCGATGAACATTACTTCTCGGACGGATGTCATCAGAGCTACCAAACTTGTGGAGTGTGTTCTCCCGGAATGAGTACTTTGGGGAAATATTCAAACTGAATCCCTAGCGGGGTATGGGGTCGTGTGACTTGTCTCTAGACTATGGGTCTGGGATTTGAGTATATATAGATTGTGATCACCTATTATATGTTCAGTAGACATATATTTTGTAGAGATGACTGTGCCTTTTCTTTATGTACTTGCTTTGTGATTTTCAGGGTCCTCTATTTAGTATTGTTATACTTACCCCTGCACGGTCTTTGCCCGCATGTGCCGTGTCTTGTGTAGAAGAGAATCTGCTTGACAGAGTCCAGGGAAGACTAGGACAGGACCAAAACTTCTGAGTTCCCTACAGGTCGAGGCGTTCCTTTGGCTACGAGCAGTAGTCTCAGTACCTCGTTGTGTTTACAGGTTGAACTTTTTAGTTTTCAGACACTTTTTTTGTGGGCTTGTATTCTGGCCCATTTTACTTTATGTACTTTACTTTCCGTCGTACTCTGTGGGTTGGGTTTAGTTGTATGCATGAATTTTGTTCCATAGTGTTTTTTTTACATTTCAGCATTTTTGGGCTTGGAGATTTGTGCGTGTGTACAGGTTCTTAGGCAATACCTCCCATGTTGTAATATGCTTACTCGGTGCTAGTCACCAGCCCCTGGCCTATTGGAGGCGGGCTTGGGGAGTCACGGTACGGACCCCACTGGGATGGGTCGTGACAGAGTAGTATCAGAGGTGGTTGGTTCTACCTTAGGACCAAGATTCTATGAGATTGGTTTGGGGAAACAGTGTAAAGCAATTAGAGTTTGGATTTCAGGCCAGAGACCCCAGTGTTGGTGCAGCGGGTGACATATCCATACAGAAGGACTCTGATAACCTGCTTTTCGACTCGGTACACGAAAACACTGGTTGCGGGGAAATAAAAGAAAGTTACATGCATCATATAAGAATGGGTTGTGTTTTCCAGGTCCTTTGTGTTAGCTATCCAAATATACTCATTGACTATAGTACATCTTGTTTCCTTACAGGATGCATGTGTGACGCATACCCACTAAGATGCAGTAGCCTAATCATGAGGATGACACCCTCGGTGATAAGGCTTCGATACAGGGACCAGTTCCCCAGGCATTGCCACTAGGTGGAGCACCTTCCATACCACCACCAGTGGAGCATCCCGTGGTACCAGTAGTACCGACCGACGAGGAGCATAGGCTGAGCATTCTCCATGAGTTTCAGAGACAGAGACCCCTCAGGTTCTGAGGTGAGTCCAAACCTCAGGTAGCTAAGGACTGGCTTGAGGTAGTGACCAGAGTTTTCCATCTAGTGAGGACACCAGCTGACCAGATGGTTATCCTAGGAGTGAACCTTCTTCAGGATTCGCCGGGGAGATGGTGGAGTCTGACCACACATACTCATGGCAAGTAGACTCTTTTGTGGACATAGTTTGAGTGACTCTTTAGGGAGGAGTTATATTTGGTTACGCTGAGAGTCGTATGCATCCAGGAGCTTCTTCATCTCCAGTAGGGCAATTTGACAGTAGATGGCTATTCATCGAGGTTCACCAACCTCACCTGGTACTCGATGGATATGGTCAGGGATCAGTACTTCATAGCTCGGACATTCGATCGAGGTCTGTGATGAGACATCCAAGCTAGTGTCGTGCCTCTATGCATTCTGACTTATGTTGGAGTGCTCGAGCGGGCCTTGGTAATCGAGAGGTTCTTGGAGGAGCAGAGATAGTCGATGGTAGTCAGCAGTAGGCAGATAGGTGTGGAGACCCCAGTAGCAGGGAGACGACGTTGGATGCAGGGATCAAGATGTGAGAGATGTCATAGGAGGACCAATAATAGGGGATCGACGGTCCAGGGCTCTCAGGCTGGATCCAGTCAGCCTAGGGAGAAGCGATGATATGTGTGTGACGGTAGGGGACATCTCACTAGATATTGTCCGACCTATCGAGCTGCTGATACGGAAGTAGTGGATAGACCACCGAGGTAGAGGCATAGAGGGGAGCAGATAGACCCGCCAGGAGGCAGATGTGGCAGAGGATCAGGGAGAACTACGGGTGGTGGCAGATGCTTTGACTTACTTCCACCACCACCACTAGGAGGTCTGCACTAGGCTCAGGGAGCTGGGTGACAGGGATAGGGACAACTACATGCGGTCGAGGCATATGAACCAAGGGCTCCAGGGATGATTCGAGGTATGAGATATGTCTTTTATACCTTAGCTTCCATACTTATAGACATATGTTCCAGTCATTCCTTTATAGCCACATGTCTTGTACAAAACCATGAGATTCCGGTAGAACCGTTGACTCGATCCTTACGCTAGGAGACACCTACGAGAGGAGACTCAATGATCACACACCTTTATAGACGGTGTGATATTACCCTTAGAGGTGAGAGTTTTGATTGGAACCTCTTGGTGGTAGCGTCGAGGCCTTACAACATCATTCTCAGTATGGATTGGTTATCTTTGGTCCATGCCTAGATTAACTGTTTTAGGAGAAGAGTGTGGTGTGTCCGTCGTGATGGAACGAGGTTTTCCTTTGTCAAAGAAAAGGAGACCTAGGCAGCACAGAATGGGCACATGCATAGGAGGGTGTAGCCGATCACTCGTGAGATGGCTAGCCTTACAATCAGAGTAGTAGATATTGTGAGATCTCAGTTCCCAGTTCCCGAAGATGTTCCAAGATTACCTCCCCACCGAGAAATTGACTTCTGCATCGACGTACAGCCCAGGATGAAATCGATTTTCTCATCAGAATATCGGATGGCTCCCTCAGAACATCATGAGATTAGGGTGCAGTTGAAGGATTTGCAGAGAAAGGGTTTCGTGAGACCCAACGTTTCAATCTGGGCGGCCCCAGTCTTGTTTTCCAAGAATCCAGATGGGAGTATGAGGTTGTGTGTGGATTACCTGTGCCTGAACTAGGTTATGGTGAAGCATAATTAACCACTACCAAGAATCGATGACCTCTTCGATCAGCTGAGAGGGGAATGGTTGTTCTCAAAGGTTGAACTTCGATCAGGTTATCAGCAGTTACAAGTACAGGATGAGGATGTACTGAATACTGCTTTCAGATGCTGCTATGGTCACTATGAGTACTTGGTGATTCTTTTGGGCATGAATAATTTCCCCACGGTGTTCATGGGACTGATTAAACGGATCTTATAGTCGTACTTGGACTGCTTCGTAGTGGTCTTCATCGACGACATCCTTGTGTACTCGGTGTCAGAAGAGGAGCATGCGAGACACCTGCGGATGGTTCTAGACGTACTTCGGGAGCACCATCTTTATGGGAAGCTCTCAAAGTGCTAGTTCTGGATTTAGGAGGTCCACTTTCTGGGACATGTTATCTCAGCAGATGGAGTGGCTTTAGACCCAGCCAATTTGGAGGCTGTGTTAGCATGGAAGCCACCTTGGAGCATGACGGAGGTGTGGAGCTTCCTTAGGTTGGAAGGATATTATTGGAGATTCATTCCTTACTTCTCCTGGATATCGGCACTGATGACAGCCTTGACCAGGAAGGGGAAACCATTCTTATGGACGGATAAGTTCCAGTAGGCTTTCGAGTAGTTGAGATAGAGTTTGACGAGTTCCCCATTCTTGAGATTTCTGGAGGAGGGTGTCGAGTACATAGTTTTCTGCAACACATCAGGGACCATGGTTGGTTGTGTCCTAATGCAGAGGCAGGTATTGATTGCTTATGGTTCATTCCAGCTTAGGCCACATGATAATAACTATACGACCCATGATCTCGAGTTGGGAGTGGTAGTCTTCACATTGAATATGTGGCAACACTACCTTATGGGTGACCGATTTATCATCTACTCTGAACACAAGAGCCTCATGTACATCTTTTCACAGACATATCTGAATCTGAGATAGAGGCATTTGATATAGTTTCTCCAAGACTATGATTTCGATATCATCTATACTCATGGGAAGGGAAACAAGGTAGTGTATGCTCTAAGAAGAAGCTTGAGCTTACAGTTGTTGGGTGAGGCAACAGAGTAGTTAGCCGCGTTGCAGATATCCTTCATGGACAGAGAGAATATAGCATACCTATAGTTGATGCTTGTCTCCCTTTCACACTTATAACAGGTTAGGGAGGTGCAGTTAGGAGATGCCGACTATGTGGCTTTATTTTCTCAGTTATCCACAAGATATGCTCTGGATGGATATTTGCAAGGTGGGGAGCATGTAATTATTTTCAGAGGATGCAATGTTGTATCAGTGGCATTACAGGAGGAGGTCCTGAGGGAGTTTCATACATACCCTTCGGTGGTACATCCTGGAGTAGCAAAGATGTTCCAAGATCTTCGATGACAGTTCTGGTGGTCAGGCATGAAGGAGAAAGTAGCAGAGTTCGTTTCTCGAAGCCTCACATACCAGTAAGTGAAGGCTGAGCACCAGGTTCCAGTGGGATTATCTCACACCCTGGAAGTTACAGAGTGGAAGTGGGATGGAATATTGATGGACTTCATGATAGGATTTCCACAGACATCCAAGGGGCATGATTCTATTTGGGTGATCATTGACTGACTCACCAAGTCAGCTCACTTCCTAGATATCAGGGAGAAAAGTTCCATAGATAGATTGGGACACATCAATGTGAAAGAGATAGTTTGATTACATGGAATCCCTTCAACGATAGTCTCGGACCGAGATTCCCTCTTTACATCCTAGTTTTGGAAGGGATTAAAGGAGGCCATTGGGACTTAGCTACGCTTGAGCACAACGTTTCATCCCCAGAAAGATGGTCCGACGGAGAGGACCATTCAGGTTTTGGAGGATATGTTGCGGGAATGTATCTTGAACTTTCATCACAGTTGTGAGGACCACCTACCACTAGTGAAGTTTGCATACAACAGTAGCTACCACTCCACCATTGGTATGACACCATTCGAAGCCTTGTATAGGAGACCATGTCAGTCACCACTTTGCTGGACTGACCCCAGAGAGTCATCACTCATGGGTCCAGAGTTGCTGCGAGCTACCACCGAGAAGGTGCAGATCATCCGGAAGCAGATGAAGACTGCACAGAGCCGGCATAAGTATTATGCTGACAGATGGAGGAGACCTCTGGAGTTCGAAGAGGGATACCACATCATTCTTCGGGTCTCACCTCGACGATGATTACAAAGATTTCTTCGAGGTGGAAAGATACCTCTGATTTTAATCGGTCCTTTCCAGATACTATGCAGTGTGGGCGAGGTGGCGTACCACCTAACTCTACCGCCATAGTTTCATCGGGTACATGATTTCTTCCATGTGTCGCAGCTGAGGAGGTATGTACATGACCCATCGCACGTCATCTACAGGGGCGAGCTGGACATCGAGGATGGAGTGACCTCTGTTGAGTACCTAGTGGAGATGGAGGATCGGCTGGAGAGTATCCTTCGTGGGCGATCAATTCCCTTGGTGTGTGTCCAGTGGCAGCACGGGAATCTTCAGGAGAGCACATGGGAGATGGAGGCCCAGATCCATTCCCAGTACCCACATCTTTTTGAGTAGCCTTTGTTTTGGATTTTCAGGGACGTAAAGCCCCAAGGTGGGGAGAATGTAATGTCTCATATTTTCCATGTATTATTATTTTTTAAATATTATATGGAATTATTTCAAGACTGGGCCCGAAGAAGACATATCATTTCAAGTCCCAGTGAGCCTAGAATGGTGGTTTGATCTTTTTTTTAGATAAGTGAGTTGACACTTGTGTGCGGCTGTGGAAGTTTCCAAAAGGATGCCCGGATTAGAAATCTGCGGGCACCGTTGCATCCAGGATGATGACTTTACCTAAGAATGAGCCTAACCTCGCCCTGCACGGGTTGAGGGAAAAAGATGATTTTCGGACGGTTTAAGTAAAATAAAATAAAATAAATTTGCAATTTTTTTTGGAAATATCTGTTATAGCGCAGCGACGGGACAACTGTTTTAGTCATTATTTTCATGTCATAATGACTCAAAATAGCAATACTGACTCATTAATGCCACATCATTATGGGATGTCAAATATGTTTCCCTTTTATTAGGATAATCAATTCTTTCTCATTGGCGACTATTGAGAAAAATATCTGGAGAATCCACGGAGCGCTGGAGAAAACTCTCAGCGACGAACAATGACGGATCGAAGTTGAGAATCGATGCGCCAATGAAGTTGAAAGATCTCGATAACGACGGCAGCGTGACCCTTCATGAACGATTGATCCTTTCTTAAAGTTAGCGGTTTGTTATTTCATTCCTTTTTCCCCGTTTTTGAATTTAAATGATGAACGCAGATCAAATACGAACGTATTGATCTGCATATTCGTACGTTCTTGAGGGAGGGATTCTCTTTGGGATGAATATGGGGAATTAATCCATTGTTTTTGTTGTTGATTTCTACTCCGTTTAAGCATAATAATGGGAGTTGATCAACGTCGTGATGAACGACGGAAGAGGTTTGTTCCTTAATTTTTTTTATTGGATTCCTTTCTTTCCCCCTTTCCTCCTCACGCATTCTTCGAGTTCTTTGTGGGGCGATGAACAATGGATCGTTGCACACCCGTCTTGCAACGCAACGATCCCAAACTGGAGATCCGACATCACAACGACCCTATGGAGGTGCGACGGCCATGATAGATGGAGAATCGGCTCAAATTGGAAGAGTCCATTCTTAGAGTGTTCTTCACGCGGGAGGATCAAAAAATGTTTTCAGAGACGATCGAAGGTCCAAAAACACAAGAAGTAGCTTCATGGCGTCGGGGCGACCTAAACCTGGGAGTTCCATGGTGATCAGAAGACCATATCGATGAACGGGGCACCATCAGAGGCACGATGGCGGTGGATAGTGTTTCTGGAAATTTCCAGAATACACGGCATGTACTTCCGAAGAACACGCCATGTAGTACTGATGGCAGCGGCTAGGGTTTTGGAGGTCAGAGAGGAATCACACGGCGTGTGAATCTGGTCACACAGTGTGTTAGAATTTCCCCAAATCTTAGCGTGTATTTTGGGAAGTACACGGACATGGGATGGACTACACAGCTTCAGATGACACGGCATGTACTCTCTATGCATCGTGGCAGAGGTGGCTACACAGGACTCGGTGTGTATCCAGGGGATACACGGACATGGTATGGACTACATGGCATGTACTCCATCACATGGCCAGGCAAGGCCAGTAACATGGGTCACCTCATGTACTGATTACACGGGTTGGAGTACACAGGTTGATGACTATGTATGGGCACATGGCCAGTGTACATAGATCCAACCCCAGTCACTCGAACACAGCATGTACACCGTACTACATGTTGTGTACTCACTTTTCTACACAACCATCCTTACGACACGGGCCATTGTACATGGGCAGCACCCAGGGTTAGACAACACGATGTGTAACTTTTCTACATGCCGTGTACTTTTTGAAAAATGGCATGGTCCTCTTGTTTACCGTATCTTAGACATCTTTCAATTGGGTTAGTGCCCCTTCTTCTCGCTCCCCTGAAGGCCAGGAATCGTTTCCTTCTACAGTAGTATGATCCCTTCAGTGGGACATTCTGTGATAGAGTTGGCATCCCTCCGAGAGGCCCGGAGCGAGATCATCTATTCATTCCTGACCATAGGTAGAGTCAGGCATCGACATGACCAACTCTACCAGGCGTTGATTCTCTACCTAGATGGTGAATCACCAAGATGGTGAATTCATATGAGTCACGGTATCCGTCATGGCCCTCGAAGTAATCCTCATCTGTGTATTGTGATCTTTCCCACTCAGGAGTGTGTCTCCCGTAATGAGTGATTATATCTACCATGATCTTCCCACTCAAGAATGTGTCACCCATAATGAGTGTATCCACATCTCATGAGGTTTCCCGATGAATAGTACTTATCGGATGGATGTCATCGGAGCTACCAGACTCGTGGAGTGTGTTCTGCCGGAATGAGTACTTTGTGGAATTCTTAGAACTAAATCCTTAGTGGGGTATGGGGTCGTGTGACTTGTCTCTAGACTACAGGTTTGGGATTTGAGTATATATTGATTGTGATCTCATATTATATGTTCAGTAGACATATATTGTGTAGAGCTGATTGTGCCTTTTCTTTATGTACTTGCTTTGTGTTTTTTGAGGTCCACTACTGAGTATTGTTATACTCACTCGTGCATGGGCTTTGCCCGCACATGTCGTGTCTTGTGAAGATGAGCAGTCGTTTGACAGTGTCTAGGGAGGACTAGGACAGGACCGATCTTTTTGAGTTCCCTATAGGCTGAGGCGTTCCTTCGGCTATGAGCAGCAGTTCTAGTACCTCATTGTGTTTATAGGTTGGAATTTGCAGTTTTCAGGCTCTAGTTTTTGGTGGGCTTGTATTCTGGACCAGTTTACATTCAGTACTTTACTTTCTATCATACTCTGTGGGTTGGGTTTAGTTGTATACATGCATTTTGTTCCTTAGTGTTTTTTTTACATTTCAGCATTTGTGGGCTTGGATATGTGCGTGTGTGTACAGGTTCTTAGGCAATACCTACCATGTAGTAATATACCTACTCGGTTCTAATCACCAGCCCCTGGACTATTGGAGGTGGGCTTGGGTAGTCACAGTGCGGGCCCCACTGGGACGGGTCGTGACAATGATGACCATCATCCCAAAAAAATCTCCAAAACCCTTAACTCATCTATCGAACATCCCTTGTGCATAGGTTCTTTACCTTTACCAAGATTGTGTATAGAAGTGCCTGCATAAATTTCAATAGTACAGGTATAAGTACATAACACCCAATTAGAGGTCACCCCCTTACCCTAACTTGTCTATCATAAGGTTAAGTGAATGTAATAGTTACAGAAAGTATATTTACTTCATAGAAAACAAGAATAAATTCATCATATAAGGTATTTAGAAAATAAAAATAATTAGTTTCAATCATTCTAATAAACTAGGAATATTATAAATAAAACATAATTTAATACATTCTCAGAATCCAAGAGAGTGATCCCTGAGGAGAACCAACCACATATATATCCTCCATGGGATGTTACACATATAAACACACATAGAGAGAGAGAGAGAGACAAAAACACACATATCCATATCCATCCTCCTATATTATCCCTCTCTTCTCATATGAAGCATCATATACATATATTTATCAATATTCATATACATATTTTTATCCATCCTTATATATAAGGCCTCTCTCTTTATAAGTATAAACATAATCATATGTACAAATATCCATAGTCCCAACTAGTTTAAACATATCTACCCATGAACTCTATTACTAAATCCTTTATAAAATATATATATAATACACAACAGTACCAAAGATCTCTATATATATCCAATAATATGCATAAAAATTTCTAATATTAGTTTAGATTTCAATAACTGTATCTCATAAACAATATCAGGTATTACATGTATAGAATTATCATAGAGATAATCGAGGAAATATATCAAAATACCATACATATCGAGGATGAATGTATCTTTGGTTTTCAAATAATTAAAAAATTATAACTAATTTAGACTAATATGTTAGGAAATATATAGTACATCAAGTTAAGTAAGGAAAATAATAGTTATTTTTTTATCAAATACTTAGTTTAACCAAAATAAAATAAAAAATATTAAGAAAAAATAATTTTCTTAGTTTTCCCTAACTCTACCCCTTGGTGACGTTATCATAACCACTGTAATTATATGGGAGAAAAGGAGGGTTTACCTATCAGATTATTTTTTAATCCTAAATCGCAGTCCAAAAGGGATGGAATATTATATATCTCAATAAATATAGTTAACCAAGGTTAAATGAAGATAGTTATTTATTTAATGACTTGAAATAATAGAAATCTAGAAACATAAATGATGGTTTTTCCCCAAGTTCATCCAAATAAATCTTATTTAATTACTTCAAGGAAGAACAATTTAAGGATTTGATAAATTTTGAAAACAATAATAAAGAAGATATGTGGATTATATATATTTCCTTATAAATAATAGAAAACCATGGAAATTGGGGTTATTTACCATAAATTGAACAAGAAGTATACCCTGAACCCACTTTGAATCAATTTTTTAAAAATCAAGAAGCTTAGATTCAACATAAAATATAAGGGGTAAGGGGAGGAACTATCTAGGGTGCCAAGACTAAATGTGATTATTATATATTAAACAAAGTTTTCTACATTTTAAACTTTAAATTTTAAAATAAAAAATTACCTATCTTCAAAAACACACTAGATAAAACAATAATTTTGGTGGGTATCCACCTAATTGAACATATATATAAAAGTTCCATTAGAATACCAATGGTATAAATTGGGAGTATAGTTCCTTTATACACCACACCCTCCTCTCTCTTCATCCAGAATAATCTATTAACTCCCACACACTTGAATGAAATATCTATTTAAACCTCTAATTACATTATATAAAAATTTAAAATCCAAAAAATAAAAATTAGTACTCACACAAATGGAAAGGGTAATTAAAACTACTCTAACCACCAAAACCTCTTAGTTTAGTGAAAAAACCCACCTAGTGGGTTTCCCATGATGTACTTATTAGACAGAGTTTCCATATTCACCATCTTGATATATGATCCAATTCAAAGCATCACCACCCATGATCATATGTCTAATTGCAAACCTGATTCAAATATAAAAACCTTCAATGAGCCACTTGTAGATACTTTTGGTATAAATAGAGATAATTTTTTAAACTATGGATCATATTCCATAACAATCATATCACCCTTTTATAAGTGAAATTACTTGTTAGTCCTTAAAATAAGACAAGTTTGATGGTTGATGTTTTTATGAAACATATTCTTAAACCCTTCCCAATTTATCCTTTTGTGAAATGTAGATTTTTTGAAAAAAACCCATCTTCTATTGAAATCCCTCTAAATATGTATTCTTCCAATTTCACGTTCAAATATGATAAAACATTTAAAAACATAAATATATTGTCCTTATTTTTTAACCAATTTACCTCTAATTCATATCTGAAATATACTCAAATAATAAGAGGATTTTTCCACTAAAAACCGATAACATATCTAAAAAATATTTTTTTAAGTTGAAAAGAACCACCAAAAATCTAATAAGGAATTTACCAAATAATTAAAAATTTTGATCCAACATTTAATTATTTGGAAACACATTCTCAATTACTTCCTCTTCCAAATTCATAAGATTTTCCCTTTTCATAATTTTTTTAACGTTCCTAAGTACCATCAAATGAAACCATAAAAGAAACATTTGTGATCACCCTAATCCACATATGTTTTTTCACAATTTATCTAATATATACATGTTAAATAACCATTAAAATATTAAATAAACCATTATTTTATAGGGTATTTTTCTATATTAAATTCTCTTTTTAATATATAATCATCATCAAAAATAGTTATAGTGAATGTTTTTTTAAACCATTTTAAAAATATATAATTTCAAACTAAATTTTTTTGAATATCCTTTCATAATAAAGATCAATAATTTCTTTGAATTTATGAAACCAAGATAGATTTACTATCCATGAATGCCTACATTACATATGAAGACCAAATTTTTTCTTAAACTTGAAAAAATTTCTATAATGACTCTAACATCATGTTATAATTGGTTCACTAGACACTTGGTCTACTCACACGTCATATTAACTCATTGTTGATTATAAATAGGTAATATAAGCCTTTAATAACAATTTCAAGTTTCCTAAATAAACTTATATACATGTCTACCATCCAAAATAAACATGATTTCCCATTTTGTAACATCAAAAACTAACCTATCACCCCTCAACCTTCTCTGATTCAATTCATAATGATACTCAAAATTATGTGTGTTCATCTTATAAAAAAGATTTAAATAAGTGTAAATTGACTTGAAAATACCATTTAGTGATGCTTTACCCTTAAATAACCACTAACCCTCATGTCAAAATTTTACCAAAATTTTAGTGTGAAATATTTCTATACCAAACATACCCAATATATAAGAAAAAATAACCACATACCTATGGAGGATCTATAATATTATTCATGACAATTATTTTAAAACATATTCAATAGAACAAATAAATAAATAAATTCTTAATTTTAGATAACCAAAAAACATTGTCGATAAGTCTATAAAATAAAACTCCTTTGGAATAAGTACTCCGAGCCTCCCCAAAAACACCATGAGATAACCTATCATCAGACATACTATCCATCTAAATGTCTCCACTACTGCGGCTATAATACACCTACAGTGTATTAAGAAATATTTCACTTAACAATTTCTTATTTTATACAATATTTCTGTCTAACATGGTGGGTAAGTAGGGGGTGAGTTCATGACCCATTAGGATATCCCCATGACATCCAATACACCCCTTGAATGTGGAAACTAACCAATATGGTAATTTGTTTCCCTAAAACATTCCCCAAACCATTGATGTTTTATAAAAACATTTAATGGACATTATATTATAAATTAAAAATCAATTTAAAACCAAACATGTATAGATATATCACAATTCTCATTATTTCAAAAACCAACCAACCACACACCTAATCCTCAACCAAAAACTGAGGGAAATAGGAATGTATGAGAAACCACGAACCACCAAAGGGGTACCACCCAATCATGAGAAAACCCATTACTAAAACATTATCCAAAATTCAATTCAAACATGATGTGTCGCTCACACTTAAATAGGATTTTATGATCTTTATCAACCCTAAAAGGCCACCTATACTTAAGTAAGAATAAAAACCCATGCTCATTTACTCATCCAAACCACTCCATTAATATAAAAATCCACGAAATCATTGAAAATAAAATCACAAATAATATTAAAATCCCATTTCAACTACAACTTTAAATTTCAAAAAAAATTCTAGAAAGAGACATGGAACCATAAATCATCCTTTCTCATTTTCACCAAAATAAGGTAAACACTAAAAAAACTCTATGAATAATCACTCCATAATGATACTTAAATTATTTTAATTGAATAATTTAATTTAATTTAAATACAACATTAAATATCAGATGATTTTTAACAAAATTGAGTATATGTGGAGCCACATACCTTAACTCAAAAATGGATAGTATTCATTCCATCATATTCAAGATCCTAAATCTCTATAACAACCATAAGGACCTAAAAATCCATAAATATATTTAAAATCATTTATTAATGTTCATAAAAACCATACCCATTTATTGTTTTAAAAAGGTAATACCAATAAAAAACACAATAGGAAAGATCTTTAGGTCACTTAACTTCGATTTTAACTCTAACTACCTTGGATACTATAGGTAAGAGCTATAGATGGAAGGATCCACTCAAAAAATTCAATAAATCAACCCTAAATTGAAATCTCAATAATAGATGGAATAAATTAAACTAAAACATCAAAAAAAGAGTATAATTATAAGGTTTACAACTCATCTTAAGTGTGTTTTTGGCACGACTAAATGATCTTAGTGATCGTGTAAGTAATTGTGCATTCCTTACTAGAATTATATTTTCAACCTGAATAGTAGAAATTTACAATAACATTGATCATGAATCAAAACCTTAATACGACCATGTCTTCCCTATATTGTTTTTCATGCTCTCTTTTCAATCATAGATAGTTACTTGGTTATGAATTTACCCATACACACCATAAAACACCTCAAAAAACCCCCGATTTTACCACGAATGTACCAAACATCAAAATAAATAAACTCTAAACAATACATACATTAAATTATCCCTTATATAAACTAATTAAAAGTTAGATCAAATTTGTTATACCCCTTGAAAAATATAATGTAGGATACCAACATCATTCTAGTTAACTCCACCTTATTTGTCCCTTATCGATAGCCAACATGTAGTGATTTCTCTATGAATTACTATCATCATTGTGTAATTAAATAATAAACTTTTATTTTTTAAGATACATTTGGATCTGGGATCTCTATTCAATTCCCTATTTTAAGAATAGGAAACATGCTTCTAGGTATCAAGAATGTTTCATATATATGTATCAGAAGCTAGAAACTTCATAGAATAAATGTGTACATTCTAACCAGACTTTCTGGAGGCGACTCTAAATGTTTACTCCCAAATAAAATAACATTCTTTGTTGATTATATTTAATTTTTTCAATAATTATTTAATATGTTCATGGTTTTTTTACTTTTGGACTTCCAGTATTAGTTATAAATATATATACTTTAAAGAAAACCTAAAATTATTCACTTATCCAAATTGAGCTAAAATTATAGAATTAAAAGGCTTCTCCCTTCTGTCTTCCTTGCTGTAAAAACATAAGCACATTTTTCTTTGTGGACATTATGAAATTAAAACATGTATGCATTTGGAATAGCTATAAAGATACAGAATCATTAAAATCATCCTTGGAAGATGAATAAGATTAATTATCATTTTGAAGGATTGGTTTTGTATTTTGGTTAGAGTAAAATGGTTGGGTTGTGTCTTGTAATAAGATAATGAGTTTTTATTTGGGAAATTTAAGAGAGGTTAATGGTAGGGTAAGTTGGAAAATTAGGATTTTTTATTATAAATTTGTAGTGGGTTTCCCATAATCTTATTATTGATCCAAAAAATAGAAGCAATTGTGTGAAGCATCCGAGATATGACCTATTTTGAATTGTTGGATGGATTGGTGGATAAACAAAGCGGTGACATGGTTTAAAATGAGAAGATAATTGGGATAAAGATTTATAATAACAAATTATTTTTGTAAAATGGTATTGGTGAAGGGAATGTTGTTAATGAAGGGGTTAAAAGTTGGCAGGGGATATGAATCGAGGTTGAAGGGACACTATTTGGGAGACTTGGTTTGGGATATGGGTAGAGTTATAGGAGGTTAAGGTTCAAATGGTTGATTTTTTTTTATTTTTTTTATTTTTTTCTAGGAAAAAATTGATCAATATTGTTTTTATAGATATCCATGAAATGATTATAATTTTTTCAAGGTTCATATGGAATAAACCATGACATGGTGTGGGTTGTCTTAGTATGGTTTAAGTAATGGTTTTTAGGTTTTTATTGGTTACAAAGGAAACATAATATTGTTTTTATAGCCACAAAATTTTCAATGGGAATATAGATAAAATGGGATTTTTTATTTGAAATGATTAATTTGGAACTCATGGTTTTTCAGAAAATTATGAAATCCTAGACTAGGTTTACTAGATAGTGATTAGATCGGAGTGTTAAACGACCTTGGTTGTACCTCCCCTATGGTAGAGAAATACAACAATTATAAAGGGGATAATGTGTTACCATTTAGAGACTATACCATCATATTAGAGTATAATTACAAAAAAATATCCAAATAGAATCTATAAAAAATAATCGATGTACATAGAAGTGGAAAAACATAATAATTATATACAAAATTTAAATAATTCATACAAGAAAACATCCCAAATGAACACCCATCAAGCTGATAATATATACAAAATAATAAAAAATAAATAAATATAGAAGTGTCTCTACTCCCATCCTTAAGACTCTAATTTTCCTAAATTATAGACTCTAACCAATCTATCTATCTCAATCAACAAATATTGGGCCTCTTTAGAACCTAGACCTATTAAAATAAGGTCTTCTTGGTAACCAATGTTCTTGGGCGTCACACCCCTTATTCGTGTAGATAAATTTATTTTATATTATTTATTTTATTTTTAGGAAAATATAATTTTTTTAAGTTTTAGGATTTTATTGTCATGACTCGTCCCCCGGGGCCCTTGCTGTGAATACCTCAAGCCAACCTCCCAAAGGCCAAGGGCTAAAGACTAGCACTGAAGGAATTATCCCACAAGTGGGAGGCATTTTCCTAAATACCTGTATGCACACACACAGACAACCACATCCCAAAAATCTAGAAAGGATATCATGTGTGCCTCTAAAACAACCACTGAGTAAAGTTACAAATTGTAAGTCAAATAGGCCGGAATATAAACCCAACAAAAGGCGATGTGAAAATAGGAAAGTACAAAATATCTTTGAACAAATCATCCGCAAGAGAACCCCACCTGAAGGATAGGCGATGAGTGGCTGCCAGAAGCTGTAGAAGTACATACTACCTATTGTATCTCACTGTACTCCACCTAGTTCCGGGCCACCAAGGTCTCTATCAAAGTTCTTATCATCTGTACGAGACACGAAAATTGTGGGAAAATCTCCTGCATGGGTGAGTAACACAATACTCAGTAGCGACCCTAAACCACAACGGAATGACCACAAAATAAGGTATTCATAAGGTACTATCATCTCACACAGTTATAATATAAAGTATGGAAATAAAGGCTATCATTTGTAACACTGAACACCTTGGAATGTTGAAGTACCCATCCCTAATGAGTACCATAGGTCTGTTGTGTCACACAGAACCGCTCCCCACCACGAGTCTGTCGGGTCGCATAGAGTCACTCCCCAATTATTCTATCATAGATAGTACACACAAATCTACTTATAACTGATCCACACTACGCCAATTTTAGCTGGTTTACATGGCATCGCTTGTAGCTAGTTCACCTAGAGCCGCTTATGTCTGGTTCACATAGGTCTGCTTAACATCTAGGCCTGCAGGGTCACTTAGACATACTCTTTAACAGTCTTTGGGTCACATCCAACTTCTATATTCCCGTTTATAGAGCACTTTATTAAGGGAGAATCCACTCCTCAATCCATTTTTCATAACTCAACTTCTATCAATGTTTCCTTAGAACATTCCAAAATATTTTCCTCATCACATAGGTTCCAACACTACAAACAGCTCATCAATCAGGCTACGGTTTGAGAGTTATGATCATTTTTTCAAAAAGGGGCCGATCAGGTTCGGGTCTGGTCTGACATGTTAGGACCTACCTGACCTGACCAGGCCAGGGGTCTTCTGACCCGACCCAGGTCCGCCGACCCTACCCGGGTCCTCCGACCTTCCCCCAGTCCGACCATGTCCGAATCCGACCCGACCCACTGTGCAGACCGCCTCTTCTCCTACATGAACCCTAGCAGGTGTTCAGCTACTGCCACCATGTGTCCAGTTGAGCCACCCCCTACCACACACACACACACATGGTCCCCTTTGGATCACATTCCAGTGCACGCTGCAGCCCGTAGCTTTAGGCCGCTCCTCCGACGCGGCTGGGTGGTTGCGTCCACCTCCTCTAACTGCCGACCTGCAAGCTAGTGTCCCCTTCTGCACCACCACTTCCCTAGCTATCCACGGCCTCTACCTCAGTGCACCTTCATGGCGAGCCTCTACCTGCCTACGACCGGTCACCAGCACCGACATACCAGTGGTATCTTCCACAAACAATTGGGTCTACTCCGGTGGTCTTTTTCTTAAACTGTCTTCACCCCTAGACTTCTCAGGTCACCATTTTCCCTGATACAACCTCGAAATTTCCTTTCTAATTATTCTAAGGAGTGGTCATGAAGATCATCAGAATGCTCAAAGATGGATAAATCATTTTCGTTTTCATTTTGGGATGATTCCTATGCATTATTATTTTTGAAACATGGGAAGAAGATATTTAGATTCTATAAAAAAAATAACCCAATGAAAACTGCGAGATAAAACACCCTCCCACAAGCATAAGTGACCCATAGATCAACCAGTTCACCGGTTGATCCGAAATAATTTTTTTGGAAAGAAGAACTTGGTACTCAAAATTATCAAAAATATAAACCCCACCAGAAGAAGCTTTGATTAGAGGGAAGGCTCATTTCTGGTGGTGATCCGTCTGCAGGGATTCATGATCCATTCGAAGATTTTGGCATTCTTCAATCTCTGGTCCCATATCTGTTCTTAAAGGGTGTCATCACCACTTTCTAAATCCCCAAAAAAATTTGTTGGAGAGTATTCCTTTATCTTTCATCAGAGGAATTCCAGATCTAGATCTGTTTCTCCAACCCCATTATCTCCATAAAATTGAAATGCATCACAAAATTTTTGTTATGCTTAGTCGTTGCATTATTACACTATTTCATTTATGAGACAACATTTCTATTACTATTTTTTAAAGATTCGTTACACTATTTCATTTATGGAATGAAACAGTCGGCTCCTTGCTGTGTTACAGTGAAACAATTTTTGAATAAAATAAATTTTTTAAGATTATTTTGTTTTTATTAAAACACTTAAAAACTATATTTCACCCTCAACCCACATTGTTCAGGGGTAATCTCTGCTTAAGGGAAACACTCCCTTACGGGCTCAACTATACCTTATGATTTCCAATCCTAGTTACCATTTAGGGTTACAAGGATTTGAAAATAAAATATTTGTTAATTATTTTATTGACGATTAAAAAATACTTTCCACTGTTGGACCACAATGGCAAAAGTTAGTCTCTACCTAAGGAAAACATACCCTAAAGAGCTCAACGGTAGTCTCATATTTTCAATCTGAGTCACATTTCTTCAGTTATAAGGATTTTAAAAATAAAATAATTCTATTTAATTATTTTATTTAAGGTTATTCAATTTTTGGTTTTTCTCACTCGAGGGCCATTCTGACTAAACTTAAGTCACGTCTAGGGTAAAACATCTATCTTGAACACAACGGTGCCCTCATATTTCTTATTTGGTCAACCTTTTAATAATTATTCCACTTTTCTAAGAAAAATTCTCACACAAACTATTTAAAACTTAACATTTTTAACGGATCATTCATGGAACTTCGGGCCTTGAAATCACATGTCATCTCAGCACCTGATCTTGAAATAATCCCATTTAATTTTTCAAAACAAATCATGGAATTCTGGGGTGTTACATTACTCCACCCTTTAGATATTTACATCCTCATAATCCAAAATAAGGGTTAATCAAAAAAATTGGGGTACTGAGCACGAATCAGATCCTCCTGCTTCCACATGCTCTTTTGGAGATTCCCATGCTCCCAATGAACACACACCAGAGGTATCGACCATCCATGATGGATCCTATTCTTTCAATCCTCTAAATCCATTGTGTACTCCAAAAATATTTCCCCATCATGAATATCCATCTCACTATGGTCGATGATGTGAGAAGGCCTGTGTACATATCTCCTTAGCTGAGATACATGTAAGATTTCGTGAACCCTCTCTAATTGTGGTGGTAAAGCTACGCGGTAAGCCACCTCACCCACTCTATATAGTATCAGGAAAGGTCCAATGAACCTCATAGTTAAATTTCCACCCTATCCAAATCTTTGTAACCCTCATCGAGGAGAGACTTATAGGAATATGTGGTCCCCCTCTTCAAAATTCAAGGGTATTTATCTTCTATCATTATATTACTTCTATTGGATCTATGTAGTCTTCTTTCGCTCTCAGATTACCTGAACCTTTTCATTGGTTGCATGTACCATCTCTAGACCCATGAGTGCTGACTCCCCTGGATCTTTCCAGCATAATGGTGACCTGAATGGTCATTCATACAATTCCTCAAACGGTGTCATAGCAATGGTGGAGTGGTAGCTATTTTTGTATTAAAATTACACCAGTGGAAGGTGTTCCTCCCAACCATGACCAAAATCAAGGATGTAGGCACAAAGCATGTCCTCCATGGTCTGTATGTCTGGTTCATCTGACCATCTGTCTGTGGGTGAAAGGTTGTACTCAAGTGCAACTGAGTCCCAAACGCCTCCTGAAATCCCTCTCACAATTGGGATATAAAGTGTGAATCATGAACATAGACTATAGTAGATGGGACTCTATGGAGTCGAACTATTGTTTGCACGTAGAGGTGTCACAATCTCTCTACTGAACCCTACTCTTGAATGGGTAGGAAGTTGTCCTACTTGGTCATTAGTTTTATGATCACCCAAATGGTATCATTCCCCCTATACGTACACGGTAATACCATCACAAAGTCCATTGATATTTCATTCCACTTACACTCCAGTACCTTGAGTGGTTGTGTCAAACCTGCTAGAAACTGGTGCTTAGCCTTCACTTGCAGATAGGTGAGGCATCTCGAGACAAACTCTACTATATCCTTCTTTATCCTTGGGAACTAGTACTGACATCGAAGTCCCTAGTACATATTCTCCACACATGGATGTACCACCAAAGGACATGTATGGAACTCCCTCAAATCCTCCTCTTGAAACCCCACTAGTACTAATGTGCACCCTCTGAAAATGATGATGTGCTCCCCACCTATAGAAAATTCATCAGGTGCATGCCATGTAAACATTTTTTCACGTGTAGTTTCATAGCTAGCATCTCTAAGTTGCACCTCCCTAACTCATTGTATGAGTGGAGGGGAAACTACCATTGACTGAATATAAGCTACCTTATCTCTATCCACAATGTATATCTAAGGTAAGGTCAACTGCACTGAGTTCTCTTTCAGTAGCTATGAACTCGATATCCTACTGAGAGCATCTTCCACCATGTTTCCCTTCCAATGAGTATAGACTATCTATAAGTCATAGTCCTTGAGGAACTCCATTCGATGTTGTTGTCTTAGGTTTATATCCTTCTAAGAAAATAAATACTTGAGACTCTTGTGGTCATAGTAGACGATAAATTATTCACCCATAAGGTATTTTATCCACATCCTTGGTGCAAAGCCTACCACTACCAACTCAAGGTCATGATTCACATAGCCCTGCTCATGTGGTATCAAATTTCATGAGCCATAAGAAATAATTGTTGGCCCCTACATCAGGATGCAACCAAAACCGGTTCCTAATGTGTCATAGAAAACTACATAGTTGGTTCCCTCCTCTAGAAACCTCAATATGGGAGAACTCATCAAGCTCTGACTCAGCTGCTAAAAACTTTTCTAGCATCCTTCTATCCACTTGAAGGGTTTTCCCTTCATTTTCAACTTTCTCATGGGTGCTGCTACTTAGGAGAAGTCGGGTAAAAACCTCTGATAGTACCCAGCTAACCCAAGGAAACTCTATACCTCAATAACACTCTTGGGTGGTTCCCAAGAAAGCACCGCCTCAATGTTCACTAGATCTACTACAACTCCATCGTTTGGAATGACATGTCCCAGAAAGTGAACCTTTAGCATCTAGATCTCACACTTTGAGAGTTTTTCTTAAAGATGGTACACTCAGAGTTTTTCCAGAACCATCCTCAGGTGTATTTCATGCTCCTCCTTCGACGCTGGATACAGAAAGATGACATCAATAAAGACCACTACAAACCGGTCTAAGTATGGCTAGAAGAACCTATTCATGAGTCCCATGAACACTTCTGTGTCATTATTCATGCCAAAAAGAATCACTAAGTAAACATAGTGGATCTAGAGACATATTAAATTCATCGTCGATATGTCCTCATCTCATTCCCAAAGCTGGTGATATCCTAATACAAGGTCTATATTGAAGAACCATCCCGCTCCCTTCCGCTGATCAAGGAGGTCATCAATACTTGATAGAGGATACTTATTTTTCAAGATCACCAAGTTCAAGGGTCGAATGTCCACATATAACCTCAAGCTTCTATCTGACTTCTTGGAAAAAAACACTGGGGCTACCCATGGTGAAATTATAGGCCTTACGAACCCCTTATTCTATAATTCCTCCAACTAAACCCTCATCTCCCAAAACTATACAAGAACCATATGATATTCATGTGTACATATTGATATCGTCTCGGGGTACAGATCAATGCAGAATTCTACCTCTCTGTGAGGAGGTAGTCCTGAAACATCCTCTAGAAATGAGTTCTTGTACTCAACCACCACTGTAGGAAACTTTGTACTCGTCTCAAAACATCCACTGCTATGTGGGTAAGGATGGATGCATGAAGATACCCCCTTCCCTAATCCTCTAGCTCCTTCATCATGGTGTGGACCACATGGGGGTGGGGGTTGTAACATATCTAAATCTATACCGACTCCTGCAACCCTCCTAGCCCCTCTACCATGTCTGACGCCATGTAGATTAATCTGTTCCTCCTTTCCCACTACTAACATACACTATCTGTATCTATTTAGCCAAAGGAATTTTAACCACAAATGTTCTCTGTAGCACCCTAGAATAAGTAGAAATTAACTGAGGAATAGTGATGTATCAGGTGTCCCTAAACACATATCTCTCAAAGTTCTGATCCCTGAATCACTGGTTGTATCATATTCATCTAGTACCTAGAAGGGTTAGTATGCCTGGATGAATACTCATCTATAGACATGTCATCTCGCCGAAGCTGTAGAAGCTCTTGGGAACACATGGCCCTTAACTTTTATGGAAAGAGACCCTTCTCTAAGAAAGGTTCTCAATCTCTATACAAGGAAAATATAACTTATCATAAGATCAGGTAATCTAAACCCTGTCATCGACCTACTGATCCATATAGAAGTCTCATTACTCGGATTTTCATCTGGTCAAGTGGCGTCCTTACTAAGAGGGAGACTCTCATCACCGCCTCCAGCCAATCCTCAATGACTTGAGGATTTGTCTCTATCCTAAACCTAGGAGGTATCTGTCTCTGGAACTCATGTAAGGAATTTAGATTACATGTGTCTTCTACTGGTAAAACCGGTAGAGACTACTAACTGATGGGTGGTGGTATTGTTGGGACACCGCTTGAAGGTACCATATCGGGAAACAGTCCATGTACCAAAGCCTTATTACTCTCTGAACCATCCTTGTGGTAACACATTGGAATACTCGATGGATATATGTGTGGATACATCATGAAAGAGATCAAGATGAATCACGATTAATAGACTATACCTAGTGAGATGACTCTGACTCAAAAAGATCATGAGAAAAACACTCAAAGACACATTCAACTAGTGTTTTCATGTACTTAGTCAGAAATAAGAATACAGGATCCTTTTGTATAGATACTTTTGTCATCGCACCAACATTGGGATCCCTAGCCCGAAAGCCAAACTCAAAACAC
The DNA here is from genome assembly GCA_963277665.1 of Viscum album. Taxonomy (NCBI): domain Eukaryota; kingdom Viridiplantae; phylum Streptophyta; class Magnoliopsida; order Santalales; family Viscaceae; genus Viscum; species Viscum album. The sequence goes on from OY728165.1 coordinate 824,570,261, forward strand.
TTAACACTATTTCCCCATAAAAATTTAGAGACTCTTATTTCTTTTGGTACAACTGACGCCCTCTGATACCACTTTTTCACGACCAGTCCCCCGGGGCCCATGCTGTGACTACCCCAAACCCGCCACCCAATGGCCAAGATATGGAAACTAGAACCAAAGGAATTATCCCACGAGTGGGAGGCATTTTCCTGAATACTTTTACACACTCACACACACAAAAAATCCCAGAGAGGTGGAAATAAAAACATGTGTTCCACTAAAACAACCATTGAGTAAAGGTAAAAGATGTAATTCAAATGGCCATAATACAAACCCAACAAAAGAAAAACTGAAAATAGGAAATTACAAAAGATCTATGAAAAATTTATCCAGATAAGAACCCCACAAAAACAGTAGGAAAGGAGTTGTTTTCAGAAGCTGTAGAAGTACGTCATGCCTGTCGTATCTGACTAGCACCACCTAGTCCCAGGCCATCAGGTCCACTTTCAAAGCACATGTCATCTACACCAAACAAAATATGTGTGAAGGAATCCCATGCAGGATTTAGTAACACAATACTCAGTAGGGACCCCTAAACACAAGGTAAAGACTATAAAAGAGGTTATGCATAAGGTACAATCATCTCATGTAGGTATAATATAAAGTATGGAAAGCAAGACAAACAATCATAACACTGAACACCTTGGACTACTGAGGAAGTCATACATAATTAGTATCATGTTTCTACTAATTCACACAGAGTATATCCCCATCGTGGGTCTTCTGGGACACATAGAGCCTCCCTCCACTTAGGCCATCATAGCTGGTCCACACAGGGCCACTTATAGATAGTCCACACAGGGCAGCTTATAGTTGGTTCATTTAGAGCCACTTATAGCTTGTTCAGACAAAGCCACTTGTAGATGGTCCACATAGGTCCATTTATCATCTAGGACTATATGGTCACTTAGACCTACTCGTCATCAGTCTTCTAGTCTTATCCAGCCATAAGATTCTCTTACGTAGGGCGCTTGATTCCCGGAGGATCCACGCCTTAAGCCATTTTTGTATCTCAACTTCCATGAATGTATACTTAGAACATACCAAAGTATTTTCCTCATTAGGAGGGTTCCAATTCCATAAAAGGATAGTAAATCGGGTGTACGGTTTGAGAGTTATGACTATTTTTCTAAAAATTGGTCTGTCGAGTCGGGGTTCAGTTCGACCTAGTCATACCGAACAGGTTCGGATCTAACCCAGATCATTGGGATACGGGTCTATCCCACTGTGCGGGCTGACTCTTCTCTTTACTAGATGATAGGATGAAACCAGATTGTGCCTCCATGCAGTCATATGATGTCGGTCACCCCCTTTCCTACACACAGTCCCTGCGGGACCGCATGCCAATACACGTTATGGCCCGCAACCGCGGGCCGCTAAACTTACACGGATGGGTGGATACTTCCACCACTTTCAACCACTATCCTATGTTCTGTTGGACCTTCCTACCCTGCCACCTCTGCCTAAGTGTGCTTTTGTGGTGCGCCGCCACCCACAAACATTCGCCACCACTAGCGTGCCAGCAGTATCTACCGCAGACCATTGGATCTGCTCTGTTGGTTTGTTTCTCGAACTGTCTACACCCTTGCATTTCACAGGTCATTGTCTTCTCTACTATAGCCTCAATGTTTTATTATCTCCAATTTGGAGGTGTGTTCATGAAGATCATAAGAACGCCCAATGGAGGAGGAATTGAGGCCTTGTTTATGTTGTCCTGATTTCTTCGCGTTAGAGTTTTTGAAACATGGGAAGAGTATATTAAGCTTCAATCAATAAATGGCCCTATGAAAACCGCAATATAACCCCCCCCCCCCCCTCAAGATCAGGTGACCTGTGGATCAACCTATTTTTGGGTTAATCTGCATTTGTTTTTTTAGAAATAAGAATGGGTTATTCAAGATTCTAAAAAAGATAAACCCCTACCTAGAGAATCTTCAATCGGAGGGAAGGATCATTATTGTTGTCAATCCATCCATGGGGATCCAAAATCAATTCCAAGCCATTGTAATTCAATGATCTCTGGTCTTGGATCCATTCTTCAAGGGTGTTTTCACTACTCTCCGATTCACCGATGTTCTTCAATGGAAGGGATCCCTTCTTTGTTCATTAGAGGAATTCCAGATCTAGATCTATTTCTCTAACCCCATTATCTCATTATAAGAGAAACATGTCTCATCATTTATGTTATGCTTAATCGACACATACTTACACTATTTTATTTATGATACAACATTTATGTTATGCTTCAATTAAAGAGTCATTAAGCTATTTCATTTATCAAATGAAATAGTCGAATCATTGATGTGTCATAGCGAAACAATTTTTGAATAAAATAAACTTTTTTAAGTGTATTTTATTTTTATTAAAACTTATAAAAAATATCTTCCACCCTCGACCTACATCGGTCAAGGTTAATCTCTGCATATGGAAAACACACCCTTATGAGAACAATGGAACTATTGGATTTTCAATCTAAGTTACCTCTTAGGAGTTAGATAGATTTGAAAATAAAATAATAATTACTTAATTATTTTATTTATATACAAAAACTATTTTCCACGGTTAGCCTGTGCTGGTCAAAGTTAGGATCCACATAAAGAAATAATACCCTCAAGATCTCAATAGAAGCCTCATATTTTCAATCTGAGTCACTTTTCATGACTTATAAGGATTTTAAAAACAAAATAATTCTATTTAATTATTTTATTTGTGGTTATTCCATTTTCAGGTGTTCTATCAAGAGGACCACACTGACTAAACTTAAGTCACATTGAGGATAAACTAGCCATCCTAAATGTAAATGTTCCCTCAGATTTCTGATTCGGGCACCCATTTAATAGTTTTTTTACTTTTTCAGGAAAACTGCTCAAGAGCACTATTTAATACATAACACTTTTTTATGGATCATTTCGGGCACTCCATACCTCAGAATCACACACTGTCTCAGCGCCTGGTCTTGAAATAATCTCATTTAATTTTTTCAAAAAACCATAGAATTACATGGTATTACATGTGTTTTTCTTTTTAGAGCACTTTTCCCTCTTCACATGTTTCTCCCCTCACAATTTAATAAAACCCGTCAAATTTCAAGAATGAAAAATTATTCCTAGTTCATTTTGAATGCACCAGTTTTCTATGCTTGATTATCTTATGGTTTATATGAATCCAAGTAGAAATTGACTGTCTCAGTTTTACTATTAGGATAAACTAACATTGTTAGAATGTGGTTAGGAGTTACCATTCATTCCAAACTATGTGAGTGAGTTATGGATTTCCAATGGAAGTCATATTCTAGCCACATGGTTTACCAAACCGTACATTCTAACCATCCAGACTACCCAAAATCACATAAATTGATTTTAATACTCCACCACTTCCCCTATTTATCCATGTTTGCTTTCCTCCCTCCCTCACATGGCTCATCTAATCCACCCACACATGATATGAATCCCTTCATCTCTCTTATTTGTTGACTGATTCCTCCCCAAAAATTTACTCTTATGGGTTTCCCAAGTTTAAACTCTCTACTCTAATTCTTCTTTCCTCTCTATCCCTATTTATTTACTTTACACTCATTTTTACTTTATCCTTTGAAATCTTGGGTTCTTGGGGGTTTTTTTGGGTTTGGGTGGCCTAACCTATTGTTTTTTGGGTGATAGAGCTTAATGAGGCTTGTTTGAGTGTCTACAATCATAGGCGAGTATTTTTTACTTGATTTCCATTGAACGAAAGTGGTTGTTTTCTATATTTATTAAATTTGAATGGAATTTGATTCTTGATATTTTAAAATTATTTATATATAAATTTATTCACATGCATGATAGTTAAAATGGATTTGATAACATTTTCTATGGGATTTTCTCCAAGAATAATGTTTTAATTGGAATTTCAAGTTTTAATTAAAATTAAAAAGTTTTTAAAAAATATTGTAATAATTATTCTGAATAAAATTTGGTGTTTTGAGTTCTTTGACCCCATTATGGTTCATGCGATAAATTAAGGAATGATTTTTTAAACCTTTAGAGGTTTTGAATTGAAAAGTGAGTTAATTTGTTATTAATTTTCAAATGGTTTTAATTAATGATTTAAATTGGAAAGGGGTTTATATTTGATATCATTCAAATATTAGGTTTTATGAATTATTTTTAATGGTTTTATTTTAATTTTCATTTGATTTTTTTTAATTACTAAAAATAACTTATAATTCTGATTACTTTTTAATGATGCCTCGTCTGGAACTTTTGAAGGGTTTCAAATAGTGTGGGTGTGTGACACTCATGAGAAACTTGTTTAACTTTGACCCCATATTGGATATTGTTTATTTTTTAGATATTTATTATGGACTAATCGGAATTATTTATGTTTAATGTGTTTTGAAATTTGTGATTGGGGTTGTTTTTTTATGAGGTCTTAGAGGTGATGTTAGATTTATTGCTTTCATATTGATTGTTTGCCTTTTTTATCGTTCACCTCTTATTAATTTACATACATGGGGATACTATGATTATTAGTGAGGGATGAGAGATAATTATATATATTAATGAAGAGACATAAAAAATATTTTATGGTATCATAGTTTATAAGGGAGTTCCACAGATGATGCTTGTTTAGATCACCTAGTAAGTTATAGACTTAGGAATACATCGATCAGCCTACATTTGTTTTCAAACTAAGTACATATAGGTTCAAATAAAGAGTTTTTTTTGATTTATCCATAATTACTTGATGTTTCTATATATAAAACTCTCTTTATTTCATGACCCTTGGTTCAGTTATCATCTAGGGTATCAATCTTCATTTTTTCTCTTTCTCATATGATGTCTTAGTGTTTTATTTATTCATTCTTCTTCTATGTATTTTATTTAAATTTATATTAAAAAATTTTGAAAAGGTTTTTAAAAAAATTAATTTTTAAAGTGGATTTCAATGGTTTTTTAGTTAAATAAAGGTCTTAGTTTGGGGAATTTGTTTCTAAAAAGTTATCTCATTCATTTAAAAAAAAGAATGATAACTTTATTAATGGGAATGAAGTTGTTGTCCAATTTTAGGTATGTATAAATAAAAAATCAATTTTATTAGTTTTATTTTATAATATAATAAAATTAAATTTCATTTTTAAGGAAAATAATGTAATCTTTTGTGATATTCTATTGGGCTTGGTATTGCTAACATCTTGCATAAACTATTTGGTGTATTCAGCTATTATGCTTTTCTTTTAGGTTCCTTCACATAGGTCTTCCATATATAGGTGTTCAGGTTATACATGGTGGTTTCCATGGGTCATGGAGTGAAAAAAAAGGGTCATATAGAGATTAATGGTATCATTTTTTACTTTTTGTTTTTATTTTGGAAAGTTTATATATTGTTTTGTACATCCCAAATCTTATTTTTTTATTCATTATCCATGTCACTTATGTGATCCTTCTTTTTTTTAGTTAGTTAGTATGTATCCTTTATTTTAATGTATATTATAACTATACTATTTATTTAATTAAGGGTGTGAAATAATTCCCACTAGTTGTGGATTTGATAATTTTCTAGATACATGAAATTTTAAGTTACACATAACATTCCACATGTTTATAAAGTACTAAATGAATTGATTTAAATAAAATTTGGTGTTTCTATGTGAATTTACACCATTTGGTCATGAAATAAATATAACACTCCAAAATTTAAAATAATAACATTTTATGAAATATAATATGTGACGTGAAACAGCAATCTTAAAAAACCCATGAAATATATTTATTTAAATTTAATCTCTTTAATAGCTTGTGGAACATGCAATTGTGAGTCTAAATGGACTATAATATAGTATATAATTATAAACAAGACATCAAATTATCCGGTTTCAATTATTGTAACTATTTTATAAAAAATATGGTTATCTATTGATTAGAAATAAAATAAGAATCATTTAAATGAAAAAAAAATGTTTTTAAAAAACAATATTTTTTTAATGACGGTTTAGTCATACTTTGTGCAATTAATTTAAAGTAATTTTTTTAATTATTAGAAATTTATTTTATAAAATGAAAATAATTTTGGGAATAATTTTATCAAAATTAAAATAGGTTGGTTTTTTGGCATTTTTGTAAAATGTTTCATTTTTTAATGAATAGTGAAAATACCTCATTTTTAAAAAATACCCCTTAATTTAAAATATTAACAAGGTTAAATTAAATTTTAAATTTTTTTCATTAAAATTAGTTAAATTATATTTTAATATAAAAATTTTATTTCTTAGGAATCAATTATATATTGAATTTTGATATTAAAACGTTCTATTCTTATAAGAATTTTCTCTTTGAAGACCATATTTTTTGTCGCCTCTTGAGGTATAATTTGAAGTTAGATTTTACCAATTCATTGAATTTAATTTGTCAAAATGTATTCAATATTTGGAATTAGAATATTTTATATTATCTTAAAATTTCAAATTAACTTTTTACCATTCTGAATAGTAAAAATAAAAAATTAATTCTCACGATTAAGGTAAAAACTAATTTACTGAGAGTTAAACTCAGAAGATAAAGGTTTAAAATGACCTAAAAACTTTTAAAAACCATTTTATGGCCATATTTAGACCTTATATCTTATAAGTGTTGATAATAACTTATTTTGAAGGTTTTTTTGACAAAAAAGTGGGTGTAATTGATCCTTCTTGTCCACTCCCCCACTAATAAAAGGCAACGCCTCTCCTCCCCTCTTCGAATTTGGAAAACCATTTATATCCACCAAAAAATTCCCAAATAACTTCCTTAATCACCTAAAAACAATATATATACATTTTTTGATCAAAAATCCATCCTAGAAAATCTTCTTGTGAAAACTTCAAGAAGTCATCCAAAGAAGAGGTAATGATCTTAATTGAGCATTTTTATGTTGTTTCTTATACCACATCTTTCAAATATTATTAAACCATTCATATATAATAATATAATTATCATACACATACTAATATTTTATTATTTTATGTTCATGACTTATATTCACCCCCTCTTCCATCAAATGGGAAACAAAACCCTCGATCATGTGTAAGGAAAACTACTACCTCGTGAACTAATATAATTCATTTTTCTTCACCACCTTTAAATGTTGTATATAATATTGGATTTAACACATTTATATGATATTTATTATATTATTATACTTATTAATTTTAGTATCACCTATACCTTCTTCCTTTCCATTCTGTTTAAAATATGTAACATCACTTGTGCATACAGTAGACAACCGCCTCATGAAGTGACGTGATTTGTTATTCACTTATGATTTACATAGAAAGTAAAAAAGGATAAATTTAAGGAATATAAGATATATATATATATATATATATGATTTTATTTATTATTTAATATTAATATATCACTCACTTATTTTCCCTTTACTCTTTATGGTAATGATATCATCGCTTGTGCGTACGTACGACCTATCATCTTCACGAAGTGATGCGATTCATTTCATGCATCCAAACATATAGAATGATTCCAAAAATATGTATAATGATTCAATATTATATTAATAACATTAATAAAATTTTATATATAATGTATATATATCATATAAATAAGAAATATAACTTTTATAATAAAGAACTATTGAGAAAACATGGTAACTAATACCCAGAACAATGGATATAATGACATATTTTTAGCAAACATGGGGTAAAATATTATAACAGGATCATATATCATATTATAAAAATGAATAAGGATATTTTAATATTTAATAACATTATTATAACCATTATATTGGAGGTTAAATCTTGTTCAACCAAAATGATGTGTAACATAAAGAACTTCATCTCAATTACTCTTCTTTCAGACATATTGTATTGTTATGAAACTAATTTAGTTTATATGTTGTATATACTACCCCTATTTCATGTAATACCATTAATAACTCAAACCATGGTTTATGTTATGTTTTATGTTTTAATTTTTTCATCTAATGTGATTTGACTTGAAAATTACTAATTGGTAAATAATTTCATAACTCAAATTCATTTCATTGGATTATGTTACTTCTTCATTGTCATTGAAATTATAAGATTATATGTGTAAATATTTTTTATTATCTTATGTTGTTTTTAAAATTTTTTTATATAGATTTTAATTTGATAACACATAATCAATTCACTGACTAATTTTCACATCAATGTTATGATCTTTCTAAGGGTTATTTCAAAATCTTGTTTTATTTGGGATTGTTTATGATTGAATTTAAATAGATGGAAATTATTTTATCATTGGATAATAAACCCATTAAATTTTATTATTATTTGGTTTTTAGTGATTTTTTCAAGTAATAGTACCATTTTCTCACTCTTTGGTACTTAAAATTATTGACAATATTTTTCATAAAATCCATCATTGTTTCTCCCTTCAGTTATAAATCCTTTTCCTTCCAAATCCATGATTCATAAATAAAATTAATAATGTTTTAGAATTATCCAAATGAATTTTAAAGAAATTATTACCCCTATTTTATTTTTTACAAAAAACAAATTAAAGGAATATTCATATCTTTTCCCAAAAGATATTAATTTTTCATTTACCAAAAATGTGAAACTGATATATCTTTTTAACATGTATGACATATACAAAATTTCCCACCATCATGACCACTAAATGTTTTAAATATTTCTTTATAATTTTCAACGGTTATATCACAAGACAATTATTTTCAAAATGTTTTGTAAACTTTTAGTTTTAATTGTAATTTTAAAAATGAATAGGATATTCTCCTCAAGAATATTTTTTAAAACATTTTTCTAGTCTTTCTATTTGAAAATAACAAAAACCATTTATTTTAAATATAATTCATGGAGGATATGTTATATTAATACAATCATTATTATTAATCTATATTATTTATGATTATTTTTACCAATGATAGTATTCACATGCACTTTTTTGATTCATTTTTTTTTTGTAGTAGTGAACTTTCCCATGAATTATTCACTTTCACATGATCATTAGACATTAAATTTATACTAAAAAACAATATTATTTATCATAGTTATGATTATTTATTTAACCATGTGTCATTTATAAATATAGTGTTATATATTGAAAGTTATTTTATTGACTGAGGAAATAATTATAATCCATATTTTTTTAGTCAATACATATATTTAATGGTAAGGCATATCGATTTTATAATCGAGAGTGTCGACGCCCTGGGATGATTCTCTAGAGATGATGGTAGCTTCGGTGGTCCCTCTTCCACCGGGGGAGGGGTCTCTTTCCCATACTTGTGATGCTCCTCAGTAGGGGTCACAGGTTAAATGTAGGGTCTCGGTATCGTTACCTCCAGTCGAGGACCTCCCATTTTTTCCTAGCATTTTCATCTCCCCAAAGGTTTCTGGGGTCCTCTATGGACAACCTGTGGTTCTGATTTCTCCACAGGAGTTCACCGTAGCCTCTATGCTTATTTCTTCGTCTCTAGTGGCATGGTTTGTTCGACGATGGCCCCCGATTGATTTTTTTTATAGGATTGTGAATGAGGAATGGGGTTTAGCCCATCGTGCGGTTGTAGGGATGTTAGTTCCATGATAGATTCTTCTCAGCTTCTCAAGTGAGTAAGACCTCATGCAGGTGTGGTCTAGATTTGGAAGATCTGAAATGTGAAGATGGAGGAGCAAGGGGTGAAAGGGAAGGATGGGGAAAACCCCGAAACTGGCCAAATTGTTAACAATGGAAGCGATGACTCCGCTGATCTCAATCTGAATGGGAATATTAGATACAAAGAGTTATTTCAACTTGAAGTGAAACCTAAATTGGTTAGTTCTGAGATGATTGATACTATAAGAAAAAAAATCCGCTGATGTCGTGAAATCTACGGACTCCATCACCTTCACAGATTTTCATATTCCCCCTCCGGGAAGAATCATCAAGAAAGGGAGCACAACTCATCTATCGGTGAATCAAGCTGCAGTGGAGGAACAGGTATGAATATGTAAACACTCCATTATTTCTAGGGTGATAGTGGTGAAAGGAGAAAACCCATGGAGGTTTCATGATCTCACCCGATGGATTTCAGATCTATGGGGGTTTGATGACTGAAAAATGACATCCATGGGTCGCGGGTATTATCAAATGGTATTCCCATCTTATGACGCCAAGATAAGAGCCTGGAGTAAAGGATCTATGGCCTTGAAGCTTGAATTCTTGAGAATTCAATAGTGGGAAAGTAATTTTGATCCCAATAATGTTAGGAACACTTTCAAATAGGTTTGGGTTAAAATTTTTCTGCTTAATTGGATTTATTGGCATCTTATAATCCTGTGGTACATTGCATACTCGGTTGGGAACCCGATTATAATGGAAAAGAAAACAGACAATCTGAGGTTTGGCCATTATTCCAGGATTTTGGTGGAAGTGGATATGTCTAGTACTCTGGTGTAGGAGGTTTTTCTTACAACCAGAGATGATCAAATTATCCTTGAAATCCAATATGATAGGAAACCCACATTAGGTATGGGTTATAAGTACTTTGGTAACATTATCTCTTAATTACAAAGGGAAAATGAATGCAACATCTGCCAGCTGAAGGGACATGATACCAATACCTGCAGAAGGAAGGACAAAGGCACTATACCTTCTAAGCCTCAAAAGGATTTGGTTCCCCCATCCAGTAGGGATGGAAGTACTGAGGATTCTCACATAGAGTATGATACCTCTAGACCTGTAGCACCTATCACGAGTGATATGGACAATGTAACGTACACTGAAGACAAGGGACAAGACGATGTTCTGAAGTGGCAACATGCTGATGGAGAAGCACTGCGTGATACTTCAAGTTCTACCTCTTCAGAGGTAATAATTAAAATTATCGATATAAGTGGACATTTGAACTGTAGTGCATCACCATAGGATACGAATTTGTAAGAGGCAGACGGATATCATAGTTCTGGTTTATCAAAACTACCTTCTGGTCAAGCCATACAATCTTCTAGTGAATTCTTGAGGCCATAGATAATACCAAGAAAGAAGGAGTACCCACAACATGCTCTGAATTCGAATCAGAATGCTGATATGGAACAGTAGATATATAGTAGTGAAATATAAGTGAAATTATCTAATGTCACTTCCTCTAATGTTTTTCATAGAACAACATCCATGGAAAAATCTACTGGAATAGAGCAACTTGTGAACAAGTTTACCCCTCTAGATGGTGTCTTCTGGTATGATGAGCCAGAGGACATCCCAATTACACAAAGTGGGCTCTCTCTAGAGAAGAAGGGAGACCCATCAGATGCAGGTGTAAAAGATCCAGTGAACACCAACACTACCCAATCAAGAAAGAGGTAAATCAAAGGTAAAAGGAAGAAATATCAAAATGTAATGGCATGTCCAGGAGGCCCTCAGACAAGGGTTACATCTCTTCAACAATGAGGATTTTCTATTAGAACTATCAAGGGCTAGGGAACTCCTTAATGGTCAAATCCATTAGACATTTTATCATGGCCTATAAACCATTTCTTATAGGTATTGCTGAACCAAAACTTCTTTTTGGAATTTGTAGAATTTCAAATGGGAACCTCTTGGATATAAATTCATTTCTCAGAATCTACATACCTCCAACATGGATCATATTTGGTATATTTATCATGTAAGTGTGGTCATTGGTTCATGCAATAAGAAGCCTTAGAATATCTCAGTCACATGAAACATTACAGGTAATGACTTTCTCATCTCATTTGTGTATGCTTCTACTTCGTACATCAAAAGGAGAGAGCTTTGGAAGGATCTTGTAGGCACCTCAACAAATAACTATAAATGGATAACTCTTGGCGACTTAAACACTATTTTGAAGCCTGAGGAGAAAACTGGAATCTACTTCAACATAATTGCATCTTCATAACTATCTTGTTGTATTGATTGATGTATCCTTTTGGAGGTTCCTCTTGCAGGTGTTTAATTCACTTGGCATCAGTATACATTGAATGGAAGACAGGTGAGTAAGCTTGATAGATTATTTGTTCAAATGTATGACATAATTGGTGAACATGTTGTCTCTAGATTTAATCTCCCCAAGAATCATTCTGATCATAACCCCATCATAGTGGATGTTTCTACATGTTTGGTATGGTCGACTCCTGTTTCATTCAGATTTAATAATGGATGGATTTTTGACCCTGGATGCAGAAATATTGTGCTTGAATCATGGAAAATTTAGCCAATTGGTAGTCCCTTTTATAGATTGGACTTCAAATTAAAGCATATGAAAAACATACTCAAGAAATGGAGTAAGAAAACATTCTCTAAGATTGTAATGGAGGTCAAATCCCCTGAAGATGAACATACTTGCTATCAAATCAGAAATCAATACCGTAGTTCACCGTCTGGGGAAGAAATTTAGGCCCACCAAAAGCTTGATGACATTATAATGATAAAGGACAGGCAAGAAAAAAACAATTGAGAGTTAAATGGATAAAGTATGGTGATAGGAATTCTTAACTCTTCCAGATAATTCACAATGAGACGAGAGAAAAGGTTGTGCTTAAGGCCATTAAGATTAATGGACAGCTCCATAGCTCTGACGATGAAATCTCTCAAGTCATTCTGGATTATTTCAAGGGTCTCTACTCTGATTATGGGCGGAATGTAATACATAAGACTATTGATAGAATTTTTCCCTATATTGATAATCATCAAAATCGTGCTCTTATCAAGGCTCCCTCCAAGGAAGAAATTAAAGCAACTCTCTTCTCTATCGATATGGAAAGTGCACCTGGCCCTGATGGATTCAGTAACAAGTTCTTTATGTTCTACTAGGATATCTTACAGGAGGACATCACTCATGAAATCAAGGAGTTGTTCACTCACTTCTCAATGCCTCATAGAGTAAATGCTAGGTTCATTGCATTGCTATCTAAGAAATAGAATGCCCTTGATATCAACGACTTCAGATTGGTTTCTCTTGGTAATACCATTCCCAAACTAATCAGAAAAATCATCATGAATAGATTAGGAAAGATAATGAGACATGCCATTTCTCCAATTCAGTTTGGTTTTGTCTTGGGAAGGAACATACAGAATTGTCTTTTTACAGCCTTAGAAGGCATTAATCTTATGAGGAAAAAGGTTAAGGAGGGGAGTTTTGTGCTCAAATTCGACATTTCCAAATCTTTTGACACACTAAAATAGAGCTTCCTCCTTGATATTCTTAGGAGGTATGGTTTCTCTGTTGATTTTATCAAGATTTTTAATGTCATTCTTAACTCAACAAAGCTGTCCATTCTCATTAACAGCACTCCCAAAGGATTTTTTTCTTGTTCGAGGGGTGTGAATCCGGGTGATCTACTCTCAAGGATTTTGTTTTCCATTCATATAGATTATTTGAGAAAATGACTTGATTATCTCACCCAAGCTGGTATTTACAAAAAAAATCAAAGCAGGAAGATATAACTTTGTTTCCTCGCACCTTCTTTATGCTGATGATATCCTTCTACATGGGCAAGCTATAAAAAAGAATGTTTTCATCATCAAAGAACTATTTTAACATTATGATGAGGTTTTGGGTCATGCCATAAACTGGGAAAAATCTTTTATTGTATTTGGGAATGGGATTCTGGCGAGTAAACAAAATAGAATATCCAATAAACTTGGTGTTCGAAGTATATCTCTACCATTTTATTATCTTGGTGTTCCTCTCTTTTGGGGTAAGGTCTAACGGCAGCACCGTGAAGGTATTTTCAATAGCATTATTGGACAAATTTAGATCTATAAAGGAAAATCAATATCCCTTGATGGAAGGGTATTCCTTGTTAACTCAGTGATAACTTCAAAATTCATTTATTCTTTCTCCCTCTACAGGTGTCCTGGAGGGCTCATCAAGGAGCTTCAAGGTAATGATGCACATGATTAATTCATATTTGGAAGGTTAAAAGAGAAGTTATTGAACAAATATAAATACTATCTCACATCCTCTATATGGCCAACACTTAAGCAGTCTTTCAATAATATTTCTTAGGAGGTTCAATGGTTGGTGAGTAGAAACTCTACTCTCAACTATTGGAGAAAAAATTATCTTGGCATCCCACTGGTGACCCTGGTTAATATACCTCATGGTATTATGGATATGACCATTGGAAATCTTATCACTCTTTATCAAAGTCACAACCACTTGTTACCTTCCCAATCTCAACTGGACTTTCAAAACTACTTCTTCATGGAGTATGACATGCTGATATGGAAGTGTAATAGGTTGGGTCAATTCAATACCATATTTTATTATAACTTCCATTTTAGGGATTTCAACAGACTACCAGCATGGCTTATGAAATTAAAGGCATCCTTTATACGGCCTTACAGCTTTATTCTCATTTGGAGGATATGGAAGCGAAAATTACCCACTCATGAGAAACTTCGGAGGACTAGACAACACATGGTTTCAGTATGCATTTTATGCTTCAAGGAAGAGGAAAATATTAATCATATATTATTTAATTTATGTTTTTTATAGTAGTTGTGGGCATAGGTTGGATATTTATTCGGAATGTAGTTTGATACACAAATACAGGTGCATAATTTTATGGAACTCCTCACAAATTCTGGCCGAAGTGAGCAGATATATAACTACCTTCTTACGGCCATTGCAGTAGTTTTTTAGCAACCTAGAATGAAAAGAATGCCAGCACTTTTTATGTAAAAAAACCATTCATAAGTGTTGTCAATATGACGATTCATAGGGAGGTGTATGAGGTATTTGTTCTTCAAGCAGGTGACATGTCCAACATATTTGAGGATCTTGACACCCTTTGGAAGTTGTGTATTGCAGGTAGGCCGAGGAAGCCCAAATAAATAAGATGGATTACATCTATCTTCTCGTGGATCAAGGTTAATGTTGATGGCACGACCATAGGTATTCCAGGACACTTGGGATGTGGTGGTGTTTTTCACACCTACGGTGGATTTTCAAGGGATGATTCTACTATTACACTAACATTGGTGTGGCTTACGAAGTATAATTATGGGCTACTGTGCATTCAGTCTAGTATGCCATTCAATATAAGTGTAACTACTTATGGATTGAATCTGATTCTGAAATCGTTGTCAAGGATTTACAGGCAAGAACAAGGAGTGTTCCTTGGAAAATCCTGCCACATTGGAGTGGCTGTTTGCATAACATTGAGAAACTCAATTTTGTAATCTCGCCTGCTTATTTAGAATCAAATCAAGTTGTGGATGAATTGACGAAAAAGGTAGTTTTTGAGATGGGTGTGATGTGGTCTTTTGGAACTCATGTTTTTTGTATTTTTATGGTGGAGGCAGACATGTGTGGTACTCTACACACCTGGCTTTGTAATAACCCATTGTAACACTTCACTTATCTTTCTCTCTTATATAATTTTTTCTTAGGGATGGATAATTGGACCCTGGACCTTTTGGATAGATCTGGAAGATCAGTTCGAGGCTTCCACTTTCATCTGCTCTGCTGGTCGTTCTATCTTCACATGAAGTGGGACCCTTCCACCACAGCGATTTGGATTCCACTTCCCAGCCTCTCACTGCTCTTACAGAATCCATCATTACTCCCATTTATAGGTAACTCCATTGGTCGTTTTCTATGTGCTGACTCGAGGACTTCCACTCTAAAGCACCTGATAGTGGCATGGTTCTATAATGAAATGGATCTCTCTCGACCCCCATCTAAATTTTTGTGGATTGTGATTGAGGGGGGTATAGGTATTTTCAACCGATTATATATGAATCATAGAAAAAATATTTGTTCCTTTTGCAATAGACAGGGCCATAGTCATCTTGAATGCAGGAAGAAGGATCTAGGTTCTTCTGAGGTCGACCCCACTAGTCTGTCTATTGGGCCCAATTCTTTGGTGGATGTTTTAGGGGAGTTATGCATGGAGGAATATCCAGCTATCCAGGATAGGGGGACCTTATTTCCATGGGTGGTGATCGATCTGGGAAGGATCCCTTGGGCACTGGTCGAGGGTTCTCTTTGGCTGTAGTTAATAAAGAAGTTCCAAAGGTTTCAGGACCACTTGTTTCGAATGTGTTTGATCAGTTGCGACGTGATCTAGGTGGCAGCTCCTCGCCAAGAATTTCTGGCAAGGATATGCAGGTGTGTGAGGGTTGGAATGAGGAGAGGTACCTTCCTATGGATGGGGATTAGGACAGTCCAAGGGCGAGCCAGGAAGTGAGGGGGGACCTTCGAGATTCTCCACATACATCACATGAGGTTACTCCAACAACACCCGATGAAGTTATCCTGTATGAAATTAAGGGGCATGACACCAGTGAGGCTCCACAGTGCCTAGATTTGGAAGACATCCCTAATAATTTCCAATTTAAGGGTTGAGTCCTTGAGAAAATATGAGCTTCAGAAAATCCAAAACAGGGCCCATAGGCCTCCTCTTATGTTGAGAATCTAAAAAGTAGGGGGGAATGTGACCTCTCAAAACAAGTTTGAAGTGCTAGAAGAACACTACCATCAAAGTGAGGAAGCTACTAGTGTGGGCCAGGGACAGGACCCCTTGATTGATGCAGAAACTGCCCAAGAGGAAATGGTCAAAGATTTGGACCACGATGAGTCCAAATAACTGTCCATAGCAGAGGACTGCCCTAGATACTCCATGTATAAGGGAAAGAAAAAAAATCATGGATTCATATGGATTCATTTCAAATAATAGGAGGGTGTGTCATAGGAAGGATTACTCCAACCTACCTTGTCCTCTTTTACAAGATCTTCTTGTAAGGGAAGGTTGTCCCTAAAGGCCTCTATAGAGATTGGCATCTCAACCCTAAACAGGTCTAAAGACCTTGGTTATCAGGAAGTGGCTACCATATCTATGGACTTGGTTAATGCAGGAAGTGAGGCTGCTTCTCTAGCTCCTCCCGCAGGTGGTGTATAGTTTATTGGGCAGGGGAAGCAATGCGAATCAGGTTCCAAAGATGATTCCCAGTGCCAGATGGCCTCAGTTCTCGATCATAGGGATCTTCTAGTGCATTCAGATGAAGAAATGGTTGAGGATACTTTGGATATAAAGGAATTGAAGAAGATGAGACTGATTCACATGGCCACTACAATGGAGTAAGGTGAGTGGGCTGATAAGCAGGCTCACATTCTTCTTAGAGGCTTAAACATGGGGAAGATTATTAAGGAGGAGTACAATAAATCTTGGGACAACTTGGCACTTTAAAATGAGGGAACCCTGAAGGATTTTCTTGGTACTCAGATTAATGTTATTCCCTAGGTTTTTTAGGGAAAATGATTCTAAACAACTCACTCTTTTCTTTATCAGATCTATTTTATCCTTTGTTATTGAAACTATTTAGTTGTGAGGATTCCCACTTTCCCCTTAAAAGTGATTTCTTTAATAAAAAATTAACCGTGGATAATGGTAAGGCATATTTTTTCAGAATTAAATAGATTATTCCATATATGAGGAATTCTGTGGACATTAGGACACAAGTTATCCAAGTTATAAATATCCCCTCAATGCATTATTAGTCTCATGAGATGAATCAGTTGTATAACCTTAGTTAAATGGATTTTTGGTGTATACTTACCCATCAGTTTTAAACTATATTGAGAAAATTCTTAACAATATAAGTATCATTATTCTTGAGATCATTACATCTAATAATTTAGAATTTCCTTAATTAATAATTATTTTATTCGTATCCTTTATATTTTCACAATGATACTATCTATGTATGTATTTCATTCTTAGTTTATTGGTTAAATGGAATGTGTTTTCATTTATTTACCTTTACATATTTATTATTCCTTATCCAATTATGATAGCCATGTTATTGAATAAATTCCATGTGTTTTATGATATTTACCTTTCCATATTGATTATACAAATGTAATAATGTAGACATTAGCTCTAGTTTACTAGTGTGAAGGAAGTTATAAAAAATTTAGGTGTGTTGTTTTGAACTTTTAGTGGTTTTTAATAGAAAAGTGATTTTGTTTTGTGATTTATTTACATATGGTTTTAATTGATTCTTAAAAAAAGGAAATCATTTCTTATTTGAAATTGTTTAATTATTAGGTTTTATAAATTGTTTTCAATGGTTTTATATTAAAGAGTCAGTTGAAATAAAATTCAAACAACTAAAAATGACTTGTAATTTTTAAACCTTTTTAATGAAGACTCATTTGGATTTTTGAGTTGTTTTAAAATAGTGTGGGTGTATGAGAACATATTGAGCCCCTTTTGAACTATGAACAAAGAGGAGCTTTCTTTTTAGTATATGTTATTAGGACTCTATGAATTGAGAAATTTTTTTAAGGTGTTGAAGGTTATGTGAGATTTATTTCTTTCATATTAATTGTATGACTTATTGATTGTTCACCTCCTTTTGATTGAGATATATAGGGATATTAGGAATATCATTGAGGGATGTGAGACCTTTAAATCTATTCCTGATGAGATGGACAAGGTTCACTAAGCTATTAGGGGTAATAGGGGAGTTCCCCCAGTGAGTTTAGTTTAGAGTAATCGATTGGTTATAGACTTAGGAATGATTAATGGACGTATAGAGAGTTCCAACCCAAGTAAGTTTAGGGTCAAATCATGGGGTGTTTATCATTTCCCATGTTACATGATGCTTATCCATCTATAACTCCATTTATTTTGTGTTTCTTAATTTATTGTCATTTAGAGCATCATTCTTATATAATGTAATATACAATTAGACAAATATATTTATAAATATATACAAATATTGATGAATAAATACAAATATATATAATTATAATTATAAATAATTAAAAATATATTTAAATAATTAAAAAAACTATAATAAATAAATAAATTATATATATTAATAAAATTATAAATATAATAAATATATTTATTATAATTTTATAATTATTTAAATATATATAAATAGTTATAATTATAAATAAATATATATTCATTTAAATAATTATAAAAATATAAGAAATATATTTATTATATCTATAATATTATAAATATATATAATTAATATATTTAGAAACTTAGAAATATATATAATAAATATATTATTTATGTATATTTATAAGATTATAGATATAATAAATATATTTCTTATAATTTTATAATTATTTAGATGAAAATATATTTTTATTTATAATTATAAATGTAAATATATATTTATATTTATAAATTTAATTAAATAATTATAAAAATATAACAAATATAATTATTATACTTATAATTTTATTAATATATATAATTAATGTATTTATTATAATTTTATAATTATAAATATATATATATATATATATCACATATATAATTTTATAAATAAATATAATAATATAGATAAATTATTAACATTATATCTTTATGAGTACTTTTTTAGCACTAATAAATATAGGCATTTATTAGTGCTAAAAAAGCACAGATAAAAGTGGTCTTTATCAACACAAAAATTATAGCGTTGATAAAGACACCTATTATTAATGTTTTCTATATTAATGCTAATAAAACATAATTTTATCATTAAATTTTAGCTAGCATTGATAAAATTTTCCCTCAATTTTATAATTGAACCTTAACATTCGGCTTCTTCTCTCACACACCTTAATCACTCCTAGAAGCCAACCCCTACGTCGATGACCCCTCATCTACCCCGACCTCTCCTCTACTATTGTTAACCCCTCCTTAGATGTCTACCCCTCCTCCTCTGTTGTGAATCCCTCCTCTGTTATCACGAACCCCTCCTCCACCGCGAACCAACCTCCACCAAAAACCATCATCTGCCATGAAACCACCTCTTCCACTATCCCACCCCTATCGCATGTCGAACCCACCTCCTTCCATTAACCCCTCCTCCACTATGAACCCTCTTCCATTATGAACCCACCAATTTCGTGAACCCCACCTCCACTATGAACCCCTCTACTACCACCGATGTTGTCGTTGCCGCCTACCCCAACTCTACCACCGTCAAACCGTACTACTACCTCCAGAGGGGTATTCTATTTTTTACACATTATTATGAATTCCAAATATATATATATTGGTTTTATATTTATTTTAGTATGTTGTTCCCCATTGTGTATGCTGATGATGTTTATGCGTATCTCTATGATTGATTTTTAGGATGTGATTCTTGT
Source organism: Viscum album (assembly GCA_963277665.1). Classification (NCBI taxonomy): domain Eukaryota; kingdom Viridiplantae; phylum Streptophyta; class Magnoliopsida; order Santalales; family Viscaceae; genus Viscum; species Viscum album. Next base: position 824,590,391 of record OY728165.1, read on the forward strand.
TGTGCTTATGGGATTGGGAACTATCTAAGAGAAATATGTTTGGTTTAAATGAGGTGATTTTGATGTTAGACTTTGGTATTTTTATTGTAATATACATCCTTTAGTTTTTTCATAAGGAATCATAGACTGGATAGTGGAAATTCATTGGAAATTTCTAATCCAGTTGAGATTATACACTGAATAGTCTCTCTAGTTGTACATAATTCACCCATTGGTATTATGTACACCATTATATGAATTTTTCATATCCCATTAGTCCCTAAGGTGTTTTATCATGATTTGAATTGTATACTATTCCATTAAATATTTATTGGAATCTATGTTGTCAATGACATGTATTGATATGCTTTTATGTATTTATCATCTTGTGATTTAGTGTTGATATTGAAAACTATTGTTCCATATATTTAGTCACATTATTTATGAATACCTTTGGTTTTTTATTAATTATATTTTACCTTGTTCCTTTATTACCTTTGTGTTGGGTGTGTTAAAGACTTTAATGGATAGTGGAATGACGTTTTCAAAGTGTTAGACTTTATTTAAAATGCCTTTGAAATGTTTTAAAACACGTGTCGATCTGTTTTCACAAGAATTATTTTTTAAAGATAGATGAATGGGTTTTTCATGGTCATTTTTTTGTGAAAATATATTTATACAATTTTTTATAAATGTGGGGCGTTAAGAAAGTGGATGTTTTATATTTTTCTCATTCCTGTATCATATAAATGAAATGAAACCTGATTTGTTATATTATTTTCAAACTAGAACTTCTTCTTTCATTTATAAAAGTAATGAATTGGTCTCATGGTGGTATCCTACAAGCCTTTGGCTCATGCAAAATATAGTCACATTGGATGGAATGTAGTCTTCATGCATTATGCATGTTCCATCTATTCTTGGCCTTAGTGTTTAATTTGGTTCCATTTTCCTTGGGAAGAAGATAGTTCATGTTATTATTTTTATGTCTCAAGTGTCACATGGAGATGGTAGTTGGTCCTTCGGTTTTTAGGAACCATTTAGACCATGTTATGTTTCAACCACTTTAGACTCTAGATATTTTTTTAGTTTATTGTTTATTGTTTTGTAATGTTATTTTAAATGGTCATTTTTTAAATGACTTTTTTAGAATTTATTATTTTTTATCTTTTTTATATTATACATTTGGATTTTTATGATTGATTTCATTGGGGTGAAGTCATCCCCAATGTTCATGCATGTCACCTTTGATGCATATCATTATCCTAAGAGGATCAATAATGTGTGGGTAAGTCAGGTGGATTTTCTATTTTTTCATCAACATAGGCCTACTATTGGACTCATTTTAGTGTGAGTACAAAATGATGTAATAATTTAATTCCCTCTACGATTTTGATAAATTGTAGATGGTAGAATTGTAACCAAGAAAGATTTATCTATATAACAATTATATTTATCATCTAAAAGAGAAAGTGGATGATATGAAATAGTGAAAGGTGTATCTAGTTGTAAATGTACTTAAATAATTAGAAGGATTAGATTTTAGTTATATTTTCCCTCCTACTATAAAGCATATAGTAATTCAGATGGTTCTTGACTTGGTTTTTAATAGAGGTTTATTTCTAGAAAAAATGGATGTCATGATTATATTCCTTCATGGAGATTCTATAACGACCCAAAGTTTCATTGATGTAAATCCCTCTTGATCTAGTTAAATGTATCTTTATGTAAAAAGTTTATATAAAATGTCAACTTCTTTGGTTTTATGTCAACAATTGTGACTGTTACTTTTATAGTCGTTGAACAGTGATCACATGATTAGTATAAATATAGGGCTTTAAAAAATAAAATTTACTCAGACAAAGAAAGTGATGGCCTCATCTAATACAATTGCTTCATATGAAGCCCATTTGTCAGAGCTCGAAAAAGAGGTGGCGTCCTTGGGATTTGCTCTTGACCAAGCCCAATCTGAGATTCATCATGTCAAGCTCAAACGAGACCGTCTATGGGAAAAGTGGAAGTTGATAGAGATTACCACTCGAGTGATATTATCTGAGCCACCCCAAGAGTCTTTCACCATCGTACACCTTACCCTTAGGTCTTATGAGGCTATTTTAAGGGGTTATGTAACAAATCTCTAGTACTATGTTCATGTACATTATTTTTTTATATAATAATGAATATACTTTCTTGTCATTATTGATACATTGTAAATAGTTTTTAAAGTAAAAATAGTGTTTTTAGTTATTATTTAAATAAGAAATATATTTTATTAAATTAAGGGATTTTGGAATTAAATATTATTTTAATAAAATATTATTATTATTATTAAATTAATTTTATTATATTTAAATTATCATATAATTTTATGAATGCAATTATAATTTTTATTAAGGTTTGAAAGCCATTTCTGTCAGAACCCGTGAATTTTCGATAAATGTCGGTTTTTATTTTAAAAGTGAAAATTAACATATTTAGAAAATTATTCAAATAAAATAAATAATATTTCTGGAATCAGGATACCGAAATTAACCAACGGTGAATTTTTCATAATTTTATGAGATAGTCAAATTTTTGGGTAAAAATTAAATACCGTTTAAATATATAATGTGTTTTATGACATCATAATGACCCAATAGTGATTTAATAAAATACTATAAGCTTTATGTTTGGCCAATATATGTTTTACCATTAAAATAATGTGATTTTGGTTTTGTTTGACTTACTTTTCAAAGAATTAATGGACCCCTCAAGACTTATTAAACAACTTGTCTTTTTAAATTATTTTCCATGGGAGTGTGACTCACCTCCACATAAGCAACCCATTATTTAAAAAAGTTAGGACTTTGGCCTTATAAAATATTTTTTTCCTCTTCCCTTTTCCAAAAACCATGGGCAAAAACCATGAGCTGATTTGTGGTTTGGATTAGTTTAATGTAAGGGGTCCCAAACCTAAATAATAAAGAATAAACTCACCTTTCCTGGATAAACCCACCCAATCTCCCACTTCCTCATCACTCAAAGCCTTTGGAGTTCACAAACCTCTTCCATACTCTCTCTAGAATCCTCCCAAGGTACACCAAGCTCCCAAGAAGCCTCTCTCAAGCCTTTGGAAGGACACTTCCAAGTAAGGGTTTTTTCTTCCTTTCTCATTTTTGTCCAATTTTCTTTAAGTTATTTTGACCATTTAATTTCAATTATGAATGTTGGGTTATAGTTTTGCACATCCATCATACTTTCCTCTTTATGTTTGAATTATGGGATACCCCTTTCTCTCTCATTAAATTCCTCCCATTTACACCTGTTACTATGCCGAAATTCTGAAAGGAACTTCTCTCTCCTCATTTACATTCAAGCAATACTTTTGTATCATGAATCTAAATTCCATTACAACTGGTGAAACATGTATCTATATGACCTCATTATTATCGATTAAATGTAATTATGATGAGGAAACCATTTCTCTCTCATCAACCATTTTTATGAATTTTTATGTCACGCTGTTACGCTGCCGAAATTGCACTGATTTTCTAAGCCAATGCCATTGTGTGGTGAATACCATGTCCATTTCTCCATCAAGGGTATTCACCTTTATACACATTTACTTATTGATTATAAAGTTTCATGTATGAATTCCACATTCCTTTATCGTGGAATAAATGATTATGTTTTATGAATCCATGTTTTATGATCCATGTGGTACACTTATACATGAAATGAAATGTTTAAGAAGGGTGTTCCCTTATAGCGCTCCAATGCAGTGGGTAAAGTATAGTATCATGATACGTCATGTGCAATGATTATTGACTCATACTAATTCAATTGAAATTAGGGTTTACTCATGCTTCATGTGCAATGAGGATTTACTCATACTCCATGCGCAATGAGCCTTGGATCATGCTAATTCCATGTTTAGTGTTGTTTCCACATTTCCATGTTATGATTATCATGCTTTATCACGACTTTATGTTCATGTTTCTCTTGTGATCTATTGATATGCCTATTTTCTAACATGTATTGTACTCCTCATTTATTCCATGTTTATTCCCTTACTGGGCTTTATAGATCACCCCTTTTCTTATACATGTCCTCAGGTTATCCCATGCAATGCTAAGTGCGAGGTAATGTAGTGGTCATGTAAAGGAAGTTTTCAATAAAGATGTTTTATTTCATGTTTTAAGTTGTTATGTAATGATCCTAAGCCCCAAAGACACAAGACCTCTCTATCATCCATGTTGTATCAATTGAATAGTTTATGTAATAAATCCTGTTTAAGTTTGTAATAAAAGCAGGGTTGTCATAGTTGGTATCAGAGGATTGGTTTAATTATTTTTGGGATTAGGATTAGAAAAACATAGTAAAGCCTTAGAGACAAGACTAAGTATAATAAAAACATACCTATGTTTTGGTAAATATTGAGTAAGTGGTTTATCAAGAAAATACATCCCTGTCTGGATACGAGAAGGTAGAGGCAGCTCTGGCATAGATGTATCCTAGGGGTAAAACCCGAAAATACTACTTTGAGCTAGACTCGAATGGGAACCGGTGCCCGAAAATGGGCCTTGTTGCACTCTTTGTTACGACCCTCCCGGGGGATATGTTTTGATAAAATCACAAGCTTAGTATGAACCCTTATTAAGGGAATTAAAAAAAATGCCCCTAATAATATATGTTAGAAAGTAGATCATGAAAAACCTAGATTGAAGCCTACAGAATCACTATAACAAAAGCAACCCTTAGCGGCAGTTTTTTCCCATTTAGCGGAGGTTTTTTCTATTTTGCGGCGGTTTAAAAAATGTGTCATAGATGCCTCATTTACCGGCGGTTTCTCTCCATTTAGCGGCGGTTTTATGGGTATGCCACACTTTTTTATTCGCTACGGTTTTAACCACCGCAAAATTATGCCGTTTGATGCGCCTATCTTGCGGCGGTAAAAACCGCCGCTAAATGCTACCAAGTATGGCATTAGTGGCGGTTAAAACCGCCGCTAAATGCTGAACTGGAAAAAAAATTTGGTTCTACTACACCACTGCCCTGAAAAATAAATCAAACCAGAATATAGAGATCACCTAGGTTTCATGGGGATCTCGACCCCCTTCTTGGTAGTGTAGGATAGCGGTATAATAAATAGAGAAACAACATACAATAATTAAATCAACAATAAATGAAAGAAAAATCATTGGATGAATAATATAAACTAAATATAAAAGGCCAATGACAATTTACAACCATGAATTCATGTCCAGATGAAGATAAAAAACTAAAAAATAGTATACATATAGAAGGTAGCATGATACACATTAGTACATGAATAAATAAAATAACTAAAATCCCTAAGGGAAGAAATCTAAAAAACATACATCCACCCTGAAAATAGGGGAAAAGATATTGTACCTTGATAAATTAGGGATCGATGGTGATAAAATCGGATGATGGATGAAGGAGAACCATCAAATCCTAATGGAGGGAGGTGGAGAAACCCATAGAGGAGGGAGCTGTGAATGCTGGAGAAGAAGGAGGAGGAAATAAAGGGAGTTAAAACATTTAACCTATTAATGGAAAAATGGTAATTTCACCCTTAAGAATAGTTCACATGGTTTGGCTATATGAATTTCCAAACCGTACACCAACCGTGAGACTCCCACTACTTAGGAATCCTACCTCACATGGTTTCCCCACATAGTTTACCCTAAAAATGTGACAAATGTGTAATTAATTGTGTGATAATAATGCCTAAGTGGCACTAACCATGTGAACTAGGAACACAGTTTGGAAAACTGTGTGCAGCCCGTGTGGGGCACTTCTTCTCACCTACTCCATCCGCATGGTTTTCTACTACAGGTTCGCACAGTTTTAGACAAACTGTGTGCACCTATCATACCACCCAAACTTGATATTTTTGGTGCTTACCTAGGCCCATTCAACTAGATAAATGATCACATCGTCATCCCTTTAAGCATCCAACCGATGGTGCTCCCCACCATAGGTTTTAACATTAACAGAAAATTATGAACCACAGTATTCTCCACCATTGTAATTTCCTATAAAGAATATCCAAAGATTTCCAATGATAATATTGTAATTTTTCCTCTAATTGGGAAATCCTAAATACTTCTGAGGCCATAATAGGGACCTTACTATAAAGAAACAGTCAAATTCCAATCAGCCTAACTGAAACTAGTCATGCAATCTTTCTCAGAAGACATTTTCGACCCACCATATAACTGATGCTCTCTTAGTGCATCGAGGATGACGTAAAGATAGGGGACATGCTCATTGCTAAGCAAGAGTACACTAAGAGAGTATAAATATTATCAGAAGATTGGAGACACTTCCATCACCTCTAAGACACTTCCATCACTTCTACTACCTAGAAGGACATTTTTACTATATCTGACACGATGTTCCCCAAATTAGGAGTGCCCTAGTCATGAAAAGAAGAGATAGACCAACTGCTCATAAGAGAACTAGGTTAGATTCACCTTAATCTCATATGTGACACTTATCTGATTCACACTCACAAACTCCATAACATTTGTCATAAAAGATGAAACCAACCCGACCAACGTGTCAGAACACCCAATCCATTTATGAATCGAGCTTACACAATGGGGCTACCTGAATGCTGCTATATATTAGAAATGGTATTAATATGGGTTACATATATGGAAATGTTTGGTGGCAACTATGTGCCATAAATGTTACATATACAAACCAACCGTTATCATACTTGTTCAACACATCAACAATACTACTACTCATCATCTGATGCTGCATCGTCACCCTCTCCACCTTCATCTCCACCACCTGCTGCCACCTGTAAGAACATTATATTGAAAATTAAATATTGTTGCATATTTATAATAAAACTTAAAACCAATAAAAGTTTGCAAACTAAATGATTTTGATTTTTTTGTGATTTACCTGCTCACCACTACCCGATGCACTACCACCGGGGGCATATCTGCTCATATACTGATGTATTTCAAGCAACTCTTTCTGTAAAGCAGATATCTGATCCCCCTACTGGTGAACAGTGTTTCATAGAGAAGAAATCTCTCTCTGAGCATCTTCAGGTCTGAAATGACTATAAGAAGGAGTAGATGTAGCCGAAATCCCTAATGGCATACGAAAGACCTCAGATGGTACAGGTCCCAAACTCATCCCGCGCACTCTACCAGGATGCTCCTTCCCAAAGACTTTACCAACCGGGCCATCCTGGAAGACTGAGTAGGATTTCCCAGGATTGGAATCCCATATTTTTTTAATTTTTACCTATAAATCAAATATAAATATATATTAACACAGTAAAAACTGATAATAAGTTATTATAATAAATAATTGACTTCATACCCCAACTTCTCTGGCAGGTTCATTAACAAAACTTCCATCTATTTTTTATGAACATCCAGCCACAGTTCTGTTTGGGATGCGTCATGCCCTAAACTCTGTGACTGCATTAAACAAAGATAAATCAACAATTAAGTATGTTAAATAGATAATATTATCTTATAAATATTTAAACTAATTAAAAGATTACCAATGACATTCGGCTTCTTGAAAAGCTTTTTGAACCCACAGTGTGCGGGATGACCTACTTTGCCCGGTTTGAAGCATTCTGTCTTGAGAGATCCTGAAATAAATAAAATTCAATTTAACAGTATTTTATTCAATGTCTATCTCCTCTTTATGTACATGTATAAATGTAAAATGAGGATAATATAATAATATATATTTCAATACCATCCGCTTCTCATCACGATGTCTATCGACAAAAACCTTCCACTGTTCTTTCGGTACCCCACTGGGTAGCTTCTCATACATCTGCTGCAAGGTCAACGAAGTATCGTTGACATCACACCACAACCTCCATTTGAAATCTTTCCATTTTTTTCCAAGATTTTTCAATGTCCACTTCCGTGCTATCACATCAGCAACGGTAAAGTGGAAGAACATCTGTATACAGAAATTCATTTTGAATATATTAGTAACATGACATTCAATTAAACCATAAAGTGATAAAATTACCTTTATCTGAGAATCATAAACTTCATTTTTCCAGTTTGGAGGCATATGCCTCCAATCATCATATGAAATAGGCAGGGAAATGGGCTTCGCTGCCAGCTGACCAATAATCTGACCAAGTAAACCTGCGGCGTCATCCGTCAGGACCCCATAAGAATCAAATGGCACCATTATCTTCTCACCATGCATGTTCCAAACATCATAATTTTTTATGTGTTTTTCCACGGTTGCATTGTTTTCATCTGCAATGAGCAAATAATTACTATAAACAAAATGCAATAAATTTATTTAATTAAAATTTGTACCTATGACTGTGACCCTTCAGAATGTCTGTGATGAACTGGAAGGGGCGTGTCGCTGCCCCACTGCTGAGGCTCCTGTAGGGGGAGGCGATGACTCATCCTCTAATGAGGCATCCACTGATGGTGTCAGAGATGGTGCAGGGGGAGATGATGCAGGGATGTAGGCAGCTGCTGCCTCAGATGTCGTGGGGACAGACGGATCGTCATCTGTCGCAGAAGTAGAAGGAATGGTGTACCGCTTCTTCCTTGGCATTCCTATCATTTAATCAAATAAAATTAAGTTCAGAATATATATTTCAAAAAATTTATGCTGAAAAAAAAATTAAAAATGATAATAGATGCCCAGTACTAACAAACAAAATATATATAACAATGATAATGAATGACTACAGAAATGAAACAAGTTGTTGCTGAATGAATAAATAATTGTACATACAATCATTTTCCCCTTCAATCATGTCGGTTTCCTGCTCCATTGCTTCATCCACTTCATTCATCCTTGCTAGACTAATATTTTCAATATCATGATGGACAAATAATTATGCTTCCTGTTGTTGATGAAATTCAATTACAGAGGTCAAATCTTCCACTTCATCACCCATATCATACAAATCTCTTTGTATTACATGAGTAACTACACTCCACCCTTCATCCACAACATCATTCACATAATATACCATTTTTTCATGCGATGCTAAGATATATGGATCATGTAGTTCATGATCACAAACATCCATCAAGCGAGAGAAGTTTACAGAAGTAAATTGCAAGGAATCTCTTTTAACACCTCTGATAATATCGACCCATTTGCATTTGAATAAAACAACAGAAAAATGCCCGTGGTAGTTTAATTCAATAATATCATGCAGATTTCCATAGTATTCCACTTCAGCAAATGTAAATATACCACTATTCTGTATTTTCAAACTCACTTCTCGATCGACTGTACGAAATCTAAAACCATTCACATTATAAGCGCCGAACTTTCTAACTTGTTTTATAGGACCTCTAGCAAGAAACTTCAAATATTCTGACAAGTCTTCTCGAGTATCAGTATTCATGATCTGAAAAAAAAATTAATAGATTTGAAAATTGTATGTGTCAAACTAATATTCGTATTTATTGCAATATTTATAAACTTACACGTCGTGCAAACCATTCTACCAGCTCTTTATTCACAGCTTTCGTTATATCTTTTTCATTTCATGTTCGGCCTCTCATTCTTCTCTTTGTTTGTATCCTCAACTCTTCAATAAATGGATCTGCAATTTCACTATTCAGTAGCACATATCTATGTTCCTGTAATAATTCCAATTCTGTTAGTGTCGCGTATGTGGTCCTCCCAACTGATCGGCCAATAGCAAGAAATATTTTTGATTTCTGATGCATTTGAGAATGAGTTGATGTGTCTTCAACACGTCCAACTCAATTAAATCTTGTCTCAATATCATCCAAATATCTGGAATAAAAGGTGAGACACTCCTCGGCCAAATAGCCTTCAGCAATAGAGCCTTCTGGTTGAGCTTTATTTCTCACGTATTCTTTCAAATTCCCAAGATATCTGTGAAAAAAAATGTTATGAATTTATTTAAAACAACTGGCCAAATGATATAACTCGTACTCAAAGTCCCAAATGGGTTGAATCCATCGGCATCCAATCCCAATCGAACATTCCTAGGATCAGCTGAGAAATCTGGATGTAATTAATCAAATGTCTTCCACGATTGGGAATCTCATGGATTTCTCATTAACCCATCATTGTTATTATCTACAGCATGCCACTTCATGTGTTCAGCGGTTTTTGATGACATGAATAATCTTTGCAATCGAGGCTTCAATGGAAAGTAACGCAAAACTTTTGCAGGTGTGTTACTTTTCTTCTTCTCCATGAAATTATGTTCAGTCATACTTCCAACATTACCCTTTGACTGCCATCTATAAGAAGAACATTTCTTACAATTCTGTCTACTTGAATCCTCACCCCAGTAAAGCATACAATCATTGGGACATGCATGTATTTTTGTATAATTCAGACCAATCTTGTTTACAACTTTTTTCATCTCATAAAACGATTCTGGGATTTTTGCTTCAGGAAATGCATCACGAATCAATTCCAATAACATAGAAATTGCCTTATTTGTAATTCCGCAAAGACATTTGATATGGTACAACTTCCGCAGAAATGAATGTTTTGAATATTTCAAACACCCACTATACAACTCTTGATTTCCATTGTCAACTAAATCATGAAACGCATTTTCCTCACTGAGGTTTTCCCTTACATTTGGCTACACAAAATCAAGAGGAGGATCCAATGATATGTTACAATCTTGATCTGCTTGTGTTACAGTCTCAAAAACATCAGTTGTCACGTTGCAATTTGTAGCATCATCTTCTGGTTGTTCTGATATGTTTTGATGCTCATAGTGGTGTCTTGCAGTGCCGAATGCATCATTTATGAGGTTTTGCATTTCATTTTCCATTGGCGACAAACTTGGGACCTCATTCTGTGGATTAACATCAGTCCTCAATCTTTCTGTATTGTTTGATTCTCCATGCCAAATCCAAAACAAATATTGATCAGGGAATTGCTTCAGTATTAAATGTTCATAAACTTCATCTCTCTTCAACCATGTTCTAAATTTACATTTAGGACATGGACATCTTATTCTCCCTTCAACGGATCGATTAGAAATTGCAAAATCTAAAAACTCATTCAAACCCTTAACATATTGAGGTGTGTTCCTCGGTAATGTGATCCATCTTTTATCCATGTATATGACAATGTGCCTACACAAAAATATACGATAGTGTAAGATTACAGAAACATAATATAATAAATATGAACCATTGATCATAAAGTATGCATAATATAATAAAGATTATTCATTGATCACATTTACCACTTCAGACCAACAGAACAAGTCTGGTCCATAGGAGACAGCGTCAATACCTCATTGAGGAGCAATAAGAATATCGGGCTACACACTTATCATAACACTATCGATCACACATTTATGTTGCCTCAAACAACACCCCATTGATGTGTGATCGAAACTGATCATAATGCATTTTAAACCTGAGACATTATGTGATTGTTTAGGCTTGACCTTAGATGTCCTCCAAGAGGAATGATGTTTCTCAATGGTTTCATACACAACCAACTATAAAGAGGGCCACTATGTTCACTTTATTCATCGAAGTGTCACCTCCCTAGGTTTGAGTATTACAAGTCAGACATTTATAATCATGTCTTCAACCATCGACATATAAAGAACAAGTTTTTTATTCAAGGTTTGTCTTAGACATTGAAACATTATTAATCCCATTTATAAGAATTTTATTTTAATAAAAAATTTTAATTTTTAAAAGGGTTTGATCACTATAGTGCTGAGAATGTAAAACACATGCATACATCAAATTCATAAACACATGGGAAATGCAGAAGGACTAATCACATCAATTCTATTTTTTTCACTTTTTAAGAACAACCCTATAACTCTTGTCTATGATTTTTTAAATCTGAAATCATATCTTTAGTACCTATCTCAAGGCACAACACCAAATACATAATTATATACAATTTATAGTTAATTATATAATTTTTTTATAAAAATTATAATTTATTTCAATTAAAACCAACAAGGAATAATTGCCTAAAAATCACCAGCCCACCTTATCACACCTATATAATAACCAACCACTTATGTATTGATTGTGGTGAAATCCAACCTTTATCCCAAAAAAATTACCTATGAAGTTGAACCAAGTCAATCAACAAATTAACTTAACTTAATATAATTTTAATTAAAACTATTTAAAAATTATAAATGGTGATGTACCTCTAACCCAATGACATGTTACAACATGAGATAATAATGTTGGGACATCTCATATCAGTTTTGAGAAAAATAATTATCAGATCAGATGATTTATACAATGATCCAGTGTAAATAATCTCCAAAATCTAACCAAAAAATCCAAAAATAAATTAAGAACAATGTAAAGGTAACATCAAATGTAGTCATACATAATGGAAATAATACTACATGTTTGACCCCAACCATGGCCATGAATGATGTTGTAGAGGAATTTATCCAAGGTTGATGCAAGTAGTTTATAATCAAATGATGTCCTATTTGACATTAGCATCACCTTTTTGATGTTTTGGTTACATATACTTCTTCCTAACCATATAATTTATTCCCCTTTCCCTTCTCTATCTATCTGCCTCTCCCAAAAACAATGTCTACATCATAGGAATATATGTTGGTATTTTGAAATATTTAATTCATGTAGTTGTTGATAAGGTGGCATGTATATTTGTCATAATTGAAATAATTTTTTAGATATTTCATTATTTTGATGACCCATGTGTTTTTATTTCCCATTATGGTTTTTTGAGACTCGACGCAGTAATGACCTCCTCACGGTAGAAGACTAGGCCACCAAAACCCAATTCTTTCCACCATAGGCCATTTTTTAAAGATAAGTGACGAGAATGAATAATTATAATGGTAGGCCTCTTCATAATGTACATGTAGGCATGCGCCCAACCATATATATGAATATGTTCATAATAATAAAAATAAGAGAAAATAAACTAAATATTTACATTCTATCATGTTATTTACTTTAGAGAATAAAAAATAGTACAATAGGTAATATGAAAACAAATGGAAAAAATATACACCTAATAGGGAAATATTACATATCCTGACAATAATATTAAATGAATGAATTATAGAGAGATTGACTATTGATCTATAATCACCGACCACCATGTAAGGTCAAATTAACCCAATTATCCATTTTCCCAACATAATACACAACTAATTTGTACATTATCTATATATACATGACATGTATGGGAATAACTTAATTAGGTTTGAGCACATATATACCCAACCTTCCGCATCCAAACCCGATATAGGAGGAATAGAATACATGTTAATATTAGACATCTGAGCCTAAAGATTGATGAAAAACTAACCCAACAATAAAGAGATATGTTCTTTAATGAAAATCTAAAAGGAGAGAAAGGTTATATATATCTCAAATACCAGTCCAAGATAATGGTTTCACAACTTCTCTAATGAAATATCATCAATGCCCAGTATCATGCTAATTTGTTCAGGGAATTATTGAGGAGGACCAACACCTCATCAATTTTCTATAATCTTATGGATCATAACAACTGTGGATTGAGGAATCTCTACATTGTGTAATAGTGTATTACCTCCTTTGTTTCGGCATAATGTGTATGGTGGATCCACAAAACATGTTCCTGGGGAGAACCATCCTGTTTGATGGAGGGACCTCTTCCTAGGGTTATAGGGATTACATAATATATTTCTACATAATGTTTATTGTGAACCTACACCCTAGTGTGAAAGGGGATACAATATTTATGGATATAGGAACAACACCCTGGTGCAATATAGAATGGTACTTCAAGTCATATTATATAAATAGAGAAGCAGTACACTCAAATCACCCAAGGTCATGGGTCCCCTATCCTTGGAGAGAGTGCTCTCTATCACACTAGGGTGTAGGTACTATATATTCACCACCATCACACTCAAGAATGGGTCCTCTTTCCTTTATGTTTACTCTCCATCGGCATGTGGGGAAGTGAAAATGTGGGATCCATCCTCATGAATTATTTGGATATAATAGTGAGGTACTAGTCATCAACAATGTATCTTTAAAGATATAAAAATAATCATCATCCCGGGTTGGTAGGATAGATACAGATTCCCAGTCTTTCTATTATGGGATTCATCATTTTACATATATATTTATTATTGGGTACCATTTCATTATTTCTCTATGCAGTTCTGAATTCTTATATAATGTCTTTTATTTATCCAAATTCAATTTTCTAGATGTCATAATGGGTATGTGACTAATCATCCTTTTATTGTTATTGTACAAAATGTTCATGTATTATAAAAAGGTCAGATAAAACTATGGTAGATTTGGTGGTGTTTAGAGATTATTTTGTGACTTTAATTGTGTACAGTGGATGAGACTTGGATATTGTGATTCATGATTGATTCTATTTTTTCTTATATAGTTTCTATTATTTTTAGAAAAAATTTCATGTTGGGAATGAATATATTTACATTAATTTTTATATTATACTACCATAATATTTTTTACAAACTAAAAATTATTAAAAACCTTAATTTTACTACAATGGTCAATGTCTTCACATATTATAACTCTACCATTTTTAATAGATATGGATTGGTGTGTGCATAATGATATATTAGTAAAAATATTACAATAGTAATTATTATTTTTGGTTCATGTTTCTAGCCTCATGCCTATATAGGTGTTCTTTAAGTTGCGGTGGACCAGTTATCCACTAGCTCCGGGGTCTAATGGGTTGGGATGTTATATAATGTTATCCGAGGTGGTTGAACCTAAAGAGGGTGTTAATATTTATTAACCTGGTGATGTTTTATTTAGAATTTAACAGAATTTGGTCAACTAGTCTTGATTGTTGCATTTTGTCTAGGGATCAAACTGTTTGTGTTCTAGCTATTATGTCCATTCATCCAGAAATGGACATCATGCTTCTTCACTCAATATACTGAGACATTGGTTACATAAAAAATTTGTAATTTTATCACATATGATTGAGTACATTGATTTTAAATCGCGATATTTGTCCATGTATATATATATATATATATATATATATATATAATCCCATAATACCATGGTATATCTTGGTTATTTTTTACGATAAAACAAAAATATATCTATATTTTTTACTAAATTATGATCATTATGAATTGTCGATTAGTGATGGGGCCATTGTTCTAGGGACATCTCACAATGTCATCCAACTAGGTGTGTAGGTAGAAACACCCCCACATATCAAGCACCATATTATACTAGTATAGTAGGATAAGGATGTGTATAGTCTTAGCGCACTCCATGATCCACAATACTAGATTCCACTAAAGTTACGTAGAGAGGCAAATTCCCAGGAAAGAGAAGATTACATTCAATTAGTGGTATTAGTGTTTAGATACAAGTCCCCATTATTCAACAACTATAAATAAAAATCAATTCCCCCCGACTAAGAACCATATAATCATGATATCAATTCCCCAGCCCGATTCACTAATATGTAAACAAATCAGGTCATTAGATTACCTCACAAATCAGGTGCGGGGGTCTCTGAAGGCCGCGGGGGGCGTGAGGGGTGCCGGGGTCGCCGGATGGCGCGTGGGGCATGGGTGGTGCTGTAACACCCCAAGATTTCGTAGTGTGTTATTTCTTCAAAATAATTCAATAACTTGCACTACACGCAACATCGAGTTCAATCACAACATGACTTACATAAAAAAGTCATTCAAAAGAGGTTATGAATAGTATTATATAAATTTTAAACTTTATATAATCCTTATAATTTTAGAATCCATATTATGAGTTTCTTAGATATAATACAAGAACAAATTCATTTTCAGTATTGCACTTTTATCAACTTTTAATAGTGAACCCTTTTAAATAAAATATTTTAAACTTTTTGACTAAATGGGGACATCAAAAATTTAAAATGAAACATCCCAAGCTTCTATGGTACGCTTCTCTTTGAATAATGTGATAGCGTGTGTTGTACGCAACACCGAGTTCTAACACACCATAACTAATCAAACTAGCCATTATGAATAGTAATACCTAAATTTTGAAATTATATATATTTTATATTTTGAAATGGGATTCATTTTTGGATTCGGAATATCGAATTTAGCCTAAGGTGAAATTTTGGTACTTTTCGGATAACTTTCATATTTTGATGAATAGTGAAAATTACTAAATTTTAATTAAAAACAACTTTTTTAATCAAAATAATTAATAGTGATAAATTATGAATTTGAGTGGTTTTAAAGTATATTTAGAATATATTTTTACAATTTAATATAATTTTGGTCATTAGACATAATTTTACAATTAAACCGAACATAAACAAGTGTCAATCTTTTGATAGTTATTATCTCTTAAAAACACGCTTTTTGTTTTGACAGCGGGAATTAATTTTAAATTAATTTCTGCCACTTCTGTGTTTTGAATTTAGAAAAATGGATTCCATATTTGGAATCAGGATTTTCAAATTGTGTAAATAGGTAACTTTTATTTTTAGACATTTTGAATAATTACTGCGGTAAAAATTTTATTTACCATGGTTAAGGGTAAATCCGGTAAATAAGGGTTAAAAAATAATATTATAATAATACTAAATTACCCTAAAACGTGTCTTAACCCTATTGGTTGATACATGGTCGACCATGGTAATCTTTGGGTCTATTTTGGGACCCCATGGATCCACTTGTAAGTGATAATGACACTTTATTTTAATTAAGTTAAAATGAATACAAAAATGACACAAGCATATATCTTTTAGAAAAACAATTGTTACATAGGGTTATATATGTTGGATTTTAGATTATAAATATTCATTAGAAATATAAAAAGATTTCCTACATAATGATATTTTATTTATAATTTTTAGACATTAAATAATTTATTTTATTTATGACACAATGATGATGCAGTAATTACTATAATAGTGAAAAATTAAAATAATTGATATTATAAATACCCAAATAAATATAATATGAAACTTTTAATGAATTAAACTAATTTTATAGGATAATATGATATATTAGGATTGATTTAATTGACTTTGTTTGAAGTAATCATTCTGTTATGAGTTTCACAAAAATCAACTATTGAATAGTGTCAAAATTGACATAAAAGAGTTCTTAAAACAAATATTATATTATTAATTGATATTAAATTCCTAAAAATCTAAGGTTCGGCCAAGAGACTTATATCATGATAGTTTCATCATTAATGGACCACTTGGGGGTCTCTTGGATGTATATAGTAAGTTTATTAACCATATTATATAAAAATACAAAGAGACATTGTAAAAGTGAAACTAATTAACTTAGAGTTAATACTTAAAGATAAGGTTAATATAAGTACCCAAACCTGTCTAAATTCTATTGGTTGAGTGGTTCTCGACCTATACCCACCTTAACCTTTGAATAATCAACTTTTTAGCCATTATAAACCGAATATGAATTTATTATAAATTAATATTTCTAGCTTTTCCAAAGGTGCCCCTCACCCCTCTTATAAAAGGGCACTCCTACTTCCCATTTCTTCACACCTTCAAAGCCTTTTGGCTCGGCCAAACTCTGCCCAAATACTCTCCCAACATCCCTCAATACATCCTAGAGGCCTTAGTTTGATCATAAAGCCAACCTAAGGAGCCCTTTTGATCAAATCAAAAGGAAGAACCCGAAGAAGAGGTAATGATTTCACCACCCTTCTCCAAGTTCATTTCTTCTTCCACTTCTTCTTCCTTTGTTCTTACCATTCTAAAATAATAACTCCATTATCTCACATATACTGTGATGTTATTATAAATATGGTACAACCATATTCAGTATTATATCCACCCTTTGAATAACATGTCACCATACGTGCGTACGTACGGCTTACCGTCTCCACGTCGTGGTGTAATTGTTATTCAATATAATATTATTTGGATGGGTATAATAATGATGTGTAACTCATGTAAATAATAAATATAACATGTTAATGATTCTGTATATATTATATACCATCCATTTATATATTATTTTAATATCAAAAGAATGATATTATCGCTCGTACGTACGTACGGACTACCGTCTCCACGAACGCGATGAGATTCATTCTCCATCGTAACCATTAAAGTATAATTATCATTTGATGATTTAAAAATGATGTTTAAGGACTTGATATCATTCTGGATATGAATAATATACAACCTATCCTTTACAAACATGTCTTACGTAACAAAACATATGAAAGAAAACAAGTAAGTTAACACCCGAAACAATGATAATACTAAGATATTATTATCAAATCAATATTAAAAGATCATATATGATATCATATTAATGTATATGATTCTTGTATAATTTAATAACAATTATTTCACCATTATTCAGGAGGTTAACCTACCCCAACCAACGAAAAGTACAAGGTAAGGGTTTACTTTACAACCTCTTCATTATCCAAGGTTGTTTATACGTAATAATCTACTCGGATCTCTTTATCATCCACATCCATGTTTCTTAAAAATGCATTTCAAAACATTTTTACTATTTACTAGAATATGAGGTAAATTCATTTATACCCTTTTTGACTTTTATAAGTGGTTTATAAAGGAATCTTTCGGTCGTTTTCAAAACAAGGTCCTTTTTAACCTTTTCGACAGAATTAAGGTAAGAACGTTTTTTTAAACTTATACGGCGGGTGCGGCTAATTTCCACCGTTATAAAATCTTCAAAACTTCCCTTACAAGCTTATAAGAATATTTTCAAAGAAAATGTGTTATTTTATATGGATCTTAAATGATTTCAAAATAAAAAGAGATATTTCTTTAAAAAGAATTTTGATTTCATCTATGTCAACATCCTTTGATGGATTTTACGCTTATTTGAATTTGATCTATTGTGATACAAAACTTCTATATTGTATTAAAGGTTTTGTGATATGTTTGACCGTGGATGTGCTATTTTTATACCATTCATAGTTTATGGTGAAATTGTTGACATTTTGTATGCTAGTTTTAATACGAATGTTTATGTTATGTTTAAACCTTTTCATATGGGAATGCATTGGACTTAGTAAGTGACGGGTGGAGCCTGCTATAGCTCCTCGATGCATCGGTAGGTCTCATGAGACAAACTAGTGTCTTGGCACAAGGCCTTGACAAAATATTATTTGTAGTCTTGGCACGAGGCCTTGACTATGTGGTTATGATAGTCTGGAATTATGCATTCCAACATTATGAAAGTGGTTATTGATTTTTGCATGTGATTATTCGATTAGTAGAATATCCATGTGAATAAGTAAATGGCATTATTTCATTTTATTTATGCCATACCATGTTGAAAGTTCATGTTTGAAAGGCTTTTGTTTTAGTTATACATTGCCTTAAAAGTTTATTCTTATTTATGAAAGTTTCCGCTATTTTGTTATCCTTACTGGGCATTTGAGCTCACCCCTTTTATATGTTTTATTTTTCCCAGGAAGTGAAGAAGTAAATTATGAATGACCTGTAGGGATATTATGTGGGGATATGAGTGTGGATTATGGAGACATTATGTTGTTGTAGTAGTTTTTCATTTTATGATGTAATGTAAAACTTATGAATATATCTAGTGTTTCCAAGGCTACTAAACCAATCGGTCTTTCGAGATTTGATCTTTCTTGTGATCATGCCAATGTTATGTAATAATGCACCGACTCTGGGTAACTGGGGTCGGGGCATTACAGTTGGTATCAGAGGAAGTTTAGTACAAACCTTGGAAGCTAGATTTAGATAAACTCTGATTTGAGCACGTAGACCTAAGATGAACTTTGAGGATTAGTATAGAAGAACTTCCTAGAATTTTGGTATTGTAGAGATTTTGTGAGTTTTCCAAGCAATACATCCTTGTCTGGATACGAGCAGGTAGAGGCGGCTCTGGCACAGATGTACCTAGGGGTAAAACCCGAAAACACCGCTTTGAGCTAGACTCGAACGGGAACTGGTGCACGACAACGGGCCTTGCTGCACTCTTGGTTACGACACTCCCGGGGGATATGTTTAGGATAACTCTCATTTTCTTTACAAATAATTTTGAAGGGATTATGAGTATATACTTCCTCAAAGAAAACATTCTTATGATTATGGATTATATCCATAAATAGTTCAATTTATGTTAGGTGTTTTATAAGTATGGGATTATGTATTTTGATTCATAAACTGATCTAGTTTATGCCATTGTTTAGAAATGGCGCCCAGTAGAAGGAATAAGAACTCCAGAAATACACATGATCCAAAGAGAAGGAAGGATCATATCTTTCATGGTCTTAAGCTAGAATTTATAAGAGAAATAGTCTCCCATGTATTATCATCATATGAAGAAATAATATCATGTATTTTACTGAGTCCTATGGATTTGAAGGGAAGTAATAGAAGAAAAGGATAGAAGAGAGAAAGATGGATAAAGGGAAGAGGGAAAAGAAGAATTTTCCCATATGTGGTAACTGTGGAAAGAAACACCCTGGAACTTGCCTGAAAGGAATGGGAGTTTTTTTTAAGTGTGGAGGAAAAGGGCACAAAGTACGTGACTGCAAGGGTAAGAAAATGGTTTTAAATGTACAATGCTTCATTTTCAAGGAGTTTGGACACTACGCGAACCTATGTCCCAGTCATCAGACTATGCCGCAAATGATGTTATTAGATAATAATCAAGTTATGATACTACCACAGATGAAGAGGAATGATTAGAGTTCTTATGTTGATTATGTCAATTGAGTGTTGTATCAACAATGTACTTGTTATAATAATTATGGAGTATATAAGGATTGTACTGCAGTACTATTTCATTAAGGACTTGAGATTGTGTGGAACAAAGAAAAGTGACTCAATAGCAGGATAAATTTTTGGAAAATATATGGTTGAGAGAATATAGTTCTGATACTGAGGTAGTGATTTTGGAATAATATGTGATTATTTTGGATAAATTATATTGGATATTCTTGACTACCCTGGAACTGATTAATGATTTGTATATTCCATCATTGTTGGGGTTTAAAACATTTTTGGATTAATGAAGTATATTCAGCTTTCTATATGGAATAAGGGAGCATGAATGTAATCAATAAGGAATATGGTAATTCAGGATGTTTCGGTGTATTAAAAGAATACATGATGAAGGTATTCATATGCTATTACGGGGTAAAAAGGTTCTACATTATGTTTACCTTACTTATAAATGTTGGACTGTGAGTTTGGATAGAAGTATTTTGGATAGTTCTAGTTTGGATTATTTTGGATTGCCATAAAAGGACAACCCGGAGGTCGGGCGGCAACCCGTCGCGTCCGGCAAGGCTGCGAGACTTGAACCCGCAACCGAAGGGCGACAAGGGTGTATCACCTACCACTGGCCCATGAGATGTCCTACATTAAATAATGTAGTTTTTATTAAAAGATCTTGTAGATGAATTATAAATTCGTTTATTTTGGAACCCTATACGAATAGTGTAAATAGAATTTTTTTTACATTCTATTATCTTTTAGAGTGAAAGATGAGTTTGTGGTAGAAATTTATTAATGGATAAAACTCTAAATATAAAGTAAGTATATCTCCTTATGATCTTAGCCAATCTCATAAATAAATTCCTCAATATTAAGAAAAGCAACTTAGAACAAAAATGTTTTCCTAGATGGTACCTTAAATCATCACTAATTTATGGCTTTTGGATTGTTGGCCTTTTCATAGCCATGTTCTCTACCACTCTCCATCAGATAATTGATGGTTAGATTTTCCTTCCATATCCATATTTTCTTACATGGAACCCTAGTATGTGTTATTTTCGGTAATCTTCATACTTTCGACTCTTTATAGAGGCCTCGTTAATTCATTTTTCGATGTGGGATTTCAACTAAGATATTTTGAAACGTCAAAAATGTGTTATCCCAATACCCTATATTTTGTTGAACCGATGGTACTTCAAATCATCATAGATTGATGAGTTTAAGGACCTCAATTATACACTTGTTTGTGATTGATGACCTCAATCACTACCTATAAATATTTACGTTTTCCCTCCAATTATATGTCTCTAATTGCCACCAATGTTCTCCTAATCGAGATCATAATTTGGTGGTGACCCTTTCATTTCTCTTTTCCTCATATTAAGACTAACTTTTAGTAACCTAATTTCCGATGTGGGTTTTCCCACAAAGATATTTTCTATTTTCAACCTTTTATTTTCGAAGAACAATTTCAAATTGTGAGGACGCAATTTATTGAAGTAGGGGAGAATGTAACACCCCAAGATTTCATAGTGTGTTATTTCTTCAAAATAATTCAATAACTTGCACTACACGCAACATCGAGTTCAATCACACCATGACTTACAAAAAAAGTCATTCAAAAGAGGTTATGAATAGTATTATATAAATTTTAAACTTTATATAATCCTTATAATTTTAGAATCCATATTATGAGTTTCTTAGATATAATACAAGAACAAATTCATTTTCAGTATTGCACTTTTATCAACTTTTAATATTGAACCCTTTTAAATACAATATTTTAAACTTTTTGACTAAATGGGGACATCAAAAATTTAAAATGAAACATCTCAAGCTTCTACGGTACGCTTCTCTTTGAATAATGTGATAGCGTGTGTTGTACGCAACACCGAGTTCTAACACACCATAACTAATCAAACTAGCCGTTATGAATAGTAATACCTAAATTTTGAAATTATATATATTTTATATTTTGAAATGGAATTCATTTTTGGATTCGGAATATCGAATTTAGCCTAAGGTGAAATTTTGGTACTTTTCGGATAACTTTCATATTTTGATGAATAGTGAAAATTACTAAATTTTAATTAAAAACAACTTTTTTAATCAAAATAATTAATAGTGATAAATTATGAATTTGAGTGGTTTTAAAGTATATTTAGAATATATTTTTACAATTTAATATAATGTTGGTCATTAGACATAATTTTACAATTAAACCGAACATAAACAAGTGTCAATCTTTTGATAGTTATTATCTCTTAAAAACACACTTTTTGTTTTGACAGCGGGAATTAATTTTAAATTAATTTCTGCCACTTCTGTGTTTTGAATTTAGAAAAATGGATTCTATATTTGTAATCAGGATGTTCAAATTGTGTAAATAGGTAACTTTTATTTTTAGACATTTTGAATAATTACTGCGGTAAATATTTTATTTACCATGGTTAAGGGTAAATCCGGTAAATAAGGGTTAAAAAATAATATTATAATAATACTAAATTACCCTAAAACGTGTCTTAACCCTATTGGTTGATACATGGTCGACCATGGGAATCTTTGGGTCTATTTTTGGACCCCATGGATCCACTTGTAAGTGATAATGACACTTTATTTTAATTAAGTTAAAATGAATACAAAAATGACACAAGCATATATCTTTTAGAAAAACAATTGTTACATAGGGTTATATATGTTGGATTTTAGATTATAAATATTAATTAGAAAGCTAAAAAGATTTCCTACATAATGATATTTTATTTATAAATTTTAGACATTAAATAATTTATTTTATTTATGACATAATGATGGTGCAGTAATTACTATAATAGTGAAAAATTAAAATAATTGATATTATAAATACCCAAATAAATATAATATGAAACTTTTAATGAATTAAACTAATTTGATAGGATAATATGATATATTAGGATTGATTTAATTGACTTTTTTCGAAGTAATCAATCTGTTATGAGTTTCACAAAAATCAACTATTGAATAGTGTCAAAATTGACATAAAAGAGTTATTAAAACAAATATTATATTATTAATTGATATTAAATTCCTAAAAATCTAAGGTTCGGCCAAGAGACTTATATCATGATAGGTTCATCATTAATGGACCACTTGGGGGTCTCTTGGATGTATATAGTAAGTTTATTAACCATATTATATAAAAATACAAAGAGACATTGTAAAAGTGAAACTAATTAACTTAGAGTTAATACTTAAAGATAAGGTTAATATAAGTACCCAAACCTGTCTAAATTCTATTGGTTGAGTGGCTTTCGACCTATCCCCACCTTAACCTTTGAATAATAAACTTTTGAGCCATTAGAAACCGAATATGAATTTATTATAAATTAATATTTCTAGCTTTTCCAAAGGTGCCCCTCACCCCTCTTATAAAAGGGCACTCCTCCTTCCCATTTCTTCACACCTTCAAAGCCTTTTGGTTCGGCCAAACTCTGCCCAAATACTCTCCCAAAATCCCTCACTACAACCTAGAGGCCTTAGTTTGATCAGAAAGCCAACCTAAGGAGCCCTTTTGATCAAATCAAAAGGAAGAACACGAAGAAGAGGTAATGATTTCACCACCCTTCTCCAAGTTCATTTCTTCTATCACTTCTTCTTCCTTTGTTCTTACCATTATAAAATAATAACTCCAGTATCTCACATATACTGTGATGTTATTGTAAATATGGTACAACCATATTCAGTATTCTATCCACCCTTTGAATAACATGTCACCATACGTGCGTACGTACGGCTTACCGTCTCCACGTCGTGGTGTAATTGTTATTCAATATAATATTATTTGGATGGGTATAATAATGATGTGTAACTCATGTAAATAATAAATATAACATGTTAATGATTCTGTATATATTATATACCATCCATTTATATATTATTTTAATATCAAAAGAATGATATTATCGCTCGTGCGTACGTACGGACTACCGTCTCCACGAACGCGATGAGATTCATTCTCCATCGTAACCATTAAAGTATAATTATCATTTGATGATTTAAAAATGATGTTTAAGGACTTGATATCATTCTGGATATGAATAATATACAACCTATCCTTTACAAACATGTCTTACGTAACAAAACATATGAAAGAAAACAAGTAAGTTAACACCCGAAACAATGATAATACTAAGATATTATTATCAAATCAATATTAAAAGATCATATATGATATCATATTAATGTATATGATTCTTGAATAATTTAATAACAATTATTTCACCATTATTCAGGAGTTTAACCTACCCCAACCAACGAAAAGTACAAGGTAAGGGTTTACTTTACAACCTCTTCATTATCCAAGGTTGTTTATACGTAATAATCTACTGGGATCTCTTTATCATCCACATCCATGTTTCTTAAAAATGCATTTCAAAACATTTTTACTATTTACTAGAATATGAGTTAAAGTCATTTATACCCTTTTTGACTTTTATAAGTGGTTTATAAAGGAATCTTTCGGTCATTTTCAAAACAAGGTCCTTTTTAACCTTTTCGACAGAATTAAGGTAAGAACGTTTTTTTTAAACTTATACGGCGGGTGCGGCTAATTTCCACCGTTATAAAATCTTCAAAACTTCCCTTACAAGCTTATAAGAATATTTTCAAAGAAAATGTGTTATTTTATATGGATCTTAAATGATTTCAAAATAAAAATAGATATTTCTTTAAAAAGAATTTTGATTTCATCTATGTCAACATCCTTTGATGGATTTTACGCTTATTTGAATTTGATCTATTGTGATACAAATCTTCTATATTGTATTGAAGGTTTTGTGATATGTTTGACTGTGGATGTGCTATTTTTATACCATTCATAGTTTATGGTGAAATTATTGACATTTCGTATGCTAGTTTTAGTACGAATGTTTATGTTATGTTTAAACCTTTTCATATGGGAATGCATTGGACTTAGTAAGTGACGGGTGGAGCCCGCTATAGCTCCTCGATGCATCGGTAGGTCTCATGAGACAAACTAGTGTCTTGGCACAAGGCCTTGACAAAATATTATTTGTAGTATTGGCACGAGGCCTTGACTATGTGGTTATGATAGTCTGGCATTATGCATTCCAACATTATGAAAGTGGTTATTGATTTTTGCATGTGATTATTCGATTAGTAGAATATCCATGTGAATAAGTAAATGGAATTATTTCATTTTATTTATGCCATACCATGTTGAAAGTTCATGTTTGAAAGGCTTTTGTTTTAGTTATACATTGCCTTAAAAGTTTATTCTTATTTATGAATGTTTCTGCTATTTTGTTATCCTTACTGGGCATTTGAGCTCACCCCTTTTATATGTTTTATTTTTCCCAGGAAGTGAAGAAGTAAATTATGAATGACCTGCAGGGATATTATGTGGGGATATGAGTGTGGATTATGGAGACATTATGTTGTTGTAGTAGTTTTTCATTTTATGATGTCATGTAAAACTTATGAATATATCTAGTGTTTCCAAGGCTACTAAACCAATCAGTCTTTCGAGATTTGATCTTTCTTGTGATCATGCCAATGTTATGTAATAATGCACCGACTCTGGGTAACTGGGGTTGGGGCGTTACAGGCGCGGGGGGCGCGGGGGGCGCGGGGGGCGCGGGGGTCGCCGGGGGTCGAGGGGGTCGCCGGTGGTCGAGGGGGCACTGGGGGGTGCGGGTTTCGCCGGAGAGCACGGGGGTGAGAAGTCACCGGCAGCGCGGGGGGTACGGAGTCGCAAGGGTTAGGGATCGCGAAGGGGAAGGGGGAAAGGGTCGGCGCCTGTGTAAAATATTTCGGGTTTCGTGGCGGTTTATTAAAAACCACCGCGAAACCTTCACCGATAAAGCTTTTGCGGCGGTTTTGTGAACCGCCACCACAAAACCACCGCTAAACCATGTTTTTTTTGTAGTGACTCATGAATTAAGGAAATAAAAGTTTATTTATAAGTCATCAACTTTTGTCTTTGGATTACCCTTTATGTGTTACCCTTTAACTTTCCTTTAATTCCATCCAATGGCCGGTAATAGGAGGACTCGGGCTAACAACTGATGTGAAGTTCATTGTGATGACTATATTAATGAGATTATCAATCCAATGGGAGTGGGAATCGTGAACTTTGTCACGCTTCTCTCTCAGCTAACTCATGATTTGAATAGAAACATGGGTCAAGAGGAATGTTCAACCCCCCCACCCCCAAGAAAGAACAAGTCACTATCGAGAGCTTCATGAGAAAAAGGCCTCCTAATTTTAGTGGATCATCTGATCCCATGATCGTTGAACAATAGATCAACTGCATTGAAAATATCTTCTCCATCCTTCAATTTTCTGAACAAGAGAAGGTTCTCCTAGCGGCTTATCGTATGGAGGGTGAAGCTGATCAATGGTGGATGTTGATCAAAAATACGAAGCCTAAGGAGGAGATCGAGGTGTTGGAATGGAAGGATTTCCAAAAGATGTTTTTCGATAAATATTTTCCGTGCACCCTCTGTCTTAAGATGGAAAGGGACTTCCTTTCCCTCATTCAAAAAGATGAAGAATCTATTGGAGCATATGAGGTAAACTTCAAAAGTCTTGCATGATACGCTTCTGGATTTGTTGTTACCCCCGAATGCAAGGTTGACTATTTCTTTGGTGGGCAAAAGCCTAGCCTGCGGAAAGCACTATCGATCTGTGACTTCGACAGCTATGAGGAAATTGTCCGATGTGCCCTCAAGGTCGAAATGGAGATCGGGGAATCACAAGGGTATCATGGGGACAAGAAGAATAAGGTGGACTTCAATGATGGCGGTCTGATGGATAAATCCAACGGTGCTAAGAAGATCCAGCACCCCACTTTCCAAAAGTGCGGAAAGAAGCACCCTGGAAATTGCCTCAAGGGGACGAGGAAATGCTTTAGGTGTGGAAGAAAAGGGCACCTAGCTCTTAACTGTCAGCAAGAAAGACCCACGGCTACGATAGAGGAAAGGAATGCTCCGTTCAAACCTCAACACATTGTTCATTGATACAACTGCAAAGAACCGAGGCATTTTACAAATCAGTTACCTAAACCAAGGGTTTTCAGAGGCAACCAACAACCTCCAAGGAAGCAAGGAAGATATTTTTCCATCCCTTCTGCCGAAGTGAACCCTGACAACGAAGTGGTGACTGGTACGCTAGTTATTCATTCAAGAATAGCGAACATACTTTTTGATTCAGGTTCTACACATTCTTTTATATCATGAAAGTTTAGTAGAAAAATCCCAACACCACCACAAATCATGGAAGTGAAGATGTCGGTGAGTACGGAAAATGGGGCAATCTTTGCATCCCATGAATATAAGTCCTCCCCTGTTAAAATCTATGGATTCAATTTCTCTGCAAACCACGTCATACTCCCTATGGTGGAATTCGATGCAATTCTTGTCATGGATTGGATTTCCTTATATAGAGCCAACATAAATTGTCGGGGGAGGGAAATCACACTCTATATGGATAATCGACCCCTGATTATTTACAAGTGTAAGGAGGAAGAAGAATATCCTTTAGCTCCATCATCTCAAGCATGGATATTACTGCCCCATGAGAACACGTATCTGGTTCAAATGATTGAGTCCAAGGAAGAAACCATCCTTTAAGAAATTGTTATTGTGAAGGAATTCGCTGAAGTGTTTCCTGAGGAATTGCCTGGTCTTCCCCCTAGAAGAGATGTTTAATTCTCAATTGAACTTATACTAGGGGCACTACCAATATCCAAGAATCCATATATAATGGCTATCATGGAGCTTGAAGAGCTGAAGAAACAACTATAGGAGAATCTGGATAAAGGGTTTATACGCCCAAGTGCTTCACCATGGGGTGCACCAGTCATCTTCGTCAAGAAGAAAGATGGTTCAATGCGGCTTTGCATCGATTATAGTGAACTTAACAAAATAACGATAAAGAAAAAGTATCCTCTGCCACAGATAGATGACTTTTTTGATCAGCTATGTGGAGCACAATACTTCTCCAAGGTAGATTTGCGGTCAGGATATTATCAAGTAAGGGTGAAGAAAGAAGATGTCCCCAAGACTACTTTTCATACAAGATACAGGCACTATGAATTCATAGTAATGCCTTTCAGACTCACTAGTTCTCTAGCAATATTCATGGACTTGATTAATAGAGTCTTTAGAGATTACCTTGACAAATTTGTGGTGGTCTTTATAGATGATATTCTAATATAATCCAAAACCAAGGAGGATCATGAGGAGAATTTAAGAACTGTACTAGAGACTTTGCACAAGGAGAAGTTCTATGCAAAGTACAGAAAGTGTCAGTTCTGTTTGAAGGAGGTATCATTCTTGGGCCATATCATCACAAGCAATGGGATATCTATTGATCCCTCCAAAACAGATGCAATTGAGGGATGGCTGAGGCCAACATCGGTAACGGATATCCGTAGCTTCTTGGGGTTATCTAGATATTATCGACGATTTGTGAGAAATTTCTCATGATTGTCCAACCCTCTTAACAAGTTAACTCGAAAGGGAGTAAAGTTTTCTTGGAGTGATGAATGTAAAGAACTCTTAAAGGAGTTGAAAAAGAGGCTTATCACTGCACATGTGCTCACTTTACCCACAAGTGGGGAAATTTTTGTGGTATTCAGTGCTGCTTCGAAGAAGGGATTAGGCTGTGTGCTGGTGAAGAATGATAAAGTGATATCCTATGACTCAAGGCAGTTGAAAATCCATGATTGAAACATTCCAATGCATGATCTAGAGTTGGAGGCGGTGATCTTTGCCTTGAAAATCTAGAGGCATTATCTCTATGGGGAGAAATGTGAGATATATACTAACCACAAGAGTCTTAATTATATATTCACACAGAAAGAGCTTAATATGAGCCAGAGAATATGGATAGAGCTCATCAAGGATTATGACTATTCAATACATTACCACCTTGGGAAAAAACAAGGTGGAAGATTCCCTAAGTAGAAAGGACCCAATGATTCTATCAATTATGATAATTGAGAGGGATCCAATCTTATTATACATGATGAATATGGACATGGGAATCGTAAATAATGGAACATCATCAATCCTTTCACAAATTATTGCTCAACCGTCTCTTTTAGAAAGGTTAAAGGATGCTCAAAAGGTTGATGTGGGAATTCTGGAAAAAGTGGAAGCTATCAAAAAGGGGAAATCCTCGGAGTTTAATGTTAATGAAGAAGGAAATGTGTGATTTGGGAAAAGACTATGTGTTCCATCATGTCCGGAGCTGAAGAGGGATCTTTTGGATGATTCACATAGTTCAAATTTCTCTATTCACCCAGGGAGTACAAAGATGTATCGAGATCTCCGAGAAAACTTTTGGTGGGATAATATGAAAAAGGAGATCGTTGAATATACATCAAAGTGCCTGGTGTGCCAACAAGTGAAGGCAAAGAGGCAGAAGTCTAAGGGGATGATGCAACCATTGCCCATACCAGAATGGA
This sequence comes from Viscum album, assembly GCA_963277665.1. Lineage (NCBI taxonomy): Eukaryota > Viridiplantae > Streptophyta > Magnoliopsida > Santalales > Viscaceae > Viscum > Viscum album. The sequence continues at coordinate 824,620,557 of OY728165.1, forward strand.
AATGGGAGAACATCACCATGGACACTATCACCAGACTTCTGAGGACATCCAAAGGCAACAATGCAATATAGGTTGTTGTAGATCATCTTATAAAGACTCCACACTTCATTGCTATTCGGGAGGATTTCTCATTGGATCAACTCGCACAGATATATATCAGGGAGGTGGTAAGGCTGCATGGAGTACCACTATCTATTGTGTCTGACCGAGATCCAAGATTCACCTCTAAGTTTTGGAAGAGTCTTCAACATGCTCTGAATACTGAACTGAACTTCAGTACGGCCTATCATCCTCAAAATGATGGACAATCTGAGCGGACTAACCAAACACTTGAGGACATGTTGAGATCATTCTCAATGGACTTTAAAGTAGGATGGGATCAAAATCTTCCATTGGTTGAGTTCTCTTATAATAACAGTTTCCACTCGAGCATCCAAATGGAACCATATAAAGCCCATTATGGGAAAAGGTGCAGAACACCGGCATTTTGGGATGAGGTCGGTGAACGTAAGATTCTTGTACCAGAAATGGTTGAGGAAATGGTGGATAAGGTAAAAACCATTCAGCAGCATATCAAGGTAGCCCAGAGTCGTCAGAAGAGTTATGCAGATAATCGTCGATGAGACCTTGTGTTTAAAGTTGGAGACAAGGTTTTTCTATGCATATCTCCCTGGAAGAAGGTCATGAGGTTTGGAAAGAAAGGGATGTTAAGTCCAAGGTACATCGGCCCCTTCGAGATTCTTGATCATGTTGGGGTTGTGGCCTATCGACTAGAACTTCCACCTACCATGGCCAAAGTACATGATGTCTTTCATGTATCCCTCTTAAGGAAGTACATATCGGACCCTTCACATGTACTCACTTTTGAGGTGGTACAATGATAGGATGATCTTTATTATGAGGAGAAACCAGTGAAGATCTTAGATCATAGAGAAAAAGTTCTATGAAATAAAACAATGCCCCCTGTCAAGGTGTTGTGGAGAAACCACAAGTTTGAAGAAGCGACTTGGGAATCGGAGGAAATGATGAAGCTGAGTTACCCACATCTGTTTTAGTGTGGGAAAAAGGAAATTTCGAGGGCAAAATTTCTTAAGGGGGGAATATTGTAACAACCCAAAGTTTCATTAATGGAAATCCCTCTTGATCTAGTTAAATGTATCTTTATGTAAAATGATTATATAAAATGTCAACTTCTTTGGTTTTATGTTAATAATTGTGACCGTTACTTTTATAGATGTTGAACAGTGATCACATGATTAGTATAAATATAGGTCTTTAACAAACTCAATTTACTCAAACAAAGGAAGTGATGGCCTCATCCAGTAGAATTTCTCCATACAAAGAAAATTTGTTGGAGATCAGAAAAGAGGTGGAATCCTTGGGATTCTCTCTTGACCAAGCCCAAGCTGAGATTCATCATGTCAAGCTTGAATGGGACTGTCTATGGGAAAAGTGGAAGTTGATAGAGATTACCACTCGAGCGAAGTTATCTGAGCCACCCCAAGAGTCTTTCACCGTCGCACACCTTTCCCTTAGGTCTTAGGTGGCTGTTTTAAGGGGTTATGTAACAAATCTCTAGTACTATGTTCATGTAAATTATTTTTTATATAATAATGAATATACTTTCTTGTTATTATTGATACATTGTAAATAGTATTTAAAGTACAAATAGTGTTTTTAGTTATTATTTAATTAAGAAAACTATTTTATTAAATTAACGGATTTTTGAATTAAATAATATTTTAATAAAATATTATTATTATTAAAGTAATTTTATTATATATAAATTATCATATAATTTTATGAATGCAATTATAATTTTTATTGAGGTTTGAAGGCCATTTCTGTCAAAACCCGTGAATTTTCGATAAATGTCTGTTTTTATTTTAAAAGTGAAAATTAAAATATTTAGAAAATTATTTAAATAAAATAAATTATATTTCTGGAATCAGGACGTCAAAATTATCCAATGGTGAATTTTTCATAATTTTCTGGGATAGTCAAATTTTTGGGTAAAAATTAAATACCGTTTAAATATATAATGTGTTTTATGACATCATAATGACCCAATAGTGATGTAATAAAATACTATCAGATTTATGTTCGTCCAATATATGTTTTAAAATTAACATAATGTTATTTTGGGTTTGTTTGACTTACTTTTCAAATAATTAATGGACCCCTCAAGACTTATTAAACATCTTGTCTTTTTAAATTATTTTCCCTGGGAGTGTGACTCACCTCCACATAAGAAACCCCATTATTTTAAGAAGTTTGGACTTTGGCCTTATAAAATATTTTTTTCCTATTCTATTTTCCAAAAACAATGGGCAAAAACCATCAGCTGATTTGTGGTTTGGATTAGTTTAATGTAAGGGGTCCCAAACCTAAATAATAAATAATTCACTCACCTTTCCTATATAAACCCACCCAAGCTCCCACTTCCTCCTCACTCAAAGCCTTTGTAGTTCTTCCAACCTCTGCCCTACTCTCTCTATAATCCTCCAAAGGTGCCCCATGCTTCCAAGAATCCTCTATCAACCCTCTCTCAAGCCATTGGAAGCACACTTCCAAGTAAGGGGTTTTTCTTCCTTTCTCATTTTTGTCCAATTTTCATTAAGTTGTTTTCCCCATTTAATTTCAATTATGAATGTTGGGGTATGGTTTTCCACCTCCCTAATACTGCCCTCTTTATGTTTGAATGATGGTAGACCCCTTTCTCTCTCATTAAATTCCTCCCATGTACACCCGTTACTATACCGAAATTCCAAAAGGAACTTCTCTCTCCTCATTTACATTCAAGAAATACTTTTGTATCATGAATATAAATTCCATTAAAATTGTTGGGACATGTGTCTATATGACCTCTTTACTGTCCATTACATGTAAATATGATGAGGAACCCCTTTCTCTCTCATCAACTGTTTTTATGAATTTTTATGTCACGCCGTTACACTGCTGAAATCGCACCGATTTTCTAAGCCAATGCCATTGTGTAGTGAATACCATACCCATTTCTCCATCAAGGGTATTCACCTTTATGCACATTTACTTATTGATTATAATGTTTCATGTATGAATTCCACATTCTTTTATCATGGAATAAATGATTATTTTTTATGAATCCAAGTTTTATGATCCTTCTGGGACACTTATGCATGAAATGAAATGTTTAAGAAGGGTGAGCCCTTATAGCGCTCCAATGCATTGGGTAAAGTGTGGTATCATGATACGTCATGTGCAATGAGTATTGACTCCGGATAATTCAAGTGCAACGAGGTTTTACTCATGATTCATGTGAAATGAGGATTTACTCATGCTCCATGTGCAATGAGCCCTGGCTCAAGCTAATTCCATGTTAATTGTTGTTGTCATATTTCCATGTTATGATTATCATGCTTTATCATGCCTTCCTGTTCATGTTTCTCTTGTGCTCTATTGATATGATTATTTTCTAACATGTATTTTACTCCTCATGTATTCCATGTTTATTCCCTTACTGGGCTTTGTAGCTCACCCCTTTTCTTATGCATGTCCTCAGGTTATCCCATGAAATGCTAATTACGAGGGAATGTAGTGGTCATGTAAAGGAAGTTTTCAATAAAGATGTTGTATTTCATGTTTTAAGTTGTTATGTAATGATCCTAATACCCAAAGCCACTAGACCTCTCGATCATCCATGTTGTATCAAGTGAATAGTTTATGTAATAAATCATATTTAAGTTTGTAATAAAAGTAGGGTTGTCATAGATTCATAGGAAGATATCTGCATAGATAAACTATAAGGTTTCATGATAAATTGAATATAAGGTTTGGTTTCATTCAAAAATAGAGATTTTGAGGTCTTAAGTAGGAACCAAGATAGTGTAACCATAATTTCAACGCCTTCATGGTATAATTAATGTTCATGAAGTGTAATTTAAAAAATTTATACTCTAAAAAGTTGTATTATGATGGGAGTTTTGTCATTTTAGTTCTTTTTGTGGATTAATTTCTTTTAGTTGGACCAATGAAGGAAAGGTTGGAAGAGTTTAATATTGATTTATCTAGAAGATACCTAATGAAGGACCATGGTTCTAGAAAGTGGATATTCAGTATAAATATTAAACAATACTTAAATTCTATAACTTTTTTTTATTCTTGGTTAATTTTTGTATCAAATTTTTGTGTATTTATTTGGTTAAATATTAATATTACCAAATCAAATACGATGGATATAAATAAAGAATGGATGGATTTCAATCGTCTGACAAAAGAGTATGAAAATAGAGTGAAATAGTTCATCAAGTTTTCAAAATATCATGCATATGACCCTTCTCAAATCTTTTTTCCATTTTTACAATGTTTTTATTCAAGAAAAAATAGTTTGTAGGAGTTATAAGAACACTTGATCTTTCGAAAAATAGATTAAATTTATAAATTTTGGAATAAACATGAGGAAAAGTGAATGTAGCTAGTGGCTGGAATAACACTATAATTTATAGATCATCTGATATGACTACAAGTGTGGAAAATAAATAAGACTGTATCATGGATGTGATTACAAATATGAATGATGATGAAGATTGTATTGAGGAAATGACAAAGACAGTTGAATATGAACTTTTTGATTGCCCAAAATTGTTTAAGAAGTTAAATAGTTTTGAAAAGTCACCATAGTATGTGGGTTGTAGTAAATTTAAATAATTTTCAATCATACTAAATCTATATAATATTAAAATAGGAAATATATGGAGTGAATCTAGTTTTATAGAACTACTTGCACTCTTGAATGAAATTCTCCCAAAAGATAATGATCTCCCAAGCCAAACATACGACACCAAACGAATGCTACGATCAGTGGGTATGATATATAAAATAATAAACTCATGACTGAATGATAGTATATTTTTTGTCAAGGACTAAAAATCACTTACACAAAATGCCTAAAGTGTGGAGCTTATCAATACAAGAAATATGAATCTGATACTATGAATTTTGTATGGAACTTTCCAGTTATTCCAAGGTTTGGGTGTATATATGAAAGTGAGGAGTCTTGAGGGAAATTGACATGGAATGAAGATAAAATAATTCAATATGGGTAACTACATCACCAGACACACTCTCCATAGTGGAAGAGGATTGATTATGAGTATCCAGAATTTGGAAATGATCTGAGAAACCTTCCTCTTGCGTTATCTATATATGGAGTTAATCCTTTCAGTTTTCAAAGTAGCACTCATAGTACATAGATGATTATGTTGGTAAATTATAACATTGCAATGTGTTTATTCACAAAACAAAAATACATAATTCTATTTATACGTATATTAGGACCAAAACAACTGAGTAATGATATTGATGTTTATTTGGCTCATTTGATCAAGGATTTGAAATTATTGTGGGATTCAGGTGTTGCGTTATATGAAACTTATAGAAATGAATATTTCGCATTAAGAGCCATGTTGTATGGGATGGTAAATGAATTTCTTAATTTTGTAAATTTTTCATGATAAATAATTAAAGGAAATCAAGGGTGTCTCATCTGCGAACAAGTTACACATTCAATTATGTTGAAACATTCATTGAAAACCATGTTTCTAAAATATCATAGATTTTTACCTCGATGACATATATACTGATTTGGGTTGACATCATTAGATGGATGTTCAGAATAATGTATAGAACCATCTCTAATAATAAGTGATCAACTATTTATTAAATTAAAATATGTGGACATTGCTTTTGGTAAACTATTTACCAAAAACCTTACGAAATCTGGTTGGAAAAAGATATCATTTTTTTGAATTACGATACTATAATTTTCTACATGTCATACATTTTATTAATGTTATGCATGTTGAAAAACATGTATGTGATAATGTCATCAACACATTGGTAAATTCACCCTCAAAACAAATGATGTAATTAAGACTAGGGTGTACATGGTTGACATGGGAATATGAGATGTGTTGGCAGCATTGAAGGGTGAAAAATGAACTTTTCTTCCTCCATCTGCTTACACAATTTCAAGGCAGGATAGATACACATTTTAAAACTTCTTGAATGATCTACATATTCTAGAGGGGTATTCTTCGAATATAAAGAACATCATTTCAATGAATTATTTAAAGTTGAAGAGTTTGAAATCACATTACTGCCATGTTTTGATGAAAGATCTAATTCTTATATATTTATGTAGCATTTTTTTCAAGAATGTTCATCATACTTTAACCATGCTATATTTCTTCTTCAAAGATATATGCAGAAAAGTTATATACCCAGTGAAATTTCTGACAATGGGAAGATAAACTTTCATCATATTGTGTGAATTGGAAATGGTCTTCCCACCAACATTATTATATATGATGGTTCATTTCATTGTTCACTTGGTGAGAGAGATTCGACTATGTGGTCATGTACACTATATATGGATGTACCCCATTAAATGGTACATGAATATTTTAAAAGGGTATGTCAAAAATATAAGTTAGTTAGAGGGTTGTATTGTGAATTGATATATTGTTGAGGAAGTTATTGGATTATATACTGAATAGCTATCTGGTTTGGAAATAATTGGTCAATAGAAATCTCGTCGCACTAGGTGGATTGAAGGCTAAGTAATTTCTAGAAGATATGTTGTCATAGTCAATATTTTAGATTATTATTTGGTAAAACGTTACATTTCTCATAAAATATTTCTAGTTTCCTCATTTATTAAAACATAAAAAAAATTTATTAGGCACTTTAATCCATATAGATATGAAATATGTATATCAAATACCCAAAAAATTGTTTATAGGATGGTTTTGGGACCATATTTTTAAGGAGTCATATGAAAATCCAGATTCAATTTTCGAATGAATTTGATGGATTGCCAAAGGACCAAGTGTGTATTTATTATCTTAAAATGGTTATGTAATTAATGGTTTCACGTTCTATACAAATGATCATGATGAAGACAGTACCATGAAAAATAGTGGAGTAAAACTTGTGCTTGAAGTAATGCATGTTTCTGGTACTAAGTATATAAATCCAATTTACATGAATATTTCGGAATTTGAAATAATCAAAAAAATTTGGTAGTTGGATTATAAAATATTATAAGTTATGATTTTTCAATTCAAGTGGGTGGATAATAGAAATTATATTAAAATAGATGAATTGGGATTCGTGAAATTTGATTTTAGTAAGGGTACATATATGAACCATTTATAGTGGAATCACAGGCAATACAATTATTTTATGTTCTTGATCCCACAAACAAAATGTATTCAATTATTCTATTATTAACCAAAACCATTGAATGGTCAAATAAAAATTCAACTAAGGATGAACCTTTTATTGGGACGTTGCAATCATTTCGTAGAGGTCCCAATGTAAATGTAATTTGTATGTTATAGGAGACTACAATGAATGGATTTGGATAGTAGATAAAGGGGAAATATGACTTCAACCTTTAAAAAAGAAAAAGTGATTTCAATAATTAGGTTATATTTTTTTAATATACATCATGTTACCTCATGTTATTATCAGTTCACTACTGTATTTAAGTAATAAAAATTAAATGTTAAACTAATTCTGCAAATAATGACTTCTGCACATGTTGGTTCTCCTAATACCAAGGCACAAAAGGTCTCTTAGCCTGATTCTACTTGAAGTGTCGAGGAACGACCTTATGTACATGTTGGTTCTCCCATTCTTGAGGAACAATATGTTTCTCAACCTACTGCATCTCCCAGTGTAGTGGTACAATGAACATCTGTATATGTCGAGGCTACCGCTCCAGAGGAACATATTGACATTGTTGAATCTAGGAATATGGTAGGAAACACATAAAAAATAAGAGAACTATAGTTTCATGGTTGTATGAGAAATCATTAATGATAAAGTCAAAGGAATCAAATATGAGGTCAGATGGAATGCACAGGCCAATATGTTAACCCAACAAGGTCATGTTCAGTTGTTACATTGGAATCGTCACTTGGAAATCTGTGCTAATTGATATATATTTGTGGAATCCTATTGGTTTTGAGCTTAAGACACTTATGTGGGAAGATATTATGGTAACATTATGATATCATTTATGTATTTTACTAAAAACTTAAATAATGAAACATTGACTTACTCTTAATCATCCATTTCAGAGTGCATTTATAATAGATGGATCCCATAGCAAATATATATTAATTGTTTTTAGAAGGATTCATAGAGTATTTCACATAATTCTTACAAAATATCATCTTAAATATGGTGAAGGGAAAATAAAACGGCACCAAACGCTCATCTATGCATACTTGATAACCCAAGAAGAATGGGATGTGTTTACTTGTTGTCAAGAAGATGTGCCTTTTCAGGTACAATGTGGATAGTAATATATTGTTTAATGATATGTGTATTCATCACTTTGATTGAACTTTTTTTATTTATGAAATATAAACTGAGTGATAGAAATAAGGAATTAACTACAAAAGGAGCATTCCCCTACCATTAAGTAAGGATGGGGCATGCTTTACTTGAAAAAGTTGTTACGTATTTTAAATCTACCGTAATACCTTTTGTGACATGAAATAACCCCATAATTTTTTTCCTCTATTTATATAAAGATTGATGCCTCTAAATAAAATTTCATTTCCATCCCACACCATGTGTTATGGAAGGAGTAATGTGTAAATAAAGAAGAGACACTAATAGATGAAAACACACAAAAAAATATGGTAAACATGTGTAAGTATTACATAATACAGTTTTTTTTCTTCAAATTACTATTAAATAAAAATGTTCACTTATTTTATTATATTTTCTATCTAATGTATTCATAGTAATTAGAAAAACCTAAACCAAATGAACAGATACTATTAGTGGACTTGAAGCATCTAGAATAGTATGGATGCATCAGAGGTGCGGGTTTTGGGGTGACACCCCAAACATATTTTGAGAAAAAAAATAGTGGAATTAAGGTGATGAAATTAAATGAATGAGATAAATACTATCTACCCTTGAAGAATAATTCTAATGGTATAGAGATATTATGGAAACTTTTATGGGGGGAGCAAAGAGAAGATTTAACTCAAGAACCTCCACTATATGGTGATCCCACCCCACCACCCATAAGCTATGAGGTGATCTGATCCCCTCAAATAGATATATTAGATAAGGTAATAAATATTATAATAAATGTTTCTAGGAAATTTGAATAATACATACACTTATACTTTTCCTATACCGATATTTTATAGGGTGATAATAACTGTAATTTATATCTAGAAACACCCACCCATTGCCTTATATCGAGGGCTATGGTGTTAAATATACAAAATGACATGCTACCCAATAGGCCACTTCCAACAGTTCATGCTCGAGTGTCAATTAGCATAGCCCATGATCCAAGAATCAAGCTACCTATTCCAATTGATCAGTAAGATATTCATATGGTCCAAAAATTTGTTGTAACATTCATCACATGGTCATCATATATTTTAAAAAAAGATGTTGACAAGGAGGTATTCATTTCCAATTTATTTTTCAAGCTAAACCTTTAACAATTAATTAACAAAGGTTTGAACTGAGGAATGTTATTATAGATGGACAAATGGAAGGGGATGAAATGAAAGACCGACACAAAATCATCTAAATGATCAATCAACCAATCAAAAAGATCTACCAAGAACACCCTTACCCTAACCATTCTATATCCTCATTTATAATCATTGAAGGTTCATGTGGATACAAAGTTAAAAAATGGTCGTAATCACATAGTTTATTTTGAAGAAGATGTGTATTAAAATAAAGTTCAAGACATCATTGGTGTTTAGTGTAAGTGAAATCCTTAACAATTATTGGCTAGGAAGCTTAGTTATAAATGTATACATGAGGTATGTTTTCATGATTTGATTTTCAAAAAACTGATATACTATGTTAATTATGACAAAATAAAATTCATATTTTTTGTATGCGTGTATATGAATAAAAATTGAGGGGATTTTACCATGATTTTTTTTTGGACTTTTTTGTCCTCACATATCCTCTATAGAACAAATAAATATAGATACAAAAAAAAGATAAAATAGTGGTAGGTCTGATCAAATTGTTTGAAAGAAAACTTTCAGATAACAGACTCTATTTAATACCAATGATGCAGGGGTAAAACTATACAATTTAATCATCTAAAATATATTTTCATTTCGTTATTTTTTTTTTATTTTTTGGGTTTTTAGACAGCATTGGATTCTCATTTTTTTAAACGTGGATAATCTAAATAATTTTTTTTCTGAATTCAATGCATTGATATCCAACAAGTTGTCTACAAAGGATGGAGTTTGTCAAAAAGTAATACAAAAAATCCAATTTTTTAGAACTAAAAATCAAGTAATATAATTTATATTATCTTTTAATGAGGATTATTCTATGATAGTCTCGTGAATTAATATCATGAAAAACAAAGAATGAGGCCAGGGGCTAAGAACGATAATAAAGAAAAGTTTTATGACTGAAAAATTATTAGGGAATATATAATAGGATTTCCCTATCCAAACACATTTCAAAAAATTTACTTATTCTCCTCAATGATTCTGCAGTGTCCAAAACAAACCAATGAAAAATATTGTGGTTATTATGTTTGTAAATTTATGAGACACATCATATTCTATGGAAAAACTTGCATCCTAAAAGAGGTATTTTTTAAGATAATTACTATTTCATTTAAAATATTTATTAATACATTGTGTATTTATATTTTTCTAGAATTATTATGACTATAAAAAAGACTCATATTCACAATATGATATATATATTCTCAAAAAATTAATGGGAAGCATACCTGATGGAAAAATATAAACTAATATCATGAAGATGTGACCTCCATAGAAGTAGTGTATTGTTTAATATTTATGATTAATTTAATTCTTTTTTGTATTACTCACATAAGAATTGTTTTCTTATATAGGTGGATTCCATTATTTGAGTTGGGGATGTTTGTTCAAAGATTCCCATACTCATGAGAGATTAGACTTTAAGGTTGCAACTCAAAATTCAATAAGAAAGTAATTTTTTTAATATACTCTGTTTTCTATCATAATACTATCGAATCTCTACTACATTAATATAATCTAAATTAAATGTTTGACTAATATTGTAGAGAATGTACTCCCCAGACTTATTATCCCTCGAAACCCTATCACCCCTGCTCTGTTTACATTTGTAACTTTCTTTCCAAGGTAGTGGAGGTAACTTGAAGGAAAGTGATAAATGTCGATAATTCAGTGTTACCATTTCGACAAAGAAATCATATGAAATCATAGTAATGTACGACGTGGTCAGTATGACTCAAAGTGTTCCTTTTTCTAATAAATTAATTTTTTCATCATTTTATATACTATATGTAATTTAATTTCCATATCATTTTTATATAATAATTATTTTGTTTTTTATAGATCTTTTGGGAAGTCATATTTTCCTTTCAACAATCTGCAACAAACCATAAATGAGAGAATGTGTTACTTTTGGGTGGAAGAGCAATCCCCACGTTGCAAGAAATTTGAATTGCATTATAAGGATGCACATACCAATAATTTTATAAATAATTTCAGGTAATTTATGACTTACCAAAATATCTATCTGGAACATTTTTCTGAAAATATAGTAATCAACTGCAGATCAATAATCCACACCCCAATCAAATACACAGTGTGCTCGGTATGACTCGAAGTGTTTATATTTAGTTCATAATATTCTTTTATACTTTAAGATAAATGTCTTCGGAACTACCATGCTTTTATCTGTGACTCATGATTATGATCTATGATATGTAGGGTACGAATTTCAAATGTTAATATCACCTTCTAACATATTTATGCTCATTTTATTCTTATACAATCATTCATATCTCCCTTGTTTACACTTATTGAGCATATATGATCAACCTTTGTTATGTATCATATATTTAGGTTATTAAAAAACATTTTGGAAAAGATATTTCAAATAAGAATTCTTATAAAGAAAAACTTAATGAGATAATCTTATTTACTAGTAATTTTTGTTTCTATGTTTCCAAAAGAAGTAGACCTACATTATTATAGCATGTATCATTATGTTATGTAAGTAATATTAATCTACTGAGATGGGATATCTATGTTTGAAATTTCTGTGTCAATATAGTTGTTATCAGAGCAATTAACCTACTCAAAACTAAGAAAAAGGAAAAAGTGACTGAAATCACTCAAAATTTCATTTTTTTTTTAAAAATTGATTTACTTTTAGTAAAAAGAAAAAGTAACATATTGAAAATAAAGAAAACACATTCTTATTGTTTTTATAATTTAAGAAAACTATCCATAAGTCATTTGTGATGTGAAGGAATCAACTGCACCTCAATTTGATGTATGGTGTGGCCGGTATGACTATAAGTGTGTATTTATATATTAAATTGACATTAAATTTATCAAAAATAAAAACTGATATACTGAAAACCAAGAAAAAATATTAATATTGTTTTGATAACTTATTAAAATGATCCATGAGTCATTTTTGATGTTTGGGAATCAATCACACCTCAATCTGATGAATAGTGTGACCTTTATGACTAAAAGTGTTCGTTGTCAGTTTAAAATTGACATTTTAGTTCAAAAAATACAATTAGAAAACTGAAAACTGATAAAATGCATTAAAATTGTTTTATACTTTTGAAAAAATATCTATATGTCATTTTTGAAATGTAGGAATTATTCTCACCTCAATCTAACGCACAGTGTGACCAGTATGACTCCAATTGTGTCTTTTTATTTAAAATTGATATTAATTTAAGTAAAAACAGTAAGTGGCATACTAAAAACTGATAAAACACATTCGGATAGCTTTGATATTTTAGGAAAATGATCCATGGGTAATTTTTGACATTTAGGAGTCAACTTCACCACAATAGGATGCACGGTGTGACCAGAATGACTCAAAGTGTGTATTTTTTATTTAAAATTGACATTAATTTAAGTAGAAAAGAATAAATAACATCCTGAAAACCAAGAAAACACATTTAGATTGTTTTGATATTTTATTAAAATGATACATTAGTCATTTTTATGTGTAGGAGTCAAATAAACCTCAATACGATGCATGGTGTGATTTGTATTACTCCAAGTGTGTCATTTTATTTAAAAATGACATTAATTTAAGTAAAAAGGAACAAGTGAAATATTGAAAACTGATAAAATTCATTCAAATTTTTTTTATATTTTTTAAAACTAATCCATGAGTCATTTTTGACATTTATTAATCAACCACACCTCAATATTATGCATAGTGTGACTAGTATAACTAAAAGTTTCTATTATCAGTTAAAAATTCATATTTTAGTTTAAAATGCGTCTCTCATTGAAAACTAAGTAAACATACTCTAATTGACATGAAAATTTTATAAATCAATTCATAAATCATTTTTTGATGTGTATGAAGTAGTATCATGTCAAGCCGATGCACGATGTGACTGGTATGACTCATAATGTGTATTTCCAGTTTAGAATTGACATTTTAGTTCAAAGAACACAAATGGCATACTGAGAACTGAGAAAATACATTCAGATTGTTGTTATACTTTAGTAAAATGACCCATAAGTCATTTTTGAAGTGTAGGAATTTTCTCCAAAATCTGACACACGGTGTGACCTGTATGAATCCAAATGTGTCATTCTATTTAAAATTGACATTAATTTAAGTAAAAACAGCAAGTGACATACTGAAAACTAAGAAAACACATTCATATAGTTTTTATATTTTAGTAAAATCATCCATTAGTAATTTGTGACATCTTTGAGTCAATATAACCGGAATATAATTCATGGTGTGACTGATATGATTCCATGTGTGTCTATTTATTTAAAATTGACATTAATTTAAGTAAAAAGAGAAGTTGACATACTGAAAACTGATAAAACGCATTTTTATTGTTTTGATACTTTAGTAAAATGATCTATGATTTATTTTTGATGTGTAAGAGTCAAATGAACCTCAGTATGATGCATGGTGTGACCTGTATGACTGCAAGTGTGTCTTTTTATTTAAATTGACATTTATTTAAGTAAAAAAGAACAACTGACATACTAAAAACCAAGAAAACACTTTCAGACTGTTTTGATGCTTTAAGAAAATGATACATGAGTCATTTTTAATGAGTAGAAGTCAACTACAGCTCACTATAATTCATTATGTGGCTGGTAAGATTAAAAGTTTCCCTTATTAGTTTAAAATTGACATTTTTGTTAAAAAAATCACTCAATAAAAGACAAGAAAACACACTCGGATCATCTTGATAATTTATGAAAACAATTCATAAATCATTTTTGACTTGTATGAAGTAGTCTCACATAAAAAATGTATGATGAGACTAGTATGACTCATAATGAAGTTTTCTAGTTTGAAATGACATTTTAGTAAATAAACACAACTAACATACTGAAAACCAAGCAAACGCATTCGAATTGTTTTGATACTTTAGGAAAATTATCCATCATTAATTTCTGACATGTAAGAATCATCCAAACCTCAATTTGATAAAAAGTTTAACCATTTTAACTCCAAATATATCATTTTTTAAAATTGTCATTATTTTTAGTAAAAGAACAAGTGACATACTCAAAACTGAGAAAACACATTCAATTTTTTTTGATATTTTATGAAAATTATCCATATCTCATTTTTGATGTGTAAGAATCAACCCCACCTCAATAAGATGCATGGTGTGGCTAGTATAACTCCAAATGTGTGTTTATATTAAATATTTACATTTTATTAATGTATTCATCCATATTAAAGTTAAATTTATTTATTTATAGTTTTACTAAAATAATATTGGTTTTCTTATATAGGCATAATCCTTTTCACGGGTTGAGATGATTAGTTTGGAAACTGACACCATGGGAAGAAATTTTTAAGAGTGGGTCATAGGAATCAAAAGATTAAATATTAATGTTTTAAAATGTTTGTTGGATAGTTGTAAGTGTAATTATATAAAACATTGTTTGAAATGTAAATAGTAGTATTTTTTGTATATACCTTGGGTAGACATTTTTTTATTCATGATGTAAATTAAAAATATATAACATTTTTTGAAATTATAGTTTGTATATAGAATTGTTTTAAATTACATGTTTTTTCTGGTTGTGTTGTTATATTAATAGCACATCACAGCCATCAAGGCATTTATCATCATTGTGATTAACAGTGATTTTTAAGCACCGTTAAAAGCCTATTTATGCACTATTAAAGGGAATATATATAGTATTGCAAGCTCACCAATATCCAAATTCATATCTCAATGTAATTATGATATCTAATATATCACCTAAACCAATCAACACATTGGTCATAGCTCATGGGGACACACCTCCACTCTTGTCTCATGTCTCACAAGTTAACTAACATTTCATCCCAGCCCTTCTATGGTTCAAACATATACATATAAGGAATCGTATTCCAATTTAACCACCCATAGTCACTAGGAATCTTCATACCATACTACCCCATCAAGGACCAATCCACATCCATTTATATAATTAAATTATCATTTAATGATTTGTATCATGTAATCTATAGTCATAGGGTTTGGTTATGTATATTGTAACAAATAATATATATGGTAGAATACCCCAAAGGTTAATTTTTTACACTTTAAGTAACCAAATCGGCATTATCATCAACCAAAATGGGACCATCATAATAGTATATAATGCTTATACTAACACACTAAGGGTCACTACACATCCTTTCGTAAAGGGACTTTATATTATTTGTTAGAGCATAAACCTCTATAAGATCCACATTACCATTTATTATAAGTAAATACCATGGTTCAATTGAGTTGTATTCCACAAAAAAGTTATATAAGAAAATATCAAATAATATTTTTCAACCCTTTAAATAGATGAACCATCTATCATCAGTCAAATCAACCATATACAAGAACATAAATATAATGTGGATACTACTCTCCAAATATGATGCATGTATAGTGTCCTCTTTCCACTACCATAAAAAGTTCCAAAAAATAAATTACAATATCAAATACAAAGATCATAATTTAACAAATACCTTACTCAAAAAAGCTAAAAACAATAACAAAAATCCCATATACTTGGTATCATGGACTTCCTAATAAAAAAGGTTTTCTTGACACACCAATTATAGGTCCAATAAAGACTCTAAGATTTCCATTTTACTTGTATTATATTCTCTACAAAGTAATAAAAGTTTAAAATATTCTATGATACCATATTTTGATGTCCCATTATTGGTTCAATCTATAGTAATAGGATTGGAGTGTCACATGGCATCAGGATTACTTCCCCATATTCCAGAGTATTTTGACTAGAAGAGGAGGTCTGAGGTGTTATAATGAAGATATTATACCCTCATATAAAAGTATTAGAACTAAAAATATAACCAATCAGAATTCATAAAAAATAATTTTAATATGAATAAGAAGTAAAACATATCCATTCCATAAAAAAATAAATGTAGTTATATAAATATACATCCCAATTTTTCTTTGACCAGTCCAATGATATATAAAAAATAAAAAAAAAAATAAATACAAAAGGTACTATATTTTAATCCCTCAGCATCTCATTATACCAACCTCTAGACTATGGCTAATATCTCTAGCTCAATCATCAAATACCAAACCTCTACCCTACCCAAAACTGGGAACATGAGGTCTACTAAAGTAATAAAGTACTAGAGCCACCAAAGCATGGTGAGTGTAAAACTTAGTAGGACACCCTCATTAGTGTTCTAAAAATAACTATTAAAGTAGTGTATGCATGAGTCATATTCATGGAATAATAAATAAATTGTAATGAAAATACATAATAACATAACTACTATTGACCCCCAAGTTTTAAGGTGAAACATGAGGTCAACCATACCTACATAGGACAGTGTTTAGTGTCTTCAAGCATGTCATATAACCATCGGAGGATAAAATCCCTACCCTAGAATCATTCATCATAGTATCATCAGGGAAATGAAGTCTCACCTAGGAAGAAAATAGTATAATAGATGGAATAGAACTATATCATTGAGTCATTGAAATTTTTGGTGAAATAGATCCTTATTGGTAATTTTTCTTTAATAATCTCTAGTGGAATGGATCCCCATGAGAAATATCTCATTAAAAGGAATGGTGATGACCTCATAATATCTCATAAAACATATTAGGGGTAATGGTTATCTATTTATATTATCAAATAAATAAAATATTATATGTAATTTAACACCACATGTAATATATCATGTATAATATATCGAGGGGAATGACGCCTAACCCATAATATCTCATTTGTAATATCTTTATAATAATGTAAATCTACCCAAAATATTACATATATAATATTAGGAGAAATGGATCCTCACCTTCTAATCACATATATCATTTGGGGGAATGGTTCCCTACCTTGGAATTATATATAGCACACACCATCCTCATAAGGGTTGTCCACTCACCCGAACTGATAACAAAATACCCATATTTTCATCTCATGAACATAACATATTCTCGACACCGCATGTGAAAAGAGATACCACTATGCTATTTTCCCTACACTAACCCTCCATAGGGTTATCATAAAACTAGGGAACCCATATTATTACCCTAAGTAACACCTCAATGAAAACACTCTGTAGGTCACCTTTCTCTCTTTCCCAACACCAGGGTCAAAACCCACCACACAGAGTGAAAAGTGTTACTTAACATCATCATGATCACTCCACAAACCCATTGGATTAATATTCCATACATCACATACATATTTCTAGAATTATGTAATTAATCTTATATCATCTCCAATAAAGAGATATATTTTTTCTCTCGTCAAACTTATACATGAATCCTTACCTTATCATCCTTACATAGATACACATGTATACTAGTGTAGTAGGAACACTCTCCCCCACTTGAACACCTCATCTTGCTAAGGGATCTATGTGCTACCAGGGCTCCACTTTGGCTAACATGGGGAATATTATTCCCAGTCTATAACTCTCCCCTATATAAATGGTTTATATAAAACCTATAATAAGTTTATTTGGGGTGTCATCTCTTCATTTATACCCTTCTATTGTCCCTATATCATTAGGAACTCATTTATATTCCATCTCCCAACAATCACTAGTCAAATAATCAAACTAATGTTCAAGGGTCCATCATGTGACTTGAATATTTCATTATAATCATGGGATTTTAAAAAATATATTTTAATCATAGGTTTGGTCTCACACAAGTGGTGAGACTACATATAACATAATCCATAACCAAACTTCATAATCCTTATAGAGATATTTAAGGGGAAAATACCTCATACATGGAGTTACTACTCTAATAAAATATCATTCATGCCTCATCCAATATCTTACCAAACCCTATGCTTCAATCCCCATCAATAAAAATAAAAAAATTAATTATAATTAATTATATAATTTTATCCAAAGAAAAAAATCAATGAAAACTCACCCAATGACATCCAATCACTATAACCTTGTAGATATGAATGTTGAATCCTTGTGGTATACACCATGTTCACCTGAGAATAAAATTACAATAAACCAATACCTAGTAATATTCTAATTCCATCCAAATTAAATAAAATATATATATATATATATATAAGGAAATGTACATTCAATAAAACCACAACCAATGATATGTATTCATCTTCATAATGGTTTTATAGACAAGACATAAAAAACCCCATTATCCTAGAATAATTCCATATTACTCTGATGGATCCAGTTCCAAATACCTAGTGGGGCCATTATAAATCATAGGTAGAGAAATAAAATAAAGAATGGGGGGAGAAGGTAGGAATGAAACTTAAATAGGTCAAGTAACCACAAAAAATCACACCACTATAAGGGGAATCAATGGTAGGAATAACATGGTAAAACCAGCAAAAATGGAAAAATCATATGTTTATATCGTCCTAAATCATAGAGGGGGATAATTGGGAGATGGTTGGTCTTCTCATGATAAAAACAAACATCATAATTATTTGATTATATCATAATTATAAGAGTTGTGTCATGGTAATTTTTTTCCTGGATGGGTCACAGTGTAGTTTTCCTTGTTTATAGCACAACCACCCCAAGTATAGGGTGTGACCCACTCCCTCCCTTCATCACTATATGGCCCCAATGGGTCATGGAATGACTTCCCATAGGCAAGGTAACCAAACTCTTGCCAACACCATCGCGGCATGACACCTACTGGTCATGGAAAAATGCCCCATTTTAGGTAAGGAGGCTCATTGGATGACACATCACCCTCTCATGAAAAATCACCTTTGGCTCCCCTACCATGACACCCCTCATGACATACCATTACAAAGTGACCTATAGTTTTTACCATGATGAACTCATAATGATGTGTGTTATTATATAAACTTTTCAAATACCCAATTATCATGGATTTTTCAAAAAAGGGTTTTTTATGGGTTTTTTTGGTTTGGTAAATTCAAATTGGATTATTGATATAAAAGCAATCAAGGTGCTTTAGTCATGTTTTCTATAGAGAAATTAGATTTATAATTAGAAAAAAAATAGTTTGAATAGGTTTCACATGTCATTTTAGGAATATATATTTTATAAAATGCGATGTAATGAGAATCCAATACATTGTATACAGCATTGTATTTTGAAAATTATTGTTTTAAATTATTTTTACTAAATATAATGTGGTTATAGTGGGATAGATTTTCTTAGAAGGGTTAGCAAAAGAAGAAATGAAAAAGGGTGATGGTTTGATCATGGTTTTTCACCAAAGTGTCAATTTTGTTAGATAAAAGTTTATAAAGGAGGATAGGTTTGGTTGTTTTAGTAGTTTTTAATTCCTATGGTTGAGTTGAACTTCACCTTGGTGTACTTTTCAATGAAAAATGTTAAGGTTTTGTATACTTTTTAAAAATATTCCATTATTTTTTTTCATATGAAATTATTTATTACACCACTCCTTCGTTAAATTTACATTTCAATTTAGAGGGCCTAGAATTTTTTTCCTATTATTCATCTTTAGAAACTATAAATAAAATATCATAAACTAATAATAAAAAAGTATAGAAAATGTTTAATAAATAAAAAATATTTTTAGATGTCTGAAATCATATATATATTTCCTCCATAGCAACTCTTCCTCAAAAGAATTGACCTATAAGTACCATTTTTCTTCAATATTTGAGAGAGTAAATTTAAGATTTTTGTTAATCCATTGTGTAGAAATTCAACCACTTTCCATTGTCCTTGAATTATTTTTCATACTCTATTTGAATCTGAATTTCCCAATTAAGGTTTATTTTTATCCACATAATGTTTCACAACAAATGTGACACCAATTTTATTATAAAAATAGAAAAAATAAACTAAATAAAAATATTTTTCTCTAGGAATTAATTTCCTACCATTGATAAATCGGTAGTGCCACTTCCTATTCTTCACCTTAAAAATACATAAATTATCCTATATATCTCTAATTATTTATTCAAACTCATCTAGTTGTAATAATATTTACTTCCTAGCTTATTGAAAGTCCAAATTCACATTTTTCATAGATGTATATGATTTTTGATTATTTTCCATTGTAAATTGGCATGCATTTACATAGAATAGAAGAAAGTTTTATCACTTAATAGGTGTTTTAATGGTTGTATGTTAGGCCCATCCAGCATCATTTATCTTCTTACTTTAATATTTCCACTTTAAGATCACTAATTTCTCCAAAAAAACTATTGGTTTTACAATTCCACGTTCTAAATTTTATATGATTTATAAAGTGTAATTTAATTGAATTTTACTATATAATATTTCAAAGACCCCAAAAACAAGTGAGTTTTTAAGTGAGTGACATTATCACTAACAATAAATTGAGGGATTCTAAACTAATAAATTATAATCTTCTTCAGAAAAATTAATCCAAAACTCATCAAATTCCATACTATTGTATTAACTTATGACTCTTTAGAAATATGGTCCACACAGAAAATTATGTGTGCATTGCAAAAAATTTCTGGTAAGGGGGCATTAATTACTTAAATATCAAACATTTCAAATTAAAGAAATGGTTGTTAAGTTATTAAATTATTATTACCAATATTAATTATTCATTGGAATCAATCACATGCTCTTAAAAATTACCTACCTTATTTATAGAGAGTGGGTCAAAATAATATACGTTATAAGATATTGTTGACTATTCTATGGGGGCCATTGGGTCTTTTTGTAGATTATAAATAGAAAATTTGAAAAATATTATTCACCTTGGAATTGTTCACACATTGTCTAATAATTATATTCATATATTAATAAAAAAATGAATTATTATAAAAGTAATGTGATAAGTTGGATAAGAAGATAATTTTTTTGATATGTTATGTGTGGGTAAATTGTATTTTTTCTAGATTTTATCTAACAAATAAATAAATATAATCAAATATTAGTTCAATTTTATTCTCCAAATTAGGTGAGATCATGGTTGGGGTGTTTAATAAGTTTACTATTAGACAAATAAATTATTACTTGTATGAATCATCAATGATAAATGGAACTTCATCATATAATAACCCGCATACCTGATCGTTTAAATTACATGAATTAAAACAAATATTTCATTAAAATGAAACTTTGATACCATTAAATCATAGAGTTTCAGATAATTAGGGAAAACATTTACTAACAAAACACATTCCTTTTTCATCTAATAGATATTTTTCCACTATGTAAGAAACTTTTTAATCCAAAACAAGTCTTAAACATCTCCCATTATATCTATAAATAAGATAATCTTCTCTAAATTTCATACTTTTCTTATCTTCATAACTAATCGAAGTAGAAACTTAAGAAAGGGGTGGTCTCGGATGCTCAGTAAGGGTTAACATAAGTCATAACAATAAAATATCAAAAATGATAATAAGTTGATCGTATGGGTATAATAAGGATATATAAAAAAGTTATACCCAACAAATAATATATCATAAATCATGTAACAACATAATAATAGAACATGAAATTACAGTATATAATATAAATAAGGAAAATTAGAGAATTATGGAATAACCAAAATCATAGAAATCAAAACATAGTGGATTAGGTAACATAATATATTTTCCATAGTGGATAAGGATTCACTCACTTTTTTCCCATGGTATATTAGGTATCACTCACATGTTTAACTTTGTGGATAAAGTTTCACTGATCTGTTTCCCTTGGTGGATTGAGTTATCACAAATCGGTTATCATTATCTCGTGATATATAAAACAATTACCAATAAATTATACGGAAATATATGACCTATACCGTCACAAAATAATCATTCATAAATATAAGTTCCACTATAAAATCAAAACATTCCTACTTCAAAAAACACTTAATTTAACCCATGTGAAAGAGGTTAGTTTTAGGAAAAACTTTACAGGAATATTCCCTAAGAAATCTAGAGATATAATTTGTATGGTGAATTAAAAATATACCCAATGTAACATAAGGAACATTAGGGATGTTTTCACAGATGAAAAAAAACTTTAACAAAAATTTTGGATAAATCACTTGAAAAATAAGAGGTAATACCCCTTTTTGAAAGTCTTAAAATGACTCAGAAATAGTTTCTTTAAAATTAAATACTTGAGCTTGGTAAAATATTTAAAACCCATAGTTTAAAGCTAAAGGGGTTTTAATAGAAAAAATATTATAAGATAAATAATATTCTCAAATACTTTCTTTGATAAGATATAAAAATAAATTAAAAATACTCTCAAAAAATAAAATAATTTAAAATCCAATTTAAAGTCAATAATTCCTTTCAAACAAAATATTTACATTGGGAAAATATAAGTATATTTCCATTTATTTTCAAAATAATAAAGGCTTAAAATCATTTGAAAAATCATTTAAAAACATTTAAGGGAATCTTCATAGAGAATAATTATCATATAGTGAGAGAAACTATAAGAGTTTTTTAAAAAATGTTTTGTACCATACTTGTAAAAGATGAAGTTATAGGTCACATTCTAAGGTTATCTTCAAAAATATAGTGTGATTTTTTTTTTTGAAATTTTATTTTAATTTATATATATATTCAATAATTTATCCTTGAAAAGTATATAATTATTTCTATAAGAAATTTGGAGTGGAAAATAAAACATACAGTTTTTAATGGAAAAACATTTTTTTAAATATGGCATCAAAAAAACTGATAAAAATGTTCCTTATGAAAATATGAAAATAGAAATGTGAAGGTCACATGAGTTAATACATATATATTTTTCAAAATATAAAGGATAACATTTAAGGGAAGTAAGATATGGACACATGGGGAAAACCATCCTTAAATTTGATTGGAATTATTCTCAAATATTATAAAATTTTGAGAAAGATTTTTTATCAAGGTAAATATTTTAAAATAAGATTTAATTTTTCACTATAGGGTATGATAAATTTATCTTAAATGAAATAATATGGTGGAAGAAAACAATATTGTAAGAAATAAGTTCAAGGGGTGTATTTTAACTCAATGAATAGAGTTGATCTGATAAAAAATCATATGGTAATGGTAACATAAGAATTAAAAGAACATGATAGAGTAAGCATTAAATTGACATTAAAATATATTGATATTAATGATGTTAATTATACTTAAATTATATTGTGAATTAAATATATAATATAAAATTAATGATGGTGCACAATAAAAAACATCTCTCATGGAATTGAAAATGAGACAAAGAAACCCTTTCAAATTTTGTAATTTATATAAATCAAGAAAACCCATAAAAATATAAACTTGGAGTATAAAATTGAATATAATGAAATATAATAGTATCATAATACAAAATATTTAAGTTTCATTATGTAAACCATTCAAAATAAAACGTTTTTTATAATAGGATATATGACTCAATGGGTGAATATTTGAGATAACAAACTCAAACCTTGTTCTTGATTCATTCTACGCAAGTACTAATATTCCTAAATAATCAAATTGAGATTATTATATAACTATATATAATCCTTATCCATATATATTTAATTTAATTGGGACTATTTATTTTCTTATTCTATTTATTTATTATACATATTTTTCTTGTGCTTGTATGAGAATTCAATCTGTGTCGGCTTATTTCAATAATTTTAACGATCGAAGTTGATATTTACATATTAGAAAAATTACACTATATAAATTTTCTAGAACCATAAAAAATAATTATTCAACATTAAAATTATAATAATATGAGTATTTAATATCCCATAGTCATATATGATAGAGTCTTATAAAATCATTCATGTCGATGGTTAAACAACCAAAACATGAGCATATTGTGATTAGTGGATGAATATGAGAAGATTCAGTAGCCATATAATTATAATTGTTGCATAATTATTTCAAATAGTTCTTAATATTATAATATACTGAATTTATAAATAATTTATTGGAGAATTTATGAATGTGCAAAAATTATATGTTGTGCAAAAAAAAATTGCTACTTAGTGTGCTTGTTTAATACAATTGATTTTAAATATATTATTTATATTTCATATCTAGATTTATAAATTTTTATTAAAATAAAATTATTTATATCATAATAAGAATATTTATCCTTTAAAACTATTCTTAGAACCATTCATGAAATTTTGTAATGGGTAATGGAATACATCGATACATGGAGGTGGTAGTCTGCACGTACGCATAGATGATGATTTTTTTCATAGAAAGGGGGAGAGTAGTAATATTTTTTATCATTTTAGAATAATAAATATGTCATAAATATAATAATTTTATATTTAATTCTCTTTTTAACTATCCATTTTAGGTAGGTAAGGAAAACAAACATTTTACTTCATGGAGGTGGTAGTCAAAACACATGCATGTTTCGCACTTTTGTTTTTATGAATGGAAAAGGGAAAAGGTGTTTAATGATTGTTCCATAATTATAATAACAAATAAGTATAATATTTATACTGATGTTACCATTTTTTATGGATTAATTTAATTTGAATATGAAATAGTACACATGAATACATAGAATAAAGAAATGAGAGTTTAGAAATGTATACCTCACTTCATGGATTTTCACGTTTGTAAAGGGGTTTAATCCTCTTGGGGGTGGTATTTTGAGAAGAAAAACCCATATCTGTAAAGTATAGGAGTTTTTCAAATTATTTTTGGTATATTTTGGGATGAACTAAGGGGTTTTTTTGTGATGGGAACTGATAATAGGACAAACCCATTTATAAGTGAAAAGGGGTGGTAAAATTTGAATACCCATAACTTTTAAATAATGGGAAGTCACTATCAAGGAATGTGGATAAAAAATTGGGAAATAGTGGAGAGGATATTTGAAAAGGAAGATAAATACTTTAACCATAAATTCCCAAAAATGTTTAAAACTTGTTTTAAGACATTTATTCTTAGATTTTTACTTTTATTGCTTTATCATTTACCTGGAAAATTGGTTTTACCTAGATAAATTATCCTTTGTGATTAATAATATAATGGTACATTTTATATAATTTACACCCATTGATTCCAAATTTTAAATTAGTTTAATTTATTTCAATTCTTATAAGTGATATTTATTAATTTTAAAATAATAAGTATATAATGTATTAAAAAAATTCAGTATATAAAATATTACTTAAGGTATAAAACATTAAATATAGGTTTGTAAACAAGAATAAATAATTTTAAATGTTTATTATAACTCAAAAAATTAATTGTATTCTAGAAAATGGTTTTATAAATTTTGAAATATTTTTTTGAGCTGATAATTCCATAAATTCCATCTTATTTATAAAAATATATAATGAATTATTCATATAAAAATCAATTTTCTAGAAAAAATATAAAAACTTAATTCCAAGATAATATTTTATTGTCTAATATAAACATGAATTTCTTTTTTAAGGATTTGAATTATAAAATTTAAAAGTATTTTTAAATGAAAATATAGTATATAAAGAAAAACTACTTTTATTCAAAAATATACCCTTTTAAAAATTCATGTGTTTTGAGTCTTATTTCATATAGATATATAAATAATTAAATATTTTTATATTAATTCATAAGTTTAAAAATTTCAAGATATAATAAACTTCTAAAATTGATCAATTTAATTTTTTAAGGTAAAATACAATACTCCCTTTTTTAAAATGGATCTTCAAAAGGTGTCCGTCTTAAATTATTAATCCAAAAATAATATATAAATATTTAAATTAATTATTATATCTATATATACTATTGTTTATATTATTTAGATAATATTAATATGTCATTGTTTATTTTAGTCAGGTGTTGTACTAATTTTTTATTGTGTGTGACACAATCTTTTGAAGATAGTATTAATTTAAAGGATATAAAATATCAGGTTGTTTCACTTCAATAGTAGGTGGGTTAGTACACAATATATCTTGGAAAAAAATTCAAAATGTTTTGATGGAATATTATATGTCCAATAATTACAAGAATCCCTTTCACTATCATTGGATCAAGAAACTCATATATCACATTTACTTTAGTAGATTCAACCTTGATTCCTTGTTTTGAAATTTAGTGACCAATGATTATCCCCTCTTGAACCTATCTTAAGTCCTAAAAGATTATACATCACCATAAAAAATGAATTTAATTCCTTGGCTTCATCATTATTGATGTGTATTTAACTAATAATGATTTATCTATCATGTATCAATTGGTGATTGAACTAGCCAAAAAGATTTTTTATAAATATTTTTCTAAATCACAGACTAAAAATTACAATTCCATCAATTTTATATCATTTATTGGAACTCCCTTATACATGATAATATCTTATATTTCTAGTAAATTGAATAAATTTCACAAGGAATCTCATGTTATATTCCTTTAAATTGTCCAATTTTTTTAATCATTTGGATAATGATAAGATTGATATAAAACTTTTTCACTAGATTATGAAGTTGACAAGTTCTTGGTACAGGCATGTCACTATATTGTAAATAACATTTTATAGTGATTCTTTCCTTTGGAAAATTCTTTACATATTTTTAATGGTATTCACGTAAAATTCTCTGTGTATATTAGCACATCAGGGGGATTGATTCCATCCATGGTTTCTTGTCGATTGCTGAGAGGGTACCACTCTATCTCAGGATTCTATTATAAAGGTTATCATGAATTGAAACTCCTTTATTTATTGAGTAATGTCCTCATCATATTCCTTGTAAAGACCCCAACCCTAGTAGTCCAAATTCATTGGTTAGTTTATTGCATTAGAAGTTGATACAAGTGATTAGATATTAAAGGACCAAATAATTTTGTAGACTTGGTAAACTAGATACATAATTGGATGTTATATTAAATTTTAAAACATGAAATACAACATAGTGAAAGTAAACATATTATGCATCTTTAAACTCATTCAAATAGTCCTTCTTCATATCCTATGGAATGTAAAAAAATAAGGGTTATCTCAGATACCCAATAAGGGTATATAAAATGGAATCTATCATGAATAAATAATTCATAAACACTATGTAATTAAAAATAACATAAAACACATTCAGTTTAGTCAATAACATAAACATGAATAATAATATGACAGGGATAAATGATGCTCAAATAATTCCATATAAAAAATCACATGATCTTGAATCTAATCCAAGTGTAATTTCAATAAATTAATCACATGGATAATAATAACTACATCCTTATTAAAGGAAATTCTTAATATTTGATTTCATGATCTCAAACATCGTGATATCTATACAATCAAGAGTTTACAAGAAAATAGTTTAATCAATGGGTAAGTATACACCAAAAAACATTTAATTATCCTAACTAATTCATTCATCTCATGATACTAATGATGCATCAAGGGGTTATCTATAAATGGGACCCAACCTTCGTTTCTTCTCTAATGTATTCCTCATATATAAAATAATTGATTTAATTCATTAATGATAAACCTTATCAATAAACATTTTTATTTATTAAATAATAAATATTTATCAATATTCTCCATAATTAATTTAACAACCATAAAAGTAAAAAATAATATGTATAAATGATATATGTTTTAATAAATAAAGAATATCCATGATATTAATCATTTGTATATTTAAGACAAATTTAATTTCCAATGATCACAAGAAAGTGAATGATTCAAGGGAAAGTTAATGGCTGCAAAATTAATCATGAAATTCAATGTCAATACTCTTCTATGTCAAACTGATCAAAAATCATCCCAAGATATTATAAGGATGAAATCAGTAAAACATATTCCTAGTAAAGTATAAGTAAAATAATTTTTTTGTCATTTAATAATATAAATACCAATAAAATCTCATTAAAAAAATTCTTGAGTAAAATAAACTTTTTTACTTCGAAAATCGCTTCTAAAAACTAAAAATTTACAAATTATTATTAAAATTATTTTTATTGAAATTAACCTCATAAAATTATAAATTAATATAGAGTTTAATTATTTCTCATTATGGTGAAAAAGTTTTGTTCATTCTGAGTATGAAAAAATAATGATTTATTTCACGTTTCTGTAAGATAATTCAAAAAGTGATTTGTTTGGAAAATGAAAGGAATATTCATTTTAAAACGCTTTGTAAAAATACAATCATGTATAAAAACTAATTTAATCAATAATATAATAATATTAAAAAAAATTCTTGAATTTTTTTTAATAAAACATGAATTTGGAAGAAAAAGGATTTTCGACCGAAGAAAGAAATAAATTCAAATTTTTTTAAAAACATTTTCCCAAAAATTTTAACTACCAAAGAGAGTAAAATGGTACTATTACTTGAAATTTTAATGAATTACCATATAAAAATAAAATAAAATTGTTTTGTTATACGATTATAAAATAATTTCTATGAATGGAAATTCAAGCATAAACAATCCAAATTAAAATGTGATTGTTAAATAAACTCATACCACTTTGTTAAATTTTTAATCATAACCACCATGAAATAAATAAAATCAAATGAAAAATTAAATGTAATGGAAATAAATATATTAATGATATAAAATATCAAAGAGGAATTATATACACATAATTTAATAATATATTTGTATAACATAACATGTTTCTAAAAGAAGACAATTTCAGAGTAGAAACACTTACAATGATCATAACATTGAAGTGATAATTAATCAATGAACTGATATTGTGTATCGAATTTAAATCCAAAAAATATGAAATAATAAAAAAGAAAATAAATACAAATTACATTCATATTCATTGAATATAATATATAATGAAAAGTAATATAACCCACAAAAATAACTTGAGTTATGAAATTCTTTACAACTTGGTAAATTTCAAGTAAAATCCCCTTGGATGACATAATTAAAATTGAAAGTTAAAATACAATGAATTATCAAGCATTCATGATATTAAATTTAAAATTGGTATTATATACACCATATAAAATAAATTAGGTGTATAACATTATAGTATTCATCAATAAAAGGAAATTGAGATGAAATCCCTTACCTTACACTTCCCTTTAGTTGAAAATTCTTTAACCACATAAATAATTTTCTGTAAAGTTAATTATTTTATAAATTACACATATTCATATTTATAATTTCATATATGATACCCTCAAAACATATTACAACCCTTTAATAAAAAATATTTTCTTGTTACAATTGCTTCAGGTTTTAATTACAATGTATTCTCATGCGTGTTTTATCACATAAGTTCTAAATATTGTGAATAAGATATAGGTAAATAGTATAATTAATGATATAATGTTTTAAATATCATATTTACCTATTATATTAATTTTTATAACTATATTTGAAATTTGGAAACAGAAAATGAATCGCATTGCTCTATGAAGACGATAGGTCATACGTATGCATGAGCAAAAACATCATTCCCTTAATGGGTAAAGGGTTGTAAATTAAATGATATAATAATTTTAAATTATTAATATCATGTCATTTATATAATATATATTAATTTTTTCAATAATTAGTATTATCCATTTGAGTTAGTTATGAAAAAAAATTACATTGATTTGCGAGGTTGTAGTATGTCGTACACACGAGAAAAGGATTTCTTTCCCATTTGATAGAAGATGTGATTGATAAATGTTATTCCATAAAAATAATAACATCTCATTATATTATATACATTGGTGTTATTATATTTATTTGTTAATACATAATTTATGGTGATAAAAAAAGAAGTAAAATTGAAAGAGCTTGGAAAGGACAATTACCTTCTCTTAGAGAAACCTCCTTTGGATCTCTTATTAAGGACACTAGGATTGGTATTTTTGGAATATAAAAACTTCTATAATGTGTATAATTATTTTTAGGAGAGACTATAGAGGTTTTAGGTTTATCCATATGACCATATAGGTGTGAATAAGCGATGGTAGGGAGTGCCCTTTTATAATTGAGTAGGAGTGACATTTTTTTAAATATCAAAAACTATTAAATAATGAGAATTCCCACTCACCCCAAATGCCTCAAAAATTAATAAATCACATTTTCGAGTAATTTTAAATTCAATTCCTCTTTAACAACATAAAAAATAAACATTTTTAAGCATTTTATTCCCTTATCCTTTAAGTTCACTTACTTTTACCATTTTAGTTTTCACCACGATAATAAGGTTTTTAGCTTAGGTAATTTACCCTTTAAGAAAAAAAATAAAATGAGTCTTATTAAGTAATATGGACCCAATAATTATTAACAAAAAATAAAATCTATAAAATTAAAAAATCATTTCTGAGAAAAATTAATTTTAACACAGGCGCATATAACGTGAAAACCCCCGTTTTAACTTTAATCACAAAAAATAAATTTTATTGTCTTTACTAATCAATATCACAAAAAAATTAGTTGAACCTATTATATAATATTAATTATTATGTTTAAAAATATTTAAAAAAAATTTAAATTCAGTTCATTTAATTGGTATAAATTAATTTGAAATTTATCCCTCAAATCATGTCGAAAACGGTTTTTCAATAAATACATTTTCCAACCGTAAAAAGATCTTACATTAACTATATTACTAGTGATAATCACTATATGGATTTAAATTAATACAGTTATAAATAAAATATATAAATTTAATTTAAATCTTTCCTTATTTCTGGTTTTTTTAATTAATTATAAATAAGGAACATTACGCATTTAAAAATAATTTTTAGAAAAATGCGTGTGTTTTTTAGCATAAAAATAAAATTATACCAAAATCATGTATAAAGATGATTAAAATGTAATTATTTATTTTAAAAATAAATAAAAAATACTCGTGTTGATTTTTAATAAAATTCAATAACTAATTTGGCATTAATATTTCTTAATTTGTTGAAAAAAAATGAGAGTTTTACAAAAAAAATGTTTTTCACTATTCACTAAAAAATCACTCTTTTAAAAAAAATCCTAGAAATTCACCTTATTTTTTTGATATGATGATTTAAAAATGATATTATTTTTGTAAAAATCTTAAAAAATTATTGTATATTAACTATAATTCCCAATCATAAAATTCAAAATAAAAACATTTTTTAAGAAAATGTATTTTGAAACATAAAATGACTTTATTAAAAACAAATGAGTGATTATTTACTAATAATTTATCTATAAATATTTATTTATTTTTACATATATATACTTCATAATTTTTTTCATCCTATTAACACTTACTAATTCAACAGATATGTTATAACATTCATATTTAAATATTATATTTCGTGGTTCATTTAAGCTCTATATTCTATGTCGTATACTAAATCAAAGATAATGTTATTATTTTAAAATCTCATGGTATTAAATTATACCCACCTTAATTAATTTTTTTCCTCAACACTTGAACTTGTTCTTGAAAAACATTGTTTTTGAATTTGAAAATTCTTTTTCTATAAACTTACTTCATAAAAGGATTGATAAAACTTCCTCCTAAAAAGAGTGAAACGGAAATACAATGTCCATCATGAATAACACATAATTATGTTTTAATGTATTAGAAAATTGTTTGGAAGTGAGAATATGGACATGGAAGATAAGCATAAATAATTATGGGGAGTGAGAGAGATCATTGATCATAAGAAGGTGAATTATCCAAATAAAGATAACAACCACAAAACCAAAAATATGCCATGATTTAAAAGACCGTTGATTCATCAGATATGAAGGAAGTAAGAAAAAAATTTCTCAAGATACTTTTCATAATTTTGAGAAAAAAATATTTTATAAAAATATTAGGACATATATTTAATTTATATCTTTCTATTTTTATAATTATAATTTCATCATTCGGTTATGCTTCGATCATTTTACACTTCATTTCTTACACTAGGAAATGAATTTCCAAAATGAAATTTTTATACCTAAATCCCTAAAATTACTTTTTATTTATTTATAAGATCCATAAAAGTGTGAAACATCTTTCATTCTATCTTAAAATATTTACCAAAACCAAAATGGTTACCATAAGGTATCTAATATAATATATTAATATCTAAAACCACAATGTTAAAACCCAAATTCAACTTAATATTTATGTTTCCAATAGTTAAAGTGAAAAAAAATTCCATATTAACCAGGATATCAGGTAGTCTATTGGTTGGTAATACATCCTTGGCACCCTTTGGTTTTGTATTCAAGTTCTATCACATTTTCGCATGTGATGAGTTGTCACCTAACATGTGGGTTTTCCTTTTTTAAAATATATTAATATAATTCTTATATCATTAAAAAAAATATGATGAATATCATAAAAAATAACAATAGTCATCAAATCACTTTTTAACCAAAATAGTTTTCTATATGAATTTTTTCTCATAAAATCAAAAAATCATAATGGACTACTATTACCTTAACATAGATGATCATATTAACCATAAATGTTATCAATATTTTGAACTTATTAAGATATCATTATTCCTAAAAAATTATTCTTGTTGAACCTTAGGGTTATATATACCTAAACTGAATGAAATGTCTCCCAAAATTTCATTAATCACATGAAAATACCATCAATTAAAACCTCAAAATGGGTATCTACCAATTTTAACTAATAATCAACCCTAAACTCATAAAACCTTGATGTTATTAATAATTTTATATTTAATGTCAGATGAAGTAATATATGATTCCCAAAATTAACACAATCCTTATATGTTTTATGATTCTTATAACCAAAATAACATTGATAAAAATACTTCTAGAATTTATTTTTGGATTAACAATACATAAATACTACAACCCTTCTACTTCAGCATAGGTCATTCCTTGGTTATAGAGTAAACCGTTAAAATATTTCATTATCTTGGATAATTTATAGGTTCCTCGAATTCAAGAAATTGAACTATAAATATATTTCTAGGATGAAAATTATTTCACTCCACTAAAATGCTCACTGTTCCATGGAAATTAATTGCTATTCATAAAACATTTTCCTATTCTATTGAGACATTCTACTAGGAATCTCTTGACACATTTTTGACATGAAATAAATTGAGCCTTCTTTCATCCATCATCACCTCCAATAAACCTCTTAGATGACTCCATACATCTCTTTTTTTGGTGAGTATATGTCATGACTTGTCCCCCAAGGCCCATGTCGTGACTACCCCAAGCCCGCCTACCCAAGCATAGGGGCTGGAGACTAGCTCTGAAGGTATTATACCATAAGATGGAGGAATTTTTTTGAGTACCTATATGCATGCACACACACAACCATGTCATAAACAGCTAGAAATTAAATCATGCATGCCACTAAACAACCACTGAGTAAAGTTACAAGTTTTAAGTCAAATGGGACAGAATACAAATCCAAAAAAAGAATACCTGAAAATAGGAAAGTACAAAAGGTCTCTGTAAGAAATTTGTAGAAGATTCCACCTGAAGGTTAGTTGATGTGTAGCTACCTGTAGCCGTAGAAGTACGCTCGTTTGTCCCATCTCACTGAGCACCACCTGATCCCGGACAGACAAGGTCTTTGTAGAAGCATCAATCACCTGCATGAGACACGATATGTGTGAGCGAAGCTCATGCAGGGCTGAGTAATAAAATACTTAGTAGGGATCCCAAAAAACAAAGGAAAACAACAAAGAAATCCATAAAGAAAACCACGAAGCATGATCACTAAGAATGCACACATATAAATATAGCTCACACAGGTATAATCTGGAGTATATAATTCAAGACCAAAAGTCACAAAACTGAACACCTAGGGTTGCTGGGGTACTCCTCCCTGATGAGTATTGTGGGTATGATGGGACACACATAGTCGCACCCCACTGTGGGTCTACTGGGTCACACAGATCTGCTTCCCACTATCCTTAGAATATTGTGGTACTCATCCCTGATGAGTACCATGGGTATATTAGGTAACACAGAGTCGCTCCCCATCATGGCCTTGCTGGGTTACACTGAGCTACTTCCCACTTTGGCAATCGTACAGAGGTACTCCTTCCCGATTAGTGCCATGGGTCTGCCGGGTCACACAGAGTCGCTCCCCACCATGGGCCTGCCAGGTCACACAAAACCACTTCCCACTGGGCCACTATATCTGATCCACACTAGGTATCTTGTATCTGATCATAACATCGCTTTTCAGCAGTCTTCAGGTCTCATTCAGCCATAAGATTATCATACGTAGTGTGCCTGATTCCGGGAGAAATCGTTCCTCAATCCATTCATTGAATTTAAATTTCTATGAAGACCTCCTTAGGGTATTCCAAAAGAACTTCCACATTTCAAGGGTTCCAAAACTACAAACATCTCATCAATCGGATTCTCGGACCGAAAGATATCAGTGTTTTAGTAATCGGGGGTCGGTCGTGTCTGGGCCTGATCCGACTTGGTCGGACGGACCATACCCACCCATCCCAAGGGCCATGCATGACCCAGCCTATTTTGAACGATCCGAAGCAACCCAGTTTGGGTTAGGACTGGACCGGTCTGGCTTGGCTACTGGGCTAGGCCCAATGGGCCTTGCTGGACTCGACCCTGTTCAGTCGTGGGTCCAACCCGCTGGGTTGCCCAGCGACCCAGTTCCATTCAACCTGGCCCACAACCGGCGGGCCAGTTCAGTCCCATCTCAGGCCGCCTAATGGCCCAGATTTATCCCATAGAAGTGGGCCAACTAGAGTTCCATCCTGGGCTACCCAGTGGCCCGGTTCGCGCCCCCCAGTCCGGCCCACGTGGTGGGCCTGTCTCCTTCAACCCGGACACCATGTGGCTTCAAGTTCTTACATGTTGTGTTCGGCTAAGCCATATGTGCTTGTGGACCCAAACGTGGTCACTAAACCTCATGTCCTAGGTTCATCTCGGCTTATGCGGTGTGGGCCTCCCCCACCGATGTGACATGGTGGTCACGTCCCTATCTTCCAGCCACTAGCCACCTACCACAATGTCGCGGCCTGAGCCGGCCACAACACCTCCCTCAGCGTGCCATCATGGGGTCCTGCCACCCACCCATGGCCACCACTGTGGATGATAGGTCCCGCTTTGTTGGTCCATTATTTGATCCGTCTACACCTCCGGCCTCCATGGGGTGCCATCTACCCTGATATGGCCACAAAAAATCCTTGTCCTCAACTTGGAGGTTCTTCTATGAAGAACGCACAAAGGCAGGGGGATCATGCCTTGTTCGTGTCAGACTACACCCTCCACGTTAGAGTTTAAAATAAAGGAAAGTTAAAGATTATAAAAAACAAAGTAACCCTTATGCAAACCATGAGTATAATCACCCTCTCATAAGAACAAGGGATCTGTGGATCAACCTATTCGTGAGTTGATCCACATTCACTGTTTTGGAACGAAAAATGGGGAAACTAAAAACAAAAATAACCCCTACTTGGGATAGACTTTGGTCAAGTAAGAGAGGCATCACATGCCTTATTCCTTCATTCATGATCTACCACCCACGTTGCTAGTGATCCCTTAAAGGGTGGGAGAAGAATGTGTTTTTTGATCACGTTCTTCGAGGTGCGTCATTATTGCTAGCGACTTGCCTGAATTCTTCGTTGGAGAGAATTTTCTTGTCATTTTTTATAGAAATTCCAACTCTGATTCTCTAACCCATTATCTCATTAAAAGAGAAATGTGTTGCAGCGTTTCTGTTACGTTGTGTCGTCACATCGTTATGTTGTTTCATTAATAAAACAGTGTATTTGTTATTCTTCAATTAATTCATTCAATCCAAATTTTAGATCCTCACTAATCCGATTAATTTAATGTGACTCTTTGTCACCTCATCGCCACTGTAGTGGAAACGTGCCACCTCTAAAAGGTGGAGAGGAACAAATAAAATAATTTTTAATTTATTTTATTTTTCTTTCAAAATGTCTGAAAATTAACCTTTTCCCTTGACTCATTATGGTCAAGGTTAGGTCCATTCTTAGGTAATGTCGTTTTTTTCGAGTGTAATAGTTCCCTTGGATTTTCAGTTTAGGCAACCTTTTAGAAGTTTCTAAAACCACGGACATGCACCATTTTAATTCTCTTAAAACAATTTCCAAGAACTATCTTTCACCCTCAACCCGCGCCGGTCGAGGTTAAGCTGCGCCTAAGGGAAACACGCCCTCATGAGCTCAATGGTACTCTACGATTTCCAATATGAGTTACTGTTTATGAGTAATAGGTATTTAATAATAAAATAAGTGTTACTTAATTATTTTATTTACCGCAAAAAACTAACTTTCATTGTTTTCCCGCGCCGACCAATGTTAGGCTCTGCCAAAGGAAAGAATACCCTCGTGAGCTCAATGGTGGTCTCATATTTTTCAATCTGAGTCACTGTTCATGAGTTATAAGTACTTTAAAAATAAAATAATTTTTATTTAATTATTTTATTTACAGTTATTCCATTTTTGGGTTTTCTCACTGGATGTCTATGTTGACTAAACTTAAGTCACGCCTAGGATAAAACCACCATTCTTAACGCAACAGTATCATCATATTTCTGATCTAGGATCCTTTTTAAGAGTTCTTCTAATTTTTTAAGAAAACTGCTCACGTACACTATTTAAAACTTAAAAAAATTGACGGATCATTTTGGGCACTCCGGGCCTCGGAATCGCATTTCGTCTCAGTGCCTGGTCTCAAAATAATTCCATATATAAAAAAACTACTTTGAATTTTTGGAACATTAAATTACTCCCCCTTTAGGCACTAGTATAAAAACAGTTTTTTACGTCGGTTATTTTTTCTTTTTCACGTCGGTTTTGAACAGACGTGTTTGAGAGCGATGATAAAAAAAATTTAACTTCAGTTATTTGTTAACCAAAGTTATAAATATTTTTTCATGATTTTTCATGTCGGTTATTTAAAAACTGATGTGAAAGACTGTCCATTTTTTAAAAAAATGACCTTGAAACTCTATCTTTCACGTCAGTTTTTAAATAACCGACGTGAAAATCATAAAAAACATTTTCATTTCAGTTATTAAATAACAAATGTTAAATTTTGTATTTTTATTTTTCAGGTGGGTTATTTAAAAACCGATGTGTAAGACCATTCATTTTAAAGAAATGATGATTGAACTCTATTTTTCACGTCTTTTTTTAAAAAACCATAGTTAAAAGGAATTTTTTATGTTTTTAATTTAATAACCGATGTAAAAAATGATAAACATATTGTATATAATTTTGTGTGCTTCGATTTGATAGGTCGTAGAGCTCAAACGGAGTTACGGTTAAAAAGTTATGACTATCATAAGATTGATATTTTTTTCCGAGGAAACATCAAATGAGCCAATGAAAGATTCGTCTTAAAAGGATTTTTCTAATCTGAAGGAGGATTTTTAGTTTTAACCTGATAAGAAACATTATTATTCATTTTAATAAAATAATAATCATTAAATCCTATATGAATTAAGAAAACTAATCATAAAAAACATAAATCATGGGGGGGAAAACGAATACCTTGATGAGATCGTGGAGTGAAGAACTTAATCTTAAAAGATTTTTTTTAATCTGAAGTATGAATTGTATTTTTACCATGATACGAAACATTGTTATTCATTATAATAAAATAATTATCTTTAAATGGTATAATAATTAAGAAAAATAATCATAAAAAACATAAATCATGGAAAAATAATAACAAATACCTTGATAAGATTGTAAAAAGAAGAAATAATGGATTCATGTTGAAGATCAAACGAGTCAACTCAGTTGGATGGTGATGGTTGAAAGAAATGATCATAAAAAATGTTAACCATATGTGCATAATGAAACCATATAAATGATATGGTAAAAGAAAACGCAGTATTAAAAGTTTTAGACGGCAATCAAAAATTTCTATGTCGCACTGTAAAAAATTGAAATTCCGCATTGGAGGGATATAAAAATTATCATTCATGTCTGTTATTTCATAACTGACATGAAAAATTGATGGAAAATTGATTTTTCACATCGGTTATTAAATAACTACCGTGAAAAATCAAAAACAAACATGCAGTTAATTTTCTAATCTTCTAGTTCACTGGCCCTGAAGCTCTAATAGAGTTTCGAATCAAAAGTTATATCCATCAAAATTTGATCACCTCTAAACAAAGTCTTAAAGAACCTCAACTTTCGATGGCCATTACTTTTGATCCATAACTCCGTTTGAGCTCTGTGACCACTAAAAACGAATATTTAAAAATTATCTACATGTTTGTAAACATTTTTCACGTCGTTTATTTAATAACCGACGTGAAAAATTGAACAAACATTGATTTTTCACGTCTATTATTAAATAACTGACATTAAAAGTCATTTTTCACATTGGTTATTTAATAACCAATGTGAATAATGTTTACAAACATGTATATAATTTTAAAATATTCGTTTTGAGTGGTTGGAAAGCTCAAATGGAGTTACAGATCAAATTTTATAGAAATCGTAAGTTGACATTATTTAAGACTTTGTTTAGAGGTGATCAAATTTTGATGGCTATAACTTTTGATCCGTAACTTTATTTGATCTCCAGGACTAGTGAACTAGAAGATTAGGAAATTAACTGCATGTTTGTTATTTATTTTTCATGTCGGTTATTTAATAACCAATGTGAAAAAGTCATAAATTTTTTTTCACGTCAGTTCTTATATAAATGACCTGAAAAAATCATAAGAATTTATTTTTCACATCGGATATTATATAACCGACGTGAAAAATTAGAAAAAATCCCTTGAAAATAAATTCATAGTATATGAAATATTAGGCGACAATTGAAAATTTTAATGCTGCATTGTAAAAAAATTGATCTCATTATTGGCACGATTTGAAATTTTAACTTTCACATTGGTTGTTTTAAAACTGACATGATATACTCATTTATTACATTGGTTATTATATAACCGGCATAAAAATTGGCTTTATCACATCATTTATTTTATAACCGACATGATAAAACAAGATAATGGATTTATCACGTCGGTTATTTTATAACCGATGTGATAAATCCAAATAATGCATTTTTAACGTCGGTTATATTATAACCGACGTTATATATCAATTATACGACTTTTCACGTCGGTTATTTATAACCAACGTAAAAAATGACGACGTAAAAAAAATTGTACTAGTGAGGGAATTACATCCTTGTAAACCCAAACAAGGGCTAATCCTCAAAAAGGGGGTACTGGGCATGAATTTGAGTCTCCCGCTCCCACGTTCTCTCCTGGAGATTCATGTTCTACTAACAAACACGCACCCTAGGTTTTGACCATCCATGAAGGATCCTCTTATGTAGATCTTCTATATCCACTGGGAACTCAAGGAATGTATCCCTGTCATCAATATCCATCTTGCTGTGGTCAATGACGTGAGAGGGTTCGTGCATGTATCTCCTCAGTTGGGATATGTGGAAGATGTCATGCACCTAGTGCATCTGTGTGGGAAGAGTTAGGAGGTACACTACCTCACCAACTCTACTAAAAATATGTAAAAGGGTCGATGAACCTTATAGATAACTTGCAACCCTGACCAAATATATGTATCCCTTGTCGAGGTAAGACTCATAAGAATACATGGTCCCCCTCCTTGAACCCCAAGGGTCTTTATCACCTATCATGATAGGACTTTAGTTGGATCTGTACAGTTTTCATATGCTCTCGGATGACCTGTACCTTCTTAGTGGTAGCATGTACCATTTATAGACCCATAATTGTTGACTCCCCTAGGTCTATCCTATATATCGGTGACCTACATGGTCATCTGTAAAATTCCTTAAACATTGTCATACCGATGGTGGAGTGGTAGCTTTTGTTGTACAAAAACTCCACTAGTGGTAGGTGGTCCTCCCAACTATGACCAAAAGCAATAATGCAAGCATGAAGCATGTCCTTCGTGGTCTGTATGGTCTTCTCCATCTGACCATTAGTATATGGGTGAAAGGCTATGATCAAGAATAGATGATTCTAAAAATCCTCATATAATCCCTTCCACAACCATAATATAAAGCGTACATTATGATCTGAGACTATAGTAGATGGGACTTCATGGAGACGAACTATCACCTTCACATAGAGTCATCTCAAACTCTCTACTGAACCATACTCTCGAATGGGTAGAAAGTGGGCCGAATTGGTGAGTTAGTTTACGATCACCCAGATGGTACTGTTCCCCCTATACGTACGTGGTAATCCCATCACAAAGTCCATCGATATTACATCCCACTTTCACTCCGGTACCTCAAAGGGGTTGTGTCAAACCGGCAGAAACCTGGTCCTCATCCTTCACATTCTAACAAGTGAGTCATCTCGAGACAAACTTGTCCACTATCTTCTTTATCCCCAGCCACTAGTATTAACGTCAGAGGTCTCAGTAAATCTTCTCCACACCTGGATGTACTGTAAAAGGGAATGTATGAAACTCTCTAAATAATTTATCCTATAATTCCACTTGTACAACAGTGCATCCTCTGAAAAGGATGACGTGTTCTACACCTTTAGAATATCCATAAGGGTCATTCTATAAGGCCCCGGCCTTATACCTTACTTAATATTGAATTAAATGAAAAATTCACATTGAGGATCTTTTCATGTTTAGATTTTTAGAGAATTAGGACATAACTATTACATATCAAAAGATTACAAAGTAGTCACTTCTACTAAATTTCCATAAAATAAAAACTCT
The DNA here is from genome assembly GCA_963277665.1 of Viscum album. NCBI lineage: Eukaryota > Viridiplantae > Streptophyta > Magnoliopsida > Santalales > Viscaceae > Viscum > Viscum album. Next base: position 824,661,652 of record OY728165.1, read on the forward strand.
TAAAAAAACATGTGTAGTTCTATGTATTAGATAGTATGACTTTCCCTTGATCCCATCCTTGACCCTATTCCACATTAAGTCCTGTGAAAAACATTTCAAAAACATGGGATGAGCATAAAAAGCTCAGTAAGGGATATAAAAATATGGAAAGGAAACATGAGCACATGTATACATAATCAATGAAATCATACTTTACTCATAAAACATAAGCACTTCAATATACCTCATCAAATCATGAATAAAACATAGAAATCATAAGGTATAAAGGTAACTTGAGGCATTCATAATATTCTTACGTAGGGAGTAACCCTCTTGGTTACATTTGGAATATCCATCACAGTATATTCCCTAAATATCTTCAGAGAAACCTTAACATTTAACCCATTTGTGTTACCCAATCCATTGGAGAGCTATATCGGGCTCACCCGCCCTTAGTTTATCATGGAACCACCCGTCTTCATAATAATTCCCAAGAACCATAACATAATCGTATCACATAAAACATGTATAAAGGAAACATAACATTTCCACTTTTCAATCACAAGATATTAATAAAACACATTGATATAAAAATATTATGAAAACCATTTTCAATACCAAAATAAAAGAAAAACATGGTATTTATTTTTCATTCAAAAAAAAGTTATGGCTTGTAGAGGAATCCGAAACTCAAATAATGGTCACGGCGGCAGAGAAGTCATTGTCGCCGCATACATACGTCAAGAAAAACATTCCTTTTTGTCGTTTAGTAAAAGGATTTGTATAAAAAATATTCCTTTTGGATAAACATAAAATTCAAAGGGGTTTATACACTGTAAAAAGAATTTTGTGTATAAAACAAAATATGCATCAATGAAAGGAGATTGAGACGAAGTCCCATACAAAGACGGTATCCTTGGATTAAGGATAAATCAATTACATAATTATGTGTGACAAACGAATACACCAAATATAAGTGGATATTAATTATAAAACAATCAGAATACATTCACACATATTCATATAACGACTTATTCAAGGGGTACAAGTTTATCCCAAAGAATCAAAATTGGGTTAAGAAGTTCCCTTTCAAAAATTCGACAGCCTAACGGCGTCACTTCAAAATTCATAAAAAAAAGTTGATGAGAGATAAAATGGGTATCTCATCACTTGGACATAAAATTTACATCAATAAGGATATAGAAGAACATATACCAACATAATATTATGTGAATTAAAATATATAACAAAACAAGTCTTTTAAAAAGAGGAGGGTGAAAGGTTCCCTTAACGACTTGGGTTACTTTCGAAACGTACACCCCATTGAAGAAGGGTCATACAATGAATATGTAAATACCCATAAATGAAATTATATTACACAAAGATTATAATAATGTGAAGTACATACACCACTCAAAGTAAATGGTGGCAAATGTAGCATAAATCTCACAGGACTAAAGGTGAGATGAAAAACCCCTTACGAAAACTCGGCAGCCTAACGGCGCCACTTAAAACTTCCAAAATGGATTGATGAGAGAAAATAGGGTATCCCATCCTATGAACATAAAAAGTACAGTAGGAGTAATATAAAATAACATCCCAATCATAAGAAAGATGAGCTTAAAAGGAATGACATAAAATAGTGTACTTAAAAAGAAAGAGAGGGGTAGGATCCCTTACCTCGGAGCCGACTTGACTCGATCGTTCTTTAACGTCCTGAATAATAAACTTGAGTTAATTTATACTTGATTAAGAACCTTTTTCAAGTTCATTATTCCTTTTATATCACTTATTGACATGTTATAAACATTATGTAATCATTTAAGTTAATAATGTTTGTCTTGTCGATATTTGGTTCTTAAGTCGAAAGTGGACTTCTCACAATTACATGTTGTTCATGTGTTCAAAGGTTCATTATATCCAGAATGGTATTCATGATTTGGATATCATATATATAATATATATCCAGAATATACATGTATTTATAATATTACATAATCATTTAGAGGTAAGAAATGAAATGCACCGTTCATGGAGACGGTAAGTCGTACGTACGCATGAACGCTACTTTCATTTCTATGTCATATTAATGGAATTAAAACCAAATGAGAGGTACATATATTTTAATTCCAGAATTATATTAATAATTTATATGTAACTTACATAATATATAATAACTTTAAATCCATCCTTTATACATCCCACATATGGCATTAACGAATCAAATCACTTTGAGGGGGCGGTAGTCCGCACTTCCTAAAATGAAATTATCGTGTTTTACCCACAATAGAAACCATAAAGGTATTCCACAAAAGAAAAATACAGAAGCTTAAGTAAAACATAAACATATCATATATCATATATAAATATAGTGACATATTAATGGCCACCTTTGAAGGTGTTATATGAGTGTTGAACAATCATCGTTTCGTGAGGCAGAAATTCGCCATCCACAGAAACAGTATGTTCTTTAACCATTAGATGTAGGTGTGTGTAAGTGTAGCTCGAATGATTCTTATAAAAACATCCTAGTATATTTAAGATACTGGATTTTTTACAAAAGAAAATAATAAAAAGAGTTTAGGGGGTTGTAGAATCAAAATAAAACAAAAGAACACAAGAGAAGACACTAAATTTAAATCGGGTAACTCTTTTTGATTTGAGCTCAAAGGCTTCCTTGGGAAGGCTTCTGACCAAAGTGAGGCTTCTAGGAGTAATAGAGGGATGTGTAGAGACAAAATGGGTAGGGTTTGGCCTAGAAAAAGTCTTTGGAAGTGTGGGTAAGGTGGTAGAGGTGGGGGCCTTCTATAAGAGGAGAGGAGGGGCACTTTTGGAAAGTAAGGAAATGTTACTTTATTTTAGAATGAGTTTCGGATTTTAAAGGTCCCACATTGATGTGTTTCTAGGATAAGGTGATAAGGGTTCGAAATCCACCCATCCAATAGGTTTTCGACAAGTGTAGGTGTTATATTTTACATTATATTTTCATTTTATTTAAATCGTTAAATAATGAGGTCATCGCTGCATCATCATGGTGTCATAAATAATTTAATATATTTAATTTCTAAAAATTATTAAAAAACTACTATGATGTAGGAAATCTTTTTATATTTCCAATTACTATTTATAGTCAAAAATATGACTTGTATAACCCCACTTAAAAATTGTTTTAGTAAAACAACTCATGTTTGTGACATTTTTATTTTAACTTTAAATAAAAAGATATTAATGTCATTTTCCTACAAGAGTGACTCCATGGGGTCCCCATGTTGACCCATGGACTGTATTGGTCGGCCATGAAACATAAAATAAGGGTAGGACAAGTTTCAAGTTCATTTCATATTATTTAAACATTTTTTTGACCTTAAACTACACTAATTACCTCTAATCGCGATTAAAAACTTAAAAGTTACTATTCACCAAAAAATTATTTTAATCCCATTGAACCACATTTTACTTCTTAATTACAACCATGTATTTTGGATTTTTGAAAATCCAAACATAGAGGTGGTAAAATTTCATTTAAACGAAAAATCAGTTTTTTAAGTACCACTTAGTGGTTTCACTATTCATCAAAAATTGAAGTTTTTCAGAAAAATACCAAAAATTCACCCTAAGATATATTTGATATTCTGAATTCAAAAATTAATTCTATTTTACAAAATTCAAAACATATAAGTTGAATTAATTAATTTATTAATTAATTCCCGATGTCAAAAAAAATAGCGTGTTTTTATGAAATAATAAGTATCAAAAGATTGACACTAGTTTAAGTCTGATTTCAAAGTGAAATTAATTACAATGAACACTATTGGATTTAATGGTAAAAATATATTCTAATTTCACTTTAAAACCAATTCAAATTATAATCTAATCATATAAGTAAATTAGATTAAAAAGAGGTTTTGAATTAAAATATAACATTTTTCACTATTCATTAAAAAATCAACTTTATCGGAAAAATACCAAAAATTTACACAAAGTAAATTTTGATGTCCCGATTCTAAAGAAGAATTTTATTTTGTCAAATATAACACATAAAATTTTCAAAAAGTGGATTTAAAAGAGGTTCGTCATCAAAAGGCGGTTAATCGACCTTTTAAAGAATATTAGAATGTTTACGCTTAAAATTAGATTCATTCGCATTTTTAATCCTCTAATATATATTGTAAATAGTAAAAATATTCGACAAACATATATAATCATTTTGTAGTTAGTTCTGTTCATTCCCGCCATTACAACGGCTAGGCATTAACTACAATTTAAAATAATATTATTTTATTATTAGAGTGCAACGTAAGATTCCCAAGAAACTCATTGTTGCGTGTTGGGTACGCCATCGAGCATAGCGTCCCATTTAAAGTTATATTAATATTTTATTCACAAATATGGATAAATGTGAAAATGTCATATTTTTTATTTACCTGGGGTGTTACATCCTTCCCCCCTTTTGGGAATTGCGTCCTCACAATTTTAAAATTGGGATTGGAAACATCATTGAAAATCCCACATCGGAACAAGAGTCAGTAAAAAAATCACTTTAAAATAAAGAAAGAGAAGTACAAAGGTCACCCGAGTTAACCCATACTAGGATTCCAATTATGAAAATATGGACATGGAGTAAAAAACAAAGGGTCGTGTTCTGATGGAGAGTGATAGTAAACATGTCTAGGAGAAAGTTAACCATAAGAAAATCACAAACTTGTGATGGGTTAAACGGTATTCGATTCCCCAGTAGGAATAGTTAAGAGACAACATTTTTTATTTAAGTTACTCTTTATTGAGGAATTTATTTTTGAGCTTAACTAAATCATAATGAAACATACTTACTTGTCATGTAGACTTTCAACTTTTACTAGATTCCTTAATCAAACTCATATTTTCTCTAAAAGACGAGTATTTAGGAAGACTTGTTCGCATTAAGAGTACTATAATCAACTTATTGAGAATCACCTAATCCACAAAAGAGAAATATATATTTCCCATGTCTTTTGACAAAATCCAAAACCAAAATTGTTAGTATGAGATCAGATAATCCACAAGAGTATAATCCTTTATAAAAAGAAAATCTATTCTTAATCTCCAAAATTTGTCCAAAAAAATCCCAAAGTTAAACGAAGACCATTAGATAAACAATTGTCCATAAAATTCTTAAAAGTAACCCAAACTAATATTGAAACCCAAATATTTGAAGGATTTAATCACATAGTCTTCCAAGGTACAAATTAACTTTTATCTCCAAATAACATCAGTTGCTCTTAAATTCTCACATTGAAAAGTAATTAACCTAATCACATATCCTCCATGATAGGTTAATAATTTCCATAGATAACCCAAAATAAACTTACTCTTGATTCCTAAAATCATCTAACCAAAAAGAATAAGTCATACTAACCAGGGACTTCACGTAGTCTAGTGGTAGGAGATAAATACCAGTTGCACTTTGGTTGTGGGTTCAATTCCCATAGCTTTCTCCGACGCGATGGGTTGTCACACGGTCTGCGTGTTTTCCTTTTTCCAAAACTATATAATTCTAAAAACATTCCCCAAAATGAGATAAAATATTAAAAAATAATCATAACATATTTTAAACTCAAGTTTATCTCATGCCTTTCATTTTCCATCATAACATATAGTAATCCATAATTACCTCAAAAGTAAGGATCATATAAACCCTAATGGTTACCTTTATAATTATTACCTGAACTTCCACATCGATTGGTCATCTCGTACATGATGCATTGCAAAACATACCAAGGTACAAATGGTTGATCATGACTCTTTTATAGTTGGTTTAGAACAACCATGAGTTTTCTCATTGAATCCCCCATTTCATCCAGTCTCTTAATCAGAGAACCACCACAGTTTCCTTCAAACCTATTGTAACTTTGGTGCCTGCTAGATCTATCCATTCACTAAAAACAGAAATGTCAGTGTGAGTATATCAACAAAACCATCATGTACTAATGAGGAAGATAAACACTAAGATATACTTACTCATTCACTTTATCTAAAACTAGGACTCTTTCTGAAATCCTAACCATTATAGTAATGTCACTTATGCTTAGAGAATACCCTAACCTCTAAAGTTATCTAAACCGACCTATGATACCAACTATAAGGCCCCGGACTTATACCTTACTTAATATTTAATTAAATGAATAATTCACATTGAGGATCTTTTCAGGTTTAGAGTTTTAGAGAATTAGGATATAACTATTACATCTCAAAAGATTACAAAGTAGTCACTTCTACTAAATTTCTATAAAATAAAAACTCTTAAAAAGAAACATGTGTAGTTCCATGTATTATATAGCATGACTTTCCCTTGATCCCATCCTCGGCCCTATTCCACATTAAGTCCTGTGAAAAACATTTCAAAAACTTGGGATGAGCATAAAAAGATCAGTAAGGGATATAAAAATATGGAAAGGAAACATGAGCACATGTATACATAAGAATCAATGAAATTATACTTTACTCATAAAACAAAAGAACTTTAATATACCTCATCAAATCATGAATAAAACATAGAAATCATAAGGCATAAAGGTAACTTGAGGCATTCATAACATTCTTACGTAGGGAGTAACCATCTTGGTTACGTTTGGAATACCCATCATAGTATATTTCCTAAATCTCTTCAGAGAAACCTTAACGTTTAACCCCTTCATGTTACCCAATGCATTGGAGAGCTATATCAGGCTCACCCGCCCTTAGTTTATCACGGAACCACCCATCTTCATAATAATTCCCAAGAACCATAACATAATCATATCACATAAAACATGTATAAAGGAAACATAACATTTCCACTTTTCAATCACAAGATATCAATAAAATACATTGATATAAAAACAATATGAAAACCATTTTCAATAACAAAATAAAAGAAAAACATGGTATTTATTTTTCATTCAAAAAAAAGTTATGTCTTGTAGAGGAAACCGAAACTCAAATAATGGCCACGGTGGCGGAGAAGTCGTTGTCACCGCATACATACGACAAGAAAAACATTCCTTTTTGTCGTTTAGTAAAACGCTTCGTATAAAAAAGATTCCTTTTGGATAAACATAAAAGTAAAAGGGGTTTATACACCGTAAAAACAAGGTTGTGTATAAAACAAAATATGCCTCAATGAAAGGAGATTGAGAGGAAGTCCCATACAAAGACGGTATCCTTGGATTAAGGATAAATCAATTACATAATTATGTGTGACAAATGAATACACCAAATATAAGTGGATATTAAGTGTAAAACAATCCGAATACATTCACAAATATTTATAGAACGACTTATTCAAGGGGTACAAGTTTATCCCAAAGAATCAAAATTGGGTTAAGAAGTTCCCTTGCAAAAATTCGACAGCCTAACGGCGTCACTTCAAAATTAAGAAAAAAAAATTGATGAGAGATAAAAAGGTTATCTCATCACTTGGACATAAAATTTAAATCAATAAGGATATAGAAGAACATATACCAACATAATAGTATGTGAATTAAAATACATAACAAAAGAAGTCTTTTAAAAAGAGGAGGGTGAAAGGTTCCCTTACCGACTTGGGTTTCTTTCGAAACGTACACCCCATTGAAGAAGGGTCATACAATGAATATGTAAATACCCATAAATGAAATTATAATACACAAATATTATAATAATGGGAAGTACATACACCACTCAATGGAAATGGTGGCAAATGTATCATAAATCTCACGGGACTAAAAGTGAGATGAAAAACCCCTTACGAAAACTCGGCAGCCTAACGGCGCCACTTAAAACATCCAAAATGGATTGATAAGAGAAAATAGGGTCTCTCATCCTATTAACATAAAAGTTAACTAGGAGTAATATAAAATAAAATCCCAATCATAAGAAATATGAGCTTAAAAGTAATGACATAAAATAGTGTACTTAAAAAGAAAGAGAGGGGTAGGATCCCTTACCTCGGGTCCGACTTGAATCGATCGTTCTTTAACATCCCGAATAATAAACTTGAGTTAATTTATACTTGCTTAAGAACATTTTTCAAGTTCATTATTCCTTTTATATCACTTATTTCCATGTTATAAACATTATTTAATCATTTAAGTTAATAATGTTTGTTTTGTCGATATTTGGTTCTTAAGTCGAAAGTGGACTTCTCACAATTACATGTTGTTCGTGTGGTCAAAGTTTCATTATATCCAGAATGATATTCATGATTTGGATATCATATATATCATATATATCCAGAATATACATGTATTTATAATATTACATAATCATTTAGAGGTAAGAAATGAAATGCACCATTCATGGAGACGGTAAGTTGTACGTACGCATTAACGCTACTTTCATTTCTGTCATATTAATGGAATTAAAACCAAATGATAGGTATGTATATTTTAATTCAAGAATTGTATTAATCATTTATATGTAACATAAATCATATATAATTACTTTAAATCTATGCTTTATACATCCCACATATGGCATTAACGAATCAAATCACTTTGAGGGGGCGGTAGTCTGCACTTCCTAAAATGAAATTATCGTGTTTTACCCACAATGGAAACCATAAATTTATGCCAAAAAAGAAAAATACATAATTTTAAGTAAAACATAAACATATTATATATCATATATAAATATAGTGACATCTTAATGGCCACCTTTGAAGGTGTTATATGAGTGTTGAACAATCATCGTTTCGTGAGGCAGAAATTCGTCATCCACAGAAACAGTATGTTCTTTAACCATTAGATGTAGGTGTGTGTAAGTGTAGCTCGAATTATTCTTATAAAAAAATCCTAGTATATTTAATATACTGTATTTGTTACAAAAGAAAATAATAAAAAGAGTTTAGGGGGTTGGAGAAGCAAAATAAAATAAAAGAACACAAGAGAAGACACTACCTTTAAATCAGGTAACTCTTTTTGATTTGAGCTCAAAGGCTTCCTTGGGAAGCCTTCTGCCCAAAGTGAGGATTCTAGGACTATGATAGGGATGTTGAGAGACAAAATGGGTAGGGTTGGCCGAGCCAAAGTCTTTGGAAGTGTGGGTAATGTGGTAGAGGTGGGGGCCTTTTATAAGAGGAGAGGAGGGGCACTCTTGAAAGTAAGGAAATGTTACTTTATTTTAGAATGAGTTTCGGATTTTAAAGGACCCAAATTGATGTGTTTCTAGGATAAGGTGATAAGGGTTCGAAATCCACCCATCCAATAGGTTTTTTACAAGTGTATGTCTTATAGTTTACATTATATTTTCATTTTATTTAAATCAATAAATAATGAGGTCATCGCTGCATCATCATGCTGTCATAAATAATTTAATTTATTTAATGTCTAAAAATTATAAAAAAACTACTATGATGTAGGAAATCTTTTTATCTTTCCAATGACTATTTATAGTCAAAAATATGACTTGTATAACCCCAGTTAAAAATTGTTTTAGTAAAACAACTCATGTTTGTGACATTTTTATTTTAACTTTAAATAAAAAGATATTAATGTCATCTTCCTACCAAAGTGGCTCCATAGGGTCCTCATGTTGACCCATGGATTGTATTTTTCGACCATGACACATACAATAAGGTTAGGACATGTGTCAAGTTCATTTCATATTATTAAAACATTATTTTTACCTTAAACTACACTAATTACCTCTAATCGCGATTAAAAACTTAAAAGTTACTATTCACCAAAAAATTATTTTAATACCATTGAACCACATTTTAATTCTAAATGAAAAGCATGTATGTTGGATTTTTGAAAATCAAAACACAGAGGTGGTAAAATTTCATTTAAACGAAAAATCAGTTTTTTAAGTACCACTTAGTGGTTTCACTATTCATCAAAAATTGAAGTTTTTTAGAAAAATACCAAAAATTCACCCTAATCTATATTTGATATTCCGAATTCAAAAATAAAGTTTATTTTAAAAAATTAAAAACATATAAGTTTCATTAATTAATTTAATAATTAATTCTCGTTGTCAAAACAAATAGCGTGTTTTTATGAAACAATAAGTATCAAAAGATTGACAGTAGTTTAAGTCTGATTTCAAAGTGAAATTAATTCCAATGAACACTATTGGATTTAATGGTAAAAATATATTATAATTTCACTTTAAAACCAATTCAAATGATAATATAATCATATAAATAAATTAGATTAAAAAAGGGTTTTTAATTAAAATACAACATTTTTCACTATTCATTAAAAAATGAACTTTATCGGAAAAATACCAAAAATTTACACAAAGTAAATTTTGATGTCCCGATTCTAAAGAAGAATTTTATTTTGTCAAATATAACACATAAAATTATCAAAAAGTGTATTTAAAAGAGGTTCTTCATCAAAAGGCGGTTAATCGACCTTTTAAAGAATATTAGAATGTTTACGCTTAAAATTGGATTCATTCGCATTTTTAATCCTCTAACATTTATTGTAGAAAGTAAAAATATTTGAAAAATATATATAATCATTTTGTAGTTAGTTCTATTCATTCCCGCCATTACAACGGCTAGGCGTTAACTACAATTTAAAATAATATTATTTTATTATTAGAGTGCAACGTAAGATTCCCAAGAAACTCGTTTTTGCGTATTGGGTACACCATCGAGCATAGAGTCCCCTTTAAAGTTATATTAATATTTTATTCACAAACATGGATAAATGTGAAAATGTCATATTCTTTATTTACCTGGGGTGTTACACATGCCCTGTGGAGATCTAGGCACATGAAGTCTAACAACTTGTATCTCCAAGTTGCACCTCACTAACTCATTATAAGTGTGGATGGTAAACCACCATTGACCAAAGATAAAATGCCTCATTTCTATCCAAAAATGATATCTGAAGATATTCCAATAGCTCTGAGGTCTCATTCAGTAGTAGGGAACTTGATCTCTTACTAAGAGCATCTTCCACCATGTTCCCCTTCCCAATAGTATAAACTATCTCAAAGTCATAGTCCTGGAAGTACTCTAGCCAATGTCTCTATCTCAATTTCAGATCCTTTTGAGAAAATATATACTTGAGACTCTTGTAGTCAGATTATATGATGACTCATTCACCCATCAAGTAGTTTCTCCACATCGTCAGTGCGAAGACTACCACTACCAACTCAATGTCATGAGTAACATGGTTCTGCTCATGCGGTTTCAACTATCGTGATCTATAAGAAATCGCTACTTTCCCCTACATTAGGACACAACCAAGCTTGGTTCCTGATGCGTCACATTACACCACGTATTCTACACCCTCCTCTGGAAACCACAATATATGATCACTCTTCATTATCTACCTCAGCAACTGAAATCTCTATCGGCATCCTTCTATCCACACGAAGGGTTTTCGGTTCTTCATCAAAGTTTTCATGGGTGATACATCTCAGTAGAATTCGAGTATAAACCTTTGATATTACCCATCCAACCCAAGGAAAATCCATGCCTCGGTAATGCTTTTGAGTGGCTCCCAAACAAGCATCACCTCAATCTTTTATAGATCCACTAAAACTCTATCCTCTGAGATGACATGTCCTAGAAAGTGGACGTTCCGTATCCATAACTCACACTTCGAGAGATTTCTATAAAGCTGGTGCTCCTGGAGTGTGTGAGGAACCATCCTCAGGTGTATCGCATGCTCCTCCTAGAATGCTTAATACACTAAGATTTCATCAATGAAGACCACTATAAACTAGTCTAAGTACAGTTGGAAGATCCTATTCTTGAGTCCCACAAACAATACTGAGGCCTTTTTCACACCAAAAAGTATTGCTAAGTACTCATTGTGGCTATAGAGACATCTGAAATTTGTCTTAGATATGTCCTCATCTGATACTCAAAGCTGATGATATCCTGATCTGTGGAGTATCTTAGAGAACCATCTCTCTTCATTCAGACGAACAAAGAGGTCATCCATCCTCATTAGAGGATACATGTTCTTCACAGTCACCTGGTTCAGGCACTGATAGTCTAAGAATAACCTTAAGCTCCCATTTTCCTTCTTGAAAAAAACATTGGGGCTACCCTATGGTCATACATTTGGCCTTATGAACCCCTTCCTTTGAAAGACTTCCTAATATACTCTCAACTCCCGGATCTCGGCAAAATCCATCTGATATATAGGTTTAGATATCAGTTATATCATGGGGTATATATTCGTGCATAAATCTACCTCTCTACAAGTAGGTAGTCTTTGAACAACCTCTGTAAAGACATCCTCATACTCGTCCAAGTCTCTAAGACTGGCGTTGATTTCTGGCTTTCCCACTGCTGAAATCCACTAGATGTATCTATTCATCCAAATAACATTCAACCAAAATGGTTCTCTCTAGAACCATAGAATAAGAAAGAATTTATAGATTAATAGTGATGGCTCTGATGTCCCGAAACACATCTCACTCAAAGTTCTGATCCTTGAAGCACTGTTCGCATTGTATTTATCGTGTAAATGGAAGGGTGGGTATTTCTTGATGAATACTCATCTACCGAAATGTCATCCCGCCAAAGCTATAGAATCTCTTGGGCATGAATAGCCCTTGGCCTTTATAGAAAGACCCCCCTTCTCAAAGAGAGGTTCTCAAGATTTTTTAATGAAAAAGTCACCTCATCGTAAGATCAGGTAATCTAAACCCCATCATCGCCCTGTTGAGCCATGTAGAAGGATCATTGCTAGGACTACCATATGATCAAATAGTGCTTATAATAGATAGATAACTTGGTCAACACCTCAATCCAGTCCTTATACGCCTGTGATTCAAGATCAACTTGGAACATGAGGGGTCTCTGTCGCTGAAACTCATGTAAGGCACTGAGCCTACATGTGTCCTCTACCGGCAACGTCAGTATTAACTGATGACCAACAGGTGGTGGAAAAGATTGGAAACCTCCTAAAGGTTCCATATCAAGTAAAGGTCCATATACTTAAGCCTCATCACTCTATGGATTATCCTTGTGGTCACACATTGGAATCCTGGCTGGCTATCTGCATTGAGGCATCTTGAAAGAGATCAAGATCAATCACGGTTAATATATTATACCAGGTGAGCTGACTCTAACTTAGAAAGATCATAAGAAAACATTTTAAGATTCATGTAACCAGTTTTTTCATGTACTGTGTCAGAAAGCAGAATTCACGGCCCTGGTGTATGGATACCTTGGAAGCCACACCAACATTGGACTCCCTGGACTGAAATCCAAACTCAAAACACATAACACTATTTCTCCATCAAAATTTACAGACTCATATTTCTTTTTAGTAGAACCGGCCATCTCTTATACAACTTTTTCACATCCCATCCCTTAGGGACTATACTGTGACTACCACAAGACCGTCTCCCAAAGTCCAGGGGCTGACGACTAGTACCGAAGGCAATATCCCACAATTGGGAGGAATTTCCATGAATACCTAAATGCACGCACACACATACAACCACGTCTCAAATAGCTGGAAAGGAAAACATGCATGTCACTAAACAACCGCTGAGTAAAGGAAAAATCTATAAGTCAAATGATCCAGAATAAAAACCCAAAAAAAGGAAAATGAAAACAAGAAAGTACGAAAGGTCTTAGTAAGACATCCATAGAGGACCCCACCTGAAGTGTAGGTGAAGGTTAGCTGCCTATATCCGTAGAAGGATGCTCGTACATTGCACCTTAAGAAGAACCACCTTGTCCCAGACCACTAGAGTATTTATTTAAGCATAAATCACCTTCATGGAACACAAAAAGTGCAGTCAAAGACCGTGCAGTGGTGAGTAACACAATACTCAGTAGGGACCCCAACCCATAAAGGAAAGACCACAAAGCAATCCATAAAGAAAACCACGAAGCATGATCGCGAAGCTTGATTATGAAGCAAGAAATATCACATAGGTATAATATAGAGTATATAAAGAAGGACCATTAGTCACAACACTGAAAACCTTGGGCTTTTGAGGTACTCATCCCGGATGAGTAGCGTGGGTATACTGGGTCACAAAGAGTTGCTCCCCACCATGGGTCTGCAGGGTCACACAGAACCACTTCCCACTAGCCTCAGACTGTGGTGGTACTCATCCCTAATGAGTACCGTGGGTATTTTGGGTCACATAGAGCTGCTCCCCACCGTGGGCCTGCCAGGTCACAAATATTTGCTTCCCACTTTGGACATCGTATTGAGGTACTTCTTTTTTATGAGTATTGTGTGTCGACCGGGTCACACAGAGACTATCCCCATCACGGGCCTATCGGGTCACACATATATGCTTCCCACTGGGCCATCATAGCTAATCCACATAGGGTATCTTGTAGTTGATCCACACAGGGTCGCTTGTCAGAAGCCTTCGGGTCTTAGTCAACCGTAGGATTCCCACAGGTAGCGTGCTGGATTCTGGGAGAAATTGTTCCTCAATACATTTGATGCATTTCAAATTCCATAAAAACCTCCTTATGGTATTCCAAAAGAACCACATCATCGCAAGGGTTCCAATTCTACAAATGGATCATAAATTGAATGCTGGGTTTGAAGATATCGATGTTTTAGTAATCATGGGCCGGTCATGTCTGGACCCGGTCCGACCCGACCAACCGAGCCCGGGGGGCCCCGAAGGCCCCGGCCCAGTTCAATCGATCCAAAACAACCCATTTCGGGTCAGGGTAGGCTTAGTATATCCTAGTCATAGTGCTAGAACCATTGGGTCTTACTGGACTCGGCCTGGTTCGATCGTGGTTCCAGCACGCCGAGTTGCACAGCGACCCAATTCCATTCAGCCTGGCCCGCAACTGGTGTGCCAGTTCGTTCCTAGCCCAGGATGCCCAATGGCCCAGCTTTATCCTATCGTCCTGGGCTGCAAAATCAGGTCCACTTTAGTTACATCTTGGGACGCCCAACAGCCCGATTTGCACCCACTTGTCTGGCCCACGTGGTGGGTTGTTCTCCTCCAACCCGGATACTATGTGGCCTCCAGTTCTTGCGCACCACGGCCAGCTTAACTGGATGTGCTTTTGGACTCACAAATAGTTTCTAGACTTCATGCCAATGGGTCTTCATGGCCTACGCGGCATGGGCTGCCCCCACCAATGCTGTCGGGTGGCCGAGTCCCCATCCACCAGCAGTCGGCCACCTGCCGGAAGTTCCGGCTGCAATTCCACGGCCCAAGCTGGTCAAAGCACCTCCCTCAGTGTGTCGCCGTATTGCACCACCACCACCCTGTGGTCATCACCAGTACCAATGCATTGGCAGTGCCATTTCTGGACCTCTAGTTCTACTTCAATTGTCCATGATTCGAGTCGTCTATGCCTCCAGCCTCTATGGGGTGCCATTTTTTCCAGCTATGACCTCAAAAAATCCTTGTCGTAAACTTGGAGCTTCGGTCACAAAGAACGCACAAAGGCGAAGGGGCTTGGGATTTGTCTATGTCAGCCAAAACCCTCTGCATTAGAGTTTAAAACAAGGGGAGGTTCATGATTATAACAACAAAGTTACCCCAATGTAAACCCCGAGTATAAGCACTCTCCTACAAGAACAAGAAATCGTTGGATCAACCTGTTCGTGGGTTGATCGGCGTTCATTATTTCATAAAGAAGAATGTGGAAACTCAAATAAAAAATAACCCCTACATGGGATAGATGTTGGTTAGGGAAGAGTGGCATCACACGCCTTCATCCTTTATTCTTGATCTATCGCCCAAATTTCCAGTGATCCTTCAAAGGGTGGGAGAAGAATATGTTTGTCGATCACATTCTTCAAGTCACTTAATTGTCGCAAGTGACTCACCAGAATTATTATTTGGAGAAAATTTCCTCTTCATCCTTTAGAGATATTCCAACTCTGATTCTCCAATCCGTTATCTCATTCAATGGGAAACACGTTGCAGTGTTTCTGTTATGTTGCATCATCTCATCATTACGTTATTTCACTAATTAAATGGTATATCTATTACACTTTGATTAAGTCATTATGTTGCACATTTCAAAGCCTCTATAATGGGATTTATTTAATACGAATCATTATCTTCTCTTTTCTATCACAGTACTGATGTTCCACATCTTCACGGTGGAGAGAAACAAATAAAATATTTTTTAAATTATTTTATTTTTATTCTGAAAATTACAAAAATTAACTTTTTCCCTCTACTCATATCGGTTGAGGTTAGGTACATTCTTAAGTAATTTTATTGTTCTAGACATAACAGTGCCTTTGGATTTTTAATTTGGACAACTGTTTAGATGTTTCCAAAACCATGCACGTGCACCATTTTAGTTCTCATAAAAAATATCCAAAAACTATCTTCCACTCTCGACCAGCGTCAGTCGTGGTTAAGCTCCACCTAAGAAAAATACTCCCTCACAATCTCAACGGTACTCTCAGATTTCAAATCTGAGTTACCATTTGGAGTTATAGGGATTTGAAAATAAAATAATTGTTACTTAATTATTTTATTTATGGCTAAAATATCACTTTAACAGTTGATTGTGTCGGACAATATTAGGTTATTCCTGAAGAAATCATACCCTAATGAGATCAATGGTGGTCTCAGATTTTCATTTCGAGTCACCGTTCGTGAGTTATAATAATTTGAAAAATAAAATAAATTTTATTTAATTATTTTATTAACAGTTATTCCATTTTCAATTTTTCTCACTAGAGGCATGTGCAGACTAAAAAAAAGTTCCACCTAGGGTAAAACTTCCATCCTAAATGCAACGGTGCCCTCAAATTTCTAATTCGGACACCCATTAAGAGTTATTACACTTTTTCAGGAATACCTCCCATGTTTACAATTTAAAACTTAATATTTTCTCAACATATCATTTTGGGAACTCCGGGCCTCAGAATAGCACATTGGCTCAGCACATAATCTCAAAATAATTCCTTATATATAAAAAATTACATGGAATTTCTAGTAAATTACAGTATAATATTTGGTTGAGGTGTTAACTATTAATAATATATAATAATAATTGATTAATCATAATTATCATATCTTTCACACCAGTCATCATCCCATTTGGTTTCTCATGATCTCATAATTTTCTATTGTATTCATGATCAAAATTATTCCTTTGAGTTTTATCCATTGAATAACACCAAAACGAATAGTGTTATCAACAACAATCATAGTGGGAAACTATATATCAATTTATAGGATCTCTTAATCATGACACCTTTTTTAAATCCAATACACCTTAGGTTTAGCCTAGGTTTTTCATTTTTATCACCTATTCAAATTCTTCAACATGGTTTGAAAGTAAAATGTGATTTGTATAAATAATATCTTCTAAGAGTGTCAAATCAGAAATGTAGTAAGACCCATTTTCATTCACTAGGTCACAATCTAGTCAAATCCTAATGTTCCCTTTTTGAAGTTATTACCCCTATGTATTACAAATACAGAACCACATCCACTTGTAGTATCTAGACAGATATTTATTTATAGGAAATGAAATATAATATATTCCTTACTATAACTTTAGGCTGTTATTTTATACTTATCCCTAAAATCTGTCATAGGTTTATGTTCTATAATATTTATTTTCCTAAATCTATTTCTCAAGGTTTATATTAAACTTTTTTTGATACCAATTGTAAATACCCCAACCCCAGTAATTCAAATTAGGTAGTTACTATATTAGATTGGGATAATATATAAGTGATCACATAAAAAAGGAAAAAATATTTTATTAGACTTGGTAATATAAATACATACTTAAATATCGTATTACATTTTAAAACATGAAATACAAAAGAATGAATGTAAAAATTATGCATCCTTGAACTCATTCAAAGATTCCTTCTTTATATCTTAGTAAAGGAAACAAAATATGGCTAGGTTTAAATTATTATTAAGGTTTACTTACAACGAAAGTTATCATGAATCTATAATGTATAAATAATATATAAAGATAAACAACTGAAAAAATTACATTTAATTAATAACTTCAACATGAATAACAATATGGTAGAAATAAATGGTGATCAAATAATTCTATATAAATAATCACATGATATTCAAACATATCCATGGATAATATCAATGCAGTAATCTCATGGATAGAAATAAATTAATTCTTAATAAAGAGAATACTTGATATTGTTTTTATGATCTTAGACATTATGATATCTATACCATCAATAATTTTCTCTAAAATAGTTTAGTCGATGTGTAGTTATACAAAAAAAACTTAATTAATTTGGATAACCAATGGATTCATCCCATAAGTCTATTAATGTATTGAAAGGCTATCTATAAATAGGCGCCACCATTCACAAAATGTCTAATTAATTCCTCATATATCAAATGTTTGATTTAATTCATGAATAATATTCTATAATAATAAGTATTCATATTTTGTAAACAATATGAATTTTTCAAGATTCTCCCTAGTTAATCAAATAAATTTCAAAGTAAAACACAATGTGTAGAAAATATATATGGTTTAATAAGTAATTATATCCCTAATATAATAAATTTGGATATTTAAAAGGAATTTAATGTCTAGGGATCACAATAAAGTGAATTATTCAAGAGAACGTCAATTAAAACAAAATTAATCAAGAAAGTTAATTTCAATACTTTCCCCATTCAAACTGACCATAGACCATCAATATAAAGAATAATTATATTATCAATATAGTGTATCCCCAATGGAGTATATGTAAAATAATGATATTTTGTTTATAATGAAAGGAAATAAAATGAAAAGGTTATTAAAAGCTTTCGTGAATAAAGTATCCATTTTACTTTGAAAATATCATTTAGAAAAGAATTACAGAATATTAAAAAAAATTAAAATAACATTGTAAACATATAAACAAATCTTAAAAGTAATGAGTTTTCATGATTGTGGGAATTTTATTTTCATTCTGAGTACATTAAAATAAATAATCTATTCCCAATTTTTAATAAAATATAAAAAGTACCTTTTTTAAAACAATAAGAAGATTAATTTTAAAAAACTTTGTAAAAATTAAATAATGGTTATAAATATTTTTAAAAAATAATATGAGAATATTAAAAAACATTCTTGAAAATATTTTTTGAAAAAAATGATTTTAGACCACAAAGGGAAATAAAGTTGGATTTTCTTAAAACATTTTCTCAATCATGTTATGTAGAAATGTAAGGGAATTCGAACTATTACATGAAAATATCATGAATAAACATATTATAATAAAATGAAATTATTTTATTATAAAATTACAAAAAAAATTCTTTTAATGGAATTTCATGTATAAATATTCTTAATTAAAATGAGATTGTGAAATATACCCTTACTACATCCGTGATTTTTGAGTAATAACCTCCATCAAATAAATAACTCCAAAGAAAGAATTAAATAACATGGTTATGATTTTATTCATGATATAACATACAAAATTCATATTATATACACCTCATAAAATAATATGGTTGTATAACATGACATATTTTCCAAAGAAGACATTTTGATATGAGAAACCCTTACAATGATCATAATGTTGAAGCAAGAATTATTCAATGGACAACCTATGTGAATAAAATGTAAATCCACATAAATATTTTTATACAACAAAATATAATAAAAATT
This sequence comes from Viscum album, assembly GCA_963277665.1. NCBI lineage: Eukaryota > Viridiplantae > Streptophyta > Magnoliopsida > Santalales > Viscaceae > Viscum > Viscum album. The sequence goes on from OY728165.1 coordinate 824,681,165, forward strand.
AATTAAGCACATAATCCTATAATATAAAGGAAAATGAAGAAGTATTATAGCTGAATGAAATGAAATTTATTTATGAAATTATTTACCACTTGGTAACTTTCAAGTAAAATCCCCTTGGATGAAATTTTTCAAATTAAAACCTAGGATAAAATGAATTATGAAATATTAATGATATTACAAATAAAATTGGAATTATATACAACATATTAAATAAATTAGGTTCATAATAATATAATATGCCTTAATGAAAATAAATTATAACAAAAAATATATTACATCACTCTTCCCTTCGGTTAAACTTGATTTAAACTCATTTATAATGGTTTTTAACATATAATTAATGTATAATAGAACTATATTTAAATTTATAATATCATATATGATCCTATTATAACATCTTACCACCTGTTCATTAACAGTATTTTATTATTACTATTGTTTCGGGTGTTAATTTCCTTGTTTTCTCTTGCGTTTTTTATTGTGGAAGTTTCAGTTATTATGAAAAAGTATTAATCCATCATATAAAAAAATTATATTAATGTTTTGAATATTTTATTTATTAATTACATAAATTTTTATATCCATTCTTTAATTATGGATACGGAAAATGAATCACATCGCATTGTGGAGACGGTAATCCATATGTGTGTACGAGCGATGATATCATTCACTTAATGGGAGGAAGGTAAGGGAAGTGGATGATATATTAATTTTAAATAATTAATATCATGTAATATTTATCATAAATATTAATTATTTTCATAATTATGTTTATCCATATGAGTTGGTTACAGATAAAATACCTTGATTCGTGAGGCGGTGGTATGTCGTAGACACGAGTTATGGATTTGTTTACCATTTGATAGAGGATGAGATGGATAAAAAATATTCCATCAAAAAAATAACATCTCAATATATTAAATATAATTGTGTAATTATATTTTAATTTTTATGACATAATTTAAGGTGATAAAATAAGAATTAAAAATAAAGAGCTCAGTGGGGAAGATTAATTTTTATTAGAGAAGCCTAATGTGGATCACTTATTAAGGACCCTATAATAGGTATTTTTGGAGTAAAATGAAAACTATAATGTGTATAAGGATTATAGGGAGGTATTTTGGATATTTTTAGTTGAGATAAATGGATTGACATTTGTTATTAAGTGAGGGTAGGAGGTGCCCTTTCATAATTGAGGAGTTGTATTTTCGTTAATACCCAAGACTATTCAATAACAAGAAGCCACTCTCACCCCCAGTGCCTAAAAAATGATAAATAATACAGTGTAGAGAAGCTAAATTCTATCAACCCCTCCACCAAAAAAAGAAATATTTTTTAAACTTTTTATTCCCTTATCCAATACATTTACTTACTTTTACCATTTTAGTTTTCACCATGGAAATTTGTTTTTAAACCAAGGTATTTTATTCTTAAAGAATAAAATAAAATAATCCATACTAGGTATTTTTTACCCTCTAATTCATAATATTAAATAAAAATTTTCAAATAAAAATTCCATATATGTGTAAATATAATTTAAAACTAGCACATGTAACGCCCAAACCCTCAATTTAATCTAATTCAAAGTAAATATTTTTTTATTTACTAATCATTAAGACCAAAAATTAAGTTTATATTATTATATAATATCAGTTATTAATATTTTAAATATGGAATCAACTTTTTTAAATGAATTTATATAATTGGTTTAATTTAATTTAAAAATAATCTTGTAAATCTTGTCAAAACACTGGTTTTGAAGAAATGCATTTTCCAAGCATAAGATGGTCTTACATTAACTATATGACTACTGATAAAACTTATATGGATTTAAATTAATATATTTAGATATATAATCTATAAATATCATTTAAATATTCCTTTATTAGTGGTTTTTTAATTAATTAAAATGGAAAATCATTATAAATTTAAAAACAACTTTAAGAAAAATGTGTTTTTAAACTCAAAAATAAACTAATAAAAATAAAATTTATAAATATTATTCCAATGTAATTATTTATTTTAAATATAATTATATAATAATTTTTTAACTTTAAAATTAAATTAAATTCAGAAAGTAAATTTAAAATTATTTAATTAATTGAATTGAAATGAAAGTTTTACAAAAAGTTGTATTTTTGACTATTCATTAAAAATCACTCTTTTTAGAAAAATCTAAATATTACACCCTAAGATGATTTTGATTTAATTATTTCAAATTTTATATTTTTTATAAAATGAAATTTCTAAAATTCATCTAAAGTAATTCTAATTCCCAAAACAAAATGATAAATAAAACATTTTTTGAAGAAAATGTATTTTGAAGCATAAAATGTAACACCCCCACCCCAGAAACCCAAAATTAGTGCATTGCCTTATTAAATTGGTATGATAATAAGGAATAAAATCCCAAATTACCAACTAGTTTAGTAGTTTTGGAAAACAATACTACAAACATGAAACCCATTTTAAATTGGGGATAGAAAATAAAACATAACAAAAGTAAAATCCCTACATCCTTGAATCTCATTCTAAGAATTCAACTTCATTCCCTGAGGAATGGAAAAAAAATAAGGTTGATCCTATATTCTTATTAATGGTTAGTTATAGTGGAAATGATAATTATTCAATGATAATAATCAATATGGAAAGGTAAATAACTAAAACGATTTCCATTTAATCAATGAACTGAGAATGAAATGCATCCATAGATAATGTCTAAGAAATAATCTCTTTGATAATAATATTATCTGAATTATAATTTTACTAAAAGAATCAATATTGGATTATAAGTTTCCCAAGAACATGGAAATTTTAACATTAATACCATTTACAATATGTTTTAAAACATACTAGGTAGAAACTATCTGATTTGGCCAACTGATTTGTCTCATGAGACTGCTGATGCATCATGGGGATTGCATTAACCAGTACCCAACCCATAAGTATTTCATTAACTAGTCCTAAAACCATGATATTCATGTCGAATTAATTCCTTATAAATCTGATAATTTATTTTAATTCATAAGCAAAGTACCTAATCAAATATCTATATTGAATAAAGGATACGAATTTATTAATATTTACCCAGTGAATCAAATAAATTTCAATTTAAAAATTGCATGTAAAAATGGTATATGATTTCGTAAATAATAATATACATCATACAATAATATTTATATCATAAATAATTATAATTTTTAATTAAAAATTATTACTATAAATTGATTGGTTTAAGAGAATTTAACAATAAAAAAAGAAAGTTAGATTGCAAGATAACGTTTTCTAATTGGAAATTTTCATGTTAAAACCCCTTGTATGAGATAATTCAAAATAAAAAACTTATATTCCATGAAGATAATATGATAACATGAATTAGATACTCTATAAAACATAACTAAGCAGTGAATAAGACATTTATCTCACAGATGTAAAAAGTGAGATGAAAATCCCTTACTTAATGCTCTATTTTGGTTGAATGCTATTTAACATCATATATAATGGTTTTAATCATGTTATTAATTTATACCATAACCATATTCATTTTGGGTGTTAATTGCCTTGTTTTTCGAGTATGTTTTGACATGTAATTTTTTGTTCATGTTACATAGATCATGATTTAATAATATAAAAAATTTAAAACATGATTTAAATATTATATATATTTATTATATCTGTATTTATATTTGTGTATAATGTTTTTAAATATGAAATTAAATAAATTTTTCATGGAGACGGTAGGCCGCACGTACTCATAAACGCTGCTTCCATTTTCTTATTGTGGTAAAAAAATTAAATGATATATATGTTTGGGTGTGTTTGTGTGTTATAATTAAATTATCATATTAATTTCATATTTATCTCATATTTTAATTAAAATCATCCTTAATACATTCCATGTAGTGTGTGAATGAATCAAATTGCTTTGAGGAGGCGGAAGCCCACACATCCACAAATGAAGTTGTCATATTCCTAAAAAATGGAAAGTAATAAGGTGTGGGTTATATAAAATTTTAATAAATATTAATATATCATAAATAACCTATATAAAATATAAATAAATTATTATTACAACCTTTAAAGTTTTTAATGGAAGAATGAACGACATAGGTTCGTGAGGCGGAAGTCTGTTGTACACATGAACGTTGATTGTGTATCTCATTTGATGGAGGTGTGTGGAGTTTTAGGTTGTATTTTTAAGATTAAAAAATATAATTATGATTATTATACTTATTTTACTATATAATAATGATATATAAATAATTTAATGAGTAGATAATGAAATAAAACAATAATGCTCGTTGAAGAACATCACCTCTTCTTTGGGTAGCTCTTTTTGGATTATATCAAAATCCTTTCATGGTTTTATTTATGGAAAAAGTGATGACTATATTGTTAGGGGGGGTATTTTTTGTAAATATTTTTTTAGGTTTTTAATGAGATAAAGGGCCTGATATGTGTGAATAAGTGAGAGGGTTGAGTGCCTATTTTATAGTGGAGGTAGAGTGGCCTTCTTGTAAATATAAAAAGGTAAACTATATTGAGATATTACCTGAAAAAATGTGCCTCCAATAATGAAACATATTAAATAATTTTATTATATGGTCTAAATATATCCATAAAATTGGTTTTCTAAATGTTTCTAGGTCATTGGGTTCCTTAAAATTAAATATTAACCACTAAGTAAACACATTTTCCCCTTAATCGTTGAAATTAATTTTATATTCTCTCAGTAATATTTTTGGTAAAAACATAATTTGAACTTATTAGAAATTAGAAATTATTATTATTAAAAATAATGAAACCATTTTTTCAAATTAAAATCACATAAGTCTAAAAAAACAATTTAAAATTGATCCCGCAAACAGGATGAGAAAGCGGGTTTTTAAAGTAAAAATATTCAAAAGATTAAAATATTTTTCTATCCAATTTCAATCTTAAATTGATGGAAATGAAATAAATTCTATTAATTTATATATAATTTAACTAATTATACTTTAAAATAAATTTAAAATATAATTTAAAAATATAAATTATTTATATGAAATGTTAGTTTTAAATTAAAATTTAGTATTTTTCACTATTCCTCAAAAAATAAAACTTTATAGAAGAACAAAAAATGGTCACTCAAATATAATTTAGATATTATTATATTTAAAATTATCTGTTTTACATTAAAATTTATAAAAATTTAAAAATTTAGTTTTAAAATAGGTGCACCATTAAAAGGTGGTAAAACTTCCTTTAGAAAAATATAGCTTTTATGCATAAAATTGGATTTATTCTTATCTTATTCCTATAAAACCTATTGGATGAATATAAAAAATATTGTATTAAATATATAATATATAAATTTAATTAATATCATTTAATAATAGACAGTAGTTTAATCTATTAAGACAAAACACCTTAGGGTACATGAAAATATTTTTTTATAAAAACATTTCCTTTGCATTCAATTGGTTTTTTATATTAATTTAAAATTAAATTATAATCAATGAATACATTTCATATTTTTTAAAACATATATTTTAAAAAGATAGTTAATAATATTTATAATTTCTAATTTATTGTTTATAAAATATTTTTTATTTTAAATAATAATATTTATAGTATTCTGTAAAACACAGTCTTGTGTTTAACACAATCCATCGAAGAAATTCAATGTTGCGTGTAATGAAAGAAAAATTTGGGGTTCCATTTGGATAAATATAAAAAAATGATGTAAAAAAACATAATATCAGTGTTGTGGGTAGCATAAGATCAATATTTTGTTGCATATAAATCAAGCTAGCAACAAAATTAAATTTATTATAAAAGGAAAGTATTGTAATGTATTGGGTTGTTACATTTAATCACCCTTAAATAAATTGTCTCCCCATAATTAAAAATTTATCCCAGTAATTGAGGAATTTATATTTTAAAATACTATTTTTTAAAAATTTATATTGTAAATATGCTTAACAACACCTCTTCTTAATAAGAGGGAAAGGAAAATGTACAGGTCACCACAGAACCATACTTTCAAATTGGAGAACAATAGTAAAACATTGACAAGGAAGAAAAATATGACTATTAAATTCTAATATAGAGTGATTGTGAAAATTGATTACAATAAATTAGGTGATCCATATATAGTTAATGACCTCAAGACCATAAACTACATAAGTGTAAAAGAAAAGGTCATTAATATCATAAAAAATGATGATAATAGGAAAACATTTTTTCCAAGTCCATTTCTCCAAGAGTTTGGGAATTATTTAACTCTATAATAATATTAATAAATATATATGATACATTTATAATTAAAAATAAAATATTATCCTTTATATGTGCCTTTAACTTTTTCTACTTCATTTCTTTGCACATGTTACATCATATGGTAAAGTAATAAAATTAACCTCTAAAACTTCATCCAAATATCATATATAAAATTTATAAATGGTTAAAATTTAAAAAATATTATGATCTAGCACTTTAGAATGAAGTTCAATAAATCTAAAAACTGAACAAATAATTATACTTCAATCAATATAAAGTATCTCTTTAATCATTACATATAGAACATGTGAACACGTTTGTCATGTATTCTCTTGAAACATGGTTACAACCTTAATTTCCATAATAACATATTAAAAATATAAATGGTTTCTTATTACTTAAATAAAATAATGTAGTTGTATATATTCCTTAAATACAAAAATTTCTATAAACACCATTAATGGTAGAAAAAAACACATTGTAAACAAATCATTTAATATTTCCAAGGTAATCCTTAATATCCAATTTACTTTATCTATATCAATCATCTCTTTATCCAAAAATTCATTATCCCAAAATCATGAACATATTAATGATTTTATTTCCCTTACTCATATGTCTTTCAATATGTTCCACTTGTCACTAAACCATTTTTATTTGTCATCGGTACTGATCAATACACGCTTTTAAATTCCAGATGAAAATTTACTACAATACCAAATTTATAAATTCCATAATATTTATAACCAGGATACCCGTGATAATATACTCTTACAACATTATTCAAGGATGCAATTATAGGATAAAATTAATCAATATATTTTATTTATATCAATAGAATATTCTTGACATTTATCCCTTAGCTTTTTCTCACGTATATTCTCTTTACACTTGGGACATTCATTTTCATAGTGCCACGTATCATTTAATTTTTAACACTAAATAACACAATTTTTATCCTTACCTTTCCATACTTTTTCTTGGTGGTCCCTATATCAACACTTATAACAAATCTTTATCCCTTCAACCATTTACCTGGATAATTCTTTCCACAATTATCACATGTGGGGAAATCTTTCACTCTCATATTCCCCTTATCCATGATTTGTTTTGGTTCCCTATTCTTCACTTTATTTCCTTTTAATTCATAATACTTGGAGAATTATTTCTTTTTCATGATTAAACAATAATATATTTCATTATATAAAGAAAAAGTTTGAGACACCAGTGCCCTTCAGAGACATGGTTTAAGCCCTTTAAAGGAATGGTCAATCTTATAATCCATGTTGTGTATTAAATCTATAGAATACCTTGCTAACTTTGTAAAGGTAGATTCATAATTGGAAAAACTTTCATCATAATTTTAATTTAAATTAAGTAAATATCTATTCAACTCAGTTTTTTTCTCATGATGGAAGTATTTTTCAAATATTGTCTCCTTAAAAGCTTTCAATTCCATGAGTTCTATTTATCCTTCCACCCTTGTATTATGGATTAATGACCACCATCAATTAGCATCTTCGTTGAGACAATACACAGCATATGTAAGCTTTTACTTTTCACCACATTTTTTTTTTGAAAAAGCATATAACATTAATGATAAAGATCAGAATAAGTACATGCACGAAGCCATGAAGGGAAATTGTCCAGCCAGAGCAAGTTTGTACAGAAAGGGCCTGCAGACGCCAGCTGATGGGCCGCATTGTTCCATTACCTTTAGGTGAATGAGAAGGTGCACAATGAGAAGCGTTGGCGGAGTGAGATAATTCTCCTAACAATTGTGCCAAATGAATGGAGTCCTCTGTCGTTATGATTGATAGCGTCGATAACAGAAAGACAGTCATACTCATTGATGATGTCACCCCATCTGCCTTCAATAGCGAGCATCATACCAGCAATAATGGCCTTGGCTTCAGCGAATGCTGATTCCCAGAATGTCTGATGTGGTTCATACTTAGCAGCAAGGATTTTCCCCAGATGATTTCGGGCAATGAGGTTGAGGGCAACAAGCCCAGCTTTTGGAAGCGACGCGTCCACATTAATCTTGATAATCCCTTACATTGGGGGATTCCAGGGAATAGGAGGGGAGGGGGAGACACCCGGCCTAGAACATCAGTTGTGGCCTTCCCAACCTTCAATCCAAGAAGTAGCTCAATCAATCTAGAATTTGGGGGGTCTGTGGGCACAATGAAAAACATCGTCCTTGCACCGAACCCAAATAATCCAGGCTAGAGTGCAGAGTGAACCAACATCAGCCGGGGAGAGAGAGGAGCACCAACGCGTTAGAAGATCGGGAAGGTCAGAGGCCAATTCCAACGAAGCAATAGAAGTTGGGCCCCATTGATTCCAGATTTCCTTAGCTCCCAGGCATAAAATGATAGCATGTAGGGGGGTTTTAGGAGTGTTCACGTAGAAAGGAAAAAAGGCGGTGTTGGCCATATGTCGAAAAACGAGAAGGCTCATTATTGGGAGAGTGCCCATACAAACCTGCCACCAAAAATGATGAATTTTTGGGGGGATGTTGAGTGACTAGATCGATTTCCAATGACCCTCATCCCTACCCACTGGGTGGATTCCAAGAGCAAGTCTGTAGCTGGATTTCACCGTGTAATCGCCCGAAATGTCATTGATCCAGAAGCGATGGTCAGGGCCTGCGTCTGGTACCCAAGGGATGCTAAGGATAATTCTTTGGTCTCTTTCTTTAAACCATTCATGGATCTTATCCAAACACCACCCATGTCCCTGGTCGGAAAGAGGCAGCTGACAATGGCATCTTCCAGACCTAGTTGGGCAGGGGATGTAGCCCGTAAACCATCCTTATCAACAAGCCAGGGATCAGACCAAATTTTGATAGATGAGAAAGTCCCAATCCTCCCGCTCAATCCTTTATCTCGGAGCTTTTTAGCCCCCCAGATGCTTCTCTAGAGGAAGCTGGGACGAGGGCCAAGAGAGGAAGCATGAAAGTCCGTGTGGGGAAATTACTTAGCTCGTAGAACTCACACACATAGAGATGATGGATAGTTAATAAGGCACCATCCTTTCTTGGCCAAAAGCACGTCGTTGAAGAGAGAAAGATTCTGGAACCCCATCCCACCCTCTGATTTGGGTTTGCAGAGTTTCTCCTAGTCCATCCAATGGGGTCTATTCCTTCCATCATGCTTCCCCCACCAGAAATTAGCAGTACGTGTGTGGATCTGATCGGTGATGGCCACCAGGAGCTTAAAAAGGGACATAAAGTAGCTGGGGATAGATTGGATGGAAGCTTTGATGAGAGTCTCTTTTCCAGCTTTCGAAATTCTTTTAGGGGTCCATCCTTGGATTTTAGCCTCAGTCCTTTCCACGATGGATGTGAATATTTCTTTTTTAGACCGGCCAATCACCGTGGATAGCCCAAGATACTTCTGATGTTTAACAACCATATTGATGCCAGCTGATGCGCAAAGTTCATCCCTCTTAGAAAGAGGCACCCCTGCACTGAAGGAAATTTTAGATTTACCATGATTTATTGTTTGGCCAAACACCCTCTCATACTGGCGGATCACCTGGAAGATCACCTGGCATTCATTAATTATTGCTCTGGAAAAAAGGAGGTAGTCATCAGCGAAGAAGAGATGCGACACTGGAGGGCTAACTCGACAGAATTTTTCCCCATGAATAGAGTTAGAGGAAACAACCCTGGAAATAAGATTATAAAACACGTTAGCCACCAGGATGAAGAGAAAATGGGAGAGAGGGTCTCCCTGGCGAAGGCCTTGAGATGGGGTGAATTCTATGGTAAACACCCCATTGACCTTGATTTTAAAATGGGCAGTCGAGATGCAGTTCATGACCGTATCTATCCATTTAGTGCAAAAACTCATTTTCTGCATAACGGCTCTAAGGAAGTGCCATTCAACTCTATCGTAGGCCTTGAACATATCCAATTTCCAATCCATGGTTCTTCTTTTCATCGTGGAGCATGATTTCATAGAGTGGAACACTTCATGGGCCACAATCGCATTATCAGTGATCTGTATCTTGGCCATGAAAGTGCTCTGATTTTTGGAGATAATATCTTGTAGCCAAGGTCGCAGCCGATTGACAAGGATCTTTGAGAAGATCTTGTAAGAGACATTACATAGGCTGATAGGTTGAAAGTTAGGGATCTCCACAGGTTTCTTGATTTTGGGGATGATAATGAGGACAGTTTCATTGATGGCCGCAATGTTAGTGTTGCTAGCCTAGATTTTTTTAATAATATTACAGATGTCAGGACTGATTATTTTCTAGTATTTCTTAAAAAATAGGGCGTGGAACCCATCTGGTCTCGAAGCCTTGGTGGGATGAAGATGTTTCAGATCCAAGCGTATCTCGTCATCTGTCACATCTTTGGAGAGCTTCCTATTGATCTCTTCAGTGATCACAGGTCTGATACATTATTCCACCTCAGCAGACATGAAAGGGGTTCCTGTAGAGAAGATGTTCTGATAGAAGCCAGTCAAGGCCTCGTGGATACTATTGGTGTCAGAAACTTTTCTTCCATCGGGTTGTGATATGTAGGTAATAGATTTTTTTTGACACCTGGCTGAAGATTTCTGATGAAAATATTGGGTATTAGAATCCCCTTATTTGATATGGTTGTCCCGCGCGCGCATAGATTAGAAACTTTCCTTGATACGTAGGGCCGTGCCCAACTCTCTTTATATGGCGCCAATCTTAGAGAGATTTCCATTGGATGTGGGTTGTTTGAGGAGAAGGTTCAGTCTCTTTTCAAGGGATCTGCAGTTCCAGTCGGGGTGTCGGAATTTATTTTTTCTCCACAACCTTAGATAGGATGCGACCTGTTGGAGGTTGAGGCAAACATCCTCGTGAGCACATTTCCAGCTTGATCGGATCACCTCTTCGCATTCCTGATATTTTGACTAGAAGATGTCAAATATGAAGGGTCAGATAAAATGTCTAGTACGTTCGTCACGTGTACAGTCAATGAGGATTGGACAGTGGTCCGAGCAGTTGAGGGCCATGTGTTGGATATGAAACATGCTGAACACATTAATCCAATCAGAAGAGCCCAGAAATCTATCAAGACACTCAGCGATACAGGTGCCTTTTGAGTTTCCACGGAACCAAGTAAATGGATTTTCTGAGTACCCCAGATCGACCAAGTCCGCCCTGGAAACTGCATCCTTGAAGTATGACATCGAAATTGAAGTTCGGATGGTTCTGCCCCTCTTTTCCTTGTGGAACATAATATCATTTAAGTCTCCGCCGAACAGTATGGGGCTCGGTAAGTCAACTCACAGCTTGCATAGAAGATCCCATGACTTCACCTTATCATTATGGGATGGCCAACCGTAGAAACCCACAAATGTCCAGGGTGGGTGAAGGTCTGTATGAATAGTTGCTGCCACATGGTGCGGGGAGAAGGAAAAAATTTTGACATCGACATTGTCCTTCCAAAGGAGGTAGAGTCTCCCAGAATGGCCTTGTCTAGGCACCAGGAAACATCCTTGGAAGCCACACTTCAGATCAATACCATTGGTGTCCTTGCATTCCAGTATGGTTTTGGACAGGAAAACCATATCAGGGAAACTTTGAGCGCAATTGCGCTGAAGCATACGAACTGTTCGGGGGTTGACAATCCCTCGATAGTTCCAACATAAGACAATCATTCCTCTATGAGGGGTTGGGACTCTCCCGCTTCCACCTTTGGTATCTCCGACCTTACTTTTCCATCTGTCGTTTTCCATCTTTTGGTGAGGTTCCTTCCTAATTGACATGTTTCATTTTGTCTCTTCCTCACCCGGAGTTTTGGGTCTTCGATGTGCCCGTCACTGTCACCTCGTTGTGTCCTTTTCCACGTTTGACGGGTGATTGGACCCATTAGTGGAGGTCCCGACATTCCAAGGTCCTTTATCGTAAGAGTGCCAGCTGCTGTCAAAGGTGGATTAGGGTCCGGAACTGGTGGTTCGATGTGCATCAGCATCGGCTTTGAGTAATATGATAGTGAATTTTGTTGCATCGGCACTGACAATGCCGATGTTGGAGAATTTTCCCTCAGGGGTTTTGGTTGGGCTCCAACTTCTCTCTGAGTGCCATCTTCTCCCTGAGTGGGAGGTCCACCCTTTGGGAAATTTATTAGCCCAGGCATTAAGGCTCTTTCATGTATGGGGTTTGTCAGACAGGAATGTGCCAATGTGAGATGATCACGGTCTTTTTGTTTTTCCGTCTCCGGGATGAAAGCATATTTATTTGTTTTGGCACGGAGCCAGGGGCCGTACTGGAGGATAGCATTACCCGCACTCTTATGTTTAGTGGTACACGTTCTTTCCAGATGGCTGAGGTGACCACAATGAAAGCATAAGATTGGGAGTTTCTCAAACTTGAATGATATCCAAGTGTTGGTATCTTCAATCTTTAAGAACATTCCCCTCATCAGTGGCTCTGACACATCAATCTCTACCTTAATTCGAACCTCGGGGCCCCATTTTATTGGTTCTAAACTGTACCATTCAATAAAGTGTCCTAAACCGTCCCCAATTTCCCTCATAGTACGTTCTGTTCTTGCATGGAAAGGGATTCCTTTAATTTGTATCCAGAATGGGGAATGGGTTAAAATTACTCGCTGGATATCGCCCCCCCCCCCCCTTTAAAATCTTTCATGAGGATGAGTTCATTATCGAAGGACCACAGTCTACCGCGCAAGATTTTATCTCTGTCTCTCTCATTAAAGAACTCAAATACGAAGCGGTTTATCCCTGATTCCCGAATATCCACTCCTGCCTCAAGTTTCCAGGTATTCTATAGAGTGTTTTTGAGAGCCCCCTGATTAACCGATATGTTTTCCACAAACTTTCCCACCATAAGTAGAGATAAGAGCTTTTCTAGGAGTGTGTCTTCATTTCTCTATGCCTAAATTGTTGACTTTTATTTGTCTGTCAGGGAAAACCTCTTCCATTGATTAACCAACTCCTCATCCATGATACACAAAAGATTTCGCTAGCCTCCAATGGGGTCGGTATCTTTGTAGCCCCGTGCCCCTCACTTGAGTCAAATCATGGTGCAATGAGAGGATCCCTAAGCCGTATGCCCCAAGGCGGCCTCCAGCCACGAATCACACCTCTGGCCAAGCTGCACAACCAACGCAATCAAATGTGTCTCTTGGTTGGCCGCATCCAAGAAACTCTCACCACAACACACCCCACTCTTCGCGGGGAAACACCCCCAATAGACCTTTGGCCTTCACAAAACAACAAGTGCTTCGCAGTGACACATTGCACACCAGGCCCGCACCACGCCACTTCACAACTGAGCTTCGCAACAAAAACAAGGGGACGACCTTACACCCACCAGTCCCCACCTTCAGCACTGCGCCCACCCTGCCAAACAGATCAAAACCCCACTACTTGATCATCGCCACAGCCGCTAAGTGAACATAAACTTCGTGAACATACAACGTGGATGAACCTCATGAGAATTAATTCACGAGGAAGACCACTCTGCGACAGCCGCTTCGTGGTCTCTCGGCGCAGTGAACCGTCGTGGAAGGAGCTTTGCGAGTCTAGACCAGTTCGCGGCAGAGACTTTACGAATCAAGGAGAACGAATTCGGCAATTGAACAGTGCCCACTTCACAGCCGTAGGGAGAAGAACCAAAGGGTGAAGAACTATAGGGACTCAGTTTGCTGCGGAAGGAGCTACACGAGCCAGAACCCCTTCGCGGCGGACACTTCACGAATCAGGGAGAAAGAAAACCTGCAACAGATCAAAATCCACTCCACGGCAGCGGGAAGAAGAAAATAAAAAGAGGAAAAAAGAATCCTCGAAATCGAGAATGCCTCAAGACTCTGGGCACAAGGATTTGACTCCGAAAAGGAACTTGCAATAGGGAAGGAGTTCTTCAAGAAAATGGTGAATTCAGGAGCTGAGGACGCACAGATCTGGAGTGCCGGTGAAGAAAGAGGATGGGGATTTGGCGACGCGTTTACTCACGCAAATCTAGTGCTGGCGAGGGGGCGGCGACGGACAGAACTTTAGGGACCCGAGGGAGGCATGATCCAACGCCTGAGTCAAAGACGAGCAGATGAAGGAGAACTGGTTCCTTCCAAATAATAGACGATGGGATCTAGGAGCAGGTGAAGGAAAAAGGAGGCAGAACATGGGATCTCGCAACAAAGAGATGGGGAGAGAAACAGGAAGGAGGAGAGAACTAGAGACACCGAAGCTGGGGGCGAGCAAACAGCGCAGGCCTTGGGCGGGGTACACAAAGGGAGACAGTGTCGCCAGAACCCGGACAGACAAAAATCTGAAACCCTAGGAGTTCCTAGGAGAGAGACGCTCTCACGCAAGAGAGACTTTTACTTTTCACCACATTTTAATTCCATAAATATATTATCCAAACACTTAATCCATTACTTAGCTTCCATTGGACCAGTAGTCCCACTAAATGATAGTGGCCTCTATTGTATAAATCAATCCCACGTCATAGAAACTTACTATGGAATAGGTTTCTCCATCTAAGAAAGGTTACATTTCATAACATGATTAAGATTCCCTAATATATCAATAACTTGATCAGTTCCAATACTAGATATATTGGCTTCCTCATCATGGAAACCTCTATATTTACCATGAGTATTGATACACTTATTCCTTCTAGGTCCCATTTTTAGATGATTGAACTCACTAGATTAGATCATAGCATTATGTAACATAATGTTTAATCCCAAAACTAGTGAAATAATTATCATAAATTGAAAATTTTATACATATTTTATCTAATAATCATAAATAGGGGTTCATTGGGACGTTCTTCTATACTTATTCTCAAAGTATAACTTAGGGTTATGTTCCTTAATCTATGTTTTCCTAAATTTATTTTCTATGGTTTCTATCAAACTTCCAAAGATACCAACTATAAAGCCCTGACCCTTGAAGCCCAAATTCAGTTCCTTAATTTATTAGAATTTTATGATTACAGGGAATAAAATCCCAAAGGAACAAAAAGTTTAGTAGTTTTTGAAAATTATATTATATACATGAATCCCATTTTACATTGGGGATAGAAATTAAAACATAACAAAATTAAAACTCAGCATCCCTAAAACTCATTCTAAGAATTCGACTTCATACCCTGGGGAAACTAAACAAAAAAAATGATCTTAGATCCTCAATAAGGGTTATGTATAGTAGAATTGATAATGAATCAATTATCATAATTAATATTTAATGGTAAATAACTTATACACATTCCATTTAATCAATGAACAAATAATGAAATGTGTCCATAGATAATGTCTAAAAAATAATCTCATGGATAGTAATAATAAAGTAATTATCAATGTATTAAATTCTTAAATATTTGATATAATGTTTCCTAGGCACCTGGTACCTTTATCATCAATACCTTTCACATGATGTTATAAAACATAATGTGTCGAAACCCATCTGATTTTTTCAATTGATTCATCTCATGGGACTACTGATGCATCATGGGGATTGCATTAACCGGACCCCAACCCTTATATATTTCATTAACGATTCACTAACTTGTATGTATTGAATTAATCAGTCCCCAAACAATGTATTTCTTGTCCAAATAATTCTTCTTATTTCAAATAATCAACTTAAATTAGTAAAAATGTTACTTATTAGATATTCGTATTGAGTAAAGGATATGAATTTATCAATATTTCACTAGTAAATAAAATAACATTCAAAGTGAAAATCGTATCTAGAAATGGAATATGGTTTAGGAAATAATATTATCCATCATAAAAAACATGTATATCATAAGGATGTATATTTTCCATTAAAAAATTATTATGATAAATTCATTGTTTTAGTAAAAGTTAACAATCACAAAAGAAAGTGAGAATGGAATATAACTTTTACCAGTTATAAATTTTCTAGTTAAAACCCCTTGGATAAGATAATTAAAAGTAAAAACATTAATTAAATTAAGATAAATGTATTAATGATATAATATATCATAAGTTGCAGTATATACACCACACAAAATAAGTAAGTGGTGAATATTTCATTTATCACATTGATGTAAAACGGGGAATGAAAATCCATTACATTACAATCTCTTTTGGTTGATTGCTCATTTACATTATTTATAATGGTTTTAAGTATGTTATTAAATTATAAAAGAACCATATTAATATTTATTATATCATATACAGTCTTTTATAACTTTTTATAACCCATTCGTTAATAATCTCTCATCATTTCTGTCACTTCGAGTGTAAATTGCCTTGTTTTTTTAGTATGTTTTGACTTGTAATTTTTTACTCCAATAACATATATCATGATTTAATTTTCTAAAAATTTAAAAAAAGTATTTAAATTTTATATTTATTTTTTGTATAATTATATTTATAGTAGTCTATAAATAATAATGATAGGAAATGAAATACATCGTTTATGGAGATGGTAGGTCGTACATACAATGAACACCGCTTCCAATTTCTTATCATAGTAAAAAAAAGAAAAATAAATTATATATATATATATTATAATAAAATTATAATATTAATTTAATATTAACAAAATTTTTTAATTAAAAACATATTTAATACATTTCATGTTGTTCTTGAACGAATCACATCACTTTGAGGAGGCGGTTGTCCACACGTCCACAAATGAAGTTATCATATTCCCATAAATGGAAAGAAAAATGTTATTTATTTTATAAACATTATATATAAAAAATAAAAAATAAATATTATATATATTATATAAAGTATATATTCATTATTATTCCAACCTTGAAAAGTTGTAATAGAAGAACGAATGACGTTGGTTCATGAGGCGATAATTCGTTGTACGTTCGAACAATGATTACATATCCCATCTGATGAAAGTGTGTGAAGGTGTAGAACATACCCATAAGATAAAAAATATAAGTATATTTAGGATAATTATGTTATTATATAATAATTATATACAAATAACTTAAGGGGTTCAAAATGAAATAAAACAAAATTGTTCGCTGAAGAAGTTTACCTCTTCTTTGGGTAACTCCATTTTCATTATTCTAAAATCTATTATTGGTTTGATTTATTCCCATATTTAGGATTATAAGATGAGGGGAATAACTTTTGGGATCTATTTGGGAAGGTTCTGTAAGATCCAAATGGACTTAGATGTGCGAATAAGGGATAGAAGTTGTTGTCTTTTCATATTGGAGGAGTCGCATTCTTTAAAATATAATAAGGTAAACACTATTGTGGGGTCTCCATTACATCATATGCCTCAAATAATTATAAAAATCATATATAATAGATTATATGGCATAAATGTGTCCATAAAATGGGTTTATAACATGTTTCTATGTCATTTTTTTCCTTAAGATTAAAAAACCACTAAGTAAACTCAATTTGACCTTAATCGTTGTTATTAATTTTAATTGCTTTTATTAGTGTTTTGGCCAAAAAATAAGTTAAAATTATTATACATTATAAATTATGATGATTTAAAATATTTAATATATTTTCCCAAATTCCAATCACAAAAGTTTAATAAATTAATTTAAAATTAATCTTGTGGACGGGATGAGAAAGCAGGTTTTTAAAGTAAAAATTTACAAAAAAATTAAACGTGTTTTATATCAAATTTCAATTTTAAATTGAATAAAATTACCTAAATTGGATTAATTTATTCATAACTAAACTAATTATTCTTTAAAAAAATTTAAAATATAATTTAACACTATAAATTATTTACACAAAAATTCATTTTTCAATTAAATTTCTGTATTTTTCATTATTCATCAAAAAATGAAACTTTATAGAAAAAACAAAAAATTTCACCATAAGATAATTTTTACATTAAAAATTAAAAATTTAGTTTATTTTTACATATATAATTTATAAAATTTCCAAAATTATGTTTTAAAATAGGTGCGCCATTAAATGGTGACGAAACTACCTTTAGAAAAATATATATTTTTATAAATAATATTGGATTTGTTTTTATCTTATGCCTATAAACCCTATTATATAAATTTCAAATATAATTAATTAAGTATTATATATATATATATATAATTAATACCATTCAATAATATCAATTAGTTTAATTTATTAATAAAAACACCTTTGGGCTTATAAAAATAGTTTTTTTATAAAAACATTTCATTTATATTTATTTGGTTTCTATATTTTCATTTATAATTAATTGATAACCAATGAATTAATTTTATATTTTTTAACCATATATTTTCTTAATTTAGTTAATCTTATCCATAACCACTAATTTAACATCTAGGAGGTATTTTTCATTTTAAATAATAATATTAATAGTATTTGATACAACTCATTCTTGCATGTAATGCAAACCATAAATGAATGTTATTATTGTGTGTAAAAAAGGAAAAAATTGGGTCCCCAATTGGAGAAAGATAAACCTAGTATTTCATGTAAAAAAATTTAACCTTTGTGTTTCATATAGCATAAGATTAACTTTATGTTTCATATAAAGTAAGCTAGAAAAAAATTAAATTTAGTCTAAATGGAAAATATTGTAAAGTCTAGAGGTTTTACATAAAATGAATACTAATAATTTGAGTGATTATTAACTATGAATTTATCAATAAATTTGTATTGATTATGAACAATATATATATTTTATAATTTGGTTCATTCTATTCATACCCACCAATTCAATTTCTAGGTTATAATGGTCATATTTATATAATATATTTCATAGGTCATTTAATATTAGCATTGCAAGTCATATACGAGATTGAACATATGGTTATTATTTTAAAATCTCAAGGTGTTACACATCTGAACATATATAATTGAAAAATAAAATAACCACACATGTAAATATAATAAAACAAAAATACAAAGAAGATAATATTTTTTTAGGGTTAATCAACTAGTAATTCATAGTCTCATGTTACCATGACTTCATGAAAAAGAAAAAAAATTATATGGTCTCTATCAGAATAATTATCTTTATAAATCATTAAAGTTTAAAAATATTTCACTCACACTACAAATAAAACTGAGAATTTGAAGAATAGTGTTAGTGTGATATCTCTCACATGAGCAACCATGAATAGACCCTATCAATGTACATGTTCCAATTATAATATCTTAATACAACCATGAAAAAGATTTCAATTTTATACCAAATTAAATTATAATTAATAATAATGTTTTAATAAATAAACAAGTAAGTAATAAATTTCAATGTATGCTTTTAGAAATATATGTTATCTCATTCAATAATAAATCCATCTATATATTTGGTAGAAAGTATATTTAAATATAGTTAGTTTTAATATGACAAAATCTATAAATTCTACCTAAATCAATTTAATTAGTTTGGTTAAATAAATAAATAAATAAATTGTATTAAGTTTGACCTAAATAAATCAAAATATGGATCAAAATTGTTTTTCAAAATTTAAACCACTCAATCATATTTTAATTCTACCATTGAAAACCCTACTTGTAAAATTATTATTATGTAATGAGAAAAAAATAATTCTCTAGATGATTTTTTGTCAAACTAATTTCTTTATGGATTAATTAAATATATAAAATTAATGTTTATGTTTTTAATCATGATCATTTACCAGTTTAGAGACAAATAACTCATGATAAAATAATATACATTCATCAACATAATAGTCATATTAAGAAATAATAATAATGAATGAATTAATGACAAATATTTGAAAAAAATAAACCACAAATAAAAATGGTATGAATGAAATAAAAACTTAGTAGAGTGGAAGTAGAATTCATGAAGAAAGTGATTCAAAATGGAAAACTACTCAAGGAAGTAAGAAGATACCAACATAATTATTAAAAAAATCTAAAATAGTGATATTTATAAATATAGACTAGCCACATAATGGTAGGATGTACTATGTCATGATTTTACTATCTAAGCTAAAAATAGTTAAAATATTTCCATGTTAAACCAAATATAATGAAAACATTTATATATCATAACCATAATCATCCACCATGATATTGTTCAGTCTTAAACTCTCCATTTTATTTTAAATCCATATGTTATATAGAGATAAAAATATAAGTGAAATGAAATATATCTTTTGGATATTGTGTTTATATATTTATCCATGGAGAATTATTTTATTAATTAAACCATGAAGTGGTTTTCCCAATGTCGATCTATTTTTTCAATGGGTTTATTCTATATATGTCCCCTGTGTATTTTTTTGAGTTTCTTAGATTGTAATTGATCAGAGTATTTTTTATTATAACTATGTTATATTTTTTATTTTTCTTCTATTTATTTCAATATTTTAAAACATATCCATCAATTGCTAACCACCATACAACAACATTACATTCAACACTCCATAAATCATTTTAATAACAACACATATATCATTATTAAAAAATCAGTAACATAGGGAGATAATTAATTCTAGAAACTCATTAATTCATCTGAACCTATTACCACAAAATTTAATTACCAAAAAAATCAAAGAATTAAACATTTCATTTAAGTAATACAATATTATCATTTATACCATTTTGATTTCAATTCATTCATTAATTCATGACACATGCATATACAAGGTTAATATCACACCCTACTCACACAATAATCATTATATAACTATAAAAAACATGTTTCACTAATCTTATTCTATCAAAAAATTAAAATATAACTATTTTACTAAGACATTATTTGCACAACTTTATTCTACCACAGTAGAATAAAACAAAAAAATATAAAAAATAAGAAACAAATTATCACATATAAGGAAGTGAAAACCTCATGATAGTCTTTTTAATATAACCTAATAAAACTAAATCATTATAATATAATATTTTTAATAGTATTATAAGAAATAAATTAGAATCACATACCTCAATTAAATCCTTACATATCACTAAAACAAAGAAAACCCCCCAACATTCCAACCTCATAAAAATTTCTCAAGGAACTCCGAGGAATCTATATCCCGTCACCCATAATTAAAACCATCATCACCACAATAAAAATAACACTAATATTGGTACTCTATAAGGAATTATTGAAAATATGAATTAAAGATCAGACCATGATTTTTTATATAAATTCTTTTATGGTTTTCGATGGGTGTGTGATGAGATGATTTGATTTTTGATATTATTTAAATCCAAATATATTTCACCCTATTTATCTTTAACATTAAAGTTCTATAAAACTATGAGGAATACAGAATACTTCCCATATAGTGGGGATTTTATATAACCCATGTATCCCTTAAATGGGAGCATTATTTTGATACTTCACAGTGACAACTATTAAAAACATGTCAAGGATATTTTATAAAAATATTAAGAGAGTAAATGCATACATTATTCATTTATTTTATGTAGTTCAAAAGGATAGTTGGATCATGTGGTCTAATAGGTTTCAGTTAATCATTTCCACTAATTTTAGGAATGTTCTATTCCCTCCAAAACCCAACATTGGTATTAAATACACTTCTATATCATTTTTATTGGGTTTTAAATGGATGAAAAAAAATAAAAAAGGTGTGTTTTTATAGAATAATTAAATTATTTATATAAAATGATCATGGTTATTTAATATTTTCAAACTATGATGTGTTTAAAGTTGAAAATAACTATATTTTTATAAAAGTTAAGAAACTATTTCATGACTGTTAAAAATGATAATTAAATGGTTTCATGAAAAATAGATCATCGTAAAATGATATCAACACATTTTTGTTTAAAATAAAAATTATTTTGGTTAGTGTATAAATATTATTTTCATAAGACAAAAATAGATTTACCTAAATAAAACAAACATGGTTTCCCTCAATAAGTGTGTTCTCTATGGAAAAAAATCCATGGTTTATATAAAAATTATTCATTGATTTATAATTTTAAATAAAATTTCTATTTCATAAAATTATCATAAAAAATACATAACTTTGTCCTATTAACATGTATTGAAGTGAGTCCCAGGTGAAAATAGACTACCACTAAGAGAGGGGGGGATAATTACTGGTTTCCAAAACACCAACTCATAAAATCACTTTCCCAATTTATGTAAGATCTGGTGAATCTTAGAAAAAATGAATTAATTATAAAAGGAAAACGATATAAGTTTGAATACCAACTTAAATCCCACCCCTCTAAAAAAATTATAAGAAAAATAAATTTGGAAAATTGGAAACCTAAGGTTAAACATGCTTGAAACAATATAGAATATATTCCATAGAAAATTTTCAAAGGATTATCTAGAAATTCACATGATATTTATAGTGAAATCATTAAAAACATCATCATCATTGAAGGAATCCAATCCAAGAATCCTTATAAGGGTGAATATCTTAGAGTATAATCATCACTATGATGTTTAGTGATGGGTTTTATTTTCTTTATTTATAACAAAATTACTACAATAATATAAAAAATTTATTCTTTTCAAATATTATAAAATAAGTATATAAAAATCCCTATAATCATTATCATGATGAAGATAATTCTTGGTTAAAATTTCTTAAAGTCTTATGATGATTGAGACCCCACATATAATATTAGTAGTTATTTGGTCATTATATTCTATGAGAACTCATAATACAAAAAAAATAGTTCAAACAGATAGAGATACATCATGAACCAAAATATATATAGCCTCTATATAAAAACAATAAATCCCTAACATCGTCTATAAAATATTCAAAATCTTTAAAATTTCAGTGAAATTCAATGGATCATCCTTGATTAAATATAGAAAGAAAAAAATGAGAAAAAAAAAATCCAACATGCATGAATAAGTCATAGTCCTTAAAATATTTCACTAACATTCCAGAAAACCAGAACATGACATTGAAATATTAATTAAAATTTAATGTAATAGGAAACACCTCATGGTTTTAATTACCACTCCTCCATAAAATGAACCTCAACTACAGAAGATGAGGTGAACAAGAGCACTACCAAAAAAATTAGTGAAGCACAACGAACATGTACATGGCTTCATGAAATTTTAGGATATACCCATGATCTCTAAACTATAAACTTAAAATAGCATGTTTATCCTTAATCTCAACTCCATTATAACAAAAAAGTATGAAAATGGAAAAAAAGTGAAAAATATAATCCTCAAAAGATAAATGGTAGAATAATGAGGTTATAAAACCTAAAGAAAAAGAAGGTATGATAAATTTAAGAAAAATACATTCAAACACTCATATAATGAACTTACTTCCACCATTATAATTATGCATGTCCTTTATTAATCAAAGAGGTGAAACAACACAACTCCCAAGGACATTTCATGAAATTAAAATTCTAATTATTTTTAAATTTATATTAAATTATAGCAAATATATGAACTCTAAGATCAAGGAATTCATCAATGGATATATTCCCATTTTTATATCCAATAAAAAACAACACATTTTTTTCAATAACCTAGTATTAAATTCCATCTGTGAGGCCTTAATTAATAATAATAGTGTGATTCATGGTCCTAATCACATCTTCAATACATTCATCATGAGTGGGTGAAGAAAATATATCTTTATTATAGGATGAAGGGGTGATCTCAACAACTAATTTAGGAGGATTTTCCTTAATGTGAATCCTATACGATATATTGATGATAGTTCTCTCCAAGTAAGAGTAATCCTCATGTTTACAATTATTTTAGGTTGTGGTGTGATAAATACATTTAACTACATGAATGGTTTCATACCTTCTCCAACACTTGAATATAATATACCATATCTAATTTTATGTTCAAGTTAAATTGAGTGAGGAGTGGATTCACTGAAATCATTGTGACCCTCATGAGCATCCTCTTGAATGGGATAATCATCCTTGAGGTAATAGATACATCATCCCTCAGTACCATCTACTTAGAAGTTTTTTAAGAATTATTTAAGACATTCATAAACCTTTAAAAATACACATTCTCAAGTTTCATATCTTGTTTCTATTTTAATTACCTTCAATTTTCCTATTCGTATACTAGCCAAAATCTATCTCATGTGATCCCTAATACCCATCCACATAAGGATATTCAACTCCAATGTGATCAAAAGGCTTCTCTTTTTTTAATCATGAATTTTTTCTTCCTTATAATATATTTATAGTAGTTTATTTTGAGATACCATTGCCATATGACACATTTTTGTAAACAAAATTCAAATAGTAATGATAGAAATCTTGAATATTTACATAAGTCCCCCATTTATAGAAACACGTTTCCCTATTCTGAATCTAGATGATTGAGGGTATTTGTTTACAGATATCTTCATCTTTTTAAATCCTTGAAATAAAATATACTGATAGATTAGAGGTAGATAAATTGAAATTAATAGAAATATTAATATTTCTAGTGATGGTAGATAAATAATCTATCTTGAAAAGATGAAACCATAAATTTTGAAATCCTAACTAAATATGAACCACCGAGTTGAGACTAACAGTATATGTATTATTGGTTGAGGTAATGAAAATGGTAAGTATGAAATAGTTTTGGTTATGTTATAGGATTTTTTTTCCAATACTTGGGAGTTGAATGATATTTTAAGGTACCATGATTCATTAGTCAGTAAAGATCGAAGTTCCCTTCTAGTTTATAAATATCAATATAAAGGTTATCATGATTCCTATAAAGTGGTCTAGAATGAAATTTTAAAGTATGAATAAGGTATATATGTGAGTAGGATGATGTTTGATATGTCTAGTGAATTCACATAGTCGAATAGTCACATAGGATATCGATATAGCATATTGTGTCATGTAGTTGTTTATAGTAATGTAGCTAATTTACTCATGTAGATATTTTCAGTAATGTGACCAGATGAATCACATATCTTTTTTTAGTGAAATATATTTTTAACACACGTATCCTTTTTTAGAAACTTTATTGATTATTTAATGTATACATTTTTATAAAAATAACCAATTGAGATATCTATCTATTTTTATAAATTTAGATGATCACTTAATATAGACTTTCTCAGAGACATGTCTAATTGAGTCATGTAGATGAATACTTCATGTATATTATTTCTATTACACATGGAATGTGGCATAGATTAGATTATAGGTGTTCATTATTTAAGATAAATAATTCCATTATTTATTCTGGAATGGTTGTGTCTTTGTATCGTGCATGAATTGGTACAAGCACATGGTTTGAATATTTAGGAAATGCTATTTTAAATATGAATTTTGAGGTTATTTATGAATGACCAAATTCGGTTACAAATATGTATATATGGAAGTTTATTCCTTTGGAATTTATTATTGTGACCAGATCTGATTTTTTGAGATATTTAATTAAAATATATTTACGCAATATCATAAATATTATAATTAAAAATAAATGTAAAATAATAACAGTCAAGGATCCATAAATTATCATATAGTGTTCTAGTTTATTGTTGTTTTATATATAAAGGTGGTGGTTGAGAGATAGATGTTGGAGAATAATTAGTTCTAAATTCATCAATTTACATGTAAAGTAAAGTAAATCCTTCCTTGTGTAAGAATAGAAGAATAGGAAGAAGATATCTACACATTGGAAAACTAGATCATTTTATATGTGAGAAAGAAATATCTATTATGACTTTATAATTATAATTTTAAATTATTTCTTGATGCACTTGATGTGCGGGACAAACAAAAAATTTAGGAGATATGTATATGAGTTCTAATGATTTTCCTATCTCACAGTGGTTCAAAAAGTTTTGGTAGATCGTATGATCATGGGTTTTATTGGGTAATGCCAAAGACTAGATACTCAAATTGAGTAATAAACCACTTAAATAACCTTTTCTCCCTATGTTTGTGTGCTTGTGTTTGATAGTATCTTTTCATGAGTCAATTATATTGTGATTACCATCAAAGGATATACTGAGGAGTTGGAAGATTCTATTATTATTATTATGATTTTAAACATCTTACCAGAAAAAATTCATACTAAAGTATCATATTTGGAAGAAAAATATATATGTGATATTACTCTTTATGATATATATAGTATTCTAATTTCATAAGAAATTAGGAAAGATGATGTTATTAATAAGTTAAAGAAAGAAAAATAAATTTTTTTAAATCCTCCAAATATTAGAAAGTAAAAAAGATTGTTTATCGGGATAATGAATTTTGATATTTAAATCAAAAACTGATATATATGTAAAATTTTCTAAAATTATGTCCCTCACATTGATTGTAAAGTAGGTAATTTACACTTAAATACATTAACTGTGGGTTGTTGGAAATTTTTTAGAAATTTTCATAAACTGAAAGAAGATGATGTTACTAGATAAGAAGATAAAAGTTTCAAAGGATCCTTGAAAAGGGATTCATCCAAGAAAAAATATATTCTTAATGAAAATATAAAAAATTATATATGAATAGATAGATAAATATTTTATGTATTTATGTTTAAAGTGAAATTAGTAATGATGATTAATAGATTTCTATTGAAACATATTTTCATTAAAAGATTCTTATTGCATAAGTTAATGATGATGAATTTGATAGTGATGAAGGTAGCCACTCTAGAAGTGTAGATGTAGAAAATTAAATGATTTTTATAATAAATTTTGAATTGATAGTATTTATTTTGAAAATTTTAATGCTTTATAAGTATAACAATAAGTTGAATAAATATGGTTAGTCTACTAACAGTATGGGAAAAACCCATGAAGAAGAAAAATCTACACAATTAGAGAAGATTGATAATATATAAAATTTTCTTAACACTAAAAAGAAGGCAAGTATCAAAATTATAAAAGAGGATAAATAATTTAAAAAGTATTATGATCATATTCGAGTAAAAAATTTCAAAGTTAAGTAAGAATTAAACCTTTCAAAAATTATATTTCAAATTTTTATTCATGAAGTTGGAGAATTTTCAAGGAAGAAAGAAGTTAGATAATTTTAATAAAACTATATTCTCAAGTTTATATTTATACAAAAGATGTTGGTAATATGTTTTAGAATAATAATAAAGTCAAATGAACTAGGTTTGTGGACATTAAAACCTTAGTTCTCAAAAAGGGAGTCAATATTTTTTTTCAAAAGAAAAGTGAATTTCGAAGGCATTTTTCTAGATAGTAAGCTATATTCAAAGGTAGATACAAATTTTTTGGGTATTTTTGTAATTTATATTATTCAAGAATACAACAAGGATTTTTTCTTTTAATTTTTATCATCATGGTGATTCTAAAATATTTGAGAGATAGATTTTTTGGGAGAGTCATCACAATATAAGAATTAAGATTCATAAAAAACTTGGAAATCTATTTTAATGACTGAAAATAGATTCCAATTGTTATAATAAGTGGGTGAAAATGTAACCTAATAGGTTATCATAAAAAATGATTTCTCACTATGCTTCCAATCTAGTAATAAAATAGGCCTCAAGAAAAGGGTAACAAAAAGGCTCATGGTGTAGAAGTTTCTCTTAAAGCCTCAAATGAGGAATTTCTATGGATATTGGGAAGTGGGTTCTATTCACATATGATAGGGAACAAGAAGTTTTTGAATAATGTATTTAAATAAAAAAGAAGGTTTTGTGACCTTTTGAAATAATGGGACACTCGATATTAAAGGTTTTGGTTATACTGATATCAGAATATAAATTTTAAAATTCAAGAACACTCTTTATGTTATTGATCTGAAACATAACTTATAAAGTGTTTCACAGCTCTATGATGAAAGTAATGAAGAAATATCCATCAAATATGGTTTTTATATAAAATTTTTTGAGGATAGAAAGGTTTTTATAAAAGGGTATAGAACAAATAGGAATTCATTTCAAATTAGAGATGCACAAATTTAGGTTAATTTAGCATGAAAGCTAAAAACAAACTATGGAATAGAATGATTTATTATCATGGAAAAATGAATATGAGTAATATTTATCAAATATAAAATTTTTAAAAACTTTCCGAATATGTAATAGGTATTTTTATAGGATTTTCTCTATATTTTAGATAGGGAAGATCTCTAATTCATCACGCAAAAGTGTTGAGAATCATACATCACATCCTTTAGAACTAAAACATTCAGGTATATGTGGGCCTATAACAAATAATTCATCATAGGTATATATGTATTTAATTTACTTTATTATTTAATTTAATATAATTTCATGTATTATCTTTATGAAACATGATTTATAGGAAGTAACGATGTTTAAAAGTTTCAAAATAATTTCTAAAAATATTGTTCTTACTCTCTAAAGAGATTTTAAAAAGAAAAATAATGCTGAGTACATTTTTTTTGAATCTTACCTTAGAAAACATCACATTCTCTATGAACATAGATCACCATACACACTGTGAAAAAAAATATAGGTAAACATAAAAATATATTCATGGTTGAGATAGCTCAAACAATGTTGACTGAAAATGATATTTCTAGGAATTTTTTGAGGAAAGATATTAGAAAAACGGTAAATGTTAAAAATATTGGCTACTATAGAAAAAAAATATAATGTAAATTCATATGAGATATAATATAATAATAATCCAAAACAAAATCATCTTAGTGTGTTTGTAATCCCCTGTGTCATTAATATTAAAGGTGAAAATATAGGTATGTTGGAGCCAAGTGGTGTAGCTAAAATATTTCATGGTTACACACCAAATGGAATAGGATATCATTTATATAACAAGTAGACTAGTATAATTGTTGATACTTCTTAGGTTAAGATACTTTAATTTTCAAAAGGGAAAATTGTTGGTGATAAAACTATAACTTGAAATGATGTTGTTGTTAGTTATTTTGAACAGCTTAAAGAAATAATTGAAATAGATACAAATGTTGAACATATAAAACTGAACAAGTAGATTCGGCCATCTTAGGTAATGAGGAATAATCGTATTTAACTCATACTAGGATTATAATATATTTTCATATTCAAAACATCATTTTAAATCAATAAAAACAGGTTAAAACAAGAATAAATCTACGAACAATATCTCATACTTCTTTGTTTTCTCAATTTCAACATAATTTTGTTGAGTAATATCTGATTAATCAAAAAAATTTAGATAATTGGAATAAATAATTGGATCAAATTGATAATAACGAGATATTTTAACTTTTTTATAAACCTAAATCTAAAATTTTAATCAAGAAAAAGTGGGTTTTCTTAAATAAATTGAATGAAAATGGTGAATTGGTGAGAAATAAAGCAAGATTGGTGTGTAAAGTCTATTCAAAAATTGATGAAGTTGCCTTTTATGAGACCTTTTCACTAGTTTAAAGGATTGAAAAAATTATAATGTTCCTTTTTATTCCTAAAAATGATATACAAGATCTACCAAATGGATGTTAAGTATACATTACTCAATATAAAATTATAAGAAGAAGTTTATATTGAATAAAGATGTGGATTTATTCTTAAAGAAGATCTAAATTTTTTTCATAGGTTATTGAAGACTATATATGGGCTAAATCAAGCCCCAATATAATGGTATTTTACACTTGAAATCTTCTTTAAGAGGTTTAATTTTAGAAAGGTATGAGTGGGAAGAATTCTCTATATCAAATATGAAAAAAGAATCTCTCCTTATTATTGTTTATGTACATGAAATCATATTTTTTTGAAATGATATTGATCTATGTGATAATTTTTATAATTAAATTAATGATTTATTGTAAATTTCTATGTATTGAGAGATGAGGTACTTTATTGGTTTAAAAATATTTCAAGATAAAGATATCATTTTTCTTAATTAATAGTAGTATGCAAATGAACTCATGAAAATATTCAGTATGGAGGAATCAAGATGTATTACTACAAAAAATTAAATGGTAATAAAGTTTTACAAATATTAATAAGGAAAATAAGTTAATAAAAAGGTTTTTAGAAAGTCGATTGGAAGTTTTTTCTACCTTATAGATTCCATACCATATATTCTATATGATATCACTCTTTGTTTCCGATATCAATGTTCTCTAAAATATTCCCATTTTTGTGGTAAAAAGGATTCTCAGTTATATAAAGGCTACAAAGTATTTTTTTTATTAAGATATTAAAGAAAATAAATTTTGTATTTGTTTGGTTATACAGATGTGGATTAAGTAGGTTTTATTTATGATAGAAAATCCACATATAGTGGAATATTCTTTCTTGGTATTTTATGTGTGTAAAGAAACAAAAAAGAAGAAATGTTCTATAAATTAAATTACTACTAAGGTTTAATATTTGTTTTTAAATCATTATAAAAGGTTTTTTTTGGATGAAAACTTAATTGGAAGATTTGATGGTGGGTGTGAAGATGACACTACTTATTATATGTGATAATCAGAGTGCAATTTATTTATAAAATAATTAATATCACTATTCCTTGTGATATCACGTTGATATTAAATAAAAATTCATCAAGGATCCTGTGTAGAGAAACGAATTAATGTTATAATTTATTCTAAAAAATAGAATATTGTTGACATACTCATTGATACATTATCAAAAGATTCATTTAAGAATTTGAGATTGAAGTTGGTTATTCAACCTCACCTTGAACAAGGCTATGGTATGTCTATTAATTCTCATATATCTTCTTTTATTTGGATGTCATTGTCAAATGGGGATAAAATGACAACATAATATATCCATTGATATTTTTTTACCTATTTTGATAGAGACTAGATTTAGGAGTAGTGTTAAAAGGTGTAAGCTAGGATTTTAGAATGTTCGAAATGATTTAACAATTTTTGGAAGTGGATGCAAGAATTATTTTGTATAGTATGAACTAAGTTTCTATTGGTAAGGTTTATGAACTATTTTAACAATTTTTTGAAGCGAATTAAGGAACTAATTTGACCAAGATTAAGTTATTTACTTTTTTGAATGTGTGTTAAATAATGTTTGGAAATATATTAATGTTTTATAAACATCATGGTATTATTGTCCAATAATTAATTTTTCCTCCACCAAGTACACTCACGTAGGATTGGAATTGTTGGATAGTTATCCCTTGCTTGATTTTATGAGCTCAAATGGTTAATTTTCATTGGTTTAAAACAAAATAAAAAAGGGGGATTTTTGAGAAAAAGAGGTAATGTTTTTTTGGTTAGGGTGATGAATTTTGTAATAAGGAAATGGTTTTTCTTATGTTGTTCGCTTTTTTTAACACTTTTGTGTTTCATTATATTTTAAGATACCATGAATAAAATCAGTCTATTAAAATTTAATTTTTATTATAATATTTAAATATAATGAAAAAATTTATAATGATTCCTTAAAACTAGTCTTGAATGAATTGTGAAATAAGGAAGAAGTCATATATGTGATAAAGATGATGTTCGGGGTGTTTGTGGAATTCAAGTAGGAAAATGGTCAGATTGGTAATCGATGTATCCCATTTATCCACATATCTATTTTTAGTGGTGTATTCTATTGACTCACATAGCCATTTTAATTTACATAACTTATTGATTCACATGACAGTTTTTAGCAATGTAGCTGATTGACGCACATAACTATTTCTAGCGATGTAGCAGATTATGTCATGTTTCCTTTTTTCATGATGTAACTTATTAAGTCACATATACATTTTGAATGATGTAGTTTAATACTTTTTCATATCCACTTACAGAGACATAGTTGATTTATTCACATAGATTAATTAATCACATATGGTATTTTTGCAACAAATTCAATGTGATGTAGTTGATATTGAATGTGGTTTGGATTTAATAGGAATGATACCAATATTGAAGCCGGCATGGTCTCATATATGTATCATGCATTAATTAATACTTACATATGGTTTCAATGTTTAAGAACCATTAGTTTAAAGAATAATGATGTGGTTGTTTCTATATAACCTGATGTAGTTAAAAACAGCTATGGAAGCCATTTCATATAGAATTTATTGTTATGACTATATCATATGTTTCAAGGAGTTTTAATTCAAATAAATTTATTTGGTATCATAAATATTTGAATTAAGAAGAAATGTAAAAGAGTGTACATCATTGATTTATAAATTTTCATATGGTGTTTTCATATTTTTAATATTGGATATATGAGGGTGATGATTGAGATAGTGGTTTTGGAGAAGTAGTGGTTGCAAGTAGTTTCTTTGCATATAAATTGAAATAAATCATTTCCTATGTAATAAGTGAAGAAGGAAAAGAATATTTCATCACACTAGATAACTAGATCATTTTATATGGGATGAAGAAATGTCTATTTTCACTTTAACATTTGAATTTTTTATTAGTACAGGAAGCACCTGATTTTTTGGATGAAAAAATTCTCAAAATACTTTTAAGAAAGTTCTAAGGATTTTCCCTACTTCTATTGGATTAAAAGGTTTTACGGGATCATATGATCATGGGTTTTAACTAATCATTCCACGGAATACCCACTCATATTTATTAGTGAACCATTAAAATCACATGTTATTTATATTTGTGTGTTTTTGTGTTTGGATTAACATAAAAATTCACTCTAATCAATGGCTGAAATTTTCTTTAAAATTTAAAAAAAAATATTAAATCACTGATTAAACACCCTATATGTTATTCTTTGATCCTATGTTCATACAAGATATATTAGGGCCATGACCCCTTAACTAGTGTTTTCTATTAAAGATCTATTTTCTAGAGTAGTTTTTTATAATATAATTAATGGATATTTTAAGTAAAATAAATAAAAACGTGTTTACCATATTTGATGGGAAGGGATTTAATATATGGAAGGACATAATGCTACCTTTTCTCTTGTATATTAGTTATGATGTTCTATAAGTAACAACTGATGGAGTTTTTCTTTTTAATAAATTTTTTTCCATTTTTGAATGAGATAAGAAGAATTTTTTAAATGATGTTAATTCTAAAAATGTTATTTTATTTTCTCTTTTAGAAGCTGAATTTTAGGAATTTAAAGGGATCACAAAAAGAATTTATCTTGGATAAACTCTAAAATATATATGAAGGAAAGACCATGGTTGATTGTGCTAAGTTACAGTTCTAAGAACACAAATTTAAATATTTTTGAATTAATGATGATGATATAGTTGACATTTTCTTTACAAGAGTCAATAAAGGTTTGAGTACCATCAGAGACTATGGGGAGAAGTAGTAATATTCTATTGTTTTTGAAAATATTTTACATATCCCACTTGATAATTTTGATGCTAAAGACTCGGATTTAGAAGAAAAATATCATAGTGATATTACCCAAGATGATCTATATATATTTATTATAAGGATCAAGCCTTAAATATTACATAATCTAGTAAATTACTTTTGAATTCACTTCTTTACATTCCCAAAGATCTTTTTTGTTCATATATTTAGAAATTTATGACCTAATTAATACATATCAACTCATAATCATACAAAGTGGGTTCCACTAAAATAGTATCCATTTCTTCCAAAACATAAAACTCTAAAAACATAACACAATTTCTTCAAAAAATATTCACAACATTTAACTTGACTTTCTTATTTCTCTTAAAAAACCTTATAACCATTTAAAGAATTTAGAAAAATGGTATGAGAATCAAAAGCTCGTTATGGGATATAAAAATAAGGAAATAAATCATTAGTCTATGAATACTTATAAACATATGAAATCACTTTCACAAAGACATGCTTATCACCCATAAATTATCATATACTTACTTTCTAAAACATGTGATTTCCATATAAAACATAAACAAAACCATAATGGTTACTTTGGGAATTAATTTCTTAATACTATGACCCTCTAGGCTCTTTATAATTTTTAACCCTCAGAACTACCTTACAATGTAACCCTCATGGCTACCTTATGGTGTAACCATCATAGTTACACTTGGAGTAACCATACAGTCGAACTCCAACTTACACATACTAAATTCATTGTATGGAGATATAGGTCCAAACATTCATCATAGAAAATTCCCAAAAACTAGAACATAATCATTAAACTGGACTAATTTCCTAAAAACATTTCTTTTTGAATTATGTAAAATAGAATTTTAAAATAGGATTTTTACAGAAAAGTCCCTTACAAATATCATATAATTAAAGTGATAAGTAATATAATGAAAGGAATATGTGTATAAATTGTAAATACGGATAATAAAACTTAATATTAATAAAATAAATTACCCAAATAATCTTAGTACCACATAATCAACTAAGTAGATGGTCAAACCAAAGAATGGAAATTGGGTTAATAATTCCCTTACCTCGGGTTCCCCTTACTTAAAATGTGTTCACCATACTTTATGATGGTAAAAATAGTGTTATTGATATTTTAAATAAAATTATTCATGTTTATAACACCTTTTATAATAATTTTATAACATTATTCCACCCTTTTATTAATAATATTTTGTTATTTCAATTGTTTCAGGTGCATGCTTTGCATGGTTTTAGTGGATGGTTCATATTGGATTTTCTTTCTGAATGGAATTTAAACTCTAGAAGTGTAATGAAATTGTATTAATATGTTTCCATAATATTAAATTATTCCATAAATAGTTTTGTTTTTAAAAATGAGGGTGAATCATTAGATTAAACATTAATGATATTTGTTTAGATCATTATAGTAGTTCTTTTCCCAAATAGCCCAAATGCCTTCTTTTTTATTGATTTTTTGATAACCCCCCTTTCAAGGGATGAGGGAGAACCTTTACAATGCCCGTAGGCATTGATATTACATGACTCGTAGGTCTTAGGAAATATACAGGCTATAACTACATAGAACTACTCCTCCCCAACTTCTTCGTCGTGATGTCAGCTCTCCACCTTCACATGGCTAGTTCAGCTAGGCTTCCCATGCAAGCACAGGCTGGTCTCGATGGAAAATTCCATACCCTCTTTTCTGAAAAATACTCTTAACATTCTTCTCTAGTGAATCCACATGATTTGAATCCTCATCTGGAGTCTTCTCCTTGTAGAGTCTACCTGGTTGTTAAGCCCAATTATAGGTGGTCCAAAGGCCTTGACATGGCTCGAAGGCCTTGTTGTGGCCCGAAGTCCTTGAGGTGGCCCAAAGGCCTTAAGGTGGCCCAAAATCCTAACTGCCCAAAGGCCTTGGGTGGCTCAAAGGCCTTGAAGGACACAAGACCCAAACCAGTGGCCTAAAAGTCCAAACGGGTGAATAGTTTGGGATGTTATA
The DNA here is from genome assembly GCA_963277665.1 of Viscum album. Classification (NCBI taxonomy): domain Eukaryota; kingdom Viridiplantae; phylum Streptophyta; class Magnoliopsida; order Santalales; family Viscaceae; genus Viscum; species Viscum album. The sequence continues at coordinate 824,716,504 of OY728165.1, forward strand.
GTATTAAACAGTGCCTGCTATAGTGCCTTCTACAGTACTGCTACTTACCCCAAAAATTATGTCTCTGCATAGTTTTGAACTCGGGTATCTTGGATTCACTTGTTGAGTCCTCACCAACTGAGCTGAGGTTCGTGTTCTTTTAGCGGTTCTTTGATAATCACAAACTAGTTTTGTTATATAATTTGATATTATGTATATATGTTAATTATAGAACATAAAAGTGCCTATATCATACACTTTAAAATATTTTTAAAAAATTAAAATGTTTTTATGACTATCCATGATGGAATTAATGAAATATGAAAACACAGCGTCCACGATGTCGGTATATCAACACATCATGGATGATGTTTTTATTTTTAAGGTAAAAGGGGGAGGAGAAGAAGTATGATGATTAATTTTCCCATAAATAGGATAACATTACAGTTTATATATGATACCATAGATTTAATTCCTCTTTTATAAAATGATTTTAAGAGAGTATATGAAAATAAAAATTATTTAAAATAATTTAAAATAAAATGAAGGAGGAGTTTTACCTCTTGATATCTTCTCCTTGAGATCCTCCTTAAAGACCTTGGTTTTTACCTTTTAGTGAGACTATTTGGTCTTGGATGTAGAGGAGAGACTTGGGATTATTTTTTGTCATAATTTATATAATTTTAAAAGCTTTATAGTTGTGAGGAGAAGAGGGGGTGATGGGTGGTTTTTATAGTGGAGGAGATGAGGGTTTTCTATTATTTTTATCATTATTCTATTATTTTTCTCAATAAAAAAATAGTACTGGTTATTATAAATAAAAATAATAAATAGAGGATGTAATTTCTAACCAAGGGTTATTACATTATCCATGATGTTATGAATATCATTTTTAACTTTTAATATATATATATATACAAGGTAAATTACCGTATTTCACTATTCAGCAAAAAATTGATGTATTTTAGAAAAATCCAAAAAATTAACCCTAGTCTTTTTTTAAATGTAGAACTCAAAAATGAACTCTATTTTTGTTAAATAATTTTGAAATTATTATTAATTTAATTTTTAAATAAAATAATAATTTATTCAAAAAATAACATTTTAAAACTTCAACTGATTTTATATCACTTTGAAAAATTAATCAAGGTCTCATAAAATAATATTATAACCATAAGGCAATAAAATAATAATTTATGATTAAATTTTACAAAAAATAAATTTTTATTTAAATTATTAAATTAATCATATATTTTTAATTATATATATATATGACTTACAAAAATACCAACACTTATACTACGATCGTATTTTCACTTATAAGATGCATAATCATTAATTATACATTCATGGGTGAGGTCCCTGTTCATTTTTATGATTACTCTTCATAAGGGTCGTATTAATCTTCATAAGGGTCATGTTACTATTCACCAAAAATTATTTTATCCTATCAGACTCTAAATATCTTACTAATCGAAACAGTGTATGTCTATTTTTTGAAATTCAAAACATAGAAGTGGCAAATTTTAGTTTAATGGCTATTTTATAACTATCTCGTTAAAAAAGTGTCATTATGTAGATACTTAATATTGTATGCATTTCATTCTATATTAGAATTTATTTGTAAATCTTTGGGGGCTTACATTCCTCCACCTTCTGAAAATTGTGTCCTCGTAATTTTTATTTACATATTAAACTAGTGATCATACCTTTCCCTCGTAGAATTTTTATATTCCCATGATGTTTCTTCAACCATGTGGTTTCTCCAAAAAACCTTAACCTATTTGATTACCTTATTCGGCAATACTTTTACTCTTCAATCAAGACTCTAAATAGGTTTCTCTTTATAAGAAATGTTATCTTCCAGCTGAACTACATCTGGGCTCAAAACATGAGATGAATCGGGAACATACATTCTCAACATCAAATCATGAAAAACATTGTGTACCTCAGATAAAAATGGAGGAAAAGATACTCAGTAGGTGACTGGTCCAACATTCTCCAGGATTTCAGAAGGTCCAATGAACTGTGGACTTAGCTTTCCTTTCTTACCAAAATTAATAACACTTTTCCATAGTGAGATTATAATAAAATCATGATCATCTACCTCAAAAAAAGTCTTTCCTTATGTCATATGTATAAATTTTTTGTCTACTCTGAGCTATCCTCATGTGTAGCCGTATCATCTTCACTTTTTCATCCACTTTCTCTACTAATTCTGGTCTCATCAACTTCCTTTCCCTGAATTCATCCCAAAATGTTGGAGTACCATATCGCTTCCCATATAATGCCTCAGAAGGTAGCATTTTTATACTGGAATAAAAACTATTATTATAAGAAAACTCAACTGAAGAAATATTTTGATCCCAACTTCCCTGGTAATCCATTGAATAAGCTCAAATCATATCCCCCAATGTCCAAATTGTTCACTCGATCTGTCTATAAAATTAAGAATGAAAAGTAGTTCTGAAATTTAATTTTATTCCCAACGACTTCTAAAGGACTTTACAAAGTTATAAGTGAACCTTGGATCATGATTAGATAGAATGGAAATAGGAACTCCATGTTACCTAATAAAATATTTGAGGTATAGTCAAGAAATATTATCCAAATACATAGTATCTCGAACAGGAATGAAATCTGAAGATTTAGCCATTTGATCAAAAATAACCAAAATCAAATTTTTTCCTCAATAAGTATTCAGTAGTCCCACCACAAATTCCATGGATATATTTTCTCTTTTCCACTATGGAATTGGAAAAGGTTGAAGCATCCCCTCTAGTAGTTGTCTCACTTCTTTAACTTGTTGACATGTTATACATTTCATGGTATAACTTGTAATATGTCTTTTCATTCCATCTCACCAGAAAAACTCCTAAATATCTCTATACATCTTAGTAATTCCAAGATGAACTAAAAATGGGGAACTATGAGCTTCACATAACATTTATTTCTTCAGTTGGTAATCACAAGGAACACATAATCTCTTCCCAAATCTCAAAACACAGTCTTTATCAACATTAAATTCTAGAAACTTACAATTTTTAACCTATTCTACATTTTTATATAACTCACTATCTTAATTATTTGCTTCCTTAATTCTGTCTAATAGATATGAAGACACTGACGCCAGAATCAAAATTGGGTAATTTCCTAAACCAAAAACATCCAAGTCAAAATTCATCAAATCATTAATCAAAGGGTTATGTTTCAAATGTAACATAGTTAATGATTCGTGATGTTTTCGACTCAATGCATCTTCCACTTTGTTTTCTTTTCATGGATGGTAATTTATTATGAAATAATAATCTTGTATCAATTCAATCCATCTTCTCTAACTCATGTTTAATTTTTTCAGAGTGAAAATATACTTAAATATTTTATAGTATGTAAATATTTCACATTTGGCTCCGTATAAATGGTTCCTCTAAATTATAAAATAAAAAACCAAAACTACTAATTTTTAATCATGTTTTGTATAATTTAACTCTTGATTTTTTAGTTGTCTTAAAGCATAATAAATTACGACATCATTCAAAATAATAACACAACCACGTCCCTTCAATGAAGCATCATTGTAGATACACAATTAACCATTTTTGGAAGGTAGGTCTAGAACTAGAGCACTCAACAATCCCTTATTCAATTCCTAAAAATAAAAAACACATTCTTATATCAAAATAAATTTAACCCCTTTTCGTGTTAACTTAGTTAGAAGGCTATATAATCATGAAAATTTTTTAACAAACTATCGGTAATAACCTACTAATACAAGAAAACTATGAATCTATATAACATTTTTAGGTCTTGAACATTCATTAACCACTTTTTTGTGATATTATCAAATGTTATTCCATCCTTATTTACAATGTTCCCAAGAAAAGAAATATCTTGAAACCAAAAAACACATTTTCTGAATTTTCTGTATAACTTATTTTCTTTGGTAGTTTCTAGACAATCCTTAAATGTTTTTCATGATCCTCATAACTTTTTTAAAAGACAAAAATATCATCAATAAAACAACACAAAAAATTATCCAAATATTAATGGAATATTCTATTCATAAGGTCCATGAATACAGTAGGGACATTTTTCAAACCAAAGGGAATAAAAATAAAATCATAATTACCATATCTAGTACTAAAATATGTTTTCAGGATTTCATCATTCTTCACCTTCAGTTGATGGTACCCAGATATCAAGTAAATCTTTGAAAAGTACTAAACTTCCTAGAGATGATCAAATAAGTCATTGATTTGTGGAAAAGGATGCATATTATTAACATTAATGTTATTAGAATCTCTATAATCAATATATAGTCTCATAGAACCATCTTTCTTTTTAACAAACAACATAGGTTCACCCCATGGTTAAGTGATAAGATGAATGAAGCCTTTATTATGAAACTCCTGCAACTTATTTTTCAATTCAAGAAGTTCAACTTGATCCATTCAATAAGGGTGTTTTCAAATTTTCTAATCATGAAAAACCAATCCAATAGTAAATTCAACTACCCAATCAAGTATAACACTGGGTAACTCATCAGGAAAAACATTAAGGTATTCATTTACCACTGGCATATCATTAATCTAAATAGTTCCCTTTTTCAATAATATGAGAAAGATAACTTTCATTTACCTATTTTAACAATTTCTTAGATTCATAATATGTTATAAATTGTATGGGTTAACTATTGTATAAAAAATAAAACTCTTTCTAAAAAAATTATTTGGTTTTATAATCAATCATAGAATGATAAACAGAAAGCCAGCCCATACCCAAAATGACTTTAAACTTTACTAAGGGAAAAACAACAAGTTTTAAAGGTAAACTCTTTCCATGGATAACAACAAGAAGATTCTTATAATACCTTTTTTGTATAATATTTCCCTATGTTTTTTTAAACATAAGTCATGTCTCATTTCTTGAGGTGAAATCCCCAATTTACCAGAAAATTTCTCAAAAATAAAAGAATGTGTAGACCACGTGTCAAACAAGGCATTAGAAAAATATGTGTAAAAAAAGTACCTGATACCACTTCATTAGATGACCCAACATATATTTACGTATTAGAAAAGGATTTTAATTCACCTTTTTACTTATAATATGGTTTCTTCTCATTATTTAGATAATTCTTTGGGAAAGTATTTTCATAACAATTGATCTCATCAAATTTAAAACACTTTTCAGTTTTAATATAAGGATTAATATTAGGATAATTTTGATTACAATATCGAGCCATATTTTCAAACATACCACATCAAAAACACTTCCCAATTTTGGTAACACATTCCCTAGGGTGTTTTTTTACCACACTTTTCACAAACTGGAAACTGAACTTTCTTACAATAAGATTTCATTGATTGATTCTTACTCATATATTAACATATATACCACTTCGTATAATTGTTTGAAAAGTAGAAGTGATCATCAGAAAACTCCATTTCAACCCCCTCATCACATTAGACAAATTTCTCATAACTTTTTAATTCTCAAGAGTCCAATTCCCTTCGGTATCTTGGCTTAATTCCTGAGTAAAAATGATTGCTTTTTCTACCAAGATCCCGAATAAGATTTAGGGCATACCTTGATGGTCAGGTGAAGTTTACTTCATACATGGCCATAGAATCTTCCTATTTTTCTCAATTTAAGGTATTTTTTCCATCCTAATTCAAACCACCTTAGGAAAATATTTTTCAAGAAAAATATTTTTAAATTCATCTCATTCCAAGGCATCAATATCCTTACTATCCATGATATTCTTGACCATTGACCACCACTGATCAGCTTCAACTTCTTAACAATAAATGTAAAGACTAACCTTTTGATATCTTGAACACCCCATAACATCAAATATCTTTTCTAGGGCCTTAATCCATTATTTATCCACCACTAGGTCAGAAGATCAACTAAAAGCAGGAGGGTCTTGCCTCATAAAATGTTTCATTATAATCATGTTCCTTTTTGGTTGCTCTAGTGTTTCTCTTGCATGGATTCCATCTCTATTTATAGACTACTTCAACTGATCCATTATTATCACAAACTTTTCAATTCCAATTTACACCATTCTAGTATGTGTATTTAGAAAGATATCATCCTCTCGGTGCCTTCCTACTTCAGTTTCTCTATTCCTACTATATAAAATCATTCTGAAAAAACATATATTAGATGAAAAAACATAGTAATATTTAAATTATATATAATTTCAAATTAAATATAAGGTAAAATTCATTTATTTTAGTCAATTAATATCATCCAAACCCCTAAAGTTATCTAAATTGTGCTCTGATACCAATTATAAGGATTCAACCTTACACATTACATAATCTAGTAAATTCCTTTAGAATTAACTTATTTACATTCCCAAAGATCATTTAGGTTTATAGATTTATAATTTTAGGACATAACACATATATGTCAACCCACATGCACACGAAATTGGTTAATAGTAAAACAGTATCCATTTCTTCCAAAACATAAAACTCAAAAAATATAACATGATTTCTTGGAAAAATCCTCATAATATTTAACTTGAATTCTCTATTTATATTAAACATACTTATATCCTATGAAAGAATTTAAAAACATTTTATGAGAATAAAAATATTAGTAAGTGATATAAAAATAAGGAAAGAAACCATTAGTCCATGAATACTTATAAACATCTGAAATCACTTTCACAAAGACATACTTCTCACCCATAAAGTTTCATATACTTACTTTGGGAAACATGATATTTCCATAAAAAAACATAAATAAAACCATAAATGTATCTTGGGTAATTAATTAGTTAATATTATGACCCTAGAATACCATATGATTTTTAACCCTCACAACAACCTTACAATGTAACCCCCGTGGCTACATTATGGTGTAACCATCATAATTACACTTGGAGTAACCATAAGACCGACGTCTAAATTAAACTTTCCCAATTAATTGGAGAGATATATAGATCTAATACTTAATCATAAAAAATTCCCATGAACCATAACATAATCATAAAACATGAATAATTACATAAAAACATTGCTTTTGAATTTTGTAAAATAAAATTTAAAAAGATGATTTTTTTAGAAAAGTCCCTTAAAAATCTCATATAATTGATGTGAGAATTAATAGAATAATAGGAATATGTATATACATTATAAATATAAAAAATAAAACATAATATAAACAAAATTTATTACACAAATAATCTTATTACCAAATAATCAATGAAGTAGAAGGTCAACCCAAATAATGGAAATTGGGTTAAGAATTCCCTTACCTCATGTTCATCTTACTTAAAATGTGTCTGAACCTCATGTATAATGGTTAAAATAATGTTATTTATATTTAAAAAATATATGCATGTTAATAAAACCTTACATGATAATTTTATAACATTATTCCACCCATTTATTTATAATATTTTATTATTTCCATTATTTTGGGTGCGTTCTTTACATGGTTTCCATGGTCGGTTCGTAATGGATTTTATTGCTGAATGGAATAGAAACTCCAGAAGTGGAATAAAATGGTATTAATATTTTTATATAATATTAAATTATTCCTAAATAATTTTTTCATAAATTATTATGAATCATTAGATTAAACAAGTAATGATATTTGTTTAGATCATTTTGGTGGTTCTTCGATAATCACGTACTAGTTTTGTTATATAATTTGATATTATGTATATATGTTAATTTAAGAACACAAAAAGAGGTTATATCACAAAATCTAAAATATTCTTCCACAATTAAAATAGTTTTATGACCATACATGAAGGAATTATTGTAAATTGAAAACAAATCATCCATGAAGTCGGTATTTTGACACATCACGGACAATGTTTTTATTTTTAGAGTAAAATGGGGAGGAGAAGAAGTGTGATGATTAATTTTTCCATGAACAAGATAAAATTATTATATATATGATACTAGATATTTCAGGCCTATTTGATATGGGGAGGTGAAGATAGTATAATAAAAAAAAAATTGACAAAAAAATTAAAAAAATGAATGAGGATTTTTACCTCTTGATCTCTTCTCCTTGAGATCCTTCTTAAGGCCTTTGGTTTTCGTCTTTTGGTTAGACCAGTAGTTCTTAAAAATTTTGAAGAGTCTTGGGAATATTTTTGGGAAGAATTTAGATAATGCTCAAATATTTATAAGTGTGAGGAGAAGAGAGGGTGAGGGTGGTATTTATAGTGGAGGATATGAGGGTTTTCCAATTATTTTAATCCTTATTTTATTATTTTTCTCAACAAAAGAAATAGTATTGATTATTATGATTAAAAATATTAAATTGATCTTGTGATTATTAACCAAGGTTGATTACATCATCCACGATGTTATAAATAGTGTATTTAACTTATAATGTATATATACAGTAAATTACCGTATTTCACTATTCACCAAAAAATCAAGTATTTCAGAAAAATCCCAAAAATTCACCCTAAAAAATTTTCGATGTGCATAATTTAAAAATAAACTCCACTTTTTTAAAATAATTTTCCAAATATGAGAAATTTAATTTTTAAATAAAATCATAATTTATTTTAAAAATAACAATTTTAAAACTATAACTGATTTTATAACACCCTGAAAATTAGTCAAGGTCTCATTAAATTATATTATAATTATAAGAAAATAAAATAACAATTTATGATTATATTTTATGAAAAAAATCATTTAAATTATTAAATTAATTATAAAATTGTAATTAAATATTTATGACTTATAAAAATACCAACACTTATACTATTATCATATTTTCACTTATAAGATGCCTAAATTTTATTTATATATTATTGGGTGATGTAAATATTAATTTGTAAGATTACTATTCATAAGGGTCATATTACTATTCATAAGGGTCAAGTTAATATTCACCAAAAACTAAGTTGATCATATTAGACTCTAAATATCTTACTGATCGCAACAGTGTATGTTCATTTTTCAAAATTCAAAACATAGAAGCAAAAAAATTTAGTGTAATGACTAACTTATAATTATCTCCTTAAAACAAAGTTTATTTATGTAGAGACTCATTATTTCATGCATTTCACTCTTTATTAAATTTTCTTTGTAAATATTTAGGGTGTTACAATTATAATTTCATAAAAAATGATGAAAGATGGTGTTGTTAAGAAGAAGTTAAAGTATAAAAAATTCTTTTAAGGCCTCCAAAACTAATAAAGATAAGATTCATTTTGTGAGGATGATGAATCATTTTATTTAAAATCAAACTATGATATTTATGTGAAATTCTATAAAATTATATATCACATATCAAGAAATATGAGAAGAGGAAAGAGAAATTTTAAATCTAATCAACCAATTAAATTCATTAAATGTTGGTTTATTATTTATTTTTCATCATATTTTCCTAAACTGAATGAAGATGAAGCCAATGGAGAGGAAGATAAAAGTTACAAAATATCTTTTAAAAAGAATTCAACCTAGAGAAAATTCTCTTCTTAATTAAAGTATAATAATTTATCTACGAACAAAGGATAATTTTTTTATCTAGGTATGATGAAAGTGAACCTAGTAATTAGGATGAAGAGGTTTATACTGAAATTGATGTTGGTGAAATGATTCTTATTGTAAATGTCAATGATAAAGACTTAACTGGAAATGAAGGTAGAATATTTTTAATTGAATATGAAGAAACTCAATTTAAGTTTATTCTAAAGTGATAATTGAGATAATTTCTTTCAAAAATTATAAAACTTTAGAGGAATAAAATTTAGTTTAAGTAAGATGATTAGTCTACTAATTGTATGATAACAACCTATGAAGAAGAAAAATATAAGCTATTAAATGTGATTAATAATCTGTAGAAATGGTTAAATACCTTTTATATTAAGATTAAATAAGTGGTTAATTAATTTGAAATGTAGTATGATCTGATTTAACTAAAACTCTTCAAAGTAGAGGAATAGTGGAATTTTTTCTAGATTAAATTTCAAAATATTATTCAATAAGATAGAGAATGTTCAAAGAATAAATAAGTGAGAGAATTTAAATAAAAACCTTTTTCTAAAGATAATTTTTATACTAAAAATTTTTATAAGAGATTTCCAAAGAATAATAAATAAAAGAACAAATTTTGTGGATAGGAAAACCTTAATTGTCAAAATATTGTGTCAATAATGTTGACCAAAAAAGTGAAATGCATAGGTATTATTCTGGAAAAAAGGATGTGTTCAATGATAGAAATTCCTTTTATGGGTATTATTGGTACAATTGAGGATTAAATAGTACATCAAGGATGTTTTGGTTTAATTAAAAACACCATCATGATTTTATAAGAGTTGTGAGATATACTTTGAAGGGGATTCAACCCACTATAAGAAAACAAATTCATAAAAAACCTTGAAAAGCTATTTTGATGACTGAAAATAGACTTCATTTTTAATGAGATGTGTGTAAAATATATGATCTTAAAGGTAATATTGAAAAATAATATCTCACCCAAATTTCAGATAAACATAAAAATAATCCATATGCAAAGGCTAAAAAAGACTGTATTGTGGATGTTTCTCTTAAAGTGTCAAAGGGGGAATTTCCTTTGGTATTGGATAGTGGGTGCTATTCACATATGAAATAGAACTTGAGGTTATTTAATAATGTTTTTAAATTAAAATAAGTCTCTATTTTATTTGTAAATAATGGGTCACTCAATATTAAAGGGGTTGGTTCTACTGATATTGGAAAAGAAAAATTAAAATCCAAGAACACAATTTTTGTTAATGGTTAGAAACATAACTTGTTTAGTGTTTAACATTAATATGATTAATGGAATGATATAATCTTAAGTAAATATGGTTTTCTTGAAAGTTTCCTAAAAAATGAAGAAAAAAATGGGAAATTTATTTGAAATTTGAAATGCTCTAAATTTATGCTATTTAAGAATGAAAACTAAAATTAAACTCGAGAATATAATGATAGGGCCCCTTATCTAAAGTAATAAGAGAAATATTTATCAAACATAAAGTGTTATAAAAATTCCTAATATGAAGAGTCAGGTTGACTGGATTTTATGTACATTTTTAAAGGGGAATATCTCTCATTCCTCACAAAAAATGGTTGAGATATAGACATTAAATCGTTTATAAATAATCAATTTATATATCTTCAGTCACAAGAGAATGTATTTAACAAATGGAAATAAGTATTTTATTTCCATTATTGATTAATTTTCTCATATTACATGTATTATGTTTATGAGATATAAATCATAGGCTCTAACGATGTTTAAATATTTCAAAATAAGTTTGGAAAAATGAGGTTACTATCTAAAGGGATATCAAATAGATAATGGTGCTGAATATATTATTAATACGTTTTAGGTTTATCTTTAAAACAAGGAAATTTAAATAAACATAGTTCACCATACACATCATAAAATAATAGTGTATGTGAAAGGAAGAATAGAATCTTGGTTGAAATGGCTCGAACAATATTGATAGAAAATGATATTTATATGAATTTTTTGAGGTAGTCTATTGTAGAAGTAGTAAATGTTAAAAATTAGTACTAATATATAAAAAATTCAGATATATATCTATATGAGATGTACTAAAACAAAATACTAATATTTAAGTAACTCAGATTGTTTTTAATCCCTCATATCATCAATTTTAAAGGTAAAAATTATGGTAAGTTTGATCCCATAGGTGCAGCTAGAATTTTCTTGGTTTTTACCCAAATGGAATAGTGTTTCACTATAATGAAAATAATACAGGTAGAATTATTGATACATCTATTATAGATATCCTTAAATATTCAAAAGGGGACATTATTTTGGATAAATCTTGTTCTCGAAGTGATGTTGCTGCTAATTCTTTTGACCAGTCTGAAGAAATATAAGGTTTAGATGAAAATGTTGAAGATTTTCACATTGTAGGTAAAGATTCACCCATGTCAAGTCATGGGGAAAAATTACATTAAACTAATCCTTGATTGAGAACATATTTTAATTTTCAAAACTTCATTAGAAATCAAGAAAAACATGTACAAACAAGAAGAACTCTATGAAAAACATATCATATTTCATTATTTTCTAAATTTAAACCTAAATATGTGGATAAATATCTAAAACATTAATAGTGGTTTAGTACTATGAATGTATAATTTGATCAAAATAAGAATAATTAGATCAAGGAACTTGTTCCTAAACCTAAATATAACAAAATCATTGGGATAGAGTGGGTATAACAAAATAAATTGAATAAAAAAGGTGAAGTGGTGAGAAATAAAAAAGGGTCGGTTTATAAAGGATTTATATATATTGAAGAAGGTAACTTAAATGAGACCTTTGAACCAGTTTAAGGGATTGAAACCATTCCAATGTTCTTTTTTTCACAAACTAATCATATGATCTAACAAATGGATGAAAAGTTAAAATTTGTCAATATTGAATTATATAAAGAATTTTAAATTAAATAACCATATGGTATTCTGCTTATAAAATAATAAAATTAGTTTTACAGGTTGAAAATTGGTTTATATGGGATGAAATAAGCACCAAGATCATAGTATTTTAAGATTAAGACCTTCTTGAAGAGATTCAATTTCAGAAATGGAAGAGTAGACAATAGTATATACATCACTGATGAAAATAAGGTAAATATCCTTATTATTATTTATATACATGAAAAAATATTTTCTAGAATTTAAAAAGAAATGTATTATAATTTTAATAAATAAATGAATGTTTTATTTGAAATGTCTATGCTTGGAGAGATTAGGTGCTTTATTTGTATTAAAATATCTCAATGGAAAGATCACATATTTCTTTCTCAAGATAAATATGCATATTAACCCCTAATAATATTTGGTATGGAGTAATCTAGACCTGTTTTCATGCTAATTTCGTTGGGTAAAAAGTTTTCCAAAGATGAATAGGTAAAATAAGTTAATCAAAGAGAGTTTAGAAATTTCAAACGAAGTTTGTTATACCTTATAGCTTCAAGAACCAATATTTTATATATTGTCACTATTTATGCTAGATATAAAAGTTATCCAAAAGAATAAAATTTTAATGTAATAAAAAATATTATTGGGAGTATAAAGGGTAAAAAATATTTTTTATTGAAAAATGGTAGCAAATAAAATTTGTATTTTTTGGTTATGCTAATTTATATTAAGCTAGCTATATTGATGATAGAGAACCCATATTTGGTGAATTTTTTAATCCTGGTAATATATGTGTGTGTTTTAAGACAAATAATCAATGTTATATAATTTTAAGAACTTTTTAGTCATATTATGTTGTTGAAACTCATTCTATAACTCATTTGATATGGATGAAAACTCGGTTGGAAAATATAAAGGTGGGTGTAAAGATGTCACTTCTTTATGGATGTGATAATCATGTTTCTATTAATCTATCAAAGAATATGGTTCACCATTGTAGTTAGAAGCACATAGATATTAAATATCACTTCATTAAGAATATTATGGAGATAAATGAATTTAATTTTTAATTTATTCCAAAAAATATTTCATTTCTAACATACATGACAATCTATTTTCTAAATATGTATTCCAAAATATGAGGTTGAAGTTGATTGTTCAACCTCACCTTGTACAAGGATAAGGTATGTATGTTCTATATCCTATCTCTAATTTTTTATGGATTTTTTTCAAAGGGGGATAAAAATGAAAACATGATCTATCCATTTATATGTTTTTATCTCTTTATGGAGAGCATATATTTAAGGGGGTTTAAAGAGGGTTATGTTGTGATTTCAACATGGTGAACCCTTTTAACAGCAATAAGGATTCTTTCAAAGTGTTATTGAATTAAATTTTGAATGGAGAAGGAGTAATATATGTAAGGAATATGATGTTTAATGTGTATGTTGAATTCACATAATCGAATTCCCACATAGGTGATTGATGAAGTTGATTGAGTCAAATATCTATTTTCAGTGATGTGGTCGATTGCCTCATGTGGCTATTTTCGGAAATGTAGTTGATTAAATATCATAGCCATTTTTAGTGATGTAATTAGTTGACTTACATATACATTTTTAGTGATGTATCCAACTTATTCATGTAACTATTTTCTATTATGTTATTGATTTATTCATTGTAATTCCCCGAACCCAGGATCCTGAATCTAGAGAATTATTTTATTACATTGTCATAAATATAAGCTTAAAATACCAAGGGACCAAATATTTTAGTATTTTTGGAAAACATGATTATATACATGATACCAATAATACATTGGGAATGGAAAATAAAAAACATTATGCATAATAATATGAAATAAACAGCATCCTTGAAAACTTCTTCAAATATTTCTTCTTTATAGCCCAGATAAAGGAAAAATAATAAGGGTGAGAGAGAATGCTCAGAATGGGTATGTAAATAGGAATCAATAATGAAATAATGTTAATAATAAACATGGAAAGGTAATTAACCAATAACACATTCCATTCAAATAACTAGATAAGTAAATATCAATATTTCAAGGTAAGAAAATGAAACACATTCCACTTAATCAATAAACTGATAATAGAATGAATCTATAGATATGTTAAGGAAAAAATATCATGGATAAATAATAATTGAATTTTAATGATGTAAATGATTAATTTTTGGATTTTATGTCTAAGTCACATGAAAATCTATACTGTAAATACCTTTCACAAGATGATTTAAACTATTCTGATATAGCTAACTTATTTGTCTTGTGAGAACCTGTTGATTCATCTAGGTGCTATATAAATTTTGGGCTCCACCCATCATTTCCTATCAAAATAATTTATCATATAAAATAATAAAATTAATTAATATACAATATTATTTATAAAATATCCATATTTAATAAAGAATACCTAATTATCATTTTTTTCTATATATTCAAATAATTGTAAAAGTAAACACCTTATGTAAAATGATATATGATTTAAGAAATAATAATACCCATAGTATTAGAATACATACATTCAAGGAAATTTACAACAAAAAATTATTAAAATAAATTGACTATATCAATATAAATATATTAATGAAAAATAGAAGTGATATTGCAAAGATAGTCATTAAGAACATTCTTGAGGAAAATGATCTTCCAAAGTGCTTCATACCAGGTTGAAACATTTAAATCATAATCCCCAAGAGGTAATGACATTAAATAAAACTTATTATAACCATATAATAATTATATTCAAGATATAACATTTCAAATTATATTATATGCACAATATAAAACTGAATTTGTGCATAAAAATAAATAAGTCTCAATGGAATGTAAATCGAGACAAAATCGATTACCTTGTATTTCCATTTGTGTGAATATAATTTAACCTCTTGTGTAATGATTTTAAGAGTGTTAATTACATATTAAATAACCATATTCATGTTTATAATATCATATTTAATCTTCCTATAATATATTATTACCCGTCTGATAACAATCTTTCATTATTTTCACTATTTCGGGTGTTAATTACCTAGTTTGTCGAGTATGTTTTAACTTGTTATTTGTTGTTATTATAACATAAATCATGTTTTCATAATCTAAAAAATGTAAAACATGATCTAAATATCATATATATTTATTATATATGAATTTATAATAACCTATAATATTTGGAGATAAGAAATTAAATGCATCGTTTATGGAGATGGTCGGTTGTACGTATGCATGAACACACCTTTCATTTCCTTGTCATATTTTAAAATAATTAAATATAAATGACATATATATATATTTATATTTATATTATAATATAATATTTATATAATATATGTTACATAGGTTTATTAAAACCATACTTTATACATTCCATGTATAATGTGAATGAGTCACGTCATTTTGAGGGGGTGGTAGTCCACAATTTAACAAATTATGTTATCGTATTCCCACCAAGTAGAGTGCATAATGGTATGTGTTATAAAAGAATTAAATAATAATAAAGAAATTATAAATATAATATATAACATATATAAACATATTTTACATCATAATTCTGAATCGTGAGAGGAGGTAAAGGAAAAACAAACGACATCATTTTGTGAGGTGGTGGTTCATTGTTCACATAAATGGTAAGTTTGTTCCCCATTAGATGGAATTGTGTTAAGTGTAGGTAGAACCTTTAACAGAAACAAATATAATTATATTTATGATAATGGTATTTTTATATATGTATGGAATAAGGATAATTTAAATAGTGAAGAAAGAAATAAAACTAAAGAGCTTGAGGAATGATGTCACCTCTTATTCGGGTAACTCCTTTTGGTTTGCACCAAATAGCTTCCATGGATAGATTTATTCCCAAGGTGAGACTTATAGTCTTAGGGGAGGGATTTTTAAGATATATTTTTGTAGTTATAGTTTTATCCAATGTGGATTTAGATGAGTTTGGAAGTAGGAGGTGTGAGTGCCTCTGTATAATGGACGAGGAGTGTCATTATTGAAAATTTTGGAAAAGGGAAATCCACTCATGTTTTTTCATTAAAAATTGTATCCAATAATGGTTTAAATTCAATAAAAGGGAGTATATGGTATAAATATTGTCACTAAATATATATTTTTTTCATGTTTCTATGTCATTTTGGATCTTAAGGTTATGGTTTAGTCCCTTCTTAAGCTAATTTTCCTCTTAATCATTCTAATAAAGTTTAATCACTTTCACTAATATTATTGGAAAAAACTAATTTTACCTTATTATATATTATAAAATATTCTTATTTAAAATATTAAATCAATTTCTCAAAATTAAAATCATATAATTATCAAAAAAATTAAATTTAAGCATGCAGATAGGATGACAATGCTGGCTTTTAAAGTAAAAACATTCAAAAGTTTTCTATGTTTTTATATTCAATTTAAAAGTGAAATTGATTCCAATTACCTGAATTTTATAACTTAATATAAAATATATATAATTAATCTTTTAAATAAAAAAATTCAATTTAACCTTGTTAATAAATTATATGAAAAAGATGGTTTGAATTAAAATTTAGTATTTTTTCATAATTCAATAAAAAATAAAACTTCACATAAAAAACCAAAAAAATAACCCTGTGAAAATTTTGATCTTAATATTTCAAATATGAAGTTTATTTTTACATATAAAATCTATAAAAGTGTCAAAATTGGATTTTAAATTGGTTCTCCATTAAAGGCAATAAAAGTACCTCTATAAAAATATATGTTTTCTGTGTAAAATTGGGTTTGTTTCTATCTTATGTCCATAAAATCTATTGGATTAATATAAAAAATATTTTATTAAATATAATATATATATTTATTACATTTTTATCACTCAATAATTGTAATTAATTTAATTTATTAGGATAAAATAACTTTGTGAGCATAAAAATAGTTTTCTATAAAAACATTACCTTCTTATTCAATTAGTTCTTATATTCATTATTAATTAATTTATAACCTATGAATTTATATTATATTTTTATAAATCATATATTTTCATAATTTTGAGAATAAAATTCATAATGTTCAACTTAATTGCTAGGTTATATCTTATTACATTAAATAATACTAATTTTAATAATATATTATTGTTCTGTAAAAATCAGCCTTATGTGTAATGCAAAACATTGAAGAAATTTAGTCTTGTGTGTAATGCAAGCTAACCTCAGTGTTCCATGTAGAGAAATATGGAATTTATTTTGAATATAATATAATCCTAACTTTTTTTTGTATAAAGCTATATATGAACAAAAAAAGAATTTATTCTAAAAGAAATTATTGTAAAGCCTTAGGGTTTTTCATTATTCTCAACTTAAATAAATTGTGTCCTCAAAATTTAAACTAAATATTGATAATCAAGTGAATAATAGTTGAAAATAAACTATTTTTGATAAGACCACAATGTGAATATGGTTAATAATATGTCTTCTTAATAATAGAGAAAGGAAAGTACAATAGTTACTTAACTAGATCCTTAATTGGAGAACATAGGTGGGAAATGGAAACATAGATATGGAAGAAAAATATAAAAATAACATTCTAATGGAGAGTTCTCTAGAACATTTTCATCTGAAAGTTGATGACTACAAAGTCTTAAACCATTGTTATGAAAAGTTCATTGATATCATAAAAAAGGATTATAATAAGACAATATTTATTTTCAAGACTCTTTTCCTAGAGTCAAGAAATTATTTCACACTATAAGAAGTAAATATACATTTCTATAAACATAATATTTTATTTTGGTTTTTCTTTAACTATTTCCATTTAATTTCTTATATATAAGTGAATTGGTGCATAATAACAAAAAAAAGTCTTAATGGAATGTAAATTGAGATGGAATCCATTACCTTGTGTTTCCATTTGTGTAAACATCCTTTAACCTATTGTATAATGGTTTTAATATTGTTAATAACTTTTTATAGAACTATATTCATTTTTTTGACATCATTTATTATCTTCTTATAGTATCTCGTTACTCATTTACTAATAATCATTCATTATTTTCAGTATTTCATGTGTTAATTGCCTAATTTTTTGATTATGTTTTAACTTGTTACTTGTTGTTATTATTAATTAAATCATGGTTTCATCATATAAATATTTTAAAAAGTGATATAAATATCTTATATATTTATTATATATTAATTTATAATAATCTATAATGTTTGTATATAAGAAATGAAATACACCATTTATGGAGATGGTTGGTTGTACGTACGCACGAACGAACATTTCATTTCCTTGTCATATTTTAAAAGAATGAAAATTAAATGATATAAATATATATATATTATAGTATAATATTTATGTAATATATGTTACATAGGTTTATTAAAACCATACTTTATACATTCCATGTATAATGTGAATGAGTTACATCGTTTTGAGGGGGTGGTAGTCCATAATTTAACAAACCATGTTATCGTAATACCATTAAGTGGAGTTCATAATGGTATGTATTATAAAATAATTAAATAAGTATAAAGAATTTATAAATATCATTTATAACATATATAAACATATTTTCCATCATAATTCAGAATCATGGGAGGTGGTAAAGGAAAAAAACGACAACGTTTTGTGAGGTGATAGTTCATCATTCACATAAATGGTAAATTTTTCCCCATTAGATGGAAGTGTGTTAAGTGTAGGTAGAAACTTTAACATAACAAAATATAATTATATTTATTATAATGGTTTTTTTATATAACTATGTAATAAGGATAATTGAAATATTGGATAAAGAAATAAAACTAAAGAGCTTGAGGAAGGATGTTACCTCTTATTCGGGTAACTCCTTTTGGTTTACACCAAATAGATTCCATGGATATATTTATGCCCAATTTGAGTCTTGTAGTCTTAGGGGAGGTATTTTTAAGATATATTTTTGCAGGTATAGTTTGATCCAAGGTGGATTTAGATGAGTGTGGAAGTGGGAGGTGTGAGTTCATTTTTATAGGGGAGGAGAAGTGTCATTTTGGTAAATTTTGGAAAAAGGAATTTCATGCAAATTTTTCCATTGAAAATTGTATCCAATAATGTTTTAAAGTCAATAAAATAGAGTATAGGGTAACAATATGGTCACCAAATATATTTTTTTCAGGTTTCTATGTCATTTTAGATCTTAAGGTTATGGTTCAGCCCCTTGTTAAGCTAATTTTTCTCTTAATCATTGTAATAAATTTTAATCACTTTCACTAATATTTTCAGAAAAAAAATAATTTTACCTTATTATATATTATAAATTATTATTATTTAAAATATTAAATCAATTTATCAAAATTACAATAATATAATTGGAAAAAAAATAAATTTAAGCATGCAGACAGGATGACAATGCAGGCTTTTAAAGTAAAAACTTTCAAAAGTTTGCTATGTTTTTATATTCGACTTCAAAGTGAAATTGATTCCAATAACCTGAATTTTAATAATTTATATAAAAATTTATCTGATTAATCTTTTAAATAAATAAAAAATTCAATTTAATCTTTTTAATAAATTATATAAAAAAGATGGTTCGATTTAAAGTTTAGTATTTTTTCACTATTCATTAAAAAATAAAACTACACATAAAAAAACCAAAAAATCACCATGTGAAATTTTTTTTGTTAATATTTAAAATATAAAGTGTATTTTTACATATAAAATCTATAAAAGTTTTAAAATTGGAATTTAAATTTGTTCTCCATTAAAAGGGAATAAAAGTGCCTCTATAAAAATATATGTTTTTTGTGTAAAATTGGGTTTGTTCTTATCTTATGACTATCAAAACTATTAGATGAATATAAAAACTATTTTATTAAATATAATAAATATATATATATTAAATTTTTATCCCTCAATAATTTTAATTAATTTAATTTATTTGGATAAAACAGCTTTGTGATCATAAAAATAATTTTCTATAAAAACATTCCCTTTATATTAAATTAGTTACTATATTCATTTTTAATTAATTTATAACCTATGAATTCATCTTATATTTTTATAAGACATATATTTTAATAATTTTAGGAATATAATTCATAATGTTCAACTTAATGTCTAGGTTATATCTTTTTACATTAAATAATACTAATTTTAATAATATATTATTGTTCAGTAAAACTCGGCCTTATGTGTAATGTAGGACATTGAAGACAGTTAGTCTTGTGTGTAATTCAAGCTAACCTTGGTGTTCCATGTGGAGAAAGATGAAATTTATGTTTCATGTAATAGAATCCTAACTTTTTATTTTGTATAAATCTATAATAATTAAATATTATGATCCAACATTTTGGAAGGAATGTCACTAAATTTCAGAATGAACTTATCATTATATTTCAATCAACATGAAGTAGTTATTTAATAATCTCATACCAAATATTTGAACACCTTCATTATGTATTCTGTTGAAATATGTAAATAAATTGAATTAAAATAATTTGAAACATGCATTCTTACGTATTCATTAAGTAACACACATGTTATTAGATATATTACTTAAATCTAAAAGTGTTTTAAACTCCATAAATAAAGAAATAAACTACTTTTTCAATAAATCATTACTCAGTTACAAGGTAGTTGGTACTATCCAATTTACCTTTTCCAAATCAATCATATCTTTATTCCAAAACCATTATATCAGTATCATGAACATATTAAGGATTATCCTTCCCTTAACCATGTGTTTTCCAAAAATTTAAATTGTTACTGAATCACTTTCTTGGTACCATTCAACATATTATATCAAATATTTAATGAAAAATTATTTCAGTAAAATCCTTATATATTTAATAATTCTTATAACCAGTACATCATTGATTAAATAATAAAATGACATGATTCTTGAATCCAAACATAAGTACATTAATCATTCATATCTATCTATTGTAGTATCATAATCTTGACAATGGTCCATTATCCTCCATTGAGGTATCCTTCTTTAATGCATGCGACATTGATTTTTGTAGTGTCCCATATCCTTATAGTGGAATCATTTCACATAGTAATTCATTTATTTCCCTTACAAATAAGAACATAGTGTCCTTTTTCTCCACACTTATAACAAACTTCCTTTCCTTTTAAGAAAGTACTGGGGTGCTTCATTCTATAATTATCACAAGTGGGAAAATACTGTATTCCCCTATTCACTTTTACATCTTTTTACCTACCATCCTCTTCTTTTATGGATTTCCTTCAAATACATAGGAGTTGGATAATTATTTACCCATATTTTTATCACATGATACTATGAACTCATATGATTAGATTTCTTGGGAGATTATTTTCCTTAAAAATATCATCTTAATGTCATAAAAGATATGATCCTTCATACTCTTTGGATCATGTACATTGGTGATGTTAAAGTTTCTTCAATTATACACCATTTATAAATGATTTAATACAATAAATTAGTTTTTATAATTATAAAAAATAATTTATAATCCCAAAACTATTAAAATAATTAACATAAATTCAAAATTTTACTCATAGTTAATCTAATAATCATAAAAATGGTTTCTGGGAGGACATTTTTATTTTTAAATCCTTCCTAATGGTTTGTAATTTAAATGTGAATTAGCCTAATCATACCCCCTAGGAGTGTCAAACTAAGTGTGCAATAAAGATAGTTGTCTTGTGCAAGGTTACACTGATTCAATCCTAACACACCTTTTCAAATTTGTTACCCTGAGATTCATCTGTGCGAGAACCACAAACACTTGTGGTATCCATATAGAAATGCATTTCTAGGAAGACCAACATAATCTCCACCATAGAAAAATTCTATTATGTTATTATATACTTACCCAAAATTTATATTATAAGGTTATGTTCCATAACTTGTGTTTTATAAATATAGTTTCCAAATTTTATGTTAAACCTACTATAATACCAACTATAACACCCCGACCCCCGAATCCTAGAGCCAATGAATTATTTTATTTCATTAAAGTAGATAATAGATTCAAATCCCAGGGGACCTGATAGTTTAATAGTTTTAGAAAATTAGATTACATACATGATACCCATAATACATTGGTAAAAGAAAATAAAAATATGATACATAATAAAATTAAATAAACAGCATCCTTGAAATATTATTCAAATATTTCTTCATCATAACCTGGGGAAAGGAAACAAAATAAGGGTGATATCAATGGCTCAGTAAAGGTAAATAAACTGAAAATTAACTGATGAGAATAATAAATATGGTTTTTTAATTAACTAATAACATGTGCCATTAAAATAAGTAGATAAGGAAATATCAATATAGAAAAGTAAGAAACAGAAACACATGTCATTTAATCAATAAACAAATAATTTAATGCATTCATAGATAGGTCAATGGGAAAATATCATGGATAAATAATAAATTAATATGAATGTGGTAAATTCTTAATTTTTGGATTCCATATTTGAGGCACATGAAAACCTATACCGTATATACATTTCACCAGACTATTTAAACTATTCTGATTTGTCTAACTTATTTGTCTCATGAGAACATATTGACGCATCTAGGGGATATATAAAGTCTTGGCCCCACCCATAATTTCCTATCCAAATAATTCCTCATATAGAATATTCAATTAAATTATCAGATAATATTCCATAAAAATTATCCATATTGAATAAAGAATATGTTATTATAAATATTTCCCGATATAGTTAAATAACTTTTAAAGTAAACATTTCATGTAAAATGATATACGGTTTTGGAAATAATAATATTCATTATAAGATAATATGGATATTCAAGGAAATTTAAAATGAAAACATATTAAAATAAAGTTATTCTTTTAAGATAAAGTTAACAATAAAAAATGAAATGATATTTCAGAGATAGTCATTAAGAACATTCTTGAGGAAAATTATCTTTAAATATTCCAAATTATCCTAAACCAATTTAAAACATCTGAATCATAATACCCATGAAGGAATGAAATTAAATTAAACATATAATATCATTATAATATTTATATTAATGATATAAAATTTTAAAGGACATTATATACACCATATAAAATTGAATTGGTGCATAATAAAAAAAAAGTCTTAATAGAATGTAAATTGAGATGAAATCCATTACCTTGTGTTTACATTTGTGTAAAAATCCTTTAACCTATTTTATAATAGTTTTAATATTGTTAATAATTTTTTACAGAACCATGTTCATGTTTATCATATCATATATTATCTTCTTATAGTATCTTATTACTCATTTGATAACAATCATTCATTATTTTCAGTATTTCAGGGGTTAATTTCCTAGTTTGTTGAGTATGTTTTAACTTGTTACTTATTGTTATTATTAATTAAATCATGGCTTCATAATTTAAATATTGTAAACCAAGATATAAATATCATATCTGTTTAGTATAAATTATTTTATAATAACCTATAATTTTTATAGATAGTAAATGAAATTCATTGTTCATAGAGACGGTAGACCATACGTACGCATGAATGCTACTTTAATTTATTTTTAGTATTTTAAAAGAATAAAAATTAAGTGATGTATATGTATATGTATATTGTAATTATAGTAACATATATATGTAATATATGTTATATATGTTTATTAAAACCATCCTTTGTACATTCTATATATAGCGTGAATGAATCACATCACTTTGATAGGGCGGTAGTCCAAACTTCCACAAATGATGTTATTGTATTCCCACAAAAGGGAGTGCATAAAGGTATGTGTTATAAAATAATTAAAAAATTATAAAGACATTATAAATATCATATATATAGAATATATAAATATTTTTTCCATCATAATTCCCAATCTTGATATATGGTAATAGAAAAAACAAACGACATCATTTTGTGATGTGGTAGTTCATCGTACACATAAATAGTAATTTTAATACCCGTTAGATAGAAGTGTGTATAAGTGTAAGTATAAACCTTAAAAAAACTTCTCAATATATTTATTAAACTGCAGTTTCTATATAATCTTGTAATAATGAGAATTTAAATTTTGGATAAAAAATTAATCTAAAGAGCTTGATAAAGGATGTTACCTCTTATTCGGGTAACTCTTTTTTATTTTCACCAAAGAGATTCCTTGGATGGATTTACTCATATGTTGAATATTATATGATGATTTGAAGTATTTTTAGGATCTATTTTTCTATAGATTTTTTGATCCAAAGTGTCTTGATATGTATAAATAAGTTGGATGGGTGAGTACATTTTTATATTAGAGGAGGAGTGGAATTCTTGAAAATTTTAAAAAATGGAATTTCACCAACATTTTTATTATAAAAATAGGATTAAATAATTGTAAAATTTTAATAAAATGGTGTATAGGGTCTAAATATTGTCATCCAATGGATTTTGGTTGAGTTTACATGTCATTTTGGCTCTCAAATTTAAGGTTTATCCCCTTGTTAAACTAATTTTCCTCTAAATCGTTGTAATTAATTTTAATCACTTTCAGTAATATTTTTGGTAAAATTATAAGTTGATCTTATTAGACATTAAAAATTATTCTGATTCCAAATATTGAATCTATTATTCCAAATTATAATCATATAATTGGCATAAATTAATTTAAATTTGATCCCTCATATGGGACGATAATGCAGGTTTTTAAAGTAAAAACGTTCAAATGTTTTCTATGATTGCTTATTCAATTAAAAATTTAAATTGATTAAAAGGAAATAAATTAGATTAACTGATACACTATTTATATAATTAATATTTTAAATCAATAAAAATAAAAATTTTCCTTATAAATAAATAAAATGAAATGGCATTTTTAACATTAAATTCAGTATTTTTCAATTATTCATAAAAAATGAAACTTCATAGAAAAATTTCACAATTTCACCTCACCCTAGGATAATTTTTATGTTAATATTTAAAATATGAAGTTTATTATGACATATAAAATCTATAAATGTTCCAAAAATTGTATTCAAAAATTTTTCTCTATTAAAAAACGATAAAATTTACTTTATAAAAATGTTGGTTTTTATGTGTAAAATTGGGCTTGTTCTTATCTTATATCTATAAAATCAATTAGATGAATATAAAAAATATATTATTTAATATAATATATATATATATATATTATCACTCACTAACTGTAATTAATTTAATTTATTATGTTAAAACACCTTTGTGAGCATAAAAATAGTTTTCTATAAAAACATTCCCTTTGTATTCAATTGGTTCTTATATTCCTTTATAATTAATTTGTAACCTATGAATTCATATTATATTTTTATAAACCATATATCTTCCTACGTTTTTTAATACTATTCATAACTATCTAAATGATGGTTTGGTTATATCTTATTATATTAAATAATAGTATTTTTATTAATATATTATTGTTCGGTAAAACTCGGCCTTTCATGTAACACAATCCATTCACAACTATAAAATAAAGCTACTTCTAGAGAACTATAGCCACAGTTTTAAAACCATGGATATAAGTGGTTATAGCCACAGTTCTATGGCCTTTATCCATGGTTTTAAAACCATGTCTATAGCCCTATTTTTTATGGGCTATAGCCACTATTTTCAAAAGTGTTTCTATAGCCTACACCTATAGCCATGATTTTGAAAACCATGGATAAATGCCATTTTCGAAAGGTCTATAGCCACAGTTTTAAAAATCATGGTTATAGGTCTCCCTCCCTTGCATAGGAGAAACAATTTCCCTCCAAAAAATGGAGGGAAGCACTATTGGCACAGTTTTCAGGATATTACCACGGTTTTTAACAATATATATAACATATTATATATGTATATACACAAATGCCTTAGTATTGTATTTTTTAGGGTGCTGAAATGTGAAGTGAAGGTGTAAGGATCGAATCTGGCTAGGTATAGAATATTTTTAGGATATTGCTACGGTTTTCTAGTTCTATAGCCTTTGTTAAAACTATGGCAATAAGTGGGCTATTTTCACAGTTAAAACCATGGCCATAGGTCAACTTCCACTATGGTCAAATTCAAGATCTAATTCCATGGTTTTCAAAACCATGGAGATAGACCATGACCTACATCCATAGCAATTGCGGCCATGGTTGGAAAAAATAGTGGTCCTGGCCTACTGCCATGGTTTTGGGGAATATTGCCACGATTTTGAACCATGGGAATATGCCTTTTTTCTATTCTTGATTGAATAAATTTGGTATCGCATGTAATGTAAGATCACCTCAATGTTCCATGTATAGCAGGCTAATCTTTGTGTTGCGTGTAACAAAATATTAACTTAGTGTTTTGTATACATCTATCAAGGAACAAAAATTTAATTTATTCCAAGGGAAAATATTGTAAAGTCATGGGTTGTTACATTCATGTAGGTATTTTCAATGATGTAGCCAATTTTTTCATGTAGTCATTTTCAAAAACATATTTAATAGATTCGTGTAGTTAAATTCATCATGTAGGGGATTTTTGTTATACATTTAGGGTTACTTTGCATATATTGATTGTGGTTTTTATATAAGAGGAATAATTTCAAGATTTAATTTGGTGTATTTGTTTCACTATATCATGTATGAATTGATACATGTGAATGGTTTTAAAGATAAATGAATTTTTTTAAATAATATTGAAGAGGATGTTTATTCATGACCTGAATTAGTTACATACATTTATTGAATCCATTTCCTTTAGAATTTATTATTGTGACAAGATCTGATGTTTTTAAGAGGTTGAATATAAAAATATTTAAGTAATATCATAAATATTTGGATTAAAATAAAAGGGAAAAGTTTAATTTCAAGGATTAATAAATTTTCATCTAATGTTTTTATATTGTTATTGTTTCATATATGAGGGTGACGATTGAGAGAGAGGTCTTAGAGAAGAATTAGTGGTTATATATAGTGTTGTCAATGTAAATTTAAGTAAAGACTTACCTACACAATAACAAAAAAACGATAAGTAAAATATGTGAGCACACTGAAAAAATATATCATTTTCTATAGAGGGAGATATATTTATTGTCACTTTTTATTTGAATTTTTTATTACTATAGGATGAACATGATATTCATGATTCACAAAATAGATGAGACACTTTTAACTGGTTTCTAATGATTTTCATTACTAAAAATGTTTTAAAAAGTTTTACACTACTGGAAATGGGGTCTATCCCCACGCACCTATTCCCACGGTTCATTAAACCGTGGGGATAGTATGTTTTTTGCTATTTATACCCACGGTTTTATTAAAACCGTGGGTATTAATTTTTTTTCGAGCCCTTGTATCGGGCTCCTCCTCAATCTCTCCTCAAATCCGCGACGCATCGAGCTCTACCCTACCTCCCCAAGCCGCGACGCCGCTCCCCGACCACTGACTCCCGACCCTCCCCTCTCCTCTCCGACTCCCCTCCCCGGCCTCCGACTCCCCTCACCGGCCTCCAACCCCGGGCTCCGACTCCCGGCTCCGCCTCCCGGCTCCCGACTCGCGGCTCCCGACTCGCAGCTCCCAACTCGCAGCTCCCGATTCGCGGCTCCCGGCTCCCGACTCCCGGCTCCCGACTCCCGGCTCGGCCTCCCGGCTCACAACCTGGACCTCCCGGCCTTCTCAGTAGTGATTTTTTTTATGCTGGAGTCCCAGATTTCCTGGTAATTTCTTAGTCTTGGTTGATTTCCCATAATTTCATCATATTACCTCTTGATAATCAATTAGTGTTGTAGTCAAAGGTAGCAGTTGATGCATTCATAGGTTAATGGAGTGGTTTGATTCTAAATTTTTTTAAGCAATTTCATTTTTTTATGATGGAATACTAAAAGATGAATGATATAAATATCCTGATTATCAAACCCAGTGAGAATATTTCCCCAAATTAATTTAGCATTGATAATCCTAAGATGCACTATTTTGGCCTTAAAATAGTATATATGAAGGTATGTACATACACATGTTGAGCAGTTCCGGGTGGTTGTTTATAAATCTATCAAGTTTCAGGTGTTGGCTTGGTTCCTCTTTGAGGAAGGGTACCCTTCCAATTCCTCAAATTTATTAATGCATTAATTAGTTTCTTACCACACTTTTTCTTTGTTTTTAGTTAATGCAGTGAATACATTAGATTAAATTCCTCTTAATCTTGAATTTAGTATGTTTCATGATTTAAGAGTTAAAGGTAATAAATGATTGTTTCATAAGAAATATCATGTTTATATATTAAAACCCCTCCAACGGAGGTGCGCTGTCTTCAAGTTAAAAAACAATTATTAGACTTTTAGGATTTATTGTCTTGTTGTACTGATATTTCTTTATGAATTGATGTTATGTTTGAATTATGTCATATATGACCCCTAATGGAATTAAAAAAACTAAGTTTTCCTTTTTAAATGATTAAATAACCAAGGAACCGTTTAAGTTCTTTGACCGGTTTTTATATTGGAATTACCCATGTATAATTGTTTCCCATAATTTTCATTTTAGTATGTTGACATGTTTGAGCCACCATTCGGTGAGCCTTAGATTTAAATTTCTAAGGGTATGATTTTCTATATTAAATGGCTTGAATTATCTTTTGAATTTCAGAATGGAAATTACCCTGTATGCACAGCATTTAACCCGCCTAATGTAAGTGCTTCAATGTAATAATTAAATGTGAAATAGAAATTGTAAAGTATACTAAGTACATGAATTAGCCGTATTAGATGTAATTGAAAAATATGTTGCGTATTCATAGAACCCCTTACCATGTTAATGGAAGGTACCAGAGTGAACCTTGATTATTTAAAATGCCTTAAATGGATTAAATGAGTGGTTTCAAGCTACATGGCCTTGTCACACTAATGAAAGGCTAGGGTTGAACAAAATTGACTTATTGATTAATTATTACTTGATTAAAGGGTTTCATGCTACTTGGCCTTGTCACACTAATCAAAGGAAAGGCTTGAACCAAATGGAATATTATATGAATTCAATATCAAAGTAGGTGTGGCCTGACTCAAGCTCACCTTGGATACTTGAGAGAAAGCCTTGAGCACTCAAGGACCCTATTCCGAATTCAAGGATACAACTTTCTTAGGTTGAGACCTACATAGAACCTGATCCTTGTCTAACTTTAGATACCTGGTATGACACCATATAATCCCTCATGTATTACAACAAGATTCCTTAGATACACTCCTTGGTTCCAGAATTGACAAGTAGGTGCTATGGTTAAATCCTAGCCCAATCTTTTCTTAGACCCATTTTACCTTGGATGAACTTCTTAGACTAGATAGTCCTCTTATTGTGGAATTAGTTGGACTGTTATCCTTGGATTACACTCTTACCCCATGTGAGGCTATAGTTATTACTAAGTTGTTGACACTTGAGGTCTATGTTTCCTTGGTTATAACCTTGGAACTTCATTATTAAATATCATTACATGTTTTCTTCTCACATCTTAGAACCTCAATATCTTTCTCATATAAATTATATTTAAACTGGATAAAATTGATTAATGAAATGGTTACACATTCTGACACCAGTCAAAGGCTAAAGAAGGTATAACTGCTATGTGTCCCATAGGAACCTGTACAGGTGATGTTTATTTATCTCTCTATTATTATTCTATATACCAGTGAACTATATATTTTATACTGCACTATCTAGATTGGGCTGGACATCAGTGGTTCCATCCTATTATTATTTATATCTCACACCCTACTCAGGCCACTATTACATTGGGATACTCGAGTATACTTTCATTTTCTCAGGACCTTGGACCTTGCTTTTCAATGTATTCTTGTAACTAGAGTTAGGAGAAAAGGACTGAGTTGGATCTCGGGATGCTCAAGGAGATCGCCCATGGGGTTTTGATGTGACTTTATTATTTTTTTATTTTATTGAAAATAATGATGTAATGTTTACTACTTTTAGATATGTATCATTACCATGTCATGCATTCATCTGTTGTTTAAACTACCATTGACCACTTTAATTCAGTTATAATAATATTTATCTTATGCTGCTTTGTCATTTATTTACTACCTCTTTCATTGTTGATTGTTATTTATTCAATTTTACCACTGTGTATATGTGATAAGAGGGTATAGTCCCCACTATCACCTCTCGAGACCCTCACTACAAGTCAAAAACCTCTAACGTATGGGGAGACTCACCAGCCCCCCTGCCCTACACAACCTCTCCCCCTCCCTCTACTGCACCAGTCCCTCCCCCTCCCCCTTCCCTTGCACCAGCCCCTCCCTTAACCCCCTGCTGCAACATCCCCTCCCCCTGCACCAGCCCCTCCCCCTCCCCCCTCTTGCACCAGCCCCTCCCCCTACCATGCACCAGCCCATCCCCCCCACCAGCCCCTACCCCCCCCCCCACTACACCAGCCATCCCCTCCCCCTCCCCCCTTCCCTTACATCAGCCCCTCCCCCCCCCCACACTGCACCCCCACCAGCCCCTTACCCTATGATTCCCCAGCCCCACCACCAGCCCCTCCCCCTCCCACTTTCCCTACTGCACTGGCCCCTCCCCCTTTCCCTGCTGCACCAACCAACCCTCTCCCTCCCCCCTGCACTACTTTCCATGTGGAGTGTCTTTTTTAACTTTTTTCTTTAGTTTACATCTCAAGGAAGACCTTTTTCTCTCTTTCCCTACTTATTCAATCATGAACTCCTCTTGTCATTAAATACTTGTCATTAAATATGTTTTGCTAGCTACTAATATGCTTTGATTGATTTAATAATAAAATTGATTGTAATGATTTTTTTAAATATGATTTACATTGTTGATTGAATGATAATTTTTTTTCTTGTTATAGAATGGATAGAAGCTGGATGTATCGTACCGATCGGATTTCAACCGAGTTTCAAAATAATTTGGAGAATTTTTTAGATTTTTCATTTAGCAATGCGTCAGATGGAGGTTGTATACAGTGTCCCTGCTATAATTGTGTTGGAAGACCATGGTTAAGACGAGAAGAAGTTAGTTACCATTTAACGAAATTTGGATTTCAAGCAAACTATAATGTTTGGTTTCACCATGGAGAGACGAGTCAATCTTCGACTGTTCATAAATGAAATGAACGAAGTGACATGGAGAATTTGATATTTGATCGGTTTCCATATGTGCATCATTCCGAGAGAGATAGCATGCCGGTGCAAGAAGAAAATGATATCAGTACACATGAGGAAAATGCTGAAAATGATGATGTTGACATAGTGAAAAATTTATTGGATGATGCCAGAACTCCAGTGTATCAAGAATGTACTAGAATGACCAAGTTGGAATTTTTAATGCGGTTATATCATGGGAAAACTATGTATGGGATTTCTAATACTGCCATTGATTATATTCTTACATTTTTGAAGGACTTGCTTCCTGATGGTGCAGATATTCCCTCAAATAATTACATGGCATGGAAGTTAATTAAGCAGCTTGGATTTGCTACTAATAAAGTCCATGCTTGTCCGAAAGATTGCAGTTTATTTTTGGAGGAAACAGCTGACCGTAATGACTGTAAAGACTGTGGTACATCTCGATGGAAGACAAATGCAGATGGAACACCGTCTCGTGTGCCACAGAAAGTCATGTGGCACTTTCCATTGATTCCTAGACTTCAAAATCTATTCATGTCTCCAGAAATCTCAGCCAATATGCGATGGCACGATGTTGAGAGAATTAAAGGAAATGATGAGCTGGTCCATCCAGCAGATGGATTAGCATGGCGGACATTTGACGCACAACATCCTGATTTTGCAGCTGAGGTGCGTAATGTCAGATTGGGCCTATCATGTGATGGTTTTAATCCGTTTGGTCAGATGCTTACTGCTCATAGCACGTGGCCGGTTTTTATTCATGTTTATAATCTTCCTCCGTGGATGTGTATGAAAAAACCTTTCACTTTCTTGAGTATACTGATATCTGGACCTTCGGATCCTGGTAATGACATAGATGTATACTTGCAGCCTTTAATAAAAGAGTTGAAACAACTTTGGGATTTAGGTGTGCAGACATTTGATGCTTCTTCAAAGAATACGTTTCAGATGCGTGATGCCCTTCTATGGACCATAAATGATTTCCCTACCTATGCAATGATGTCTGGGTGGAGCACGAAGGGAAAACTTTCATGTCCCGTTTGTATGAAGAATACACGATCGAGAAGGCTTAAATATCATCGTAGTTTCAGTTTCATGGGGCATCGCCGATTCTTGCCAATGGATCATCAATACAGGAAGAATCGTCGGAGGTTTGATAATAATGTTGACACTGAAGAACCACCTCAACGTATGTCAGGAAGTGATGTGCTTGATGAATTGAAAGATTTCAGCTTTTCATTAGGAAAAGGTCATTTGACATCTCGAAAGAGGAAGAATGCTGATACTGAAGTCATTTACAATTGGAAAAAGAGAAGTATTTTTTTTGTGTTGCCATATTGGTCTACTAATTTGTTACGTCATTGTTTAGACGTAATGCATATTGAGAAAAATATATGTGAAATGTTGCTTGCAATTCTTTTGAATATTAAGGGGAAGACCAAAGATAACTTCCAATCTCGTTGGGATTTATTGGATTGGGGTATTCGACCAGAACTACATCCTGTTTGTATCGGTGAAAACAAATGGAAAGTTCCCTGTGCTTCTTATGTGATGACATAGGCAGAGAAAGATCAATTTCTGGCAGTATTGGAGAATATTAAGGTTCCAGACGGCTATTCCAGCAACATATCTAAACGAGTCAACAGAAGACATTTGAAATTGAAATCCCTAAAAACTCATGATTACCACATCCTTCTTCATGAATTGATTCCAATAGCAATTCGACGTTTGATATCCAATAATGTAAGGGTGGCAGTGATTCGGTTGTGTCATTTTTTTAGAGACCTTTGTGCTAAAAGGTTATCCAAATCATTGTTGATAAAAATGCAGCAAGAGGCACCATTAATTCTGTGTGAGTTGGAAAAAAATTTTCCTCCATCCTTTTTCACTTGCATGCTGCATTTAACAGTTCATCTTCCAACTGAGACACTTCTTGGGGGACCAGTTGCTTTTCGGTGGATGTATCCCACTGAAAGAAATATGTGCACAATGAAATCATATGTCCGAAATAAGAATTATCCTGAAGGTTCCATTGTGAGGAGTTATCTGGCCCAAGAATGTATGGATTTTTGTTCAATGTATTTGTCTGATGTGAGCACAAGACATAATCGACCAATGAGAAATGAAGATGAGCAGTATGAGGAAATTCAACCCTCATTTCCATCTCTTCCCCAAACAGGTGGAATTGTCGGGTCATATACATTGGTTACATTGAGCTCTGAAGAGCAGAATATGGCACATCGTACAGTCTTGTTTAATTGTGGTTTGTTCGATGCCTATATCATGTAAGTAATTTGAATATATATATGTTATCTCATATGATATCATATCACATATACCTTATACTTTTATTGTCATTTTATGTAGAGAACATAAACAAATTATAAGTAGAGTTCATCGGTCTTTGTCGTTGAGAAGGAGAGAGGCTATGCATAGCCAAGAGTTCCCAGCTTGGTTGAAATCAAAGGTATGACCATTACATTAAATACCTTAAAATATAGATATATATTTAATTATATTACTCATGTATTCCAGGTATTGAGTTTACCTACTGACTTCATTTCTCAAGAATTAAGAGCGTTGGCTTTTGGTCCCAATTCTTTGGTTCGTGACTGCAAATCTTTAATAATCAATGGATACAAATTTGTTACAACTGATAAAGTGGTGAAAATGAGAACACAGCATGATGGCGTTATGTTAATTGCTAGAACGGATTGTTATGCCAGTGCATCTGATAGTCGACCTCGATATGAAGATGTGTATTATTATGGACTGGTTGAGAAAATATTGTTATTGGATTACTACTCTCGAGGTCGAGTCACTATGATGCAATGTAAATGGTTTGATTCAATGACGCGCCATGGTACATTTATTGATGATTGCGGATTTAGAGTTATTGACATGAGTCGATTCCTGCATACCGATGAACCATACATTTTGGCATCAATGGCAAAACAAGTGTTTTATGTGAAAGATCATCTGAACCCTGATTACGGTGTCATTAATGAAGTAATCCCAAGACATATTTTTCATGATGCTGGGGATGAAATTGTCACCACTGACGCCCCCATCGGTGTTAGCCAAAATATTGCATTTGATGACACAAATTGTCCCATTGTGAGGGATGATGTTGAACCTGAGGTAGTGGAGGGTAATATATAAAAGCAACCATATATATTCAGAGTTCATTCAGTTTACCTTGACGTGAGTTTCTCAGGTTGGTACTAATTTAATTACTTTAATTTACTTTTAGTTTGAAATGATATGTCTGTTTTAGTAATGTTTGGTTTCGTTTCATTTAATTCTATTTCTTTCAATTCAGAAAAGTGGTTTTAAAATGTGGTTTTAAAAATTGTATAACTTGGTTGTAAATTATCATTACTGAAATATGTTATGACATTTTTTAAGTAGTATCTATGATTTGTAAAAATTGTTGCTAAAAAATATTTATTTCATTCTTATGCAGATTATGAAGAAAACTACAGAAGCTCGCAAGAAGAGATTATTTGATGCTGATCCTGTTAGACGTGAGCGCGAGTTTTCTTCAGTGAGTATATTAATTTAAATATTTATCTTATGCATTACAAATAATATCAAGTTCATATTTTTGATCCAATTTTTTTAGGGACATGTAACTCCAGAGAATCCTCTTCCCAGTATGGGACCGAGTAGGGATCCTCCTAGACCTAGGCGGAGCTCCCGTCTTACCACTCCCCACACTGACCCATTAGTGGACATCCCATCTACCACACATGTCCGCCCTCCGCTTGAGACCCCTGGGATGTTCCCATACATGCCGCCATCATCATCCCGTTTACCCTCTTTTTCCCATTCCATGTCCACGCCGACTCGACCGATGTTCACACCTGCACAGTTTTCATATCCATTCATGTATCCCCAGACCTACTATGCATATTCTGACATGTCTACGCCACATCCTTTTCCTACCATCCATCCTACACATATTGAGTCTGTTCCTTCAGTTTCCACTCCTGTTCATGAAGATCAGCCGGAGCATGCTGTGGAACAGATACTTCCTTCGGAGGATGCTGATCCAGCACAGTCTACGGATGCCTCACAGCCTATTCAGGAGCCTGCATCAAGTTTTTTTATTATAAATGTTTCAAATTATAGCATTTCACTTTTTTTCTATTGTATTGTCACCTAACTCTTCTCTTTTCACCTCTTATCTTATTTAGTGGGATCTTCTAGTAGGCGACGTGGGCGCACTCGAATGCGGGATGCTTGGAATCGTGAAACTCAGATTATGGTGGATTACAATTCTCAAAATCAAATGGTAGGTAAAAATGCTAAGGAGTGTAGAAGTTTCATGGCTACTTTAGCCAAATATCATGATATCGTTCCGGTGGAACCGGTCTCATGGAGACATATCAGTGCCGACATCAAGGATAGGGCATGGGCGCAGATATGGGTACGAAAATTTTATAAATTTATATTGATATTAGTAATGTATTTATATGACTTACATGTTTGTTGCGGAGTCGATTTAACTTTCCTAACGGTGAAGCTGCCAAAGCTGCTAGGTTGAGTGATCTTGGAGAGTATTGGCGGTCATACAAGTATGAGTTACATATTGGTTGGAGGAGCAGAGTGGGTACTGAGTTAGAGGGTGTACCCACAAACCCTGACTGTCCAAAAATTCAATATCAAAAAATGACCGCACATTGGAATACTGAACAGTATAAGGTACTACCCATCTTTACTGTTTTTTATATAAAATTTAATTTTTATTACTTGTATTGTTTTTTTGTTTCTTAGGAAGTGTCAGCAAAAAACAAAAAAAACAAAGATGAAATGACATATCTACACACATTGGGGCGCACTACAATGCCCGATAAAGAGAAGCGGTTGGTACGTTCATCTGAATTAAAATAATGTCTTTATTTATAACATGTCATCATAACTTATTCATGCTTTCCCTTGGTTAGTCCATGTCTTTACCTCAATGTTTGTGGGTCTTTGTTGCAACTCACTTCAATCCAATATTTTGCATTTATCATATATGGTTGTAATTCAAATTTGTGCACTTGTTATATGCAGCAAGCTGAATTTGGCATTGAAGGTCCTGTACCTCGTGCCAAATTATTCTGCTTCAGTAGGAAAAAAAAGGATGGAACTGCAGTTAATTCACAAACACAAGATAAAATTGTAAGTTTGTTTATTTATATTTCAAACATTTATACGAAATTCATAATTTAATATGTTTATAATTTCAACAGTCTTCCTTGGAGGCCATGGATGAGAAGGAAGCTGACAACTTAGGGCCAAATGATCATTTCAGTCAGGTGTTAGGTGTGGAGCATCCAGGAAGAGTCCGTTGTAGACCAGGCAAAAACATTGTCCCCTCAAGGTATTGGTCATCATCAGACTCTTCTAAGGCCTCTGAGTTGGAAAGTGCGCGTGCTGAATTAGCTGCGACAAAGAAAATAGTATTAGAGGAGCGTGAAAAAAGTAAGCTGATGAATGAACATTTCATGAAAGCTCTGTCAGTTTTGAGTCAGTCACTACCATCAGAGGTTGCTGCCACTTTTCATTCATGTATGACATCAATGCGCTCTTTAAATAATGCCTCGGGTGATTCCCATGAGGGTCCTAGTGGCGATAACGGTGGTGGCGATAGAGCTGACGAGGATGTTGCTGATGATGTTGTTGGTGATGAGATTGCTGATGATGATGCTGACGGTGCGGTTGGTGATGATGTTGCTGTCGATGTTGCTGCTGATGATGATGATGCTGGACATGAGGATGACAGTGATGGCGATGGGGGGGATATTAATCCCCTCCATTTTTGACTTAGCAGAGAGACGTGTGTTGGAGTTTAATGTTTTTTTTTGTATTGGTGGACTGCTTGTATGTGAATTTCTTTATGCAATGAAATGCATTTTGGATTATGTTTTCATCAGGGGTGTTATTTGTCAGTTATTTAGGTAATTTTCACATGCCATTCTGTTTACTCCTTGTTTTTTCATGAACTTTCTGCAGGGGGAGGTGGGGGGGTGGGCAGGGGGGGAGGGGGGCTGGGCAGTGGGAGGGCTGGGCAGGGGGGGAGGGGAGGGGGAGGGGGAGGGGGGAGGGGCAGTGGGGGGCTGGGCAGTGGGAATCCTGCACTAATAAGTGCGAGATCTCTACAACAGGTATGTTTTCCTAAAATTGTGGAATAAACCTCCCTACCATGCATCATTTTTCATTTGCATTTACACACTATATGAATGCAGGTTATTGGTCGTAAAATCATGGAGTTGACCCCCTTTTCATCCAACATATGAATGCAGGTGATATGTTTTAACTATTGACTCCATTGTATATTGATTTTTGTGGGTCATGTCTAAGAGTTGCTAGACATACTTTGATTGTTCTCATCCCAGCATAGCGATGAACCAAAATATTGGTGAATGTGCATGGGCTGATGGAATGAATGCCTTCAATTTACAAGCATGGAGAAGAAACTTAAGAGATGTGTATCATTTATGTCTCAGGGAGGATTGATGAAGGTATTTTTTTCCCAACTAACTCTTCAACAGGATAGGATGTATGGAAGTTTATATTGTTTACAACTCAAGCAGTAAATGATACAGTGATAATCACATTCTTCATGAGTTTGACTGGTATTTCTTATCATCATATTCAGGCTTTTTATTCTGCATTTTAATCTTCACTTTAGTATTTTATTGTCATGTAGTAATAACAAAATTTCTATATGACATTTCATTGCTTATGAGTCTTATATATTCATTAATAATCATTCATGGTTTTATTTGTTGCATGTACAGATTGTAGCAAATTAAAGTATGATTACCAATCAGTGGTTTGCCATTCGATCTTTATCAAGGTGAGATGACAAATCTATGTGCCAATCTAACACGTCATTTGAGCTTATTCATGCATGACTCATCTATGTGAATTCTTCTTTGAGTTAAGAGTCTCGCTGAAACACACTTTAGATATTGGAATCATTGAACACACATGCATTCTGAATGTCCAATTTTTTTTCCTGCCCGTTGGTCATTGGTTTTAATCTAGCTTCTTTCATTTGGTTGGCATTTCCGATCACTTTTGTGCTGAATATATTTTCCATCTGTTGTTTGAACAGTTGAAACTGTTTGAATGGTTATGTATGTAGTATGTGGGTGTGTCTCGATACGTTCTGTTTGACCAAGTATATCCTATCCCCTTATCCCATGGATTTAAATTCTGCATCTCTCACCTATTTTGTGCCTTTTATATCTTTATTTTTGTCTAGAAATAAGGGGGCCTAACCTCCACTCTGATATTGAAGCACATACATAACTCCAAACAAGTGTTCATAGCTCAAACCTCCGCTCCCACAGAATTGCCATGACCATAAAAGGCACTAAAACCAAGTAAAACAGAACCAAATGCATCCCTGAATAGCCCTCCACCCCTCATCTACCCCTCCATAAAGGATCCATCCGCATTGAGTTTCAAGCCTCTTCTGGGTGGAGTCCGTCTCACCCTGCTTCCCCGGGTGATGCTGTTTGCACCCCCAAAGTGTCCCGGCTTTGGGATGATTTTTTTGAAGGACACCGACCCTTCACTGCCCCGAATAAAAAACTCCAAATCGACCACCTCTAACATTCATACAATATTCCACATAACCCCATAGGGTTGTATCCCATTTGCTGTGGATAAAAAGGTGTTCTGTGGTTTCCACTTCCGGGGAGAGGCAACAATGGCAGTGTGACACAGTGCTAACGCCTCTACGCTGGATGTTCTCATCTGTCAGGAGTGCCCGATGCTGAATGCGCCAAGTTAGGATGTTGTGATTGGTTGGGATACCTTTTCACCACCGGTTTTCCGATATCTCGTCGCGTTCCGTTCATTCATTCAAGGAGGAGCAGTAACCACTGCTCGAGAATTTTCCAGATGGAGAAGCTATGAAACAGCAGCTATCCGATTCGTCCACCAAAAAAATAATGTGAAATATCTGCCTCTTCTCAGGGATGATAATGGCTTCAATGAGGCCTTGATGGCAACTGGCCTCCCTGGAGGTCATGTTTGGAATAGGGCATCCCAGAAAGTAATGTTTGGTGCCTACCTATTTAACATTCCATCAGTTTATTTCCCCACTCCAATCACCCAGTGAGAATGCTCCTACAAAATGGAAAGATGAGACAACATTCATTTATCCAGGTTGGACAGGGTCCACCTCTTGCGCGGCCAATCCTCCCATTTAGCGCCTTATCTACTGAGCATAAACCTAGCCCAGAGAGAGGACCCTTTGATGATCTTCCACACAAGCCTTGCCTGCATGCCTTGCATGGTTTCCGTAACATTATGAAGACCGACACCACCCTCGTCAATTGGTTTTTTCATGCGGCTCCAGGAGGCCCAATGGCATCTCCCTAGCTAGTTGGCATCCCATAAGAAGGCCAACATGTTGTTTTTTATCGTAGATATTGTTCCCTTGGGTGTGATAACTAAGAAAATGTGCATGGGTAGTGGGGAGGGGGAGGGGGGCTGGGCAGGGGGGGAGGGGGGGAGGGGGAGGGGGGGAGGGGGAGGGGGAGGGGGCTGGGCAGGGGGGAGGGGGGGAGGGGGAGGGGGAGGGGGGGTTGGGCAGTGGTCGGGCGGGGCAGGGGGGGAGGGGGGGCTGGGCAGGGGGGGGGGGGGGGGGGGCTGGGCAGTGGGAGGGGGGGGGAGGCGGGCTGGGCAGTGGGGAGGGCAGTAGGGAGGGAGGGGGAGGGGCTGGGCAGTGGGAATCCTGCACTAATAACAAAATTTCTTTATGCAATTTCTTCTTTCATTTTTTCTACTTTTTTTCAGCATTTGTTTTAGTTCTATATGACATTTCATTGCTTATGAGTCTTATATATTCATTAATAATAATTCATGGTTTTATTTGTTGCATGTACAGATTGTAGCAAATTAAAGTATGATTAGCAATCAGTGGTTTGCCATTCGATCTTTATCAAGGTGAGCTGACAAATCTATGTGCCAATCTAACATGGCATTTGAGCTTATTCATGCATGACTCATCAATGTGAATTCTTCTTTGAGTTATGAGTCTAGCTGAAACGCACTTTAGATATTGGAATCATTGAACACACATGCATTCTGAATGTCCAATTTTTTTTTCCTGCTCGGTCATTGGTTTTAATCTAGCTTCTTTAATTTGGTTGGAATTTCCCATCACTTTTGTGCTGAATATGTTTTCCATCTATTGTTTGAACAGTTGAAACTGTTTGAATGGTTATGTATGTAGTATGTGGGTGTGTCTCGATACGTTCTGTTTGACCAAGTCTATCCTATCCCCTTATCTCCTTAGGATCCGAATTTGGTAAGTGTTTTCTCATAATGGAATTGAAATATTATGGTGTTCCCAGGAATAATCAGTTTTCTTCTTCTTTATATCACTTCATCTTTATTTGAGTAGTGGGGAGGGGTGCTGGGTAGTGGGGAGGGGGGTGATGGGCAGTAGGGAGGGGGGGGTGCTGGGCAGTGGGGAGGGGGGGCTGGGCAGTGGGGAGGGGGGGGCTGGGCAGTGGGGAGGGGGGGGGGGGGGCTGGGCAGTGGGGAGGGGGGGCTGGGCAGTGGGGAGGGGGGGTGCTGGGGAGGGGGGGGTGCTGGGCAGTGGGGAGGGGTGCTGGGCAGTGGGGAGGGGGGGTGCTGGCAGGGGGACAAGCAGGACGACACCTTGGGGGCTGGGCAGTGGGGAGGGGGGGGCTGGGCAGTGGGGAGGGGGTGCTGGGGAGGGGGGGTGCTGGGCAGTGGGGAGGGGTGCTGGGCAGTGGGGAGGGGGGGTGCTGGCAGGGGGACAAGCAGGACGACACCTTGCGGCGGTCACGCCGCGGTCACGCCGCGGTCACGCCGTGATTTGGCCCTGCTCCAGGACGACACCCTACGGCGGTTACTCCTCTTAGAGAAATATTGAATGGTTAGCTCTATAATTTTTCGTATTTCCTCATTCCTAAACTATATCTCCTCTCAGCGCTGCCTCTCATCCATCTTTCCACAAAACGTGCATAGCAGGTGGTACAAAAGCTCAATTCAACTGAAAACATTGGTTTGGAATTGTCTGGCATATTTTATTCCTCTAGGTATTCCTACACATTTCTAGATCTCCAAACCTCACCGAATTAGGTATATCAGGGGTCATCCAATCCTCTATTCATCACAGATTAGCATTCATTTATTTAAATCTTCTGAGAAAACATCCTCTCATGCCATCCATATCATCCTATTTGAAACTAAGTGGAAGATGTTGCCCCGCGGATGTCGCTGGACCGGGCCAACACGCTGCGGTCACGCCGCGGTCACGCCGCGGTCACGCCGCGGTCACGCCGCGGTCACGCCGCGGTCACGCCGCGGTCACGCCGCGGTCACGCCGCGGTCACGCCGCGGTCACGCCGCGGTCACGCCGCGGTCACGCCGCGGTCATGCCGCGGTCACGCCGCGGTCACGCCGCGGTCACGCCGCGGTCACGCCGCGATTTGGCCCTGCTCCAGGACGACACCCTGCGGCGGTTACTCCTCCTTAGAGAAACATTGAATGGTTAGCTCTATAATTTTTCGTATTTCCTCATTCCTAAACTATATCTCCTCTCAGCACTGCCTCTCATCCATCTTTCCACAAAACGTGCATAGCAGGTGGTACAAAAGCTCAATTCAACTGAAAACATTGGTTTGGAATTGTCTGGCATATTTTATTCCTCTAGGTATTCCTACACATTTCTAGATCTCCAAACCTCACCGAATTAAGTATATCAGGGGTCATCCAATCCTCTATTCATCACAGATTAGCATTCATTTCTTTAAATCTTCTGAGAAAACATCCTCTCATGCCATCCATATCATCCTATTTGAAACTAAGTGGAAGATGTTGCCCCGCGGATGTCGCTGGACCGGGCCAACACGCTGCGGTCACGCTACGGTCACGCTGCGGTCACGCCGCGGTCACGCCGCGGTCACGCCGCGGTCACGCCGCGGTCACGCCGCGGTCACGCCGCGATTTGGCCCTGCTCCAGGACGACACCCTGTGGCGGTTACTCCTCCTTAGAGAAACATTGAATGGTTAGCTCTATAATTTTTCGTATTTCCTCATTCCTAAATTATATCTCCTCTCAGCGCTGCCTCTCATCCATCTTTCCACAAAACGTGCATAGCAGGTGGTACAAAAGCTCAATTCAACTGAAAACATTGGTTTGGAATTGTCTGGCATATTTTATTCCTCTAGGTATTCCTACACATTTCTAGATCTCCAAACCTCACCGAATTAGGTATATCAGGGGTCATCCAATCCTCTATTCATCACAGATTAGCATTCATTTCTTTAAATCTTCTGAGAAAACATCCTTTCATGTTGTCCGAACCAGATCATCCTCATCCTCTGCACATGTCGTCTGAACCGGATCAGCCTGTTGTGATAGAAATTCAATGTCTGCTTTTGACTGAATTTCACACCAAACCAAGAGATAATAAATGAGTCAAACAATCAGACAAATGGTTTAGGTTCTTTTTCCTCTGCTCACTACACCTATGACTCTAAAACTCTTGATGCCACTGGCACTGCTATAAAAACCAGAAAACTCTCCACTAATCTAAACGTCATTCATACCACTGGTTGTCCTATAAAAAATAGGAATCCTCATATTACTCTAAAGTCTATTTAGGCTAAGGAACAAACAAAACACACTAACATTGATAAACAAGGTACCTTGACACTGGAACCTATAAAACATACAAAAGGAAGCACAACCTCTGTACAAGACCCCACGCTAATGCAGGCACATTTTGAACCCATCGGGAAGAGGCCCCTTCCATTAGATCTGGACGCTATCAAGATGCAGAATATAGATGATTCAAAGGACCCAGGTACACCTACTCTTCATTCTATTAATTTAACTTTTGTTGGTGCTAAATCTGTAGATAATATGAACTATTATGAACAGCCTGTATCCCTGTTATCTAACCAAAATACCATTTCGTTGATGCTATATAACATGAACATTACAAACTCAATTAAGAATGCTTCAAGAAATGAACCAATAAAGAAGAACTCTGGAAGGGGGACAAGCAGGGGGCAGGGTGGGGGGGGGGGCTGGCAGGGGGCAGGGGGGGCTGGCAGGGGGACAAGCAGGGGGCAGGGGGGGCTGGCAGGGGGACAAGCAGGGGGCAGGGGGGGCTGGCAGGGGGCAGGGGGGCTGGGTGGGGGGACAAGAAGGGGGCGGGGGGGGGGGGCTGGCAGGGGGACAAGCAGGGGGGGCTGGCAGGGGACAAGCAGGTGGCAGGGGGGGCTGGCAGGGGGACAAGCAGGGGGCTGGCAGGGGGACAAGCAGGGGGAAGGGGGGGCTGGCAGGGGCAGGGGGGCTGGTAGGGGGACAAGCAGGGGGAAGGGGGGCTGGCAGGGGGACAAGCAGGGGGGAGGGGGGGGCTGGCAGGGGAAGGGGGGGCTGGCAGGGGGGCAAGCAGGGGGCAGGGGGGCAGGGGGGGCTGGCAGGGGCAGGGGGACAAGCGGGGGGGGCTGGCAGGGGGACAAGCGGGGGGGGCTGGCAGGGGGACAAGCAAGGGGCAGGGGGGGCTGGCAGGGGGACAAGCAGGTGGTAGGGGGGGCTGGCAGGGGGACAAGCAGGTGGCAGGGGGGGCTGGCAGGGGGACAAGCAGTGGGCAGGGGGGGCTGGCAGGGGGGGCTGGCACAAATTTTTGCTAGATGTTTTCATTTCCATGGCTTTTATTGATGTTTTAATGCATTTTAATTTATGTTGTTCAGCTTGCAAGTTTCTTTTATTATGAAATTCCTGTCTCCAAATCACTATTCTTGTTGAACATCTTTAATGCAATATCCATTATTCCCATTGTGCTGGTAGTATCTGTATTGCTTCATTTTTTCCCTGCGGTTTCAAGCTATAGCCATGTAATGTTTTCAATGCCTATAATTAGACTTATTTTTAACTTGCACATTGTTCCATGTAGGATGATCAGAAATTTGTTAAGCGGAAAACAGAACTTGGCGGAACTTTCTCAATTGCAAGCTGCATACTTTTTGTTCTTATATTTTGTTCTTATATTTTGTCTTCAGGTAGAATTGCAGAGCCTGCTGCCAGGCCTGTGTTGATGCGGGGGACATTGCAAATACCCACGGTTCAAGTGAACCGTGGGTATATTCTGGAGCTGGAAACATGTGTACCCATGGTTATAAAACCGTGGGAATACATATATACCCACGGTTCAAGTGAACCGTGGGTATATTCTGGAGCTGGAAACATGTGT
Organism: Viscum album; assembly: GCA_963277665.1. Lineage (NCBI taxonomy): Eukaryota > Viridiplantae > Streptophyta > Magnoliopsida > Santalales > Viscaceae > Viscum > Viscum album. The sequence goes on from OY728165.1 coordinate 824,761,192, forward strand.
ACCCACGGTTATAAAACCGTGGGAATACATATATACCCACGGTTCAAGTGAACCGTGGGTATATTCTGGAGCTGCAAAAAACTATACCCACGGTTATAAAACCGTGGGTATACATATATACCTACGGTTCAAGAACCGTGGGTAATATAAAAATTTCTGGGTCTATACCCACGGTTTTTTAAAAACCGTGGGTATAGGGCTATTGCGACGGCATTCCAGCCCGCGGTTGGCGAAACCGTGGGTATACCCTATACCCACGGTTTCAAGGGCTATACCCACGGTTTGAAACCGTGGGTATAGGTGCAATTTCCAGTAGTGTTAGTGGATCATATGATCATGGTTTTTATTATATAATGTTAAATAATACCTACTCATAGGGAGTACAGAACATTGTAAATCATTTATTCTCTCTATGTGTGTGTTCTTTTGTTTGTCTTGATATAAAAATTCACATTAATCAATGGTGATGTATTTTTAAATGGAAAAACATAAAATTTTCGAAACATTGATTCACCCCCACTCTTATTGATTCCTTGATACTTTATTTTAAAACATAGGAAGATCAAAATATTTTAAAATTCTAGAGCCTATTTCATTATCCTCAAACGACGGTTTTCAAAGAACCAATTTTCACCAAACCAATATCTATAACAATCTTACTTTAGGGTAAAATGAACCAAGAAAATATGGGAATCAAGAATCCAAAAATTTAAGGAATAAAAATATATAGTATCAAGAGATCTTATAATAAACTTGATCTAAGTAAATTGGTTGAAGAACATATCAATAGTTGAGTACTGAAAATATGAAGTTTTAAATTCCATGTCTTTCCTCAAGACATAAATGGTTAGTAACCCATAAGTTGTAAATATAAATTAGAAAAATTGGATGAAGGTTCATTATCATTACACATGAAGGATTTCCCATAAACCACATTTTTGGTGGTTTTATTAGGGTTCAATGTATAATTTCCTCATTGATTACTTCATGGAGGTATAACTTCATCACTCTCCATTACAAAAAAATAAATAAATAATGAGAGATAGTGGGAGAAAGAAAACACATTGTATAAAGGTATTATCTTATAATAAACAAGAGTAGGGAACAAATAAATAATGTGGGAGTATAAAGAATATGGCATGAATAGAAAATATTTTCTTGAACTCATAGTATAAAAAACAATGAAATATGTTAAAAAATCAATTATTATTTACTTTATAACCATAAGTACCTTTAGAATTTAGGTCACATTTTCACCCTTTTTCTTCTTTATAATCCCAGACAAAATCCACATTTAATGATCCCTATAATTGGTGCTCATTTATCATATAGTTTCACCTTTCTTTTTGTCACACTATAGTCTGGGAGAGACACCTTATATGTATAGTCTTTTCATGCCTTGTGGTATGACATCTCTAGTTTTGAAATGGTGGTCATGTCTAAAAAAATGGAAAATATCTTATATCAAAATAATATTTAAGATTCACCAAATCCACACTCTAATTATGGTGTGAACACATTCAATGTGTCATTCTATTTACCTCCTAAAATATTATAAATAACCATATTATCATGGAATGGTGCGTTTTGGTGTGTACCATCATCATATAATGTGGTGGGAAATATTTTGGGGTGATTTACTTCAGTTCCTTATATAGAATAACTCAAATTTTCATGGGCCCCACATCATTGTTAAATATATTACCACAGCTCCTTCAGAATAATTTTATAACACAATTATGATTAGCAGTGGTGTAATGTGTCAGTGTAAGAGTAAACTAATCTAACACTATCAATCATAGTGAAATAGAATCCTTCACACAAAGATTGAATTTAACTTAAAAAATATATTCCTTTTCATACCATATCAATTCTATCTATCCTTTAACTCATCCATGAGCATTTTTTCAATGAATATAATAATAAAAAACCATCATGAACCATTAATTAATTATCTCATGAAACAATTCATAGTATTACTCCAATAAAAATTTCATCTAAACACCAAACCATAAGATATAATATATTTTTTTGATAATCCTATAACCTCTTGGTTTAAATATTAATAAAATATTGACCCTCTCTTGATTGATCCAACTCACATATCCTCATTTCTTAATTCAATTCAATAAAAATCTTCTTTAATTTCCCATTAAGGCCTCATCAATCTCCCCATTTGGATTTATTGGAAACATGTGATTCAAAAAATATGATCTTCCACAAGATTCATATACCCATATTTTATTTTATTTTGAAATATAAATACCTATAAATTAAACTAGAGTCTCTCCCCCTTTTCATGGATACCTCCTTTGTATTCTCCCCATTTTTCAACAAATTAAAATGAATGGATGAGGAAAAATAAATCAAAAAACATAATGTGATTTTGGGAGATAAGTTAATCCAAATCACACTATCATATTCTAGAATGTGTATTTTATTAGATAATTTTTCAATAAATCAATAACTTTATCCGTTATTGAATCATAATCTTCTAAAATATATCTAGGTTCCACCCTCTCACTACTATTTTGTTACTTAATATCCATATGTTTCAACATTGAATATTATACTGAATCATTTTACAGGTTGATTTCAAATTGATTTCTACACCACTTCCTTAATATATATGAGACAACCAACCTCATTTCTTTATATTGTGACATAATCAAAATAATTTTAGATGCATCTTGTGATATCATATCATACTCATCTTTTGTTAAGGTAAGAGTGATTGAATTCTTCTTCTTAGAGTTCCATGCAACACATCTTCCTATAATTAAGAATAAACCTCTGGAATTATATTTTCAATCACTAACTCAACTGCCCAAGTAATATTGGTCTATTAGTAATACTAAAAATATATATCTTTTTCAAACCTTAATCCATAATCAAGATTTAATTTGACATAGTGTATGATAAACTTCACTACCATAAGTTGAATATTTTTATGATTGATTTGGAATCATACAGAATGTGTGACCTTAAATACAATGTATGTCCTAGAAACTATCAATAATAATATAAGACAAAATAATCCTTTCAAACACTATTTTATCCACACTACTTCCTTTCTTATAAAGGAAAAACTATGTCTCAAGTGTTATAGGAGAAGTTAACTCTACCAAATCTTCCATTGATAATATATTAAATAATGACCGAGACTCACCAATTATTGACAAGTGATTCCTGATTTGGGATGAAAAGTTTTGATAATTTTTATCCTTTTTTCTAGTAAAAATAATTTCATCAACATATGTAATCACAATGTGTGAGTTTGTTTTGTATCCATTGACATATAGGCTACAATCCACCCTGTACTGATTGAAGTCCATGGTTCTTCAAGTATTTTAAATATTTGAATATAATTCCCATAGTACTTATTATAACATATATAAATCCTTCTTAATCTTTCACACTCAAGAACCATCTCTATTAAGGATACATTATTTTATTTTTTCAATGTATACCTCTTCCTAAAGTTCACCATTTAGAAGTACTTACATTATATCCATTTAAAAAGCATTATAATTCCTCTATGTGAAAATCACATGAAATATTCATATTGCTTCAAGCATTATGAATGGAAAAAAAGTCTCCTTTCAATATATACCCAAAGTTTGAGAGTATGCATTATATACAAGATTATATTATTTTCATATTATGTCTCCATTATCATTGAGATTATTTCTAAAAAAACATCATTCTTATCATACTATTGTTTTTGGGATGTGACCCCAATTTTCTAATGTTAGTAATCTCAATATGATTAAACTATTCTCCCATATTTATAATCCAATCCTCATGTCCCAATGACACTTCAAAACATTTATATTTAACTTCTGAGAGAAATCTAGTGTGGTAAAAAATTCTTCTATATATTCAATTTTTCATACCCTTGTTGTTATTTCCAATTATTTTTTAAATCTCGACATATTTTATAATCCTTTGGAAGATATATTGTTTTTAATTTGGTTAATAAATCAAAATATTAAAAAATAAAGGATTTATAGCATTTTCCCCTTTAATTATATTAAATTAAAAATAATTAGCCAAAACCTTGGAATAATGTGAATATAAAATTGAAATGAAAAATTTATTTTATATTTGTTTTTAGTAGTTTTATTAATCTATATAATTAATTAAACAATACTTAAATTGATTTTTGATTTTCTGAAATAAATTGTTTGTAGGATTTTAAATATAATTTTCATTGTTTTAAATAAATTTTTTGTCATATGTAAAAATATTATATTGGATTTATATTTTTTTTAAATTTTGTAGAATTATATGAAAAGTTTTTAAGTCACTAATATTTCACAGGACCTCAGGTTTGAGTCTAAAAATAATAGAGGGGTGAATTTTTCATAAGACTTTCTGATTAACCCATAATACTTTTAGAAAGAACAAAATAATTACCTTATCACATGATACATTTCTTTAATTATCATAAGAATTATCATGTGGATTTAAAATTTAATAATACTTTTGATTTGGGAAATAAATTAAAAGTGAATTACAGTTAAGACTATCCCATTACATTGTAAAACATTCTCTTTTTATAATAAGATTGAGTTTGTCAAATTCTTAAAAAGGCATGAGTTATATTTTGTGTGCATAAGACTCTTATGTGAGGATTCATAAGACATTACTTTAGTGAATAATAATTTTATGAAATTTTCAATACTATTAATACCATATAAAACTATTTGTATGAGAGTTTAGTAAGTTCATGAGACTTTCTCTCAGAATTATTAGCATTCAAAAGTCATGTAAGACTTATGATCCATTTATTAATACTTCATGAAGAGTGTAAGAATTTGGAAATTGTAAAAATGTTAAGAATTAAATTCAAATTCAAATTACCTATAAATATTATACATGACCTAAAAAACATATTCATCTAGCCAACCCAAATCTGGAAACATTCTCAGAATTTTGCATGTGGTAATTATCCAATGACTTGAGGAACTAAAAGATCATGGGAAGGAACACTAATACAAGGAATATTGAAGAGGATCTTACTTGTGGAATATAAACTCTCAACTAATACATGTGGAATCTATTAAATGAAATTGGAGCTGGGAATTGAAATACATGATAATTTAGAAGGTACTATACTCAATCAAGGAAGAAGTGTAAGAATGTGTTGCTCACAGGGAAGAAAATAAAGAGTGTAAATCTCTTCAGTCATTTAGATGTTTCTAAAAAGGGGTGATACTCATTTTACTAGGGGTTGTTAATTAATTAGTTTATCAATCATGAGATTTTGTTGTTGGATATTTTTTTATTTTAAATCTATAATTCTTTTCCAATTACGAAACACTAGACTCATGCTAGTATATCCAACGATATTTACCCCATCCCTATTAATGATTTCTATGATTAATTGTTAATTGTATTATGTTAGATTTATCTAAAAGATTTTTTCATTTCCTTAGAAAATATGTGGTTTTCATTATTCTTCACATTTTAATTATTCTTCTCTTATTCTGGGTTTTCAAACATAGGCCACATGAACCTTCTTCAATTCTCGTGTGATGGAAGGTAGTGGGGGCTTACAGAAGAGTGATTTAATTTCATTAATCACCGGGATAGGAATGAATAGGGAACATACTGATCATTAAATTTGTTAATTTAATTAAACATTACTCGGTGACAGTGATCATTTGATATTTAATCTAATTAGAGATAGAGTACATTATTGTTTAATTAATTCATGATTTAATTGGTAAGTGAGGGAATATATGAGGATAGAACACTACTTTTAAAATTAAAATTAAATAATCTTTTACATAGATAAAATCACTCAAACACATACAGAACTTATTAAATACAAAAGAAAACACTAAAAACTCTCATTCATAAATAGTTAACTCAAGTCCCAATTTTAATACATTTAACATAGGTTCAAAAAAATTGTTGTGGGGCTTTTAATAGTCACTACATCACTAATCTTTCCTTATCACTAGGAAATTTAAAATCATTAAGATAAAATAGAAAATATAATACATGATTTATGATTGTCCCGTGTATATAGATGATTTCTCTTTGAACATGTATAATCTCATCATTGATAGTTAATAATATATTCATGAAATATTTCATTTCCATGAAAATGAAATCATATTTATCTAATATATTTATCATATTTTTGTATAAAATTGTTAACACATTCCACTTGGTTAATACCAAGGAATTTCTTATCATTGTAAATCTTATATAACTTTATCAAATGTATTCCATTGATCATTATGTAAAAATTGATTCAAAATAACTTGAAACATTTTATCATTATATTCCTTCCAAACCATAACCTGTGAGGTTTTTAACTAAATTTAGTTAAAGTAAGAAGAAGTTGAGAATGAAAATATCCATTATTTTGGATTGTATCCCAATGAAATTCTAGGTTCTATGATCTAAATATATAGTTCTACCATTTTCTACCAAATTATAGTTTTCCTTATCAACTACTTAATTTTTTTAGGTCATGTATGGGGAACTATATTCACAAATTTTCCAAACTTCTAAAGATATAAATACAAATATCAATTCTTGTATCTGAATCTATTATTGAATTGGATTATTTTATTATCACATCCTACTTGATTTTTAATACACATTATAATGTGAATTAAAATCTTAATAACTACTAATTTATTTGACATAAAATGGACATAAGGTATATGAGTGAAATCATCAATAAAAGTAATGTAATACTTATCTCTATTTGTTTACTTTAAATTCATTAAACCACATACATCAAAATGTATAAACTCTATAGGTTTCATTATTTCATAAACTATCCTACATAACTCAACTATATAGGACCCCAATACAACCTTGGCCCAGCTTGACGATAATTTATGATCCCCACGGGATGGAAATATGTTTCTAGGAAACAAAAACTACCTTTCAGAAATATTTTTCCACTAAAGATAAAAACCAAGAAGAAATATATAAAGAGAAAGTGAGTATTTTAATACAAGTCAATATAAGAAAATAAAAATAGAGAAGAAAAATACAATAACTAAAACCACAAACCAAACCAAGGTACACAAGTAAAGAAACAACCCATCTCCATATGACAAGTAGTCACTATCAGACTCCCACACCCTGCTAATAAACAAACTCACTATCACCCTACAAGGACTTAAATTCACCTATTTCATATGGATCAAGATTTAAATTCATCCTATGTTTTAGGTGTCATGTAATAAAACCTAGCCTAATTGAATCCCACCAAGTATTTTTTAAGCAATATTTCTAAAATACACCAATTATAATCATATAAAAATGAAGGAATAAGATATAGTTTTCAAAATTTTATAAAAAATCAAGGAAATACACCATTTTAACAACATATAAAACATTTCTCAATAATAATTTTCTCAAATAATTTCCAAATTAATCAGTATGATAAATCAATTATGATAAGTATTCTAAATAGTAGCAACATAGAAATCATTCCTTGTCCATTTGAGGTCTAGGATAGAAAGGATAATAACATGATATTATTATTAAAAGGTATTATAGTGTTCACATTACCCTAGGAAACTAGGCCTTTGGAGTAAGATCTCACCCCAGATAGTGTACCCCTGTATCATTAATATTAATCCACCTAGTCTACACATTACATTAGGAAACATAGCCTCGTGGAAATATTCCACTCCTAAAAGTGTCTCCCAACAACAACAATGACCACACATAGAACCATACCATTTCCAAAAAACATATACAAGTAGGTTTACAATATTTCTTAACTAAAATTGTTAAAATTTCATTTCACATATAAATCAAAAATAATCCTTAGAAAAATATTATGTAAAATTCATTTCCATAAAAAATTATGATGGGGAATTTTATTTCATTTCAACATTCAAAAATACCAAAATTTATCAAGTAATTGATTATTACTTTAACAATTTTTAGTATCCAATTTAAATGATAAATCATGTAATTTCAATAAAACAAATGCTTTTCCTGAAATCACCCACCTTGAAACACTTGGAATTTCAACTACCAGAAATAATCCCCAAGATGGAGAGAGGAGAGTCTTAAAGAGGAAACAAAAGAGATAACTAGAACCATAATTACAAATTATAAACTAGGATCCAATGAATTTCCAATTTCTATCATAAATTTTTGAAAAAGGAACACAAAAAATAAGAGAATCCATGATAAAGCCATATTTATACTTACTAAAAGTGGTTCACATATTCTCTCAACACATTGATCATCCAAGGGTCTAATTTATGAGAGATAAAATCATTCAATGTGGTCTTCTAAATTAATACATATTTAAATAAGGTCAATGGTAAATAAATAAATAATAAAACAATGTATTTTGTGGAAAAATTTGATATTACCCTTATAATTGCAAACTAGATCGGTGACACTGGCTAGCCGCTGGTCCCCACTTGCTAGATTGTGGTTGTAGGAAGATTTCCTACATTCTATCTATTCTATAAGTAGTATAGTTTCTATTCATTGGATAGAACTTGGAACTCTTTTATCTTGGGTTATTCTAGGCATGTCCACTGGCTAGTCAGTGTCCCTTACCATCTAATTGTTGGAACACCTATAACTTTTCTAGCTACAGGGTATAGTCAAAACATTAACAACACATCAATACATACCACTGACCCCTTTATAAATTTGAAAAAAATTATGTATAACTAAGATAACAAATAAAATTAATGAATTAAGTGATCATAATTGAAGGAAAAACTATGTTGTGGAAATTCTCCCCACTATATTTCTTTCTTACCCCAGAAATATAAGATTGATAAGATTGATCCATAAGGATATATGGCCATTAATCTATCATCATAGGATACCCTTAAAAATCTCATGATTATTTAAACCATGTTACCACTAAACTTAGAAAAATATTATAGACTTACCACATGATAACATTAATTAAGATTCAATAATTTGAAATGGTATTTATATCCTGAACAAATCAGGTTCTAATTCAAGGTCTGCCCAATTGAGAATGTGATATGGGTTTGATTGATACTATTTGAGTTAAGATTCATGGAAAACATTGTGGATAAAATTTATATTATGAGGTAATTACAAGATATTTTCCAATTTTTTAATTATTTCAATGAATTAAAATGGTCCTACAAATCTATCAGCTAGCTTCCCTTTCTTTCCAAACCATCAATGACCAAACAGAGGCATACTTTTGAGAACACCTAATCACTGACTAAAAATCACATATGATGATAATGATTATCCACATTATATTTGTACAATATTTTATCCATCACATAATTTTGAAAATTCATTTGGATATTTATGATTGTTTCATGAACCAAACTTGTTCCAATAAAGGAATCTTCAACCACCTCCAACCAACATAATGTTAAGTTATAGTGCATTTCATATAAATATTCAAAAATTTCCATATATATAGATGAATGGTAGCTATTATTATAAGAGAACTCAAATATCCCCAAATAGTATCCCATGATCCCCTAAAGTCTAAGACATGAACATGAAGCATATCTTCCAGAATTTTAATTTCCTGTTCTATTTTCCCATCCATTTAAGGATGATATATTGTGCTCAAACTAAACAAAGATCGCATTAACACCAAAATTCACTTCCAAAAATAATAAGTAAAATGAGGATCACTATCTGATATAATGACTATTGTAGTCCCACATAACCTAATGATCACATGAACATACAACTTTGCAAGTCCTTCACTTTGGTTTTTTCATGAATTTGTATGAAACAAGTCAACTATGTTAAAAATTGAATCACCAAACAAATGGATTTCATACCCTGGGGATTCCAAGGTAAATCAGCATTGAAATCAATTGATATCTCATTATATTTTCAAGTGGGAATGGAGGGAGTCTAAATTAAACCAGATGGATTTTAGAGATCAACCTTAATCAGTTGGAAAGTGTAGCATTGAGACACAAGTTCACCTATGTCCCATTTCATACATGGCCACCAAAACCCAAAACTCATGTCACAAAACATATTTTTAGTTCCAGGTTATAAATATCACTATGAATAATGGTTGTCTTCCATCACATCCTTTCTCTTGGTTAAAGGGATGACATATCAGTTCATCAAGAAAATAATAGATTAAAAGGATAGAAACCATTCACTGATGGAATCCCCATCATGTAAAGAATATTTGACATTTTTAAAATCAATATAATGTTTCTTCTATTAAAGGATTATATCAAGAAGTGATTATATAAATTGAATGATTTATAGAACCTTTATAGAATCTTTATCTCTTAATCACAAGTAAGTCCACACAAATATTCCCATAAGCTTCAATTCATTATTCACTTCCTTCATACCATGGAAGGGAAATTTAATGAATATTTTTTGGAAAATATTTAACCCAAATTCAGATGATACGGTTTTACCTAAACATATTGAATCTTCAACTCTTATGGGAATTCATAACAGTGGTGAGTTCCCAATCATGAGTGGGATAATTATTTTAATGAGTTCAATGTTAATGAGAACCATAATTTACCATATGATCTCCTTATATAGTGACATAGCCCAAACCTACACCGGATGTATCATAGTAAACTTAATAGACTTTTCTAACCTCTAGTAGTGTAATAATAATTGTTGAGGTCAAATGTTTCTTTAGTTCATCGAAGGTTTCCTCACAATTCAGGTCCCATTATAAAATTTCCCTTTTATAGGTGAGAGCAGTCAATGTTAAGGCAATTTTAGCGAAATTTTACCAAATAATCTATAGTATCCATCTAAGCCCGTGTTTCTCTGAATAGAAATGAAATATCCTAATTCTTCCCAAGATTTGATAATCATAAATGTTTTAGTACCAACTGATAAACCATGTTCTGAGATCACTTATCCCAGTGACATAAATTCTCGAATCTATAATTCTCATTTTTATAATTTTCCATATATGTGATGATACCTTAGGATTCTAAAAACTTGACTTTGGTGATACACATGATCTTCTTCCATCTTTGAGTACACTAGAATTTCATCCATAAACACCATTACAAAAGTATCAAGATATTAGTGGAATATATGGTTCATTCGATCAAAAGAGACTAAAATAGTGTTAGTTAGGTCAAACATGATAATAATGTACTAGAAATGTCTAAAAAATCTCTTAAATGTAGTCTTTATAATTTATGACTCCTTTATTCTGAGATGGTGGTAAAAATATTGAAGGTTAATTTTGATACCCACCTTACCCATTTAAACATGTCAAAAAAATCATCAATGTAGAGGTATTTATTCATGATTAAAACTTTGTTGAGATTCTAATAATAAATGAATAATATAATAATTCCATTATCATTTTTGGAAGAGAGCATAGGGGTTGCCCATGGTGACATAAATGGGCGTATGAATCCATTGGATCTCAATATTCCAATTGAATTTTCATCTCTTTTCAACACAGTTGGTACAATGTGTTTTGGTGGTATCGATATTGGCTAATTTCTCATCATTGAGTCTATTGAGAACTCCACTTCCATCTCTAAATTCAAACTAGAAAAGTCATCTGGAGACATTTGATGTAACTCATTAACTAACGGAGGAAGCACACCACAAAAATATTTTTTTCTTATTTCAGATACAAATGAAGACATCAACTTACCACTCTATGGAATATGAGGTCCTTCCTAACTTGACCTAGGATCCCATTCTCCTTGAAACACATCAGAGTTCCCACTTGGGGTAGTAAAGGAATCCACCATTGATAAAAATTAATTTGAGATTTGTGAGAAATCAATTAATCCATCTTGATAATGACATCGAGGCAGTCTAATTTGAGAACTAGAAATTTGAAAAATATATCAGCAATAAACTTGAAGAAATTTCATGATTGGAATCAGAAACCCTATGCCTTTTTCATTCCTAAAATTATCCCTAACTACATGATAAATGTATTTAGTTCCATTATATGTTTTAAAGAATAAAAATTTGTGTTTATATGAAATAGTGAAAATAAATTATATCAAATCATTTAGTCGTTATGGTCGAAGAAATAGAATTGGTACCTCTCACAATCAAAGGATCCACATTAGCTTTGTCATGACCCGTCCCCCAGGGCCCATGCCGTGACTACCCCAAGCCCGCCTTTTATAGGCCAGGGGCCGGCGACTAGCATCGAAAGGCATTTTCCCTAAAACTGGGAAGGCATTGCCTTTATAAACTACAAACTCACGTAACCAAGCACACAGCAAGATACTAAGACAAGCAAACTGTAAAACCAAAAGAGTGATGAAATTAAAGGGGCCGGTATATAATCCCAACAGTAAAGGTACAAGTACAACTGAAATACAAAACAACTGAAGAAAGAGAAAATATAGTTATTGGATCATCCTCCAAGGTTCCTACCTGAAGGGTAGGTACATATCGACTACTCAGCACTCCTTGTCCATCCGCCTCCTCTACGTACCGACATGTCGTATGTTCTACCTCTAGGAACCGTCCATACCTGGTACTCTCAGCCTCATTCAGTGTTGTTCGTTGTATACATCCAAAAAAACAATGTGTAGGAATAGCCCGTGTAGGGGTGAGTATAACGATACTCAGTAGGGACCCTGAGACCCTCAAGGTCTCACAAAAACCACCAAGGATAAACCATAAATTATGAAATCAACATACAACCCTAGTTAGGTATATGTCCATACATATACCTAAGTTATCAAGTAATCCATCTCAAACATGAGGAAAACACAGAGATACTGAATCAACTCACACCAGGATTTATTCTAGGGGTAGTAACAAGTAACATCTCCAGTCACAACGTCGAACACCTCAGCTGCTAGATATCCCCTCCTCTATTGAGTATAGTGGGCCGGTCACATCACACAGAGGTGCTTCCCCCTAATCTTGGACTACTGAGGTACTCCTCCTATTGAGTACCATGGGTCTGCCATGTCACATAAAGGAGCTCCCCACTGTGGGTCTGCCGCATCACACAGAGGCGCTCCCCCTCGTGACTTGCTGAGGTACTCCTTCTGTCAAGTACAGTGGGTTTATCGTGTCACATAGAGTCACTCCCCACCGTGGCCTACTGACGTACCCATCCTGTCGAGTAATGTGGGTATACCGCATCACATAGAGGTTCTCCCCATTGTGAGTCTATCGTGTCACATAGAGGTGCTCCCCACTGGTCTTGTCAAGTCACTCTGAGTTGAAAAGGTCAGCAGTCATCAAGTCTCATCCAGCTACTGGGTTCCCGCACTATGATCGCTTGTCTCCAGGAAGATCCTCTCCATAAGCTGCTGGTCAATATTCAAACTACCACAAAGCCTCATGAAGAAGCATCTCAAAGGTCTGTCATGTCATAGGGGTCTCAACGCATCAGACGAAGAGTCAATCGGATGCCCGGTCTGTGATTTATTATCCTTTTAGTCCTAGTGGTCCGGTTGGATTTGTGCTCGATCCAACATGACTATTCCCCATATTAACCCAAAACTTCAGTGGGGTATACTCAAAGGGACCATCTCGCTCCAAGATTTCCAACACTATTGACGGTTCATCAAACAGATGTACAGTGCCAAAGTTATGGCCAAAAGAAGTAAATGGGTCATAGTGGGCTCGGGTCCAGTCTAACTCGGTCGGACCGACCCGCAGTGCGGCCTGGCCCTTTGGGTTTGGTACGGCTTGCTGGGTGGTCTGGAAGGCTATGAGGGGCTGCGAGGGGTCGCGGGGGTTCGGTCGTGGATGGGGCGAGGCTGCAGGGTGACTCGGCTGGGGTGGCTCGGCCAGGAGGGCAGAGGTCGTGCGGCAGCTCGGCCAGAGCGACCCGACAACGGGGTGGCTCGGCAGGAGTGGCACAGTGCCACAGGTCGGCCCGGCCGGAGCGGCCCGGAGCCGTGAGGCAGCTCGGTCGGAGCAGCCTGGTGCCGCAGGGCGGCTCGGCCAGAGCGGCCCGGCCGCGGGGCGGCTCAGTCGGAGCGGCCCGGTGCCGCGGGGCGGCTCGGCCGGAGCGGCCTGGTGCCTCCGGGCGGCTCGGCCGGAGCGGTCCGGTGCCGCGGGGTAGCTCGGCTGGAGTGGCCCAGTGTTGCGGGGAGGCTCGGTCGGGGCGGCCCGATGCTACAGGGTGGCTTGGCTGGAGCGGTGCGGCGATGCGCCGCGGGGCAGCTCGGAGGGTCGCAGTGGCACGACTCGGCCGCAGGGTTCGGCTGCAGATGGCGGCTCGGCCGCGAGGCGGTTTATCCATGGAGCGGCGACCCGGAAATAGGGCGTCGGTTCGGCTGCGGGGCGGCACCAATGCGCCATCGCCTTCGTCGCGGCTGGTGGTGTTGTCGGTTTCCATTCTCGTGCCTCCTTGGTGTCCAAATTCCCGCTCTGGTTGTTGTCACCAAGATTATCTTCTTCCTTTTCCAAGGGTACACCATTCAAGAAGAACAACAAAGGGGTCGGGCCATGTTTGTTTGGCCCACACCGTCTACGTTAGAGTGGTAGCAAGAAGCTCATCAAGAACATGAATATTGAATGTCAAACCCTATTTTCCCCACAAATATTGTTCCCAACCCGCAAAAGAAATCATCTATGTTCTTTATTTTAAAAAGGGAAAAACATGGGAATATAATCATACACAAATTAAACACCTACCTAGTTCTTTTATTTGTTGAAGATTTTCTGCGGGAAAGGAGACAATGTCGTTGGGAAAAGATAGATTTCAGTGACGTCGGTGTTTCCTCGATCATTGATTTGTTGATGCTGAAGATGTTTTTCGTCAACAAATGTCTCGTGGAAGAAGAAGGAGTCGAAGTTGGCATTCTTCATTGACGTTCTTCATTGGAGAGATTTTCTCCAAGAGCTCTCTCCTTTTCCAATTCTTTCCCTCAATCCCACCAAAATGAAAATATTAAACTTAATAATTTAAGTTTTCCAAATTAAATTATGTGGGCACATTTCAAGTTGGCACAAAAATTAATTGTATTAATTATAGTATGGTGTTGGTACAATTAATGTGGAGGAATCTCAAGGGGATCCTCCACCTTAAAGAGGGAGTTGAGAGGTTTCTCGAGGCAGCTCGGTCGGAGTGGCCCGGTGCCGCGAGGATGCTCGGCCGGAGCGGCCCGGTGCCATAGGGTGGCTCGGCCGGAGCGGCCAGGTTCCATGGGGCGGCTCGGCTGGAGTGGTACGACAATGCACCATGAGGCGGCTCAGAGGGCCACAGCATCATGAATCGGCCATGGGGTTCAGTCACGGGGCAGTTCGTCTGTGGTGTGGTGGCATGGCCACAGGGCAGCGGTTTGGCTGTGGGGCGGTGCCATTGCGTCGTCACCTTTGTCGCGGTCGGTGGTGTTACATGCCGCCATTCTTGTGCATCTTCAGTGTCCAAAATACCACTTCGGTTGCCATCACCAAGGTCGGATTCTTCCTTCACGAAGGTTACACCATTAAAGAAAAACGGAAAAGGGGTTGGGTCATGTTTGTTTGGACTACACCCTCTAAGTTAGTGTGGTAGCAAGTGGCTCATCAAGAACATGAATATTGAACATCAAATCATATCCTCCCCGCAATGATTGTTCCCAACCCGCAAAATAAATCATCCACGTTCTTTGTTTTAAAAATGGAGGAGCATGGGAATATAATAGTACACAAATTAAACCCCTCCCCCATTCATTTATTTGTTGAAGATTGTCTGTGGGAAAGGAGATAATGTCATTGGGAAAAGACGGATGTTAGTGACGTCGGAGTTTCCCTGATCATCAGTTCGTTGACTCTAAAGATGTTATTCGTCAACGAATGTCCCATGGAAGAAGAAGGAGTCGAAGTTGGCGTTCTTTGTTGGCTTTCTTCATTGGGGGGCTTTTCTCCAAGATCTCTCCCCTTTGCCAATACTTTCCCTCAATCCCACCAAAATGAAAATATCCAACTTAATAATTTAAGTTTGCTAAATTAAATTATGTGGACACATTTCAAGTTGGAAAAAAAATTAATTGGCTTAATTAAAATACGGTGTTGGAACAATTAATGTGGAGGAATCTCAAGAGGCTCCTCCACCTTAAAGAGGTAGTTAAGAGGTTTCTCCCTCACTAAGAGGAGAGTTCAAGAGGTTTAAGCCTCGGGTGGTCCCTACCACCATAACCTCTCATGGGAGGTTATTTAGGGTTCTCCCCACCATCATAACCTCTCATGGGAGGTTTAGGTCTGGTGGTCCCCACTTCTCAACATCCACAAGAAATAAAAATAAAAATAAAAGTTACACAATTTTATTTTTATTTTATTCTTTCACGAATATTTGAAAATCTAACTTCCACCCTCGACCTACTACGGTCGAGGCGAAGGTCTCCTTAAGAGAATATCAGCGATGTGAGTTCAACAGTGCCCTCAGATTTCAATTCTGAGCACCGGTTCAAAAGTTAGAAAAATCTGCTCACACGTTTACTGAACATACCCAAACAAAAGTTCAAAAATTCATTTCGGGCACTCCGAGCCTCAAAATCACATGCGGTTAATTTTCACGGACACGTAAAATTCCCATATATTTAAAAAAATACATGGAAATTCTGGGTCTTTACAAGCTTCCATTAGACACACTTCCACTATGTGTAATTGCTTCATTCATAAGACTTATGTTTGAACCCCTACTACCTATGAATCAAAAAAATACCCTATAGATATTCTAGGTTTCGACGAGACAATGATAAAGTGTTGAAAGTAAAGATCCTTCCAAAACTTCTATAAGTGACCATAGGGTCCATGTGAGTTACAGATTATCAAATGTGAGGGAAAAGAATGATTTTTCTGCCCATCCACCCACACTGGTAACAAGTCAAACCATTAATTACTACTTATGGTGTATAAAAATGTTTTTTAAGAACCACCATAGCTCCATCTTAGAAACTTGGTCTGATTATACTTTCCCTTATAAGAACCACTTAATCTACCCCCATAGGTAGAAGTAATTATGGTAAATCCCAAATTTCCATCCAATTTTATCTCTTCTATCAATTCCATATCCCCCAATTCATCACAGGTTGAATGTTTTAGCAAAAAACCTTTTTATAGGATATCATATTGAGGATCCATCTGAAAACCTTGAGCCTTTAACTTCTCATTTTTCAAAACACTGTCTTAAAATAGAAAGAGTTAAGTGAAGCGATTAGCATATTCTATCATAGTCTAATTCAATTTATCAATGTTGAGGAATTTGATATATTTATCCAAGGTTATATAATCTAGGTATAATTTCTTGGTGAACATTTCCTTGATGTCCTTCCACTCCAATCACCCATTCTTATTTTCCAAAACTAAAAAATCCCACCAGTTACTAGTCATACCTTCAAGATTGAAGATGTAATAACTTAGTTCAATGGATTATGAGGTCTATAGGACTCCAAATATTCATCAAATTATTCTAAAATAGTTTTTTTCCTTGAGATAATCATTAATCCCTTATAAATATTGTTATTTACAATGAATAAAATTATAGTCTCAAAACCTATCATTATCACATTGAGGTTACACATATCTAGAATGAGTAGGGCTAGGTGTGGCTCCTTGGTCAATATCTCAGAATTCACACACAATTTCCTCAATGATATTTTGTTCATCTAGAGGGTTTTCTACCCAAGGTTCATTAGTACCACCCTCCTAAGGATTCACTGGAAGTAGTATTGGGGGAATGGTACTATAAGAAATTATAAAAAGAAAAACAATAAAATTTGACCCAAGAACCTATTCCAACTTGAAATAAAAATATATCAACTAAAAACAAAGTAGGACATAAAAAAATAATACTAGAATTAAATCACAAAAATACTCATTTTTTGACCATCCACGATATCTTAAGGATTCTCATGATGATATCTAGTTAATAACTCACCCAAAAACTCCCCTTAATTACCAAAAATCCTATCTTATATCTACCAAGACATCTGAAGACACATACTGAAAATGAAAATAGAAAAACCTACCTTTGATACCAATTTTTCATGACCCAACCCAGATCACTAAACTATCTAGGAGCCTAGATTACCCCAACATGGTCCAAAGGGTGTTCAAAATCCCCATGAGCTGGTGATAAGTGTCTGACAAGCAATAACAACCTTTGGGAATTATTTCCCCACACAATTTCAAAACCAAGTTGACATATAGAAATATAAATTCGTTATTATAATATAATTTATCAATAAAAAATAAATATTGTGAAGGAAAATACACATTCTAACCCCAATAATGAAAATGAGGTACACAAGTAAAGAAATAACCTATCTCATTGTAACATATAGTCACTAGTAGAATCTCATAACCTAATAACGAACAAACCCACCACCACACTATGGCACCTTAGAATTACTAATGTAAGATGCAACAATATCTACAAATAAGAAAATATGTGTCCAGGTTCTAGGAGAAACAAGCCTGGTAATATCCCAATAAGTGTTTTATAATAATTACTTATAAAACACTAATTATAATCAAATATAAAAATCAAGTAATGATATACATTATTCACAATTCTATAACAAAACATGGAAATACACATTTTTTAAAACATAAAAACCATTTAAAAATAATATATTTTTAAAATCATTTCATAATAATTAATCTAATAAATCATTTTAGATAAATATTCCATAGAGTAAAAACATGGAAATTAGTCATTATAAGTATTAGGACTATCCTAGGTATGATCCTATCATAATATAAGTAGTAAAAGGAAATCTAGTGTTTATATTGCTGAATGGAAATGGGTATAGGGAGTAATTTCCCACTTATGATTGTCTCCCTACCTCATCAATATTAATCCACGTAGGACACACATTACACTAGGGAACTTAGAAGAGGGGGTAAGAGTCCACTCTAGAGAGTGTGTCCCTACCTCAATAATGACCACAATTGGGGACTTACTATATCAAAAAAACCTACACTTTTAGGTTTTCCATTTCTCTCAACAAAAATAATTAAAATGGAATTTCATATATACACAAAATTTAACCTAAAAACTTAATAAAACATGATTTGAAATTCATTTAAATCAATAATAAAAAATGTTAATTACATTTAATTTCAATATTAAAGACTACAAAAATTAATCATACCATTGGCTGTGAATTTAAAAAAAATAGAAACCAATTTTGAAGATAAAACATGAAAAATCTAGAGAAAAAATGATTTTTAATGAAACCACGCACCTAGAAACACATATAATTTCACATAACAATAATAATTCACAAGACGAAGAGATGAGAGGCTTAAAGAGGTAAAAAGTAGAGCCCTATAAATAAAATTCCTAATTAGAAACCTAGTTCTAATGAATTTTCATAGCCATCATAGAAATTGATAATAGGAACATAAATAATAATTGTATCCAAGATAAAAAATGAGTTTCACTTACCAAAATACTATTATGTCTTTTATCTACACTTCGATCCACCATGGATTCGAGTTGGGAGATCCAAAATCATCCAAAAAGGCCTTCTAAATTTTTATAGATAAAAATGAAGTCATGGTGGAAGGAAGAAATAAAAAAAAGTGGTTTTAGTGAAAAATATGATATTACCCTTACTAATATGAACCATATTGATGACACCGAATACCCAATCACTTTACGGGTTGGATGATGGTTGTATATAGAATTATTATATTTTTTCTCTTCCATTGGTTGGCTGGTGGCTAGTCACCAGTGTGCCTATGGACCACTTCTAGCCTTGGTTGTTCTAAGCCTATCCACTGGTTGTCCAATGGTCCTCACTAGCTAAATGGTGGACCACCTATATCTTTTTGAGCTACAAGTCCAGGTCCACACTTTAACAACCCCTTGAACCACACCCTCAACCCCTATTGAAAACTAAAAACAACCAGAAACAACCAGGGATTGAAAATAGGATAAGGAAACTAAAACACACATGTGGTTTTAAATGAAATAAATACTAAGGTGTGATGATTTATATTGTTATTTACCACCTTGTTACTCATATTCCCTATTGTTATTTTCTAATATGTTTCACAGATTTTAAGTCTTTCATGGTTCATTATTGATCAATTTTTTACTAATTTATATTTTTTTATCATAGCCATGTTCACTTTCCCTGAATGGGAAAGTATTCTATAACATATATTATTATCCTCCTTAATACTCAATAAACATAAACTTTGATCATTTTAAATCTAGAATAGATTTTCATTGGTTTATTTTCCCTTCCCGATAACTATGACAACCTTCAGTCTCTATAAAACACCTTTATTCATGGAAAATATCACCCCATTCCCATTATCACAAATCTAAGAAACACCTAAGAAATTATTCTACAACCCATAAACAATGGGAATATATTAGGATATCTTCTTAGTAATATTAGTTAATACAACTCAATTAACATTTAGTGCTCTATCATTGTTAAAATTAACATATATTAATTATACCTTAATATTTATTTCAAGGGATTCTCATTGAATTTCATGGATGAGTTCAACCACAACCATGTATCCAAGGATTAACTCTATTTAAAAATGTGTAATTAACCACAACCACAGTTTTTTTATCTTGAACAATCCACCTCTTTATAGATTTGGAGTTCTTCTTTGGCTTAAAATTCATAGATAGTATTATGAGAAACTTTTTGGAGATTTTTATAAGTTGATAAAAACTCCCATAAGTTTTACCAAGAGAGTCAAATTATGAAATTTTAAATTCTATTTTAGATTTTTCCTCAAATATAATATAATATTTTCATGTTGACTCCCCATTTACTCCTAACCTCTATTAAATTGAGGGACTGAGATATTTTAATAGCACAAATAAGATTTGTAGTTATATACTATAAAACACTAGCAAATTAGTTCAAAGTGAGAAATCCTTGAGTAGTAAATTGATTAGTCAAAATATATTTATTGAACTTATTTTTAGTAGAAACAAACAAATATTATTAAAATATATAAATCTTTTTGGTTTCCACATTTTCCTTATCCATGGCCTTAGGGATTTCCTCAATATTCTTGTTATCACAAACCTCACTACCTTTAGATATCTCAAGATAACCATTGACATAAGAAATGGATTTTTTTTTCATTTTTTAAGTGATACGATCACCTTCTTTACAATATTTTCAATACTTTCAAAATTTATGTTGCATGTGTGGGTGTCTAAAACAATAGTTCATGATAAAATAGGAAAACATAAAATTTTATTAGGGTAATAAATGACCCTCTATACTATTTTGGATTATAGAAAAACTTCTTAAAAATAATATTTTAACTCCATAGTTAAGAATTATCTTAGATAAATTTCTGTTTCCACAAGCTTTGCCTCAAAACAATTCAAATTTTCATAATTTTAGATAAAAAAATTTTTATGGTATTATTAAGTATTTTATCCCTAACATCATGGATTTTAAAGAGACTACCCATTTTTTATATGAACTACATTTCCATATTAAAATTTTCTTTTGTTTTTGTTTCAAATATTATTTTTTTTAATAAACCATATTCATTCTTCACAACCTTGATTTGTTTGTTAAATTTTTTTATTTCTTTAAAGGTCACCAAAAGTTTCATCCTTAATTGAAACTCATTTATTGTTTCTTCATCTGTATATTCTTATTCGTTAGTCCCCACTTATTCAACACAATAGTTAATATTATATGGTATTTATTTATCCATAAAAAGACATATGATATTCATTCTCTAAGTACAAATCCTCTTTTTCACATTCATCATTATAAGATGTAGAATTATGTTTTGATAGAAGATTTATATTCCTTAATTTTTTATAATTTTTATTTAATTTTAGGGATTTTTTTCTACTATATCCACTTTCCACTTTATTTCTTCTTAGTAATCTTTGAGATTGGTCACTACCCTCAATGAGATTATTTTTCTCATGAAAACTGCCTTAAAAATGTCCAAACATTCCAAAATTGAGTTACATAAAAATAAATTTTTCCTTTAATTTATCTTTTCAACATAACATTCCCTTTATAAATAATGATTCGAACTCATCAAAACCTATAAAGAAATATTCATATTTTGTTTCTTCCTTATGGTAATTCTTAGTCTCAAGATGTGATGAACCTTTTGATGGTTTGAAAGTTATATCCTTATTAAGTTTATTTTTCTCTTTAAGATTGGACCTCGCCTCATCCCATAAGAATCATGATATTTTTTATATGAAAAATAATACACTAATCCAAGTCTTGGTCCTATAGGTTAAATAAAATTTGCATCAAACATATATGGGTGAATCCTCATCAACATCTATACTGATAAGGAATATTCAAAAACCTATCTATAGCTTTGAATCGAGCTTCCAATTTTTTTTACCTGAATGAAAAATTCACCCATTGGTTTATCTTATTCAATTTTAATATCTTCATATTGAGTTTGGAATTATATAACCATGAATCTATTACTTTATTATATACCCTACAAATGTATTGAAGTTTTTTCATATTTCATTCACTATCTTTTATCTAATTACTTTTGTTAATTCCATATCTAAGAGAAATGTGATTAACGCATTACACAATTACCCATCTTTTTAAATATTCTTATTTCTAATTAAATTATAGTTTGTCTTCACTTTTGGAAGATATACACTATTCTCATTGATATAAAGAACACTCCACATAAGAGAATGAAAACATGGAACCATCTTCTATAAATTGAATCAATTTCCATAAAACATGGGAAATCTTTTATTATTTATGGTATTAATGGAATCCATAGATATCATTTATCAAGATATATTATAAATAAATAACAAAATTATATTATAGGAATACATACTTGGAAATGATTAAATAATTCTATGATACCAAGTACGAGGCCCATGTAAGAGTACACATCCACTGAGAGGGGGGTTAATTAGAGGTTTCCAAAACATAAACTCTCATAATCACCTTCCTATAATAAATTAATGTGAGTGTATCTCAAAATAAATAAAATAATAATAATTGATAAAGAAAATAATAACAAAAATGGAACAAGGATTTTTATAAGGTCTATTTTCTATTTTTATCAACTAGTTAATCCTTCATAAACAATAGTTTCAATCCCATTGTACGCATTATTATCTTAGTATCATTAAGAACTAGTAATGAATTAGAAATATGTTATTAAATTCCATGTAAAATAATGAGAAATAGTTATCAAAAAAATGATAGATCTTCACTTCCAGAACTCATGTGCTTCCAAAACATAGTTCATGTGCATACCCTTATTATTCTCCTTACTCTAAGCCAAAATCCTCTAAAAATACTCCATATAATAGTTGATTGTTTAACTCGTAGTTTTTATCCCTTTCTATCAAAATTTGTTCTAAGAGATACTTATCATATTTATAGTATCCACTTTCATTATATCCAGATTCACTTAACTGTAGTATAACAATCAAATCAAAAATATATAGAAAAAAATATTTATAAATCATTGATAAGATCCATAAAATCCACACTCCTATTATGATTTAGCCACATGGATTTTAGAATGTTCCCTTTATCTCCTTGTATCTAGTAAAGAACCAAATTTAAATTCCTTGGAACATTATAGCATGGACCATTAGTATATGGGATAAATCTTTATCTTGTAGTGAAATTTTATTCAGTTCTATAGATATAATTTGTCAAACATTTCATGGGTTCTAAATTACAAAATAATATATTCCTACAACTCTTAAGGAAAAATTTCACAATGATGTGATCATTTTTTGGCACAAGATTTATCTATGTAAGAATAAACTACACATATTAAACTATCCTTCATGGTGCAATAGATCTATTCACATCATGATTGGATTTAACATAATAAAACTCTATTCCTTTGCATCTCATATCATCACCAATTATCCTTAAACTCACCCATAATAATTTTATTAATGAATATAACATGAATAATCCTTTATAAATAATGAATAAATTTCCTTGAGAAACAAGTGATAGTATGCCTTTAATTTAAAGGTTATATAAACACCACACCATTGGACAGAATAGTGTTTTGAGATTTCTATATCATCTCAGTGAAAAGACCAATACTATATTATGAAAATCTCAATTGTGTAAAATCAGATATCCCCCTTTTTCAATTCACTTCATGGGGGGTCTTATTCTTCTTCCCTTTAATGGAATTTCAATTTATATGGAAAACTAAATTATAATGTTCATGAATTATAAAATAAGGTAGATATAAAAGTGTTTATATTTATTTATGAATTGTTAAAAAATGATAATATGAAATGTTCATATTAAAATACTTTTTCTAGAAATTTATTTAAACCATAACAAAATTAATTTTGGCTGATTTGATAAAATGATTAAATAAATTAAAATATTTCATATTCTCTTTGAGTAAAAGTTTAATATAATTATATAATCTTTCATAAATATCACATATTTTAGAATATTAATTATTTCACATTGATATAAATGTTAAATATTCATGTATATATTTATTTTTTACGTTATTTATATAATTATTATCTAATTATAAAGTGTTTAAATTTTCTTATTTAAGAAATGTTCATAATTGTTTATCTCATGTCTAGATTTATTAACTATTCATTTATTTAATGTATTCTCTGATTTCTTTCATGAATATTAATTTTATATTATTAAGGGATGTCTTTATTATTTTAAAGAGTTAGAACACTTACTATAAATCTCATTCCATGCTTACAAGGAGTTTCATTCTAGGTACGATATAAGACTATATGACATTAAACCATAAATAAGATTTATTTTGTGTCTTATGAACTTATAAGTAATGTTTGGTCATGATTTATACATATTTTATGATAGTATTTCATTCAAATTAAGTTAACTCTTGAGTAGTTATCCATGTATATTGGTACTTTAGGTTGGAATTATCATTGGCATGTGGTCTTTAGATTTGTTTATAAAAGTGGTGTGTGGATATTTGTCACGCCATGATTTCACTTGTGTGGATTTTTTTATGTGATTATAATCCTTTATATGAAATTTTTAAAAAATATATTATATATGGTATTCATTTGTATATGTGCAAATATAATTGAATTTTGTTTTTAGGTAAGTATCACAAATAATGAGTTGTATAAAGAGTTATACATTTATTTATTTTAAAAAAATTAATATGGATGAGGTTATAGGACACTAAAACTAAATCATTAGAAGATTGAATACATTAAGGGAATACCTAAAATAAGGAGTTGAAATGTTAAATCTACATTAAAATCTAATTTTTAGATTCCTTGCAAAGTAACACTTTCAAAGACCTCAACCATCCAACTTAATAGGTTCTTCCCAAGAAAGGTTCACATGTATAATTTTGTATTTGGAATGAAAGTTATAAATGACCCTAATAGGATTAGTTTTATGTATTTGGAATATTATTTGGGAAAAAATTAGCTGGGAAACCCTAAGGGTTTTTATACCAATATAATATAGATGAGATAATCAATATGATATATTTGGTAAATGAATTGATCACTCATATATACAATAGTTATATATGATATGATTGACATGATATTATACCAAAATATCTAATTGATAAGATAAATAATAAATAAAATTTAATGTATATTAAAATAAAGATCTTATCCACTATTAGATTTTAAGTAAATTTAAATGGTGTCATCACTTTAGTGACAAAACATTTAATAAAAGTTCTTATTAAATTAATGTAAAAATAGATACTCATCTGATAAAATATTTTGTTATAGATAAATAGTAACATCGTCATCAAACATAACTTTGAGATCAATATTTTGAAAGAATAAGATTAATAGAAGTACCTTATGGACTATTCTAGGAATTTAAGAGCTATTATTTATTAGGAATGAAAATTATATGTGTTGGTGGAAAAACTTCTTAAGAAGGATTCTACTAATGAAGGTACTAGAGAAGAAAAATATCAATGTAGTGAGACTTGTAAAGATTATCTTAATGTATCTACATTGATTCTTGTTTCTGTAGATCACATGATTTAGAATTAATATAAGAATATATATGCTTATGGGATAATAGACAGTGTAAAAATGTTATATCAAGAAAAATATATATATTTGATATATAAATTTTCAAAAGGAATTTTTGTATAAGATGGTTATGGGTACTTTAGTCTCAACTAATATACTCAACATTATTTTCTATGTAAATGACTTGGAGAAATTGGGACAAACAATCAGACTTCTTTTTCCTATAGACTTAATAAAATAATCATTGTTAAAATGGTTCTAGCGATTTAGTAATGATTATAAAATTAATGATTTAAACAAAATTTTACCCAATATCCTAAATATGTTGAGGCTAATTGAGAATTACATGGAATATCTAGGATAAAGTGTCACTATAGTGGTATAGAAATGTAAAGGTAAAGGTTTTGGATATAATGAGAAGAAGAGAGTTCTTATATAGTATACATCAACTAATAAACTAAGTAAAATAGTTTACTAAGAAGGATAATGTTCATACAATGGGAAACCTGATCATTAGAGGGAATTTTATGGAATACCTGAATGGGTGAAAGAAACTCTATGGATATTCTATGTTTTGTATTAATTTTATAAAATTCAATTCATCTGTTTTGAAGGGTATATAATACAAACAATACATTAAAAAAATTTTATATATATGTATAAGAGTTCAAAATTAATAAAATATCAATGGTTAGAGATTAAAGAGTGCATTAAATTGATGTAGTAAGATGTTACTACATTAAGGAATTTTATGTGGTGGATATATTTAAATATCTAAGAGGAACAAAATAAATATTGTGTTTTTTATCTTATCTTCTCTTTTGTGATAAGAGAAAATATTTGTAAACAATAGTTTTTGTGAATAATATGAGATGATTATTTTGATACACATGGTTATGATTCATCAAATTCTATATCATGTTTTAATAGCAGATATGGATAAAATAATTTATATAATATAAAATAATTCAAGATATTTTTTGAAATATGAGTAATATAATCCTAGCACCCTTCAGTGGAATGTTTTAAAGATTAAAATCTTAGTGTAAGAAAACTACTTGAAAAACATAAAATATCATATAAGATATGGGTATTAATAGTTTATTTATTAAATATCCTCACTGAAAGAAGTTCTATTTGTTAACACAAAGGATTTCCTATCTTGTAAATATATTTGGACAAAAATATAGATGTTAATAGGTTAGTTTTATTATTTTATTATTATATAATTTCAAAGTTTATAAAGTAATTGAGTGTACTATTATAATTAAAAGTTAAAGTCACATGATATATTAAATAAGTTTATGGTATGTTGGTAAAGAATGATCTCAAATGTAAATAGTAACATTTAAAATTATTTTAAAAAATGTTCTCAAAGAAAAAATGTAAAATTTTTAAGATGATCATAATTAACTTAAAAGGAGTTCAAATTAAACAATATAAGTTATTAACATTATGAAAATGAATGTTGTAAAGTAAATATGTTTAAATACTATTTTGAAGGAGTTTAACATGAGTATTATATATCCAATTTCTCCATAATTTGAACAATATTTATTTATAAATGTTACCCATTAAAATATTATAGTGGTTGTATCTATCATATAATCATATAAATGTATGGAATGACTTTTATAGTGAAGAAAGGAGATTAAAAACATTAAAAGAGGGTCAAAAAAGGACTCTCTAGAATTTTATCATATGGGAAATTATTATCTGGGTGATTATGTATGGTTTTATTAATATTATTAAAGGAGTTTAAGAATATAAAGTGTACTATGCTATACAAAAGGAAGTTTATAATTTTTCATTATCTCATATTTTTTGCATATTTTCATGACATCAAATGATTATCTTACTCTCAAAACACGACCTTGATTTATACCTCAATAGTTATCATAGAGAATTATAGGCTTTGATGTCATGTAAATATTAGTATGTATTGGGTTTTTTATTGATATATAGAATTCACTCATATAGGATAAAATAGTTTTATATACTGGATAACCCATCACACATACCACATGGAATTATATACACTATATATTTGGTATACCAGGGTTTCATATTACATATTAAATTCTAAAACATGGGTTTAATATGATACTTATCATGAGAACATTCATACTTTGATACCTATATTATGCTTTCTGGGAAGATAAGAAAATCAGGGGTAGTTGAGTATTTTTTTTATTATGGAATCATTTGAGGTTTAATAAATATGGTATTTTCCATATCATTTAGTGATTATGAAATATGGTCCCTCAATTAATAGAGATTGGGGATGTGCATGGACATATATATATATAGGGTAATTGTGATGTGATTATATATTTGGGTAAGTATCATGTGATGTGCACATCCATATAAGGGAATCACATGTGATGTATCCATCAATATAATCAATATACACTAAAATAATTGATAATGATTTAGTTGGTAATGTGTAATAGATATAATATATGGCATGTAGTCACATAATATCTTTGAAAACATGGTTATATGATTATTAATACATGTATATGATGCACCTAGTGGATACAGGTGTGTAAATGCATGTGTCTAACTGAGATCATTCCAGATCCCTTATAACTATACTAACATTAAAGATTTTCTTGAGGCTAATATTTTCTCTCACTTGTATATTAGGTAATTTATAATTGTTTTTCAGTGCTACAAAGTCCCATGGAGTCACACTTGTGGTTGTGTGATTGAGTATGATGTTTTTTGGTAAGTTATTTATATAAAACTTTGAGTGCAACACCAAATTTTTTTAAAGGATATCTAAAATAAGTTTTTTATGGATTTTCACAAGCTGTTACAAATAATATAACATGTGAAAAATATGATATACTATTTAAAAGGAGTATTGGAAAATATTTAAAACGTATTTTGTATATAGCTTCACAAGTTCATACATATAATGCGACATAAGTTAAAAGTGTGTTATGTATATGAAGATTTAGGAAAAGATAAATATGATTAAAATTATGTACTGAAGATAAAACCATGGTGTGGGTGTATAGAACATGTGATTTCTTGTGATGGAATAAACCATGGTGTAGTAATTGTTACTATATCATTGTTTGGTGTATGTAACTTTTTTCATTATGAGGTAATTCATAGAGATTTATTGTTTCTTCTATAATAATCTATAGTGTTGTGTTTTATCACCAAGTGATAATTATTTGAGGAGTATAAATTTATAGATTAAATGTTTACATGATAAAAATTTATAGGGAAAGGTTACATGGGGTTGTAACTCATGAAACCCTAATGAAATTTTTTCATTCAATCATCCAAGTTATAAAGAAGAGTTTCAGATATATTGGAGGTATATATAAATAGACTCATGGCTTGTATATATATGTGTGACACTCTAATTTTATTTCTGAAATTCCTCAATGTTTAAGATTTTGATCTACCACTCTCATTTTTTATAACACAAAGGTTCAAGAAAACTATGAGAAAGTGGGAATCCTTCCTAACCATTGAAGATAATAAGTGAGAATTAATAAGGATTTTAATTAATAAAAATCATAGTAATTAAAATCAATAATTATTGTGGTTTAGTGAATGTTAATAAGTAAAAAAACTCTACATTAATTATATTATACACATATATATTCTGTAGGTTGTCAAAGAATAAATATGAGGAGTCCATATACCATTTTCAATAATAATAAATATTTTGGAATCAAAAAATAAAATAATAAAACAATTCTCTCTATTCACTATATGCATTTTTAGAGTTTAAGATAAAAGAGGTAGATCCATTTCAGTTTGTGTTTCACAGAAGAAGAAGGAACATAAGAAGATCCAGTGTAATCTGTATTGCACTGAAGTAGAAGAAGAAGTAGGTGTGTACAAAATTTTGTATATAGAATAAAAAAAGGAGTATCATTTTTATATTATTACTCTTTATAACAAAAATAATATTTATGTCATATTTTTATTCAAAAATAATGGGGTGACTATAGACTCTTCAAGGGAAGAAGAAGAAGAAACAAGTTACACATCAATAACCTGTCATAGTTCTCAACTGTTGGAAGACTCTCTTGTTTTTAACCAAACATTTTTCATTATTAACTTAATGATATACATTTATTTGGGATTCACCAAACCATTTTTTCCAAGATTCTCACTCATAGACTATCAGGAGACTACAGTGAAAATCCCATATGATAAATCTAGTGGTTGTGTGATCTTTTATAAATTCATATCTCACTAAGGAATAACCTCTCAAATTGAGTGGTGTACTTTATAAATCATTATTCAATTTTATATGTGTGTGTGATTTGAATGTGTCTTATTGAATAAAAAAATATGAGAAGAGAGAAAAAGAGAACCATTTAACTGTTACTAATGATCAAGGAAAAAATTTAAAGGGATAAGATATTATAATTTTTAAAAGTCACAAACACTGATCCCCCCCCCCTCATTGTGGAGTTAATCCCTAAATTTCCCCATCAATTTTCATGAGTGTTAGGTTCAATTTTTATTATATTTTAAATTTTTAAGTTCTTATCTTCTAAATATTTGAAGGTTTCTATAAAATAATTTACAATGAAGATCATTTTTAGTCAAGAATTTTATATCCCAAATCATAATTCTATCTATACCAAAACAATGATGAAAAAATGAAAGAAAGTGAATAATTTACAAAATAAGTTAGCCATGTTATGAAAAGAGGATGTAATTTAAGTCCCTTAATGTAATAAAATGGAAATATCTGACCAAAATGGGGAATAATATGTGGTGGTAAGTCTTTCTACCTCAAGAGTATCAAGTGATTAAAGTAATCATCATGTATGTAATAATTCTTACTCAAACTATCCCCTATAAGATCCAAGAATTAGTGGTAGTGATAATATATCAATATATTTATATTCTAAATATTTAAATTATTTTAAATATTATTTTCACAGAGAAATAGTTTATATTATATTTTGTATTTTTGAAATTCATCAGGATGAAATCGCTCAAATTGAATAGGAGTTAGATAATATAAAGAAGGCTTTGTAAGAAAAGGAATTATATTATACAAATATATATAAAAAGGTTGGATCCAATGAATCTATAAAACCCTGAGATTGTTTGAAATATTTTTTTCAAATAAATTTAATCTTTTTTATATTTTTTATTAAATGTAACACTGATTTTACCTTACATTACATAAAACACTAAGAATAAATGAAGCATCAAATATTATTAAAATATTTTTATATGATAGATATCACATAGGTGTTGGAATGGGGGTTATGAATTGAATTAAATAAATTATTAAAATAAATCCTCTACACATTTATATGAAATTAATTCATTAGTGACTAATTAATTAAAAATGAAAATAAAAAACTATTTGAAAATAAAAGAAATCTTTCTCTAAAAAACTATTCTAATGGAATTTTTTTTAATTTAGTAAATTAAAAACCAATTTTTAATGATTTTAATTAAATATATATATTATATATTCAATAAACTAGTTAAAATTCATCCAATTTTTTTAAGACTGTTGATATGAATAAATACAATTTTTTCCTTAAAAAATATATTTTTCTAAAAAGTAGTTTTGTCAGCTTTTGTGAATTTACTTTAAAAATAATATCTAAAACATTTGGAAAATTTAATTTACAAAATAAATTTAAATTTTTTAAAACTTCATTTCAAAATTATCCTACGGAGAATTTTTTAGAATTTTTGAAAATGATTAATTTTTGGATGAATAGTAAAAATTATGAATTTTAATTGAAAACTTCCATTTCATTTATATTATTTATAAAGTTAAATTAAATTTAAATTTTTTTTAAATTATAATAAGATAAATTATATATATTTATTTATTTATTTATTTAATTTATGTCATTGAAATTATTTTCAAATTGAAATTTGATATAGAAACTATGTAATCTTTTGAACATTTTCTATATGAAAAACCTACTTTCTCATCATGTCTATGAGATTAATTTTAAATTAAATTTTTCCATTAATGTAAATTTAATTAGGAAAAAAGGATTTTATTTTTCTATTCATAATAATTTTAATTATCTAATATTTTAATCTTAATTTTTGTTATAAATGATTAGTGAAAATAATAATAAAAATCAATTACCACGGTTAAGGTAAAAAAGGGTTTATATAGGGGTGAAACTAAAATGATAAGAGTTAAAATAAGATAAAAATGTGTATAAAATATATTGTATGGATATATTTTAACCCTTTAATTTCTAAGTCTCTAAAATACTCTATTTTGGACCCTTTTCCATGAGAAAATCATTGGTATACTTTTTTCTTTTTAAATATATTACAAGTGTGCCACTCACCTCACTTATAAAGTGCCACCCCTTATCATATCTTATTAACACATTAAAACCCTTTTGTTTCAGCCAATACGAGCCAAAATCCCTTCCAAAATTACCTCATATGATCATATAATCCTAATTTTTTGTAGAAATCCAACTTAGGAAGGATTTTGGTGAAAACCTAAGAAGGATACCCGAAGAAGATGTAACGTTCTTCAATGAGGGGTTTTGTTTTATTTCTTCATCCTCCTTCAAATCCTTATTAAACCATGATGATATAATAAAATAATTATATTCCATATAATGATATGGTTTTATGTTAAGTTAATTACCTATAACCATCTCCACTTTCATCAAATGGATTATGAAATCATCATTCATGTGTATGATGAACTACCACATCACGAACCGATGTCATTCAATTTTTCAGTACACCTCTCACAGTTGAGTATAAGGATTAATATAAATTATATATATTATATTGATATATATATTAAATAACTATATCATATATACCTTTTTATTTTCCATTCTGTAGGGGATATGATAATGTTGCTCTTGTGTACGGCGGACTACCACCTCACGAAGTGATGTGATTCATTTTTCACTAATGCATGTATGTAAGATAACAAGGACAGATTTAATGAATATATGTGATTTAAATGAAATAATTATTATATTCATGAAATATATATAATTATTAAAAGATAATATATCATTATATTTCTTATCATTTCACTCACTAAAGGATGATATTGTTGTTTGTGTACATATATACTACCGCCTTCACAAAGTGATGTGACTCTCAATTTTCATTATAACATACATCCCCATATCATTGGCTTTAGAGGGTGGAGGAATGCTACTTGGCATTAGGCAATGTTCCCAAGGTGCCAAAGGCTAGAAACAAATATTGAGGGCTTAGAGAATGATTTTGGAAATGATTTTATCTTGAGATAAAACCAACCAACTAAATAGTACACTATCAACAAACTACATGATACTTGTTAAACAAACAACCAAACCCATAAATTACCAAAAGACAACCAAACTAATCCATAAAAATCCCACATGTCAAATAAAACCAAGAAATAATTAGATTACCAATAAAAAGACTACAACAATACTCCAACAGAACAAGGACATCATCCATAGCTCCACACCAAGCTCCATGCGCCGAGCACCACAATATCACAAAGGAATTATGCCGAACCGCTAGCAAAATGAGACACTTTACTCTTACATGTGACCCAGAATACAACATCTTCAAAATCACCCAAGTTCCAAAGTATGGGGTGAGTATAGATACTCAGTAGGTTTTTCCCAAATGAATTCCCTACACATGCCACTAGGATAAAAATGTTATCATATTTATAATAAGCAGATTATATAAAACATTAAATAGTGAAACCATTACCAAAGTCCAAGCATACCCTTATCAAGAAATGTAATACAAGGGAAAGCCACAAAAATTCCCTAAGCCAAGTTACTATTAGACAAAAGAACAGCCAATCACCATTTTGTATATCCACCACAAAAACAAGGCACACACAATGTTTCACAAACCCAAACTGGTGCAACAATCACGATGGCACTTCTGTCAGACTCATTCCTTCCATCACAATTTAGTTCCACTTTCTATCCACTTTTCCTTGATGGTGGTCCTTCCATTCACTATCCATCCTACTTTTTATAGTGGTACTTCCCTCCCACTTTACACACCATTCACATAATCCATACCTAATCATGACTCACCAAGGCCATAACAATATACAAATAACCATTTCCATCACATGTCAATCCACTTAAACAAATCATCCTTTTATTGAAATCATAATTTAATCATTTCCCATGCCAAAGGGATTCCCAAACAATTTCAGACATCAAAAATAAACTTAATTTTAAGAAATGATATTTAATTGTAACCAAGATTCATGTTCTAGAAAAGTTGAGTCGAGAGAGAAGCCACCTACCTTTAGGGTTCCAGCGAATTTGAACCACAAGAAACTACACCCCAAGCATACGCACCACTGAAACCACTCTAGATCTCCTTCCCTATCATAAACAAGCCTTAAAATAAACACCCAAGGCAACCACAACCCTAGATCTACACACAAGGTCTCATAAAATTATCATATAGTCATAAGTTGTCAAAATACTTATTTATGAATAATTTTTTTGAAAATAAATTTTCTTCTAAATTATTAAATTAATCATAAAACTGTAATTAAATATACATGACTAACAAAAATACAAACATTGATATAATTATTTAATATTTTCACTTATAATATGGATAAATTTTATTTATACTTTCATTGGTAAGCTTAATTATTCTCCTAAACAATTTAATATTCATAAGGTTCATATTATTATCCATAAGGGTAACAATACTATTCATAAGGGTCGGTTACTATTCATCAAAAATTAAGTTTGCCTTATTGGACTCCAAAAATCTTATTGATCGCAACCGGGTATGTTTGATTTTCAAAAATCGAATTAAGGAAGTAAAAATATTATGTTTAAATTTTATATAGTACTAAGTAGTTCATTGTATTTTAATTTTATGTGATTATACTATATAACATAATTATAAGAAGGTAATTTCCATTGATAAAACATTGGTTCATTACATTCTTCCCCCCTTGTGAAATTTATCCCTAAAATTTTCATTATTCATTATAAGTTGTAAATATGTTTGGGTACTTTATTCTTATTTCTTCCTCTAGTTCCTGTGTTACCTCTTCATACTTATGGTTTTGACATAGTACATTGACCATGTGATTAGTCATGTTGCATAGAAATTTATCTCTATGATCCAGGATCTTTAGTGAATGCTCCTTATAAGAAAGATTATTCTCCAACTATACTGCCTCTGAATAGAGTACATGTTAAGAATCTGGTATGTACTTATTTAAGATGGATACATGGAAGACATTGTGTACTTTAGACATGGTAAGTGGAAGTCCTAGTTGATAGGACACAAATCTGACATGATCAAGAATCTCAAAGGGGTCGATGTACTAGGTACTTAGCTTTCCTTTCTTCCCAAATCTCATGACCTTATTCCATGGAGATATGTAGATAAATACCATGTCTACAACTTTGAACTAAAGGTATCATCGATGATTGTCCATATAACTCTTTTGTTGACTTTGGGTTGTCATGATGTGTTGCTGAATGGTTTTCACCCTCTCCACCATTTCTTCGACCATTTCAGTTCCTAATAGCTTACGCTCACTAACTTCATCCCAACATGCCAGTGTTCTGCACCTTTTCCCATAAAGGTCTTTATATGGTTCCATTCAGATGCTGGAGTGAAAACTTTTATTGTAGGATAATTCAACCAATGGAATATGTTGTTCCGTACTCCTTTGAAGTCCATAGAAGACACTCTCAACATTTCTTCTAGTGTATGAATAGTTCACTCATATTGGCCATCAGTTTGAGGATGAAAGGTTGTAATGGAGTTCAGTTCAGTACTTAGATAATGTTGAAGGCTTTTCCAGAACATCAAGGTGAATCTCAGACATCTATCAGATATAATAGATAGTGATACTCCATGCCTCCTTACCACCTCTTTGATATATATATGTGCAAGTTGATCCAATGATAAGTCCTCTCAAATTGTAATAAAGTGAGATTCCTTTATAAGATGATCCACAATAACCCATATAGCATTGTTTATTTTGGATGTCCTTGGAAGTCCAATGAAAAATTATATGGTGATGTTCTCCAAATTCCATGTTGGTATGGGTAGTGGTTTCATCATCCCCTTGTACTTTTTTCTTTCAACCTTCACTTTTTTACATACCAGGAACTATGATGTATATTCAACAATCTCCTTCTTCAAATTTTCCCACAAAAAGATCTCTTAGAGATCCTAATACATCTTTTTTCTACCTGGGTGAATAGAGAAGGTTGGGCTATTTTCATCATTAAAAATCTCTTTCTTTATTTATGTATCTTATTGTACATATAATCCTGACCCAAATCTTATAAATCCTTCTTCATCAATACTGAACTCAGAGGATTTCTTATTTCTAATAGCTTCCACCCTTTTCATAATTTCCATAACTTTTCTTTGATCATCCTTTATTTTCTCCATGAAGTATGGTTAAGAAATAATTTTATAAAGTATTAATGATGTGACTCCCTTAATTATTCCCATGTCTATACTCTTCAAATATAAGAAGATTATGTCCTTTTCAAATCTCAGCATTGATAAAGTTGAAGGATCCTTTCTACATATAGCATTTTCCACCTTATTTCCCTTACCAGGATGGTAGTGGATTGAGCACTCATAATCTATGATAATCTCAAACCATCTTCACTGGTTCATATTAATCTCTTTCTTTGTGAATATATATTTGAGACTCTTGTGATCAGTATATATCTCACACCTCTTGCCATAGAGATAATACCACTATATTTTCAATGCAAAGATCACATCCACCAACCCCATATCATGTGTGGGACAGTTTTTCTCATGGATTTTCATATTCCTTGATCCATAGGATGTCACTTTATCATTTTTTATCAGTACACATCCTAATACCTTCTTTATATCATCACTATGCACCACAAAGAGTTCTCCACTTATCGGGAGTGTGTGTACTAGCGTAGTGATAAGACACTTTTTCATATCCTTAAAAGAGTCTTCACATTATTGAGTCCAGAAAAACTTTACTCCCAAATATTTCAGCTTGGTCACTGGGTTCATAAATCATTAAAATTTCTCCAAAAATCATCGGCAATACCCAACTAGACCAAGGAAGTTGTGGATCTCCGTTACAGATACTGGCATGGGCCACTCTTCAATTGCCTCTATCTTGGAAGGGTCCAAAGAGATCCCTTTTCTGGTGATAACATGCCCCAAAAATGATACTTCCTCCATCCAAAACTCACATTTACTATACTTTTCATAAATTTATTTCCTTCAGAAAGTCATCAACATAGTATTCAAATTCTCCTCATGTTTCTCCTTACTCTTGGAGTATATCATAATATCATTGATAAAATCTACCAAAAATTTGTTGAGGTAATCTCTAAAGTCTCTATTCATTAAATCCAGGAATATTTATGGATCATTAGTGAGTCCGAAGGGCATTACTATGAACTCACCATGTCCATACCTCATTTGAAAGGAATTCTTGGGAATATCTTCCTTTCTCACCTTTAATTGGTGATATCCTGGCCGAAGGTCCACCTTAGAGAAATAAATGGCCCCATGAAGCTAATAAAACAAGTTATCTATCTATAGAATGGGATAATTGTTCTTTATCATGATTTTATTAAGCTCATAATAATCAAGGTAGAGGTGCATTGATTCATCCTTCTTCTTGACTAAGGGGACTGTTTCACCCCATGGTGAAGCACTCAGGCCTATAAAACCACTCTCCAAATTCTCTTGTAACTACTTCTTCATCACTTCAATCTCTATGGTGGCCATTCTTTAAGGTGTATTTGATATAGTCAGAGATCCAGGAATAAGTTCAATTGAGAACTCAACATCTCTATCTGGAGGAAGACCAGTCAATTATTCAAGGAATACATCAGTTTAATCCCTCATGATGGGTATATTTTTGTGAAGTATCATCTCCTTTGTCTCAATCATTTGATATATACATTCTTGCTCATAAGACATTAATATCCACACTTGAGACAATGATTTTAAAGGAGATTAATCTTCCTCCTTGCACATATAAAGAATTTTTTTATGCTTCATGATGTGAATAGTGATCTCCATTTCCTAGAAGTTGATGTTGGGTTTGTATAAAGTTAGCCAATTAATGCCCATGATAACATTGAGCTCCACTAAAGGAAGTATGAAGAGATTCTCTGGGAGGTTCGGTCCACAAACTTTAACTGGGGAGGAGTTATATACTTTGGATACAGTAATTTTCCCATTTTCTGTTCTCATAGATAACTCAAACTCCAAATTTTGAGGTGGTGTTTGAATAGTTATACTAAACATTTAATATATGAAAGAATGTGTAGAACTATAATCAAATAGTATGTTCTATATTCTTGATTGAATAACTAGCATACCTATCACTGCATTATTTTTCAGCTCCACCTCAGCAGTAGTGATATCATAATCCCTTCCTTGTTTTCTTGTAGGTTGTTTTTTATTTCATCCAACAACCCTTGGCTTAGGTAAATTGTTCTCATAATGATCATGCTTCTTGAAGTTGTAACACTACACTATAGGATGATCGTTGATCTGAACCATCCTTTATTCTTCCAAATTAGTGGGATTATTCATATCCCTCTGGCGGTTCTTAGTAAGATGTCTCATTCCTCCACATTTGATGCAATCCCTGGTTCCCTTTAGACAGTGCTCAGGATGCTTCTTCCCACAATTTTAAAACATAGGATTTTCGATCTTCTTTCCATCATTAGATTTATTTTCTGAACCCCCCATATTAGACTTAATTTTATGCTTTTTGTCACCAGGACCATGAGATAATTGAGAGTATCCAATATACATTTTATCTTTGAGGACACAACAAAAAATATCCTCATAACTATTGAAGTCGTGAATCACCAACTCTTTTCCCAGAATCATCTTTAGTCTGCTAAAGAAGCTTTCCACCTTGATTTCAGTGTTCATGACAAAGCTATAGGCATATCTTATAATCCTTGTGAATTTTTCTTCATAATCCCTAATGGACTCATATTTATTCAACTTAAGTCCAAGTAACTCTCTTTCCATCTTGAGATTGAGGGTTTGGGATAATATTTATTGAAAAACATTTTCTTGGATTCCTCCCAATCCATGGAATCAATTTCCCCCTGGGACTTTTTATTCTTGATCAGTTTCAAGAACTTATCAACTTCCCCATCAAAATTATAGACCATCAGCACAACTTTCTATTATTCTGAGCACCGTAGGATAGAGAATATCTTTTCAATTGAGTTAATCCATTATTCTATAAGGAGGATATCGAAAGATCTACTAAACATGGGAGGCCTTTACTGCATGAAGGATTAAACAGAAATTTTCTCTTTACTTGTAGGAATAGGGTGTTCTACATGATTCAAGTTATTATTCATAACTTGAGCTAGCTGATCAAGTACTGTCATGAAGTTTTGATCTCCCGTTCCCATCATATTTGGAATATCATTAGCAAAATATTCACATTACCTATCACATTGATTGTTGTAATTTGTTCTTCTGTTTCCCTCCATTAACTAAGAAAACTAACATAAAATTAAAGGGCTTGAATACATAGCTATTAATCATAAAAAGTAAACTATAAACATAAAAAGGATAAATTCTTAATAGAAAAGTATATTCTAACTTGTGATTCCCTGGGTTTAAAAGTTTCTTATCCTTGATCTGTTACATAATATATATTATTATGGGCTTATTTTTTTGTTCACTTAATAATGTTTCATACTAATCTTATGTATTTACCAAGAAATATCCCTTGGTAGTGTCAAACTAGGAGTGCAGCAAGACCCATTGTCATGCATCAGTTCTCGTTTGAGTCTAGTTGAAAGCAGTTTTTTGGGTTTTACCCCTAGATATATATGTTCCAAATCCATATCCACTCGTTCACATCAACATAGGGATATATTTTTTGTAAAACCACTTACTCTATATTTACCAAAATTTGGGGATATTTTCTTATACTTAGCCTTATCCCTAAGGTTCTCACTAAAGTTCTTTATTCCTAATCTCTAAAAATAACTAGACTATCCTTTGATACCAACTATAGATACCCTATCCTTTTACACATTTTATTACTTGATTTTATGAATAGTAAATCATCATATTACAATCCAAGGATCATAAAGTATAGTGTCTTGAAAGACTAGGTACATAAAAAGGAAAACATAGGACTAAATAAAACATTTCTTTATTTAATATTCATAAATAGATCCTAAATTTAATTGTGCCCATACATATTCATATGATAAAATGGGGATAACATAAACAAAGGTATGATCTAAAAATCCCAGTAAGGGAATAAACATAAGAATAAAGCTTTAGCACATGGGTTGGAAGGCATGACATAATGATATAAAAAGGTATGGAAGATATGGAATCATAACATATAAACATGGGATCAAATAAACATGGATTCATAGTAATTTGGAAGCAACATAAAATAATAATTTATCATGATTCAAGGTTCATTTCACATATAATATCACAAGTCAAGGTTAACCACTAAGACCATTGCACATGGTAGCTTGAGTCCAGGCTAATTGCTAAGACCGTTGCACATAACGTCTCATAAGATTCAACTTTAACCAAGGAATTAGATCCCTATCTATGCACAACCATCATAAAATGTTCATTAATGTTCTTTCCTCATATAGAATCATACATAATCAATTATATATAAACATAAGGGTGCCCATGGAAAAATGGGTATCATAATCATGTCATAAAACATAATAGATGGGTGTATCATAAAATTTTCCATCAAATAAATAAATTAAAACATATATAGACATTGATAAGGTAAAATATTTATATTTCATGGTAAGTGATTTCAAATATAAGTGGAAACATGTAAAAAGATTATTTTAGAAATTTTAGCAATAAAACATTTTAGTACGATTTTAAGGAAAATACTAAAGAGAATTTAAAATAGAAAAGGGAATAATCATTTATATAAAACCATAAGTGAACCAAGAATGTTTTCATAATAAAAATTATGATTTTATAAAAACAATTTTGTTTTAAAATATATTATAGAATGCACTTGAAATTGGGTAATAATTCGAGAAGTTCCCTTAAAATGGGTTTTCTTATCAGGAAGTATTGAGGAGGGAGCCACTTAAAAACATGTACATACCTAAAAGAGAATAATTAATGGATCATGATACATGGGTTTTGAGAATGTGAAAATAATTTAGAATTTGTATATAAAAATAACAGATAACTTAATTTGGGTAAAAATAAAGATAGAGAAACCTGAAGGACCAATGGTGGTTTGGGTAGAATCTCTTACCTTAAATATAATGGTGTCCTTAACTTGACCTTAATGTCATGGATAACCAAATTAAATTCATTAATTAATATTTCTATAACCAATAAGTTATGTAATTTATTTATTATAATCTTATTAAGTTCACCCATGACCTTTTTGATAGGTTCAGAGGTTGAATTTCATTATTTGTTTCATTGGTTTTCATGATTGTTTTACTTATATACATGTAAGGATAAACATGTAAGATGAGAATGGTTGTTCTTAATTGAAGTTATATGTTATTAGTGATAATAAATTAGATTAATTGGTTATAAAATTCATTTGGTTATTTGGAGTGAAGATGAATCATTATATTAAACTTTAATGATAATTTTTTTGGTTAATTAGCGATTTTTTAATCACATCGAACACATTTTGGTTTATAAATTAACATAATGTGTGAAAAGGATTCCAAAACTTTAAATTAGGCATAATCACTACAAAAAAAACATGGTTTAGCGGCGGTTTTGTGGCGGTGGTTCACAAAACCGCCGCTAAACCTTTTTCGGTGAAGGTTTCACGGCGGTTTTTAATAAACCGCCGCGAAACCCGAATTATTTTACACAGGCGCCGACCCTTTCCCCCTTCTCCTTCGCGATCCCTAACCCTCGCGAATCCGCACCCCCCGCGCTGCCAGCGACTCCCCACCCCCCGCGCTGCCGGCGACTCCTCACCCCCGCGCTCTCCGGCGAAACCCGCACCCCCTGGCGCCCCCCTCGACCACCGGCGACCCCCTCGACCATCGGCGACCCCCGCGCACCCCGCGCCCCCCGCGCCCTCCAGCGACCCCGGCACCCCCCACGCCCCCTGCGGCCTTCGGCGACCCCTGCACCTGATTTGTGAGGTAATCTAATGACCTGATTTGTTTACATATTAGTGAATCGGGCTGGGGAATTGATGTCATGATTATGTGGTTCCTAGTTGGGGGGAATTGATTTTTATTTATAGTTGTTGAATAATGGGGACTTGTATCTAAACACTAATACCACTAATTGAATGTAATCTTCTCTTTCCTGGGAATTTGCCTCTCTATGGAACTTTAGTAGAATCTAGTATTGTGGATCATGGAGTGCGCTAAGACTATACACATCCTTATCCTACTATACTAGTATAATATGGTGCTTGATATGTGGGGGTGTTTCTACCTACATGCCTAGTTGGATGACATTGTGAGATGTCCTTAGAACAATGGCCCCATCACTAATCGACAATTCATAATGATCAGAATTTAGTAAAAAATATAGATATATTTTTGTTTTATCATAAAAAATAACCAAGATATACCATGGTATTATGGGATTATATATATATATATATATATACACGGAAAAATCTCGCGATTTAAAATCAATGTACTCAATCATATGTGATAAAACTACGAATTTTTTATGTAACCAATGTCTCAGTATACTGAGTGAAGAAGCATGATGTCCATTTATGGATGAATGGACATAATAGCTAGAACACAAACAGTTTGATCCCTAGACAAAATGCAACAATAAAGACTAGTTGACCAAATTCTGTTAAATTCTAAATAAAACATCACCAGGTTAATAAATATTAACACCCTCTTTAGGTTCCACCACCTCGGATAACATTATATAACATCCCAACCAATTAGACCCCGGAGCTAGTGGATAATTGGTCCACCACAACTCAAAGAACACCTATATAGGCATGAGGCTAGAAACATGAACCAAAAATAATAATTACTATTGTAATATTTTTACTAATATATCATTATGCACACACCAATCCATATCTATTAAAAATGGTAGAGTTATAATATGTGAAGACATTGACCATTGTAGTAAAATTAAGGTTTTTAATAATTTTTAGTTTGTAAAAAATATTATGGTAGTATAATATAAAAATTAATGTAAATATATTCATTCCCAACATGAAATGTTTTCTAAAAATAATAGAAACTATATACGAAAAAATAGAATCAATCATGAATCACAATATCCAAGTCTCATCCACTGTACACAATTAAAGTCACAAAATAATCTCTAAACACCACCAAATCTACCATAGTTTTATCTGACATTTTTATAATACATGAACATTTTGTACAATAATAATGAAAGGATGATTAGTCACATACCCATTATGACATCTAGAAAATTGAATTTGGATAAATAAAAGACATTATATAAGAATTCAGAACTGCATAGAGAAATAATGAAATGATACCCAATAATAAATATATATGTAAAATGATGAATCCCATAATAGAAAGACTAGGAATTTGTATCTATCCTACCAACCAAGGATGATGATTATTTTTATATCTTTAAAGATACATCGTTGATGA
Source organism: Viscum album (assembly GCA_963277665.1). Taxonomy (NCBI): domain Eukaryota; kingdom Viridiplantae; phylum Streptophyta; class Magnoliopsida; order Santalales; family Viscaceae; genus Viscum; species Viscum album. Next base: position 824,804,695 of record OY728165.1, read on the forward strand.
CTAGTACCTCACTATTATATCCAAATAATTCATGAGGATGGATCCCATGTTTCCACTTCCCCACATGTCGATGGAGAGTAAACATAAAGGAAATAGGACCCATTCTTGAGTGTTATGGTGGTGAATATATAGTACCTACACCCTAGTGTGATAGGGAGCACTCTCTCCAAGGATAGGGGACCCATGACCTTGGGTGATTTGAGTGTACTGCTTCTCTATTTATATAATATGACTTGAATTACCATTCTATATTGCACCAGGGTGTTGGTCCTATATCCATAAATATTGTATCCCCTTTCACACTAGGGTGTAGGTTCACTATAAACATTATGTAGAAATACATTATGTAATCCCTATAACCCTAGGAAGAGGGCCCTCTATCAAACAGGATGGTTCTCCCCAGGAACATGTTTTGTGGATCCACCATACACATTATGCCGAAACAAAGGAGGTAATACACTATTACACAACGTAGAGATTCCTCAATCCATGGTTGTTATGATCCATAAGATTATAGAAAATTGATGAGGTGTTGGTCCTCCTCAATAATTCCCTGAACAAATTAGCATGATACTAGGCATTGATGATATTTCATTAGAGAAGTTGTGAAACCATTATTTTGGACTGGTATTTGAGATAGATATAACCTTTCTCTCCTTTTCAGTTTTCATTGAAGAACATATCTCTTTATTGTTGGGTTAGTTTTTCGTCAATCTTTAGGCTCAGATGTCTAATATTAACATGTATTCTATTCCTCCTATATTGGGTTTGGATGCGGAAGGTTGGGTATATATGTGCTCAAACCTAATTGAGTTATTCCCACACATGTCATTTATATATAGATAATGTAAAAATTAGTTGTGTATTATGTTGGGAAAAGGGATAATTGGGTTAATTTGACCTTACATGGTGGTCGGTGATTATAGATCAATAGTCGATCTCTCTATAATTCATTCGTTTCATATTATTGTCAGGATATGTAATATTTCCCTATTAGGTGTATATTTTTTCCATTTTTTTCATATTACCTATTGTACTATTTTTTATTCTCTAAAGTAAATAACATGATAGAATGTAAATATTTAGTTTATTTTCTCTTATTTTTATTATTATGAACATATTCATATATATGGTTGGGTACATTCCTACATGTACATTATGAAGAGGCCTACCATTATAATTATTCATTCTCGTCACTTATCTTTAAAAAATGGCCTATGGTGGAAAGAATTGGGTTTTGGTGGCCTAGTCTTCCACCGTGAGGAGGTCATTACTGCGTCGAGTCTCAAAAAACCATAATGGGAAATAAAAACACATGGGTCATCAAAATAATGAAATATCTAAAAAATTATTTCAATTATGACAAATATACATGCCACCTTATCAACAACTACATGACTTAAATATTTCAAAATACCAACATATATTCCTATGATGTAGACATTGTTTTTGGGAGAGGCAGATAGATAGAGAAGGGAAAGGGGAATAAATTATATGGTTTGGAAGAAGTATATGTAACCAACACATCAAAAAGGTGATGCTAATGTCAAATAGGACATCATTTGATTATAAACTACTTGCATCAACCTTGGATAAATTCCTCTACAACATCATTCATGGCCATGGTTGGGGTCAAACATGTAGTATTATTTCCATTATGTATGACTACATTTGATGTTACCTTTACATTGTTCTTAATTTATTTTTGGATTTTTTGGTTAGATTTTGGAGATTATTTACACTGGATCATTGTATAAATCATCGGATCTGATAATTATTTTTCTCAAAACTGATATGAGATGTCCCAACATTATTATCTCATGTTGTAACATGTCATCGGGTTAGAGGTACATCACCATTTATAATTTTTAAATATTTTTAATTAAAATTAGATTAAGTTAAGTTAATTTGTTGATTGACTTGGTTAAACTTCATAGGTAATTTTTTTGGGATAAAGGTTGGAGTTCACCACAAACAATACATAAGTGGTTGGTTATTATATAGGTGTGATGAGGTGGGCTGGTGATTTTTAGGAAATTATTCCTTGTTGGTTTTAATTGAAATAAATTATAATTTTTATAATAAAATTATATAATTAACTATAAATTGTATATAATTATGTATTTGGTGTTGTGCCTTGAGATAGGTACTAAAGATATGATTTCAGATTTAAAAAATCATAGACAACAGTTATAGGGTTGTTCTTAAAAAGTGAAAAAAATAGAATTGATGTGAGTAGTCCTTCTGCATTTCCCATGTGTTTATGAATCTGATGTATGTATGTGTTTTAAATTCTCACCACTATAGTGATCAAACCCTTTTAAAAAATTAAATTTTTTTATTAAAATAAAATTCTTATAAATGAGATTAATAATGTTTCAATGTCTAAGACAACCCTTGAATAAAAAACTGGTTCTTTATATGTTGATGGTTGAAGACATGATTATAAATGTCTAACTTGTAATACTCAAACCTAGAGAGGTGATACTTCGATGAATAAAGTGAACATAGTGGCCCTCTTTATAGTTGGTTGTGTATGAAACCATTAAGAAACATCATTCCTCTTGGAGGACATCTAAGGTCAAGCCTAAACAATCACATAATATCTCAGGTTTAAAATGCATTATGATCAGTTTCGATCACACATCAATGGGGTGTTGTTTGAGGCAACATAAATGTGTGATCGATAGTGTTATCATAAGTGTGTAGCCCGATATTCTTATTTCTCCTCAATGAGGTGTTGACGCTGTCTCCTATGGACCAGACTTGTTCTGTTGGTCTAAAGTGGTAAATGTGATCAATAAATCATCTTTATTATATTATGCATACTTTATGATCAATGGTTCATCTTTATTATATTATGTTTCTGTAATCTTACACTATCGTATATTTTTGTGTAGGCACATTGTGATATACATGGATAAAAGCTGGATCACATTACCAAGGAACACACCTCAATATGTTAAGGGTTTGAATGAGTTTTTAGATTTTGCAATTTCTAATAGATCCGTTGAAGGGAGAATAAGATGTCCATGTCCTAAATGTAAATTTAGAACATGGTTGAAGAGAGATGAAGTTTATGAAAATTTAATACTGAAGCAATTCCCTGATCAATATTTGTGTTGGATTTGGCATGGAGAATCAAACAATATAGAAAGATTGAGGACTGATGTTAATCCACAGAATGAGGTCCCAAGTTTTTCGCCAATGGAAAATTAAATGCAAAACCTCATAAATGATGCATTCGGCACTGCAAGACACCACTATGAGCATCAAAACATATCAGAACAACCAGAAGATGATGCTACAAATTGTAACGTGACAAGTGATGTTTTTGAGACTGTAACACAAGCAGATCAAGATTGTAACATATCATTGGATCCTCCTCTTGATTATATGGAGCCAAATGTAAGGGAAAACCTTAGTGAGGAAAACGCGTTTCATGATTTAGTTTACGATGGAAATCAAGAGTTGTATAGTGGGTGTTTGAAATATTCAAAACGTTCATTTCTGCTGAAGTTGTACCATATCAAATGTCTTTGTGGAATTACAAATAAGGCAATGTCTATGTTATTGGAATTGATTCGTGATGCATTTACTGAAGCAAAAATCCCAGAATCGTTTTATGAGATGAAAAAAGTTGTAAACAAGCTTGGTCTGAATTATACAAAAATACATGCGTGTCCCAATGATTGTATGCTTTACTGGGGAGAGGATTCAAGTAGACAGAATTGTAAGAAATTTTCTTCTTCTAGATGGAAGTCAAAGGGTAATTTTGGAAGTATGACTGAACATAATTTCATGGAGAAGAAGAAAAGGAACACGCCTGCAAAAGTTTTTGCGTTACTTTCCTTTGAAGCCTCGACTACAAAGATTATTCATGTCATTAAAAATCGCCGAACACATGAAGTGGCATGCTGTAGATAATAAAAATGATGGGTTAATGAGACATCCATGAGATTCCCAATCGTGGGAGACATTTTATTCATTACATCCAGATTTCTCAGCTGATCCTAGGAATGTTCGATTGGGATTAGCTGTCGATGGATTCAACCCATTTGGGACTTTGAGTATGAGTTATAGCATTTGGCCAGTTGTTTTAAATAAATGCATAATATTATTTATTTTTTTCACAGATATCTTGGGAATTTGAAAGCATACGTGAGAAATAAAGCTCAACCAGAAGGCTCTATTACTGAAGGCTATTTGGTCGAGGAGTGTCTCACCTTTTGTTCCAGATATTTGGATGATATTGAGACAAGATTTAATCAAGTTGGATGTGTTGACGACACATCAACTCATTCTCAAATGCATCAGAAATCAAAAATATTTCATGCTATTGGCCGATCAGTTGGGAGGACCTCATACACGACACTAACAGAATTGGAATTATTACAGGCACATAGATATGTGCTGCTGAATAGTGAAATTGCATATCCATTTATTGAAGAGTTGAGGATACAAACAAAGAGACGAATGAGAGGCCGAACAAAAAATGAAAAAGATATAACGAAAGCTGTGAATAACGAGCTGGTAGAATGGTTTTCATGACATGTAAGCTTATAAATATTGCAATAAATACAAATATTAGTTTGACACATACAATTTGCAAATCTATTAATTTTTTTTTTCAGATCATGAATACTGATACTCGAGCAGACTTGTCAGAAGATTTGAAGTTTCTTGCTAGAGGTCCTATAAAACAAGTTAGAAAGTTCAGCGCTTATAATGTGAATGGTTTTAGATTTCGTACAGTCGATCGAGAAGTGGGTTTGAAAACACAGAATAGTGGTATATTTACATTTGCTGAAGTGGAATACTATGGAAAGCTGCATGATATTATTGAATTAAACTACCACGGGCATTTTTTTGTTGTTTTATTCAAATGAAAATGGGTCAATATTATCAGAGGTGTTAAAAGAGATTCCTTGCAATTTAATTCTGTAAACTTCTCTCGCTTGATGGATGTTGGTGATCGTGAACTGCATGATCCATATTTCTTAGCATCGCAGGAAAAAATGGTATATTATGTGAATGATGTTGTGGATTAAGGGTGGAGTGTAGTTACTCACGTAATACAAATAGATTTGTATGATATGGGTGATGAAGTGGAATATTTGACCTCTGCAATTGAATTTCATCAACAACAGGAAGCAGAATTATTTTCCCATCATGATATTGAAAATATTAGTCTAGCAAGGATGAATGAAGTGGATGAAGCAATGGAGCAGGAAACCGACATGATTGAAGGGGAAAATGATTGTATGTACAATTATTTATTCATTCAGCAACCACTTGTTTCATTTCTGTAGTCATTCATTATCATTGTTATATATATTTTGTTTGTTAGTACTGGGCATCTATTATCATTTTTAATTTTTTTTCTGCATAAATTTTTTGAAATATATATTCTGAACTTAATTTTATTTGATTAAATGACAGGAATGCCAAGGAAGAAGCGGTACACCATTCCTTCTACTTCTGCGACAGATGACGATTCGTCTGTCCCCACGACATTTGAGGCAGCAGCTGCCTACATCCCTACATCATCTCCCCCTGCACCATCTCTGACACCATCAGTGGATGCCTCATTAGAGGATGAGTCGTCGCCTCCCCCTACAGGAGCCTCAGCAGTGGGGCAGCGACACACCCCTTCTAGTTCATCATGGACATTCTAGAGGGTCACAGTCATAGGTACAAATTTTAATTAAATAAATTTATTGCATTTTGTTTATAGTAATTGTTTGCTCATTGCAGATGAAAACAATGCAACCGTGGAAAAACACATAAAAAGTTCTGATGTTTGGAACATGCATGGCGAGAAGATAGTGGTTCCATTTGATTCTTATGGGGTCCCGACGGATGACACCGCAGGTTTACTTGGTCAGATTATAGGTTAGCTGGCAGTGGAGCCCATTTCCCTGCCTATTTCATATGATGATTGGAGGCATATGCCTCCAAACTGGAAAAATGAAGTTTATGATTCTCATATAAAGGTAATTTTATTACTTTATGGTTTAATTGAATGTCATGTTACTAATATATTCAAAATGAATTTCTGTATACAGATGTTCTTCCACTTTACCATTGCTGATGTGATAGCACGGAAGTGGACATTGAAAAATCTTGGAAAAATGGAAAGATTTCAAATGGAGGTTGTGGTGTGATGTCAACAATACTTCGTTGACCTTGCAGCAGATGTATGAGAAGCTACCCATTGGGGTACCAAAAGAACAGTGGAAGGTTTTTGTCGATAGACATCGTGATGAGAAGCGGATGGTATTGAAATATATATTATTATATTATCCTCATTTTACATTTATACATGTACATAAAGAGGAGATAGACATTGAATACAATAATGTTAAATTGAATATTATTTATTTCAGGATCTCTCAAGACAGAATGCTTCAAACCAGGCAAAGCAGGTCATCCCGCACACTGCGGGTTCAAAAAGATTTTCAAGAAGCCAAATGTCATTGGTAATCTTTTAATTAGTTTAAATATTTATAAGATAATATTATCTATTTAACATATTTAATTGTTGATTTATCTTTGTTTAAAGCAGTCAAAGAGTTTAGGGCATGACGCATCCCGAACAGAACTGTGGCTGGATGTTCATAAAAAACAGATGGAAGTTTTGTTAATGAACCTGCCAGAGAAGTTGGGGTATGAAGTCAATTATTTATTATAATAACTTATTATCAGTTTTTACTGTGTTAATATATATTGATATTTGATTTATAGGTAAAAATTAAAGAAATATGGGATGCCAATCCTGGGCAATCCTACTCAGTCTCCCAAGATGACCCGGTTGGTAAAGTCCTTGGGAAGGAGCATCCTGGTAGAGTGCGCAGGATGGGTTTGGGACCTGTACCATCTGAGGTCTTTCGCATGTCATCAGGGATTTCGGCTACATCTACTCCTGATTATATTCATTTCATACCTGAAGATGCTCAGAGGGAGATGTCTTCTCTACGAAACATAGTTCACCAGCAGGGGGATCAGATATCTGCTTTGCAGAAAGAGTTGCTTGAAATACATCTGTATATGAGCAGATATGCCCCCGGTGGTAGTGCATCGGGTAGTGGTGAGCAGGTAAATCACAAAAAAATAAAAATCATTTAGTTTGCAAACTTTTATTGGTTTTAATTTTTATTATAAATATGCAACAATATTTAATTTTCAATATAATGTTCTTACAGGTGGCAGTAGGTGGTGGAGATGAAGGTGGGGAGGGTGACGATGCAGCATCAGATGATGAGTAGTAGTATTATTGATGTGTTGAACAAGTATGATAACGGTTGGTTTGTATATGTAACATTTATGGAACATAGTTGCCACCAAACATTTCTATATATGTAACCCATATTAATACCATTTCTATTATATAGAAGCATTCAGGTAGCCCCATTTTGTAATCTCGATTCATAAATGGATTGGGTGTTCTAACACGCTGGTTGGGTTGGTTTCATCTTTTATGACAAATGTTATGGAGTTTGTGAGTGTGAATCAGATAAGTGTCACATGTGCGATTAAGGTGAATCTAACCTAGTTCTCTTATGAGCAGTTGGTCTATCTCTTCTTTTCATGACTAGGACACTCTTAATTTGGGGAACATCGTGTCAGATATAGTAAAAATGTCCTTCTAGGTAGTAGAAGTGATGGAAGTGTCTTAGAGGTGATGGAAGTGTCTCCAATATTCTGATAATATTTATACTCTCTTAGTGTACTCTTTCTTAGAAACGAGCATGTCCCCTATCTTTATGTCATCCTCGATGCACTAAGAGAGCATCGGTTATATGGTGGGTCGAAAATGTCTTCTGAGAAAGATTGCATGACTAGTTTCAGTTAGGCTGATTGGAATTTGACTGTTTCTTTATAGTAAGGTCCCTATTATGGCCTCAGAAGTATTTAGGATTTCCCAATTAGAGGAAAAATTCCAATATTATCATTGAAAATCTTTGGATATTCTTTATAGGAAATTACAATGGTGGAGAATACTATGGTTCATAATTTTCTGTTAATGTTAAAACCTATGATGGGGAGCACCATCGGTTGGATGCTTAAAGGGATGACGATGTGATCATTTATCTAGTTGAACGGGCCTAGGTAAGCACCAAAAATATCAATTTTGGGTGGTATGATAGGTGCAAACAGTTTGTCTAAAACTGTGCGAACCTGTAGTAGAAAACCATGCGGCTGGAGTAGGTGATAAGAAGTGCCCCACACGGGCTGCACACAGTTTTCCAAACTGTGTTCCTAGCTCACATGGTTAGTGCCACTTAGGCATTATTATCACACAATTCATTACACATTTGTCACATGGTTAGGTTAAACTATGTGGGGAAACCATGTGAGGTAGGATTCCTAAGTAGTGGGAGTCTCACGGTTGGTGTACGGTTTGGAAATTCATATAGCCAAAACATGTGAACTATTCTTAAGGGTGAAATTACCATTTTTTCATTAATTGGTTAAATGTTTTAACTCCCTTTCTTTCCTCCTCCTTCTTCTCTAGCATTCACAGCTCCCTCCTATATGGGTTTCTCCACCTCCCTCCATTAGGATTTGATGGTTCTCCTTCATCCATCATCAGATTTTATCACCATCGATCCCTAATTTATCAAGGTACAATATCTTTTCCCCTATTTTTAGGGTGGATATAAGTTTCTTAGATTTCTTCCCTTAGGGATTTTAGTTATTTTATTTATTCATGTACTAATGTGTATCATGCTACCTTCTATATGTATACTATTTTTTAGTTTTTTATCTTCATCTGGACATGAATTCATGGTTGTAAATTGTCATTGTCCTTTTATATTTAGTTTATATTATTCATCCAATGCTTTGTCTTTCATTTATTGTTGATTTAATTATTATATGTTGTTTCTCTATTTATTATACCTCTATCCTACACTACCAAGAATGGGGTTGAGATCCCCATGAAACCTAGGTGATCTCTATATTATGGTTTGATTTATTTTTCAGGGCAGTGGTGTAGTAGAACCAAAATTATTTTTTTTTTCCAGTTCAGCATTTAGCGGCGGTTTTAACCGCCGCTAATGCCATACTTGGTAGCATTTAGCGGCGGTTAAAACCGCCGCTAAATATATTACGTTTATATTTAGCGGCGGTTTTTACCGCCGCAAAATAGGCGCATCAAACGGCATAATTTTGCGGTGGTTAAAACCGCCGCGAATAAAAAAGTGTGGCATACCCATAAAACCGCCGCTAAATGGAGAGAAACCGCCGGGAAATGAGGCATCTACAAAACATTTTTTAAACCGCCGCGAAATAGAAAAAACCGCCGCTAAAAGATTGCCGACGCCAAGTTTAGCGGCGGTTTAAACCGACGCCAAGTTTAGCAGCTGTTTAAACCACCGCTAAATGGGAAAAAAACCGTCGCTAAGGGTTACTTTTGTTGTATTGAATAAATATATTATAGTCTGTTTCAACCATAAAAATGGTTTCATGACCATAATTGAAGACGGTAATAGAAATTGAAAACATGTCATCCTTGAATGTGAGAAATTAACACATCTCAGATGGTTTTTTCATTCCTAGTATAAAAGGAGGGTAAAGGAGAGATGATGATGAACTATTCCATTATTATAAAAAAAATTATTGTACATGTAAGGTACTAGAGTTATAAAAACATTTATAATAAATGGGTTGAGGAGAGAAAAATAAAAGAATGGAACTCAAAAGAAAATAAAATAAATGAAAAGTGGAATTTATCTTTTGAATATGTCTTCCTTTAGAACCTCTTTAGGGGAGAGGATTTGGTTTTCTAAAGATAACAAGGGATGATGGGCGTGGGATAGGTTATTAGGGAGAGATTTTTGTAGAATTCAGATAAGTAACAAGGCTTGATAGGAGTGATGAGAAGAGGGAGAGGGTGGTTTTTATCGTGGAGGAGAGGAGGGTTTTCTCAATATTTTACTTATTATTTTATTATTTAGCTCAAGACAATAAATAGTATTGATTATTATGAAAAAAAATTAAATGTTTCATGTGATTTAAAACCCAAGGTTATTACCTCATTATAACATCACCCATGACTCAATAAATCATGTATTTAGACTATTTGGTAAATTTTCGTATTTTACAATTCAATAAAAATTCATGTATTTTAGAAAAATCCCAAAAATTCACCCTAATAATTTTTTAATGTGTAGAATCCAGAAATAAATTATATTTTATGAAAATAATTTTCTATAGATGAGATATTTAATTTCTAAATAAAATCTCCATTTACTTGAAAAATACATATTTTAAAATTGTAACTGATTTTATAATACTTTCCAAAATTAAATAAGGCCTTATAAAATTATCATATAGTCATAAGTCATAAAAATACATATTTATGAATACATTTGATGAAAATAAATTTTTTTTAAATTATTAAATTAATCATAACATTGTAATTAAATATACATGACTCTCAAAAATACCAACACTATGATATAATTATATCATATTGTCACTTATAAGATGGATATATTTCATTTATACATTCATTAGTAAGTTTACTTATTCATGTGGATGATTTAATATTAATAAAGATCATATTACTATTCATAAGGGTAACATTACTATTCATAAGGGTCATTTACTATTCACAAAAAAATTAAGTTCGTCCTATCAGACTCCAAACATATTACAGATCGCAACCTTGTATGTATAATTTTCAAAATTTAAATTCTATAAGTAAAAATATTATGTTTAAAGGTCACATAATACTTAGTAGTTCATTATTTTGTGATTTCATGTGATTGTACAATATAAAATAACTATAAGAAATGAATTTCCACTGATAAAACATTGTGTCCTTACATATTACATGATAAATTTCATCAAAAATTGTTTTAATTAATTATATCATCCTAAAAAATAATTGGATAGTCCTTGAAGATAGATTTTAATTTGTTTCATTTTATATTTTTATCATAATATTTTATAATGGAAAACTTTGTTGTCTAAATCAAACCTTATTGTTTTTTACACAAAGTATGGCTCACATAGACTTAGAAAGGAATGTTTTATGGAATACTTCATAAGTATAAAATGATACCATAATATCTCTATGTACATTTAATTTATTTTCAATAAGAGAGAGATAAATTAAAAATGATAAGCTGATAGTAAAATGGGGGATAAGTGAATAGTGGAGATAAGTGAAGATTATTTAAAATGGATTTCAAAATTTGACAAATAATTTTAGTGGTGTTGAAAATAAATACATAGTGGGGGATTATTTTTCCTATATTTTGTGTATTTTATTTATTGATAAAGACATTAATGAAATCATGAATCTTTATGAAAAAAATGTTAAATAGGAATTTAATTTAATGAGAATATCTTTTAATATTATAAGTCGAATGCCAACATGTTTTGAATGAGTCCCTGAGAAATTTCCCCTTTTATAACAATTTAATAGAAATTCAATAACATATCTTGGAAGATTGGTTTGAATTTTATTTTTATTTACAATATCAAAAAAGGATGTCTTGACTTGGATGTTGTGGATACATATTAAAGTGACCATATTTTATTAAGTAAAAATATAGTTTTTAGATTTCACTTGTGATATAAGCATGTTATAGTAGTATTAAAAAACAAGGGTAGTGTTTTTATTTAAAGTAAAAAAAATAGAATAGTTGGACTAGAAATATTAATTTTTTTTCAATGAATTTTATCTTATAATTTATAATTTTATAAATGTTGAAACTTTATTATGGCATGGGGAGAAGAAACGGGGACACAGAGTGGATGATTTTTCCTAAAAATTGGCATAGTTTCATCAATATGGTAATTTCATAAGAAGTTTTTATTAAAAAGATTCTAATAATGAAAATATAATAAAGTGCATGCCGTGAATATTGATATGGTGGTATGATGATGTGTAAGAGAATTTGGAATTAAAATAGGGAGTACCAAGTTATAGTGAATGTTCAGTGAGTGTTTTTCTTTAAGTGTTCCCCTGTAAAAAATAATGTATCACAAACATGTCATGGAGGTGGGCATTGACTAGATATGATTCATGTTGAAGTTTGTAAATTATATTGTGCACATATGGGTGAATGATAATTCATTTAGGATTTATAATGTTAATCCATATGTTGTATAAAGGTAACTTAGAATTTATACTACACATGTAAGGGTCATCTGAAAGTTTCACTATGTACGATCCATGAAAATTTTCATATGATTCATGACTTAGAGTAAATTCATAAATTTTATGGAGTGATAATTCAAGTTTGTGGAATTATTTATTCTTAATAATATGATAAATTAGTTAATTCCATATGTGATGATCTTTAATGAAAACAAATATCATTATTATTCTATCATGATTATGATTTATTTAATGAAAAAGGAAGAAGATGAAATTTATGAAGATTTATGCTACAATTGGATTTATAATGTTTGTAATAGATTCATGCATATATAATTATATTCTTTTGAATAAATGTGGACATAATAGATAAAAATATGAAGAATTTTAATATAATATCCATGATTAAAAGAAGAATTTGTGATAGTTTCTTCATATATGTATATAGTTATAAATGGTTTTTGAAAGGGATCAATTCTGTGGAAATTTTAAGAGGCCATTTTTTGTGTATTTGGTCAAAGAAAAGAATTAAGAATAAAGAAGGATTTTAATTTCTAAAAATTATAGTAATTAAAATCAATATTTTGATTTATTTTAGTGAATTATAATTAAGAATAAATCAACATTTCATATATTCTATTATACTATATATATTTTGAATGTTATATGAGAATAAATATGTGAATAAATGATACCATTCTCAATACTAATAAATCATTTGATATCAAACTAGAAGATAATAAGACCTGAATATCTATTAATCATATAAATTTTTAGATATGAAGATAAAAGAGGTAGATCCAGCATAGTTTGTATTTCACTGAATAATATGAAATGAAGGAAGAGTCAGTGTAGTATGTGTTACAATAATGAAGAAGAAGAATAGGGTTATATAGAAATACCTACAGAATGGTGTGTATATAGAATAAGAAGGATTAGATTTTTTAAATTTCTTATATATAGAATAAAAATAATTTTTATATAGTGATGTGAATAGAAAAGAATGTGGTGACTTGCTACTTTTCAAGGTAAGAAGAAGAAAAAAGAGGCTGCACATCAATAAATTTTCAAGGTTTTTAATTAGTAATAGAATATATTATAGTTTCCTAAATTATTATCACTATAAGGTGAAGGATGTACCCATGTGAGAGATACATCTAACTGGGTTGTGTAGGATGCACAATCATACACTATAGGGAGACTATAGTGTAAATCTCAAATGACTAATCTATTGAGTCATATGATCATGGAGGAATTCATATCGCACCAAGGAATAGCCTTATCACATTGAGAGTTAAACCTTGTAAATAACTATTCACTTCATGTGTATATGTGTTTAATCTGTAATATGCAAGAAAAAATGTGAGAGGTGATAATAAGGGAACAAATTAAACTTAACCTTTAAAAAAGTATAAAAGGAAAAAAGATTAAAATCTTATGGGGTTTAAAATTCACTGACCCCACCCCCCGGTGTGAAGTTATTCATTAACAAGTCCCCTCAGTCACATCCAAACCATGACATAGTGACCAACCCATCATAAAACTACATAACACACACTAATGGAATAACACATCCTAGTATAACATTCTTTTCATGGTCAAGAATATCTATATGTTATTACATAGACATTGCATCCTCCTCAATATCTATCTCTCCCCAACATAAGACATATGAGTCATTATAAATATACCTAAAAGGTTTATAAACACATAAGTAATCCTGAAATTTATCTTTCCATGTTATAAGAACCAACCAATATTTCACTATTTCAAATATCTCCAACACCCCCAAAAGGTTTTATGACAAGTAGAGAATGCCTGATGCCACTACCAAAATACTATAGTCTAAAATAAAGAGATCCCATTAGGAATGAATGATCACTAACCTTGAAAATCCAAAAGTATCTTCCTTTATCATATATAATATTTATAATAATCTGGAATATTATTTATCTAATATTGAAACACATGTGTTTTTTCTATTAGTATTTTCACTAAATTTAATCCAATGATCATTGAATCTACAAACTTGTTATAATATAGCATTGACCTATAGGTTCACTTATATGTGAATATTTCCATACAAATAGTATAATGATAGTTATTTTTTTATGATAACTTAGTCAAGGGAAAAAATTACCCTTAAAAGTAAAAAATCAAAAATAGATACATGATATATGTACTCCTGTGTCAATATCTTCTTCTCATCTTTCTGAGGATGGAATGTTATATTAAAGAATAACTAAAAACAAAAATCATGTTGAAATATATTTGACACTAAGGAGTTAAAACAAGGGTATCAATCAAATTTTATCATCCTTGAAACTTCATAAAGTCTCTCCACCTCCCCCTTATACTGCCTCACCAATGAATATACCACACACAATTATTTATTCTTTGATAAATAATCTGACATATTTAATCAAACTATGATAACCTAAATAGAGTCATATCCTCCCAATTCTTGAGGAAAATCCATCACAAAAATATTTTACTATATCTTCTCACTTCTATTAAATAACATATAAAGTATATATTATAATAATTATAAATCAATTCCCATCTTTAACCTACTAATAAAAAATGAATCAAGACTCAATTTTGGCAATTAAATTATTCCTACCAATACACCAAAGATAATCATTCATGGAATGATAAATCTTGTAAATACTTGGATACACTTCCTAATATGATCTATGAAATACATAAAAAAATATTATCTCAAATATCTGGAAGAGTAAAGATATTTTCTCGAAACAACACTCGATATTGGACATATTTTATCCGCACCTCTAGAGTGTCTCTATAAACAATGTGATCTTACTACACCTCTACCTCAAGATCTTCTAGATTATAATCCTCCACCTACTGAAACAAAATAGAGAGCACTATCATTTGGTATCGAAAAACTACACTAATAACTTCCTCTATACCCATATAAAAATAAATTATCTCCCCAACCATTCTCTACTCATACACAACCTTACAAGAAACATATTCATGGATATTTATACTCATTACATTAATTACCCTATTTCATTTTCCCAGATTATAAGAGATCTCAAATTCAAAATCATACAAGAAATCCACTCATTTACACTGATAAAAATTTTCATCCTACATAGAAAATATATATTATATATTTTTCTATATATGAATACAACAAATAACACTTTGATATAATTAATTTTTCCATAGCTATAAATAAAATATTACTACCATAAAATAAATATCATAATTGGAATAATTATATTCAATGAAAAAATTAATTAACCCATAACAGACCATTCCTTTCTCTTTAATCACATGAATCCAGAAAAAATTTGGGGAACATGGAAATAAACCATGAATATGGATCCTTCTTTATGAAAATGAAGGATTGGGTCACTAATAATCTTCAAATTAAGTTACTAAAACACCACCTGAAATTGGTCCACCGACACAAAATCTTAAACCTTCTTAATAAGACCAATAAAAGGTTGCATAATCCAAGTGAAATATGATATAAACCTCATATAATAACCCCCATAGATAAGAAACTTATACACATTTATGAAAATATAGTGCACTTCCTAAGAAAAAAACACCACATTTTTTTAAGAATAAAATAGTTGGGACTAAGTTGAACTAATATACCATAATTGGGTGTGAATTAAGTTGTAAATAAAATTAAATATTTTTTCATTTCCCTTTTGAGTACCCCACTCATTTTTTATTCAGTTCCCTTATTAGATGAACACATTTGATCTCTTTTTATCTTAGTCCTTTCAACCTGAATATAAAATATATGCTAAAATTAAATCATGTACACATAGGGATTTTACATAGTACACCACTAAGGGATAATCCAAGGTGAATATAAAAGGTGTTGTGTCAATGTACTATAATATAACACTACTCATTTTGTGATTTATATGCAAATTCAGAGAGGTTCACTTTAAATCTTGGGTCACTCTATCTTCTAATCTACTAACATTCTACTTTAATACATGGTTAGTATGTTTATAAAACTTTGGTTATTCTTAAATAGTGAATATGCATGTATTTTTATCTCTATTTAATATAGTTTACTGAGAAAACATGAATCATCATTATCTAAATTGATACTCTGTTTTCCCTACTTCACTACACTCCTTTATTCAATTTCAGATGACATCAACACCTTGATATGAGGGTTGAATGAAATATCATCTACAGATCTTAGCAGTGCCTCTTTCTTCTTATATATAAAGATACTTATTAAACTATAATTATCATGTTTCCTTCATTCTAAAATATAGATGTAGCAATATAAAATTTCATTATTCTACCATGACAATTCACTCTCATATTAAACAAGATAAAGAACCATAATTCTTAGGTTACTCTCCTTGTTTTATAATATTTGGATATGAAATATAATTTCCTTCACTACTTCTTTCCAAAAAATCTATAAAAAATTTTATAGATTTTTATAGAGACAACCCATTTGATCCAAAGGTCGATATCGCTCCATCATAACCTGATTCTATCTAGGCATGATAGTTATATAAAATGAATTTATTATGCACATTATAAGGCATTTAATACAAAATAATACCTAAAAAATAATTCATAAATTAAACTTTTAAATTTCCAATGAATTGGTTAGGTTGTATAAAAATTTACTGACTATTTCATGGATTCCTACTTTGTGTCTTGGTCTTCATTGTTTTAGTTATTCTATAATTCGCTATCCCTCATTGTATTATGGTAAAAATCAATAATAGATCCAAAAAAATTTCAAAATATATTCCTCTTTAATTCCTTAAAATCATGTCATAATATCATATAGATATTGTTTATATATTATCCTATTGTGGCATTGTAGCACCCCAAACCCACAATCCCGGGTCTAGTGCTAAAAATAGGTTCTTTAAACATTATATTTGATAAAAAATTAGGTAAACTAAGATAAAAAATCTATTATTTTACATAATTTTATATGTTAACAATTAAATCTCAAACATCACATAATTAAACCATTTAAAACATATGGGTTTCATGAAAACATCCATAGAACATTTCATCAACCATATAGAGAAAGAAGATGTATGGTGTTATAAAATCATATACCTAGTGTAATAAATTAATTATTAAGTATATTTACATAGGTAAAAATACATTTTTAATATTATTGGGTAAATAAATTTAAAAAATAAGATGAAATTCCCCTTTTCTTTTTAAAATCCATATGGATTATGTGTTTTTAGAAAAACATTTTTAAACATTGAAAGGATGATTCATTGAAAAAAATTGTTGTAATGGAAAAATAATTCGTTCATATAGAAAAAAATAAAAATGATATTTTAGAAAAAAAATTAATATTATCATAAAATGATAAAGTTATGGGACACTTTTATAAGTTTTTTCAGAATTATAAATTGAAAATTTTGGAAAAAAAATACATATAAAAACAATATTCAATATTTATTCCCTGAAAAAGATATGAATTTTTTTCAAATAAAATTATTATTAGAAGATAAAAAATATGATCATGAAATAAAAACCATTTTAATATTTTAAAAATACCTTTACTAAAACTCACATCATAAAAAGGGGATAATAAAACATCCTTTTGAAAATATGAAAAGAGAAATTTGAATATCATAGAAGATTGAAAATAATTGGGTTTCAAAATATAGTGGACGAAATTTGAAGTGAGAAAAAATATAAATATTGAAGAAAAATAACTTTTATAAAGGATGGGAATTATTATTAACATTGATATACTTTTATAAGAAATAAGTTGATCAAGGAAAAGTATTTTAGTTAAAAATATCACCACCTAATTTGGTCTTAATAAGAGGAAAAAGGGGAATGAAAATGTCACCACCAAATTATGATCTTGATTAGGAGAAAATTGGTGGAAATTAGAGACACATAATAGGAGGAAAATGTAAATATTTATAGAGAGTTATTGAGGTCATCAGTCACAAACAATTGTAGAATTGAGGGCCTCAAAGCCATCAATCTATGATGATTTAAAATATCATCGGTTCAACAAAATATAAGGTATTAGGATAACACATTTTTAGTTTTAAGATCCCTTACCTAAAGTTTAAGAATTAATTTTTTCATAGAATAATATAAGAAAAATATATATACTTGACAAGTAGAGTTCTATCCTTTAACTAATTTCTACCACAAACTCATCTTTCACTCTAAAAGATAATAGAACTTAAAAAAATATTCTATTTATCCTATTCGTATAGGGTTACAAAAATAATGAATTTATAATTCACCTATCAGACCTTTTAGAAAAGAAACTATATTATACAATCCATAACATCACGTAGGCCTGTGGTAAGTGATACACCCTTGTTGCTCTTCGGTTGCAGGTTCAAGTATTGCGGCCTTGCCAGACACAACGGGTTGTCACCTGACCTTCAAGTTGTCTATTTTATAACAATACAAAAATAATATCAATAAATAATTTAACCTTAACAATAGTATCCAATGTCAAAATTAATCAATTCCAACCTTTAGACTTATCCAAAATACTTCTATCCAAACACACAGTCCAAAATTTATAAGGAAGGTAAAAACAATGAAGATCATTTTTTCCACGTAATAACATGTGAATACCTTCATCATGTATTCTTTTAAAACATAGTAACACCCTGAATTACCATAAAACATTATTGATTACATTCATGCTCCCTTATTCCTTATAGAATACTGGATATACTCCTTATATCCAAAAATGTTGCAAACTCCAACAATGATGGAATATACAAATCATTAATCAGTTTTAAGGTACTCAAGAATATCCAATATAATTTATCCAAAACAGTCATCTCTTATTCCAAAATTAATACCTCAGTATCAAAACCATATTAAAGTTTTGTATTTCCTTCAACCATGTATTTACAAAAAAATTAACTTACCATTGAGTCACTTTTCTTGGTTCCACACAATCTCAAGTCCTTAATGAAATAGTACTACATTACAATCCTTATATACTCTATAATTCTTATAACATGTACATCATTAATACAATACTCAAATGACACAATACATTAATAACAACATAAGAAATCTAATCATTCCTCTTCATCTTCGGTAGTATCATAACTTTATTATTATCCAATAGCATCGTTTGGGATATAATCTGATGATTTGGACATTGATTCGCGTAGTGTCCCAACTCCTTGCAGATGAAGCATTGTACATTTGAAAAAAAATTCTTACCCGTAAAATCAAGTACTTGGTGTCCTTTTTCTCCACACTCATAACAAACTCTTATTACCTTCAAGAATTTACCAAGGTGATTCTTTCCATAGTAATCACATATGGGAAAATTCATCTTTCCCTTATTCCCTTTATCTATCTTTCTTTCTACCATCCTTTTCTTATCTGGATTCCCTTAAAATCCATAGGACTCAGAAAATTCTTTACTTATCTTATTAACATGTGATATTATTTATTCATATGTTGAGAATACGTGGGATACTATTTCCCTTATAAATGTTGGATTAATACTATGAAAGATATAATCCTTCTTACTCTTTGGATCATACATATTACTGGAGTTCACATTCCCTCTATTGGGCGCCATTTCTATACAATGGCATATACTAGGTCAGTTTATGAATTGCAATGAATAATTCCAAACTTGTAAAATACCCAACGTAAACTGAACAGTTTATGGATATAATCCATAATCATAAAAAATGTTTTCCTTGAAGAAGTATATACTCATAAACCCTTCATAATGGTTTGTAAAGAAAATGAGAATTATCCTAAGTATATCCCCTAGGAGTGTCGTAACCAAGAGTGCAGCAAGGCCCATTTTTGTGCACCAGTTCCCATTCGATTCTAGCTCAAAGCGGTGTTTTCGGGTTTTACCCCTAGGTACATCTATGTCAGATCCACCTCTACCTGCTCGTATCTAGAAAAGGATGTATTTCTTGGAAAACTCACAAAATCTCTACAACACCAAAATTATAGGAAGTTATTCTATACTAATCCTCAAAGTATATCTTAGGGTAATGTGCTCTAATCAGAGTTTATCTAAATATAGTTTCCAAGGTTTGTACTAAACTTCCTCTGATACCAACTGTAACACCCTGACTCTAGTTACCCAGAGTTGGTACATTATTTTAATACATTAGCATGATTACAAGGAATCAAGTCCCAAAAGACCGATCAGTTTAGTAGTCTTGGAAAATAGATTACATACATGAATGTTACATTACACATTAGAAAAGAAAACACAACATAAATGATCCTTTTAGAATGCCATTAATCCCCTATCTTAAACATGCTTATCAATCATAATACACTTCTTGTAATCCTGAGAAAATTAAAACATAGAAAGGGGTGAGCTTAGATGCTCAGTAAGGATAAAAATATAGCAGAAACTTTCATAAATAAGCATAAATATTTAAGGAAATTTATAAGACTAAAACCAAAGCCTTTTCAACTTAAACTTCAGCATAATATGGAAAAGATACAATAAAATAATTCAATTTACTTATTCAGATGGATATTCTACTAGTCAAATAATCACATGCAATATCAATAGCCACTTTCATAATGATGGAATGCATAATTATAGACTTTCATAACCACATAGTCAGGGCCTTGTGCCAAGACTAAAAATAAGATTTTGTCAAAGGCTTGTGCCAAGACACTAGTTTGTCTCATGAGACCTACCGATGCATCGAGGATCTATAGATGGATCCACCTGTCACTTACTTAGTCCAATTCATTCCTCATATGAAAAGGTTTAAACACAACACAAACATTCATATT
Organism: Viscum album; assembly: GCA_963277665.1. Classification (NCBI taxonomy): domain Eukaryota; kingdom Viridiplantae; phylum Streptophyta; class Magnoliopsida; order Santalales; family Viscaceae; genus Viscum; species Viscum album. The sequence continues at coordinate 824,825,591 of OY728165.1, forward strand.
AAAACTAGCATATGAAATGTCAATACTTTATCCATAAACCATGAATGGTATAAAAATAACACATCCACAGTCAAACATATCACAAAACCTTCAATACAATATGGAATATTTGTACCATAATAAATCAACTTCTAACAAGTTTAAAATCCATCAAGGTATATTGATATAGATGAAAATGATTTGTAAAAAAATATTTGAAAGAAATATCCCTTTTCATAAAAACATTTAAAAGTCACACAATTTATAAAGGAAGACATTTAAAAACATTTTTGAATCAAAGTTTCCCATACCACTTTTAAACTTTTGAAAGGAATTGACATTTTAAAAACATTCATGTCCATATAAATAAATAATTAAAAACCATTTTTGAAAACATGGACATTAATGAGAATGATTTAGAAGAATAAATATTTAAAACATTTAAAATGATGTTTTAGTAAAAAAGTCCCTTAAAATAATCCCTTTGAAAACTTTTTTATGAAACATGGACATGGATAATAAAAATGTCCCAGAAGATACTTACACATAAACAATCTCAGATAATAATGAGATTGAGGAGTTAACCCTTACCTTATACGTTTCCTTGGTCGAGGGTAGGTTAACCTCCTGTATAATGGTGAAATAATTGTTATTAGATTATACAAGAATCATATAAATTAATATGATATCATATATGATCTTTTAACATTGCTTTGTTAATAATATCTTTGTATTATCGTCGTTTTGGGTGTTAACTGATTCGTTTTCCTTTATATGCTTTATTACGTTAGTAATTTTGTTATGGATGGGATGTATATTATTCATATTTAGAATGATATTAAGTATTTAAACATTATTTTTAATCATATAATGAAAATTAGTCTTGAATGGATTACGATGGGGAATGAATTTCATTGCGTTCGTTGAGATGATAATTCGTACGTACGCACGAGCAACAATATCATTATTTTGATATTAAAATAATATATAATTGGATGTTATATCATATATACAGAATCATTATCATGTTATATTTATTATTTACATCAATTACACATCATTATTATACCCATCCAAATAATAGTGTATGGAATAACAATTACACCACGATGTGGAGGCGGTAAGTCGTACGTACACATGTATGATGACATGTCATTAAAAGGATGGATAGAATAATGAATATGGTTGTTCCATATTTATAATAACATCACAATATATATAAGATACTGGATTTATTATTTTAGAATGGAAACAACAAATAAATAGGAATTGGAAAAAGAAAAGAACTTGAAAGAGGTGATGAAATATTTACCTCTTCCTTGGGTTCTTCCTTTTGACTTGATCAAAATGGCTCCTTAGGTTGGATTTCTGATCAAAGTAAGTCCTATAAGATGAAGTGATGATAGTTTAGAGAGTATTTGGGTAGGATTTGGGCGATCCGAATGGCTTTGGAAGTGTGAATTTGAGAGAAGGGGGAGTTCCCTTTTATAAGATGGGTGAGGGGCACCTTCGGAAAAACTTAAAATATTATTTTATAATAAATTAATTTCGGTTTCTAATGGCTCCAAAATGAATTATTTAAAGTATAAGGTGGGATGGGTCTAAAACCACTCAACCAATATGTTTTAGACAGGTTTGGGTCACTATATTAACCTTATATTTTAAATTTAACTCTTAGTTAAATAGTTTGACATTTACCATGTCTCTTTGTATTTTTATATCATATGGTTTATAAACTTACTATATACTTCCAAGAAAACCCCAAGTGGTTAATTAATGATACACCTATAATTATATAAGTCTTTTGGATGAACCTTATATTTTTAGGAATATAATATCAATTAATAATATAATATTTGTTTTAAAAACTCTTTTATGTCAATTTTTACACTATTTGGTATTTTGTTTTTGCTAAATTCATAACAACATTATTAATTTGAAAAAAATTAATCTAACCAACCCTAATATGTCATATTAACCTATAAAATTATTTTAATTCATAAAAAGTCTCAAATTATATTTATTTGGATATTTATAATATTAATTATTTTAATATTTCATTAATACGATAATTACTGCATCATCATTGCATCAAAAATAAATTAAATTATTTAATGTCTAAAAATTATAAATAAAATACCATTATGTAGGAAATATTTTTAGATTTCTAATTAATATTTATAGTTGAATTTATCTATAACGACGAGGACCTGGCCAGCCACCCGAATAGTGCTGAACGGGTCGGGTGTTACTACCTTAGGCGCACCTCCCCGAATGCCAAAGGCTATAGACTAGCAGCGACGGTCTATTAGGTATAGTGGGGAGGCTATACCCTCTCGGAGGATCATAATAAGGGTACTGTTCCAAGTATAATAGTAAAGATGTAGCAGAAATAAAGACTCAGCAGACTCGAATCAGACCCGCAGAGCGAAAGCATAATCAATATAGATAAACTGCAGAAGCAATAAATATAACAACAGCAGCATAAATAAACACAACAGCATGATAATAACATTTAACTACAACTGAACAGTAAAACATGAATCCAGAGCAGGTTATACACAACTGAATATAAAAGGGCGTCAATGGCTAACCAACAGTAGCTACAATAAGTAAGCATACCGATACATAAAAGTAAAAAAAACAAAGTAAACCCCATCTAGGAATGACCTCAAGGTCCATACTATCTCCATGCAATAACTAACGCAACCCAACTCCTGAAGTTGGCATCTTTCCTGCACGTAAATTCATAAAGTCTACACGCGTCCTGAAGGGCCCGTGTAGGGTGTGAGACAAATCTCAGTAGGATACCACCCAACGGTGCATACCAAATATAAGTGTTTAAGCAGTCATGCATTTACAAGGAAAGCCGTAAACAGTACAATGCACAGTTAAACACAAACTCTACTGGTGCTCAATATCCACCATGGAGTGTCACCTGCTTCGGCCAATGTCGGAATCTCTGTCGTGTAACCCGGCACCACGTGCCACCTGACACCTCGTGTCTCAAGTACCAACGTCCCGAAGGCATGCCCAAAAATAGTAACCCGGAACCATGTGCCTCCTGAAACCTCCTGTCTCAAGTACCGACGTCCTGAAGGCACGTCCAAAAATAGTAACCAGACACCATGTGCCTCCTGACACCTCGTGTCTCAAGTACCGACGTCCCAAAGGCACGCCCAAAAATAGTAACCCGGCACCATGTGCCTCCTGACACCTCGTGTCTCCAGTACCGACGTCCCGAAGGCATGCCCATTCCATGAAGGCTCCTCACCTCCCCCGTGGCTTTCTACGGCAAGCACCCCCAACCAAAATACCTAACTGCAACTACGGGGGCCTCTACCCACACAAGTGTTCAAAACCACCTCATCACGGAGTATCTCTGTATGCACACTACTCAAAGTCCCGGTGAGCGGTAATCACCAAAATAGTACCTCAGCCACCAACACGTCTGACACCTCGTGTCCCTGCGACCATGTCACTCAAGTCTGATGGCCTCGCCATCCAAGTAACCTGGGCCATGCCCAACCTGACAGTTTTACTGCCTCAAGCCAACGTCCATGACGCCCAATCCTGTGGTCAAAACCACCCAAAGTAACTCGGGCAAAGCCCCAACCTGTGATCAGCATCACTCAAGCGTAACCAGGCCAAGCCCAACACAACCCAAAAGAGTCCAGTAGATGCAATCCCGCAATTTCATATAAAACATATTTAACCAGAAAACATAACCAGGAAAAAAAAAACTAAATAGTTGAATTACACTATGCAGGGTGTTGTCCCATACCAGCACCAAGGTCTTAAATTCCTCTAACAATTATAACTGTATTTAACAAATAAAACTAAACAGTTTATAACCATCGTAATTCAATTAAAACCATTTTGGCGCTCCCCGACCAAAATGCCCCGATGAGAAATGGCCCCTCACCCGGCCCTGCTCACGTAAACTTGTAACCGAGCATACCCAAAAGCAATACAGTAGGAAAAAGAAGATAAAATAGGTCCCTCTCAAAATACCTGAAAACCCGTCGTAGGCCGCGTCACCCAAACAACCGCGAAAACACAAAATGAAGTATGTACCACCTACTTGAGACTCGCACGATGCTAATTATCCGGTAACACCCGCCAATTCGGTCTAAAACGCGATAAATCTATGAAAGATTCAATACCGTTGAAACGAATATAACTCATTCTAGAACAAAAATCATACAAAACGGCCAAAGAGGAATCGAGGACTTATCGAGGGGGTTCCAACACACTAATCAGGGCTCGGATCGGGTCTTGGATGGACGATCGAGAGGGGAAGAGAGGTTCGGTCGTCCTGGTTCGAGTATCCGGGCGGAGGATATGAGGTTCTGCCTCAATATGAGGCTACTGCCCATTTTAAGCAAAAAAAAGAAATTATATGGCGTGTACTTTGGGACTACACGCCGTGTATGGTTCATTTAACTATTCATAAAACGGCAAGATTCCTCCGACTTACTTTCTGAACCTACCGACGTGAGTATACAACGTGTACCTAGGGGTACACGGCGTGTACTTGGTTCCTCTTCCTTTCCTCACCGACGTACACACACGCCATGTGTATCCCTTATACACAGCTAGACTACACGGCGTGTCCAAGGGGAACACGGCGTGTCCTTGGTTCTACCCGTCCAACAGGCCTACATGCCATGTATGGCCTCACACGGTCAGGGGTATACATGGCATGTTCAAAACTACATGTCGTGTAGTAAGAAAATTATACACGGTCACCACACAGCATGTACTCGGTGAGCACACATTCGGTCACTCGCTTACACATACACGGTGTGTACCTTAAGTACACGGCATGTAGTCTGGAAATTTCCAGAAACTTCCCATTTAATCCAGTTTCCTCAGAAACCAGTCAAAAATTTAAACAGGGTTGGGATTTTGACCCGTTCCAAAAACCCGAGTTCTTACAAACTCCCCACCTTAATGTAGCTTGTCCCCGAGCTACCAAACGAAACCAGGAGATGGCACCGAACATGCCCATCCCAGTTAAACAACCTGGACTACCCTGGTCCCAAGGTTCTGGCTAAATTCCTCAAGGGGCTCCCCACCTTAGGAATTTCCTACTCGGTCTCAACCAAACAAAATTTAAAGCAAACAAGGTTTACTAACCTGCTTTCCCGGACGCATAGTCCTCCCGTGACGCATCGTCACCCCTGCACCTCATTGGCGCTCACGTGTACACCCAACGTAACCCGCACCGCATCGGTGTCCACCTCCATGAGGTCCTGGGGCCTAGCACCTCAAGTAACCTGCATCCATGATGCCCCGATGCCCACGGCACCTCAAGTAACCCGCATCTGCGATTCTCCAATGCCATCGGCACCTCAAGTATCCTACATCTTCGATGCTCTGATGCCCTCGGCACCTCAAGTAACCTACATCCTCGATGCCCCAATGCCCATGGCACCTCAAGTAACCCGCTGAATACCATAAATGGTCAGACAGCCCATATATATATAGATAACAATATATTCTACGCAGATAAGGAAAGCAGTAAAAGGCAGTGCATAACAACTACCCTTACTCCCCATCACCGTAACCCATGCCCCATGGCATCCCGGCCTCATGGCCTCCTTACCCGCCATCAACAGAGCCAAGTATCAAAAGTACCTCGGGCCATGCCCGTCCCGAAAACTCACGTTGCCTCAAACCAATGACCGAGTCACCCAATCCTGATAGTTACATTGCCTCACCCATAGTACCTTCCTGCTCTCATAAGAGTCAGACCCATATATCCTACAGCATGCAATTCTAAAAAATATAAAGCATGGCATACACATTTGCACAACTAGCAGTTCTATCAGGAATTTCACCAATTATCATTTTAAATCATATAAAGCATGGCATTTGATATTTCATTCACATGACATTATCACTTCACAAAGAATACGTGCAATTATGAAATTGAAATACCCTAAAATGTGCCTATCAAAAGCCAAGAAACCCTGCCTTGTCATACCATGCCAATACCACACCGGGTCAAGGGTCACATATCACAATCAAGAACATCACACATCACGTGATCCACTGAGGTGGAAATCATATCAACTGTAATCTGAGAAAAAGCAAACAGCAGTTCCCACTCATGGAAACTTGGTCCATCCCTCGTACCTGGGGCTACAGGCACCCAAGCATAAGCTAGAAACCCAGTCCCTATAATAAACTATCTCCAGTCTACCATATAACCAAATAGTAAAACCAGCAGAAAGAAACGAGAAGCCTCCAACTCATTAGTATCCAGTAAAAAGATGCTACTAAATCTCTATCAAGAACTCCTCTGAAACCACTTTGTAACGACCCGGACCCAGCCAGCCACCCAAACAGTGCCGAACGGGTCAGGTGTTACTACCTTAGGTGCACCTCCCTGAATGCCAAAGGCTGCCGACTAGCAGCGAGGATTTGTTAGGTATAGTGGGGAGACTATACCCTCTCGGAGGATCATAATAAGGGTACTGGTCCATGTATAACAGTAAAGATGCAGCGGAAATAAAGACTCAGCAGACTCGAACCAGACCCGCAGAGCGGAAGCATAATCAATATAGATAAACAACGAAAGCAATAAATATAACAACAGCAGCGGAAATAAACACAATAGCATGCTAATAACATGTAACTACAACTGAACAGTAAAACATGCATCCAGAGCAGGTCATACACAACTGAATATAAAAGGGCTCCAATGGCTAACCAATAGTAGCTACAACAATTAAGAATGTCGATACAGAAAAGTAAACAAAACAAAGTAAACCCCAGCTAGGAATGACCTCAAGGTTCATACCATCTCCATGCAATAACTAACACAGCCCAGCTCCTGAAGTTGGCCTCTTTCTTGCACGTAAATCCATAAAGTCTACATGCGTCCCGAAGGGCCCATGTAGGGTGTGAGAAAAATCTCAGTAGGATACCAACCAATGGTGAGTACCAAATATAAGTGTTTAAGAAGTCATACATTTACAAGGAAAGAAGTAAACAGTACAATGCACAATTAAACACAAACTCCACTACTGCTCAATAGCCACCATGGAGCGTCACCTGCTTTGGCCAACGTCGGAATCTCTGTCGTGTAATCCGGCACCACGTGCCATGTGACACCTCGTGTCTCAAGTACCGACGTCCCGAAGGCACACCCAAAAATAGTAACCCAGCACCATGTGCCTCCTGACACCTCGTGTCTCAAGTACCGACTTCCTGAAGGCATGCCCAAAAATAGTAACCCGGCACCATGTGCTTCCTGACACCTCGTGTCTCAAGTACCGACGTCCTGAAGGCACACCCAAAAATAGTAACCTGGCACTATGTGCCTCCTGACACATTGTGTCTCCAATACCGACATCCTGAAGGCACGCCCATTCCCTGAAGGCTCCTCACCTTCCCCATGGCTTTCAACGGCAAGCACCCCCAACCAAAATACCTAACCGCAACTACGGGGGCCTCTACCCACATGAGTGGTCAAAACCACCTCATCACGGAGTATCTCTGTGTGCACACTACTCAAAGTCCCGATGAGTGGTAATCACCAAAATAGTACCTAAGCCACCAACACGTCTGACACCTCATGTCCCTATGACCATGTCGCTCAAGTCCGATGGCCTCGCCATCCAAGTAACCTGGGCCATGCCCAACCTGATAGTCGTATTGCCTCAAGCCAATATCCATGACGCCCAATCCCGTGGTCAAAACAACCCAAAGTAACCTGGGCAAAGCCCCAACCTGTGATCAGCATCACTCAAGCATAACCGGGCCAATCCCAACACAACCCAAAAGGGTCCAGAAGATGCAATCTAGCAATTGCATATAAAACATATTTAACCAGAAAACATAACCAGGAAAAACAAACTAAACAGTTTAATTACACTATGCAGGGTGTTGTCCCATACCAGCACTGAGGTCTTAAATTCCTCTAACAATTATAAATCGATTTAACAAATAAAACTAAACAGTTTATAACCATAATATTTCAATTAAAACCATTTTGGCACTCCCCGGCCAAAATGCCCCGATGAGCAACAGCCCCTCACCCGGCCCTGCTCACGCAAACTGGAAACCGGGCATACCCAAAAGCATCTCAGAGGTCTCATAACCAATATAGTAGGAAAAAGTAGATAAAATGGGTCCCGCTCAAAATACCCGAAAATGCACCATAGGCTGCGTCACCCAAACAACCGTGAAAACACAAAATGAAGTATGCACCACCTACCCAAGACTCGCACGATGCTACTCCTCCGGTAACACCCGCCAATTCGTTCTAAAACGCGGTAAATCTACAAAAGATTCAATACCGTTTAAACGCCTATAACTCATTCTAGAACAAAAATTAGACAAAATGGCCAAAAAGGAATCGAGGACTTACCGAGGGGGTTCCAACGCACTAATCAGAGCTCAGATCGGGTCTCGGACGGACGATCGGGAGGGGAAGAGAGGTTCGGCCGGCCTGGTTCGCGTATCCGGGCAGAGGAATTAAGTCTATTAATACATCATTAATTTATAGGTGAAGGTAATGACACATTTATAAACAAAACATTTTAATATAAATAAAAAACACATGTTTCACATGGATTTTGAAAAAAAAAACTGGAAAATAATGAAGTAGAGTAGAATTAAGTCTATTAATACATCATTAACTTAATTTCTTACATATTTTAATCATTTTTTATGTCTTTTACTCTTATATTTTTCAGTTCCATCATTTATTGTTTTTACCATGATAATTAATTTTTACCTAATTAATTTAATTTTAATGCCTAAAATAAAAAATAGGCCTTATTGAATAATTTATACCAAATTATTACTAATTGTAAATACATTTTATCAAATAAAATTTCTTTGTTTAAAAAAATTAATTTTACCATTAGTTCAAGTAACGTGTAAAAACTTGTTTAAAAAAAATAATTGGCATAAAAATAATTTTTAAGATAAAATTATCAATTTTTTTTATTTCAAAATAATTTATTTATTTTTTATTAAAATAATACTTATTTTTTTCAAATAAATCTGAAACTTGATTTCACCATGGGAATAGTTAATTAAAAGAAAAGATAAAAAACAATTTTTTTAATAAAATATTACTTAAGTTCTAAAATGTTACACATGTGTTCTGTAAATCCAGCATAGTATTTTTTAATAAAAAATTATATTCATTAAATTCAACCTTTATTAATTAAAATAATTATAAAATTAAAATTATTTTATATATAATGATAAAGATGTAAGAGTTATAATATAGGTAAAAACTATATTTTCATTATTCACCTAGAAATAAACTATTTCAGAAAAATACAAAAAATTAATCATAAGCTGGTATTTTCCTTCTAAAATAAAAATTTAAGTGAATTTAGTAAAATTGAAATTCTAAAATTTGATAATTTAACATCTAAAAAAACATAAAGTTATAATGAAAATTGTTTTCATAGGAAAATGACTTTTTAAAATATTAATTGTTCTTAATCACATTTCCTATCAATTAAATTTATATTAATATATTATTCATAATAATAAAATATTGTATCCATAATATATTATGTTATTTAAAATAAGGCACATAAAAAACCAATTTTAGAAAAAAGAATTCATTTTTATCATAGGATGGTCTTATTAGTTGTTTGTTTGGATTAACTATATTTTATCTAAGCATTGATTTTAAAAATGACTTTTTCTTTTTCTTTTTATATATATTTCATAATGTGGTTACCTATATTAATACTCACCAACATAACAACTACTTTATAATGTTTAAATTTACTACTTGTAATTTTATCTTAATAAATTCTTTCATGGTTAATTTTAGTTTAGTGTTTTTTGAAAAGAAAGATGTTAAAAATATTATTTTATTAATGGAAATATATACTAAAATATCAGGGTGTTACATTATCCCCCCTCCCAACCCATTAAATAATTTTTTTCCTTAGAGTTTTAATTATCATTCACTAATGAAATATGATAAGGTATCCATAGGTATCTCAACAATTTATACCAAATATGATTATGTATTTTCTTATAGGAGTTTCTAGGGATCAAACTTTCACAACTTACCTTTCTTGATCTTATTTATAACCAAATACTAAAACCAAAAATATTATTATAATATCTAATAAATTCAAATTAAATGATCGTATGAATTTTAAAATATAAACCTATGATCTAATCTATAATTACACATTCAATTAAACCTTTGATAATTTCATTTTTACTATGATATAATTGGATGAACCTATCACTCCATAAGTTTATCCATGGTTTTCCATAGTAATTTTCCTATTAAGTTCTCTAACCTAACAAGGTTTATATTGTGTCCTAAAATTCTATTTAAATCCTTCATAATGGTTCATTAATAGAATTTTATTATTCAAATCATATCCATCGGGAGTGTTAATCCAGGTGTACAATCTTAGGTCCGCTCATTGTGCACCGAGTGAAGATCGAGTTGATACTCAAGTAGAATTTTTCATAGTGATTACCCCTTGGTGAATTTGTAACACAATCATATCCACTTTCTAGTATTCATAAAGGGATTTAATTTTTATGAAACCATAAAATCTCTACTTTAACAAAAACATCATGATGTTATTCTAAACTTAGACTCATACATAGGGTTTTTACAAAATTTCTCTCATCATAATTCCCAAAATAACTACAATAATCCTAAAAAATAATTGAACCATAATTTTATAACAATTGAGGTTCCTTAGACCCACACTCTAAGATCTAAATCTAAAAACACTTTCTTTAAACATTGGTTTTGAAATAGACATAAGAGAAAAAAATATAAATACATCTTTATTTTACATCATTTCCATAAGTTAAACATTACATCTCATAAATAGTCACACAATCCCAAGAATGAAATTTTAAGTGTCTTTGAGGATTATGTATTTAACTAACTTATTTGGAAACACCTCTGAACATTTCCTCATAATTCATTCACACTAAACTCCCTTCTAGAAATTTCATAGGCTATACTCATCTTCATAACCTAGGTAATGAAAACATAAGAAATGTGTGAGTTCAAATTCTTAGTAAGTTAAAACATATCAACATGTCACCAAGGTTTTGATCATAAAAATATGAGAAAAAATGATAATGTGAGAAATATATTATTAAAAAGAACATATAATAATAATAATTTTCCATAAGTCATTTTAGAATGCCATGTGGTCTCAAATGATCAAATATATTCCATAGAATAGCAGTGTAGAAACATGAAATAATAAACATGATCCTTGGTAGCATAAAATTATCATATAATATTGAAATTTGGCATAATAGAAGGTGAAGGAAACTATAACCTATTAAATAACTCATTACTACTTGATTCTCATTGCATAGTGGGATTAGGAAAACAACTTGTGTACCCTCTTGTCCTTCAGTTAACAAATAATTTACCCTATTGGGCTTAGGATAACAAAATTTATACCCTCTTTGGCTTGTCCTAATAACATATGTACCCTCCTGGTCTTTTTCTAACAACTCAAGTACCCTCTTGGCCTTATTCTAAAACCACTTATACCCTTTTTGAGCTAATTAGATACAAAACTTCAACCAATGTATTGTAGGTTGATAAAGAACCCTTCACATCAATAATAATCATCTATGCATTTTTGTTCCAAGATAACATGAAATCATTCATATTTTAAGAATCACTTTATTAAATCATATAAAATAGATTTGTTTCATAGACACATCCATATAATAGTTCATAATCCATCCATAGAAAGAATTTTGGTGGTTTTATAAAAATATATCCATATTTTAACATATGGAGTATTAAGTATTTTGACGTAGATGGAAAATACCTTTTCAATATCACTCAGTAAATCAATTTTAATAATAAGAGGAAATAACCATCTCATTTTAAAATCATTGTAAATTTTGTTTATTTTAAAAAAAATAAAAATGTAAAATAATATTAATTTAAAATAATATACCTAATGGTAAAATAATGTGTCCACATATTAATCCCTTAAAATTTATTTTAGAAACCATTTTTAACATTATTTTAAAACGATAAAATCATCAGTCACTTTTAAAAGTTATTTTCATAAAGATAAGGTGAAAAAATTTAAAAATTTTAAATTTTAAATTTTAAATTTAATATTAACTAATGGAGGCTTTAAAAATATATAATGGTTTTTATATTTAATTATGGAGTGGAGGATAAAACATATGATCATAAAATTACCTATATTTTTAATATTTTAAAATTACCTTTCTTGAAACCCACATTGTAAAATCAGATAATAAAATATCCTTTTGAAAATAGGAAAATGTAAATTTGAGGACCATAAGAGATATGATATAATTTTGTTTTTAATTATAAATTATAACATTGGTAGGAAGAGAAATTTTAGAAATTGAGGAAAAATAACCTTTTGAAAGGATGGGAATTATTCCTAACATCGTTATACGTTTATAAGAAAGATACTCATCAAGGAAGATTATTTGAATTATAAATGTAAATTTACCTACAAATATAATATGGAATATAATATAACATAATAAATGTAATAATATGGGTGGTATAAAAAATTAAGTTCAGGAAGTAACATTTTAACCTGATGAAATAAAGTTTGAGTTCACAAAATCCCTTACAGATTTGTTAAATATTTAACCAGAAGGACTGGAAGTAGTATTTCCTAAAATTACTTGTAAATACAATGAAAATAATGATTAAATTTTATATAATGCAATAATAGTGTGTAATATACCCAATTTCTAATAATAAAGTTAACAAAGATAAATCATAACTCAATAACTGAATATAGAGTTAATAAAAACCCTTAGATCACTATTATCTATCAAATTGATAACCCATTAAAGGTTTATCTTCATATGTATTTAAAAATACCTTAGATTTAGTAAAAAAATTTTGGTAAAATAAATTAGTAACCAATAAATACACCATAAAAATGAAATAATTTGTTAATACTCATCATATCTCAATGAAATAAAATTGGGATGTCAAAACCCTTACCATTATTCCCCTTTCATAGAAACATTCCTGGATATATTGTATAAAAAAATATCTTAATAAAATGATTCATAACCTTATTAAGATCAATAAACTTTTATTAACTTCATTTACAATCATGTATTTTAAATATATTAGTTAGTTATATTTTATATTCATCATTGGATGTTATTTGTTTTGATTTTTTGTTTAGTACTAGATTCATAATAACGATGCCAATTCTTGTTTACAGATTAAAATATCATCATCAAGAGATCATTAAAATTATTATAATATATGTTTTATAATGATTTATAAGGTTTTAATTTCATTTTAGTTGTATTTTAGTTATGATCCATCATGAAGAACATTCATACTTTGATACCTATCTTACGCTTTCTGGGAAGATAAGAAAATCAGGGGTAGTTGGGTATTTGTTTATTAAGGAATCATTTGAGGTTTAATAAATATGTTATTTTCCATATCATATAGCGATTATGAAATATGGTCCCTCAATTAATAGATATTGGGGATGTGTATGGACATACATAGATAGGGTAATTGTGATGTGACTATATATTTGGGTAAGTATAATGTGACATGCACATCCATATGAGGGAATCACATGTGATGTTTCCATCAATATAATCAATATACACTTAGATAATTGATAATTCTTGAGTCGGTAATGTGTAATGGACATAATATATGGCATGTGGTCACATAATATCTTTGAAAACATGGTTATATGATTATTCATACATGTATATAATACACCTAGTGGATACGAGTGTGGAAATGCATGTGTCTAATTGTGATCATTATAGATCCCTTATAACTAGACTAACATTAAAAATTTTATTGAGGAAAATATTTTATTTCACTCGTATATTAGGTAATTCATAATTGTTTTTCAGTTCTATAAAGTCCCATAGGGTTACGCTTGTGGTTGTGTGATTGAGGAAGATGTTTTTTGGTAAATTATTTATATAAAACTTTGAGTGATACGCCAAATTTTTTTAAAGGATATCTTAAATAAGATTTTTTATGGATTTTCAAAAGTTGTTACAAATAATATAACATGTGAAAATAGATGATATCCTATTTAAAAGGAGTTTTGGAAAATATTTAAAACATATTTTGTATATGGTTTCACAAGTTCATACATATGATGTGACATAAGTTAAAAGTGTGTTAAGTCTATAAAGATTTATAAAAGGATAAATACTATTAAAATTATGTACTTAATATCAAACCATGTGTGGGTGTATAAAACATGTTATTTCTTATGATGGAATAAACCATGGTGTAGTAATGGTCACTACATCAGGGTTTGGTGTATGTAACTTTTTTCATTATGAGATAATTCATAGTGATTTATTGTTTCTTATATAATAATCTATAGTGTTATGTTTGATCACTAAGTGATAATTTTTTGAGGAGTATAAATTTATAGATTAAATTTTTACATGATAAAAATTTATAGGGAAAGGTTAAATGGGATTGTAACTCATGAAACACTAATGAAATGGTTTTCATTCAATCATCCAAGTGATCAAGAAGAGTTTGAGATATATTAGAGGTATATATAAATAGACTCATGGGTTATATAAATATGTGTGACACTCTAATTTTATTTCTTAAATTACTCAATTTTTAAGATCTTGATCTACCACTCTCATTTTTTATAACACAAAGGTTCAAGAAAACTATGAGAAAGAGGGAATCCTACCTAACCATTGGGAGATTCACATAGATCGTGGATACTCTTATAAGAATAAGTCAATTGGTTAGTTCTAAGTAATCACTATAAATCACATGTCAATTAGCTTGGATAGACTAAATCAAAAGAAAAAATGATGTCCATTCTTCATTTATTTAATTCAATTCAAACAAATTGGTAAATGTTGGGGAATAATAGGTTTTGGTTGATCATTTCTAATATGATTGGATAAGAATTATCCCTTATAAAATCCAAAAGGAAGGACATGATAAAACAATAAGGAAAGAAATAAGTACATTGGATCATGTGAACTAAATATAATGGCAAGAGGGAATCAAGGATATTCAAATGGGACCCAAAACCACGAAAAAATATCCTATCTTTATCTAAGGGCTACAAGTCACCAAAATTTATATCTCAATTTTTGGTGAACCAAAGCATGGTGTGATTCTTTGAAAAAAATATTTAGGTTATCTAAAAATTATATAAAAACCAGCATCATAAAACTCAAACACTAAAAATATATATAACCATTTTCTATCCAAAACTACACATTTTTTCAAAACCATGACATGGATAGTTATAAACAATGTGTTTCTTCAATTCCTATTTAAAATTTTGAAGCAACCAAGAAGGATTTATCTATAAACCAAAACATTTTCTATACTATGGCCTCAACCTTGATGTGATTATGATCCCCATGGTGACCATAGACTCTAAAAAACATTGGTATAAATTAAAACAGATAAAAACACCATTTTTATGATAACCACCATGACTATGTATGACAAACATTTCATTCCATTAACTTTGATTTTGTGCCTACTTTATGGGTGTTGTTTTTATAATTAGTGAGCTTAATGACTTTAGGAATATTGATATCAATATGTTGAATAAACAAATGGATTAAAATAATATTTTAATATTGAAAAGTGATACCAAGCATGTTTTGAAGGATACCCCAATAAAGTTTCCATTTTAAATTAAGTAAATAGATATTGGAGGACATATTCTAGAAGATAGTTTAAAGTTTCTTATCATTTTCTATATAGAAAAAGGATTTATTTCCTTATAATTTTTAGACACATATTAATGTGTTACTTTTATATTAATTAAAAAAGAGTGTTTCTAGATGTTTTATGTGACATCACCGGGCCATAGTGGATTTAAAAACTAGAATTTTGATTGTCTAAGAAGTCAAAATAGTATATCCATACTGAACATGGGAATTTTTTAATGAATTTTATGTAGAAATTTATTCTATATAAAATGGAGAGGTTATTTTATGTTATGGAAATAATATTTAGTGACCTGAAGTGTTTGATGTCATAGGAAAATGGGGATATCATTATCAAAATAGGAATTTCAATAGGTGTTTTCATTAAAGACAATATATTTTTTAAAATGATGAGTAAGAAAATTTTAGGAATTTCACTCTGGTTAAATGATAAATGGTAAGAGAATTTATAATTGAAATAAGGAGTACCACATAATTGTGAACATTTGGTGAGAATATTGGGTAATGTGTATTCCCTATGAAAAACGATGAAGATTGAACATATCATGGAGAGAGTTGTTTTGAATAGATATGAATCATGTTAAAGTATTTAAATTACACTATGTGAAAAAGGGTAACTCATAATTCCATGAGGTTATGTAAAGATAATTTTTATTATTTATAAAGGTCACTTGAAAATTATACTACGTATGTAAAGGTCATTTGGGATCTACACATCATATGATTCATGAAAATATGCATATGAGACACTAGTTAAATAAAATTAAAGAATTATAAAATGTGATCATTCAAGATTCTAAAATTTAATATTTTAGATAACATGATAAATAATTCAATTTCAAGTGTGTTGAAATTTTTTTGAACAAATATGATGACAATTCTATCATGATTCGTTCATTTTTAATGAAGAAGGAATAATATTAACTTATAGGGAGATTTTATGCCACAAATGGGTTTTCCATGATCATTATATATGCATGTATATATAATTATATGAATTTTATTTCATGATGATATGATGGATAGATTGATTAAGAATTTTAATATTACAAGTATGTTCCAAGGAAAAATTTGTGATAGTTTTTGAATATCTATATACATTTACAAATGGTTTTCAAAAGGGGATAGTTCTATGTAAGTTTAAAGAGATCGTGTTTTTTAGATCTAGTAGAAGATAATAAGTGAGAATTAATAAGGATTTTAATTACTAAAAATCATAGTAATTAAAATCAATAATTATTGTGGTTTAGTGAATGTTAGTAAGGAAGAAATAAACTCTACATTTATTCTATTATACATATATATATTTTTTAGGTTGTCAAAGAATAAATATGAGGAGTCCATATACCATTTTCAATACTAATAAATCATTTGGAATCAAAAAATAAAATAATAAAACAATTATCTCTATTCACCATATACATTTTTAGAGTTGAATATAAAAGAGGTAGATCCATTTCAGTTTGTGTTGCACTGAAGAAGAAGGAACAAAGGAAGATCTTGTGTAATCTGTGTTGTATTGAAGTAAAATAAGAAGTGGGTATGTACACGATTTTGTATACAGAATAAAAAAAGGAGTATCATTTATATATTATTACTCTATATAATAAAAATAAGATTTATTTAATATTTTTATTAAAAAATAATGGGGTGACTGTAGACTATTCAAGAGAAGAAGAAGAAGAAGAAACAAGCTACACATCAATAACCTGTCACAGTTCTCAATTGATGGAAGACTCTCTTGTTTTTACCCAAACTTTTTTCATTATTAACTGAAGGATATACATTTATGTGGGATGCACCAAACCATGTTTTTCAAGATTATCACTCATAGACTATCAAAAGACTATAGTGTCAATCCCATATGATGAATCTAGTGGGTTGTGTGATCTTTTATAAATTCATATCTCACTAAGGAATAAACTCTCACATTCAGTGGTGTACTTTATAAATCACTATTAAATTTTCTATGTGTGTGTGCTTTGAATGTGTTTTATTGAAGAAAAAAAGATGATAAGAGAGAACAAGAGAACCATTTCACTGTTACCAAGGATCAAGGAAAAAATGGAAAGGGGTAAAATATTATAATTTTTAAAAGTCACAAACACTGATTCCCCCCCCCCCCCTCAATGTGGAGTTCATCCCTAAATTTCCCCCTAAATTTTTATGAGTGTTAGGTTCAGTTTTTATTGGATTTTAAATTTTTAAGTTCTTATCTTCTGAATATTTGAAGGTTTCTTTAAAATAATTTATAATAAAGATCATTTTTAGTCAAGAACTTTCTATCCCAAATCAAAATTCAATCTATAACAAAATTATGATGAACAAAAGAAAGAAAGTGAATAATTTACAGAATAAGTTATCTATGTTATGTCAAGAGGATGTAATTTAAGTCCCTTCATGTAATAAAATGGAAATATCTGACCAAAATAGAGAATAATAGGTGGTGGGTAGTCTTTCAACCTCAAGAGGATCAAGTGATTAAAGTGATCATCAGGTATGTATTAATTCTTACCCAAACTATCACCAATAAGATCCAAGAATTAGTGGTAGTGATAATATATCAATATATTTATATTCTAAATATTTAAATTATTTTCAATATAATTTTCACAAAGAAATGGTTTCTTTTATATTTGGTATTTTTGAAATTCATCATGATGAAATCAATCAACTTGAATAGAAGTTAGATAATATAAATAATGTTTTGTAAGAAAAGGAATTATCTTATACAAATATAAATAAAAAGGTTGGATACATTGAATCTATGACACCCTGAATTTTTTGGAAATATTTTTTTCAAATAAATTTAATATTTTTTATATTTTTTATTAAATGTAACACTAATTTTATCTTACATTACATGAAACACTAAGTTTAAATGAAGCATAAAATATTATTAAAATATTTTTATATGATAGATATCACATAGGTGTTGGAATGGGGGTTATGAATAGAATTAAATAAATTATTAAAATAAATGGTCTACACATTTATATAAAATTAATTCATTGGTGACTAATTAATTAAAAAAAATAAAAAACTATTTGAAAATAAAGAAAATCTTTCTCTAAAAAACTATTTTAATGGAAAAAATTTTGTTTTAACTTAATAAATTAAAAAAAAAATTATAGTGATTTTAGTTAAATATATATATTATATATTCAATAAACAAGTTAAAATTCATCTTATTTTTTTAAGACTGTTGAAATGAATAAATCAAATTTTTTCCTTAAAAAATCTATTTTTATAAAAGTAGTTTTGTCACCTTTTGTGAATTTATTTTAAAAATAATATCGAAAACATTTAGATATTTTATTTTAGAAAATAAATTTTAATTTTTTAAAACTTCATTTTAAAATTATCCTACGGAGAATTTTTCAGAATTTTCTGAAATGATTAATTTTTGGATGAATAGTGAAAAATTATGAATTTTAATTGAAAACATCCATTTCATTTATATTATTTATAAAGTTAAATTTTATTTTATTTTATTTTAAATTATAAGAAGATCAATTATATATATATATATATATTAATTTAATTAATGTCGTTGAAATTATTTTCAAATTGAAATTTGATATAGAAACTATGTAATCTTTTGAACATTTTCTATTTGAAAATCCTGCTTTATCATCATGCGTACGAGATTAATTTTAAAATAAATCTTTCCACTAATGTGAATTTAATTAGGAAAAATGGATTATATATTTTTATTCATAATAATTTTAATTATATAATATTTTAATCTTAATTTTTGACATAAATGATTAGTGAAAATAATAAAAAAATCAATTACTATGGTTAAGGTAAAAATGGGTTTACATAGGGGTGAAACTAAAAAGATAAGAGTTAAAATAAGATAAAAATATGTATAAAATATATTGTATGGATATAGTTTAACCCCTTAATTTCTAAGTCTCTAAAATACTCTATTTTGGACACTTTTCCATGAGAAAATCATTGATATGCCTTTTTCTTTTTAAAAAAATTACAAGTGTGCGACTCACCTCACTTATAAAATGGCACCCCCTATCATATCTTATTAACACATTCAAACCCTTTTTTTCAGCCAATACCAGCCAAAATACCTTCTAAAATTTCCTCATATGATCATATAAGCCTTATTTTTGGTAGAAATCCAACTTAGGAAGGATTTTGGTGCAAACCTAAGGAGGATACCCAAAGAAGATGTAACATTATTCAATGAGGGTTTTTGTTTTATTTCTTCATCATCCTTCTTAAAATCCTTATTAAACCACGATGGTATAATCAAATAATTATATTACATAAAATTATATAGTTTTATGTTAAGTTAATTACCTACAACCATCTCTACTTTCATCAAATGGATTATGAAATCATCATTCATGTGTATTATGAACTACCGCATCACGAACCGATGTCATTCATTTTTCTAGTACCACCTCTCAAAGTTGGGTATAATGATGCATATAAAGTATATATATTATATTAATATATATATTAAATAATTATATCATATATACCTTTATATTTTACATTCTGTAGGGGATATGATAATGTTTCTCTTGTATACGGTGGACTACCACCTCGTGAAGTGATGTGATTCGTTTTTCACTAATGCTTGTATAGAATATAATAAGGACAAATTTAATAAATATATATGATTTAAATGAAATAATTATTATATTCATGAAATATATATATCATTATTAAAATATAATATATCATTATATTTCTTATCTTTTCACTCGCTAAAGGATGATAATGTTGTTCGTGTACATATATACTATCACCTTCACAAAGCGATGTGACTCTCAATTTTCAATGTAACATCCCTCCCCATATAATTGGCTTGAGAGGTGGGAGGAATTATACTTAGCCTTAAGAAACGTTCCGAAGGCACCAAAGGCTTCCAAAAAATGTTGAGGGCTTAGATAATGATTTGGGGAATGATTTTCTCTTGAGATAAAACCAACAAACCAAACAGTCCACTATCAACAAACTACATGATGCATGTTGAAAAAACAACCAAACCCATAAATTACTAAAACACAATCAAACTAATCCATAAAAATCCCACATGTCAAATCCCACATGTCAAATACAACCAAGAAAAAATTATATTACCAAGTGGAAGACTAAAATAATACTCCAACAGAACTAGGACATCATCCATAGCTCCACACCAAGATCCATGCTCCGAGAACCACAACATCACCAAGGAATCATACCGAACCACTAGAAAAATGAGATACTTTACTCTTACCTGTGACCCGAAATACAACATCTGCAAAAGCACCCAAGTTCCAAAGTAGGGGGTGATTACAGATACTCAGTAGTTTTTTCCCAAATTACTTCCCTAAACATGCCACTAGGATAAAACTATTAGCACATTTATAATAAGTAGTTTCTATAAAACATTAAATAGTGAAACTATTACCACAATCCAAACATACCCTTATCAAGCCATAAACCACAAGGGAAATCCACAAACATGCCATAATCCATGTTACCTTCACATAAAATCACAAACAATCACCATTTTCCATATCCACCACAAAAACAAGGCACACACAATGCTTCACAAACCCAAACCAGTGCAACAATCATGATGGCACTTTTGTCAGACTCGTTCCTTCCATCCCAATTTAGTGCCACTTCCCATTCACTTTTCCTTGATGGTTTCCCTTACATCCAATATCCATCCTCTTTTTTGTGGTGGTACTTCCCTCCCAATTTACACACCATTCACACAATCCATACCCAAGAATAACTCACCAAGGCCACAACAATATACAAATAACCATTTCCATCACATGTAAATCCACTTCAATAAGTCACCCTTTTATTTAAATCCCCATTTAATAATTTCTGATGATAAAAAACATTTCAATAAAATAATATCTTTATTGAAAACCATTTTCATCAACCATTTTCACAAATCAATCCCATCAACCCATTTTAAAATCTCCATTTTAAAATCCACAATAAGATCATTTCACCATAAAATTCCTTTTTCCAAAAAATCTAAAAAACATCACCAAAGGGATTACCAAACAATTTCACACATCAAAAACACAATTTATTTTAAGAAATGAAATTTAATTGTAACCAAGATTAAAGTTCTAGCAAAGTTGAGTCGAGAGAGAAGCCACCTACCTTTAGGGTTCTAGCAAATTCGACCCACAAGCAATCGCACCCCAAGAATACGCACCACTAAAACCACTCTAGATCTCATTCCCTATCATCAACAAGCCTTAAAATAAACACCCAAGGAAACCAAAATCCTAGATCTATACACAACAGGTGTAGATCTAGAAAACTGAGAGATAGAGAGATATAGATCTATAGAAAACCACAAAGAACCACGATAGAAGACTTCTCTGAGAAGAACCGCCTTCAATACACCAATAAACCCCTTAAATTTTCTTCAAAAACATGTGGGAGAGTACCTACAACCTTTGAGTACCCAAAATCCCAAGTGAGTCTTGAGTGGGATAGAGTTTTGAGTGAAATGAGACAACACTTAGGGAGCCCGAATTTAAAACCCCCATTTTTAAGTGGCTTTACGGTTCTCCTGCATGGTTTGGAAAACTGTATTCTAACTATGCACACTCCACTGCCTCGAGAGAAGGGGTCTGAATGGTTTTATCCCACGGTTTGGAAAACCATGCATAGGATATGTGAAGCCCGCTGTCTCCCCCTACACATTTTCTTGGAAATCCCTCACTGTTTTACCTAATCATTCTCAAACCGTTCACCCTTAGAAAACCATGAAAACTTATTAAAAGTCATTCCAAAACCCTCCCAACCTCTTAATAACTCATCCTAATAACTTTAAACACATAAAAAGGCATAAATAAAGGCTACATACCTCAAACCGGGGGTGATACATTCTCCCCTCCATTATAATTTCCATCCTCAGAAAGTAGGGAACCATCGTTTTGAAGAAAGATCGGTCCATTCCCCGGCCATCTCTTTCTACCGCTCCCAAGTATCCTCCTAGACCTAACCATGATACCACAAAACTCGAACTAAACCTATGCTTTTACCCTGAAAGACTTTCTCCTGCATATCCACAATTTTCACTGGCACGTGAAATAACGAAGAATCCGGTTCTAGCTCAACATGATCCCAAAGAACCACATGGTCATGATCCGGCTAATACTTTTTCAACTGCGACACATGAAACACATTGTGCATATTACTAAACCATGGTAGAAAATCCAAACAATAATACACCTCTCCAATTTTCTCAAGTATCTCAAAAGGACCAATATACCTCAAAGATAACTTACACAGCTTCCCAAAATTACGATGTCTCAACCTAGGTGAGATCCTCAAAAACACATGATCACCCACCTTGAAAGAAAACCATTTCCGATGATGGTCCACATATGATTTATAATTACTTTGAATCATCTCCATCCTCTTCATGATCAACTTGATCTTTTTTGTAGTCTCTTGAACAAGGCTCGGTCTAATCATCAAATTATCGCTTGTTTCCACCCAACATAGTGGACAATGACACGAACGACCATACAAAACCTCAAATAGATCCATATGTATTGAATCCTGATAACTTTTATTATAGTAGAAATACACCAATTTTAAGTTCTCCTTCCATGAACTAGAAAAATCCATCACACAAGCCCTTAACATATCCTCCAAGGTTTTTATCTTCCTCTCAGATTGGCCATCCTTCTGAGGATGATACTCTATGCTCATCGTCAATTGTGTCCTAAGGGCTTGCTGCAAGGATTTACAGAAACGAGATGTGAACCTAAGATATATATCTAATAAAATTGAAACTGGAACACCATGTTTCTTTACCACCTCTCGAATATTGATTTTGGACAGATCCTCCACCGTATGAAATTCACAAATTGGGATGAAATGGGATGACTTTGTGAGACGATCCACAATCACCCAAATGGCATCGTGTTTTTTGACCATTCTCAGAATAGCTATCACAAAATCCATTTCTATCTAGTCCCATTTCCACACTATGATAAGTAAAGACTGCAACATGCGTACTAGCCGCTGATGCTCTACCTTGACTTGCTGACAAGTCAAACATCTCGAGACAAACCCGGCCACATCCCTTTTCATACCAGCCCACTAGAACTACGCTTTAAAAAACTTATACATTTTATGAATTCTAGGATAAATAGCCCACCTAGAATGATGATAATCCTTAAGAAGTTCATACCAACAATCCACTAGTACCACTATCCGATTCTGAAAAAACAGGACTGAATTCTCATTCAGTTCCCAGTTCTCAATGGTCTCCCCACCATTGAGTTTCAACCCCATCACCATACACTCAGAATCCGATGCCTGTACCTATTTTACCAAACCATCCAAGTTAGGGACCAATGAAACTGTATAGAAGACCACTCTTCCACCCTAGTCCTTATATTACAACCGCATGTCGGTTATGACCGACATCAACTTCCACTGATCTGATGCATGTTTCAGCACTTGAGCATATGATTTCCTACTTAATGAATCCACCACCAAATTTACCTTAACTGGTGTTTACATTAAGTCTAAATCAAACATCTAGAGATATTCTATCCATCTCCTTTGCCTCAGGTTCAAATATCTTTATGAGAAGATATGATTTAAGCTCTTGTGATCGGTAAACACTATAAATTTCTCACCGAAGAGATAATGATGCCACTTTTTTTAAGCATGAACCATTACTACAAACTCCAAATCATGTTTTGGGTAGTTATTCTCATGAAACCTCAATTTCCATGATCCATATGCAACCACATGATCCCCCTGCATGAGAAAACACCCCAACCCTGATCCTGAAGCATTACAATACACCATGTACCCTTTCCCTAGTTCTGGAAAAACCAAGATTGGTTCTAATGTAAGGTGACCCTTTAACTATTAAAATCATTTATCGAACTTCTCATCCCATTGAAATGGGATATTCTTCCTTTTCAAATCTATCATTGGAAAATCCATTGTTTAGAAATCACAAAAAAAAATGTCGATAATACCCAGCTAGACCAAGGAAGCTCCGTATCTCGAAAATGATCTTTGGAAGTTTCCAAGAGATAATAGCCTCTATCTTTTCTGGATCAACGGAAATGCCCCTCTCAGAAATAACATGTCCAAGGAAATGAACCTCCTGTATCCAAAAGTCACACTTTGATAATTTTTCACACAACCGATGATCCCACAAGATCCCCAAAATGATTGACAAGTGATACTCATTCTCTACCCTTTTCCTCGAATACACCAGTATATCATCCAAAAATACCACTACAAAAGAATATAGATATCTATAAAATATATTATTCATCAATTCCATGAACACCACTAGTGAATTCGTTAGACAAAAGGTCATAACCACATACTCATAATGGTCGTATCTACTTCTAAAATCTGTTTTCGGAATATCCTCCTTACTCACCTACAATTGGTGATATCTTGACCTCAAGCCAATCTTAGAGAACCACTGAGCTCCTGTAAACTGGTCAAACAAATCATCAATGCATGGAAGTGGATATTGGTTCTTTATCATAACCTGATTAATTATATGATAATCAACACATTGTCACAAGGTTTCATCCACCTTTTTAACAAACAAAATAGGCACTTCCCATGGAGACGTGCTAGGCCAGATAAACCCTTTGTTTTATAACTCTTCCAACTACACCTTTAATTCCTGAAATTTTTATGGTTCTATTCGGTAAGAAGGAAGTGAGATAGGACTGGTCCCCAAAAGGAGATCAATCATAAACTCCACTTCTATCATGGGTGGAAACCCTGGGTGATCCACAACTAATGAAAGAAAACTCTTATCAACACCTTGAATTGATTCCAAAAAAAGGGCCTCTAACTGATATGAGATCGTGCAAATAGTTTGTGCCAACAAATCTGTTGCACCCATATTTTCAATCTTCTCCCCTCTAAAGAGATGTCTAATTCCATCCTTCATCACAAAACTAATCCTTCATGAATAGAAATCGATGTAGGACTTAAACATTACCAACCAATCCATTCCCAGTATTATATCATAACCATCCATCTCAAGCACTAAGAAATCCAACATCAATTTGTTGACATCCACAACTAAACAACATGCTCTACAGAGGAAATCTTGACACTCTCTTTGACCTAGAAGAGTTTGTAGTTTAAAAATTGAAGGCATCATTTCTATTTGTAAACCCAAAAAATCAATGATGTGAGAGGAAATAATATAATTTGAAGCACCCATATCAAACAAATCTTGTATCAACATTGAATTTAAAAGAACTATAACTCGCACCGTGAATGGTCTTGACTGATCATCCACCACAACCTACTTAGATCCAAACAAATTTCTTCTTTCCACACTCTTCTCTTTATTACTTTGTTGAGGCATCGTGGTATTTAGAGAATCACCATGACCCACTTTAATCTACTGCTTAGGGGTATGCTGCTGGCCCCGTCCCATTGAGGCATAAGACCCCTGCGACCCCTGAGGAGTGTCACGACCCCCAACCTCAGAGCATTCCAAAAATAATGTTGTAGATTCAACATTTGCTTACAATTATGACATTCTCGAGGTTGTGTCCTATAATACTACTTGATGTGGCTCATAGAACCACACTGAAAGCATCCTAGCTTTCTCTGAGGCTTTGGAGGAAGATTCATCGATCCTGTCATCAGATTATGAACTGTACTCCCACCATAGAAATAAGTGTCCCTATTCCGCTTGAACCCAGAGTTCGAGTTCCCACTATTTCCCATGGGTACCAACATACTTAACCCACCTATAACCCCGACAAGATCCCACTCAACCACCATAGCTCGATTCACCATTTTTTTGCAATCATCTATAAACAGCACCGCTATCTTGGAATGAATTTCATGGTTCAACCTAGCTTCAAAAATTCACACCTTCAATGATGTACTACCCGCCACATCAGGTGAAAACCTCATTAGTTCATAAACTTATCTGTATATTCCATCACCACCATGTTACCTTGATTAAAACTAAATAAATCCATTTTATGCTGAATTTTGAACGTATGATGGTAGAATTGTTTATTAAACAATTCCTCAAAATCATCCCATGTCACACTTTGGTCTGTTCCAGTTTGGACCACCATCTCCCACCATAGAGGGAAATATATTCCAATATATATGTGGCTAACTTTAATTTCATCTCTTCCAATGTTCTCGAGAAGTAAAATGTCCTATTCATTCTATTCATCCATGCTTCATCCCTTTCTGGCTCCGAATCACCCCTAAACATGGGTGGATTCTGCCTTTGAAACTGAACCGCATGATCCACATGTTTTGGTTTATCCACTTTATTCCCACTTTCCACAGCTTGGAAAGTTTGCATTATACTATGCACTAGTTGCTGGTTCACCTGAGGCTCAAGTGCAACCACATTTTCAGCAGATTCCTCTGGTTGGTCTCTACAATGCTTACCCAGTGCCATTTTTATCAAAACAAAAACAACCATAAGTCTCAATCCCTTAACTAGAAAGGGTATAAAATTTTTAAATTCAAACACATAAAAACTATCACAACCAGGCATTCCACAATTTTGCATTTCTCATGTTACACTATTCTGAAAAATACACTATGTTTTGAAAATAAACCCATTTTCAAAATAGCACAAGTCTCCATGTTTCAAATTCTTCTATTTTAAAACCCAATATAGATTTTCAAAATCAAAACATTCATATCATGCCATAGATCATTATACCCCAATGAAATATTCATCCTAGTGGGAATTCATTTCTACCATGCATGCCATGCTCATCTCATTGTCTACACCCACGACAATGAGATATCCAATGCCTATAAGTGTATCTAAACACTTATGTACCCAACTCCCTAGTAACCTGAATTTGAGCATAAAAGAGTTATCTACATCCTTTTATACTATACAATTCATGTTTCAAAAATCATATGCCTTGCAACCATCCTGACTTAAGGAATATACCAAGAACGAATGTCAACACCAAGACCAACAATCAATGCCAAAGGACCGAACAACTATTCCAACTTGAAAGCCAAGGACTGAACAAACTAATACCACTTGTAACATTCCACCCCATCTCATTGTATTGAGAGGGCGGAGGAATGCAACATGGCCTTAAGTGATGTTCTCAAAGCACCAAAGGCTAGAAATAAATGTTGAGGGCTTTGAGAATGAATTGGGGAACAATTTTCCCTTGAGATAAAACCAACAAACCAGACAATCCACTATCAACAAACAACATGATGCATGTTGACAAAACAACCAAACCCATACATTACCAAAATACAACCAAACTAATCCATAAAAATCCAACATTCCAAATACAACCAAGAAAAAATTAGAGTACCAAGCGGAAGACTACAACAATACTCCAACATAACTTGGACATCATCCATATCTCCACATCAATCTCTATGCTCCGAGCACCACAACATCACCAAGGCATCATGCCGAACTTCTAGAAAAAAATGAGATGATTTACTCTTACCTGTGTCCTGGAATACAACATTTTCAAAAGAACCCAAGTTTCAAAGCAGGGGGAGAGTAAAAATACTCAGTAGGTTTTCCCCAAATGACTTTCCTACACACACCACTAGGATAAAACCATTAGCACATTTATAATAAGTATTTTATATAAAACATTAAATAGTTCAACTATTACCACAATCCAAACATACCCTTATCGAAACATGTAACACAAGGGAAATAAAAAAACATTCCATAAGACATGCTACTGTCACAAAAAAAAGCACAACCAAACACTATTTCGCATATCCAAAACACAAACAAGGCACACACAATGTTTCACAAACCCAAACCAGTGCAACAATCACGGTGGAATTTCGTCTTACATGTTCCTTACTTCCCAATTTAGTGGCACTTCTTATACACTTATCCTTGATGGTGGCCCTTCTGTTCACTATCCATCCTCTTTTTAATAGCGGTACTTCCCACCCACTTTACACACCATTCACACAAGACATACCCAAGAACGACTCACCAAGGCCACAACAATATACAAATAACCATTTCCATCGCATGTTAATCCACTTCAATAAATCACCCATTTATTGAAATCACCATTTAATAATTTCCCATGCTAAACAACATTTAAATAAAACAAAATATTTATTGAAAATAATTTTTATCAACCATTTTCACAAATCAATCCCAACAACCCATTTTAAAATCTCCATTTTAAAATCCACAACAAGTGCATTTCACCACAAAACCCTGTTTTCCAAAAATTCCCCAAAATATCACCAAAGGGATTCCCATCCAATTTCACACATCAAAAACATAATTAATTTTAAGAAACACAGTTTAATTGTAACCAAGCTTCATGTTCTAGAAAATTGAATTTTAGAGAGAAGCCACCTACGTTTGGGGTTCTGGAAAATTCGACCCACAAGCAGCTGCACCGCAATCTGAGAAAACACACCACCAAAATCACTCTAGATCTCCTTATCTATCATCAAAACGCCTTAAAATAAACACCAAAGGCAACCACATCCCTATATATACACAAAACGGGTGTAGATATATAAAATTGAGAGAGTGGGAGATATATATCAAGAGAAAACCACAAAGAACCACAAGAGGATACTTACCCGAGAAGAACCGCCTTCAATACACCAAGAAACCCCTATGATTTGATTATAAAACATGTGGGAGAGCACCTAAAACCATTGAGAACCCAAAATACTAAGTGAGGCTTGAGTGGGAGAGATTTTGGAGTGAAATAAGGCAACCTTGAGGGATCTTGGATTTAAAAACCCCATTTTTAAGTGGTCATACGGTTAGCTCTCACAGTTTGGAAAACTGTGTGCTAACCATGCGCATGACACTACCTCAAGAGAAATGGTCTGCACGGTTGCCTTGCATGGTTTGGAAAAATATGTGTAGGCCATGAAAAGGTCATTGTATCCCCCTTCACAGTTTCCTGGAGAACCCATACGGCTTTACCTAACTGTGATCAAACAATGCACCCTTAGAAAACCCTTTAAAATTATTCAAAACCATTTTAAAACCCTCCCAACCTCTTCCCAACTCATCCCAGGCACTTTAAATGCCTAAAAAGGCATAAAAGGGCTACATACCTCAAAACGGGGGTGCTACATTCATCACCACACAGCAATAATGATATGTATATGTATATTTAAAGGAATAATATTTTATTTATGATTTTATGATCATTATTTAAATATATAATATTACTTACATTTATTCCATAATAATCATTAAAAAATGAAAATGTTACTCATGCGTATGTATGACCTCTCATTCCAAATCCCTTTTTAATTTTCAAAATACCTCTCTATGGCTGAGTGGGAACCTCAAAAAAACTGAATATAGTTCTAAACATCACCCACATATACTATTACACAGCAAACCACATCCCAAAAGCCACATTCAAATTTCAAAATTCAAAATTCAAACATTGGAAAAACCAAAATCCTGAGAAAGAGAACAACCTAAGAAACCAACCATTGAGGAGACACCTCACCTCCATCATCACCACACCATCCTATCATCTCAGCACCATCACCATAGTGGATTCATCACGTCACCTAGACATCAACCTCATCGGCTCATCATCATCGGCCTCTTCTCTGACCACCACCACCTGTACTCACCGCTGTCTCGGAGAGCCTCCCTCATCAAGACTATCATAAACTCTGGTCCACCACCACCACCATCATAGTTGATCAACACCACACCAGAAAGTCAAAGCACCTCAATAGTATCAATTCGTCGTCCCCCGTCAGCAGAACATATACCAACAATAAAAGGAATCAACCAAACGAATATATTGTCTCCTGGAACACTGATAACCACTCGAAAATCACCTCCCAAATCTTGTGTGACGGCCATATCACTAGACCAACCTGGAAAGGATATGTGATACTTGAAGACAGAGTAGAGTAGGAGAAGTAATAAGTCTTCAAAGTGAGCCAAGATCTTCGCTGAAAGCACCCATCCAAACTAAAACCCCAATATCACCTGAACCCAGGTCGGGCTACCTGGAACCCCCAACATAATGCAAAACACAACCCAAAACCACTTAGAATCCATCATACCCAACCAAAATAGAAGGGATAAGTGGATATAGAGGCTAGAGATGAGTAAAAGAGGGTAGTACTTCCATAGAAATCTACAACCAATGAAGCACCCGACTCACCATAAAACAACATCGACGAATCTGCACAAGCAAACCATAGACCACAGATCCATCAAAACTCCTCAAAAGAAAGAGAATCACTACCCTCGACCACCATGGAATGATGATAAAGAAAATTGGACTGAAACTCTAACACAAACATGGGACTCAGACCCAAAGAAGAATAAATGAAAGGGAAAGTCGAAGAGGGTCTGGGGATGAAACCCTAAACAAAAGTAATCGGGGATGAAACCTAAGGAATAAGGAAAGAGATATATCTAGGGAGCTTGTCGAAAGAAATAATAGGTTGGGATGAATCACCAACACCGATGGAAGGAAGTTGAGGATGGAAAAGATAAGTGAGCTCAGGAGAGTGCACTGGGAAATAACGGGGCCATATTATCCTTCACCATGCGTATGTACGACCTACTATCTCCACAATCGTAACATAATTCATTTATCAAAATCATATTTCACAATTGATACTAAAAGTATAACTAAATTATAAATAATATAATTATATCACTATTAGTATTATTAATGATATTATAGAACCATGATCAATGTAAGAGTATCGAAAATAAAAATTAAAAATATAGATGAAAAATAAATCGATTATTACCTAAAACGTGATTTTAACAAGGAATTTGTAATGAACTAGTAATTAATGGTCATAAGTAAATAATATATCATATAATATATATAATTATGGTACTATAATATATTTTTAATAAATATATATTTATTATATATGATTTTTTAATGTGTATGAATGAATTCAATACTTAAGTTAATGGATTTCAGTTATCTCTTTTATTTCTGGTAGACATATAAAAATTCACCACTCCTTTCTTTTGTGTGGTGTATATACTTCACCTTTGACATGTTATATCATTAAAATAATATTTTTAATGATATTAAAAGTTTCATTTTTTTGTTATTTATTTGGTATTAGGTCTCAAAATATTTCTAAAGTGGTAAGGGATTTACATCTCACTTTTTACTTCGGTCAGATACATGTAATATTCAACACTTGTTTATTATATGTGGTGTATATACCATCCATGAAGGTATATTATATTTATTACCATGAAAATTATTGGTATTTAAATATTTATTTGAGTATCTATCTTTCATGGGGATTACAGTTCAAAGAATACCCATACAGTAAGGGATCCTTGTCACAATTTTTCTTCTTTGAGACATATGTTATGTTATGCACCAATAATTTTAATGAGGTGTATATACATACCCTTTTACATATAATATCATGAATTTATTTATTCTCATTATATTATAAATTTAATTAAATTTTATTCTTTCATGAGGCTTATGATTCAAAGTTACCAAAGTGGTAATCTTTTTATGTTACAATCTCATCGTTTATTAGGATTGCTCATGATTATACTTCCAATGATGAAATATTATTATCTACTTATCATCAAACTCATGTATTTTCCTATAAAATATTTATTTCTAAAGAATAAATGTTTTTCCTTCATTTTATACTCTCTGTGTACTCAAGATTTCAAAATAATGTTTTTAAAAATAATCATCTTTATTTCTCTCTTCAGTTGAAAACTTGTTTTTCTTAAAAAAACATGTTTTCTAGAAATGTTTTCACCATTTTTAAAATTCTTTATTAAATACACTTTTATCTATGTTCTATTTTTTTATTTAATTTTTTGAAAAGATATTTTCCTCAAGAATTGTTTTAAATGATTTATAAAGATTCCTTTATATGTTTTCAAGGTTAGTTTCAATGAAAATGTTTTTTAAAATGTTTTAAATTTTATTTTAAAATAATAGAGGATATTTTATTCAAGAAATGATTTAAAATATTTTTTAAAATATTCTATTATATGTTTCAATTTTTTACTTTCAAAAAAAATCATTTTCAAATTTTTTTATGAATTTTTAGTTTTAAAAATGTATTTTTAAAGAAAATTTATTTCCTTAAGAAATGTTGCAAGTGATTTATATTTCAAAATAATTTTATATCAAAGATGATAAAATTTTATGTATTATTTTATTTATTAATGGTATGGTCCAAGGATACCATTATTATTCTTTCTTTGGATGGTTTATTTTTCCAATGAAAAGATGTTTATGAAACATGTTTCTCTTCCACAGGTAATACCATGATAAAATTATTATGAAACCTACATCTTTCACCACATGTTATGCAATGATAAAATTATTATAAAACCCATCCATTTTCTATATGTTATGATATGATGAAATGTTTA
The DNA here is from genome assembly GCA_963277665.1 of Viscum album. Taxonomy (NCBI): domain Eukaryota; kingdom Viridiplantae; phylum Streptophyta; class Magnoliopsida; order Santalales; family Viscaceae; genus Viscum; species Viscum album. The sequence goes on from OY728165.1 coordinate 824,858,685, forward strand.
TGAATCCCTTTACATTTCATGGGTTGTGATATGATGAATTTTTTATTATATTAGGGCACAAAAATGTATGATTTTCATTATATGTCAGTGGTTATGTTATAAACAAGGAATATGGTTATGTTATAACCAAAGTTTTTTGGGACTTATATCTCACTCCAATGTGTTGTGTAATGATTTATATCTCATGAGATATATAGGACTTGAATAGGGGAGTGAACCTAGTTTAGTAAGGGGCATTGTCCACTATGATTGTGTTAGGATTAATCCTTGACAACTAGGATAGTTTGAAGAGTGAAACCATTTCAATATTATAGCATTTTATGTAGGCCTTTACTACTATTGAAATAAACTTATATTATTATGTGTATGACATAATTCCATTTTTTATGCTAATGTTATGCTCTCATGGATCATGTTCTTTTATTTTCTTATGATTCATGTCTTTTGAAATTTCAATAATTATTCCATGACTCAAGATTTTGATCTTTAATAAGAATTTTATGGTTTTTATATGTTATGATCATGTTCTTATACCCTTATGTTCATGTTATGCTTACTTATCTCCCTCATTGACCCTTACTGGGCATCTAAGCTCACTTTTTCTCATGTTTACTTTCCCTAGGTTGTGAAGAAAGATTTTAAGTAAGGTATGTTTTTGAAGAGTACTAAAAGAGAAAATATTAATTGGAGATATTAAATATATTTCAAGAATTTATAATATTGTGTACCTAGTCTCCAAATACACTAAACTATTATGGTCCTTAGGTTTTTTTGTAATGTATTAAATATTAATCTAAAAATATGTAATATCTATGCAAAAAAAATCCTTAGACACTATAGTTGGTATCAAAGGAAATGCTTAGTTAACCTTTGGAAAATAGGATGAGAAAACTTTATTAAGATCCATAGGGATATATATAAGGATATTAGTAGGTTTCTCTCTAAGGATAATTTTATGGATGATTCAAAGTGTAAAAAAATGTCATCAAATTTGGGTAAAGGATGGAGAAAGTGGTTTCCAAGAAATTACAACCCTATCTAGACACAAGAAGTGGATGTGGATCTAGCATAGTGGTCGGTCATAATAGCCCAAAGTCCTTCATTTTTTATTATTTTTTGATAATCCACCTTTCAATGGGTGAGGTGGAACCCTTACAAGGACCTAAGGCTTAGAGACAATTACATGACCCATAGGTCTTAGAGGGAATCACCCAGATAAGAGAACTTGGAACTACTCCTCCCCACATATGTCATGAAATCAGCACTCCACCTTCACAGGGCTGGTCGGATAGCTATCCTATACAAATATACACAGGCCTGGTACCGATGGCAAAGCCATACCCTCTCATTCTTCCAATTATGGTTAGGTCTACTCTGGTGAATGCAACTACCCTGAATCCTCATCTAAAGCCTTGTCCCTTGTTGTCTGACTGGTACTTCTTCATTTATGTGTTCCAAAGGCCTTGGGGTGGCTCTAAGGCCTTAAGGTGGCACGAAGGCCTTAAGAAATAATTGGCCCAAAGGCCTTGGGTGGCCCGAAAGCCTTGCAGGACCCAAGGACCAAACTTATGGCCCAAAGGCTCAGATGGATGAATAGTTCTGACTGCTACAATACCGAACAATGAATGCTACAGTGCCTACTATAGTCTTATGGGATATGATTTTAAAATTCAAAAACTCTTTACAAACCATCATAAAGGATTTAAATATATAATTCCTATGAATGACCTAGGATAAGACGAAGTTGTCATATATTAGAAAGAATTTTTCATGATTTATACATCATATAAGTGATTTTCATGATTATTTGGTTTCCAATTATGATTAGCATTGCTCACACTATGATTATTGGTTTTAGTCAATGGTGGGAACTTAAAGGAACTGGGTTAATATTTAATGTTAAAGAAAATTTACTAATGATCAACCAAATGGGGTGATGTTAGATTAAAGGATATTATGATTATTACTAATCATTTATCATGGAACATGATTAACAATGTGCACCTTAATCAATTATTGGACTCACCAAAGAAGAGAATGATAGATTTCACTGAGAGTCTAGGTAGTGGAGACCATAGAGGAATAAATATTCATTTTTTTATATGTTAATAATGTGGGAAGAATAAGTCAATGGAATATCTCATAGGGACAAGAATATATTTTTTGTGTGGAAAATAAGGACACAAAGTAAGTAAATATAAAGGAAAAAAAATAAAAAATTTGGTTAACGCAATGGATGAGAACAATTTTATCCATAAGGTATCATCGACTATTGAACGTTTTAAATTTGTAAATTATGGGAATTATATAAATTTATTTCTTAAGGGGAAATCTCATGAAGATAATCATCAAGGTTTTATGAGTAGTGGTTATATTTTTTATGGTGAAGAGGCTACAAATGACATATGAAAGGAAACAAGTGTTAAAGAATAAGATGACGAAACCTATTTAATGGTTTGGTAAGTAAGTAGCATGATTTAAGTGATTATGTATTGGAATTACATAACTATGCTATAAAAATAAAGAAATATAAAAGGATTTTTTCATATAATTTTTTCGTTAAGTATATGTAAGAATATTTTTAATAGTATTAATGACCTAAAAATTGATTTAATGGAAGGGTAATATTTTATCAAAAACACATGATTAATAGAATTTAACCCTAAATATTTTCCTAAGGTTGAAAAAATGGTTCTTAGTTTTGATAAAGAGATGATTAATATGTATAACTTAAATTCTATAGTATTGATAACCTTGTTAATGGTAAAGTATTTGTTGAAAAAGTGGTTTATGTTATCATTAATGGAGTTTAAAACATTATTGTATATATGTAACATGTTTAATAATATATATTTTTAATAAATTAATTAGGAATATTTCCTATTTTTATTGAGGTTTTACGGTAATTATTGTTATTACCCGGAGTTAAGAGAATATATGACCAAGGTTTTCACATATTTTCCATGTAACCATTAATAGTTTCTTAATAATATTTATAGGAATAATGTTAAGTTGAATTTTGATAAATTTAGTGACCTTATTTATATATTTTATATTTTGGAAAGGTTATAAGGTTAACCATTTATGGAATGGTTTAATTTCAAATTTGGATGAGCTTTCATAGATTAATGTATCAATCCTCCATATAAAGATTTATCCATATTAGATAATCAATAATAACCTTTTTTAACTTGTGATAGAAATAATGACTAATAATTATTTTATGGATTTTATTTTGTGATTTATACATGGAAAATATTTATATCTTAGAGTAAGAGATGATGTGGAAATTGATCAAGGTGAAACCAAAGGATGAAATTGTGCCTACGAAATAAAAATATATCAAGTACATTTTCATATTTTCTCATTCTGTATAGAAAAATAAATCCCCAACATTAGGAAAAGAATATTGAAATTTTTTTTTCTATTATCATCATTTTTGATGATATAAATAACCCTTTTCATACTTCTTTGGTTTATGTTTTTTTTATCATTAACCTTCTCTAGAACAGCCACTTTCTTATGATCAGTGATCTATATCACTCTCTAGAATTATTTACAGTGTTTGTTCTAGTCAATATATTCACTTCCCACCTATTTTATCCTATTTGGAAACCTATTATGTGTTATTCCAATTTTCTTTCTCACGTCCCTTTCTCTTTTTCAAGATGGTGTATTATTAACCCTTTTTACAATGTGGGTTTCTATAAAAAAAATTCAAATGTTAAACCTTTGATGATAGAAAAATGTTTCAAGGGAAAATCCACTTTAAGAGGGTAGAATGTTACACACTGAGATTTTTTGAAATATTTTATTCAATTAAATTAAATATTTTCTATATTTTTTGTTACACGTAACACTGAGTGTAACTTGCATTACAAACAACACTAATTTTTAATGAAATGTGGAATATTATTAAAATATTATTATATGATAAATATCACCTAGAAATTGGAATGGTGGGTATGAATAGTATTAACTAAATTATGAAAATATATGTTCTACGCATGTATATATAATGAATTATTCATTGAACAATTAATTTAAAATGAAAATAAAAACTATTTTACAATAAAATAAATCTTTCCCTAAAAAACTATTCTTAAGAAAACAAACCCATTATACATTAATAAATTAAAAAACCACATTAGGTGAATGATTTTAATGATATTTATACATTATATATTCAATAAAATATTTCAAATTCATCTTATGTGTTTTCTAGACAAGGGATTAGAATAAATCCAATTTTATGCTTAAAAACTATATTTTTTAACAAGTAGTCTTATCACCTCTTTGCACACCTATTTTAAAAATATTTTTTTACACTTTTATAAAATATATTTGAAAAAAATCATTTTTTAAATCATAATGTAAAAATTATCTTACGATGGATTTTTGAAGGTTTTCCAAAAAAAATAGTTTTTATGAATAGTAAAAATACTAAATTTTAAATGAAAACAACCTTTTAATTTAAATTATATATAAATTTAAATTTTATTTAAATTGTTTTTAACTAAAAAATATCTCAATTGTATATCTATTAATATAATTTAGGTCATTGGTATAATTTTCATATTGAATTTTGATATAAAAATTTTGTAATCTTTTGAACATTTTCACTTTGAAACCCCTAATTTCTGGTCACATATGTGGGATTAATTTTAAAAAAACCTTTTACCATTTATTTGAATGGAATTTTGAAAAATGGATTCCATATTTTTAATCATAATAATTTATGTTATATAATAAATTCAACTTAAATTTTGACCAAAATGAAGAGTGAAAATAGTAAAAAATTAATTACCCTAGTTAAGGTGAAAATGGAATGACAGGGGGGTCAAACTAAAAATATATGTGTTAAAATCACATAAAATCTTGTATAGAATAAATTTTATGGACATAGTTGACCCTATAAGGTTTAATTATTTATGATATGCTATTTTGGAGCCTTTTATCATGATAAAATCATGGGTACATCTTTTTATTTTCAAACAAATCACAAGTCTGCCCCTCACCTCACTTATAAAAGGTCACCCACTCTCCTCTCTTATTCACACATTCAACCCCTTTTTTGGAAAATCTCAAACAAAATGACTTCCAAACTTAAATAATATCATATTATAATGACTATTTTTTTGATGAAATCCTACCTAGGGAATATTTTGGTGAAAACCTAAGGAGGATACCCATATAAGAGGTAATGTTATTCAACAAGTGTTTTAAATTTATTTCTCCATACACCTACTTAAATTATTATTATAACATGATGATATAATAACCTAAGTATATTATATAAAATTATATGTTTTTATGTTATGTAAATTACCTACAACCATCTCCACTTTCAACAAATGGGTTACGAAATCATCTTTCGTGTGTACGGTGGACCGCCACCTCAGAAACCGATGTTATTCGTTTTTCCATACCCACCTATCACGGTTGGGTATGATGATGTATCTAAAGTATATATATGATATTTATATAATAATTATACATATAAAGTAATTTTATCATATATATACATATATATATATATATTTATATCCATTATGTATAGGATATGATAACGTCACTCGTGTGTATGGCTAACAACCACCTCACGAAGTGATGTGATTCGTTTTTCACTAACGCTATATATATAAGATAATAAGGATAATTTAAATTAATATATGTTATATAAATGACATAATTATGATACTAATGATATATTTATCATTCTGGAAAGATAATATATCATTTCATGTCTTATCTTTTCACTCACTAAAAGATGATAACGTCGTTTGTGTACAGGTGGACTACCCCCTTCACAAAGCGATGTGAATCTCTCTTTTCATCACCACACCGCATGGAAGATACGTATAAGTATATATAAAGGAATAATATGTCATTTATTATATTATTATCATTATATAAAGATAAAATATTACTTACCTTCTTTCCATAATGATCGTTGAAAAATGGAAACGTCACTCATATATATGTAAGTCCTACCATCTCCATGATCGTAACGTACATAACTTATCAAAACCATATTTAATGTATTATATTAAAAGTTTAATTGATATATAAATATTATAATTTTTTTATTATTTTGTATATTATGTAACCAGTATCAAAGTAATATAACCAAAAATAAAAAATCAAAACATATACAAAAAACCAAGCAGTTATTACCCAAAACATGATTTTAACAAGGAATTTGTAATAATCGGTTAATGAATGATAATAAGTAAAAAATATATTTTCTAATATATATAATTATACTTAAATAATATATTTATAATAAACTTATATTTATTATATATTATTTTCTATCATGTAAGAAGGTAGTTGGGACTTAAGGTAAGCGATTTCCATTTTCTCTTTTATTTCTGGTAGACATATGAAAATTTACCACTTGTTTATTTTGTGCTGTAAGAACCCGGTTATTATTTTTGAGGTATGGGTTTCTTATTTTTCCTTTTCCTTAAGTGTTTTTGAGAAAATATGGGAAATGGGGAAAAATCCTAAATTTTGGAACTACACGCCATGTAATTTTCTACACGCCGTGTACTCTTGGCCATGTTGGGATGAGTACACGGGGCGTGTAGCCATGTTGGAGATGCGGGGTATAGGAACCGACTACATGCTGTGTGGTGGTACCTTACATGCCATGTAGTCAGTCGGCAAGCTTCAACAGTAAGGCGGTGGAGTCGCCGCCAGCTGGGCGATAGTACACGCCATGTACTCAGGAGTACATGTCATGTACTCTGGTCAACAGATGAACAGTGTGGCGGTGCCGCCAAATGAACAGTTAAATGAAAGGAGTACACGCCATGTACTTATAAGTACACGCCGTGTACTTTTCTTTTTCAGCTTAAAATAGGCATTAGCCTCTTCTTTTGGCAGAGGAGACACTTGAGCCAATTTGGAGCCAAGGGAGGAGGCCGGACCTTTGAAGATCCGCCGGATGTTCGTCTGGAATCCGATTCGGCTTTGGACGATCTCGTTGGAACCGCACGGGTAAGTCCTCTCCTCTCCTGGTACCATTCTTACCAATTCTTTCCCGTGGGGAAGTTATTTACGTTTGAATGGGTTTTGTTCTTCGTCAGATCTACGCCGTTCTTGGGCGTTTCTGGAGTCGGCGTTCGGGTATAACGTTTGTTGGCACATAAGGTAGGTGGCTTTGTGTTTATTTTCCAACTGTCGTGTTTTTTTGTGCGTTTTTGTGCCACGAACCCATGATGGGGTGTCATGTGGCTGAGTCCGTTTCTATATTTAATGCCTATAATTTCATAGGTGATTAAATTGTGATAATAAAATGATGGTTGGGATCATTTCTTGGATCTGGAACCACCCCCGGGGTGTGTTTCACTGTTTAGACATTTGGCCAGGATACTTGAGGGTATGCCTTTAAAGTAGTAATGGTAGAATTTCCTTGAGAGGAATTTCTTGTTACTTCTTGTTTACCTGTTGGGCATGGCCCGGTTACCTGTTTAGCCTGAGGGAATTGTTGTATTTGGCCTGAGGGCGTTGTTGTGATTATCCTGAGGGCACTGCACTATTTATCCTGAGGGCTATAGTATTTCTCCTAAGGGAAACCTTTCGTGCCTGAGGGTTTGACTTCTGTGCCTGAGGGCGACACTTCGTATGCCTGAGGGTGAGAATTTATGTTATGCCTGAGGGCTATACCTGCGGGTTGGATTCTATTTACCTGAGGGTAAGATTTTACTTGTCTGAGGACGTGGTCTATTTACTTAGAAATGCACTATGGTGATTTCAAATATTTAAATGGATTAAATGGATAATAAATTGGAAACATAACTGGTAATTAGTTACTTTTGAGTACTTCTTACTTTATTGCATTTTACTACTGCACACTGTTGTTGCATGCTTACACGCAGTTGGGCACGGGCCTTTGGTGGGTGCCTACTGAGATATATTTCTCACACCCTGTTTGGGTCACGCTTTTCGGCCCAAACAGATTACGTTTCTGTAGGTGTAGATAGGGGAAAGAGTCCCTATACAGGTACTTGACTGTTGCTGAGGAGTAGGAGGGCATGGGACCGGGCCTAGGCTCGCGATGACGCTGCCAGCTGTACTCTACTTTATTTTGTTGTACTCTTCTTTTTGTTGTACTGTACTGATGTATAACATGTTCGGGTTGTTTTCTTATAAATTGAGACATTTTGCATCATTTTCTATATACTGTTTCTTATATCCACTACTGTTGTCTATTTCAGTTGTGTATGGTTTACTGCTTCCACTGTTTCATTTTATGTTTACTTTGTATTCCGTTGTGCTACACTTTGACAAATGAGGGCATAGTTTCCCCACTATCAGACCTGGGCCCTCGCTGCTAGTCGGCAGCCTCTGGCGTTTGGGGAAATGCGTTTGAGGTCACGTGGCGAACCGGGCTCGGGGCACCCGTTGCGTGGCACCCAGGTCCGGGACGTTACAAAGTGGTATCAGAGGGTTTCTTTTCTTTGACTTGCTATTTGGATCCGTAGTCAAGGATAGGAAGAGAAGGTAGTTGGTAATAAGTTGTGCCCGGGCGTAGCTAACCCATGTACAGGGAAAAGCCAGTCTACCTCGTATTTTTCATTCTTTTGATTTTGCAATTTTATGGTTGATTTGATTTCACCGTTGGGTGACGCACTTGTGATTGTGCTATTATAATTTATCTATGGGTTTTATTTAGTTGCAACCTAATGATATGAGGGTCTACCATCTCATGCATCATATAGGCACATGCTAGATGTCACATGCCATGCATAGTTTCCATGCCATGTAGGTGCATTAGAATTTGCATGTTGTTGTGATAATTGTTGTACTACTAGAGCATGCTGTAGTGATAGCTTCTTGATAAATACCTACCTTGTGATATGGTATGTTTTTTGTTTGAGCTTGTTTATAGAATGGATTCCAAACTTTGGTTTTTGGGGAGTATGGGCCCCCATTGACCGGAATTTGGTGGATCATTGACTGTTTGTTGGTTATAACACATATAAGATGTCAAACTTTGATTCTTGGGGATTATGGGCCCCCACGGGTCGGAATTTGACACTTAGGTGTTGTCTTTCAGTATTTTCTGGGTTCCGGGGAAGTTTCTGTGGTATACTGTCCGGAAACCCAGTATACACGCCGTGTAGTATTTTTATACACGCCGTGTATGCTCTTCTGTTTAGGAAGAAAAATGAACTTTTTGAGTACAAGCCGTGTACCCTGAGTGCACACCGTGTAGTCTCTTTCCGTGTCATAAACCGTGTGGGCGGCGACACGGGGTAGGGAAAGGCTTAGGTAGAACAGGACGTGTAGCTTTTGTACATGCCATGTAGTGTGACCCGGAGTTCGGCCGTGTAACTAACAACACGGGTCGGTGAACTCCTGTACAGACCACGTCGTGTCAATGCTGGACACGCCGTTTCATGTGACCTAGGGACTCGGTCGTGTAACTAACAACACAGACCGGTGTCACCTCTCCCTGAACACACCGTGTACCTTTTAGGACACGCCATGTAGTCTTGTCCGAGGACAAACCGTGTGGTTTTAACCGTGTGGCTGGGAAACGGGGTGTTGTACACACCGTGTACGGGTGTAACATGCTGTGTAGTTGTAAGAAGAGTAGTCGGTCGTGTTACAGATGACACGGGCAGTTGGAAAATAACACCGTACACGCCGTTTAGATATTGTACACGCTGTGTAGATATTGTACACGCCGTGTAGTTTTGTTCGACGGAAGTCGTGTGGCTTATCCGTGTAGAAGGACCCGGGCAGGGGAATGAAATTCAAGTACACGCTGTGTAGTCATTGTACACACCGTGTAGTCTTGTTTTGCAAATTTTGAAATGCCTTCTTCCTCTTGTTCCTTTGTGGTTCCTTCATTTTAGTCTTAATAATCTTGAATCTGAGGCGTGATTTTGACCTTAAAGTGTCATGCCGCCTAGACGAACGTGAGTTGTTCACCAGGAGAGCGGTGACAATTATACTCCGGAGATGGTGGGCCATGGGCTACCAGTTGATCCGTCAGTAGAGCCAGATGCGGCACCAGCTGCTATACCGGACACAGGCGCGGAAGCGCAGTTCCGTGAAGGCTTTATGCGTTTTATGCAGACCTTTCAGGGAGCACCGCAGGCTGCTATATCTATGGTCGAGCTGACACGTGTCTTTCAGCAGCAGCATCCGTCCACGTTTTCAGGGGATGGCGGACCACAGGCTGCAGAGTCTTGGTTGGGATCGATGTAGACTATTTTCGAGCATCTTGAGACGCCTCCAGGGCGGAGGGTCAAGCTCATGACTTACATGCTGCGTGATTCCGCCAAGAGGTGGTGGGATGTTACCACCCAGACAGAGCATTACAGAGACATGGCGTGGGAAGATTTTCAGGTAGTCTTCTATGAATTCTTCTTTCCCAAGATGCTGAGGGCAGATAGAGCTCGAGAGTTCATGAATCTGTAGTAGGGCGCTATTTCGGTGATGGACTATTCTTCTTATTTTACGGAGCTTCAGCATTTTTCACCCGTGCTGGTGGGTGATGAGACGTTGAGAGCCATACGCTTTGAGGATGGTCTTCGGTATGACATCTGAGCTTTGGTGAATGTTTTCAGGTTTCCTACTGTACACGCTATTATAAACCAGGCGCTGATTTCTGAGAGGAACCTGCGGGAAGCTAGTGGTGTGGGCCAGGGAATTCCAACACCAGTGACTGGTACTATTTCTACGGGCAAGAGGAAGAGACAGATGGACTTCTCTCAGGGTGGCAGTACCAATCAGGAAGCTTCTTCAAGTGTCCTGATCAGGTGCTACCAGTGTGGCAGAGAGGGGCACAAGAGGTCGTAGTGTCCACGATACCCAGTGGAGTGACGAGTTTGTGGCAAGATGGGTCATCTACAACGCTTTTTCAGGGCGTTTCTACCAGTGGCTAGTGAGAGGGGTTCTGTGCAGACTCCGTGTGCGGGAGAAGGACCAGTGGTTTCTTACCAGTTAGGGAACTGGAATGCGTTAGGGTGTGCAGGCAGAGATGGTGGTCATGTCCGTGGTAGCCAGACACCAGGATCTCAAAGGCAGTAGGGCGGGATAGCTCAGGGTATCCAGGCTGTGTCATAGGTTTGCGGCACTGGGCAGGCATATGCAGTGCAACAGACCCAACAGGAGCAAGATCCTGGACCTTCTACAGTCAGAGGTACTATTCTAGTATCTTCTGTCTTATCTTTAGTACTTTTTGATATGGGTGCTACACATAGTTTCACATATGTGCCCATTGTGGAGATCCTTGGGCTCTGTGTTTCTACTTATTATGATATCATGACGCTAGACACTCCGTTGGGGACTAGAACGGCTGGTGTGCGTCGGTGTAAGGAGTTCCCCCTTGAGGTTGGAGCGTGTCACTTTCTTTGGGACCTCTATGTCTTAGAGATGACGAGCTATGATGTCATTATCTGGATGGACTGGTTGGTTCCCTTTCGAGCCTTTGTAGACTATTATCGCCGCAGGGTTTGTTTCACTTCACAAGAGGGCGGAGAATTACTATACAAGGGCGAATGGGATGTTCAGGCGAGTCGAGCTGGACCAGAGCATCATGGGAGAGGTGGAGTCATGGCCCAGATTGATAGCTTATATCTGGATGATCAGGGGACTTGTCAGATGGATTTCCCTCCGGTTTTTTATCATTTCAGGGATGTCTTCCCGGAAAACTTTTCAGGTCTACCTCCAGTGCGTGAGGTGGATTTCTCTATCGAGCTTGTGCCAGGAGCAGCACCGGTGTCCATTCCTCCTTATAGGATGGCCACGCCTGAGTTGCAAGAGCTCAAGAGGCAGTTAGAGGAGTTACAGGAAAAGGGATTTATCCGACCCAGTACTTCTCCTTAGGGTTCTCCGGTCCTTTTTTCGAAAAAGGTGGACGGTACCCTCAGACTTTGTGTGGATTATCAGAAGCTGAACCAGTTGATGGTTAAGAACTGATATCCCTTGCGGAGGATTGATGATCTGTATGATCAGCTTCGTGGAGAAAGAGTGTTCTTGAAGATTGACTTGAGATCGGGATATCATCATCTGCGCGTGAGACCATCGGATATACCGCTTAAAGCTTTTCAGAGCAGATATGGTCTGTACGAGTACTTGGTTATGCCATTCGGACTCACGAATGTGCCAGAAGTTTTCATGGCTCTGATGAATCGTGTGTTCCATCCGTATCTTGATTCTTTTGTTGTGGTATTCGTGGACGACATCTTGGTGTACTCTCACACTTGACATGACCATGCCACCCATCTTGAGATCATATTGAGTACACTGAGAGAGCATCATCTATATGCTAAGCTCTCAAAGTGCCACTTTTGGATGGACCAGATTCACTTTATGGGTCATATCATCTCAGAGGCAGGAGTTGCAGTAGACCCAGAGAAGGTGAGAGCAGTCGTTTCCTGGGAGCAGCCTAAGAACGTGTTTGAGATACGGAGTTTCTTAGGGCTAGCTGGTTACTACAGACGCTTCATACAGGACTTCTCCTGCTTAGCAGCACCGTTTACGGGTCTGACTAAGAAGGGTGTGAAGTTCATTTGGTCAGAAGCTTGCGAGGTAGCTTTTCAGGACATGAAGGGAAGGTTGACATCAGCACCGATCCTGATACTCCCAAAGCAGGGGAAGAGCTATACAGTTTACTATGATGCATCAGGGATTGGGATGGGAGTAGTGTTGATGCAGGGCAACTGAGTTGTTGCGTACGGGTCTCGGCAGTTGAGGCCACATGAGAGGAATTACCTGACGCATGATCTCGAGTTGGCTGCAGTTGTGCATGCGTTACGCTGTTGGAGACATTAACTGTTGGGAGATCATTTTTTGGTTTTTATCGACCACAAAAGCCTCAAGTATATCTTTACTCAGCGTGACCTGAATCTGAGGTAGAGAAGGTGGTTTGAGTACCTACAGTCCTTCGATTTTGAGCTTTCCTACACACCTGGTAAAGGTAATGCAGTAGCTAATGCACTGACAAGGAAGACTCAGCTACAGGAAGTACAGGAGGCCTGTGGTGAGTGGGAGCTTATGTCTTTGTTCTCTAAGATGCATCTGTAGGTGCACGACAGTCAGGGGCAGACTTATCTTTCCTCGTTAGTTGTTACTTCTACCCTCCTGGACAGAGTGAGGATGAGACAGCTATCTGATTCGGAAGGCCTAGTTCTATGGGAGTCAGTGGCAAGTGAGGACCCTCCTCCTAGTTGGACGATAAGCGATGATGAGATTTTGCGTTTCCATGGACGAGTATGGGTTCCAGGGGATATACCTGAGGAGTTGATGCGGGAGTCTCATGCTTCAGCTTGGGCAGTTCATCCCGGGGTTACCATGATGTACCGACACTTGAGACGTCAGTACTGGTGGCCAGGTATGAAGAGTGAGATAGCTGGTTTTGTTACGAGGTGTTCCACCTATCAGCAGGTGAAGGCGGAGCATCAGAGACCAGTTGGGTTGTTACAGAAGTTACCCATTCCATAGTGTAAATGGGATGATGTCACGATGGATTTCGTGACTGGGTTACCGAGGTCACCTCGAGGCAATGACGTCATGTGGGTTGTTGTGGACAGACTCACGAAGGTAGCTCACTTCTTGCCGACCAAGGAGACCTTCGGTGTGGACGATCTCAAAAGGTTGTACATACGAGAGATCGTACGTCTTCATGGGGTCCCTCGTTCTATCATTTCAGATAGGGACGCCCGCTTTACGTCTCGTTTCTGGCAGAGTTTTCAGAGGGAACTGGGTACACAGGTGCTTTTGAGCACAGCATACCACCCTCAGATAGATGGCCAGTCAGAGCGTACGATATAGGTGATAGAGGACATGATGTGCGTATGCGTCCTAGACTTTGGGGGCTCTTGGGAGAAGCATATACCCTTAGTCGAGTTTTCCTATAACAATAGTTTTTAGGAAACTATTGAGATGGCACCATATGAGGCTTTATATGGTAGGTCATGCCGATCACCTTTGTGCTGGTTAGAGGAAGGTGAGGTAGCTTTACTGGGACCACAGCTCATGCAGGAGACATCTGAGCAGGTCCAGTTGATTCAGAAGTAGATGGATACCGCGCAGTCTCGTCAGAAGTCTTATGTTGATCGCCGCAGACGACCTTTGGAGTTCGTGGTTGGGGATCAGGTTTTTCTACGTGTTTCTCCGAGGCTGGAACACAAGAGGATCAGGAGACAGGGTAAGCTTTCACCGAGGTATGTGGGGCCGTTCGATATTCTGGAGAGAGTCGGGCTGGTTGCCTATCGGTTGCAGCTACCGCAGCGATATCGAGCCATGCATGCCGTCTTCCACGTGTCTCATTTGCGTCGCTATCATTCAGACCCATCTCATGTCTTTCATCCTGAGAAGGTTGAGCTTCAGCATGATGTGTCCTCTGAGGAGCATCTGATCCGTATCATTGACAGGAGCACGAAGGTTCTCTGAGGCTGGTCAGTTCCTCTCATACGGGTGTTATGGCAGCATGGCCGAGTGCAGGATGAGACTTGGGAGAAGGAGGCCGACGTACGTGCTCAGTGGCTAGAGCTGTTCTGAGCTTATTCTTCGCCACCCTAGGAAGGGCAATTCAGGGATGAATTGCTATAAGGGGGGAAGTTTGTAAGAACCCGGTTATTATTTTTGAGGTACGAGCTTCTTCTTTTTCCTTTTCCTTAAATGTTTTTGAGAAAATATGGGAAATGGGGAAAAATCCTAAATTTTGGAACTACACGCTGTGTACTTTTCCACACGTTGTGTACTCTTGGCCGTGTTGGGATGAGTACATGGGGCGTGTAGCCATGTCGGCGATGTGGGGTGTAGGAACCGACTACACGTCGTGTGGTGGTACCTTACACGCTGTGTAGTCAGTCGGCAGGCTTCAACAGTAAGGCGGTGGAGTCACCGCCAGCTGGGCGACAGTACACACCGTGTACTCAGGAGTACATGCCATGTACTCTGGTCGATAGATGAACAGTGTGGTGGTTCCGCCAAATGAACAGTTAAATGAAAGGAGTACACGTCGTGTACTCATAAGTACACACCGTGTACTTTTATTTTTCAGCTTAAAACAGGCAGTAGCCTCCACTTTTGGAAGAGGATCCACTTGAGCCGATTTGGATCCAAGGGAGGAGGCCGGACCTTTGAAGATCCACCGGGTGTTTTTCTAGAATCCGATTCGGCTTCAGACGATCTCGTTGGAACCGCACAGGTAAGCCCTCTCCTCTCCTGGTACCGTTCTTACCAATTCTTTCCCAAGGGGAAGTTATTTATGTTTTAATGGGTTTTGTTCTTCATCATATCTACACCGTTCTAAGGCGTTTCTGGAGTCGGCGTTCGGGTATAACGTTCGTTGGCACATAAGGTAGGTGTCTTTGTGTTTATTTTCCAACTGTCATGCGTTTTTGTGCGTTTTTGTGCCACGAACCCATGATGGGGTGTCGTGTGGCTGAGGTCGTTGCTATATTTAATGCCTATAATTGCATAGGTGATTAAATTGTGATAATAAAATTCTGGTTGGGATCGTTTCTTGGATCCGAAAACACCCATGGGATGTGTTTCACTGTTTAGCCATTTGGCCAGGATACCCGAGGGTATGCCTTTAAAGTAGTAATGGTATAATTTCCTTGAGAGGAATTGCTTTTTACTGCTTGTTTACCTGTTTGGCATGTCCCGGTTACCTTTTTAGCCTGAGGTCATTATTGTATTTGGCCTGAGGGTGTTGTTGTGATTAGCCTGAGGGCACTGCACTATTTAGCCCGAGGGCTATAGTATTTCTCTTGAGGGAAACCTTTCGTGCCTGAGGGCTTGACTTATGTGCCTGAGGGCGACACTTCATATGCTTGAGGGTGAGAATTTCTGTTACGCCTGAGGGCTATACCTGCGGGTTGGATTCTGTTTACCTGAGGGTAAGATTTTACTTGTCTAAGGATGTGGACTGTTTACTTAGAAATGCACTGTGGTTATTTCAAATATTTAAATGGATTAAATGGATAATAAATTGGAAACATAACTGGTAATTAGTTACTTTTGATTACTGCTTACTTTATTGCATTTTACTACTGCACACTGTTGTTGCATGCTTACACGTAGTTGGGCACGGGCCTTTGGTGGTTGCTTACTAAGATATATTTCTCACACCCTGTTTGGGTCACACTTTTTGGCCCAAACAGATTACGTTGCTACAGGTGTAGATAGGGGAAAGAGTCCCTATACAGGTACTTGACTGTTGCTGAGGAGTAGGAGGGCATGGGACCGAGCCTAGGCCCACGATGCTGCTGCCAGCTGTACTCTGATTTATTTTGTTGTACTTTGCTTTTTGTTGTACTGTATTGATGTATAACATGTTCTGGCTGTTTTCTTAGAACTTGAGACATGTTGCATCATTTTCTATATATTGTTGCTTATATCCACTGTTGTTGTCTATTTCAGTTGTGTATGGTTTACTGCTTCCGCTGTTTCATTGTATGTTTACTTTGTATTCTGCTGCGCTACACTTTGACAAATGAGGGCATAGTTTCCCCACTATCAGACCTGGTCCCTCGCTGCTAGTCGGCAGCCTCTGTTGTTTGGGGAAATGCGCTTGAGGTCACGTGGCGAACCGGGCTCGGGGCACCCGTTGCGTGGAACCCGGGTCCGGGACGTTACATGTGCGGTGTATATAATAAAACATTGACATATTATATCATTAATATCATCATTTTAATGATATTAAATGTTTTATTATATTTTTTTCTTTATTGGAAATTATGATTCAAAATATTACAAAAGCAGTAAGGGATTTCCATCTCACTTTTTACTTCTCTGAGATATATAAAATATTCACCATTTGTTTATTATATATGGTGTATATACCATACATGGATGTATTTTATATTTATTCTCATAAAAATTATAGGGATTTACATATCCATTTTATGATATCTCTTTCATAGGGTTTACATTTCAAAGGATACACATGTGGTAAGGTATCTTTGTCACAATTTTCCTTCTTTGATACATATGTTATGTTATCATCCTATATTATTTAAAAGGTGTATATACATATCTTTTTACATATAATATAATTTATTTATTTATTCTCATGTTATTATAATTTTCAATTAATTTAATTCTTTCATAGTAATTATAATTCAACGTTACCAAAGTAATAATGTTTTTATGTTAAACTCTCATTGTTTATCAGGACTACTCATGACTATGCTTCCAATGGTAAAATATTATTATATAATTCTCATTAAAATCATTTATTTGGTTTTAATATTGTTATTTATGAAGAATAAATTCTTTTCATTCATTTTATACTCTTTATGTACTCAATAGTTCAATATAATGTTTTAAAAAAATCATTATTATTTCTCTTTTATATCAAAAACTCATTTTCTCCCAAAACCATGTTTTCTAAAAAAAAATTAAACATTATTAAATTTAAATATTAAATAAATTTTTTCCTATGATGGAATTTTTTATGAAATGTTTTGAAATGATCTCTTCCTCAATAATTGTGTAAAATGATTTTTAAAGCTTCTTTTACATGTTTTTATAGTTATTTTTATAAAAAAATGATTTTCAAAATGTTTTAATATTTTTATTCAAATAAGAAAGGATATTTTACTAAATTAATATTTTAAAATATTTTTTTAAATATTAATTTATAATTTTCAAGTCTTTTTTTCAAATAAAATAATTTCAAAAAAAAAATATGAATTTTTAGATTAAAAAAGTTATTTTCAAAGAATGTTTATTTTCCATAATAAAAGTTCCGAGTGGTTTCTATTCCAAAATATTTTTCCATCTATGATAACATACTTTGATGTTAATTTTTCTTTACTATGGATATGATTCAAGGATAAAATTATTATTCTTTATTTTAATGGTTTATGTTTATCATAGCAAGATTGTTTATGAACCCCATTTCTCTTTCATAGGCTATACCATGATAAAATTATTATGAAACCCACTTCTCTCTACACAAGTTATGAAATGATGAATTGATGAAATGATTATGAAACCTTTATCTTTGCCACAGGTTATGATATGATTAAATATTTATAAATCCCATTTTATTTCATGATTCATGATATGATGAATATTTTATGATATTGTGGCACACATATGTATGATTTACATTACCTAATGGTGGAAATAGTAAAAACAAGGAGGGTGGTTACATTATAACCAATGAATTTTAGGACCTATATCTTCCTCCAATTCATTGGGTAAAGATTTATATCTCTTAATATAGATAGGAATGGAATGGGTAGTATACCTGGTTCAATAAGGGACATTGTCTACTATAATGCTCTTAGGAGTGAACCTTGACTACTATGATGTTTTGGAGAGTGAACACATTCCACTATAATATCCTTGGTAGTGATCCTTTAATAATATGGAAATGTTTTTCTATACTTATTTATATGACACAATTCCATGTATTATGAAAATTTTAGGTTCTTGTGGCTCTAGATTTTTGATTTACTTATAATTCATGTCTTATGAACTGCTAATATGTATTCCTTGGCTTAAGATTATAATCTTTAATATGTAGGGTATGGACTTTATATGTTATGTTCATGGTATTATACCCTTATGTTCATGTTAAACTTGCATAAATCCCTTGGTTACCCTTATTGAACATCTGAGATAACCTTTTCTTATGTTTCCTTTCCCCAGTTTAGGAAGAAAGGTTTTAAGTATGGTGTGTTTGTAAAGAGTAATAAAGAAGAATATATTTATGGGATATATTTAACACCTTTCACCAAATTAGAATATTTTTAACCTAGTACCCAAATACACTAAGTTATTATGGTCCTTAGGCGTGTGTTTTTGTAATGTATTAAATATTCATCTAAAAATATATAATATCTATGAATGAAAATCTTGGGTTTCTATAGAATCAATGAATGAGGAAACTGAATAAAGTTTCTAAAAATTTAAAGAAGATTCTAAGAATACAGTTCAAGAAAATTATGATGTCGCATAAAAATTGGAAGATAAACCCCATGTATTTTATGAATATCTTACTATCATGAATGACCAAATAAATATCAATGAAAATGGGATTAAGTATCTTAAAACATTGCATAAAGATAATATCAAAATCAATCATGAATAAGTTTAACGAATTAGGTATAATCCTAATGAAAAATTTTGTGGTTATTGAATATCATAATAACACCCTCAATACAAAGTGCCCATAATAGAAGTGAAACTCACCAACTTTAAAATGGAACATATTGATCCAACACAATTTCATAAGAAATAAAAAAATGATAGGTTTTTATAAATATTATTATAGTTTTAAAAGACCTATATTATGTGTAAATAAGTTTATTACATCATCTAATGATCCTTTTCAACTGTCTATAAAAAAATAGGTATTATCCATGCCTTTTTATAATGATTTTTCTAAATATATTTTCTTAGACATTGTAGTTCTATAAAAATAAGTACAAGTATTGATGAAAAAATGTGAGGATAATATGACCACCATTTCTATGGTGTATGGAAGGAATATGAGTGTTTTTTCCCAAAAAGGATCTCAACTAGTAGTGGAAAAAGCTGAAAAATGGCATGCCCTAAAAATTTTTAATTTCAAACAGTGAGTAATAGAGAAAATAAAATCAAGGATTGTTTTGAAATGTTGGTGATGTAATAAGTTTTTCAAAAATTTGTTTTATTTTTGGTATAATATTTAAAAAATTTAAGATTATATAAAGACCATTTTATGGGGGATAAATAAAGAGAATATTTATCATTCATAAATTAAGTTGAATCTATTAAATTCAAATAGATTTGGAAATCATTTATAAATCTATGATGTTTTCACTGTTGGTGGTAAAAAAAGAATTATTCCTATACAACTCAACCAATAATGCATTAATTAAAAATGGGAAAAGAGTATAATAGAAACTGGTGAATAAAAAAATGATATTTTATTAGAAAAAATTGATGAAGAATGTTGAAATCCATATTTCTCTTAATAAGATTTAGTAGAAGAATATGACATCGTTGGATATAAAAAATAAGTAAGATTAGATCTAAAAAAATACAACAAGTTCAAGAGGACTAAAACATCTGGAGAGACTAATATTATAAAACATTATCCTAAGAAGAATCCATTTGGAAACTATAAACAGGCTAGGAATGTTCCCAATAATTTTTTACACATTTTTATAGCATATTTAGTGAAAGAAAGTGTGATAGAAGAAGCATAAGAAAAATATCATGTAAAGGGAAATAAAGGGATTATATATTAAGATCTCGAATTTCAAGATATCTTTTCAATAAATGATTATCTTAGTGAATCAAAAGAACTATATGTGATATATAAATAGGTTATAAATGATGCAAAAAAGATGTTTAACAATTTTTAAAGCATAAAAAAAGACGAATTAAGAACAATAAAGATAACACTTGGCATGTACGATAAAGAGAATAAAAGATCTCAAAAACGAGAAGATGAATATGTCAAGAGTTTTGTGCTATAAAAAATAAATTCATATTTTAAAAATAGATATGGAATCATGAAGAGTGGATCAACTTATTTGAGAAAATATTCTCAAACTTGTATTTCACATTGAGAAATAATATGTTCCACTTAAATCTCCATAATTTTAAATTTTATTTGTGTTCTAACAGTATAGGTAATTAAAGGTTAATTATATTCTCAAAGGGAGAAATTGAGAAAGTAAATAAGATTTATATAATGGATATTAAGGTGAATAATTAATCATTTATGATTGATTACATAATTTTTATTTCAAAAGAAAACTAATGAAAGGATACGCTTTGATGAAGTTGGAGTATGTTGTCACGTATGGAAAGTAGTGTGAGTAGATTCATTATTGTTTATTCTCAATGTGTATCATCTTGAAATATTAATTTTGAATATAACTATCATAATAAAGGTTTTATATAGTATCCCCTTGAGAGGGAGAAAAGAGATTATTGAAGAAGAAGATGCTATAATTATCTATATCATGGAAATCTATCCTTATAGAATGTGCTTGAAGAATTTATATTGAAAATGTATGATTTCTTACTCTATAATTCATGGTAATTAAAACCATACCCTAACATTAATGCTTATAAATTAATTAATTAATGACATAATAAGTTAATTTTGAATAAATTCAAAGGCTGTAATAAAACCTAATATGTTTCAATGTTCTAATATGTGTCTTCATATGGGTGACGGAAATTCAATTTGATATATTATATAGTGACCCTGTCCTTTTAAAAATTTAATTTCATGATTTTAATCAAATAAAAGCATCATATTACAAGCCAAGGATCATAATGTCTAGTGTCTTGGAAGATTAGGTACATAAAACTTAAAACATGGGACTAAATAAAACATTTCATTATTTAATCTTGATAAATAGTTCCTAATAGTAATTGTTCTCATACATATTAATAGGATAAACTAGGGATAACATGAACAAAGGTATGATCTAAAAATCCAAGTAAGGGAATAAACATAAGAATAAAGCTTTATCACATGGGTTAGAAGGCAAGAAAAATGATATAAAAAGGAATAGAACATATGAAATAATAACATATAAACACGGGGTCATATAAACATGGTTTCCTTGTAATGTGGAATCAATAAAAAACATTACTTTACGACAATTCATGGCTCATTTCACATAAAGGTTCAAAAATCAAGGTTAACCACCAAGACCGTTGCACATGGTAGCATGAGTCAAAGCTAACGCCAAGACCATTGCACATAACGTCTCATGAGAATAAACTTTATAGAATGCATTGGGGTTATATATGGCCACACCCATTATAAAATTTTCATTAATATGCCTATCATATATATAATCATACATAATCAATCATACATAAACATAAGGGTATCCATGGAAAGAAATGGGTATCATAATCATGTCATAAAGAATAATAGATGGGTGTATCATACAAGTGTCCATGGTAGAAAGGAATTACAACATACATGTACATTGATAAGTAAAATATAATAATATATCATGGTATGTTATGTCAAATATAAGTTACAACATGTAATAAGAGTATTTAATAAATTTTAGCATTAAAACATTTTAGTGTGGTTTTAAGGAAAATACTAAAGAGCCTTTAAAATAGAAAAGGAAATAATATTTTATATAAAACCATAAATGAAACAAGAAGTTTTTCATAATAAAAAGGCCGATTTTATAAAAACAATGATTTCTCAAAATAGATGATAGAATGAACTTTAAATTGGGTAGGAATTTGAGATGTTCCCTTAAAATGAGTTTACTTATCGGGAAGTATTGAGGAGGGAACCACTTAAAAACATTTACATCCCAAAAATAGAATAATGAATGGATATTGATACAGTAGTTTTGATAATGTAAATATCATTTACAATTTGTATATAAAAATAACAGATAACTTAATTTGGGTAAAAATAAATATAGAGCAACCTGAAGGAATAATGGAGGTTTGGGTAGAATGCCTTACCTTAAATATAATGGTGTCCTTAACATGATATAAATTTCCAATATAAACAAATTTAATTCATTAATTAATATTTATATAACCTCTTAGTTATGTATTTTTTTTATTATAACCTTAATAAGTTCATTCATGACCTTTTTTATGGGTTAAGAGGTTCAATTTCATTGTTTGTTTCATTGGTTTCCATGATTGGATTGTTTATATACATGTAAGGATAAACATGTAAGATTAGAATGGTTGTATAGAATTGGATTTATATGTTATTAGTTTTAATATATTATATTACTTGGTTATAAAATTCATTTGGTTATTTGGAGTGAATATGAAAACTTATATAAAACTTTAATGATAAATGTTTTGGTAAATTGGTGGTTTTTTTATCACATCGAACACATTTTTCTTTATAAATTAATATCATGTGTACAAAAGATTATTGAACCATAAATTAGAAATAATTAATATATTATAGTCTATTTGAACCATAAAAATGGTTTCATGACTATAATCTAATATGGTAATAGAAATTGAAAACCTGTCGTCCTTGAATGTGAGAAATTAACACATCTCAGATGGTGTTTTCATTCCTAGTATAAAAGGAGGGGAAATGAGATATGATGATGAATTATTCCATTATCATAAAAAAATTCCAATAAATGTAAGTTAATTTAGTTACCATAATATTTGTCTGAAAGGATGTTAGTAAAGAATAAGAAAATAATGGAACTTGAAAGAAAATTAAAGAAATGAAAAGAAGAATTTATCTCTTGAATATATCTTTCTTCATAACCTCTTTAGGGGAGAGGATTTGGTCTTTTGAAGAGACAAACTACTACTAGACATGGTATAGGGGATTAGGGAGAGATTTTAGTAGAATTTAGACAAGTAACAAGGCTTGATAAGAGTGAATAGAAGAAGTGTTGATGGTGGTTTTTATAGTGGATGAGTGGAGGGTTTTCTCAATATTTTACCCATTGTTTTATTATTTTTCTCAAGACAAGAAATAGAATTGATTATTTTGAAAAAAAAAAGAATAAAATATTTATGTGAGTTCAAAACCAAGGTTCTTACCTCAATAGAACATCACCCATGACTCAATAATCATGTATTTATATTATTCGGTAAATTGTCGTATTTTACTATTCACCAAAAATTCATGTATTTCAGAAAAATCCCAAAAATTCACCCTAACCATTGTTCAATGTTTATAATCTAAAATTGAATTCAATTTTATGAAAATAATTTTATAAATATGAGATATTAAATTTTTAAATGAAATCACCATTTTCTTGAAAAATATATATTTTAAAATTATAATTCATTTTATAATACTTTGAAAAATTAACTAAGTTATCATAAAATTATAATATAGTCATAAGTTGTCAAAATAATTATTAATAAATAATTTTTTTTGAAAATAAATTTTCTTTTAAATTATTAAATTAATCATAAAATTGTAATGAAATATACATGACTCGCAAATATACCAACATTAATATAATTATATAATATTGTCACTTATAAGATGGATAAATTTTATTTATACTTTCATTGGTAAGGTTATTTATTCTCCTAAATGATTTAATATTCATGAGGTTCATATTATTATTCACAAGGGTAACATTACTATTCATAAGGGACAGTTACTATTCATCAAAAATTAAGTTTGTCTTATTGGACTCCAAACATCTTATTGATCACAACCGTGTATGTCATATTTTCAAAAATAAATTCAAAGAAGTGACAATATTATGTTTAAATGACACATAGTACTAAGTAGTTCATTGTTTTTTGATTTCATGTGATTATACTATATGACATAATTATAAGAAGGTAATTTCCATTGATAAAACATTGGTTTGTTACATTCTTCCCCCCTTATGAAATTTCTCCATCAAAATTTTATTTTTCATTCTAAGTTGTAAATAGGTGTGGGTACTTTTCCTTTATTGCTTCCTTCAGTTCCCATGTTACCTCTTTATACTTATGGTTCTGACATAGTACATTGACCAGGTGATTAGTCTTGTTGCATAGAAATTTATCTCTACGATCCAAGATCTTTAGTGGATGCTCCCCGTAATAAAGATCATTCTTCAACTGTACCGCCTATGAATTTAGTACATTTTAAGGATCTGGTATGTACTTATTTAAGAGGGATACATGGAATACATTCTGTACTTTAGACATGGTAAGTGGAAGTGCTAGTCGATAGGCAACAGCTCTAACATGATCAAGAATCTCTAAAGGGCCGATGTACTTGGTACTTAGCTTTCCTTTCCCAAATCTCATGACCTTATTACATAGAGATATGTGGAGGAATACCATGTCTACAACTTTTAACTAAAGGTCCCATTTATGATTGTCTGCATAACTCTTCTGTCAACTTTGGGCTGCCATGATGTGTTGCTGAATGGTTTTCACCTTCTCTGCCATTTCTTCAACCATTTCAGGTCCTAATAGCTTACGCTCACTGACTTCATCCCAACATTCCAGTGTTCTGTTCCTTTTCCCATAAAGGGCTTTATATGGTTCCATTTTGATTCTGGAGTGGAAACTTTTGTTGTGGGATAATTCAACCAATATAATATGTTGGTTCCATACTCCTTTGAAGTCTATAGAAAATTCTCTCAACATGTATTCTAGTGTATTAATATTTCACTCATATTTGCCATCAGTTTGAGGATGATAGGTCAAAATGAAGTTCAGTTTAGTGCTTAGAGAATGTTTAAGGCTTTTCCAAAACATCAAGGTGAATCTCAGACATATATCAGTTACAATAAATAGTGATACTCTATGCATCCTTACCACCTCTTTGATATATATATATATATATATATGCAAGTTGATCCAATGAGAAGTCCTCTCAAATTGTAATAAAGTGAGTTGTCTTTATAAGATGATCCAAAATAACCCATATAGCATTGTTTATTCTGGATGTACTTGGAAGTCCAGTGAAAAATTATATGGTGATGTTCACCAACTTCCATGTTGGTATGGGTAGTGGTTTCATCATCCCCTTAGACTTTTTTCTTTCATCCTTCACTTTTTTACATACTAGGCACTATGATGTATATTCAGCAATCTCCTTCTTCAAATTTTCTAACCAAAAGATCTCTTGGAGATCCCAATACATCTTTTTTCCCCTGGGTGAATAGAGAAGGTTGAGCTATTTGCATCATTAAAAATCTCCTTCTTTATTTCTGTATCATATTGTACATATAATCGTGACCCAAATCTTATAACTCCTTCCTCATAAATATTGAACTCAAAGGATTTCCCATTTCTAATGGCTTCCACCCTTTTCATAATTTCCATAACTTTTCTTTGAGCATCCTTTATTTTCTCCATGAAGGATGGTTAAGAAATCATTTGACAAAGTATTAATGATGTTCCTCACTTAATTATCCCCATGTCTATACTCTAAAAATATAATAATATTATATCCTTTTCAAATCACAACATTGATAAAGATAAAGGATTCTTTCTACATAGAGCATATGCCACCTTATTTCCCTTACCAAGATGGTAGTGGATTGAGCAGTCATAATCTATGATGATCTCTAACCATATTCACTGGTTCATATTAATCTCCTTCTATATGAATATATATTTGAGAATCTTGTGATTAGTATATATCTCACACTTCTCACTATAGAGATAATACCACTAGATTTTCAATGCAAAGATCACAGCCGCCAACTCCATATCATGTGTGGGATAGTTTTTCTCATGGATTTTCAGATGCCTTGAGCCATAGGCTATCACTTTATAATTTTTTATCAGCACACATCATAATCCCTTCTTTTTAGCATCACTATGCATCACAAAGAGTTCTCCACTTATCATGAGTGTGTGTAATAGCGTAGTGATAAGACACTTTTTCAAATCCTTAAAAGATTCTTCACATTATTGAGTTTAGAAAAAATTTACTCCCTAATAGTTAGCCTGGTCATTGGGTTTGGAAATCAGGAAAAATTATCCAAAAATCATCAGCAATACCCAACTAGACCAAGGAAGCTATGGATCTCTGTTACAGATATTGGCATGGGCCACTCTTCAATTGCCTCTATCTTGGAAGGGTCTAAATATATCCCTTAACTGGTGATAATATGCCCCAAAAATGATACTTCCTCCATACATAACTTTCATTGACTATACTTTTCATAAATTTTCTTCCTTCACAAAGCCATCAACATAGTATTAAAATTCTCATCATGTTCCTCCTTACTATTTGAGTATATCAGAATATCATTGATAAAGTCTACCACAAATTTGTTGAGGTAATCTACAAAGTCTCTATTCATTAAATCCATGAATATTTCTGGAGAATTAGTGAGTCTGAATGGAATTACTATGAACTCATCATGTCCATACCTCGTTCGAAAGTTAGTCTTGGAAATATCTTCCTTCTTCACCTTTAATTGGTGATATCCTGGCCGAAGGTCCACCTTAGAGAAATAAATGGCCCCATGAAGCTGATAAAATGAGTTATTCTATCTATGTAAGGGGATAATTGTTCTTTATTGTAATTTTATTAAGCTCACGATAATCTATGTAGAGGTGCATTGATCCATCCTTCTTCTTGATGAAGAGGACTGTTTCACCCCATAGTGAAGCACTCGGGCGTATAAAACCCTTCTCCAAATTCTCTTGTAACTACTTATTCATCTATTCCATCACCATGGTGGCCATTCTTTAAGGTGTATTTGATATTAGCATAGATCCAGGAATAAGTTCAATTGAGAACTCAACCTCTCTATCAGGAGGAAGACCAGGAAATTATTCAAGGAATACATCAGTTTAATCCCTCGTGATGGGTATATCTTTGTGAAGTATCATCTTCTTTGTCTAAATCATTTGAGTTAGACATTCTTGATCATAATAAATTAATATCCACACATGAGACAATGATTTTAAATGAGATTAATCTTCCTCCTTACACATATAAAGAATTTTTGGATGATTCATGATGTGAATAGTGATCTCCCTTTCCTGTAAGTTGATGTTAGCTTTGTATAAAGATAGCCAATACATGACAATGATAACATAGATCTCCACTAAAGGAAGTATGAAGAGATTTTCTAGGAGGTACAGTCCACAAACGTTAACTGGGGAGGAGTTATATAATTTGGATACAGTAATTTTTTCATTTTTTGTTCTCATAGATAACTCAACCTCCAAATTTTGAGGTGGCATTTGAATAGTTCTACTAAAATTGTAATATCTGAAATAATATCTTGAACCAGAATCAAATAGTATGTTCTATATTCTTTATTGAATAACTAGCATACCTATCACCCTATCATTTTTAGGCTCCACCTCAGCAGTAGTGATAGCATAATCCCTTCCTTGTTTCCTTGTAGGTTGTTTTTTATTTCCTACAACAAACCTTGGATTAGGGAAATTGTTCGCATAATGATCATGCTCCTTGAAGTTATAACACTGCACTATAGGATGAGCATTGTTCAGAACCATCCTTTCTTCTTCCACATTAGTGGGATTCTTCATATCCCTCTGGTAGTTCTTAGTAAGATATCTCATTCCTCCACATTTTATGCAATTTTCGGTTCCCTTTAGACAGTTCCTAGGATGCTTCTTCCCACAATTTTGAAACATTGGATGTTCGATCTTCTTTTCATCATGGGATTTATTTCCCAAACCACCCATATTAGACTTCATTTTATGCTTTTTGTCACCAGGACCATGAGACCATTGAGAGTATCCAATCTACATTTTATCCTTGAGGCCACAAAAAAAATATCTTCATAACTGTTGAAGTCATGAATCGCCAACTCTTTTTTCAGAATCATCTTTAGTTAGTTAAAGAAGTGTTCCACCTTGCTTTCAGTGTTCATGACAAAGCTAGAGTCATATCTTATAATCCTTGTGAATTTTTCTTCGTACTCGCTAATAGACTCATATTTCTTCAGTTTAAGTACAAGGAACTCTCTTTCCATCTTGAGATGGAGGATTCGGGGAAAATATTTATTGAAAAACATTTTCTTGAATTGATCCCAATCCATGGAATCAATTTTCCCCTAGGACTTGGTATTCTTGATCAGTTTCAACCACTTATCAACTTCCCCATCAAAATGATAGACTGCCATCATAACTTTCTCTTCTTCTGAGCACTGGAGGATAGAGAATATTTTTTCAGTGGATTTAATCCATTATTCTATGAGGAGGGTATCAAAAGATCTACTAAACATGGGAGGCCTTTACCACATGAAGGATTAAACAGCAACCTTCTCTTTCCTTAGAGGAGGAGGGTGTTCTACATGATTCAAGTTATTATTCATAACTTGAGCCAGCTAATCAAGTATTATCATGAATTTTTGGCCACTCATTCCCATCATATTAGGTATATCATTAGAAAAATATTCACATTACCTATCACATTGATTGTTGGAATGTGTTATTCTATTTCTCTCCATTAACTAAGAAAACTAACATACAATTAGAGGTCTTTAATACTTATCTATTAATCATAAAATTTAAACTTTAAACATAAAAGGATAAAATCTTAATGGAAAAGTATATCCTAACTTGTGATTCCCTAGGTTTCAAAGTTGGTTATCCTTGATCTGTTACATAATATATATTATTATTGGATTTTTTTCCCTTAATAATGGTTCATATTAATCTTATGTATTTACCAAGAAATATCCCCTGGGAGTTTCAAACTAAGAGTGTAGTAAGGCCCATTTTCATGCACCAGTTCTCATTCGAGTATAGCTGAAAGCGATGTTTTTGGGTTTTACCCCTAGATATATATGTTCCAAATCCACATCCACTTGTTCGTATCTAGATATGGATCTATTTTTTTTAAAACCACTTACTCTATATTTACTAAAATTTAGAGATATTTTCTTATACTTAGTCTTATCCCTAAGGTCCTCAATAAAGTTCTTTATTAATATTATACAAAAATAACTAGACCATCCTTTGATACCAACTATAGATACCCTATACTTTTACACATTTTATTATATGATTTTAAGCATAGTAAATCATCTTATTACAATCCAAGGATCATAAAGTATAGTGTCTTGAAAGACTAGGTACATAAAACGGAAAACATAGGACTAAATAAAAGATTTCTTTATTTAATATTCATAAATAGATCCTAAATTATATTGTGCTCATACATATTCATATGATAAACTGGGTATAACATGAACAAAGGTATGATCTAAAAATCCTAGTAAGGGAATAAACATAAGAATAAATATTTATCACATGGTTTGTAAGGAATCATATAATGATATAAAAAGGTATGGAAGATATAGAATCATAACATATAAATATGGGATCATATAAACGTGGATCCATAGTAATGTGGCAGAAATATAAAACAATACTTTATCATGATTCAAGGCTCATTTCACATAGAGTATCACAAGTCAAGGTTAACCATCAAGACCGTTGCACATGGTAGCATGAGCCAAGGCTAACTGCTAAGACCGTTTCACATAACGTCTCATGAGATTCAAATTTAACCAAAGAATTAGATCCCTATATAGGCACAACCATCATAAAGTTTTCATTAATGTTCTTTCCTCATATAAAATCATACATAATCAATCATATATAAACCTAAGGGTACCCATGGAAAGAAATGGGTATCATAATCATGTCATAAAACATAATAGATGGGTGTATCATAAAAGTTTCCATGAAATAAAGGAATTAAAAAATATATGTAAATTAAGAAGGGAAAATAGTTATATATAATGGTAAGTGATTTTAAAAATAAGTTACAACATATAAGAAGAGTATTTTATAAATTTTAGCATTAAAACATTTTAGTGCGTTTTTAAGGAAAATACTAAAGAGAATTTAAAATAGAAAAGAGAATAATAATTTATATAAAACCGGAAGTTAAGAAAGAATGTTTTCATAATAAAAAGTCTGATTTTATAAAAACAATGGTGTTTTTAAATATATTATACAATAAACTTGAAATTGGGTAAGAATTTGAGAAGTTCTCTTAAAACGGGTTTTCTTATCAGGAAGTATTGAGGAGGGATCCACTTAAAAACATGTACATACCTAAAAGAGAATAATTAATGGATCTTGATACATGGGTTTGGAGAATGTAAAAATTATTTAGAATATGTACATAAAAATAATAGATAACTTAATTTGGGTAAAAATAAAGATAGAGAAACCTAAAGGACCATTGGTGGTTTGGGTAGAATATCTTACCTTAAATATGATGGTGTCCTTCACTTGAACTTAATGTCCTAGATAACCAAATAAAATTAATTAATTAATACTTCCAGGACCTATTAGTTATATAATTTATTTATTATAATCTTATTAAGTTCATCCATGACTTTTTTGATAGGTTAAGAGGTTGAATTTCATTATTTGTTTCATTGGTTTTCATGATTGGTTCACTTATATACATGTAAGGATAAACATGTAAGATGAGAATGGTTGTCCGTAATTAGAGTTATATGTTATTAGTGATAATAAATTAGATTACTTGGTTATAAAATTCATTTGTTTATTTAGAGTGAAGATGAATCATTATATAAAACTTTAATGATAACTGTTTTGGTTAATTAGCGGTTTTTCAATCACATCAAACACATTTTTCTTTATAAATTAACATCATGTGTGAAAAAGATTCTAAAACTTTAAATTAGACATAATAAACATATTATAGTCTGGTTCAACCATAAAAATGGTTTCATTACCATAATTTAATATGGTAATAGAAATTTAAATCATGTCGTCCTTGAATGTGAGAAATTAACACATCTCAGATGGTGTTTTCATTCCTAGTATAAAAGGAAGGGAAAGGAGAGATGATGATGAATTATTCCATTATCATAAAAAAAATTATATTACATGTAAGGTACTAGAGTTATCATAACATTTATATTAAATGGGGTGATAAGATAAAAAGAAAAGAATGGAACTTGAAATAAAATAAAATAAATGAAAAGTGGAATTTACCTTTTGAATATATCCTCCTTCAGAACCACTTTAGGGGAGAGGATTTGGTCTTTTAAAGATACCAAGGGATTATGGACGTGGGATAGGGTATTAGGGAGATATTTTAGTAGATTTTAGACAAGGAACAAGGCTTGAGAGGAGTGAAGAGAAGAGGGGTGAGGGTGGTTTTTATAGTGGATGAGAGGAGGGTATTCTCAATAATTTACTTATTATTTTATTATTTTTCTCAATACAAGAAATAGTATTAATTATTATGGAAAAAAAATTAAATTTTTCATGTGATTTCTAACCCAAGGTGCTTACCTAATTATAACATCACCCATGACTCAATAAATTAGGTATTTAGATTATTTGATAAATTATCGTATTTTACAATTCACTAAAAATTCATGTATTTCAGAAAAATCCCAAAAATTCACCCTAACAATTATTCAATGTATAGAATACAAAAATAAATTACATTTTATGAAAATAATTTTCTATATATGAGATATTTAATTTCTAAATAAAATCATCATTTATTTGAAAAATACATATTTTAAAATTGTAACTGATTTTATAATACTTTGTAAAATTAACTAAGGCCTTATAAAATTATCATAGAGTCATAAGTCACAAAAATAATTATTTATGAATACATATTATGAAAATAAATTTTCTTTTAAATTATTAAATTAATCATAAAATTGTAATTAAATATATATGGATCACAAAAATACCAACATTGTGATATAATTATATCATATTGTCACTTATAAGATGGATAGATTTTATTTATAATTTCGTTGGTAAGGTTAATTATTCAAATGGATGATTTAATATTAATAAGGATCGTATTAATATTCATAAGGGTAACATTACTATTCATAAGGGTCGTTTACTATTCACCAAAAATTAAGTTTGTATTATTAGAATCCAAACATCTTACTGATCACAACCATGTATGTCTGATTTTCAAAATTCAAATCCTATAAGTGAAAATATTATGTTTAAAGGTCACATAATACTTAGTATTTCATTATGTTGTGATTTCATGTGATTTCACTATATGACATAATTATAAGAAAGGAATTTACACTAATAAAACATTAGGTCGTTACATATTACATGATAAATTTCATCAAAATTTGTTTTAATTAATTATCTCATCCTAAAAAATAATTGGATAGTCCTTGAAGATAGATTTTAATTTGTTTTATTTTATATTTGTATCATAATATTTTATAATGGAAAACTTTGTTGTCTAAATCAAACCCTTTTATTTTTTACACAAATTATGGCTCACATAGACTTAGAAAGGAATGTTTTATGGAATACTTAATAAGTATAAAATGATACCATAATATCTCTATATACATTGAATTTATTTTCAATAAGAGAGAGATAAATTAAAAATGATAAGCTGATAGTAAAATGAGGGATAAGTGAATAGTGGAGATAAGTGAAGATTATTTAAAATGGATTTCAAAATTTGACAAATAATTTTAGTGGTATTGAAAATAAATACATAGTGGGGGATTATTTTTTCTATATTTTGTGTATTTTATTTATTGATAATGACATTAATGAAATCATGAATATTTATAAAAAAATGTTAAATAGGAATTTAATTTAATGATAATATCTTTTAATATTATAAGTATAATTCCAACATGTTTTGAATAAGTCCCTAAGAAATTTTCCATTTTATACTAATTAAATAGAGATTCAATGACATATCGTGGAAGATTAGTTTGAATTTTCCTTTCATTTACAATATCAAAAAAGGATGTCTTGACTTGGATGTTGTGGAGACATATTAAAGTGACCATATTTTATTAAGTAAAAATATAGTTGTTAGATGTCACAGGTGATATAATCATGCTATAGTGGTATTCAAAAATAAGGGTTGTGTTTTTATTTGAATTAAAAAACAGAATAGTTGGACTAGAAATAGGAATTTTTTTCAATGAATTTTATCTTATCATTTCTAATTTTTTAAATGCTAAAATTTTATTATGGAATGGGGAGAAGAAATGGGGACCCATAGTGGATGATTTTGCCTAAAAATTGGCATAGTTTCATGAAAATGGGAATTTCACAAGGATTTTTTATTAAAGAGATTTTAAAAATGAAAATACAACAAAGTGCATGCCATGAATGTTCATATGATGGTATGATGAAGTGTAATAGAATTCGGAATTGAAATAGGGAGTACCAAGTTATAGTGAATGTTCAGTGAGTGTTTTTCTTTAGGTGTTTCCCTATGAAAAATAATGAATCTCAAACATGTCATGGAGGTGGGAATTGATTGGATATGAGTCATGTTGAAGTTTTTAAATTATATTGTTCACATATGGGTGACTGATAATTCATGTAGGATGTATAAAGTTAATCCATATTTTGTATAAAGGTCACCTATAATTTGCAAAACACATGTAAGGGTCATTTGGAAGTTTCACTAAGTACGATCCATGAAAATTTTCATATGATTCATGACTTAGAGTAAATTCATAAATTTTATAGGGTGATAATTCAAGTTTATGGAATTATGTATTATTAATAATATGATAAATTAGTTAATTCCATATGTGATGATCTTTAATGAAAAAAATATCATGATTATTCTATCATGATTATGTTTTATTTAATGATAAAGGAAGAAGATGAAATTTATGAATATTTATGATGTAATTGTATTTATAATGGTTTTAATAGATTCATGCATATATAATTATATTATTTTGAATAAATATAGACATAATAGATAAAAATAGGAAGAACTTTAATATTATAGCCATGATAAAAAGAAGAATTTGTGATAGTTTCTGCATACTTGTATATAATTATAAATGGTTTTTAAAAGGGATTTGTTATTTGGAAATTTCAAGGAGACATTTTTTGTGGATTTGGTCAAAGAAAAGAATTAGGAACTAAGAAGGATTTGAATTTATAAAAATTATAGTAATTAAAAACAATAATTGATTTTTTTAGTGAATTATAATTAAGAATAAATCAACATTTCATATATTCTATTATACTATATATATTCTAAATGTTATATGAGATTAAATATGTGGATAAATGATACATTTTTCAATACTAATAAATCATTTGATATAAAACTAAAAGATAATAAGACCTGAATATCTATTAATCATATACATTTTTAGATATGAAGATAAAAGAGGTAGATCTAGCATAGTTTGTATTTTACTGAATAATAATAAATGAAGGAAGACTTGGTGTAGTATGTGTTACAATAAGAAAGAAGAAGAAGAGGGTTATATTGAAATACCTATAGAATGGTGTGTATATATAATAAGAACGATTAGATTTTTTAAATTCTTATATATAGAATAAGAATAATTTGTATATCGTGATGTACATACAAAAGAATGTGGTGACTAAATATTTTTCAAGGAAAGAAGAAGAAAAAAGATGTTTCACATCAATAAATTTTCAAGGTTCTTAATTAGTGATAGAATATATTATAGTTTCCCAAATTAATATCACTATAAGGTGAAGGATGTACCCATGTGCGAGATACATCTAACTGAGTTGTGTAGGAAAAACAATCATACATTATAGGGAGACTATAAAGACCCAAAAATTTCAAGGGATATTTTTTCTTAAATACTTTGGAATTTTACGAGTCTGTGGCTTCTAACGGCACCTGATTCCGAGGCCCGGTGTGCCCGGAATCAATTTTTGAAGTTTAGCTCGGGTACGTTCAGTGAACGAATGAGAGGGTTTTTATATCTTTTGAACTGGTGCTCGGAATTGGAATCTGAGGGCATTGATGAACTCTCAACGTCGGTAATTTCTTAAGGGGACCTTTACCGCGGTTGCGTTTTCACGAGAAGAGAAGTTAAAATTTGTGGATTAAATGAGAAGTGAATAAAATTGTGGGACAATTTTATTTTTATATCTAAAGTTGTTATATCCTACATGGGGGAGTTGGGATGGGACCCACAAGCTTCTAATGTAAGGATATTTGTGAGGTGGGTCCCACAAAATCCCCAACCTTTCACATTCCCATAACTCTCTTATAACTCTGATAAACTTTTCCTTTAAACTTGATAACTCCCCTAAATTAATGAGGACTCTTCGTCTCCCTCTCTCACTTCATTAAAACTTTCCAACCTATCACTTAATTAATTAAAAAACTCTTGATTTAATTAATTAAGTGAAATGGATTTTAAATTTTCAAATGCATGGCAAGTTAAATTAAAATAATGGGTGGCCTTATTTTAATGGTTTTTGGCTTGTTGTGTGGGGGGAATTTTTTGGGAGAGAACGCTTGTGAAGAAGAGGAGGATTTCTCCTTTGTTGAAGAATGCCAACTCTACGATGAAGAACACCAACTCGGCGACCTTGGTTCTTCATCCTCTTCTTCCTCCACGGCAAGGGAGAAAACACCGACATGGGAACTCTCTAGCGAAGGCGTGTCTTCTATTCTTCTCTCCGTGACAAAAGAGGAGACGACACTTCCTCAGGTGCACACCG
This sequence comes from Viscum album, assembly GCA_963277665.1. Lineage (NCBI taxonomy): Eukaryota > Viridiplantae > Streptophyta > Magnoliopsida > Santalales > Viscaceae > Viscum > Viscum album. Next base: position 824,894,571 of record OY728165.1, read on the forward strand.
ACGACGACGGAAACGGCACCATCATCCACGATGCTTGTCAACCGCGGACCTTATTCAAGGTAGGGTGAATTGATTCAATTTTATTGAAAATAAAATTGTTTGTTGTGCTTTGTGAACCTTGATCACTCATGGCTATGTGATACCACCTAACCCGGAGGGCGCGGGCCGAACGAACATGGCTCGACAACCCTCCGCTAGAACTTTATTCTTTTGGAATTGGAAATCAGAGGCGGAGAAAGCACGGTTCCATTGTGCCATGCCGGGAACATGGCGAAGGAAGCTGGAGCCGTCACGCTGGCAGTGCTGGAGGAACCGCGGCCTTCATAACGGGCCGCTTCGCTGGAAGAACCCGCTGGGTGGAGCTGGACCACGGCGCAAGGAGGGCGCTGCGCTAGAAGACTAGCGGCCCGCTTGTGCGGGCCACGTGTGCCAGAAGGCTGGCCGGCCTATCCAGTAGGTTTGGGGTAGGGCGTCCCCCCCCCCCCCCCCGTACCGCTCGGCCTATGGGCCGAGCCCGCCGCGCCGTGTCGCGCCGGGCCGAGCCGCACCGCGCCACGCCCGGACGAGCCGGGTCGGGCTGCGCCACTTTGGGCTGGTCCGCGCCCTTCGAGCCGAGCTGCATTTTCCTTCGGACCGCGGTCCGACACCCCTGTCGGGTCGGACCCGTCAAACTGGGTTAACCTGACCCGTCAACCCACTGGGCTAAACAGGTCGGGCCCGTTATTCACTTAAACATGAATAACATAAAGACCAAGCGTCTGATCGACGCACCGTCTATGGAACTAGGACCCTTTCAACGATACTGTTCTTTTGTGATACCCTAAGTGAGTTTTGGAAGACTATGGATATCATCCGGGTTAGGAACGAGCGTATTTCTAACTTGGCCCCTGGAACGGAAAAGCCATTATCTCTCAAATCGGGCGTCCGATTGACACGCCGTCTGTCGCGTTGAGTTCCTATAGAAGAGACAGAACTTTGGAATACATCAACTCTGGACTTTGTGCCAGTTTATGTATTAACCCTCTTGGCTCGTGGAGCAGACCCTCTCGGAATCGAGCGTGCTGTGTGCGGGAACCCTAGAGCTGGTTGCGACTACGACGACGATGATGACTGTACTTGGGTCCTACGTGGGTTCGGCAGAAAGGACGACTATACTTGGATCCTATGTGGGTTCTGAAGCGATGAAGATTGTACTTGGATCCTACATGGGTTCGGCAGCGATGGTTACTGTACTTGGATCCTACGTGGGTTCGGCAGTGACGACTTTTGTACTTGGATCCTACGTGGGTTCGGCATAGGAGATGATTCAGAGGCTACATCTAATCATCTCCACCACACTTTGTGGGTAGTATACATGTGTGAGATGAGTCTTGACTTTAAATCATTATCATTGGTATGATTGAATTCTTTCATGTGTGGACTGGTTGTGCTTGGGCACGGAAGTTGGAGTCGTACTGAGATTGATGACTTAGGTATATGTATGGGTATATACCTAAGCAGAGTTGGTTGATACTTTGTGTTTGTATCTTTCCTTTGTGGATTATCCTTTGTGGAGTCTGGGAGATCTTTGGGGGTCTCGGGGTCCTTACTGAGTATCGTATACTCACCCCTACATGGGCATCGCCCGCACCATGTTGTGTTGGTTGCAGATGACGGACAGCGCTGATCGTGGTCGAGGCTTGTGGAGTTGGACGGTATCCGGAGGTGGACCACCTGGCGGGATGTAAACGGAGCGGACGGACATACCTGAGGTACCTATGAGACTATCTGTACCCACCCTTCAGGTGGGATTTTCAGAGGATGACTCGGTGGTTGCTACTTTACTTTACAGCTTTTGTTCTTTATTTCTCAGTTGTACTGTACTTTCAGTTGGGTTTGTATACTAGCCCATTTACTTTCCAGAACTTACTTTTGTACTCAGTTTACTTAGTGTTTACTTCATCTTGTGTACTCTGTTGTGTTTGTTTCCTTATATAAAGGAAATTCCTTCCCTTTTATCGGGATTTACGCCTTTGGTGCTAGTCGCCAACTCCTGGCCTGCGGAAGGTGGGCTTGGGGTAGTCCTGGCACGGGTCCCGAGGACGGGTCGTGACAAATTGGTATCAGAGGAGTCGGTTCTACCGCAGAAGTCAGGACTATGATAATTTCTTCTGTGAAGCAATAGTGTTAAGAATATTGAGTGTGGTTTTCAGTCCAGGGAGTCCAGTGTTGGTGCAGCAGCCGACGTATCCATACACCAGGACCCTGACTTCTGATTTCCGACTCAGTGATCGAAAACACTGATTTCATGTGTGTTTCAAAAGTTTTCTTTGTGATTACTTTTTGTCATCTCACCAGGTATATTGTATTAACCGTGGCGCACCTGTTGTTTTTCAGGATGGCCCCACGTAGGCAGCCTTCTAGGGTTCCGAGCTACGTGCAAGATGGAAGCCCACCGAGCGACGAGGCCTCGGTGCAGGGCCCCATTACAGCGGAGGCACCAGTGGTACCACTACCCGCTGGTCCACTGATAACACCAGCCCCAACTGCAAAGGGTGCATGCCGCCTGAGTGCGTTTCACAAGTTTCAGCGATAGAGGCCGCCCAGGTTCCACAGAGAGACGGATCCTCAGGCAAGCGAGGATTGGATGGAGGCTATCGTCAGAGTCTTCAGATTAGTAAGGACACCAGCTGACCTTATAGTGATCCTTACGGTGAGTCTCCTGCACGCAGAATCAGGTAGATGGTGGAGCATGATGCTCCAGGTGCACGATGAGGCATCACTACTTTGTATGGACTTCAAAAGCCTCTTCCACTCGGAGTTTGTTCCGGCCACCCTCTATGTGGTGCGCATCCAGGAGTTACTACAGCTACGGTAGGGCAGCCTGACAGTAGCCCAGTACTTGGCAAGATTTACCGACCTCTCACGCTACTCCACGGACATGTTACAGGACCCATTCTTCTAGGCCCGGACCTTCGATCAGGGACTGAGGCATGAGATCAGGGATTCCATGGTCTCCCTCATCATTCTGACGCAGGCAGGAGTACTGGAGTGAGCCCTTCTTGTGGAGAGCTTTCTTACTGAGCCTACGCCAACAGGGAGGCCTACCGTAGGGCGACATGTATCGGAGTCTTCTGCAGCCAATAGTAGGCATATCTCGCAGAGCTCCAAGCGAACCAGGCCATCAGGTGGGCGACCTCATGATACTAGTTCAGATGTGTAGGGCACACGCAGCAGAGCCAGTCATACGAGAGGCGGGCAGTGCTATACATGCGGCGGGCAGGGCCACATGGCTCATGACTGCCTGACCCGCCATGTAGAGGAGCAGCAGATGGTTGATGGACCACCCAGGCATATGTAGAGGTTCGACCGTGGTGGTCTGCAGGGAGCAGGCAGACAAGGCAGAGGAGCTGGCCGAGCAGCAGGTGGTGGATGATGCTTCGAGGCTCTACCACCACCACCACTAGGAGGGACACCCCGACCACAGGGAGCTGGCAGACAGGGGCAAGCTTAGCTCCAGGAAGTCGAGGCCTATGACCACAGTGCACCTGAGATGATTCAAGGTATTATCTGTGTCTATTCCATCCTTTATGCAGTTCTTATAGACACATGAGCGAGCCATTATTTTATTGTCGCTGCCCTTGTTCGGAGCTCAGAGATTCCAACGGAGCCGTTGGCTCGATCCTTACAACTAGAGACTTCTACGGGAGCAAACTCGATGATTACGCACCGGTGCCGGCAGTGTGAGCTTACTCTAGGAGGTGAGATCTTCGGATGGGATCTTCTTGTAGCAGCTTCGAGGCCTTATGACGTCATCTTGGGCATGGATTTGTTAACTATAGTCTATGCTCATATCGACTGTATTAGGCGCAAAGTGTGGTGTGTCCGCACAGATGGGAGTAGGTTCACCTTCACCGGCGAGAAGGGAGCATTTGTAGTGCAGGATGGACTTACACAGAGGAGAGGGCAATCGATCACCCATCAGTTAGCTAGTCTCATCCTAGGAGCAGTTGATGTGTGGAGTCTGAGTTTTCCTGTTGTGGTGGATCAGTCTGCGGACATTTTTCCTAACGACATTCTAGGACTACCTCCTCGTATAGAGGTATAATTCTACATTGACTTATACCCTGGGACAGCACCGATATCTACTCCAGCATATCGGATGGCTCCTGCTGAGCTTCAAGAGCTGCGGGTACATCTGGAGGACTTGCAGGGCAATGGATTCATTCGACCCAGTGTTTCACCCTGGGCTTCTCCAATTTTGTTGTCCAAGAAGGAAGATGGGAGCTTATGACTGTGTGTCGACTACCGTCTCCTGAACCAGGTGATCATTAAGAACAATTACCCCCTTATGAGGATTGATGACCTCTTTGATCAGCTCAAGGGGGCACGATGGTTCTCGAAGATAGACCTCAGGTCGGGCTATCATCATCTCAGAGTTCGAGATGAGGATGTGCATAAGACGGCCTTCAGGTGTCGGTATGGCCACTAATAGTTCTTGATTATGCCCTTTGGTGTAACCAATACACCAGCAGTGTTCATGAGTCTCATAAACAAGATATTCCATCCTTACCTCAATCGTTTTGTCATAGTCTTCATCGACGACATACTGATTTATTCAACTACTGAGGAGGAGCATGCCTACCACTTGCGGGTTGTACTGGACACACTCTGAGAGCACCAGATTTATGGTAAGCTCTTGAAGTGCTAGTTCTGTATTTGAGAGGTTCGCTTCTTGGGGCACGTCATCTCGGAGGCGGGAGTTGTTGTGGATCCTGTGAAGATCGAGGCAGTACTTGCTTGGGAGCCACCCAGGAGCATGATGAAGGTGAGGAGTTTCCTAGGTCTGGTTGGGTACTATCGGAGATTTGTGCCAGACTTCTCCAGAGTTGCAGCACCACTTTCAGCTTTTAAGAAGAAGGGGAAACCCTTCGTTTGGTCAGATAGATTCCAGTAGATCTTCCAGGAGCTGAGATAGAGATTGACCAGTGCACCCATCTTGAGGCTACCGGAGGAGGGCGTAGGGTACGTAGTTTACTGTGATGCATTAGGGACCGGACTTGGGTGTGTCCTAATGCAGGAGCGGGCAGTGATCACCTATGGTTCACGACAGTTGAGGCAGCACGAGCAGAACTACGCTACCCATGACCTAGAGTTAGCAGCAGTGGTCTTCGCCTTGAAGATGTGGCGGCACTATCTGATGGGTGAGCGTTTTACAGTCTAATCTGACCACCAGAGTCTCAGGTACATCTTCTCGCAGAAGGACCTGAACCTGAGATAGTGGCGATGGATCGAGTTCCTCAAGGAATATGACTTTGATATAGTCTATACTCCTGGGAAGGGGAACGTTGTGGATGATGCTCTCAGCAGGAGGTCGTGCATTCAGCTACTTGGAGAGGAGACAGTGCAGTTAGTTGCTTTGTAGATATCCTTCATGGATAGAGATGGGTCAGCCTTCCTATAGTCCCTCACAGTCACTCATCCACTACTTCAGCGGGTCAGAGAGGCACAGTGTGGGGATGTTGACTGTGAGACATGACGTTCTCAGATTTCCACAGGGCAAGCACCTGATAGATTTTATGAAGGAGTAGAGCACGTCATCCTCTTTAGGGGATGTACCATGGTACCAGTTTCACTATAGGAGAAAGTGATGAGGAAGTTTCACACTTCCCCTCTAGCGGTATATCCATGAGTGGAAAAGATGTACCAGGACCTCAGACAACAGCATTGGTGGTCGGGTATGAAGAAGGTTGTAGCATAGTTTGTTTCACGATGCCTCACTTGCCAGCAAGTGAAGGTGGAGCACCAGGTACTAGTAGGCTTGGTACATCCCTTAGAGGTTCCGAAGTGGAAGTGGGATGGGATATCCATGGATTTCGTGATGGGGCTCCCATGTACTTCCAGTGGACATGACTCTATTTGGGTGATCGTAGACTGACTCACCAAGTCGGCCCAATTCCTACTGATCATAGAGCAAGTCTCAGTTGAGATCTTGGGATGCCTCTATGTTCAAGAGATCATACGGATTCATGGTGTGTCATCGTCTATCTTCTCCGATCGAGACTTTTGCTTTACTTTTAGGCATTGGAAGGGGTTTCAGGAGGCATTTGGGATGCAGCTATGCCTGAGCTCTGCCTTTCATCCTCAGATGGATGGCCAGACTGAGAGGACCATTCAGACTCTCGAAGACATGCTCAGTGCATATTTACTTGACTTTATTCACAACTGGGAGGATCACCTACCCTTGGTGGAGTTTGCGTACAACAACAGCTACCACTCCACCATCGGGATGGCACCATACGAGGCACTGTACGGCCAACCTTGCAGATCACCTCTGTGCTGGACAGACCCTGGGGAGTCAGCACTTGTAGTACCAGAGATGGTCCAGGCTACGACGGAGAAGGTGCAGATCATCCAGGAGCGGATGAGGACTGCACAGAGCAAACAGAAGTCCTATACTGATAGGAGGCAGAGACCACTGGAGTTCGAGGATGGTGACCACGTTTTCTTACGGGTCTCACCTCAACGTGGATTATGGAGATTTGGCTGTGGTGGAAAAATATCTCCGCGCTTCATCGGACCTTTCCAGGTCCTCAGCAGGGTAGGTGAGGTGGCTTACCACCTGGCCCTTCCACCTTAGTTGCACCGGGTTCATGACATCTCCCACGTATCTCATCTGAGGAGATACGTACACGACCCGACCCACATCATTGATCATGGGGAGTTGGACATCGATGACGGAGCTACATTCATGGAGGTCCCGGTGGAGATCGAGGATCGACAGGATCTGGTCCTATGTGGACGGTCAATTCCTATGATGCGCATTTATTAGTAGCACGGGAACCTCCAGGAGAGCACATGGGAGGGAGAGGATCAGATGCGTGTACAATACCCTCATTTTTTTTCCTAGTTTATGTTGTAGATTTACGGGGATGTAAAACCCTGATGTGGGAGTAATGTAAAGACCCGGAAATTTCAAGGAAAATTTTTTCTTAAATACTTTAGAATTTTATGAGTTTTTGAATTCTGACGGCACCTGATTCCAAGGCCCAGTGTGCCCGGAATCAATTTCTGAAGTTTAGCTCGGGTATGTTCAGTGAACGAACGAGTGGGTTTTTATATCTTTTGAATCGGTGCTCGGAATTGGAATCTGAGGGCACTGATGAACTCGCAACGTCGGTAATTGCTTAAGGGGACCTTTACCGCAGTTGCATTTGCACGAGAGGAGAAGTTAAAATTTGTGGATTAAATGAGTAGTGAATAAAATTGTGGGAAAATTTTATTTTGATATCTAAAGTGGTTATATCCTACATGGGGGAGTTGGGATGGGAACCAAAAGCTTCCAACTACCCATGTAAGGATATTTGTGAGGTGGGCCCACACGATCCCCAACCTTTCACATTCCCATAGCTCTCTTATAACTCTCATAAACTTTCCCTTTAAACTTGATAACTCCCCTAAATTAATGAGGACTCTTCCTCTCCCTCTCTCACTTCATTAAAACTTTCCAACCTATCACTTAATTAATTAAACAAATCTTGATTTAATTAATTAAGTGAAATGGATTTTAAATTTTGAAATGCATGGCAGGATAAATTAAAATAAGGGGTGGCCTTATTTTAATGGTTTTTGGCTTGTTGTGTGGGGGAAATTTTTTGGGAGAGAAGGCTTGTGAAGAAGAGGAGGATTTATCCTTTGTTGAAGAACGCCAACTCTCCGATGAAGAACACCAACTCGGTGACCTCGGTTCTTCATCCTCTTCTTCCTCTGTAGCAAGGGAGTAGACACCGACGCAGGAACTCGCTAGCGAAGGCGCGTCTTCTATTCTTCTCTTCGTGACAAAATAAGAGACGACACTTCCTCGGTTTCACACCGATGATGGCGGAAACGGCACCATCATCCACGATGCTTGTCAACTGCGAACCTTATTCGAGGTAGGGTGAATTGATTCAATTTTATTGAAAATAAAATTTTTTGTTGTGCTTTTTGAAACTTGATCACTCATGGCTATGTGATACCGCCTAACACGGAGGGATTGGGCTGAACAAACATGGCCCGAAGACCCTCCACTGTAACTTTATTCTTTTGGAATTGGCAACCGGAGGCGGAGGAAGCACGGCGTCGTCGCACCGTGTCGGGAACATGGCGAAGGAAGCTGGTGCTATCGCGCCGGCAGTGCGGGAGGAACTGCGGCCCGCATCGCGGGCTGCTTTAGTGGAAGAACCGGTCGGCCCACCGGCTGGCCGGGCGGAGCTAGACCGCGGCACCAGGAGGGCACTGCGCTGGAAGACCGGTGGCCCGCCCGTGCGGGCTGTGTGCGCCAGAAGGTCGGCCGGCCTAGCCGGCCAGTTTGGGGAAGGGAGGCGCTTCTTGGCACCGCCGGGGGGCCGTGACCCCCCCCCCCCCCCCCCCGCAGACCGCTCGGCCTACAGGATGAGCCAGCCGAGCCGCACCAGGCCAGGCCGGGCCGGGCTGCGCCACTTCAGGTTTGGTCGTGCCCCGCCGAGCCGGGTAGCGCCACTTCGGGCCGGGCCATGCCTTTCAGGCCGAGCTTCATTTTCCTTCAGACCGGTCTGACACCCCTACCATGTCGGACCCGTCAAACTGGGTTAACCCGACCCGTCAACCCACTGGGCTAAACGGGTCGGGCCCGTTATTCACTTAAACATGAATTACTTAAAGACCGCGCGCCTGATCGACGTGCCGTTTTTGGAACTAGGACCCTTTCGACGAGACGGTTCTTTTGCGATACTCTAAGTGAGTTTTGGAAGACTATGGATATCAGTCAGGTTAGAAACAAGCGTATTTCTAATCGGGCCCCTAGAATGGAAAAGCCATTATCTCTCAGACCGGGCATCTGATTGACGTGCCGTCTGTCGCGTTGAGTTTCTATAGATGAGATGGAACTTTGGGATACATCAACTCTGGGCTTTGTGACAGTTGGTGTATCAACCCTCTTGGATCGTGGAGAAGACCCTCCCAGAATCGAGCATGCTGTGTGTGGGAACCCTAGAGCTGGCTGCGACTGCGAAGACGATGACGATTGTACTTGGATCCTATGATGGTTCGGCAGCAAGGACGAATGTACTTGTATCCTCTGTGGGTTCGGCAGTGATGACGACTGTAATTGGATCCTATGTGGGTTTGTAAGTGATGGTTATTGTACTTGGATCCTACATGGGTTCGTCAGTGACGACTTCTGTACTTGGATTCTACATGGGTTCGGTAGAGGAGATGATTCAGAGGCTACATCTAATCATCTCCACCCCTCTTCGTGAGTAGTATACCTGTAGGAGATGAGTCTTGACTTTCAATCATTATCATTGGTATGATTGACTTCTTTCTTGTGTGGAATGGTTGTGCTTGGGCGCGGAAGTTAGAGTCGTACTGAGATTGATGACTTAGGTATATGTATGGGCATATACCTAAGTAGAGTTGGTTGATACTTCGTGTTTGTATCTTTCCTTTGTGGATTATCCTTTGTGGATTATGGGAGACCTTAGGGGGTCTCGGGGTCCTTACTGAGTATCATATACTCACCCCTGCACGGGAATCGCCCACACCACATTGTGTTGGTTGTAGATGATGGACAACACTGATCGTGGTCGATGCTTGTGGAGCTGGACGGTATCCGTAGGTGGACCACCTGGTGGAACGTACACGGAGCAGACAGACAGACCCGAGGTACCTATGAGACTATCTGTACCCACCCTTCAGGTGGGATTTTCGGTGGACGACTCGGTGGTTGTTGCTTTACTTTACAACTGTTGTTCTTTCTTTCTTAGTTGTACTGTACTTTCAGTTGGGTTTGTATACTGGCCCATTTACTTTCCATCACTTACTTGTGTACTCAGTTCACTTAGTTTTTACTTCATCTTGCATACTATGTTGTGTTTGTTTCCTCATATAAAGGCAATTCCTTCCCTTTTATCGGGATTTATGCCTTTGGTACTAGTCGCCAGCCCCTGGCCTACGGAAGGCGGGCTTGGGGTAGTCACGACACGGGCCCCAAGGATGGGTCGTGACAGAGACTATAGTGTAAATCTCACATGACTAATCTATTGATTCGTGTGATCAGGGAGGAATTAAATTGCACCAAGGAATAGCCTTATAACATTGAGAGTTAAACCTTTTAAATCACTATTCACTTCATGTATATATGTGTTGAATGTGTTATATGCAAGAAAAAAGGTGAGAGGTGATAATAAAGGAATAAATTAACCTTAACCTTTAAAAAGGTATAAAATGAAAAAGATTAAAATCTTATGGGGTTTAAAATTCACCGACCCCCCCCCCCGGTGTGAACTTCTTCATTAACAAGTCCCCTCAGTCACATCTAAACCATGACATAGTGACCAACCCATCATGAAACTACATAACACACACTAATGGAATAACACATCCTAGTAGAACATTCTTTTCATGTTCTATAATATCTACATGTCATTCCATAGACATTGCATCCTCCTCAATATCCATATATCCCCAATATATGACATGTGAGTCATTATAAATATACATATAAGGTTTAGAAACATAGAAGTAATCATGAAATTTATATTTCCATGTAGTAAAAACAAACCAATATTCCACTATTTTAAATATCTCCAACACACCCAAAAGGTTTTATGACAAGTATAGAAATCTTGCTGCCACTACCGAAACTCTATAGTCTAAAATAAAGAGATCCAATTAGGAATGCATTATCACAAACCTTGAAAATCCAAAGGCATATTCCTTCAATCCACATAATATTTATAATAATCTAGAATAGTATTTATCTAATCTTGAAACACATGTGTTTCCTCTATTGGTATTTTCACTATATTTAATCCAATGATCATTGAATCTCCAAATGTGTTATAATATAGCGTTGATCTATATGTTCACTTATAAGTGAATAGTTCTATACAAATAGTAGAATGATAGTTATTGTTATAGGATAACTTAGTCAAGGGAAAATGTTTTACCCTTAAAAATAAAAAATCAAGAATAAATACATGATATTTGTACTCCTATGTCTAGATCTTCTTCTCATATTTCTAATTATAGAATTTTATATTAAATAATAACTAAAATACAAAAGCATTTTGAAATATATTTGACACTAAGGAGGTAAAACAAGGGTATTAATCAAATTTTATCATCCTTGAAACTTCACAAAGCCTCTCCACCTCCCCCATATACCACCTCACCAATTCATATACCACACACAATTATTTAATCTTTGATAAATAATCTGACATATTTAATCAAACTATGATAACCTAAATGGAATCATATCCTCCCAATTCTTGAGGAAAATACATCACAAAAATCTATTGATATATCTTCTCACTTTTACTAAGGAATATCTAAAGTCTATATTAGAATAATTAAAACTCGATTCTTATCTTTAACCTAGTAATAAAAAATGCATTGAGACTAAATTTTGGCCATTAAATTCTTTATACCAATCCACCAAAGATAATCCTTCATGGCATGATAAATCTTGTAAATAATAGGATGCATTTCCTAATATGATCTATGAAATACATGAAAAATATTATCTCACATATCTGGAAGAGTAAAGATATTTTCTCAAAACAACACTCGATATTGGACATCTTTTATCTGCACCTCTAGAGTGTCTCTATAAACAATGTGATCTTACTACACATTTACCTCAAGATCTCATAGATTATAATCCTCCACCTACTGAAACAAAATAGAGAGCACCATCATTTGGTAAGGGAAAACTCCACTAATAACTTCCTCTATGCCCATATAAAAATTAATTATCTCCTCCACCATCCTATACACATCCACAACCTCACAAGAAACATATTCATGTATATTTATACTCAGTACATCAATTACCCAATTTCTTTTTCCTAGATTATAAGAGATCTCAAATTCAAAATCACACAAGAAATCCACTCATTTCCATTGATAAAAATTGTCATCTTATATAGAAAATATATATTATATATTTTTCTATCTATGAATACGAAAATATAAATTTGATATAAGTAATGTTTCTATAGATATAAATAAAATATTACTACCATAAAATCAAGATCAAAAGTGGAATAATTATATTCATTAAAAAAATTAATGAACACATAATAGACCATTCATTTTTCTTTAATCACAAGCATCCCAAAAAATTTTAAGGAACACGGTAATAAACCATGAATGTGGATCCTTCCTTATGTAAATGAAGTATCGGGTCACTAATAAGCTTTAAATTAAGGTACTCAAACACCACCTGAAATCGGTCCACCAACACAAAATCTTGAACCTTCTTAATAATACCAATAAAAGGTTGCATAAGCCAAGTGAAATATGATATAAACCTCATATAATAGCCCACATAGCTAAGAAACTTATACAACTTTATGAAAATATAGGGCACTTCCTAAGAAACAAATGCCACATTTTTTGAATAATCAACCAGTTGGGACCAAGTTGAACTAATATACCCTAATGTTGTGTGAATTAAGTTGTGAATAAATTTAAATATTTTTCCATTCCCCTTTTGAGTACCCCAATAATTTTTTTATTCATTTCCCTTATTAGATGGACACATTTGATCTCTTTTTCTCTTAGGCCTTTCACCCTGAATATAAAATAGATGCTAAAATTAAATCATGCACACATAAGGATTTTATATAGTTCACTGCTAAGGGATAATCCAAGGTTAATACACATAGTGTTGTGTCAATGTAATATAATATAACACTACTCATTTTGTGATTTACATACAAATTAAGAGAGGAACACTTTAAATCTTGGGTCACTCTATCTTATAATCTACTAAAATGATACTTTAAGACATGGCTAAGATGTTTATAAAACTATGGGAATTCTTAAATAGTAAATATGCATGTATTTTTATCTCTATTGAATATAGTTTAATGAGAAAACTTGAATAATCATTATCCAAATTGATACTCTTTTATTCTCTACTTCACTAGACTCTTTTTTTCTATTTCATATGATATCAACACCTTGATATGAAGTTTGAATGATATATCATCTAAAAATATTAGCAGTGCCTCTTTCTTCTTATATATAAAGATAGTTATTAAACTATAATTATATTGTTTCATTTATTCTAAAATCTAGATGTAGAAATATAATTCTTCCTTATTCTACCATGACCATTCACTCTCATATTAAACAAGTTAAAGAACCATAATTCTAAGGGTACTCTTCTTATTTTATAATATTTGGATATGAAATAGAATTTCCTCCACTACTTCTTTCCAAAACATTAATAAACAATTTTATAGATTTCTATAGATCCAACCCCTTTGATTGAAAGGTTAATATCACTCTATCATAACCTGATTATCTCTAGGCGTGATAGTTATATAAAATGAATTTATTATGCACATTATAAGGCATTTAATACAAAATAATAACTGAATTTTTAATTCATAAATTCAACTTTTAAATTTACAATGAATTGTTCAGGTTTTCTAAAATATTATTAACCATTTCATGGATTCCTACTTTGTGGATTCATCTTCATCATTTTAGTTATTCTATAATGTGTTACCCCTCATTATATTATGGTAAAAATCAATAATGGATCCAAAAATTTTATTAAAATATAATCCTCTTTAATTCCTTAAAATCATGTCATAATATTCTATAGATATTGTTTATCTATTATCCTATTGTGTCATTATGGCACCCCAAACCCACAATCTCTGGTCTAGTGCTAAAAACACAATCTTGAAAAATTATATTTGATAAAAAAATTAGATAAACCAAGATAAACAAGATATTATTTTACATCATTTTATATGTTAATAATTAAATATCAAATATCACATAATTAACCCATTTAAAACATATGTGTTTCATGAAAACATCCATAGAACATTTCATCAACCATATAGAGAAAGAAGATGGATGGTGGTATAAAATCGTATACCTTGTGTAATAAATTAAGTATTAAGGATATTGACCTAAATAAAAATACATTTTCAAGATTATTGGGTAAATAACTTTAAAAAATAATATTAAATACCCCTTTACATTTTAAAATCACTATGAATTATGTGTTTTTAGAAAAACATTTTTAAACATTGAAAGTGTGATTCATTGAAAAAATTGTTGTAATAGAAAAATAATTCGTTCATATAGAAAAAAATAAAAATGATATTTTAGAAAAAAAAATTAATACTATCATAAAATGATAAAGTTATGAGTCAATTTTAGAAGTTTTTTCCAAATTATAAATTGAAAATTTTTAAAAAAATACATATAAAAACAATCTTGAATATTTATTCCTTGAAAAAGATATAAATTTTTTTCAAATAAAATTATTATTTGAAGATAAAAAATATGATCAAGAAATAAAAACCATTTTAATATTTTAAAAATACCTTTACTAAAACCCACATCATAAAAAAGGGATAATAAAACATCCTTTTGAAAAGATGAAAAGGGATATTTTAATATCATAGGAGATTTAAAATAATCGGGTTTCCAAATATAATGGAGGACATTTGAAGTGAGATAAAATATAAACATTTAAGAAAAATAACTTTTATAAAGTATGGTAATTATTATTAACATCAATATACTTTTATAAGAAAAAAAATCATCAAGGAAAAGGATTTTAATTAAAAATATCACTTTCCATAAAGAGAGAAAAGGGAATATAATATAAAATTGGAAATTTATGAATATGGTTGACATATAAGAGTGGTGTTTAAGATGTAACATTATAATATAAAGAAACTAATTTTGATTTAACAAAATCCACCATTGATTTGTTAATAGTTGAATAAAAATAATTTAAAGAAGGTATTAATTAAATGACATGTAAATCAAATAAAAATAAATTTTAACTTTAAAATAATATCATAGGAAAAACATTCCATAGTTTTAATTATAAATATTAATAAAAACAATTATAACTAAATGAATGAAAATTGAGTTAATAAAAATTATTACATCATCGTTATCTTTCAAATTGACAACCCATGAATGGTAAAACGTCATATAAATATATAAATACCTTATATTTTCTGAAAAAAATATGATAAAATTATTCCATGTCAAATATATAAGACACAAATAGTAAATAAGTGGTGAATATGCACTATATCTCAATGAAGAAAAATTGAGATGCAAAAACCTTTACATTTAGTACTTCTTAGTCAAAACACACTCTAAAACCCTATATAATAAAAATAACCAAATTAATCACATATTTAATTGAATTTTTCATATCTATGACCATTAGTTAATTTAATTTATAATAGTTTATTATAGATATATTTTATAGTTATATTTTATATTCATCATCACAAGTTATTAACTTAGACTTTTTGTATATTACTAGTTTGATAATGGCAGCATCAATTACTGATTATAGATTTAGTTATTATCTTTATTATATAATTAAAGGTATAATAATATATTATATATAATTATTTATAAATTAATTATTTCATTTCATAAGTATTTTAATTTTTATTTGTGATGATGAAGTCAGTGATGAAATTTTTTTAGTAATTTTCAAGAACAAGGGGTAGTATCTTAATAACAAGTAAGATATTAAAATTACCATTTTAGAATAAAAAAATAATTATTTACATATATTTTTATAATATGACTAGTAACTATGTTTTCTTGGTTTCCAATGATATAAATTTATAACATTTTTTATATTTGTGGTTAAACAAAACCAGAAAAAAAACAAGATAAAATATATGGGAGAGTATGGTTAAGAAAGTGATTATTTTGGAATAAAATATTTATTATTTAAAAAAATATATTTAAATTTTTTTTAGTTTTTTAATGATGTCATCATACATTTTTATAAATAATAAAATGATATATTGGAAAATTAAATACATAGCTTTCATGGAGGTCGCAGTCCGCTCGTACATGCAAGTGAAACAATTATTTTCGAAAGATCTGGTGGAAGATATGGAATGGATTATAATTTAAGAATATTAATAATTTCATAAATATCATATTAATAAATTAAATTTAGTAATATAACCATATGTTTAAGAAGGTAATGAAAAATCAATTGTGTTGTTCATAGAGGTGGTAATCCGCACATACGCATGACAATGTCTTCATTCTTCAAATGGTTTTGAAGGAAGTTAAAAAATGGATATTTAATTTTTATATTAGCATTTAAAAATATTATTAATACCTATTTTATAAAACTTTAAGGTAAATAATAGTTTTCTGGGGTATAAGAAGAATATTATTAAGAGATCTCCATTGAGAACATCACCTCACCCTTTGGATGTTCTCTCTTGAGTGACACATTAAGGATCCTTAGAATATACTTTTAGAAATATGAAGGATTATAGGAAATTTAGATAGGGTGGAGTATTGACTAGGTTAGAGTTTTGTTCAAGATAATTATTTATAATGAGTGATGAAATGGGGTGGTAGTGAGATCCTTTTATAGGTGAAGGTAATGACACCTTTCTAAACAAAACTTTTTAATATAAATAAAAAACACATGTTTCACATGGAATTTGGAACAAAAGTGGTCAATAATGAAGTGGAGTAGAATTAAGTCTATTAATGCATCATTAATTTATTTTCTTACATTTTTAAAACATTTTTTATTTCTTTTATTCTTATATTTTTCACTTCTATCATTTTTGGTTTTTACCAAGATAATTAATTTTTACCTAAGTAATTTACTTTTAATGCCTAAAATATAAAATAGGCCTTATTGAATAATTTGTACCAAATTATTACTAATATTAAATACATTTTATCGAATAAAATTTCTTTGTTTAAAAAAATTAATTTTACCATTAGTGCAAGTAACGTGTAAAAACTTGTTTTTAAAAAAAGTTCATTGGCATAAAAATAATTTTTAAGATAAAATTATCAATGTTGTTTATTTATATATAATTTATTTATTTTTTATAAAAATAATAGCTATTTTTTTAAAATAAATCTGAAACCTGATTTCACCATGGGAATAGTTAATTAAAAGAAAAGATAAAAAACAATTTTTTTAATAAAATATTATTTAAGCTCTAAAATGTTACACATGTGTTCGGTAAATCCAGCATATTATTTTTTAATAAAATTTTAAATTCATTAAATTCAACCATGATTAATTAAAATAATTATAAAATAAAACTTATTTTATAAATAATGATAAATATGTAAGAGTTATAGTATTGGTAAAAACTATATTTTCACTATTCACCTAAAAATCAATTATTTCAAAAAAATACCAAAAATTAATTATAAGCTAGTATTTTTATTCTAAAATAAAAAGTTAAGTGAATTTAGTAAAATTTAAATTCTAAAATTTGATAATTTAAGATATAAAAAAACATAAAGTTATAATGAAAATTGTTTTCATAGGAAAATAACTTTTTAAAATATTAATTGTTCTTAATCTCATTTCCTATCAATTAAATTTATATTAATATATTATTCATAATAATAAATATTTTATCCATAATATATAAATTTATTTAAAATAAGGCACATAAAAACCCAATTTTAGAAAAAAGAATACATTTTTAGCATAGGATGGTCTTATTAGTTGTTTGGTTGGATTAACTATATTTTATCTAAGCATTGATTTTAAAAATGCCTTTTTTTTTCTTTTTATATATATTTCATAATTTGGTTACCTATATTAATACTAACCAACATAGAAAATACTTTATAAGGGTTAAATTTACTACTTGTAATTTTATCTTAATAAATTCTTTCACGGTTCATTTTAGTTTAGTGTTTTGTGAAAATAAAGATGTTAAAAATAGTATTTTATTAATGTAAATATATACTAAAATATCATGGTGTTACATTATCCCCCTCCCAACCCATTAAATAAATTTTTTCCTTACAGTTTTAATTATCATTAACTAATAAAATAAGCTAAGGTATTCATAAGTATCTCAACAATTTATACCAAATATGCTTATGTATTTCTTATAGGAATTTCTAGGGACTAAACTTTCACAACTTCCCTTTCTTAATCCTATTTCGAACCAATTACTAAAACCAAAAATCTTAATATAATATCTAATAAATTCAAATTAAATGATCCTATGAATATGAAAATGTAAACCTATTATCTCTTCTGTAATTACACATTCAATTAAACCATTGATAATTTCGTTTTTACTATGATATAATTGGATAAACCTATCACTTCATAAGTTTATCCATGGTTTTCCATGGTAATTTTCCTATTAAGTTCTCTAACCTAACAAGGATTATATTGTGTCTTAAAATTCTATTTAAATCCTTCATAATGGTTCATTAATAGAATTTTATTATTCAAATCATATCCATCAGGAGTGTTAATTCAGGTGTACAATCGTAGGTCTTCTCATTGTGCACGGAGTGAATATTGAGTTGATACTCAACTAGAATTTTTCATGGTGATTACCCCTTGGTGAATTTGTAACACAATCACATCCACTTTATAGTATTCATAAAGGGATTTAATTTTTAGGAAACCATAAAATCGCTACTTTAACAAAAACATCATGATGTTATTATACAATTAGACTCAAGCATAGGGTTCTTACAAAAGTTATCTCATCATAATTCCTAAAATAACTACAATAATCCTAAAAAATAATTGAACCATAATTTTATAAGAATTGAGGTCCCCTAGACCCACACTCTAAGATCTAAAGATAAAAACACTTTCTTTAAACATTGGTTATGAAATAGACATAAGCGAAAAAAAAATATAAATACATCTTTATTTTACATCATTTCTATAAGTTAAACATTACATCTCATAAAATAATCACACAATACCAAGAATGAAATTTTAAGTGTCTTTGAGGATTATGTATTTAACTAACTTATTTGGAAACACCTCTAAACATTTCTCCATAATTCAGTCACACTAAACTCCCTTCTTGAAATTTCATAGGCTATACTCATCTTCATAACCTAGGTAATGAAAACATAAGAAAGGTGTGAGTTTAAATTCTTAGTACATAAAAACATATCAACATGTCACCAAGGTTTTGATCATAAAAATATGAGAAAACATGATAATGTGAGACATATATTATTAAAAATAACATATAATAATAATAATTTTCCATAATGTATATTAGAACGACATGTGGTCTCAAATGATCAAATATATTCCATAGAATAGTAGTGTAGAAACATGAAATAGTAAACATGATCTGTGGTACCATAAAATTATCATATAATGTTAAAATTTGGCATAATAGAAGGTGAAGAAAACTATAACCTAGTAAATAATACATTACTACTTGATTCTCATTGCATAGTGGGATTAAGAAAACAACTTTTCTACCCTTTTGTCCTTTAGTTAACAAATAATTTACCCTATTCTCCTTAGGATAACAACATTTGTACCCTCTTGGGATTGTCCTAATAACCTATGTACCCTCCTAGTCTTTGTCTAACAATTCGAGTACCCTCTTGTCCTTATTCTAAAACCACTTATACCCTTTTGATCTCATTAGATACAAAACTTCAACTAATGTATTGTAGTTTGAAAAAGAACCCTACACATCAATAATAATCATCTATTCATTTGTGTTCCAAGATAACATGAAAGAATTTATATTTCAAGAATATCTTTATTAAATCACATAAAAGAGATTTGTTTCATGGAAACATCCATATAATAGTTCATAATCCATCCATAGTAATAATTTTTTTGGTTTTATAATAATATATCCATAGTTTAACATATGGAGTATTAGGTATTTTTACATAGATGGAAAATACCTTTTCAATATCACTAGGTAAATCAATTTTAAGAATTAGAGGAAATAACCATCTCATTTTAAAATCATTTTAAATTTTGTTTATTTTAAAAAAATTAAACATGTAAAGGAGTATTAATTTAAAATAATATACCTAATTGTAAAATAATTTGTTCACATGTTAATCCATTAAAATTGATTTTAGAAACCATTTTTAACATTATCCTAAAACGATAAAGTCATGGGTCACTTTAAAAATTAAATTTCATAAAGATAAAGTGAAAAAAATTGAAAATTGAAAATTTTAAATTGAATATTAACTAATGGAGGATTTAAAATATATAATGGTTTTTCAATGGAATTATGGAGTGGAGGATAAAACATATGATCATTAAATTACCTATATTTTTAATATTTTAAAATTACCTTTCTTGAAACCCATATTGTAAAATAGGATAATAAAATATCCTTTCAAAAAGAGGAAAATGTAAATGTAAATACCATAATAGATATAACAAAATTTTGTTTTTAATTATAAAGTATAACATTGGTATGAAGAGAAATTTTAGAAATGAAAGAAAAGGAACCTTTTGAAAGGATGGGAATTATTCCTAACATCATTATACGTTTTTAAGAAAGATACTCATCAAGGAAAATTATTTGAATTATAAATGTAAATTTACCTAGAAATATAATATGGAATATAATATAATATAATAAATGGATTAATATGGGTTTCATAAAAAATGAAGTTCAAGAAGTAACATTTTAACCTAATGAAATAAAGTTTGAGTTCCCAAAATCCCTTACAGATTTGTTAACTGTTTAACCAGAAGGATTGGAAGTAGGATTTCCTAAAATTACTTGTAAATACCATTAAAATAATGATTAAATTTTATATAATACAATAATATGGTGTAATATACCCAATTTATAATAATAAAGTTAACAAAGATAAATCATAACTCAACAAATGAATATAGAGTTAATAAAAACCCTTAGATCGTTATTATCTATCAAATTGATAACCCATGAAAGGTTTATCTTCATATTTATTTCAAAATACCATAGATTTAGTAAAAAATTGTGTTAAAATAAATCAATAACCAATTAATGCACCATAAAAATGAAATAATTGGTTAATACTCATCATATCTCAATGAAATAAAATTGAGATGCCAAAACCCTTACCATTATTCCCCCTTCATTGAAACATTCCCTAATATATTGTATAAAAAAATATCTTAATAAAATAATTCATAACCTTATTAATATAAATAAACTTTTATTAACTTCATTTACAGTCATTTATTTCAAATATATTAGTTAGTTATATTTTATATTCATCATTGGATGTTATTTGTTTTGATTGTTTGTTTAGTAATAGATTCATAACAGCGATGCCAATTCTTATTTATAGATTAAAATATCATCGTAAATAGATCATTAAAAATTTTATAATATATGTTTTATAATTATTTATAAGTTTTTAATTTCATTTTAGTTTAATTTTAGTTATGATCCATCATAAAAAAGTTGGTGACGAGCTTGTTTTGGTAATTTTCATGAACGAATGGTGGTATTTTAATAAAGACTTAGATATTTACAATACTATTATAGGAAAAAATTACTTATTACTTTCCAATATCACCAGTAATTATGTTTCCTTAGTTACCCATGATAGTAATACATAGAATTTTTCATTTAGGTGGTAAAAGTGACCCAAATAAGGACAAGAAAAGATCTATAGGTGAGTATGTCTAAGAAAATGATTCCTTTGAAATAATATCATTATTGTATAAGCATATTGATATTATTTATCTATTTTTAAGGGTTCCAATCACTTTATAATATATTTGTATAAATAATAAAATACTGGAGTTAAAAAAAATACATCACTTTCATGGAGGCAGTAGTATGCATGTATACACGAGCGATGTATTCATTTTCCATAGATTGGGAGAAATAAGATAAATAGTTTATAATTACATATTATTAATAATGTTATTAAAATCATATTAATTAATTAAATATACTTTTATAAATATATATATAAGTTGATTATAAAAAGTCAAGCACTCCATTCATGGAGGTTGTAGTCTCCATGTACGCATGATGTCGCCCTCATTTGTTTAATTATTTTGGAGGAAGGTGAAAATGGATATTCCATTAGTATAATAATATTTCATAATGTTAGTAATACTGATGTAATAATAATTTCATAAATATAATATATTTATTTGGGTATAATTAAAATAGAATTAATAGGGCTCGGTTGAGAATATTACCTCTCACAATGGATGTTATGCCTTGGGTAAAAACTGAAGGATCGTTAAATTGTAATTTTCAAATGGAAAAAACTTATGTAAAATGGGAAGAGATTGGAAGATATATTTTATCCCAACTAGGTAAAATTAATATAGAGGGGTTAGTCATGGTAAGATAGATTAAAACATCTGTCCATTCTGGATCTTGTTTCCTCAATAAACAAATATCTATTCTCTCTTCTTCACACAACACAGAATAAATGAAAATTAGAACATGAACAAGACATAAAATTTTGAATTTTTAAACCCTAATTTGGATAATTATAAGGAACATACAATGGTAATTTTTTTATGTACCACATCCACCAAAGCACACTGTTGTTACAAGGTTTAGAGTAGACTCACTATCACTCCTGGTTTACAACCAATCACATTTTCAATGTTCACTACTCTCTCAAATAAATTTTTCTCACTAATAATTTAGAATATTATTCTTATGGTTACTTGAATCAAAATTTTTTACACCTCATTTGGTGGATCATGAAGCTCTAATTTCATCCACATGATGAATATCCACTAACCATATAATTTATGGCCATATCCTTTTAGTTTGTGTGTGATTCACTTTCAAGAAACTCTTTCTCTAATTTCATAAAACATATGAATCCTTTACAAAAATTAAATTTTCAGAAACTGACAAGAAACTACTTTGGTTAAATTGGCACAATATTTTTCCTCACATAACTAATGTTTTTATGAAACCTTTTCTTGAGAAAAACCTTCATGAAACTTTTTCTAGAATTTTAGATATATTGGATCTTCATTAAGGATTTTCTAGCTCAATGAAGGGGGTATATGATTATTTACATATTTTTCCTCCTAAACATGAAGAATAATCACTCATTGATTCCATTTCAAAAAAATCCTCAATTTTTTTATAAAACTTACCACCTTTGTAAAACATTTTCTGTAATTTGCGAAGTATAAAAACATACCATATTTCACAAAAAAAATATTTTTTGAATCACTAATATTTTAAAAACCCAACCTATATTTCATTAATTTTATTAATTTTATATATTTTTCTATGAAGGTCCTATAAATCCATCTTTCATGAAACTTTTACCTTCCAAAATTTTCATCCCCAAAAAAAATTGAAAAACACTGAGAAACTACACCAACTTATACACATAATTTACTATACCACTTACAGATATTTCATACCATTATCTTGGATCTTTGTTAACATAACTTTTCAATAATCATGCTAATACTTCAGAACTTACCTTTCCAAACTACTTTTTTAACAAACACAATCAACCCAAAAACACTATAAACTCATTGTAAGAAATTTTTTCCAAAAAATATCCCCCTTTGTTTTTATTGACAACTCTTCACCCTTAAATACTTATTTTAAGATTATATCTCCACCTTTTTGAAAACTATTTGTTCTCTTCCATATATACCCACAAATCACATTATGAGACTATAGACAGTGAATAATCATTTACTCAACACATACTCTAAGATCACATGATCCATGCTCAGCATGAGAAACGAGAGTATAAGGAAAAGTTCATAAATGATTCACATTATTCTAGAAAAAACCATTTTATAAAACTATACATTTTTATAGATTATGTTTTATCATCTCTAATAGATTTATGACACTCAATAAGAACAACTATTTTACCCCATTGGGAAACTACATTCTTCTCCAATACCATCAGTTGTGATTTATAAACATTGAAATAACATCTTAATTATCATTATATTTAAAAATACCCCTTTATCATTGATCCTCATATAATCTTCTCCCCATATTCTGATCAATAAATTTTTCCCCCTTTGTTAATGAACCAAAAGGTCACTTTTTATGTCTAAAACATGGTAAAGAAAACATATCAGTACATAGGAAAAAATACACCATAACTCGTGGAGAGGGGCTACCACATATACACTATTCAAGTGTGGTAAGCCTGTCAAACTCTAAGAGATGATTGATTTCATTCAAATTATTCTTTAGTTAATCCTTTTTTCAGGATGACTGTAACCTACAGGTCAGTAGGAATATACTCTATCTTCATAAGTCTATTCACAAAATTCACCTTGATAAATTGATATTTGATTTCAATGTACTTTATCCATGAGTGATGGGATGTTTTTTTACTAAGATTTATAGACTTTTAATTGTCACAAAGGATTATGATTAGATATTTCACTACAAATCTCATATAATGAAAGTTCTACTTCACCCACAATAATGCATTCAATATTGAGTAGCCACGATATATTCAAATTCCATGGTTCTCAATGAAATTAAATATTGTTTCTTTATTATCTAAGAAGTACATGATCTTCCAAGATAAAATTAACTTCCATATATTGATTTTCTATCATTTTCTAAACTATCCCAATATGCATCTATATAACCCAATAACTCTTGCTGGGATTTTTTCTTTATACAGAAGACCAAAATTCACCATGCCTTTGATATATCAAAGTATTAATTTCACTATAAGTAAGTGTTTTTCTTTGGTATTTCTTTGATATTATTCCACTTAGTATGTGGAAAAAACAATGTCTGGTTGTGTCACTATTATGTACAACATTCTTCCAATGATCTGCCTATATTTTGTGACATTAACTGCTTTATCTTCATCATCCTATGAAAGTTTCATTGCAGTATCTACATAAGCCTCCATCTCCTTGTAATTATCCATTCCAAATCTTCTCAACACCACCATTTCATATTTGGACTGAGAAATGAATGTGTCATTACTTCCATACATCACCTGTAAACCAAGTAAAAATGTCAACTCACTAATCATTGACATTTCAAACTCACTCTTCATGAATTCAGTAAAATGTTTTCATTGTACTTCATCCAATCCCCCAAATATTATGTCATTGACATACACTGGCACTATCATCCGTTGATCACTTTCATTGTTGAAATAGAGGTTGTAAATAACTCCATCACATTGAAAACCAATATTCTTCAAAAAATAATCAAGTATTGAATACTTCTATCTAGGTGATTTCTTCAACCTATACAGTGTCTTCCTCATCTAAAAAAATCTCACCTTTATAGATAAGAAAACCAAATAGTTCTTCGATGTACATATATTCCTCCAGAACCCCATTTAGAAAAATTGATTTAACATACATATGGAAAATTTTGAATTTCCTTATTACTACTATAAAGAAGAATAATAAAATTGTATACATATTTATAATAGGTGAAAATGTTTCTTCTACATTGATTTCATCTATTGGTGAGTATCACTTACACACCAATTGTAATTTTTTTCAAATTATCATTCCATATTCATTTATTTTGTTCTAGAAGACCCATTTCATCTCAATTCCATTCTTATCTTGTTGCCTCAAATAATCTCCCAAGTTTGGTTCTTTTTAATTTTTTCTAACTCTTAATTCATATAATTAACCCAATTTTAATCAACAACTAATTATTCAAAACATTTTGGATCTACCTGAGATAGGAAGGATTTTTTTTCTAGAGACTTCATTCTTTTTGTTTGTACCAAAACTTACTAATAACATATAATATTCTTCTTATAAATTTCTACTCTTTTCTTCAATTTCTATATAGGTACATGTATATTTTCATCCTTATCATCATATGAATCTTCTTGTAAATCTGCCCTAGGTACTTTCACTCTCTATGATCTGATCACCTCTTTATCACTATCATATTGATATTGTTTATAGATTTGATGACGATTATTCTAATTTTCCACCATAAAACATCATTACTCTTTACTAATTTTCTTAGCCTCTTTTAAAGGATTTATATGCTTTTTTTTCTTTTATAGTAATGAAATTTCCCTTCATCTCTATGGGATTCAAACATCATGTGTTTCTCCTTATCGAAAATGAAAAAACTAACTTTTGAAGACTCAAACGTACATCAATGTTGGATTATTTCATTACCACAAATATCATAGAGTCATTTATTCCTTTTCACAAAATAAGGATCTACTAGAAATTAATACTTATGTTAATATTTCTTATTTCCAAAATATCTCTTGAAGGAATTTCTCAATGAGCATCATTCTATCCATGATGTTGAAAATATAGTTCATTATCTCAACCACTCCATTTTTCTAAGAATTTATTACTATTGAATCATGGTTCCTTATCCCATGTTTATCAAGATAATCCACCACTTGATTATTTGTGAACTCTATTCCATTATCAATTCAAAGTTTAAAGATTTTTTGACCCAACAACTTTTTAACTTTCTTTGGATATTTTGCTATGAAACTGAACACCTCAGACTTATGGGTGATAATTAAAACTCATTCCATCCTAATTAAATCATCAATTAAGAGGAAATAATATTTCTTCCCATCAATATATTTTTTTGAATAGTCTACACACATGAATATACATCAGTTCAAGAAATATTTTTTACCTTTCTTATTTTACCTTATACGTCTTTTGAGTGATCTTACCTTGTTGGAAATCATTGTACGTATGAGTATGGTCAAATGATAACATAGGGAGACCTCAAGAAGAATCACATCTCATCAGATCTCCTAAGGATAGTTGGATCATATAACCAATAAATTTATTCCACAACCAATTTTCTTCTTCCTTGGATAGAAAGCACATATCTTCTTCTCCACTCGCAAGGTATTGATTCCCCTTCAAGTGATTTTTATACAAAACAATTAAACTATATATTTAATTTTTGATGAAAATATTTTTGGTAAAACATATAGAATTCCCCAAGTCACATCACTTACCAACACTTATAAATTTTTAATTGAGATATTCAATAACCAAGATATCAACACGTCTTATATATTTTCCCCCAAACATAGATTTTCCTAAACTAATAATCATTAGGCCATCATCATTACTGAATATGACAACATCTTCCTTGAAATACTTGATTCCATTCAACATATACTTATTTCCAATTATATGGGTGGTGAATACACTAACAATTATCTATATTCTATTAGGATTTGATGCTTTTTAAGGTAATATCTATAACCAATTCTTGTTCAACATTTTTTTATCATATCTTTGGATTTATACTTGAATTTTAATGATATTCTTGATCTTCCTCAGAGTATTATAGACCAATATCATTTTCTAGAACTAAATATCAATTTTTAGTTTTCATATCATTTAATTATTCTTTGATTTTCTGCTTACTTTTACTTTGGTTCAACTTTGTCATATTATTTTACAATATTGATTATCAATATATGGGAATGTGTTTGAATCCTCCACACACACAAAATGACCATAAAAGGAATTCATGGAATACTAAACTTTATTAAGATACCTCTATTTCTATTTCACTCATTGATACCTCTTGGCTGTGGAACAAACAGTTATAGATTTTCCCATCCTTCCATAGTAGTATCACATAATATGAGGTGTATTCATGTACATCATTTATTCACCAATAATCATCCTTTGGGATCTCTGAATCTTATTTTTATGATTAATAACCAAATAAATCATTATCTCCAAAGTGTGTGATTGTGGTCTAATATCAACCATTACTTCTTTCAATTTTCGATCAATCCCCACACTAGTAGTGTTGTTATGATAGGCCATTATCTTCTCTAGACATTCCTCTGATAGTTTTTTTACACATAATAATTCTAATTTCACCTTTTTTGTTGCATTTTCAACTTGTTTTATTGATATAATATTATGATTCAAGAGTTTTTATTGATATTTTACCTTTATTCATAAGTCTAAAACTTCCTACTAAAGTTATTTAATAGATTTTACATAATATTTTATTATGTTAGTCAGACTATCGGTGCCCTTGGACTATTCTTCAAACTTAATCTTAAACTCAATTATTTTCTCTAGTTTTTCTATCTTTTTTTATCTGAGATTTTCAAATTCAGAATTCAGATCATACTTCTCTTATTCTTACTAATACATATTGTGATTATCATCAAGAACTACTCTAATGGATTTCTTAGTTTTATCTCTCCAAACATCTATATCCTTTAGAGTATCATCGAATTCAACATGGAGGTAAACTCTTACCTCGAATTCATCTTCATAATTGTCACTTTATTCCCTTGTCTTGTAGTTACCTTCAACTTCCACCATATCATCTTCTCCATGATATATGTAGTCTTCCAATCTCTTTTAACTTAGATTACCCTATGCTATCATTTTCTTGTGAATGAAAATTATTTATTCTGAAGAATTTTTTCTTGTATATTTTCTACCTTTAAAACTAGCTATATACTTATTCTTTGGAGTTTCACCGTTATCCTCATCCCTATCATGAAATTTCATGGAAAAATTTTCTACAACATGTCCAACCATTCTATAATGAAATCATGCTAGAGGAAGTTTCCCTTTAAAATATCCTTTCCCTATTGGTAAATTTGATGAAATAAATGATATAACCTTATCCATATTGTCTTATTCTTGACCATCTTCAATATTGAGCTTCTTCATGACCTTGAATGATACTAGTTTAAATTTATATTTTTTTCAAATACTCATTATCATCATTTCTTGTCTCATATGTGATAAGAGTACAAGGTAAGATATCCAATGTCATCTCATTTGGATGTTTATATTCCAGTATATACGCTTTTAGATTGAAAAAAGATGGAAGTATTCTTAATATGTTCTTAAAGGTACTTATATCTTCAATAATTTTTTAGGTACCACACATTTCTTCCACAACAATGTTCTCTCAGTCAAATAATTAATATAAAGACTCATTGGGGAGTATTCACACATCCTTATAATTTTTGAACATAAAATATAATTTAGATTCTCTAAATATTGAATCACTTTTATATATATTTAGTTTGTTTTCCCATATGGCATGAGATGTCTTACATGACTTCATTTTCATATAGACTATGTTAGATAAATATCCTCCTGAGGAATTGATTTCTTTATAATCAGTATCCAATTATCTTAGGTTTGATTATAATATAAATCCACTATCCACACTAGAATAAATACCATGCATCATAGTTTTAAATACATCCATTCCTAATGATAGGAATTATTTTTTCTTTTGATTCTTAAAAATCTGAAAATTGTTTCCATCAAAGATTAGAATCCTTTTTTGATTAAGAATTCCCATTTTTTATATTGAGATAGAACCTATAACTTTAACCATTCACTCTGATACCAATTTTAATCCTAACTAGATAAAATGATCTAAGAGGGGGGATTACGGTATGACATATTAAAATAATATTTCCCTTCCTAATCATTCTTCGTAGTTAAACAAAACTCACTTATCTCTTCTTATTATAGCATAAAATAAATGAAAATTATAGCATGCACAGGATAAATAAAATTAACTTGGTTCACCCTCACTATGATATATTCAAGGAGAATAAAATGGTAATTTTATGATGTACCAAATCAACTAAAGAACATTTTTATTATAAGGCTTGAAGAGGACTCGCTATCCAACCTAGTTTACAACCAATCACAGCTTGAATGCTCTCTACTCTCTCAACTTAAGTGTGCTCACTATTCCCTTATAAGATTCTTATTTTGATTAATTTTTTCAATATTTTTTACACCACATTTGGTGCGTCATGAATCTATAATTTCATCCACTTGATGAATACCTCTTTACTACATAATTACTGGGAAAATCATTCTAGTTCGCATAAGTTTCACTATTGAAAAACTATTTCCCTTCTTTATTGAAACATCCTTATTATTCATGAAACATAACTATCATGAAACCCACAAATTTTCATGAAGATCTATAAAATTTATCAAAAATACCTTAGTTACATTTACAAATTTTTTTTCTTCATGAAAAAAATTCTTTTATGAAACTTTATCATAATGAAAACCTTCTCATAAGGAAAACCTTCATGAAACTCTTTCATGAATTTAGAGCCTTTATTTATTTATTAATTATTGTATACTAAATTTATATATTAAAGGAATGTAATTTTTTAAAATATATATTTTAAATATAAAAATAGTACATGTTTCATAATGAATGTGGATCCAAAGTGGACAATAATGGAGTGGGGGATAAGATACGGTTGAGAATCTATAAAAAATAGTTTACTTTTAAAGATTAATAAAATAAAATGGGCCTTATTATATAATCTATACTGACTTATTATGTATATGAAATAAACTTAATCAAATAAAATTTCTATTTTTAAAAAAATATTTTTAACATTAACGCATGTAACACGTAAAAACTCGTCTTTAGAAAAAGAGTAATTTTTAGCACAAAAATAATGTTAAGGATAAAATTTTCAATTTTTTTGATATCTATTACATTAATTGATTTATTTTAAATAAAGTAAAAAACTTAATTTCTCCATGAGAATATTTAATTAAATGAATTGTCCAAAATAGTTTTTTTATTAGAATAAAATTTTACTTTATTTTTATAATGTTAAACATATGTTTTATAAATAAAAAATGATATTTTTTAAAAAATGAATAATTATATTCCTTAAATTAATAATTAATCAATTAAAATTTTTCTAAAATTTTAAGTCTTTCTTATATATTGATAAATTCATAAGAGATACAGTATTGGAAAAAACTGGGTTTTTCACTTTTCACCTAAAAATAGACTATTTCGAATAATCACATGGAAATAAAAAACTAATCTCATAATTAATGAATTTATAATTATTTAAATCATAAAAATACCATAAAGGCCTCATTCCAATACATATTACACTAATAATTATGGCTTCAGCTAAAACCCCAAGCTAGTTTGCCTTATGAGACCTACCAATGCATTGAGGGGTTATAGTGGGTCATGCCTTTTTGCATACTAAGTCCAATTCATTACTCATATATAGGGGTGAAACATAATTAACATAAAATATCATATTATAATAATTTTCATATGAAATTCTAATACTTTACCTAATGAATAAACAAAATCACAAAACATTAAGATTAATATGGAGAATGGGATCAAAATAGTACATCCCCAGTCAAACTGATCATAAACCATTCATAGAAATAATAAGTATGGTATAATTTGATTATATCCCCATTAAATCTTAAGTAACATAAATTTATCTCATTTTATATGGGAAATGATTTGGAAATATCACTTGGAACATTTCATGGGGAAAATAACATTTGTTTGAAAATCACTTTTTTTAATACTAGAAAATTCATAAAATACTATCAAAATACTTTTCTTTAAAAATAACATTTTTCACTTATAAATTAAGATTCCAAGTGAATAATTATCATGATGGTGGAATATTTCATTCATGTGTTACAAGTTAAAAGAAAACATTCCTTTAACACTTTGGTAAAAAGTTAAGAATTACCACATTTGAAAAATGATAAGAAATTTAATTTTAAACCCTTAATAAAAATTAAAATATTTGTAAAAATTAAATTAATAAATCCTTGTTTAAATTTAAAAACATTTTTGAAAACATTTTTAAAAACACAGTTATGTAAGAAAATGGGTTTTCGACTGAATAGAGAAATAAATATGATTCTTTCTTAAAAACATTAATTTTAACTCTTAAGTATATAAATAGAGGAAAATTAAGTGAAAAATTTTATTTTAATGACATAACCATAGGATGAGAAAACAAATGATTTTTTTGAGAGATAGATCGTAATATTTCATCATCTGAATCATAATCATAAATAATCCCGTTAAACAATGAGATTGTACTATAAAAGCATTACCTCTTTTCTAACATTGAATCGTAATATCCATGAAATAATAACTTTAAATGAAACATAAATTATAAATATAGGAAATTAATTCATGATATTACATGTCTAAGGGGAAGTATATACACATCATAAAAAATATAGGTGAATAACATGACATATGTCTCAAAGAAGGAAAATAAAGAAAAAAATCACTTACCTTAGGTCGGACATCCTTTATACATGTTCGAACATAACAAATAATAAATATATATTTGTTATAAATATATCAAAAAACCATAATCATATAAATCATAACATATATCATTAACTTATAGTATTTTATCACCCGTTTATTAACAATTCTTTGTTAAAATTACTATTTTGGGTGCTAATTTATTTGTTTTTCATGTATGTTATGGTTCATTAATTTCAGTAAGTTTAATTTCATCATGGTTAAACAATATACATAATTTTAACAAAGATATAAATATCAAATGTAAAACCCCAAGCTTCCACGGTACGTTTCTCTTTGAATAATACAATAACTTGCGTTTTACGCAACTTCGAGTTCTAGCACACCACGACCAATCAAACTAGCTGTTATGAATAGAAATACCTAATTTCTGAAATTTTATAAATTTTATTTTTCAAAATGGACTTCATTTTTTGGATTTAGAATATCAAAATTAGCTTATGGTGAATTTTTGGTACTTTTTTGAAAACTTTCAATTTTTTATGAATAGTGAAAACATTGTGTTATTGTTTAAAACAAAATTTTTATTTATTTGATTTAAATTTATAAGTTAAAATAGATACATAATTCCTATATCATTTCAATGTAATTCATTGGAGTCATTTTATAATAAGATTAGATGTATAAAATTTTATTGAACTTTTTAACGTCTTTTACCTACCTTCAAGGCATGTTAGCAAATTTTCTTAAAATATAATTTTACCACTTTCGTGAATTGAATTTCAAAAATCCAAGAGACATGGTTGACATCAATAAATAAAATTTGGTTCAATAGGATGAAAATAATTTTTGGTGAAGAGTAACTTTTGGATTTTATTTACCAAGATTAAAAGTAGATAGGGTAATTAAAGGTAACAATGATATTATAATTACCCTAACACATGTCATAATTCTATTATATAAGTTTATTTCAACCAAAATAAACCTTAGGAATAAAATATGATCCTTTTTTATCCACTTTAAATATATTAGGATATTTATTATTATTTTATTTAAAAAAGAGTTAAAAGTGTTAAATTCAAATATTCATAACTAAAACATTTTTAATATAGGTTTATACATAAGATAAATTAGACTATAAATATTCATTATAAATTTAAAAATATTTCCTATATAATGGTGTTTTATTTATAATTTTTAGACATTAAATAATTAAATTTATTTATGACACAATGATGATGTAGTAATTACCTTATTAATGAAATATTAAAATAATTGATATTATAAAGATAAAAATAAATGTAAATTGAGACTTTTTATGCATTCCAAGAATTTTATAGGTTAATATGACATTTTAGAATTTATTTAATGTATTTTTCTTAATTAATCAAGTTTTTTTTACTTTCAAAAAAACCAAATATTAAATAGTGTCAAAATTGACATAAATGAGTTTTTAAAACAAATACTATATTATTAAATGATATAATATTCTTAAAAATCTAAGGTTCAGCCAAAGGACTTAAGTAATAATATATATGTCATTAATTAACCACTTGGGGTTCTTTTGATATTTTATAATAAGTTTATTAACCATGTTATATAAAAAAATAAGAATACATTGTAAAAGTTAAACTATTTAACTAAGAGTTAAATCTAAAAGATAAGATTAATATAGTGACCTAAACCTATCTAAAACCTATTGGTTGAGAGGTTTTTGACCCATCCCCACCTTATCACCTAAATAAATCCTTTTAGATCCATTATAAAACCAAATATGATTGTATAATAAATTAATATTTCAATCTTTTCCTAAAGTGACCCTCACCTCTCTTATAAAAGGGTACTTCCCCTTCTCTCAAAATCACACCTCCAAAGCCATTTGGCTTGGCCAAAACCAGCTCAAATATCTTCCCAAATACACTCACTTCAACCTATAGTCCTTACTTTGATCAGAAATCCAACCTAAGGAGCCCTTTTGATCAAATCAAAAGGAAGCACCGGAAGAAGAGGTAATAATTTCATCACCTCTTTCAAAGATATTTTCTTATTCCACTTCATCTTTCTTTGTTATTTACATACCGAAATAATAACTCCAATACCTTATACATACTGTAATTTTATTATAAATATGGTACAATCATATTCATTATTCTATCCATCCTATGAATGAAAAATTCACCATACGTGCGTATGTATGGATTACCTTCTCCACATCGTGGTGTAGTTTGTTATTCAACACTTGGTCATTTGGATGGGTATAATAATAAGTATAATTGATGTGAACAATAAATATAACATGTTAAAGATTATTTATATATGATATAACATCCAATTACATATGATTTTACCATCAATAGAATGGTATTGTCGCTCGTGTGTACGTACGAATTACCGTCTCCACGAACGTGATGAGATTCATTCCCCATCATAACCATTCAAGAATAATTTTCATTTTATGATTAAAAATAATTTTTAAGAACTTAATATCATTCTTGATATGAATAAAATACATCCTATCCATATCAAACATGACTTACTTAACAAAATATATAAAATAAAACAAATCAGTTAACACTTGAAACAATGATACTACTAAAATATTATTAACAAAGCAATATTAGAAGATCATATATGATATAATATTTATGTATGTGGTTATTTTATAATTTAATAAAAATTATTTAACTATTATACAAGAGGTTAAATTATCCTCAACCAAGTAAAATTACAAGGTAAGGGTTAATTCTATAATCTCTTCATTATCCGATGTTGTTTATACGTAAGTATCTACTGGGACCACTTTATCATCCACATACGTTTTATTAAAAATGTATTTAAAAATATTTTTACTATTTCCTAGAATATAAGTTAAATAAATTTATACCCTTTTTTTAATTTTTATAAATTTTTTTAAAAGGAATCTTTCTGTCGTTTTCCATACAAGGTACTTTATGACCTTTTCGACAAATTAAGGTAAAATGTTTTTTTACGTATACGGTGGGTGCAGCTATTTTCTATAATTATAACATCTTCGAAGATTCCCTTACAAGATTATAAGAATAATTTCAAAATAAATTTTTTCTTTTATAATTATGTGACTTTTAAATGATTTCAAAATAGAAAGAGATATTTTTCTCAAATAGTTTTGATTTCATCTATGTCAACATCCTTTGATGGATTTTACACTTGTTTGGAGTAGATTTATTATAATACAATATTTTATATTGTATTGAAGGTTTTGTTATATTTTTGAATATGGATTTATTATTTTTATACAATTCATTTTTTATGGTTAAAGTATTAACATTTCTTATTCTAGTTTTAATACAAATGTTTATGTTATGTTTCAACCTTTTCATATGAGGAATGCATTAGACTTAGTAAGTGATGGGTGGAGCCCGATATAGCTCCTTGATGCATCGGTAGGTTTCATGGGAAAAGCTAGTGTCTTGGCATAAGTGTTGACGCTCCTTTCGTCACAGAATCTAAAGATCGGAAAAGGGAATATCTGAGCTCAAAGTGATTCATCCTTTAAAGAAAACATCAAAAATCGACAAAGGAATGAACAAAGGATCAACAGCAACTGCACCGCGCAAGTTATCTCACTGTCGCGCAAGTGTACTTGCGCGACGACCTTGTTCGCGCAAGTGACTTGCGCGACCTAAGTGGCAACCGCCCGGTAACCGCCCGGGGTCTTCTTATGCCTATAAATAGACCCTGTGGGCCCCCCATTCGAGAGCATCTTTTTTCAGAAACTCGGATTGAAGCTCCCGACGCCCAAGTCTCTTCTCAAAGCTTCCGGAACACTTCTAAGGTAATTTCTTACCTAGAATGGAAGATCTAAAGAGAGGGAGGAAGGCCTAAGTGTTGAAACTCATCAACACTTGCGCGCCAGAATGGCCAGCCCTTAAGGGAACTGGTCACACTTGTGCGATGCCTTATTCCTTCAATAGAAATTTGCGCGTCCCTTATCTGGAAGAACCTCAAGAGGATTCTAAAGGCTTTAATAAAGAGTCGCTCAAGTATTTCAATGCTGGGTGAAAATCGCACAAGTACACCATGTGTCGCGCAGGTATACCTGCGCGACCAAAACTTGCGCACCCATGCAAGACTTGCGCGCCTCTCAAGACTTGCGCGCCCCTACCTTTTTGGGTGCCCATCTTGCCCATTTTACCCCTCTTAAGCCATTTCACCTTTCCTATTCAAGATTCAGTCTTCAAGATACTCTTCAAATCCATTTATGGCATGATTTCTTGATTTTACTTCCTTATCTGAAAGGAATTC
Organism: Viscum album; assembly: GCA_963277665.1. Taxonomy (NCBI): domain Eukaryota; kingdom Viridiplantae; phylum Streptophyta; class Magnoliopsida; order Santalales; family Viscaceae; genus Viscum; species Viscum album. Next base: position 824,930,669 of record OY728165.1, read on the forward strand.
GGTGGAATATCTCTCAAAACCTAGTGATTTATACATCTTTATGTCACCAAAGATTGAGAGTTCATTCATTCAACCTCATCCTTTAAGATGAGAGAATCCTTAACCTGGGTCTCCTTTTTAGGAATAATCCCCAGTTATAAGTCCTTTAATCTGGGCATCTTCCTCAGGAGTAAGCCCCGAATTCTTAAAGTTCCCAAACTTGGGCATCCTACTCAGGAGTAAGCCCCAATCATAATCCTTTAATATGGGAATACTTCTTAGGAGTAATCCCCAAGTCCTCTAATTTTGGGCATCCTTCCTAGGAGTAAGCCCCAAGTCCCTTAATTTGGGTATCCTTCTCAGGAGTAAGCCCCAAACCTTAATCCCTAACCTGGGTCTCCTTTTTAGGAATAAGACTCATTTATAATCTTGGGCTTCCTTTTCAGGAGTAAGTCCCAAGTCCCTTAATTTCTCTTAACCAGTCCTAAATTACGTTTGATATGGGGTTCTTTCTCAGGAGTAAAACCCAATTATCAATCCTCTCCTAATTTGGGTTTCCTTTTTCAGGAATAAGTCCCAAGTTAGAGTTTTCAAATCTCCATAAAGCACATATACCTTTATGGACCTTGTTCCTGGATTTTCTCTCTAAAAGTAAATCCTAAACCTTCATCTATTTGGGCAGTCATACATACATGAGCCCCAAATAATTTCTTATGATTGCATCTTTCATGGCACAATTGTCTAATTTTTACCAATACCTCTTGTTTCTCACACCGAGCATGACTCACGTGAGCTTAGAGTGTAAAAGTAATTATGACATTCTTCTTTGATCCATCAATCATAAACATCATACTCCATTAATCGAACTACGTGGGTTCTGATTCCTTTTCCAAAACAAAGGATACGTAGGTAGACCATTTATGGGTTCGATCCCAACTTTGAAATAATCCATGTCCTTCTGAATGACGATAAACTTCAATTGCCCCACTGAGTGGCTTTAAAACCAGCCTGGTCATCATAATGACCAAGAGACTTTTATATAAATGTTTTGAAGGATACCATTGACCAAGAATCTCTAAACAGATATAGATGATTCTCTATTGATGAAGAACCTCGAATACATATAAAAGATTCTCTAAATTTCTTGCATATTTAATCATTGATTGTTAAAACTAAAGGAAAGCTCATTTTATATATTTGGTAATGTAATAAGGATTCACGAACATAACTTAAATCTATAAAGAGAGTCCCGGAGTAGACAATAATTCCCCTCAAAAAGGTGTGATGAGTCCGACCTCCCATCCTCTCGACCAATGCAAATTCCTAAGCCTCATTAGTCCACAAGCTAATGAGCGCCTACCTTTGGAAAGTAGGTCCAAACGGATGTGGAATCTTTGGATGTTTCCGGTTCTACGAACAAACCTGCTAGAAACCGATCGGAACGTTTGAATCTCCCGTCCAGGAGGTCATCCCCGAAATCCGTGTGAAACAAAAAATGGTGAACCCGACGTGAATCCTTAACCAAGTTAAAGTGATGTTCTTCTTATTTGTTAGGCTCCTTGGGCCAACAAATCAATCATTGACATGTGCTCATCCAAAAGATGCAGTGGCCAGATTCATCTTGATTATGTCTGTTATATGGAACAGGCACTCTTTTCTCAAGATCTTCTGCAAAATGGATCTTCTTAAATTCACCCCTGTGAATACTGCTGCTGTGAACACCTCTACTGTGAGGTCTGATGCTGTGAAAACCAATGTTGCTACTCCTGCTGGAACACCGTCCGCTCTAAGGATGACATCACCAACTCAGCGTCTTCAACACTGGGTTTCTAAGGCACTGGTTAAGGAGTATCGTCGCAACGGTACTATCCCAACTCTGGAGGCCGCTCGTCAAGCCCTCCAAGTTAACAACTCTACCTGGTCGTCCGGACAACGGCGACCAGTGATCAAGAAGCAGGCGGTGCTGACTACCGTCTCCAACCGTTTCGGGTCGTTATCCCCGGAACGCAATTTCCATTCACTCCCTTACTCTGAGGAAGTGAATGAGCAGGTCCCGCAGGGCCTTAATTCAAAAATACAGGAGTCCTTCTCGAGGGCTCCCATCAACAATCGCCGCCAGACTCGTGCGGTAGTGCGCCCTCAACATGATGAGGGTACCGACTCCAGGTATTCAGCTCTGGTTCCTCGAACCCGAGCAGGCAAGATGAACCGCCAGAGACGGAATCCGGTTAACAATGGGTAGGTTGTCATCCCTGCCATCTCCGGAGAAGTCCACCAACCTAACTTGGTGGAAAATAACAGGCAGGCACAATCACCTGTCCGTTTTAATTTCGCTGTCCAGCAGACTCGTCTGGCAGCATCACGCCAATCCCGCCAGGCAATTCCAGCGGAGTACTATAGGCAGGAACATACACATGCTTATGCATCATCAGTTAGTCAGCAGGATCGCCTGACTACATATGATGAAGTCCACCAACCTAACTTGGTGGAGAACAACGAGCAGGAATACACACCTGTCCGTTTTAATTCCGCTGTCCAGCAGACTCGTCTGGCAGCATCACGCCAATCCCGCCAGGCAATTCTGGCGGAGTACCATAGGCAGGAACATGCACCTGCTTATATATCACCAGTTAGTTAGCAGGCTCGTCTGACTACATATGATGGATCTCGTCAACCGCGTTTGGCGAAGTGTAATCAGCAGGCACATACACCTGCTAATACTAATCAAGCCTACCAACAGTCTCACTTGGTAGCACACGGAGAAGTTAGTCGGAAAGCCCCGACGACAAACAGCAGGCAGACTCAACTCTCTGCCTCCACACTTGAGTACTATCAGGATTCACTGACAGGAAAAGGAGGACAGGAGCAGGCACATACACCTACTCCAATCTCGGAATGGACGTATATCCCCGTTCCGGTGGCTGAAATCACCAAACATATTTTGTCAATGGTGAAAGAGTAGAAGCAAATTCCTGCTCATATTCTGGATGCTTGCCAGGATATCATAACAGCTTCAGCATCATCTCAGGGACAGACACATAAATCTATCCCTAGTAATGGAGTGACACATCAACGATTCACTCTGGAACATACACACACATCTGTTCCAGTCCAAGAGGGTTATGGGGCATACTCCCCCATATCATACGGACAACCAAGTCAGGCACATACACCTAATTTGAGTGGAGATCGTCAGCCTAACCTGACCATCTTTCCTGATCAGGCACATACACCTGCTCAGAGTAACCACTTTCATCAACAAGTGGTTTCTAAAGTGAGTAAGAAGGCATCTAAGAAAAAGATCCACCCAGCACAGTCAGAATATCAAAGGCCAATCTACAACAAGGCCTTGCTCGATGCTGGAGTTCTTGAAGCCCTCAGACATTTATCTGTCAGAATTCAAGATTCTACTCCCTCAGTTCCCAATAACGGGAACATTAATTTTGAAGGTCTTCAACAGACACTTCCTCATGAAGGATTGCTTCATGAAAGTTCGGTCAATCTTGAAGTTTCTTCTTCAGATGAGAACCACAGGAACCCTCTGTGTGGTCAGAAGACCAAGGAGCAAGAGATTTCATCTTTTGTTGTAACCCATTATGGTGGTCCTCCCCATGATGATGAACTTCGCTGCGAAAGTCCTCTCCTCAGTAGTGATTCACATTGCCTGGAAAATACTCCAGTGGACAATGTAGTGCCGAGAAAGCCCTCTTATCTTGAGGCACTTGCAAATGCGAAACCAGTCATGTCTGATGCTTTATCGCTAACAAGTGAAATACTTTCTCAATCAGAAGATAGCCCAGGGTGTAGGTCATTCTCCGAACCACCCCTAAGTCATGCATCTTCTAGTTTGATTAATGATCTCTCTACCAATCTTGTTGAATCCGATGAAGCAACAAGGAAACACCAACTCTGGTCAAAACAGGTAGAAGAATCTTCATTTAATGATAAAGAGGAAATGCTGAACATGAGGAAAAAACTAGAAAAAGGTGAAGTACCAGTCATGTTTTGGCCTTTGGCTGACTCCCAGTACGACATTCCAAAGATGTTGACGGATGATGGAATCCATGATATTCATCTCAACATATGGAAGACTCTTTTTCAATTGAAGAAGAAGGTATTATCTTATGATGAATATGAAAATCATCTTAAGATAATAGAAGGGCTACAAAGTCAGATTGATTTGGCATCTCTATCAATCTCTCGGTATCCGAAGGCTGAAAAGAAACAGAGAACCCTTCAACGTTCATGCCTTGGCGCACTAAGAAAATTGCGTCAGTTAATTTCCAATGCTCCATCTAATGCTCATATCAGAGGATGAGGTGTTCACGGAGCACTACATTTCACAGTGCTTTCCAGTCAGCAAAGCCCGCCGAAAATGGTCTCATGCAATGTTATTTCCCATGGCTGGCCACAGTCAATGGGCTTTGTTCATAATCAAAAACTTGCTCAAGAACAGGCTTCAACTAGTTCCTCTCAAAATCAAGTATATAGAGAACAAGTTGTTGAATTGCTCCTACATCAAGCAGGCGAGAATATTGCACAAGCCTCTCGTCTGGAGAAAACACGTCATCAAATGACATAAGTTTCAGAAATCATCCAACGGTCTATTGAACCAGGTGATAAAAGTGGATACAGGTTAATGCATCCAGCTAATTTCCGAACTAAGATTCGCAAGATCAAGAGAGATTTTAAGAAGATCTCAGACATAGCATGTCAAGAGACACCCCAGCTTGTCAGACTGGGGACTTCTCTAACCCAGCCCTCAGAGTCAACAAATGGGATTCGAGGAGTTGAGCGGAAGTATCAGGAACATCCCCAATCCACCGGACTGGGGACTTTTTCAAATCCTCAATCCCTCCCTCAGAGAAAGTCAGTATTCTCTCGATTAGGGAATAAGCCTCAAGAGGAACGAAGAGCCAAGCTATCATGAGATTCTCTCCAAGTGACGGTTCTCCAAGAAGTTCCTGGGGGATCAAGTCAACGGAATTCCATGTCTCATCATGGACATGGAAGAAGACAATATCACAGAAATGCTGATAAAAAGGATTCCATGCAATATGCATCCATTAATGTCATCAATGCCGTTGCTGCTGATTCACCAGATGAGGCTCAATCAGAGGGATCAGACGAAGAGGTTCCTACTCAAGAAGTTGCGCACACAGACCTAAATGAAGAAGGTGTGCGCACACGTAATCAAAGGCTTACCCAAAATCTGGGTATTCCTTCAAGTAACCCACTTCCCCCTCTCCGAAAAGGATCCAATAAGGGGAAAGGAAAGAATCAGGTTACTTCTCACCCTTCCTCTGAATGAGGTCAATCGCTCTCATTAGAGCAAAGGTTTGCACAACAGGAGGAAGAAATGAAAGAATTAAGAAAGTTGAATGCAGAACTACTTCAGATTAGTCTTCTTCTTAAGAATGCTAAAGTCCGACAGCTGAAGGAATTTGTTGTAACTACTGAGATGGATCGGGAATATCCTCCTTTATCAGTACACCCCCAGAGGTCTAATCCTACGGGTCAAACGCAACAACGGTTGGCAGCAATACCATTAGTTGCAGCACCAACCACCACGTTTGTCCAAGCTCCATTCATTGCACCTACCCAAAACCAAGTTCAACCTGATGTTTCTCAAAAGTTAATAACTACTATTAAGTCATTAACAGCTCGGTTAGAAACTATGGAAGGGAAACGGGCGCAAGTTCAACCTGAAAAGAAAGTTTACCCTGAATGGGTAGATTCAATTTCTCCTCCATCCAGTTTTGGAAACCCTGTTTTCCCTACTTTCAATGGATCAGGCGACCCTGAACAACATTTGACGCATTATGTGTCTTGTTGTGATCCTATGATGGAAACTCCAGAGCAGCAAGAAGCAGTGAAACTCAGATGCTTCGTGCGAACCTTGCAAGGACCAGCTTTTGTCTGGTATACAAGCTTGCAATCCCGGTCAGTCATCGGATGAGAGGATATTCGTCAAAAATTCCTTCTTCAGTTTAGCTCAACTTTGCCAAAAAAAGACATTTTTCGATCTTACAAACTGCAAGCAAAGGGAGAATGAAAGAGTCTCTGATTTCATTGCTCGTTGGAAGGGATTAACATATTCCCTGAGTTTAGCACTCCCTTAGGAGGAACTGTTTCCAATCTGTGTGGAAAATTTGCGTGACGAATTACGCACGCCATTGATCCCTGTGAAATACACAGGAGGGTTTCGAGACCTTACTTCAATCGCTCAACAGATTGAAGATTCCCTTATACAGGCTAAGGTTAAATCTTGTATAATTCCATCAGCTCCAGGAAGGAGAATGGGTAAAGCGGAAACTGCTACAGTTATGCTTAAACAAGCACTTGTACCTATTTCTACTTCAAAACCTTCATCTTCTCGAAAGGCTCCACCTCCTGAACGTCAACAACAAAGGTTGTTTCGTCCAAATGATCAAAGAGATCAACGACGAAAACAATTTGAGGATTTGAAGAGTAAAACATACTCTTTCCGAAGTGAGCAAGTTCTTGGTTACTTCATTTCAGCTCTGGAAAATAATTTGGTTCAATTACCAGTGCCCAAGAGGCCAAACAAGGAAGGAGATGAAGACCGTCCCAATTATTTTCCCTTTCATCAAATGTTGGGGCATCCCATCCAGGAGTGTTTTGTCTTTAAAGACCTCCTGCAAAAGATGGTCGACTTGGGACAAGTCAAATTGAAGGGTTCTTCAGCTCATGTAGCGTGTATTACCGCTACAGATCCTGAGGAAGGAGGCGAGTGGCAGGAAGTCAAAAGCAAAACTGCGAAAAAATATGATGATTGGATGGTCAGAAAGACAATCAATCGGACCCATTCCATTTTGCGAACACAATTGAAGAAGCCAATTGTGTCTCCTACAAAAGTTGTAGTAAAGCCTCCATCAAAAGACAAATCCTCAAAAGGGCAGCGCAATTCAAAGAAGAAAGAGGAATCAGGAGAAGATGAGTATGTATCAAAGCCTAAATTGTCTTTGACTCTGGCAGATTTCATGCCATCTACTTCAGAGCCACGGGCACCGTCCCACCAAACGGCACAGCCTAAACAGGCTAACCAGGCAGAGACTTTATCAGACGAAGAGTTAATCTTTGGTTCTGTTAATATGATTCAATTAACAGATCCATATTCCAGTCTTGATGAGGCTTAATTCCTTGTATCAAATAAGGGAATCCTGGGAAGTTCTAGAGGTTCAGGATACAGGGGAAGACGTGGATCTTTCCGAAGCCACTACTCTAATTTTACCCCTGCTAGCACTGTATATGCAGCAGAAACTCGTGGTAGAGCCCTTCAGCGAGCTCAAAAAGAACAAGCAAGTTCTTCTGCCAATGGCCAACTCAGTTTTGGCACAGTTATTTTGGAAGACCGATTAAAGGTTCCATCTTCTTTATCTCAGCAAGTAAATGGATCTAATCAGTCTAATCTTCCAAAACCAAGGATGTTTCCAACTTTAATACAAGATGCATCAGCTTCCAAAGCATCTGCTTCCAAGGTACCTGCTAAACCGCATATTCCTATTAGGAAACGCAGACCTCTAGATCAAAAGTATGATATATTGAAACACTTGGCCCAAGTACCAGCCAAGTTATCAATTTTGGATGCTTTGAATCTGTCAAAAGATCTTCGGGAAGCACTCATCGAAGCTTTGTCAAGTCCTCAGGAGTTTGAAGCTGAAATTGCTGCAGCTGAAATCTATCACATAGAGAATAATCCTGCAGAATGCCATGCAGTGATATCTTTTACTGATAAAGATGAAGATGATGTTGTGCATGGGCACATAAAACCTTTGTACTTATCTGTCAAAGTCAATGGTGTAGATGTTCGAAGAGCTTTCATTGACAATGGTTCAGGAGTCAACCTCATGCCCATTCGTACACTTCGTCGATTGGGCCTCACGGAATCTGATTTATCTCCTTCTACCATGATGTTACAAGGATATGATAAAAATGAACAAGAACCACTGGGAGAAGTTACACTCAGAACTCAGTTTGGAGATCTTGTATCCAATTCGGATTTCATGATTGTTGATCAAGACTCAGCTTTCAATATCTTGCTTGGAAGACCCTGGCTACATCAGCATGCAGCTATTCCTTCATCATACCATCAATGTCTCAAATACTGTTTCGATGGTCAAGTTAGAACATTGTATGGTGATAAGGCCCCGTTCAAGACATGTGAGTCTCAATACATTGAGGCGGAATTTTATCACATGAAGGGAAGAGAAAAATCTACAATGAAGGAAATTACCAAAGTTAATGCTCCATATGGTTTGGAGAAAATTCCAATAAATCCATTTTTACATGTGAGTACAGAGTATGTGTTACCTATCAGTCAAATTGACAAAATAGGCCCAAATAAAAATACTCTTATGGAAAGATCCATAATATCAATTACGGCGATCGAGCCAGACAACATGGGAGAAATTGGTAACCTACCAAGCAGTGATGAAAGCATAAGTGGTGACGTTTTCATTTCATTTGCTGAAGTCCAACAAGTCTATACTTCGCTAATCAGGCCAGAAGAAGTTATAGCAACACCAGAGGTGAATAATGATGTTGATTCTCAATCCATCATCTCCTCTTTATTTCCCAAAGAAGACCCTTTATCATCAATAGGGTCGGAAATGGAAGCTTCTTCTTCAAAATGTGAAAATTTTGACATCTCTTATGATCATGAGAATTTCGTTTTTTCATCTACTTTGCAAGTAGAAATGAAATAAATAACACATGATGAAGAGGAAGAGAAAGATCTTAGAGATGCTCCTCCAACATTTGAAGAGGGTATCTCTACCACTGTGGATGAACTCAGAGAAGTAAATCTGGGTACAGAGAAAGATCCACGCCCCACTTTAATTAGTGCGGCCATGACCCTTGAAGAGCAAGAGATGTATATTTCTTTTCTAAAGCAAAATAAAGATATTTTTTCTTGGAATTATACAGAAATGCCTGGGCTTGATCCTGATGTTGCTACTCATCATTTGGGTTTACCAAAAGAACATCGAGGTTTTAAGCAAGCTGCGAAAAGAACACACCCAACCTATGCTTCCAAAATTGAAGCTGAAGTGGATAAGATGATCAAATCCAACTTCGTCAGAGAAGTTCAATATCCCAAGTGGTTGGCTAATATTGTCCCTGTAAAGAAGAAGAACGGACAAATTAGTGTTTGCATCGATTTCAGAGATCTTAATCGGTATTGTCCTAAATATGATTTCCCAGTTCCGATTACAGAACTCTTAATTGATGCGACGGCTGGCTATGAAGTACTTTCTTTCATGGATGGATATTCTAGATATAATCAGATCCGAATGGCCCCAGAAGATGAGGAATATACAGCCTTCAGAGCTCCTCAAGGTGTGTTTTGTTACCGGGTGATGCCCTTTGGTTTAAAGAATGCAGGTGCAACATATCAACGCGCCATGCATCGTATCTCCAAACCTCTTTTAGGGAAGTTTGTTGAATGCTATGTAGATGATTTGGTGGTTAAATCCAAACAACGTTCTAATCACTTGGCTGATTTGGAAGTCATATTCCACAAGCTTCGACAACATAATTTGAAGATGAACCCCTTAAAATGTGCTTTTGGGGTAACCTCAGGAAAATTCCTCGGCTTTGTTGTACGCCATCGTGGTATTGAAGTCGATCCTGAGAAGACCAAATCAATCCTTGGTATGTCACCTCCTCAGAATTTGAAAGAATTAAGAGGACTTCAAGGACACTTAGCCTATATTCGGCGTTTCATCGCCAATTTGGAAAGCAAAAGTTTACCCTTTACCAAATTATTGAAGAAAGGAGTCAATTACCAGTGGACTGAAGAATGTCAAGAAGCATTTGATGTTCTCAAGAAATACCTCTTGAGTCCACCAGTACTCATGCCACCTGTTGAGGGTAGACCGCTTATCCTCTATGTGACAGCTTTAGAGCGATCATTGGGTGCCTTTCTTGCTCAAAAGAATGATGCTGGGAATGAAAATAGTCTCTACTATCTCAGTAGAACTATGCTTGAAGCAGAAACCCGGTATTCAAGTATTGAAAAGTGCTTCCTAGAATTAATCTTTGCAGTTCAGAAACTGAGACACTACCTGCAACATCATGAGGTCCAATTGGTATCTCGTAATAATCCGCTCAAATTCATCCTTAGTCGTCCAATGCTTACAGGACGTCTGGCAATGTGGGCAGTTATTCTACAACAATTCGACATTCAGTATGTGTCTCAAAAGGCAATTAAGGGCCAAGCTCTGGCTGATTTCCTGGCTGAACATCCTTCAGTGGAAGACACGTATTCAGATATCGAACTCCCTGATGAGGAAGTTTTCTCTATTCAAGAGAGTCCTCAAACATGGGAAATGTATTTTGATGGTGCTTCGAGAAGTCCAACAGGGAAGAAAATGGAAAATCCTAAATTCAACAAAGTTGGTTTAGGAATTGTGCTCATTTCTCTAGATAAGGCAGTGTTACCTTATTCCTTTTTGTTGTGGGAAGGTGGTACCAATAATGAAGCTGAATACCAAGCTCTCGTTACAGGCTTGGAGTTAGCGCTTCAAGCACAAGTGAATCACTTAAAGGTGAAAGGTGATTTAGACCTAGTAATCAAACAAGTCAATGGGGATTATGCCATCAGAAAAGAAGAATTAATCCCTTTGTATGATTATGTTAGAGAGTTAATGTCGGAATTCCCTTCAGAACCGACATTTTCTTATGTCCCAATATCACAAAATGCTCAAGCTGATGCACTGGCTAATATAGCCACAGCTTTAGCAGATCCAAATCGGGACGAGACAACCATCTGTATTGCCCACCGTCGTGCAATTTCACCTTATGTTCAAGTCAGAACAGAGGAAATTAATAAAATTAGTCCCATTCCTGAACCGTATGGTCATACTACAGGATGGATGTCACCTATCAGGGAATACCTTCAAAATGGAAAACTTCCACCTGATAGAGCCGAGAAAGAACAAATCCAGCGACGTGTGGTCAATTTTACTCTTTATGATAGCCCAAACCACCTCGAGAAAATTCTCTACAAACGTGGTTTTGATGGAGTTCTCTTCAGATGTATTGATGGTGAAGAGACAATGGCTGTCATAAAAGAAGTGCATGCAGGAGTCGGTGGTGCCCACTAGTCTGGACATAGACTGTCTGATCAAATTCGGAGGCTTGGATACTTTTGGCCTTCAATGATACAAGATTGTGTTAATTTCACAAAGAAGTGTCATTCATGCCAATTATATGCCAACTTCATTCATAAACCTCCAGAGTTGCTTCATACAGCTAAATACTCATGGCCATTTTCCACATGGGGAATGGATGTGGTGGGACCTTACCCTTCAGCTACGGCCAAGAAGTTTAAGTACATCCTTACTGCTACTGATTTCTTTTCCAAATGGGCAGAGGCAGTACCTCTCAAAGAAGTCAGTTCTAAATGCATTGTTAGCTTCATCAAGTCTAACATCATTACTAGATTTGGTGTCCCTCATACCATATTGACGGACAACGGCACCAAATTCTGTTCTTCTGAGGTGAGGAAATTGTATCAAGAATACAACATTAAATCCAACCATTCATCTCAATATCATGCGGCAGCTAATGGCCAGATAGAAGCCTTCAACGAGACTCTTTCAAATATACTGCAAAAGATGGTGGATAAAGATAAGAGGTCATGGCCTGATAAACTCTTTCATGCTTTATGGGCTTATCGGACTACCACTCGCAATGCAACGCGGTCAACTCCATATTCATTGTTATATGGAACAGAAGCAGTCTTGCCAATTGAAGTTCAATTTCCCTCACTCATAATAGCCATTTGTGATCAGTTATCTACAGATGAGCAATCCCAAAAGCGGTTGAATGAATTGGAACAGTTAGATGAGAAAAGATTGTGCACTTTGCACCACTTGGAAATCTATCAGAATCGAATAGCACGAGCCTTTAACAAAAAAGTTCGTCTTCGTTCATTCATTCAGGGAGAATTGGTATTGGTTCTCAGAGCACCAATGATACCAGGAAAGAATCCTCCCAAGCTTGAACCAAAATGGGAAGGACCTTATTCAATACATAAGGTCTACTCCAATGGAGCGTATTCTCTAATCTTAATGGATGGAGAACACATCAAGACTCTAACTAATGCCAGATTTCTGAAGAAGTATTTTGTATAAACACAAAATATTGTTCCCAGAGCCAAAACAGTCACATTGGTTCATATTATGTCCTACATGACACTAAACTGTATTATGTCCTATCTACATGACGTTAAACTGTACAGAAGTTCCTATATTGTGTCCAAGATGACATTAAACTATATTGTGTCCGAGATGACATTAAACTATATTGTGTCCTAGCAACATGACATTAAACTGTGTGGCACTTTCATCGTCCAGCATGACGTTAAACTGTGTCAGTTCCCTTATCGTCCAACATGACGTTAAACTGTCACATTGGTTACTATTATGTCCTACATGACACTAAACTGTATTGTGTTAAACTATATTATGTCCTAGCAACATGACATTAAACTGTGTAGCACTTCCAGCGTCCAGCATGACGATAAACTGTAAAAAGTCCCCAGAACTGATATCCTCATATTGGTTCACCTTAGTCCTAGCTACATGACTTTAAACTGTACAGCAATGTTCTATCGTCCAACATGACGTTAAACTGTAACAGTTACTTGAATTGTCCTACATGACATTAAACTGTTAAAAAGTTTCCAGTTCATCCTTGCTATATGACGTTAAACTATACAGCAATGGTCCAGTATGACTTTAAACTGCAACTTCGTCCCACACGACATTAAACTGTGAAAAATTTCCCTAAACCGTCCAGCATGACCTTAAACTGCATCATCCCTGGTCCATGTATATGACCATAAACTATTTCCAAATCCCTTATGTCCAGCAAGACGTTAAACTGTGACGTCCTAACTACATGACGCTAAACTGTATAAAAGTCCCTCACGTCCGGAAAGACGTTAAACTATATAATCATCAAAGGTCCAGCATGACATTAAACTGCACCATCCACGGTCCATGCATATGACCTTAAACTATTCGCACTTTCGTCCAACATGACACTAAACTGTGCAGCACCAATAGTCCTAACTGCAAGACTTTAAACTGCATAGTCCCTTTATATGTCCTACATGACATTAAACAGTGCATCGTTAAGGTTATTGTTACCTCTTGTTTCTCACACCGAGTATGAATCACGTGATATTAGAGCGAACATCAACTATAACACTCCCTTTGGTCCACTAACCATGTGTAAGTCCCAACAACATTTTAATTAGATCGTTGTTCCCAAGAACAACTTGATCATTAATTCATTCTTTAATTGAACTACACGGACTCTAATCCTTGCCCTCCAGGATGGGTATGTAGGCAGCCTCCCAAGGTTCAAGCCCAAAAATAATCTCTTCACATCGGTTCACCACCATCTCATATGATGTTGATTTGTGAAACCGCCCCTAGAATCAATATTTTTTTTATTACATTGATTCACTTTCGTCCTTGTTATACGACGTTAAACTATACAACACTTTTGTCCGGTACGACAATAAACTACAATATTCTTTGATCTCCTCACTTGAGAGAGAACTATTCTTGACATTGATTTTTCAATCATGTTTTTTTTTAAAAAACTACGTGCATACATGGTAATGCCTAAATTTTTTATCTCAGGTTAAACCATCATTGCACTAAATTCCCCTTTCACCCTTCACATGTACGAACCAAATTTGTACAAAGGGCATTTCTAGAACTACGTGGGCTTGATTCCCATCCCTATGGGATACGTAGGAACATTCGAGTATCCCTCGAATCCAGTCCCAAGTCTTTTGGGCCTAACCCCAAATTTCACTTTCAGTCCCTTGGCTGAAAAGTCCTCATGAAAACACACACTGTGTATTCATTATTATGGTCCGAATTCTATGACCCTAAACTAAGATCACTCATACTTTCGTCCTGCACGACGTTAAACTGCATTTCAAGAACTACGTATGGCTTGATTCTCATTCTTATGAGATACGTAGTGAAGTCCAAAATTTCAATTCAGGACCCAGCCACAACATGATTATGGTTATCATTGACCTATGTATCTCTATATACATTGGACAATACCCATATTTATGTGTTATAATCCTAACCTTAAATATTTTCAGATCTTCATAACCCTTTTCATGACTTCTAGTCACAAAAATGTCAAACTTCTGAGAAATCTTTTTCCTGACTATGCAGCACGTGCCCATAGGTGGCCTTGCATAAACAGTCCACATAACAGACTTGTCAGCCAAAAGATGCTATTTATTTGACCATGCAGCCAATGCCCTTAGGTGGCCCTGCATATTTTCAACCCCCTAACGGGTTTTGTTAAATAATAGTAACTTCATTCTTGGGAATAATGCCTCTTTTGTCCTTATTTGTCTTAAACGACAGTATGTAGGGATCCGCAAAAAATAGCCATCCTTAACATATTTGTCCCATATCCTTTTTCATGATCTGAAAGTATTCAAGTCTATGGTTTATTCTTCTTCCCTACGTTTGGGTCAGACCTTTGTAGGAGTGATATTTATCCAGTTCTTCGATATTCTTGTTTGAAATATCTTCTCCATAGTCAAGTACCTCTTTCCATACAAAAAACTCTATACTTTAGAAAATTTGAATCTCCATAAACTTTCACTGGCTTTTAGCACTAGGAAAGTAAATTTCTGAGAGTTCTTTTGCCTGACTATGCAGCACGTGCCCATAGGTGGCCTTGCATAAACAATCCACATAACAGACTTGTCAGCCGAAAGATACTATTTATTTGACCATGCAGCCAATGCCCATAGGTGGCCCTGCATATTTCAACCCCCTAACGGGTTTTGTTAAATAATAGTAACTTCATTCTTGGAAACTACTTCTTCTAATGCCTTTTAGCTCTTTTTCATATCATTCCTCAGATTCAAATATTCTTAAGCCATAGTTTACATTTTTTCCCTCATACTTGAGTATGGTAATATGTTTTCAGATAAATTGTCAAGGAATTGAATCAATTTTTAATCCATTTCAGTCAAAGCTATTTCGACCTTAAACATTAGCCCCTTTATGTCCGGCATGCATGACTTTAAACTTCCCACAAAAGAAAAAGGAAATCTGAATAAAAGTCAAGTTCCAGCTCACTAAATATACATTTTTTGTATGATTTAGGTAATATTGAGCAATTAAAAGTTTCAAAGTTTGTAGGGTTATTTGTAATAATCCTAGTAAAAATCAAACTATGCTTACTAGGCCCATTGGCTTAGGTAAAATTGAAGCAGGTAATAAAATAATGCAGGTACAAATGATTGAAGATGAAAGTGTTTTTTCATTGATACACAAGAGTTAGAAGGACATCCACAGACTGGAATCTCTTCTCTTTTTCAAGAATTACAAGAGGCTTTCAACATAACACTTCATTTGATTTACGGAATCCCGAGCTTCATCAGCAACCACCTGGAATTCATTCATTCAACTGGATACAATAAAGAGATGCAGTGATACCAGCTCTTCTTGGAACAATTGTAAAAGGATGTTCTTGAGTGCGGTTTGAGAAAATTTTTTGCTGATCAAACAGTGACTCTGTTTCTGTCCAAGAGACTTGGAAGATGGATACATGGATTTGAGAATGAAGCATTGGAAGTAAAGAGCCATTTGGAGAGAGTACTCTTTTCAGATATTGCTCTAATACCATGTTTGTCTTCTCTCCACCAACCGGCAGTGGAAAACATTTCATCCCATGGGTTTGCCATTTTCATATCTACAAGTAAATGACATGGAGGAAGAATTTGAAAGTTCACACCATTGTCGTTGCTCTTAATGCACAGCATAACCGAAATAGAGGAGTAGCAGTGCAGCTGCATCTCAGGTGTATAATTGTTTGCATTTGGAACATTGACTCCTTGCAGATGACCATGACCACACAGAGGCAGATGGATGCTCTGTGGAAAATTAGAATGATATTTCTTCAAGTACTTAGCCAAATCTGGGAGAGTGTTGTTGCAGATATCACAGTAATCATGGCCAATAATGTTCATCATGTCATCAATCCACTTGCTAGCCAGTTCATCAGACATTTTAATTCCCTTAGAAGCCATTGAATCTGCACAAAAGTTGAATAAATTAAACTCTTAAATGGGTTTATTTTTCATAAAATTTGTGAAAGAATTTGGAAAAAATGACTAAGGCATTAAGGCGCGCAAGTCTAAAACATGGTGCGCAAGTATTCATGTGCCGCGCTAGTTTTTGACGCGCAAGTGTAAACCGCGCAAGTACAAATACCTTTACAGTAGCGTGACATCAAGAAAAACACTAGAAAACAGAGCAACCTGCACGGCTAAGATGACCTGCGCGGCGAGAGCTCGAAGGTATGAAGTCCGGAAATCCGGATACTTGTACGGAGGTGAAGCCATGTATTTATAGGCTAGGAAGCCTATCTGCGCGCCGTACCCAGTGCGCTTAAGGCCTGCGCGATGCAAACTTGCGCGCCGCCCTCTATGCACTGAAGACTTGCGTGCCCCCCTTTTCCTTTGGATGGATTCGATTTCCTCAGAGTCAAATCCTCATTTCTCTCCGGATCCAACTCTGAGGGGAGAATTTTGTTGACGCTCCTTTCGTCACAGAATCTAAAGATCAGAAAAGGGAATATCTGAGCTCAAAGTGATTCATCCTTTGAAGAAAACATTAAAAATCGACAAAGGAATGAACAAAGGATCAACAGCAACTGCACCGCGCAAGTTATCTCACTGTCGCGCAAGTGTACTTGCGCGACAACCTTGGTCGTGCAAGTGACTTGCGCGACCTAAGTGGCAACCGCCCGGTAACCGCCCGGGGTCTTCTTATGCCTATAAATAGACCCTGTGGGCCCCCCATTCGAGAGGATCTTTTTTCAGAAACTCGGATTGAAGATCCCGACGCCCAAGTCTCTTCTCAAAGCTTCCGGAACACTTCTAAGGTAATTTCTTACCTAGAATGGAAGATCTAAAGAGAGGGAGGAAGGCCTAAGTGTTGAAACTCATCAACACTTGCGCGCCTGAATGGCTAGCCCTTAAGGGAACTGGTCACACCTGTGCGCTGCCTTATTCCTTCAATAGAAATTTGCACGTCCCTTATCTGGAAGAACCTCAAGAGGATTCTAAAGGGTTTAATAAAGAGTCGCTCAAGTATTTCAATGCTGGGTGAAAATCGCGCAAGTACACCATGTGTCGCGCAGGTATACCTGCGCGACCAAAACTTGTGCGCCCACGCAAGACTTGCGCGCCTCTCAAGACTTGCGCGCCCCTACCTTTTTGGGTTCCCATCTTGCCCATTTTACCCCTCTTAAGCCATTTCACCTTTCCTATTCAAGATTCAGTCTTCAAGATACTCTTCAAAGCCATTTATGGCATGATTTCTTGATTTGACTTCCTTATCTGAAAGGAATTTGGTGGAATATCTCTCAAAACCTAGTGATTTATACATCTTTATGTCACCAAAGATTGAGAGTTCATTCATTCAACCTCATCCTTTAAGATGAGAGAATCCTTAACCTGGGTCTCCTTTTTAGGAATAATCCCCAGTTATAAGTCCTTTAATCTAGGCATCTTCCTTAGGATTAAGCCCCAAATTCTTAAAGTTCCCAAACTTGGGCATCCTCCTCATAAGTAAGCCCCAATCATAATCCTTTAATATGGGAATCCTTCTTAGGAGTAAGCCCCAAGTCCTCTAATTTTGGGCATCCTTCCTAGGAGTAAGCCCCAAGTCCCTTAATTTGGGTATCCTTCTCAGGAGTAAGCCCCAAACCTTAATCCCTAACCTGGGTCTCCTTTTTAGGAATAAGACTCAGTTATAATCGTGGGCTTCCTTTTCAGGAGTAAGTCCCAAGTCCCTTAATTTCTCTTAACCAGTCCTAAATTACGTTTGATATGGGGTTCCTTCTCAGGAGTAAAACCCAATTATCAATCCTCTCCTAATTTGGGTTTCCTTTTTCAGGAATAAGTCCTAAGTTAGAGTTTTTAAATCTCTATAAAGCACATATACCTTTATAGACCCTGTTCCTGGATTTTCTCTCTAAAAGTAAATCCTAAACCTTCATCTATTTGGGCAGTCATACATACATAAGCCCCAAACAATTTCATATGATTGCATCTTTCATGGCACAATTGTCTAATTTTTACCAATACCTCTTGTTTCTCACACCGAGCATGACTCACGTGAGCTTAGAGTGTAAAAGTAATTATGACATTCTTCTTTGAGCCATCAATCATAAACATCATACTCCATTACTCGAACTACGTGGGTTCTGATTCCTTTTCCAAAACAAAGGATACGTAGGTAGCCCATTTATGGGTTCGATCCCAACTTTGAAATAATCCCTGTCCTTCTGAATGACGATAAACTTCAAGTGCCCCACTGAGTGGCTTTAAAACCAGACTGGTCATCATAATGACCAAGAGACTTTTATATAAATGTTTTGAAGGATACCATTGACCAAGAATCTCTAAACAGATATAGATGATTCTCTATTGATGAAGAACCTCGAATACATATAAAAGATTTTCTAAATTTCTTGCATATTTAATCATTGATTGTTAAAACTAAAGGAAAGCTCATTTTATATATTTGGTAATGTAATAAGGATTCACGAACATAACTTAAATCTATAAAGAGAGTCCCGGAGTAGACAATAATTCCCCTCAAAAAGGTGTGATGAGTCCGACCTCCCATCCTCTCGACCAATGCAAATTCCTAAGCCTCATTAGTCCACAAGCTAATGAGTGCCTACCTTTGGAAAGTAGGTCCAAACGGATGTGGAATCATTGGATGTTTCCGGTTCTACGAACAAACCCGCTAGAAACCGATCGGAACATTTGAATCTCCCGTCCAGGAGGTCATCCCCGAAATCCGTGCAAAAGAATAAGTCATTGAAAAAAATCTTTATTTGTAGTCTTGGTAAGAGGCCTTGACTATGTGGTTATGATGTCAAGCATTATGCATTCCATCATTATGAAATTAGCTATTGATTTTACATGTTATTATTTGACTAGTAGAATATCCATGTGAATAACTAAATGGGATTATTTTATTTATCTCTTCCATATTATACTGAAGTTTAATTTTAAAAGGATTGTGTTTTAGTCTTATACGTTGCCTTCAATATTTATGCTTATTTATGATAGTTTCCACTATATTGTTATCCTTACTGATCATCTGAGCTCACCTCTTTATTATGTTTTATTCTTCCCAGTATGTGAAGAAATATATTATGATTGACCTGTAGGGATAGTCTATAGGATATGAGTGTGTTCAAAGGAGACACAATTTATTTTTTTTTATTTCATAATGTAATGTAAAACTTATGTATGTATTTAGTACTTCTAAGACTACTAAACTAATCAATCATTCGAGACTTGATCTCTTGTGATCATGCCAATGTTATATAATAATGCACCGACTCTGGGTAACTAGGGTCGGGGCGTTACAGTTGGTATCAGAGAAAGTTTAGTACAAGCCTTGGAAGCTAGATTTAGAAAAGCTCTTATTAGAGAACATTACCCTAAGATAGACTTTGAGGATTAGTATATAATAACTTCCTAGAATTTTTGTAATGTAGAGATTTTGTGTATTTTATAAGAAATACACCCTTGTATAGATACGAGTAGGTAAAGGCGGCTCTGGCACGTATGTACCTAGGAGTGAAAACTCTGACAAGGATTTTTGGGCTTGACCTGGGGTATCCTAGTACACGAAAATGGGACTTGTTGCACTCTTGTTTACGACACTCCTAGGGGATATTCTTAGTATAATTAACATTTTCTTTACAAAACATTATTAAGGATTTATGAGTAAATACTTCCTCAAAGAAAACATTTTTTATGATTATGGATTATATGCATAAACTATTAAGTTTATGTTAGGTTTTTTACTAGTTTAGAATTATGTATTGTGATTAATAAACTAATCTTGTTTATGCCATTATTTAGAAATAGTGCCTAGTGGAAGGAATAGAAACTGTATCAATGCATGTAATACATGTAGGGATTTCCCTCCTACTCAAGATAATTATAGTGGATCTAGTGATGCAATCGGTACTGAACAACTTATTACTATACTAGGACAACTCACTCAGGTTATGAATAATAACCTTACCCGTATGGAGCACCCTAATCCACAATGAGGAGGATTAATGTTAGACCGTTTCATGAGGAAAAAACCACCAACATTAAATGGAACTAAAAATCCATTTGTAGTTGAGAAATGGATAAGTTCCTTAGAGAAAATATTTCATGCTTTGGGGAGTAGCAAAAGGGAAAAAACTTTCATGGTAGTTTATCGCCTCAAGAGAGATGTAGATCAATGGTGGTCATTAATTAAAAACACAAAGGAGGATGAAGAAGTATCAAATATGGAATGTAGGGAGTTTAAATATATTTTATTAGAAAAATACTTTCCCCATGACCATCGAGCGGATATGGAAAGACAATTTCTGAGTCTGAGAAAAAAGGAGTATGAGAATATCGCAAAGTATGAGGCTAAATTTACAAGGTTAGTAAGACATGCAGTAGATTATATATGTAACACAAGGAGTAATATTGATTTATTCTTTTATGGGTTAAAACCATTTCTCTATAGATCATTATTCTCACAATCCTTCTTATCATATGAAGATATTGTCTCATGTGCTATCAATACAGAAAAAGAATTCTCTAAGTCTTGCAACTTTAAAGAAAATCAAGAGAAGAATAGATCTTATAAACACTCTGGAAATGGAAATAAGGGGAATAATGGAAAAGTTGAATTTCCATCCTATAGTAAATGTGGGAAGAAACACCCCGGTACTTGCCTGAAGGGAATGGGAGTCTGTTACAAGTGTGGTGAAAATACCACCAAACTCGTGATTTCAAGGGAAAGAAATAGGGTGTCAATGTTGAATGATACAATTATAGATAAATTGGGCTTTATGAAAATGAATTTCCTAAGCTCCAAGGAAACCTACCTCATAAAAGGCCAAGGGAACAAGGCCAAGCTTATGCGATCACTACTGCTGAGGTTGAAGCTCTGAATGATGTGGTGGCAGGTAATTTAATGGTTTTTTCAAGTTTAGCCAATGCTTTATTTGATTCTAGATCATCGCATTGTTTCATATCTTACCAGTTTTCTAAGAAAATTATATATTTCCAATTTTATTTAACAAGGTAGTTGTGAGTAAAAACTCCTAATGTAAGTATCATTGCAAAAAAGTTTTGTGAATCAGTTCCCATTAGGGAATATAAACATGATTTATCTGTTGATCCCATCACCATACCCATGATTTAATTTGATATAATCATTTATATGGATTATCTTTCATACCATGATGTGAAAAATTATTGTAAGAAAAAGGAGGTTACAATTTTTGATGATGATAAGGAGTACCTTATATTTAGAGAAAAAATGTCACCATCTGATTCTCATCTAGAACCACCCCCAGTATCTCTACTAAATTCAATTATTGGGGAGGAAGAGAGTGAAATAACTATGGGTGGGAAAATGAATGTTAAAATATAGTACATACTTATTGTACAAGAATATGTTGATGTGTTTCTAGAGGATTTACCTGGACATCCTCCAGAATGAGAAATTGAGTTTTCCATTGATTTATTCCTGGTTCAAGGCCTACATCGAAGACCCCTTATAGAATGGACACTATGGAATTAGTGGAACTAAAGAAAAAACTATATGAATTTAGTAATAAATTATTTATTTGCCCAAGTGTTTCTACATGGGGAGCCCCTGTTATTTTTGTTAAGAATAAATATGGATCAATGAGGTTGTGCATTGATTACAGGGAGATCAATGCTATAACAATAAAGAACAAGTATCCCCTACCTCGCATTGATGATTTATTTGATCAACTTCATGGAGCTCAATATTTTTCAAAGATTGAACTTCTATTTGGATATAATCAGTTGTGTTTGAAGAAGGAATACATTCTGAAAATAGCATTTTGAACCAGGTACGAGCATTACGAGTTTATAGTAATGCCTTTTGGACTGACTAATGCACCCTCTATTTTCATGGATCTAATGAATAGAGTTTTCAAGGAATATATTGATGAATTTGTAGTGGTATTTATTGATGATAGTTTGGTATACTCAAAAAGCTACAAAGATCATGAAAATCACTTGCGCACTATTCTGAAAACCCTCAGAAGAAATGAATTATATGGGAAGTTTAGAAAGTGTGAATTCTGGCTTCAAGAAATTTATTTTCTTTTCTATATTATCTCTAAGGATAGAATCTCTGTTGATCCTTTAAAGACCAAGGCAATCCAAGAATGTCCAGCACCGACAAGTATAACTGAGGTACGCATTTTTATTGGTTTAGCAGGTTATTATCAGTGTTTTGTCCAGAATTTTGCCTGATTGGCTAACCCATTAACCAAGCTCACACATAAAGAGGTTAAATTTGTTCGGATAAAAGAGTGTGAATAATGTTTTGAAGAACTGAAGAGAATATTAGTCAATGATTCTATCTTGAATCTACCATCAAGGAATGATGGGTTTGTTATTTATAGTGATGCTTTAAATAAAGGACTCGGTTGTGTCCTTATGCAGAATGATAGAGTTATTGACTATGCATCACGATAGCTAAAAATTCATAAATAAAACTTTCTCACTCATGATCTTGAGTTAGAAGCTGTAATTTTTTATTTGAAGATATAGAGACACTATCTTTATGGTAAAAAATGTGAGATATGTACCGATCACAAGAGTTTGAAGTATATTTTCTCACAGAAAGAACTCAACATGAGGCAAAGACGATGGCTTGAACTACTCAAGGATTATGACTGCACTATACACTACCACCCAAGGAAGGAAAATCAGGTGGAAGATGATTTTAGCAGAAAGGATCATGGAGTTTTGAACAAGATGAGTGTTGAAAGGGATCATATGTTCATGGATATAGTAAAGATGGATATGGGAATAATCATGGAAGGTGAAACATCAATACTTTTTCAAATGGTTTCCAAACCATATTTACTAGAAAGGATAAAAATTTCTCAGACTGATGATGAGGAGTTTCAAAAGAAAATTAAAGCTGTGAATGATGTGAGATTGATTGACTTCTTATATGAATATGGAATTTTGAAATTTGGGAAGAGACTTTGTGTTCCTAACATACCCGATCTAAAAAGATAATTGTTGGATGATGCTCATAGCTCCAATTTCTCTACAAACCCTAGTAACACTAAGATGTATAGATATTTAAAGTAACATTTTTAGTGGGACAACATAAAGAGGGATATTGTTGATTATGTGTCAAGATGTATGGTTTTTCAACAGGTGGCATCCTAGAGAATTCATGCAATCTCTTCCCATACCTAAGTGGAAATGGTATTATATTATGATGTAATTTTTCATGGGGCCACCAAAGACTCCTAGAAGGAATGATGCAATATGGGTCATTGTTGATCATCTTACCAAGTCAGCACGTTTTCTTTCTATAATAGAATATTTACCACTTGAACATTTAGCAAGAATATATATTAATGAAGTTGTAAGATTTCATGGAGTACCCCTATCAATTGTTTCTGATTGTGATCCTCATTTTACATAAAGATTCTTGAAAAGTCTTCAGAAGGCCCTAGATACTGAACTTTTCTTGAGAACTGCCTACCACCCTCAAACTAATGGACAATCAGAATGGACAATTCAAACCTTAGAAGACATGTTGAGATCTTACTCACTTGACTTTCAAGGTATATGGGATCAATATTTACCTCTGGTAGAATTTTACAATAACAATAGAGTCACACCCCGACCACGGATACCTATTATTTTATTCTTCTCTCGGTCCCTCATCTTTTGAACAGAGTTTGGTTTGGGTCCATGTTTGAAATTTTTTGAAGATTTGATGTTATTAGCGGTTTTCGGACCCGTGCGCGGTCACCGCACGGTGGGTGGTAGCCGTGAGATCAGCTCAGGTGTCATGCAAGTGTCTATAGATCGAAATAAATAATTTTTTATGCAAATTAAATAAGTAAAATGTTTAAAAATGTAATTATAATAATTAATTATGTTGTAGGTAATAATGTTATTATTAAAAACGGCGAATAATATTTTAGTTATCTAAAATTTGTTATTAATATAATTATTAACGAATTATAATTATTATTATTATTACTTTTATTATTCTTATTAAATTTTTATTAGTATTATTTTTATTAAACTTTCATTAATATTATTATTCTTAGAAATAAGATAAAACAAGAGTGAAATATTTTTTTATTATTATTTTTGGTTTGGTTTTAGTTTATTTATTATTATTATTATTATTGTTGTTGTTGTTATTATTATTATTATTATTGTTTTTGTTGTTGTTATTATTATTATTATTATGTTTTTTTACCCTAAATCTACCCTCCCTCTCCCCTTACCTGCAACACACCCCCCCCCTTGGAATCACGCAGCGCCCCCCACCCCCCCCCCCCACCCACCCACCCTGGTCCGTTCATGCACACGTTCCCCCTCACCGAAGCTCCCTCCGGCTACGGCTCGCCTCACGGCCTCCTCCTCTCTAAGTCGCAGCCCCCCTTCTGGCCTCCTCCTCCCTATGCCACTGCCTGCACCTGCCCCACCCTGCGTCGTCCGACCACCCCGGCTCCCTGACCTCCGGCTGACCTCGCCTGCTCCGGTCGCACCACCCTCAACCGGTGCGACTCCCCCCCCCCCCCCGCTGGTATCCTTATTTTTCATTTTTTTCCTTTTTTTGGGTTTTATTTGAGTTGGACAAACCCAAACTGAGGGATTTTTATTTTTTTGTGTTCCTCTTTTTTTAGGTATGCGAAGGGTTCGCAATGTTCTCTTCTCCCTTCCGTTGAGGCGCGATTGTATTCGCGCACCTCCAAGGAAGTTGAATTCGCGTATTTTTATTTCCGGAGCACTCCACTAATGTTCGCGCTCTTTATTTTAGTTTTAAAACTTTTTTTTCAGCTTTTTTATGTCCTTAATTATCTTGATATAGAGTTCTTAAATTTTTTTGAATTGTTTAAGAATATGTTATGAGTTGGTTCCTAGTTTATGTCAACATGTGTCTATTATGATTTTCTTGTTTAAGTGACAAATATTATTTTGATGTTTTTTAAAATGTAATTCGCATCGCTATGGTTTTCTTGTCTAGATTTTTGTAATGCTTCGGCATTGATGAATTTGTTAAAAATTGGTCATTATCATGATTCGTTAATTATTTTTATGTGTTTATGCATTTGGGGTGTTGATAATTTGTGATATGATCTTTTAAAATAAATTGATGTGATTTTGGGGGTGTTGCCCTTAGTTTTGTTTTATAAAAAAATGGTTAAAGTGTGATTTGAGTTTTACTTGTGAACTTTGTGATTTTTGTAGGGTTGGGTTTTGAATTGTATCTTGATTTCTATTTTTGGATTAATTTTATTTTAGGGATTTATGGTGTTTTTAAGTCCTGGGGAGTTATCGTAGGGAGTTGCGGTTGGTTTCGAAGGTGCGCACGCATATTCCCAGGTATGGATATGTATAGATATATATATCTTCTGTGTTCATGTTCCCTCATGGTGCGGGGAACATGTGAATTAGTTTAAGGATATATATATATATATATATATATATATATATATATATAGAAGTGCGTGCGTGCGAGCGAGCTGCTGCTTGAGTTAGAAAGCTTGACGTGACCTTTGTTCGAGGTAGGTGTTTCCATCCCTTCTCTCTTTCCAAAGTTTTCCATAAGCACTTGCATGGTTTCATTTAGTTTATAAATTTTATTTTCACCCTTATAATCCTGATAGTTTATTTATTTCAATGTTTCTTTGATGGTTAAAAGTGTTAAAAATAGCTTTGAAATAGTTCCTTGGTTATGTGTAGGTGCTCCCAGGAATTTGCTCCCAATTTTAATCAATTTAATGCTTTCATTTTCTTAATTAAATTTTATATTATGTTTCGCACCTCTAGTATGTTTATAGGTAACTTATGGTAGTGATTTACTGTTGAAATATTTGATTAAAAATGGAGTTTTGGATGCTCCTCTATTTACGCACATGTTTATGCCTTGACAACTTGGTTGGAACTAACTTCCTTTATTTGAAAATGGTACTGTTAGACGTTTTGAGTGGTGTTTACTAGTAGAAACATTTTATGAAACTTATTTGTCCTGCGTTGGTTGATTTCATGGAACTTAATGCTTTTGAAGAAATGATTTTGCGTCTCTTTGAATTGGTATTTTTCTCAAATCCTTGGTTTATAAGCGGTTCTTGTTTTCTAAATGATGTGGGTTTCTTTGTGTGGTTCTTTAAATTGGTTTGAAAAGAAATCCATGAGTATATACCTGTTTGTATTTTTAAATACAAAAAGTGGTGTTTAGGGTTGTTTTGGAAGAGCTTTTGCAATGTTTTCATAAAGGCATTGATTATGTAAAATTAGAGGCCTGATTTAAAACTCCAAGTGTTAAATAAAGTGGTTTTGATAACTAAATGATGTGATGGACCAGTTGGCACTTTGTATGTGTGACATGTATTGTTATATATAAATATATGGAGCGCTTCTATCTAGGGTAACCCTTTATGGGTGAACGGATAGGAAGCGTCCGTGTTTGGGGTAGGAAAGTGCAGTGAGATGAGTCACGTGTGCGAGGGTCTTCCTACATACATAGTATTATTATAAACACCATGGGTTCCTGGGTGTATTTTATATAATCGAGTGACTATTTCTGACCAACCCCGATTAGACGAGTTGGTACCCCCTATATTTTTTGTTAGGCCATGTGGGCTTTGCCACTGGATTGGTTAGTTAGGGCAGTCAGTTGGTTATAGACTTAGAATCTTCACCATATGCCGAAAGGTGGTTCTGAAACTGAGTACATCCAGGGGTCTTCTAGGGATTCTTAGGGTCACCCATGGTTACTGAATTACTTACATTTCTTGTTTACTTTTCGTTGCATTGGTTGATTTTCAGTTGCACTTTTACTTGTTTTACTCTATCCCATCTTTGGTATTTTCTGTTTTGGATTTAATTTATAAAATAGAAAATGATTTTAGAAAGGGTGTGTGGCGTGTGTTGGGTTTTTAAATGAGAACAACATGTTGCATATTTTAAAATATGAAAACCCTACTTTTATATCTGTATTTCAAACATGTGTCAGTGGACTGTTTTGGAAAAGAGAATTTTTGGATTCAGTGGTTTATTCTTGGCATCCCTACTAAGCATCTTGGTGCTCACGCCAATTATATCTTTCCATTTTCAGGTTCAGTTTCTCATACAGGTTCCTGTTTCAACTGCCCAATGTTAGAGCAGTGTGGTCTTGAGTTGGGTGGTGACCTAGGAGGTCACAATGAGGTATGCATGGTTTTATTCTCTTTCTGCTGCCAGTTTTTATCTTTATCATCAATTTTTTTATCTGTTTATCTTTTTATCATGGTATTAATCATTCCCAACAGTTTAATTTTGATGCCTGACACTGGTTGTCAGCCCGTGGGGATCGGGAACGCCCTCCGGGCCATGTCGTGGGCCGGCTCGGGTGACCGGTTCAGGGTTGACCCGGGTTGGTTCATGACAAAATGGTATCAGAGGGGCCCTTGTTATTTTGGGTGTCTGGTAGAAGGAGATTAGGACTGTCGGGGCTCAGGAGGTAGGTTACGGGTCGGTTCCTGATCACCACTGATCTCAACGAGACCTGAGTTACCAGGGGTAGTCCGGGATTTGAGTCTTTTGTCTTTGGTTATTTTGGATTGAGGGATGACAATGAGAGCTAATTGGTTCACGTTGCGGCCTCACATGGGGTGGAGACCCATGTGGAGTCCAAGTGCCCGATTTAAGGCCCTCTTAGTGTTATGCCTTACTTGGGGCATGGATCACCACCATGTTGCTGGGTTAGGTACATACACTAGTTCCTCATTCTGATGGTTTATAGTCGGTTGTGCTTCGTTTTGAAATCAGTTGATGTGAGTGAGTGTTAAAAATGAAAGTGATTTTGAAAAAAAAAGGGGGTTTCTTCCAAATTGTTTTTGAAATTAATAAAATGGGTTTTTAAAGAGAAATTGTATCGGTTTGAAAAAAAACTTGGTAAGTGTTCATATTTAGTAAGGAAAAGAAGTGTTTGAACCTTGAAACTCTTTATGGAGGGTCACACGTGTGTGGGTATGTACGGAGAGTGTGTAGGGGCACTTGTTAGTAGATGATTTGAGCAAGATTGAATGAATGCACATGTGACAGTTCATAAGGTTCCATAGGTGGGTTTTAAAATTTTAAAGAAATGATGGTTTTGGGAAAAGTGATTTATGCTTGTGTTTGTATATTTTTGTCTTATGGGCATGTTTACCTTGTCTTGTGTTGTTTCTTTGATTGAGTTTTGGATTGATGCCGGTTTCGATTGCGTTTTTCGTGTTGTTATGAGTATGCCGCCCAAAAAGCCTCCAAAAGTTGTTAATGAGTTATGCCTCATTCCCAGTTCTTTTGTGTGTTGCTTGCTTATCTAGGTAATCGAGGTTTGTTAGAGGCAGTTGTGTAGTTCGGAAAGATAGTGTTTCTTTGGGTTGTTGGGAACTCCCGGGGTAGTTAAGGTTTATACTGTCCCAGAGTTAGTTGAGGGTTTAGTTCTGGACTAGTAAATGTGGGATGTCTCATCATCGTTAGAGTCTGGGTGTAGTTGGTGGGGGTCGGCTCTTGTGAAGGTTCCTCGTCTGGAAAGGACCTTCGTCTATACAGACTCTCAGTTTGTTGGACCGTTCTCTCGCATGCCACTAGTGTGACCGTTTCGGGCATTCTAAGCCGCCTTGTCGCATCCCTCTGAAGTTTTGCTACCGTGTGACTGTTTGGGCCACCAGGAAGAGTTTTGTAAGAAGCGTTGTTATATAGGAATGAGTTAGGGATCGGGGGATGCAAATGCTTGAATGTGAGGCAGGAGAAGCTTCAGCCATCAGGGCCCCAACCACAGGTCTCGGGGTGAAGCTCGCGCACAGTCACGAGTTGTCGAGGGTATTTGGAACATCGGCTCAGATCATGTTTTCCACTTCATATTTAAATATCCAAGGTTTTCTTGTTTGATTCTTGTCGCCTTTGTAAAATCATCCTCGTTGTTGTGGTGAGATGAGCTCATGGTACTGTAATTCAAGCGGTCTTATCTTCTCTCAGTGTGGTTTTTAAATTATTCGGTCTCTTTGAATGGTGTGGGTCCGTAAATAGACGGACCTGTTCTAATTTTGAATTGGTCTCAGCTGTGTTTGTTAGGGGGATGTTTATTCATGAAATTGACGGGAGGTGTTGAGTTTATTTCTCATCCTTAGGTTTCTGGGTTATTCCATAGCGAGATTTTCGTCAAAGTCTCAGGTGTGTTGTTTGGTCCATGTGGTGAAAATGAATGAGTTTGCTATGGGAGTTCCCGTATTCCCGCCCCCCCGGGTGGTGTGTTTGGGTTTCAAGGATTCCGTGTTAGTAAATTTTTGTGGTGGGTAGAACCCTCCTGTGTTCTCCCCTCAACTTCGGGCAATTATTTTTTTTCTTGATTTGGTCGGGTGTGACGTGTGTTGGTAATGATCACCCCAATCCTATAAGTTTTCTATGATTTTGTCTGGGCATGGACTTAAGTGGGCTCGAATATAGTCTTCGTGACTTTCTGGGGGAAGAAAGTGTCTGTGGTGGGGAGAATTGTCACACCCCGACCACGGATGCCTATTATTTTATTCTTCTCTTGGTCCCTCATCTTTTGGACAGAGTTTGGTTTGGGTCCGTGTTTAAAATAAATTGAAGTGATTTTGGGGGTGTTTCCCTTAGTTTTGTTTTATAAAAAAAATGGTTAAAGTGTGATTTGAGTTTTACTTGTGAACTTTGTGATTTTTTAGGGTTGGGTTTTGAATTGTATCTTGATTGCTTTGTTTGGATTAATTTTATTTTAGGGATTTGTGGTGTTTTTGAGTCCCGGGGAGTTATTGTAGGGAGTTGCAGTTGGTTTCGAAGGTGCGCACGCATATTCCCATGTATGGATATGCATAGATATATATATCTTCTGTGTGAATTTTCCCTCATGGCGTGGGTAACATGTGCATCAGTTTAAGGATATATATATATAGAAGTTCGTGCATGTGAGAGATCTGCTGCTCGAGTTAGAAAGCTTGACGTGACCTTTGTTCAAGGTAGGTGTTTCCATCCCTTCTCTCTTTCCAAAGTTTTCAATAGGCACTTTCGTGGTTTCATTTAGTTTATAAATTTTATTTGCACCCTTATAATCTTGATAGTTTATTTATTTCAATATTTCTTTGATGGTTAAAAGTGTTAAAAATAGCTTTGAAATAGTTCCTTGGTTATGTGTAGGTTCCCTCATGCCTTTGCTCCCAATTTTAATCAATTTAATGCTTGTGTTTTCTTAATTAAATTTTAGATTATGTTTTGCACCTCTAGTATGATTATAGTTAACTTATGTTAGTGTTTTACTGTTGAAATATTTGATTAAAAATGGATTTTTGGATGCTCCTCTATTTATGCACATGTTTATGTCTTGCCAATTTGGTTGGAACTAACTTCCTTTATCTGCAAATGGTACTATTGGACGTTTTGAGTGGTGTTTACTGGTATAAACATTTATGAAACTTTTTTTCCTACGTTGGTTGATTTCATGAAACGTAATGCTTTTGAAGAAATGATTTTGCATCTCTTTGAATTGGTATTTTTCTCGAATCCTTGGTTTATAAGAGGTTCTTGTTTTCTAAATGATGTGGGTCTCTTTATGTGGTTCTTTAAATTGGTTTGAAAAATAAATCCGTACATATATGCTTGTTTGGATTTTTAAATACAAAAGTGGTGTTTAGGGTTGTTTTGGAAGAGCTTTTGTAATGTTTTCATAAAGGCATTGATTATTTAAAACTAGAGGCCCGATTTACAACTCCAAGTGTTAAATAAAGTGGTTTTGATAACTGAATGATGTGACGGCCCGGTTGGCACTTTGTATGTGTGAAATGTATTCTTATATATAAATATATGGGGCGCTCCTATATAGGGTAACCCTTTATGGGTGAACGCATAGGAAGCGTCCGTGTTTGTGGTAGGCAAGTGTGGTGAGATGAGTCACGCGTGCGAGGGCCTTCCTACTTACACAGTATTATTATAACCACCATGGGTTCCTGGGCGTCTTTTAGATGATCGAGTGACGGTTTCTGACCAACCCCGATTAGATGGGTTGGTACCCCCAGGATTTGTTGTTAGGCCAGGTGGGATTTTCCACTGGATTGGTTAGTTAGGGCGGCCAGTTGGTTATAGACTTAGGAGCTTCACCGTATGTCGGCAGGTGGTTCCAAAACCGAGTACATCCAGGGGTCTTCTAGGGATGTTTATGATCACCCATGGTTACTGAATTACTTACATTTCTTTTTTACTTTTCATTGTATTGGTTGATTTTTAGTTTCACTTTTACTAGTTTTACTCTAGCCTAGCTTTGGTATTTTCTGTTTTGGATTTCATTTATAAAATATAAAATAATTTTGGAAAGGGTGTGTGGCGTGTGTTGGGTTTTTAAATGAGAACAACATGTTTAATATTTTAAAATGTGAAAACCCTGCTTTTATATCTGTATTTCAAACTTGTGTTAGTGGACTGTTTTGGAAAAGAGAATTGTTGGATTAAGTGGTTTATTCTTGGCATCCCTACTGAGCATCTCGTTGCTCACACCAATTATATCTTTCCAGTTGCAGGTTCAGTTTCTCATACAGGTTCTTGGTTCAGCTTCCCAATGTTGGAGCAGCGTGGTCTTGAGTTGGGTGGTGACCTAGGAGGTCACAAGGAGGTATGCATGGTTTTATTCTCTTTCTGTTTCCAGTTTTTATATTTATCATCAATTTTGTTTATCTTTTTATCTTTTTCTCGTGGTTCAAATTGTTCCCAAAAGTTTAATTTTGATGCTCGACACTAGTTGTCAGCCCGTGGGGATCGGGAATGCCCTTCATACCATGTCGTGGGCCGACTCAGGTGACCGGTTCAGGGTTGACCCGGGTTGGTTCGTGACAAATAGCTTCCATTCAAGTATTCAGATGGCACTATATGAAGTGTTATATGAAAATAGATGTCACACACCAACTTTTTGGGATGATATTGGTGAAAGAAAACTCGTAGGCCCATAAATTGTTGATAAAACAATGGAAAAGGTGAAGATTATCCAAACCCACATCAAAGTAGCTCAAATTAGGAAAAAGATCTAAGTTGATAACTGAAGGAAGGATTTGGAATTTCAAGTAGGAGATCATGTTTTCTTGAAGGTATATCAATGTAAGGGTGTTATAAGATTTGGTAAGAAGGGTAAATTAAGTCTCAGGTATATAGGACCTTTCAAAATTCTAGAACGAATTGGAGTTGTAGCTTACCATTTGGAAATGCCTCCAAGTCTCTCCAAAGTTCACGATGTGTTCCACATATTATTGTTGATAAAATACATGTTTGACCCAACGCATGAACTCACCTATGAAGAAATAGAACTGGAACCCAATCTGAATTATTGTGAAGAGTCTGTCAAGATTCTTGATACCAGAGAACAAGTGTTGAGAAACTGGACAACTCGTCTAGTAAAAGTTCTATGGAGAAACCATAAGATGGAAGAGGCAATATGGGAACCTGAGAAACTTATGATGAAGAACCACCTGAATCTTTTTATGAAGTAGTATTCTAGAAATTTCATGGATGAAATTATTTGGAGGGAAGAATTTAACACTTCAAGCTTCCATGGTATGTTTCACTTTGAATAATACAATAACTTGTGTTGTACGCAACTTTGAGTTCTAGTACACCACGACCAATCAAACTAGCCATTATGAATAGTAATACCCACTTTTTTAAATTTAATAAATTTTATTTTTCAAAATGGACTTCATTTTTGGATTCATAATATCAAAATTATCTTAGGGTGAATTTTTAGTATTTTTCTGAAAACTTTCAATTTTTGATGAATAGTGAAAAACACCGCGTTATTGTTTAAAACCTACTTTTTATTTAAATAATTATTTATTTTATTTAAATTTATTTTAAGTCAAAATAGATACATAATACCTATATTAGTTCAATTTAATTCATTCGAGCCATTTTATATTAATATTAGATGTATAAAGTTTTATTGAACTTTTTAACGTCTTTTACCCACCTTCTAGGCACGTTAGCAAATTTGCATAAAACGTAATTTTTGCTGCTTTTGTGAATTGAATTTAAAAAATCTGAAAGACACAGTTGACATCAGCAATTAAAATGTGGTTCAATAGGATGAAAATAATTTTTGGTAAATAGTAACCTTTGGATTTTCTTTACCACGGTTAAAAGTAAATAAGGTAATTAAAGGTAAAAATGATATTATAATTACCCTAACACGTGTCCTAATTCTATTGGATATGTGTATTTCGACCAAAATAAACCTTAGGAATAAAATATAATCCTCTTTTATCAACTTGGATTATATTAGGACATTTATTATTATTTTATTTAAAGAAGAGTTAAAAGTGTTAAATTCAAAATTTCATAACTAAAAAATTTTTAATATAGGGTTATACATAAGATAAATTCGATTATAAATATTCATTATAAATATAAAAATATTTCCTACATAATGGTATTTTATTTATAATTTTTAGACATTAAATAATTAAATTTATTTATGACACAATGATGATGTGGTAATTACTTTGTTAATGAAAGATTAAAATAATTGATATTATAAATATAAATATAAATGTAAATTGAGACTTTTAATGAATTAAACAAATTTATAGTTTAATATGGCATGTTAGGATCAATTTAATGTATTTTTTTCTAAGTAATCAAGTTTTTTTTACTTTCACAAAAACCAAATACTAAATAGTGTCAAAATTGACATAAATGAGTTTTTAAAACAAATACAATATTATTAAATGATATAATATTCCTAAAAATATAAGGTTTAGAAAAAGGACTTAAATAATAATATATATTTCATTAATGAACCACTTGGGGTTATCTTGGGATTTTATAGTAAGTTTATTAACCATGTAATATAAAAATACAAGAAGACATTGTAAAAGTTAAACTATTTAACTAAGAGTTAAATCTAAAAGATAAGGTTAATATGGTGAGATAAACCTGTCTAAAACCTATTGGTTGAGAGGTTTTCAACCCAGAACCACCTTATCCTCGAAATAAATTCTTTTGGAGCCATTATAAACCGAATATGATTATATAATAAATTAATATTTCAATATTTTCCTAAAGTGACCCTCACCTCCTTATAAAAGGGCACTTCTCCTTCTCTCAAAATCACACCTCCAAAGCCATTTGACTCAGAAAAACCCTACTCAAATATCTTACTAACTACACTCAATTCAACCTATAGGCATTACTTTGATCATAAATCCAACCTAAGGAGCCCTTTTGATCAAATCAAAAGGAAGAACCCGAAGACGAGGTAATAATTTCATCACCTCTTTCAAAGTTCTTTTCTTCTTCCACTTCCTTTTTCTTTGTTGTTTACATAACAAAATAATAAATCCAATTACTTATACATAATTTTATGTTATTATAAATATGTTACAACCATATTCATTATTTTATCCATCCTATTAATGACAAAGTCACCATACGTGCGTGCGTACGGCTTACTGTCACCACGTCGTGGTGTAGTTTGTTATTCAACACTTCATCATTTTGATGGGTATAATAATGAGTATAATTGATGTAAATAATAAATATAATATTTTAATGATTCTTTATATATGATATACCATCCAATTACATACTATTTCACCATCAATAGAATTGTATTGTCGCTCGTGTGTACGTACGGATTACCGTCTCCACGAACGCAATGAGATTCATTCCCCATCGTAACCATTCAAGAATAATTTTCATTTTATGATTAAAAATAATGTTTAATAACTTAATATAATTATGGATATGAATAAAATACATCCTATACATATCAAACATGACTTAAATAACAAAACATATATAGGAAAACAAATCAGTTAACACCCAAAACAATGATACTACTAAAATATTATTAACAAATCAATATTAGAAGATCATATATGATATCATATTTATGTATATGGTTCTTTTATAATTTAATTACAATTATTTAACTATTATAAAGGAGTTTAACTTACCCTTGACCAAGTAAAAGTACAAGTTAAGGGTTAATTCTGCAATCTCTTCATTATCCGATGTTGTTTATACGTATATACCGGGACCTCTTTATAATCCACATCCGTGTTTCTTAAAAATGTATTTCAAAACATTTTTACTATTTTCTATAATATTGGTTAAAGACATTTATACCCTTGTTTGACTTTTTATAACAAAATTGAAAGTAATCTTTTCGTCGTTTTCCATACAAGGTACTTTATGACCTTTTCGACAAATTAAGGTAAGAATGTTTTTTTAACGTATACGGTGGGTGTGGCTATTTTCCACCATTATAACACATTCAAAGATTACCTTACAATATTATAATAATAATTTCAAAATAAATGTTTTATTTTATAATTATTTTACTTTTAAATGATTTCAAAATAGAAAGATATGTTTCTCTCAAACAGTTTTGATTTCATCTATATCAACATCCTTTGATGGATTTTACACTTATTTAAAGTTGATTTATTATGATATAATCTTACATATTGTATTGAAGGATTTTTGATATGTTTGAATATGGATTTTTTATTTTTATACCATTTATGGTTTATGGTTAAAGTGTTAACATTTCGTATGCTAGTTTTAATACGAATTTTTATATTATGTTTCAGCCTTTTCATATGAGGAATGCATTGGACTTAGTAAGTGATGGGTGGAGCCTACTATATATCCTCAATGCATCGATAGGTTTCATGAGACAAACTAGTGTCTTGGAATAATTTCTTGACAAAATCTTTATTTTTAGTCTTGGTACAAGGCCTTGACTATGTGGTTATGATGTCCGACATTATGCATTCCATCATTATGAAATTAGCTATTTATTTTACATGTGATTATTTGACTAGTAGAATATCCATGTAAATAAGTAAATGGAATTATTTGATTTATCTCTACCATATTATGCTGAAGTATAATTTTAAAAGGATTGTTTTTTAGTCTTATACATTGACTTCAATTTTTATGCTTATTTATGAAAGTTTTCGCTATATTGTTATCCTTACTAATCATCTGAGCTCACCCCTTTCTTATGTTTTATTTTTCCCAGGATGTGAAGATGTATATTATGATTGACCTGTAGGGATAGGATATAGGATATTATCATGTTCAAAAGAGACACAATTTTGTTTTTGTTTTCATTTCATAATGTAATGTAAAACTTATGTATGTATCTAGTACTTTTAAGGATACTAAACTAATCGGTATTTCGAGACTTGATCTCTTATGATCATGCCAATGTTATGTAATAATGAAATGACTCTGGGTAACTAGGGTCGGTGAGTTACATCAAATATATTCATTATAAATTAATTTAGAGTAATATATAAAAGATAAATATAGGAAAAGGATTACACCATTCATGGAGATGATAAGCACTATGTACGCATGAATGTTGTTTCCATTTTCTTAATGGATGGAACGAAAGAAAAATAAATATTAATTAAACTTTAAAAAGTAATTATTGTTTTATATACATTTTATATTAATAAAATTCATCCTTATTACCATGAATTTAAAAAAAATGAAAAATAGATCATATCGCTACGTGGAGGCGGTAGTCCACACGTACGCACGAGCGATAATATTGTTTTATAAAATGATTGGAAGGTAAAGAGTTAGATGTGATATTTTTTTCAATAAGTATGGTTAGGTATTAAATATAACATATATTCATTAAATTTATCCTTACTATCTTCCATGTTAAGTGTAATAAAAAAACAAATCACATCGTTTCATGAGGTGGTAGTCTGTCGTACACACGAGCGACGTTATCATATCCATCATGGAAGGGAAAATAAGAAGGTATATGTGATGTCATAATTAAAGATTTATAATAATGTTACAAAAATCATATAAATATTTAAAAACCATAAATATATCCATCATTTAATGGTGGTGATGGAAAACAAATTACCTCAGTTCGTGAGGGGGTAGTCCGTCGTACACATGATCGATGGTTTTATTTTCCTTTTGATGGAAGAGGAGGGGGATATAGTTCATTAAAATAACATAATAAAATCTCAGTATATTTTAGAAACTGGTTGTATTATATTATCATAGATTAATAATATTATAATTAGTTAGAATATGAAGTAAAATGAAAACACGTAGTTAAAAACATTACCACTTCTTTGGGCAACCTCTTTAAGTATAACCTAGATCTTTCATATATTTTATTCACGATCTAAAAATAACTATAGTATGTGTTAAAGGGATTAATTAAGTTATTTGGGTATTTATAGGCTGAAAATGGTCTTTAAGTTCGTATATAAGAGGAGAGTGGGTGGCCTTCGATAAGTAGGGGAAACAACACACTTGGAATTTTTTAAAAGAATCCTTTATGCCCGTATTTTTATCATGAAAAAAGCCTCAAAATGGGTCATTATCAAACCATATAGGTGATAAGTCATAAATATTTTCATAAAATAGGTTTTTTAAAAGTTTTTTGGTCATTTTAACCCTTATCCTTTTTCTTTAACCCCTTGGTAAATCAATTTTTAACTTAACTGTGGTAATTAATTTTCATTGTTTTCACTATTCACTATAGTAAAAATTTAATTTGATCTTATTATATAATGTTATTTATGATTATTAAAAATATGGAATAAATTTTTCCAAATTCAATCCACATAAGTGGTATAAGTTAATTTAAAATAAAACCCACAAACATGATGAAAAGTCAGTTTTCCAAAGAAAAGCTCTCATAAGTATTGAAAGTTTCTATATTTAAATTGAACATAAAATAGATCCTAATGATCTAAATTATTTAAATTTCAACATAATTTAAATAAGTTTACTTTATAAAAAATTAAAATATAATTAAACTTCATAAATAATTTAAACAAAAATTCATTTTTTAATAAAAACTAGTATTTTTCACTATTCATCAAAAAAATAATATTTTTAGAAAAATAATAAAAATTCACTATAAGTTAATTTTAATATTGTGACTTTAAAAATTAAGTTGATTTTATAAAATAAATTATATAAAATAGGTAAAATATAATTTTAAAGTAAGTTCTCAAAACATGATGAAACCGCTCTTTAGAAAAATGCAATTTTTCAGAAAAAAAAATCATCTTACTTTCAAATGGTTATTATTTAATTTATAATAAATGTATACTCATTAAATTTATTTTATATATGTTTAAACTATATAATTTTTAAATTTTAATTAATACTATTCATACCCTCTAACATAACAGCTATGTTATAATGGTTATGTTTAAATAGTAATATTTTAATAGAGTATCATGTTTCATTTGGGCCTAGTGTTACGTGTGTTATAAGTTATTGAATAAAATGATTTTATTTTAAAAAATAAATTTTAATGTATTATTGTGTTACATTATCTTCTAATATTGGTTTTTCATTTCATATATACTATCAAAGATGATGTTCCTCTTTTTGAATATCAGGGCATTAGATTATGCCCTCTTAAATAAATAGCATCATTGTAATTTAATATTAATCTTTAAAATTAAGGGTTTAACATTTGAAAATACCTTTGTTAAAAAGATACATCATAAAAAGTGTCAATAAAACATCCTGTTGTTAATATATAAAGGTAATTACAAAGGTCATCTAGAATAACACATAACTAGGTTTCCAAGTATGAGAACATTGGTGGAAAGTAAAGATATGGAAAAGGAAGAAAAGGGTAAATAATTGTGGAGAGTAATGGATGTAATTAATCACAATAAAGTGAATGATAAAAAATGAATCCAACAACCAAAATGTTATAAATATTTTATGAGTTAAAGGACTATTTAATTCATCTCATGTGAAGGTAATATGATAAAATTTTTGTTTCAAGATCCTTTTACTCAAGTTGTGGTATCCTTTTATTATCTAAGAATATAAAGATATATAATTACATAACATCTCTAAATTTCATTATAACCATTTCATCCTTTTGTTGTGCTTAAATCAATTCCCAATTCATTTATTACTCCAAGAAATGAATAGCCAAGATGAATTTTTTATTCTTGAAGCATTAAAATTAACTTTTAACGGATCATAAGATCCTTAGAAGAGTAATAATTTGTCCCTCATGTATTTACTAAAACAAAAATGGATAAAAAATTTATCCAATATAATTAATTAATCTCTAATACATAAATATCAACTCTCAAAATTAAACTTAATCCATTTCATAAATGGTTAACCTTAAGACTCATCCAAAAAATATATGACCAAATTCAATGTCCAAAATTTTAGAATGCAGTTCAATAAATCATCATTATATTACCTAGAGAATATAAAGTGACTCTTAATTTCATATTATATATATGTTAATTCCATGATCACTATAAAAAATTAATGAAAACATGCATGATTCAAAAATTAAAAATCTTAGGTTATCGAGTATATTCCATATATCCAAACAACCTATAAACTACAAAAAAGATAATACAAACCATTAAATCACTAAAAAAATTTAACATCACCAATACTATCCCATAAAAATATATTTATCATTATTATCTCAACATAGAGTACATATTACATGTTATCATACCTCAATCATGTGTTTCTAAAAAGATAAACTGCTACCGAATCGCGTTTCTTGTTATCATTAAACATATGCTTTCAAATACCTATATAAATACTATTGTAGTACAATCCATATACTTTTGATGATACTTATAACCACAATACCATTAGTAAAAATGATTCTACAATGTAATTATTGAATCCAGTTATATAATCACTTTAATCATTCCACTTTGGCTATATTAATAGTATAATCATGACCTTGTTCCCTTAGCTTCTTCCTAGGAATATTCCTTTTACACTTAATGAATTCATATTCATAGTTACCTATATCCTTACATTTGAAAAATTATACATTAGAGACTTCTTTATTACAGTTTCATCCATGCACTTGATGTAATTTATCTCCACATTTGAAGAAAACTCTCATTCCCTTTAAGCAAGTACCAAGTTGTTTCTTTCCACAATTATCACATGGGGAAATTATTCTTTTCCTTCTTCCTTTTATCAGACTTCTTCTTTGATGTCCTATTCTTCTCTTTCTTCCCTTAAAATCCATAATACTTGTATAATTATTTCTCTATCTTGATACCACATGATACTATGTCGTCGTATGATAAGAAATTTTGTGAGACTAGTTCCCTTTAAATAATCGGATTAATCCCATGAAACAAATGGTAAATCTAGCTCTTTGAATTACATGTGTAGTTTATAGAATGCCTTTCTATCCTTGTAATTTTGGCTTCAAACTCAGAAATATTTTCATCTTCCTTTTGTCTTATACTCAGGAATTTTCTCTATATATCCTCTCATTTTTTGTAAAGAAAATACTTTTCCAATAAGAGTACACTAAAATCATTCCATTCCATATTTTAATTTCTTTATCATCCTTAGTGTTTTTAACCAATTACCACCATTTATCTTTATCTCCTAAGATATGATAAACTTCCATGAAAAATTCCCCCTTTCATTTCTTTAAAAAGTGATAAATATATTCTCTAAGGAACTTATACATTTCTTATCCACAAATGGATTTGTAGTCCCATTAAATGATGGATATTTTTGACACATAAAGTGGTTTAACATTTTTACATCGCATGGTGGATCAGCAAGATACTCCATATGATCAAGTTTATTACTCATAACTGAGTCAACTTCCCTAATTTGGTTATAATTTTAACAATTTTAGCTATAGTTACAACTCCAGTTTCATTATCTTTCCCATGAGGGAAATCCCTACATGGGGCATGTGTATTAATTCAGTTATCATTCCTTCTACTATGCACCATTTCTAAACTATAGAAGACACTAGATTATATCATAACATTGTGAAAAATAATAAATAATCCAAAAAATAGTTAAATTCTTAACATAAATTGAAAAATTTATGCATGTATAATCTCATAGACATAATCAAGGTTTCTTTGGGAATGTTTTAGAATAATAAAAATAATTTTCAAATATTTTATAATGGTTTGTGAAGAAAATGTGAATTATACCAAACATATCTTCTAGGAGTGTCAAATCAGGTGTGCAGTAAGGCACACTATTGTGTACTAGGTAATGCTAGTGTCAAGCCCAACATTATTTTTTCGGGCTTATTTCCCCTAAGTAAATATATTCTAGAACTATTTCCACTTTTAGTATCTATGCATGGATATATTTCTCAAAAAATCCACATAATATCTTCCTCACCAAAACACTAGGATGTTCTTATAAACTTATCCTAAAAGTCAATCAAAGGCTTATATTATCTAATTTACGTTTTCCAAAATCTAGTTCTCAATGTTTATAATAAACTTTCTCTAATAAAAACTGTAAAAACCCTGATCGTAGTAGTGAAGAGCTAGTAGTTACTTTGTTACATTGGAATAAGATAAAAGGAATCACATCCTGAATGACTGAATACTTTAGTCGCCTTGGTAAACTAGATACATACTTGAAATTAAAATTAAAATTAAAATTATAAAATACAAAAGGTTTTTCTTCTGAGAACTTTATATTTCCCCTAAGCATATCCCTACATATCAATCGTAAAACACTTTCTGGTATCCTGATAAAAATCAAACATAAGAAAGGGGTGAGATCATATTCAT
Organism: Viscum album; assembly: GCA_963277665.1. Lineage (NCBI taxonomy): Eukaryota > Viridiplantae > Streptophyta > Magnoliopsida > Santalales > Viscaceae > Viscum > Viscum album. The sequence goes on from OY728165.1 coordinate 824,972,375, forward strand.
TTTAAGGGTATGCATACAATAAAAGCTACATGAATAAATAAGCATAATCAATATGGAAAGTTAAATAACTTAAACACATTCCATTTAAACAATAACTGTAGTATAATATGGTAGGAAAAAATAATGATAAAATAAATCCATATAAATAATCACATGATATTTAAAATTATCCATGGAGATTCTAACTAATCAAATAATCAAATGAACATCAATAAATAAAATCATAATGAAGGAATTCAAAAATTCAGACATCATAACCATGTTTCCAATGCATAATTCCTAAACATATTAGATAAATGGTTAAGGTCTTGGCCAAAAACCAAAGCTAGTTTTTCACATAAAACCTGCTAATGCATCCAAGGGCTATAACAGGCCTCCATCACTTACTAAGTCCAATGAACTCCTCATATGAAGGGGTGAAACATAATAAACATAAACATTCATATTATAAAAACTATCATATTAAATGTTAATAATTCCAACAATCAATAAACATAATCATAAAGCATTTATATTAATGTGAATAATGGTATAAAAATAGTACATCACCAATCAAATTGATCATAAACCATTCAGAGAAATAATATGGATGGTACCATTGTATTATATCCCCATTAAATATTAATTAATATCAATGTATTTCATATTATATGGAAAATTATTTTTGAAATATATACTATTACAAAACAGGACTTTAACAGTAGTGGCCTTTATCAGTGGTAGAAAAAATAATTAATAAAGGTTCCCATTAACAGCTCTTTTTTTAGAACAGAAAAAATGTATCGTTTATCATCTCTTTTTTAGCATTGATAAAGGTCCCAATCATCGGTCGAATCCCACATTGAAATAGAGAACGAGAGTGTTCTCTTTTATATATGATTTGGCCACATCCATTAATCAGAAGCCTACTACGGGGATGGGCGCCCACATACATTGCACAGATCTTTTTGGTCCTTCTACGGGCCCACATGGGCCTTGGCCTACCCTATACTTAACCCATACCCTTAACCCACCTTCAAATTCATGTTCTGAAATACCTTACTTAGTTCATATCCATTTTTTTGAAACAAAGCAATAAAAAATAAAAGTATTAAAAATAATAAAAAATTGAAATAATTAAACAAATAAAAATTAACAATGAGGAAATTAAAAACAAATTAACTAAATGATTATTCATCAATTTAATATATATATATATATATATATTATAAATATTAATAAATAGTATATATAAAATATAGATATATAAAATGAAATAATTAAACAAATAAATATTAAAAATGATGAAATTAAAAAAATATTAAAATTTTATTAATTAAATAATTATTGCTAAATATGAATAAATTTAATATATATATATATTATAAATAATAATAAATAGTATATATTAAATATAAATATATAAAATGAAGAAAATGAAATAATTAAACAAATAAAAATTATAAATGTGTAAATTAAGAAAAATATTAAACATTTTATTAATTATGTAATTATTGATAAAAATGAATAGATTTAATACACATATAAATATTATAAATATTAATAAATACTCAAAACGGTGTCATCCATGGTGACAATGGCCCGATAAATTTATTATTAAAAAAAGAAAGTACAAGCAAGAAAAATAGGGTTAACAATGTCAATGAAACATCACCAACATTCATGTCACATTCACCACCTTTTAAGTCTACCACCTCTTCCATAGGATCCACCCTAGCCCCTCAAATGTCAACCACTTTTTCACTATTTGGGATTCTGTCATTTTCTCTCTCGATAATCCATGTATGATGGTGTATCTTTCTCGATAGGTGGGTGAGTACCAGTTCCATGAACCATGCCAAACTCATCAAGAAAGACACCCTTATTATTATATCTATTTAGGATCTTAAGTAATGAGAATTTATCCATGTTGGGATTAAAGACCAAAGGTGTACCCTTAGTCTTCATTCCTTCCAGAGTACCAATAATAGTTGAACCTGCCAATTGAGCAGCTCATTGGCCATGTGATTAGCTTGATACAACAGCATCAATAGACTACCCCTTTATGACCACTTTCCCAGCATCAATAAAGTAGACCATTTTTTATCCTCTTAGGAGATCTTACAATAAGTAGCATGGTTGCCTCTATTGTGGTCATTAAAATTTGGGTCAATTCCCATTGGAGGGACACATGCATCCACCTTGTAACTTTCCAGCTCACTTGTGCAAGTATCAATAGTAGACACTAACCCATGAATTGGTATTAGCTGCCTACCTAACGGGGTATTACTCCCCAAGGAATAATCATGAGATTATCTATGATAAGAAGAGGCAAGCACACTCGCCTCCAAACACCTCCCTTGAGGCTCTTGAGTGATCATCTTGACTTTAGATTGAATTTCAACAACCATTCTATTTTTTCCTTTACGGTCTCTTGAAGAAATTAGTTGTTCCAATATAACCTATTGATCAACCAAATATTGAGCATAGTATTCTTCAATAGGTTTTTTATCCCGTGAATCCTTGCCCAAATGATCACTAACAATTTCATTATTTGTATCCCCTTCCAAAGAACACCTAACCAAGGATTCTTTAAAAGATATACCCTCCTTCACAATAGAACCACAAGGTTGTTTAGCCTTTTTAGTAGTACCTTTTGATGTTGTAGCTACCTGAGCACCAACCTAATTTTGTCTAGATGATTTTGGAATAGATGAATGCTCACCTACGATCTCAGCATCACCACTGCCATAGACTACATCATTTTGGTCACATTTCAGACTTGCAGTATCATTATTATGCTTCTGTTTCTTTCTACAAATAGAAACATTATGACCATTTTTCAGGAAGAAGGAGCACATTATGTCCCTTCAACAAGAATCAAAAAATGACCTATTATTTTTCACTCTAAATAGAATGTGGGTAGCTTCTCATAATCAATTTGTAGATTTAATTCATTATATTCAGATGATAGGACCACTATATCTATAACAGTCTAGATGAGATCCACCTCCACAAACACACGATAAAAGTAGTTATACCTTTCCTTCTTGGTTTCTTTTTTCATTCTTGATGGGCACACCAATTGAAGAGGAAATTTCAACAGGATTTCTAGATACCAAAGAATCCAATTCAGACCAAATATCTTGACCCAAACCTATGCAAATGAGTTTTTTTCATTAAACAGATTGAATCTGAAACTTTATTCACAGATTCCCAGAGATCTAGGATTCAAAAAAACCATACCAAAGCTCCAAGTTATTCATTTCATCTCATCATTTGGGAAGATTATATTAAAATATCCCCTTTCCAAGGGGATACATTTACAGTTGGAAAATACCCAAATCAATGTGAGCCTTTGAATCAAATCAAGGGTTTTCCATAAATGATCATTCTTTGAGAGAATGATTTTATTGACTATCTAATGTTAGTAGGAATCGATTTGATCAACAATATCCTCCTTTATTTCCAAAACATGATCAACGCTACCATTTTTAATAAATATGCTAGTAGCAGAGGTCTCATTTGAGGAGAAAAGACTATGACTTTGATTTTTACCTTCATTCAAAGCCTGGAACCAATGAGAAACATCTTGTTCCTCTCAATCCTTGTCCCTTCCAGCAAGAACACATCCACCAGTAAGAATATTTTCCACTTCCAAGGCATCCTCCCTCGATAAATCCATGATCACACCCTTAATCTTCATTGAATTGCTAGAGAAAGAACCTCCTGAGAACCAACCCCATCTTCATCCTATAAGTATTAATAAATAGTATATATTAAATATATATAGAAAAAATGAATAATTTTTAATAATTAAACAAAAAAATAAAAAATGTATAAATTTTAATAATTAAAAAAATAAAAATTAAAAAATTAAAAAATTATTAAAAAAATATCAATGAAACAATTATTAATAAAAATGAATAATTTTAATATATATATATATATATATATATATTATTGGAACTAAGGTTGTTATTTACTTGAAATATAGTATGTTTTGTGTTTTTTTCAATCCACATTAGGTTGATCATGGAGTTTTCAAGACAAGTGATCTTACAATTCACAGACCGCTAAGGGAGGTACATTGAATGGAATTTCTGCATAGAAGCATGGTACATGGACTGTGAACAAAAAATGATTCGCAGGATGGATATGGTTCACGGGAAGGTTCGAAGTATACAGAAGGAAAATGGTTCATGTGATGGATCGTCATTTACAGAAACGAGATGATGATTTGTGAAGTCGTGAAGTGAGATAGGTAGTACACATACCGCATAGGGAAAATAGTTCATGAAAGGATCACAGCACGTGGTGGTTGTACCGTATTAAAGATTTGGAAGATTTCATTTAGTGGGATTTTTGAATCTATTTTCCTATATAAATTCCACTAATCCCTTCATTGCGAAGAGATACATTGATTAGAAATCTAGGAGGAATTAATTGATGTCCATAGTGGTTCATAGGAAGACAACCCCGTGAAGGAGAAGAGGTTCACGAGGAGGATTCCACTAAAGGAGAAGTGCTTCATGGATAAATTCCACTGAAGGGGTTTTCTGGGGAATTGAAGACCGAAAAATAAAATGGTTCACAGAAGATGGTTCATGGAAGATAGTTTGTCAAAGATAGTTCATGGAGGAGGAGTTGGTCCACAAAGTAGAAGTAGTACTTAAAAGTGGTACGTGGAGGTAGTACACAGTCGCAATTCATGGAGGCAGTATGCCAAGGTGGTATGTGGATGTGGTTTACAGAAGCAGTATATAGAAGTGGTGCATAGAGGAAGCAGGCCAATTCACAGAGGAACGGTTCCCGAACTAACAATGTGCGTAAAAGTGAATTACATATATGGGTGAAAATAGTACATTAATAGAGAATCTATCTATATTCAAGTATGTGTACATTCATGCAAGTGAAGGGACCTACAAGTCCATAAACTATGTTTGGATTCCTCCCAAGGCAGTGAGCTAGGGGGAGCCAATGGAAGTGTTCTAAAGGACGTAGTGAGATATCCCTAAAATATTGTAAAGGCAGTGTGTCTGTCATAGAGTGATTGTGTCTAAACTTTTTTACTCCACAACGAGTGAAGTTTAGTGGATTTAGGTATGACTGACACACTGTCATCATATTCTCCTTAGACTATCCCTTAGTGGTGAACCAAGTAAAATTATTGTGTTGACTCTTTTCATGTGATTTCTAATTTATTGTTCATTCTCATCAGATGTGTTTAATAGGTTTCTACCAACGTGGGAGTAAGATCTGTCACTTTTGAAGAAAAAATTGACACCCTGATTCACCCCTCCGTTCATAGGGTGTTTCAGGGTCCTTTATATATATATATATATATTAATTATAAATAGTGATAAATAATATATATTAAATATAATTATATAAAATTAATAAAATTTAATAATTAAAAATATATTAATGTCTAGTTCATTTTTAATGGTTTTTATACATATTTATACATTAACACATTTAATATAGAAATATATTCATATATATTTCAATATATATATCTATATATATATAATATTTCATAAAATATGACTTATATATTACAAAATATTTATGTTTACATTGAATAAGTCATATATTTAGTTAAGTGTGGTTTATAATTAAAAAAAATTATTAATTAAAAATTCTGACTAATCACATCAAGTAATGGAAATTAATTGAATGGTGTTTTATTTTTCAATTTTACATATATCAAATATTTTTTACATTGATTTAACACATACATATATGTTATTAATGCAAATTTGTATATAACACACACACACAAATATTTAGGAAATTAATGAAATCTTGTATAGAAACACATACCCCTAATATTTATGTAATTTATTCTAATTTTATTATTCATTTTATAATTTCATTTAGTAAAATTATACTTTAATATATTATGTTTTAATCAGTAAAATTTTATTTTTATTTTAATATTATTATTGTTGTATATTATTTATTCATTTTTAATATTTTTTTATTATTTTTTTTTTTGAATTTAATCATTTTATAATATTTATTTATATATATTTATTTACTGTGTTTTTATATTTTCAATATGTAACAATATTTATTTCAATATATATATATATATAATAAATTATATTTAATTAAAAAAACATATCAGTTTTTTCAATATTTTTAATGTGCACTCATTTTTAATTATACAATTTCACTCGTTTTTAACATGCATGAGTTTAAGATTTTTTTTGATTAATAATATTGAAAATATATTTTTAAATAAATATATTTATAAGTGTATATTTACTATATTTATAAATTATTATAATTATAATTATAAATAAATAAATATTATTTTTAAAAAAAATATTCATATAATTATAACACAATCATCACCCGCCGCCACCACATCCGATTGTCGTTGCCATCCTTGACCTACACTGATCCTGTCTTCATCTGCATCGCCTTCACGCCACTATATCTAGTTGTCATCTCAGTCCTCGACCTATGCTATTCCATCGTCATCCACATCACCCCAACTGGTCTACAGTTCGCGAAATGCACCCTTCTATCGCACAGATCTGCCACCGACCATCGCCCAACGGCCTTCTCAATATCCCACCATCTTCCATCCACGCGACCTATTCCCTACTCGCATAGGTTCATCCCCATTTATCACACCATCTGCAATCGCATGGTGATTAGACATCCAATCATCTAACCTTACCAAGGTCCTATCGTTCGTTGTCCACACAGTTTGTGCCCTACTCACCCGGGATCAACCCTACCCATTGCATCATCTACCCCGCTCATCGTGGGTAAAGCATTTCTCATCCAATCGACAGCTTCCTACTGACCATCTATAAATAAATCCAAAACTTGTAGCAAATGGGAACCGAACCCCCATTTGGTGGTGTAGTATAGAAGTGAATAATCAACCGACTAATCCCTTGACTATGATTTACTAATAAATTTATTTATAGATATATTTATAAATTTATAATTACTATATTTCTAAAATTATAAATTTATAATCATAAATAAAAATATATAATTTTTTTAAAAAAGAATTTATATAATTATAAATAATTAGATATATATTTAAATAATTATAAAATTAAAATAAATATATTTAAATAATGAATAAACTTAATATATATATATATATAATTATATACATACATTTATAATCATATTAAAATATTTTAAAATATTTTTAAAATATTTTTTTAATTATAATTATAAATCCTTTATCAGCACTAAAACATTAGTGCTAATAAAGATTACTTTTATCAGCACTAAAAGTTTAGAATTGATAAATATGAATTTAATGAATGTTTTTTATCACTGATAAATAAATATTTTGTCTGAAATTTTTAATTAGGCACTAATAAAAAGTATTTTTGATAAAAATCTCCCCAATCTATTTAAAAGAACCCTAACCGCACTAATTTCAGTCACGTTTCTCAAACATTCATGGAATTCTACCATTGTTTATGCTCTACCTATACTTTCTCTTAAATGAATCAAGCCCCGAATCTAAGGTATGTTATTATTTATCCTCCTCTCTCATTGATTTATTGTTTGGATTCCATGGTTTTTGTTATTATGGTGTTTTCTTGGATCCTCTCCTCTCTTCTCCCACATGCTCAGTCGAACTTCCTTGGATCCATAAGAGGGTTTCCACATCCATTTACTTCAATTTAGGGGTCTCTTACCCCAATTTTCATGTGTTTTCCAATGTAAACCACCTCTTTCTTCTTTCCTATTTAGGTGTCTCTTCACTCAATTCTGATTTCTTAAGGTATGTTTTTCTCTTTTAGTTCTTAATTTTAAAAATCATGTAATACCTAAGTATTTTTAAATTTTTTTTATTTAAATTATTCCTATGTGTAATATTTATAATGGATTTGGAAAACATTTTGGTTGAATTCCATGATTTAAATATGGTATTTTCCATGGATTTTAGTTTAATTATTTTGAATTAAAATTTTTATCATACCAAGTGTTTGATCATATGATTATATTTCATTTTAAGTATATTTTTATGAAAAATGAAAGGTTAGGGCCATATTTTGGGTTTAAAAGTAAGGGAAAAAGTTTTTAAGAAATGATTGAAATATAAAAAGGTTTGTTTCTAAATATTTCCAAAGTATTGAAATTATTGAATTTCAAAGGAATGGAAAATAACTTGGTACCTCGAGAAAGATATTTTTTAATACCCATTTTGGCACTTTAAAATGGGTTTACAGCTTGTGATACCCCCATTGATCAACCCTTGTATTTGGGGTCACTATTATGGGATGTTTATCAATTTGTAATTTATATATGATGTGAAAGGGTTTATTTTATGCAAATTTGTTAGAGGTGAGGTTTAGGATATTTCTTTTTTTACCATATGTTTTTATTTCCATTTCTTTCTCACCTCATCACATGGTTTCTTGTTCATAGGAATTATAGTTAACAAAATGGTATCTTGAATGAGTGAAACTCTAGTTTAGATTGTTTCTAGCTATAGTGAAACTAGTTAATTGAGTGGGACTGGGTAATTTAGTACTAAAAAATATTTTAGTTTAGTTTTAAAGATCAAAAAAGTTGATGATAGTCAATAAGTTATCATAACAAATCGTTCCTTTAAAATTAATCAACACACCAATTTTCTCATCATTGATGAAATCACGAAATCAAGTTTAATTATTTTTCATTGAATTATAATTTATTTATGTTGTAGTGAAAGGAAATGAATATCTTTGTAATATAAGACAAGGTATAAAAAGTAATATATAACAAAGTATATTCATACCACTTAAACCCATGATATAAAACTAAATTAAGGTTTACTTAAAGTACTCAAGATATTAGAACATAAATATTTACCAAATAATAATTTACTTTATTGAAAAATGTTATAATACATGTGAATATTCAGGTTACTTTACCAAAATAAAGTGAGGCAACATAACCGAAACATATGATAACTACATTCCTTTTTTGATCTTAAAATGATTTGGAGCTTATATAATTTATAAGCATGAAATTATATAAATGAAAGAATGTAAATAATTAAAGAACACAATTCCAAACATTAATTTCATAGACTAAATATTTTTAAAATAATTAAACATGTTTAAAATACTTTACACAAAAAACTAAGCATAAATATATATTTTGATCAACACGCGTGATGTGTTTTCTATATCACCACACCCAATATGATGGAAAAATATTATTTGGTCCTGTATTAGCTAAATTTTCAATGAAAATTATAAGTTGATCCCATCAAGGCGTTATCTCATCACTCTGTCACAATACCTAAACAACCCAAATCATCTCATGAACTTATAAACACCCACAACACTGTACAAACTCTAAACATGGTGAAACTTCATGGTTGGTTCCTTTCAAAACAAAATCCAAATATATTATCGCTATCACACCACGAGTACTAGAGCACCTCTGATTTATCTCACACTCAAATAAATTAAAATCAAACCTAAACCTGATATCATGCATGAATTTCATCTAACACCTCATTATCTTTTGGAAAATAGTTTTCAATGTCATGAAAAATTTTAAAACCCTCTTGATGTTGATTCTTGAATAAATTTTATGGCATATGAAATCTTGGATTTTTGTCTTCTTGGGTGATATTTTATGATTTTTTTTTGATAAATGAATAGTACCTTGATTGAATTTTGAAAGAAGCCCATGAGGACCTCATTATTTAGGTGGGTAGTCCATGATAATCATGTTAGTAAAATTTAGATTTACCTAACAATGGAATCTATATTGAAAATACTAACTAAACATTGGTGAGGCAGGGAGACACCTATAGTGGTAGAATCCTACCCCTAGACTCATAGACCTAAAGTAATGTGATTCCAAAGTAGCCATAATCCCTAAGATTATGAGGATCCTTGAGCCTTGACCTAACATACTTGATAAATACATTACCATGGTTCTAGGATTTAAATTATTAATTTAGTTGTGTCTTCTAAAAAAATTATTCATGCTGGCTTTATAAAATTTTTATGAAGTGTTTAATAATCATGATTTTCTTTAGAATGGGTGGTGGAATACTTAACATTTTTATGACAATTCCTATTTTAAATTTTAGTTTTTAAAAATTAAGCTTGGTTTCAAATGTTAAATTGGTTTTACAAATGAGAAATTGAGTTTTTACCTTAAAATAAACTAAAATGGATTCAGTGTTTTAAAACTCGTGAAGTGATTTCAAAGTGAACTTGTAAAGTTTTAAACATTTCAAAATGTAAATATTTCCATATAAAAGGTTTTAAACTTCTAATTTATTATTGGTGGTTTTTTAATATGAATTTAAAATTTTTCACTTGATTCCAATGGTTTTTATAGAAAAGGGGTTTGTATCTCATTAAGTGTTTTGAAAAAAAAATAGATTTTCATGTGGAATTTTAAAAAAAATGGATTTCAAGTGGGGTTTTAAATATTAAAAAATCTTCATTTTTAATTTTGAAAGTAATTTTGACATGATATTTGGAATTTTAAATTATTATGTGGTAATTTAATAAGTTTTGGTCTCTTGAAAAAAAAAATTTAAAGTAGTTGGTTTCAATATAAAATTTTGAAAAAGTTTTAAAAAATGGGTTTTGTGTTTAAAATTGAGTGAGTAATTTCATAAAGGGATCTAGAAAATTGATTTCAAATAATTTGATTTATTTTTATTTTTTGATATGATGTTTTCTTCTATTTATCAATAATTTAAAGTTGGTTTTATCTTTGTTCTATATACTAAAAGTTGCTCTAATTTTGATGAACTAGAATAATGTGAATTCAGTGTGGTCCCTAAATGGAATGAAATTTTGGTTTCTCTATGTTGAATAGAATAAATTTGAAATTGTATCATCTTTAACTTGAATATCCAATTAATATGGAAAACAATTAAGGCTTTGGTAATTTTTGAATCAAAACCCCTTGAAGGAAATAACATGAAATGTAGTTAGGATACAAGTACTGCATCATATAGAGACATAAATCATGAATCACTCCCAATAACATGATATTTTATTCCTTTTATACCAACTAGGAGACTTTAAATAGTTTCTAAACTATGCATGACTAGGAAATCATGCCTCAATTTCTACTAAGAGAGCATATTGTAGTCTTAGTGCAATAATTTTTATATTCAAGGGACAGTGGTTAATGTATACTCAAGCCAAGGAAATCATGTATCTCAACCCATTGGGAATGGGTAAAGTGGTATAAATTATTAAGGGCACAATGAACATGTATTTTATGATAATATCATCTATAAAACCATTTTTTTCCTAAGAAACTTTTTATCTTTAGGTAGAAAACTAAGAAATGTTGTACGGTGCTTCACCAACTCCCATACCAGGAACATTTAGATTTAAGGAGACAACTATTATACTCATCAGATTCATCTCAAAAAATAGTTATTATTGGTTTTTTATTCTTGAAACTCATCCTCCATCTCTTATGGACATGAACCTATGTTTCTTGAACTACTCTGAGTAGTAGTCATACCATACCGGGTACCAGTGATCTTTTTGTGTTCCCCTTATTAGAATTATCTATAACATTCACCTTTGATTATAAATATATTATGTGTATTTATTGCTTTTACAAAATGAATATTTTATGAACCTAATAGGATGGATATTAATCAAAAATTTGTGCACTCTAATCATATAACAAAATAACATGAAGATAGAGTAAAAGAGTTTATAAATTTTTCAATAGAGCTAGAATATGACCCTACTCAAATCCTTTGCTTGTGTTTAAGTTATTGTTATTTAAAAAAATAGTTATAAATAGTTGTAATATCATTTTATTTTTCATATAATAGATCAGAGCTATAAATGTTGGACTAAACATGGGAAAAAACAAAACATTTACACCGATTGGGATGATACTATGGTTTATAGATCATTTGATATGAATTTCATTGTAAATAATGATGGAGATCACTCAGATGAAATGCCAATAGAAATTGAAGATGACCTTCATGATTGTACAAAGTTTTTTGAGAAGATTAATAGTTTTTATAAGAGACAATTATATATTTGTTGTACTAAATACACAATATTTTCAGCTTTATTGAAGTTATATAATTTGAAAGTTGGAAACCGATAGAGTGACACCATCTTTATATAACTACTTAATCTCCTGAATGATATGCTATAAGAATAAAATGAATTTACTTTTTTAACATATTATGTTAAATGAATGTTCTATTCAATGGTCATGATCTCTAAAAAAATACATGCTTGTCCAAATGATTGTATATTATTTCGCAAAGACCCTGAATCACTCATAAAATTACATTAGTGTGGAGTAGAACAATATAAGGAAGATGAATCAAATCCATCAAAAGTTTTATGGTACTTTACTATCATTCCATGGTTTACAATACATTATGGATGTCAAGAAACAATGAGACAATTGAAATGGAATAAAGATACAATAATTAAAGATGGGAAACTATGTCATCCAGTAGACTCCCCTCAGTGGAAGAAAATTGACTACGAGTATCCTGAATTTGGAAATGAACCAAGACACTTTTGTCTTGAAATATATGCAGATGGAATAAATATTTTTGGTGTACAAAGTAGTACTCATATTACATGGCCAATCATGTTAATAAATTATAACTTTCTGACAAGTTTATGCATGAAGCACAAATAAATTGTGGTGTCTATACTTATATCTTGAGAAAAAATACCTGGTAATTATACTTATGTCTAATTGGATTCATTGATCAATGATCTAAAATTGATGTGGGATAAAAGTTTCATGATTTATGATGCTCATATAAGTAAATAACTCTCATTGAGGGCCATGTGGTATGGGATAATAAATGACTTCCCTACTGATGGAAATTTCTCAGGCTATTGCATTAAAGGAATATTGGGGTATCCCATTTGTGAAGAATGGACACACTCAGACTGGTAAAAACATTCCTCAAATACTTTGTTTTCCTAACTTCATAAATTTTTACCTCTAAAATATAAATACCGATCATGGATGATAATATTTTATGGGAATACCAAATAGGGTACAACACCGCATCCACTAATGGGTGATCAACTATTCGATAAAGTAAATTATATTGGTAATATTTTCATTAATCCATTTTTAAAAAATCATATAAAATCAAGTTGGAAAAGGATCTCAATTTTCTTTGAATTTCCTTATTGAAATTATTTGTACGTCATCATTTTCTTGATGTCATACATGTAGGAAAAAATTTATTTGAGTGTGTTATTGGCACATTACGTGTTATTGGCACATAACTAAATGTTCTTGTAAAAACAAAATATAGAATCAAGGCTAGGTTAAACATTATTTAAATGGGGATAAAGGAATGTTTGGCACTAGTGAAGAGTAAAGGGTGGACTTTTCTTCCTCCAGTAGCTTACACTCTATCCAAATAGTAAAAATTGCAATTTTTTACTTTCCTTAATGGTGTAAATGTTCTAGAGGGGTATTCATCAAATATCAATAATGTCGTGTCAATGACTAATTTGAAGTTATGGGGACTAAAATTACACAACGATCGTGTTTTGATTCAATATTTTATGCCCATGGATTTATGTTTCATTCTTCCAAGAAATTTATGACATTCATTAACAAGAATCTACTTCTTTTTAAAATCTATATGTAGTAAAGTTATAAAATTAGTGATGTTTCCAATCATGAATAAGGAGGTTGTAGTCATATTATATGAATTTGATATGTTCTTCCCACCATTATTCTTTGATACAATGGTATTCCTTATGGTAAACACGATTATAAAGATTTAAATATGTGGTATTGTCCATTATAGATAGATATACCACATTGAATGATATATGAGGATTTTTAAAGGGTATGTCAAGAATCAAAGTCTTCATGAAGGTTGCATTGCATAAGAATATATTTTTGAAGAAGTTGATGAATTTTATATCAATTACCAATCAGATATTGATATAATTAGTCTCCCAAAGTCTCATCATAGCGAAAACCTTATGGGTGAAGGGATTTTAAAAAGAGATGTTTTCCCAATTACCATCATAAAGCAGGAGCATGCACTCCTTTACATTTTACATAAAAGTGAAGATGTTGATCCATATGTTGAATACCACAAATATATTATTAGATATTTAAATCTATCAAGGGTTAAAGGATGGATATCAATTACACATAATCAGAAGTTTATAGAATTATTCTGATATCATATTTATAAGGAGTTATCTGAAAATATGAATTCAATTACCGAATTACTTCAATATCTAGTGAGGGGACCAAATGAAAATTTAATATATTACACTAGATTTGTAATAAATGGTTATACATTCTATAAAAAATAACATAATAAATTAAGTATGATGCAAAATAGTGAACTTACACTTATGGTGGAAGGTATTCACATATCTGGTTCCAAGGATATAAATCCAATTTATAAGAATATGTCATATTTTTCTATTATAAAAAAAATATACGAGTTGGATTATACAACATTTCAAGTGTTGATTTTCCATTTCAAATGGGTTGACAATAGGAGTGTAGTGAAAGTTGATGAAATGGGCTTCATGAATGTGAATTTTTATGTGGAATGAGAAATGGAAAATCCATTCATAATAGTATCACAAGTAGTGTAAGTATTTTATGTATAAGATCAAGAAAACAAGAATTGGTCGATTGTCATGTTGGAGACTAAAATAATATAGGGTCAGATGAAAATTCAATTGAGGATAACCCTTTCATTGGGTGATCACAATATTTTCATGTTGGTCTTGATGTAGACAACATATTGTACATTATAGGGGGAAAATATGGGGTTTGGATTATTGATAGAGGATCCAAATCCATCCATCCTTTAAAAATAGAAAAATATTTCAATGAGAATGTTAAATAGTGTTTTAATATTGTAACGACCCGAAATTTTGAATAAATATTGTTTCCTAATTTTTTGTGTTATTTTATTTCATACTCAACAAAAGTTTTTCATTTAATAAAATTAGTATAATTAAAATGAGACTCTTGGGTTTTGACTATTATATGACTGTTAGTTAGTATGACCATTGGAAACTAAATGTTGCGACTATTGTCTCTAAATACAAGTGATCTTGGTTAATTAATATAGAAAGAAGACACGATGGCCTCATCCAGTAGTCTTGGGTCAATCGAAGCCCATCTAACAGAACTTGGGAAGGAGGTAGCACCACTGGGCTTTGCTCTGGACCAAACCCAAGTCGAACTTCATCTCGTGAAGCTAGAACAGAATCGCCTTCGCGAGAAGTTCAAACTGATAGAAATTACTACTCGTGCGATGTTGGCTGAGCCGCCCTCAGATTCTCTCACCTTAGTACACCTTACACTTAGGTCCTATGCTGGGGTTATAAGGGGCTATGTAAGGAGACCGTAATTGCCTTGTGTAATCCTTTGATTTAAATAAAAATTGTGATTTCTTCTTATAATGAAGCTTGTGAATTCTCAAATGTCTGGATAAATATAGTATGCATATTTTTTATGAATTCTAGAAAAAGGATATTTGAAAATATTTATGTAAACTTTAAATAATTAATTATTTGTAATTATTTTCAAAAAATGGTCTTCTACAATTATGTTCAGTAAGAAATTTAGAGTCTAATAAGATCAACTTTATTTTTGATGAATAGTAAATTATGAATAGTGATTTTACGCTTAGGATTAGTAATGTGACCAAATGGATTAGTAATCTCACTTAAAGAAAGTATTAATATAATCTATGCACCTTGATTAAGTAATGTGGATCAATAAAATAGGTAAATAATTGTTTCAGAAAAATTATTAGTCAAGTATTAGTTTTTTCGGGTGAATAGTGTTTTTTTATTATAAATTAAATTAAAAATATTTAGAAAATTATTTTTATAAAATGGAGTTCATTTTTGAACTCAGAGCATTGATATTATGTTAAGGTATTTTTTGGGGATTTTTCTGAAAAAAATGAATTCCCGGTGAATAGTGTATTTATTTAAAAATTGATTTAAAAATATTTAGAAAATTATTTTTATAAAATGGAGTTCATTTTTGAAATCAGAGCATCGATATTTGGTTACGGTGAAATTTTGGGATTTTTCTGAGAAAGTTGAATTTTCAGTGAATAGTGAAAATACAGTTTTTAAGTTACGGGTGTTTAATGACATCATTAAATGATGTATTAAGTTTGTAATAAATATGGTTGACTTATGAATAGTAAGATAAGTTATGAGGTGTCCCAAGTGGCCAATACCATGGGAAAATACCATGGTCAAGCCCATGGTTTTTCCAATACCACCAAGGAGGTGTCCCTTGGCCATTAATGCCTTGTCCCCTCACTTCCCCTATAAATACCAAGCCATTCTCTCATCCTTTCGACTCCAAAATCATCCTCAACGAAGTTATGGTCTCCTTAACTCCCAAGGAGTCCTCCCAAGGTTCACACTAGCCCTCAAGATTCCAACCTTTGAGTTTTAAGAGTTACGTTTTAAGGTAAGGGATTCTACCTCCCTCTTTCTTTCCAAGTACTCTCTTTTATGTCATATCTTTTATGCTCCATGTTCTTATTTTGGAGGATGTTCTTTTATATTCATCCTACTGTCCTTTTCATGTTCATATGATGATATACCCCCTATTTATCTCATCATTTCATTTTAAGAATGTTAAAGTCGCGTTGTTAGGCTGCTGAATTTTTAAGGGATTCTTTCACCCTTCTCATTTTCAAGATCTATTTTCATGTAAAGTATTTCATGTTCCTTTTTATTATGTTGGGGTATGATCTATATATCTATCATACTAATATTTTATGTTCATATGATGAGAGAACCTATTTTATCTCTTCAATTCAGTATTTTGAATTTTTAAGTGGCGTCGTTAGGCTGCCGAATTTTTAAGGGATTCTTTCACCCTTCTCGTTTTCAAGATCTATTTTCATGTCAAGTATTTAATGTTCCTTTTTATTATGTTGGGGTATGATCTATATATATATATATATATCATACTGATATTTTATGTTCATATGATGAGATTCCCTATTTTATCTATTCAATTCGGTATTTTGAATTTTAAGTGGCGTCGTTAGGCTGCCGAATTTTAAGGGATTCTTTCACCCTTCTCATTTTCAAGATCTATTTTCATGTCAAGTCATTCATGTTCCTTTTTATTATGTTGGGGTATGATATCTATATATATCATAATGATATTTTATGTTCATATTATTAGAGACCCTATTTTATCTCTTCAATTCAGTATTTTGAGGTTTTAAGTGGCGCTGTTAGGCTGCCGAATTTTTAAGGGATTCTTTCACCCTTCTCATTTTCAAGATCTATTTTCATGTCAAGTCTTTCATGTTCCTTTTTATTATGTTGGGGTATGATCTCTATATCTATCATACTGATCTTTTATGTTCATATTATGAGAGACCCTATTTGATCTCGTCAATTTAGTATTTTGAAATTTTAAGTAATGCCGTTAGGCTGCCGAATTTTCATAAGAGAAATCTTATTTTTGTCTTCCTTCCATGTTTTTCATTTCATATGGTATGTATTTCAAATTTAATTACCATGTTCTTATATCCTTTATGTTTTGTTCCTCTACTGTTTTATGGATCATTTATGAGTGGGTGACCCATGTCCCCTCTCTTTTCAATGTTTTCTAAAAACTTGTAACATAGTCGTTATGCTGCAAAATTTTCGTCTCAAAATGTCTCTCTCTTTTTCTCAAATTCTTTTATTTTATTAAGTGAATACTCAAAGATCTTTCTTCTACAATTTTATTCACATATATATCAAAATGTTATATTTTAAATTCTGGGATTTACATACATGAAACTCTCTTTCTTTTTTCGTGGGTTTAAAGTGACATAAAGATCGCGTCTTTAAAGCAGTTTTTAAAATTTGATGACTATGAAATGAAACTCATTTCTTTTATGATATATGGGTTGTTTATGAAATGATTGATGATGATATATGTGGCTCACATTATAATAAAGGAAAATTTAAGGGTGCACCCTGATATCTCTTCAATGCATTGGGTAATGATGTAACCACTGGAGATTAAAATTTTAACGATATCTTGGTGAATAACCTTGTTAATTTCAAATGACACCTTGGGGATGGACCTTGGTGATATGTTCATTATTTTATAAATTAAATGTTGTATCCAAATCTTCAAGTTATGAAAAAAGTTATTTTTATTATGATATTCCTCATGGTCTCCTTCTCATGCCTTAAAGTTATTTTTCATGACTTTTGATGTATCTCAAGTTCACATGTAAAATGTTTCCCTTATTTCTCTTACTGGGCCTTCTGCTCACCCTTTCCTTTTATGTATTCTCCCAGGTTATGAGATGCTTTAATGAACTTAGGATGAACAATGAAGAAGCCTTTAAAGTGTTTAAGAAGAATTTTTTATGTTGTCATGTATTTAGTTCCTGGTTTCCAAGACACTAAACCTTAAAGATCCTCAGTTTTGTATAATGTAATGAAAGTTAATGTGTTAGAAAGGCAGGATGCTATAGTTGGTATCAAAGGATGGTTTAGTTATTTGTGGAAATTAGGATTTTAAAACTTTACAAGTTTTACTAATGAAAATATTAAATACAGGAAAACATCTATTGTTATGAATCACATGTTGATGTTGTGAAGCAGTTCTTATTGAAAAAAAATGATTAGGGGATTAAAAGATGAATATTATTTTGGAAGATGTTCACTATTTTGGGAACCCTATATGATTGAGGTAAATAGATTACTATGTAATTTTCTTTGAGGAGTAAAGGTTGACTTATATTTTGAAGAACCGATGAATTTAAGGTGAACTTATAGTAATGTAGGTTACTTATGGAAATAATTAACCTATCTTGGGGAAAATATGTTTAGGTTAGATACTTTTTTTATAAGATGTTAGGAGTGGTTGATTTTGTTTGGAGATGAATGATAAAGTTTATCTTGGAAGACTATGTTATCAAATCCTTCTTATATTTGGGTTTCAATATTAGTTTGGTTTATTTTGAGGAATTTCAAGGACAGTTATTTATGGAATGGTCTATGGTGAACTTTGGGTAGTACCGTGGAACTTTGAAGATTTAAAGTAGTTTCTCTTCCTATGAGGTTCATTATTTTTGAAGATTTGTTTTATCTTACCCTTTCTTTTTTTGGGATAAATGTGTAAAGTTAGATAGTTATTCTTTTGTGGATTACATGATTCTCTAGAAGATGATTCTTGTGCTTTTGATGAGATTAAGTGTTTTTGAATGCTCATTGTTTGGAGAAAATATTAGTCTTGGTGAAACTTATTAAGGTATAAAACTCTACTTGAAGGTAAATATATTTTCCCTGTGTTCTAATTCTATATAGTAAATGAATTCCTCAAAATTATTAAAAGGAACGTAAAACAAAAACATTGTTGGTTTAAGTTTCCTACTGGGTAATCAAAGACCGATTAACCCATCACAAGTTTGTGATTTTCTGGTGGTTAACTTCCTATTGGACATGTTTTCTATCATTCTCCCTCAGAACTTGACCCTTTGTTTTCTCCTCCATATCCATATTTTCCTACATGGAATCCTGGTATGGGTTAACTCGGGTAACATTTGTACTTCCTTTTCTTTCTTTTAAAGTAATAGTGTTAATGACTCTTTTTCTAATGTGGGACTTTTCAAGAAATTTCCAAGCCCAATTTTAAAAATTGTGAGGATGCAATTTCTTAAGGGGGGAAGATTGTAACGACCCGAAATTTTGAATAAATATTATTTCCTAATTTTGTGTGTTATTTTATTTCATACTCAACAAAACTTTTTCATTTAATAAAATGAGTAAAATTAAAATGAGACTGTTGGGTTTTGGCTATTATATGATTGTTAGTTAGTATGACCATTGGTGTCACGACCCGACCCTACTCGGGCTCGAGCCGCAACTACCCCAAGCCCGCCTCCATAGGACAGGGGCTGGCGACCAGTGCCAAAGGCACAACAACTCAGGGAGGCCTTTATCTAAGCACCTGTACACACTCACACGCAGCACACTCAAGGAAAAAGTGAAGAGTAAAAGAAAATTAAAGGGCAACTGCTATAAATAAACTACAAGAGTGCATCAACCTCTAAATAGTACAGGGTACAAGCTGAAAAGAAAAGGGGGAAAACACATGCCCAACCAAAAAGTGCCACAACTCGGCAACAGGTAAACGAAAAGAAACAGCTGACGGGTCTCCCACCTGGAACCCGGCCCTGACCACCGCACGCGGTCCAAGCTCCCAAGCTCCTACGCTCCACTAAAACCACGCTCTACCTGTCCATCGTCTGCAAGGGCACACCAAGTGCGGGCAAAGCCCAAGCAGGGGTGAGTATAAAAATACTCAGTAGGATATCCCGAAGGCTCGAGGGAGCAACAAAGGAGGTACTGAAGGGTGAGCAGTAGAGCAAATAGGAAAAGTAGAGGAGTACAACTGAAAGTGCAGTAAAGAGTCCAGCTCAACCCAACAAGAGAAAGGAAGTAGACTCGTCCAGGCACAAGGAGCTGGAAATGGTGAGAAGATGAACTTCCCGTCGAGTCTTTGCTACCTATAGTAGGAGAGTAGACTCATCCAACCACGAGAAGCTAGACACAGAAAGTACGTGGCATACCCTGCGTGTCTTCGCCTCTCCTGGAGGGAGAGTAACCAGGCCCAAGAAGTGGGTACTCGAACAAGGTATATACATATCTTTATGCTCAATCAAGAAGCGCGAACAACGTCGTAAGGGGATCTCCGTCCTGTAGCTCAGCCCAAGAAAATGAGTCGCCAACAGTCCCAGAAGTAACACCATCGATGCCCAGCATCCCGCATGTCTGCCCCGAACCGCAAGCCAAGGGGCTCAATCACTGCACCTTGACACTATCCGCTTTGGGTGGCACTGACTCGCCCGCATGGTTTTAGATCGCGTCACAAGGACGCGTCTTGGTGGATGAAAGCGCCCCTTGTACTTGAGAGTTCTGGGGGAACGTCAAACCACACCACGTCACTGCCCTGCAGTCGAGAGGTCTTCTCAAAATCAAAGCCATCACAACACTGACCCCTATAACCAAGGGTCCTGCTCCGGTAACCACGGAGGAAAGCCACGGGCTAGCCTAGTAGAAAGGACTGAGCCTGGAATATCAGCGGGTGTCCCACTGCCCAGCCCTGCTGGAGGGTAATTCATAACTAGATATCGGGTGACCCACTTCCCATCCCTGCTGGAGGGTAAACCCTAATACATCCTCAGGCGACCCACTGCCCAGCCATGTTGGAGGGTAAACCATAATACATCATTAGGCGACCCACTACCCAGCCCTACTAGAGGGTAAACCATAAGACATTATCAGGCGACCCACTGCCCAACTCCGCTGGAGGGTAAACCTTAAAACATCATTCAGGCGACCCACTGCCCAGCCCCGCTGGAGGGTAAACCATAAGACATCATCAGGCGACCCACTGCCCAGCCCCACTGGAGGATAGACCTAGAATAATTCGACAGGTGACCCACTGCCCAGTCGTGCTGGAGGGTAGACCTGGAACTAGACGACGGGTGACCCACTGTCCAGCCCTACTGGAGGGTAGATCCTAAGAGGTCGTCGGGTGACCCACTGCCCAGTCTCTGCTGGAGGGTAGTCCCTAAGTGCGTCGGGTGACCCAATGCCTAGTCTCTGCTGGGGGGTAGATCCTAAGTGCGTCGGGTGACCCACTACCCAGTCTCTACTGGAGGGTAAACCCTAGAAGTCGATGAGTAACCCACTGCCCAGCACCGCTGGAGGGTAAAACTCAGAACTGCTCTGGCCATCTCTATAGGAGGGTACAACACTGTCCAACCAAACACGGAGTGGGTAACGCGCAACCACCCAACTCCAGAACAACTCACCCAAAAGAGTTTCAATGCCTGCTCCATCACTGGGTGTCACTAGCACCGCTACCGGCCGATCTATTGAGAACGAAACCAGGGGGCGACCACTCAACCCTGCTGGTCAACAAACGAGCACAGAGGGACCCTCTACGTCACGAGAGGTCAAAGTACGTATAGTAGAGCCCGGCACGCACATGGGACCCACACGACGTGTGGCCCCAAGTCAACCCCATCCAAGCGTACGAACGCCTCAGGTACAAACCACACGTACCTCCAAGCGCTCTCGTATACTCCCAGAGTATACCACGTCTCCAACCCAAGGTCTATCGTGCACCTAGCACCCAACGTCAATGTGAAGGCGTGACGTAACATTTCCAACTTGCCGCCTCAACGACTGGGGAACGGACAACCACATCTATTCCAGCATTACTTCACTCACACGGGAGTGCGCGCGATCACACGCCAAGGGTCCGCTACAACCACAGAAGAAGAACCGCCCCCGGGGCACCTTCACATTTCCACCTTTCACAAGATCGCGCAAGAGGCTCCGCACAACCAAACGGATCACACTGTTGTAATCCTCGCCGAAAAAACACGCGAGATCGACTACTTACTCGCCTCCAACGGATATCCGACGGAAAGTCACCAACACCGCCTCACGCCCGAACAGCATCCCGTGATCCTGAGCCTCGGCCCCGAAAATAGTCAGGCGCATCGCACCATTGCGATCCCCTCGGGAAAACACAACAAAAGCACTACTCACTTGAGTGCAACGGGTATCCGGAGAAAAAGATGCATTCTGGCGCACCGCACATGAGCGGTGCCACATGGGACCCGCATCCCGGTCCCGAAACTCAACGAACGGATCACGCCGTTGCGATCATCTTGAAAAAGCACACAAGATGGACTATTCACTTGTCCAAAACGGTCGCCCGGTGATAAAGACGGAAAATCACCGTCGACGCCCAAAAGGCACTCGTGGGCCCCACACCATCGTGCGGAATTACAGCAGGCAGACTGCGCCAATGCAATGCCCTCGGAAAAACACCCAACATCGACTACTCGCACGCCCCGAACGGACGTCCGAGGAAAAAGTCGTGAAACGCTGCACACAGCTCGAAAGACGGGCCGTGGGGCCCGCACCTCAACTTCGGCTGCAATGACTGAAACCACCCTGGAAACCTCCACCTCAGTGCCAGGGATGCAACGCCGCTGATGGCTCTCAAAACAGACGTCGGACGCGTCCGCGCCGTCCAAAACAAGTTTCCCCAGAAAAACGACAAACCCCTCGACGTACGTGTTGCACCACCGAGGCCCCTCGTTTCGGGAATTAAAAATTCCCGAAACCATCTCAGAGCGTTCCCCTCGATTCAAGGTCCGCGCTTCCGCTGACGGCGCACAAAACGGACGCCCGAAGCCCAAAATATGGGCGTCCGAATATTTTAAAAGAAAACGGGGGGGCCCTCTTGGGCCGGACTGGCCTGGTCCGGCCGGTCCGCCCGGCTCAAGCCGGCCCACTGGGACTGCGGCCTAGCCACCTCCCGCGATCCACCCCGCCTGCACCGCGCGGGTGGCTCTTCTACCGACCGGCCGACACGGCCGGTCGGTCTTCCACGCGGAGACCCGCGTCGCGCGGGTCTCTGTCCAGCCGCGGGGTCGCACGCCGCGACCCCTGCCGTCCCCTCTCGCCGGCACCCGCGTGTCGCGCCCTCAGCCGGCAAGCCCGAGCCACGCCACCCACCTGAGGAAGCTGCCGCCACCGACCGCCACCGCCGAAGAGCGCCGCCACCAGCCGAAGTCCCAGCCGCCGCCACTGGAACTCGCCAGAAAAAGGGAACCCGCCGGAAAAATCTCAGAACACCTCCAAAAACCCGCAATCTTCAGCGAATGATTGCGGGTTACTCATAACTCCAAAATCAAAACCGAAAGATGATTCAGATAGCTCCTAAAAACTACTACGTACCCATGGGATTTTATTCGATGATAAAACAACAGTAGATGCATATAATTAAGGTTGAAACAGGGTTCAGAAATTAAAACGCAACCAAAATCCTCCTACCTTGTTGGGCTTCGCCCGACGCTTCGCGGACGATCCGCCGCCGCGCCGTCGCCTTGCCGAAGCTGCCTCGCCGGAGGTGGAGGAGGAGAGGAAGAGGAGGGGCTTCCAGGGGGAAGGTGAAGGAGAGGGGTGGGGTTATGGTTTAAAAAGAAAAAAAAATTAATTAATTAAAATTTAATTAATTTAATCCTCAATTTTGACCCGCACCCGAAACGCCCGATGGGGTCGAGGTTAAGCCTCCCCTAGAGCAAACACCACCTCCCGAGCACAACGGTGGTCTCGTAATTTAATTCCGAGCATCCGTTTGAAAGTTATAAAATTTAACGTCTGAAGTCGCTAAATTACGAAAACGCCCCTGGCGGCATTTTTCACAGATGGGTCGTGCCCGCGAAAGTTACACCCCTCCTAGGGTAAACGGAATGTTCCAAACTCAACGGTTCCCTCGGTTTTCTAATCTGAGCCACCGTTTAAGAGATACTCGAGTTTAACCATTAAACGAATAAATAAATTAATTAATTAATCCGTTTAACGTTCCGAAAGCGAGCGAGGGGTCCAAACATCCCGCGTCGACAATTTTTATGTCGTTCCTAGGGTAAAAACCCCATTCCAGACCCATCCGTACACTCAGATCTCTGATCTGAAGCTCCGTTTAGGAGTTATCCCGTTTATTTATCATTTCTAGTGTGAACGCACCAAAAATTTTAATTCTGGCCACTCCAGGGCTCGGAATCGCACGCCGTCTGAAGGCACTGCTCTGGAATATCATCAAGAATATTCCAAAGTCTTTCACAGCAAAAACCAGGTTCTTACAGTTGGAAACTAAATGTTGCGACTGTTGTCTCTAAATAGAAGTGATCTTGGTTAATTAATATAGAAAGAAGATTCGATGGCCTCATCCAGTAGTCTTGGGCCAATCGAAGCCCATCTAACAGAACTTGGGAAGGTGGTAGCACCACTGGGCTTTGTTCTGGACCAAACCCAAACCGAACTTCATCACGTGAATCTAGAACGGAATCTCCTTCGCAAGAAGTTCAAACTGATAGAAATTACTACTCATGTGATGTTGGTCGAGCCGCCCTCATATTCTCTCACCTTATCACACCTTACACTTAGGTCCTATGCTGGGGTTATAAGGGGCTATGTAAGGAGACCGTAACTGTCTTGTGTAATCCTTTGATTTAAATAAAAAATGTGATTTCTTATTATAATGAAGTTTGTGAATTCTCAAATGTCCGGATAAATATAGTATGCATATTTTTGATGAATTCTAGAAAAAGGATATTTGAAAATATTTATTTAAACTTTAAATAATTAATTATGTGTAATGATTTTCAAAGAATGGTCTTCTACAATTATGTTCAGTAAGAAATTTAGAGTCTAATAAGATTAACTTGATTTTTGATGAATAGTAAATTATGAATAGTGATTTTACACTTAGGATTAGTAATGTGACCAAATGGATTAGTAATCTCACTTAAAGAAAGTATTAATATAATCTAGGCACCTTGATTAAGTAATGTGATTCAATAAAATAGGTAAATAACTATTTCAGAAATTATTAGTCAAGTATTAGTTTTTTCGGGTGAATAGTGTTTTTTTAATTAAAAATTAAATTAAAAATATTTAGAAAAATTATTTTTATAAAATGGATTTCATTTTTGAACTCAGAGCATCGATATTATGTTAAGGTAATTTTGGGGGATTTTTCTGAAAAAAATGAATTTTCGGTGAATATTGTATTTATTTAAAAATTGAATTAAAAATATTTAGAAAATTATTTTTATAAAATGGAGTTCATTTTTGAAATCATAGCATCGATATTTGGTTAAGATGAAATTTTGGGATTTTTCTGAGAAAGTTGAATTTTCAGTGAATAGTGAAAATACAGTTTTTAAGTTACGGGTGTTTAATGACTTCATTAAATGATGTATTAAGTATGTAATCAATATGGTCTACTTATGAATATTAAGATAAGGTATGAGGTGTCCCAAGTGGCCAATACCATGGTCAAATACCATGGGAAAGCCCATGGTTTTGCCAATACCACCAAGGAGGTGTCCCTTGGCTATTAATGCATTGTCCCCTCACTTCCCCTATAAATACCAAGCCATTATCTCATCCTTTCAACTCCAAAATCATCCTCAACGAAGTTCTGGTCTCCTTACCTCCCAAAGAGTCTTCCCAAGGTGCCCTCAAGCCCTCAAGGTCCCAACCTTTGAGTTTTAAGAGTTACGTTTTAAGGTAAGGGATCCTACCTCCCTCTTTCTTTCCAAGTACTCTCTTTTATGTCATGTATTTTATGCTCCATGTTCTTATGTTGGAGGATGTTCTTTTATATTCATTCTACTGTCCTTTTCATGTTCATATGATGATATACCCCCTCTTTCTCTCATCATTTAATTTTAATAATGTTAAAGTGGCGTCGTTAGGCTGCCGAATTTTTAAGGGATTCTTTCACCCTTCTCGTTTTCAAGATCTATTTTCATGTCAAGTCTTTCATGTTCCTTTTTATTATGTTGGGGTATTATATCTATATCTATCATACTGGTCTTTTATGTTCATATGATGAGAGACCCTATTTGATCTCTTCAATTCAGTATTTTGAAGTTTTAAGTGGCGCCGTTAGGCTGCCGAATTTTTAAGGGATTCTTTCACCCTTCTCGTTTTCAAGATCTATTTTCATGTCAAGTCTTTAATGTTCCTTTTTATTATGTTGGGGTATGATATCTATATATATAAAACTGATATTTTATGTTCATATTATGATATACCCTATTCTATCTCTTCAATTCAGTATTTTTAAGTTTTAAGTGGTGCCGTTAGGCTGCCAAATTTTAAGGGATTCTTTTACCCTTCTCGTTTTCAAGATCTATTTTCATGTCAAGTATTTCATGTTCCTTTTTATTATGTTGGGGTATTATCTCTATATATATCATAATGATATTTTATGTTCATATGATGATAGACCCTATTTTATCTCTTCAATTCAGTATTTTGAGGTTTTAAGTGGTGTCGTTAGGCTACCGAATTTTTAAGGGATTCTTTCACCCTTCTTGTTTTCAAGATCTATTTTCATGTCAAGTATTTCATGTTCCTTTTTATTATGTTGGGGTATGATCTCTATATCTATCATACTGATTTTTTATGTTCATATGATGAGAGACCCTATTTTATCTCGTCAATTCGGTATTTTGAAATTTTAAGTAACGTCGTTAGGCTGTCGAATTTTCATCAGAGAAATCTTATTTTTGTCTTCCTTCCATGTTTTTCATTTCATATGGTATGACTTTAAAATTTCATTACCATGTTCTTATATCCTTTATGTTTTTTCACTATACTGTTTTATGTATCATTTATGAGTGGGTGACCCACGTCCCCTCTCTTTTCAATGTTTTCTAAAAACCTGTAACATAGCTGTTATGCTGCAGAATTTTCGTCTCAAAATGTCTCTCTCTTTTTCTCAAATTATTTTATTTTATTAAGTGAATACTCAAATCTCTTTCTTCTACAGGTTTATTCACATATATATCAAAATGTTATATTTTAAATTCTGGGATTTACATACACGAAACCCGCTTTCCTTTTTCGTGGGTTTAAAGTGACATAAAGATCACGTCTTTAAAGCAGTTTTTAAAATGTGATGACTATGAAATGAAACTCATTTCTTTTATGATATATGGGTTTTTTATGAAATGATTTATGGTTATATATGTGTCTCACATTATAATAAAGGAAAATTTAAGGGTGTGCCCTGATAGCGCTCCAATGCATTGGGTAATGATGTAACCACTAGAGATTACAATTTTAACAATATCTTGGTGAATAACCTTGGTAATCTCAAATGACACTTTGGGGATGGACCTTGGTGATATGTTCATGATTGTATAAATTAAATGTTTTAGCCACATCTTCAAGTTATAAAAAATGTTATTTTTATTATGATATGCCTCATGATCTCCTTCTCATTCCTTAAAGTTATTTTTCACGACTTTTGATGTATCTCAAGTTCACATGTAAAATTTTTCCCTTATTTCCCTTACCGGGCCTTCTGCTCACCCTTTCCTTTTATGTATGCTTCTAGGTTATGAGATGTTGTAATGAACTTAGGATGAATAATAAAGAAGCCTTTCAAGTGTTTAAGAAGAATGTTTTATGTTGTCATGTATTAAGTTCCTGGTTTCCAAGACACTAAACCTTAAAGATCCTCAGTTTTGTATAATGTAATGAAAGTTAATGTGTTAGAAAGGCGGAATGCTATAAATATACTATGATTTTCCTAAAAATATTATGTTTTCTCTACTATATTAAAATAATCAAAATTAAATGTTTAACGACTCATACAGATAAATTCTTCTACGCATGATGATGTTAAAAATCTGTGGTAAGAATAAGATGTTGGTGTTGAATCTATAGAATTATTAGGGGATAAAAATAATGTTGATGAAAAAAATAAGAGCAAAGTAGCATTGTAGTGTTGACTAAAATTATCAAGGCAAGAAGTATGGGAATAAAAGTCGAGGTTGGATGGAATAAAATAGATCAACCTATTGACCCCAAAAAGTCAATGTTCATTAGTTATGTTGGGGTCGCAATGAGTATGAATATGAATATCGATATAGTGTCATGTCTCCATGTCCAACCCGTAATAAAGGAAATACTTTGTGAAGATATAAAAGTAATGTTACAATAATATTTCATTATTTTACTAAAAAATTATATAATGAAACTTTGATTTAATTTTCATTTTTTCTTTTAGAGTTCATTTATTTTAGATAATCTTCATAAAAAAATGTGTCTTAATGAATACTAGAAATGACCATAGAGGCATATGGACTCTTATTACTAAACTTTACCTAAGGGATTCTGAGGGGAAAGTAAATCCCCACTCACCAGTTACTTATGACCACTACTAAAAATTACACTTATCCCAATGGTTTGAAACTGTTGAGATAGGGTATCCTAATGGTTTCACAAACTGTTGGCATGATGGTCGTTGCAATAGCCCTATACCAATGGTTCTACAGGAACCGTTGGTATAGATTTTCTGAAGTTAATATATGCTAATGGTTTCAATGAAACCTTTAGGATATATATATACCAACGGTTCAAGAACCATTGGTATACATGTTGTCCAGCATATGATTTATTCCAAAAATTTCATGGAAACTATTGGGATATATGTATACCAATGGTTCAAGAACCATTGGAATATACTCTCTGGTATATAATCTATTGCAACGGTTTATGAAACTATTGGAATAAATATATACTAATGGTTTAATAACCATTGGTATATCCTCTTCACCCATCAACCAGCAGCGTACCCTCTTCACCCAACAACTAGCAGAGTACCCATCATCCTCTTATTGACTTCCAGAACCTGTACACATGACTTCCAGAACCTGTAAACATGATAGTTATCTTACAATCTTCCAGAACCTAAAACATGAATGCATTCAATCGGTGCATTTAAGGTATATGTGTTTTGTGAATAAAACCAACCATTTAAAGTAAAAGCTTATACATTACAGGGATGTTCATGAATGGTGGTTTTTTGTCCATCCATGTATGGAATTCAGTAATGAGGATGGGTTCATCCATTTAACCAATGTATATTTATTAAATTTCTTATAGATTGTATTTAATAATTTATTAAAATAAAAAGGGAAGGGGTTTTCCATGGGGGTGGGGTGTCTAGGGGGTGGGGGGTTGTCCATGGGGGTGGGGTTTCCAAGGGTGGGGGCTTTCCGGGGGGGTGGGGGTTGTCCAAGGGGGTGGGGTGTCTAGGGGGTGGGGGTGTCCAGGGAGAGTGGGGGGCTGTCCAGGGGGGTGGGGGATTCTAGGGGGTGGGGGTGTCCATGGGGGTGGGGTGTTCAGGGGGTGGGGGGTTAGGGGGTGGGGGGGTTGTCCAAGGGGTGGGGGATGTCCAAGGGTGGGGGTCTTTCCAAGGGGGTAGGGTGTCCAGGGGTGGGGGTTGTCCATGGGGATGGGGGTTGTCCATGGGGGTGGGGGTGTCCAGGGGGTGGGGGCTATCCAGTAGTAATGTGAAATGGGTAGGTCGGGGTAGGGCAGGCCAAGCCCGTGTGGGTTTGAGCTTGTGCGGGTTTGTCCACAAAAGCCCGCATATAATACGAACAAAAAAATAAAACCCACCTCGTCCCGCATAAGTCCACGGGTTTCCTGCATTTTAAAAAATATATACTGTTTATAATCATTTAAATGTTGTATTTTTTTCTCATTCCTAATGGTTTTTTTAGGAGAAGTATGGGTTGTCGGTACCTAGAGTTTTAAGAGATGTGATGGAACATTTTTATATGGGTTGATGGTGACATGTGGTAATGAAAATGTGGTGTCGAATTGTTTTTATGAAAAGTAGGTGAGTGATCGATAAGACGTGACGAATGATAATGTTGGTCATGTGGTGATTCGAATGACTAGAATGAACGAAGACTTTATAAACAACAATGGGTTTCAAAGAAGGCTATTAGGGTTCCTTGAGGTCCTTTCCTATTTTCTTAATAAAAAAATAAAATTAAATAATAACAAAATTAAATGGACCCAAAAAATATTATGATTATAATAACTCTTTTGGAATTGAAACCATGTTCAAGGGAAACGAGTTGCATTTTTCAAGAGGTGTGATGGAATATAATGTGAATATGTTGAATAATTACAATATAAATATTATAATATCATATTAAAACAATAAATATAAACCTATTTAAAATTAACATGTGAATGAATGGTGAATTAGTATGATAATTATGGTGAGAAATATTATGTCATGGTTTAATCATAATTTTTTTATTAAAAACTAAAATATTAAAGAAGCATATATTGTAAAAAAAATTAAATTAAATTAGGCTTGCGGGTAAGCCTGCACCCGCACAGGCTCAACCCACTTTGGCCCGCACCTGCGTGGGATAAACCCACATTGGCTCGTGCTCTAAACGATTAATTTTTTTTTTGGATCGCCCCACCCTGCATCTACCCTAAACCCTCAAAGCCTATAGATCGTGGTCCCGTTTTGCATCACTACTGTCCAGGGGTGGAAGTTGTCCAAGGGGGTAGGGCGTGTCTAGGGGGTGGGGGTTTTCCAGGGGTGGGGTGGTGTCCACGGGGGGTGGGGTGTCCAGAGGGTGATGGTTGTCCAAGGGGTGGGGTGTCCAAGGGGGTGGGGGTGTCCAAGGGGTGGGGTTGTCCAGGGGGTGGGGGGAGGGCTGTCCGGGGGGGCTGTCCAGGGGGTGGGGGCTGTCCAGGGGGTAGGGGTATCCAGGGGGTGTCCAAGGGGGTGGGTTTTTCCAAGGGGTGGGGTTGTCCAAGGGGGTGGGGGTGTCCGGGGGTTGGGGGTTGTCCAGGGGTGGGGGTGTCCAAGGGGGTGGGGGCTATCTAGGGGGTGGGGGCTGTCCAGGGGGTGGGGGGTTGTCCACAGGGGTGGGGGTGTACAGGGGTTGGGTTTGTCCATGGGGGGGTGGGGGGGCTATCCAGGGGGGTGGGGGTGTCTAGGGGGTGGGGCTATCTAGGGGATGGGGGTTGTACAATGGGGCGGGGTGTCCAGGGGATGGGGGTTGTCCATGGGGGGATGTCTAGGGGGTGGGGTTGTCCAAGGGGGTCGGGGTGTCCAAGGGGTGGGGGGTTGTCCAGGGGTGTGGGGGGCTGTCCATGGGGGTGGGGGTTTCCAGGGGTTCAGGGGATTTCCAGGGGATGGGGGGCTATCCAGGGGGTAGGGGTGTCCAGGGGGGTGGAGGTGTCTAGGGGGTAAGGGCTGTCCACAGAGGGTGGGGGCTATCCAGTGGGGATGGGGGTTGTCCAAGGGGTGGTGGGTGTCTAGGGGTGGGGGTATCCAAGGGTGGGGGTGTCCAGGGGGTGGGGGGTTTTTCATGGGGGGTTTCCAAGAGGTATGTCCAGGGGTTCGGGGTGTCCAGGTGGGGGTGGGGGTTGTCCAGGGGGGTGGGGGTTGTCCAAGGGGGTGGGGGTTGTCCAAAGGTTAGGTGTGTTCAGGGGCAGTGGGGGGCTGTCCAGGGGGTGGGGGTTGTCCGAGGGGGTGGGGGCGTCCAGGGGGTGGGGTGTCCATGGGGTGTGGGAGGGTTGTCCAGGGATTGGGGTGATGTCTAGGGGGTGGGGTGTCCAGGGGGTGGTGGTGTCCAGGGGGTGGGGGTTGTCTATGGGGGTGGGGGGATGTCCAAGGGGGTGGGGGGTGTCCAGGGGGTGGGGGTGTCTAGGGGGTGGGGGTTTTCCAAAGGGTGTGGGTGTCCAGGGGGTGGGGTTTCTAGTTGATGTAGGTAAATGATTCATAATTCATTTGTGACATGTAGGAATCAAATGCACCTCAATTTGATAAACGGTGAGTCCGATATGACTCAAAATGTCCATAATCAGTTTAAAATTGAAAATTCAGTTCAAAACATGTGTCACTCAGTAAAATCAAGAAAACATACTCAAATTATCTTGATACTTTATAAAAATTATTCATAAGTCATTTGTGATATGTAGGAATCGGTCTCACATCAAACTGACACATGATGTGATCGGTATGACTCAAAGTGTGTGTAGTACACCTGGTTTGAGGTATGTGGCCTTTGTTTATGAATTTTTATGTGTTTAAAGTGCATGGGATGAGTTGGGAAGAGGTTGGGAAAGTTTGGAATGGTTTTGTAAGAGTTTAGAGACTTTTAAAGGGGTGCACGGTTTGAGCACGGTTAGTGGAAATCGTGTGGATTCTCCATGAAACCGTGCAAGGGAGACAGTAGGCTTCGCACAGCCTGCGCATGGTTTGCCAAACCGTGCGAGGAAACCATGCGGACCCTAGCTCTTGAGGCAGTAACATGCACACGGTTAGCGCATGGTTTTCCAAATCGTGCAGGCTAACCATGCGGCCACTTAAAAATAGGGTTATAAGTTCCGAGCTCCCTCGAGCTTAACCTATTTCACTCCAAACTTCCTCCCACTCGTGGCTCACTCGGGTTCTTTGGTTCTCAGGGGGTGGATGAGCTTTCCCACTCATTTTGGAAGCGTTTTGAAGAGGTTTCTTGGAATATTGAAGGTGGATTCTTCTGGTTAAGTCTCTCCTCTTGGCTTCTTTGTGGTTTCCTCTAGATCTACATCTCCCTCTCTCTCGATTTTCTAGATATACAGTCGTTGTGTGTAGATATAGGGTTTTGGTTGCCTTTAATGTTAATTTTAAGGCTTGTGATGGTTAGGGAAAGGGATCTATAGAGGTTTTGGTGGTGCGTTCGCCAGATTTGAGGTACGGTTGCTTGTGGGTCGATTTCTCGAGAACCCTAAAGGTAGGTGGCTTCTCTCTTGACTCCACTTGGTTAGAACTAGTGGTTCTTTGTTACAATTAATTGTTGTGCTAAAAATTAATTGTGATTTTTTATGCGAAATTGGTTGGAAATCCATTTGGGGATTTTGGGGAAAAGGGGGGTTTCATGGTGAAATGCTATTATTGTGGATTTTAAAATAGAGATTTTAAAATGGGTTATTGATATTGATTTGGGAAAATGGTTGATGAAAAATGGTTTTCAGTAAAGATGTTGCTTTTATTGAAATGTAGTTTGGCATGGAAAATGGTTTTCAATAAATTGATGATTTATTGAAGTGGATTGGTATGCAATGGAATTGGTTGATTACATGTTGTTGTGACATTGGTGGGTTATATGCTTGGTTGGTATTGGTTGAAATGTTTTGTGGAAGTGGGCAGGAAGTCTCACTATAAAAGGTGATGGATAGTAGTCGGAAGAACCACCATGTGGGTAGTGGTCGGGAAGCACCGCTAGTTGTGAATGGGTGAACGGGTTGGGCAAAAGTCCCACTGTTTTGGTTGTTTTGGTGTGCATGGGTGAACGGGTTGGGCGGAAGTCCCACTATTTGGTTGTTTGTTGTGCATTTCTTTGCAAGTTGGAACTTGTTGTGCTAGTGTGTAAATGATGAAATGTCCTGTGGCATGTTTGGTTGGCTTTCACTTGGTTGCTTGGTTTGGGTGTGATGGCTTGGTAAGGGCATGTTTGGCTTGTGGAAATGGTTGCACTTGTGATTATTTTATATAAATTGTTTTTTATAAATGTGCTAACAGTTTTATCCTACTGGCGTGTGTAGGGAATTCATTTGGGGAAAACCTACTGAGTTTTAGTACTCACCCCCTGCTTTGGCACTATGGTGTCTTTGCAGATGTTGTGTACCGTGATGTGGGCAAAGGTAAGGCATCTCCCTCCTTTAGTGGTGCATTGTGATGTCTCGGTGGATCTTGGAGCTTGGAGCTTGGTGTGGAGTTGTGGTGGTGTCATGGCTCGTATTGTTTGTTGTTTATTTTTCGCTTGTACTCTGGTTTGGTTGGTTGTATTGGTTTTGGGTTGTATTGTGGAACAACTTGGTTGTCTTTTGGGAATACATGTTTGGGTTTGAAAGTGCTTGCATAATATAGTGATTGATAGTGGATGGTTTGGTTGGTTTCTTCTTAAGGGAAAATCATTCCCCAACTTGTTCTTGAAGCCCTTAGCATTTATTGTCAGCCTTTGGCGCCTTGGGAACGTCGCTTAAGGCCAAGTAACCCTCACCGCCTCCTCAAGCCAATGAGGTAGGGGCGGGGTGTTACAAGTGGTATCAGCTTGTTCGGTCCTTTGGCATTGATTCTTGGTTTTGGAGTTGACATTCGTCGTGATATATTCCTTGAGTTGGGATGGTAGCAAGGCATAGGAATGTCGGAACTTGGAATGTATAGCATAAAAGGACATAGATAACCCTTTTATGCTGAAATTCAAGTTACCAGAGAGTTGGGTAAATTAGTGGTTTGGAGA
This sequence comes from Viscum album, assembly GCA_963277665.1. NCBI lineage: Eukaryota > Viridiplantae > Streptophyta > Magnoliopsida > Santalales > Viscaceae > Viscum > Viscum album. The sequence goes on from OY728165.1 coordinate 825,007,023, forward strand.
CACTTATAGTATTCCGTGATGTATACGGAAGTGAGACTCATGGTTGTTTGTTTTCTGTTGATAGAAATGGTACCGGGTAGGCATCGTAGAGACCAACCGGAGGAGGCTTCTGAGAATGTGGTAGCACCTGAGCCTCAGGTGAACCAGCAGCTAGTGCAAAGCATAGTTCAAGATTTCCAAGCTATGGAAAGTGGAAATAAAATGGATTAACCAAGGCATGTGGATCATGCGGTTCAGTTTCAAAAGCAGAATCCACCCATATTCAGGGGTGATTCAGATCCAGAGAGGGCAGAAGCTTGGTTGAATAGAATGAATAAGATCTTCGAGTTCTTGGGAACACTGGTAGAGTTAAAAGTGAAGTTGGACACGTATATGTTGGAAGACCTTTCCCTTCAGTGGTGGGAGTTGGTAGTCCAAGCGGGGACGGACCAGGGTATGATGTGGGAAGGCTTTGAAGAATTGTTTAATAAACAATTCTACCCACATATGTTCAGAATTCAGCATACGACTGATTTCTTTAGTTTGAAGCAAGAGATTATGTCTGTAACGGAGTATGCAGCTAAGTTTATGAACTTAGTGAGTTTTGCACTTGAAGTGGAGGGTATCACGTCATTGAAAGCAAGGATATTTGAAGCGGGATTAAGGAAAGAAATATGTTCAAAGATAGCAGTACTGTGTATAGATGATTACACAGAGATGGTGAATAGAGCCTTAGTGGCTGAACGAGATCTGTTGGGCACTCCGGGCAGAGGAAGCATGGTGGTACCCATGGGTAATAGTGGGAACTCTAACACTGGGTTCAAGCGAAGGAGGGACACTTATTCCCAGGGTGGGAGTATGACATATAATCCGACGGCAGGATCAGTGAATCTTCCTTCGAAGCTCCAGAGCAATTTGGGATGTTTTCAATGTGGTTAGACAAGCCACATCAAGTGAGATTGTACGGAACAACCTCGAGCATGTCATAATTGTAAGCAGATGGGGCATCTGTAGTGTTATTGTCTGAATGCTCCGAGGTCGGGTGCGTCTGATACTTCTCAAGGATCGTAGACGTCGTATGCTTCGACGGGATGAGGGCAGAAGCATACCCCTCAGTAGTAGGGTAAAGTGGGTCATGGTGATTCTCGGAATACCATGACACCTCAACAGGGCAATAAAGAGCAGAGTGTGGCAATCAAACATGTGTTTGGAACATCCACGGTGCGAGGTACTATTATTTTAAATTCTACCTTGATGAAAGTGTTGTTTGATATGGGTGCTTCACACTCTTTTATTGCTACATGAGTGGTTGATTTGCTGGGTTTAAGGTTATAAATGATTCCCTCGGTTTTAAAACTTAAAACTCCACTGGGTCGAAGAGAGAGTGTCGAGCCTTCCTGTGTAGATCATGTGGTATCGTTGTGGGTGAGGTGGAGCTAGTGTGGAATTTCTCAATGCTTGAGATGGATGGGTATGATGTAATCCTGGGAATGGATTGACTGGTGGATTTTAAGGCCCACATCGACTACGATGCACGGACAGTGGCTTTTATGACACATGATGGTGTTATACATCTCTTTAGAAGAGAGAGGCATGAAAGGCAGGATGAAATGGGTTTGTTGACACCAGCAGTGGGCACGTTATCGTATCAGTTGGCGGTGTTGTCGTTAGAATCGGTAATGGGTATTGATCAAAGTGTTCTTCTAGCAGTGGTAGATCAGTTCATGGATGTTTTACCTGAAGAATTCTCTGGGTTACCTCCCTTAAGAGAAGTGGAGTTTATGATTGATCTCCTTCCGGGGACCATTCCTATCTCACTTCCGTCTTATCGGATGGCACCAGCTGAATTTTGGGAATTGAAAGTCCAGTTGGAAGAGTTAGAAAACAAAGGGTTTATCCGGCCTAGCACGTCTCCGTGGGCAGCGCTGGTGTTGTTTGTGAAAAATGTGGATGGAACTTTGAGGCTATGTGTTTATTATCGTAGACTTAACCAAGTTACGATAAAGAATAGATATCCACTTCCATGAATTGATTATTTGTTCATCCAGTTGAGGGAATCCCATTGGTTCTCCAAGATTAACCTGAGGTCGGGTATCATCAATTGTGGGTGAGGAAGGATGATATTCCTAAAACAGCTTTTAGAAGTAGATATGGCCATTATGAATATGTGGTTATGCCCTTTGGTCTAACGAATGTGCCAGCGGTGTTTATGGCATTGATGAATCGGATATTTCAGAGATATCTGGATTCATTTGTGGTGGTGTTTGTAGATGATATTCTGGTGTATTCAAAGACAAGGGGGGAGCATGAGCAGCACTTGGAGACAGTGATCGGGATCTTGAGGGATCATCAGTTGTATGCCAAATTGTCAAAGTGTGACTTTTGGATATAAGAAGTTCGTTTTCTTGTCCATGTGATTTCTAAAAGAGGTGTTTCAGTGGATCCGGAAAAGATAAAGGTTGTTATCTCGTGGCAACCGCCAAAGAATGTGTTTGAGATGCAGAGTTTTCTTGGTCTAGCTGGGTATTATCGGAGTTTTGTTCATGATTTTTCACATTTGGCTTCACCAATGACAGCTTTGACAAGAAATAATGTTCCATTCTAGTGGAATGAATAGTGTCAGCAGTGTTTCGAAGAGCTAAAGGGTCGCCTTACATCAGCACCAATCTTGGTTTTTCTAGAACCAGGAAAAGGGTACGTGGTGTATTGTGATGCATTGGGATCAGGGTTGGGCTGCATTCTCATGCAATGGAATCATGTGGTTGCATATGGCTCATGGCAGTTGAGGGTGCATGAGAAGAACTACCCAACTCATGATTTGGATTTGGCAGCACTGGTCCATGCTTTGAAAGTGTGGTGTCATTATCTCTTCGGTGAGAAATTCACGGTATATACAGATCATAAGAGCTTGAAGCACATTTTATCACAAAGGGATTTGAACTTGAGGCAAAGGAGATGGATGGAATATCTCCAAATGTTCGATTTTGACTTGATGTACACACCGGGTAAGGGAAATTTGGTGGCGAATGCATTAAGTATAAAATCATATGCTCGGGTGGTAAAACAGGCATCAGTCCAGTGGCATTTGATGTTGGTTATAGCTGATATGTGGTTGGAATGTGAGGACCAGGGCGATAGAGCGATCTTCTTTCCAGTTTTGTTGATTCTTGACTTGGTTGGCCTGGTTAGAAAGGCATAGATATCTGATTCTGAGTGTGTGACCATGGGTTTGAGACTCAATGGTGGGGAGACCATTGAGGGTCAGCAACTGAAGGGAGATTCATTTTTGTGTTTTCAAAATCGGATGGTTGTACCAGTTGCTTGTTAGGAGAATCTTCTAAGGGCATATCATCATTCCAGGTGGGTTGTTCATCCTGAAATTCAGAAAATGTATAAAGTGTTGAAGGTGCAGTTCTGGTGGGTTGCTATGAAAAGAAGTATGGCTGAGTTTGTTTTGAGATGCTTGACTTGTCAGCAGGTCAAGGCAGAGCATCAGAGGCTAGCAAGAATGTTACAGTCTTTACCAATCCCTGTTTGTAAGTGGGAGTAGATAGCGATGGATTTTGTTACAGGTCTCCCAAGAACGTTCAGAAAGCACGATGCCATTTGGGTGATAGTGGATCGGCTAACGAAGTTGGCCCATTTCATCCCGATTCGTGAATCTCATACGGTGGAGGATTTGTCCAAAAATCTATATCTGGGAGGTGGCAAAGAGGCATGGTGTTCCAGTTTCGATTGTATCTGATAGAGATCTGAGTTTTACATCTCGTTTCTGGAAATCCTTACAGCAATCCCTTGGAACTAAGTTGACCATGAGTACGGTGTATCACCCTCAGACGGATGGTCAATCCAAGAGGATGATACAAACTCTGAAGGATATGTTGCGGGCTTGTGTCATGGATTTTGGTTGAGTTCTCATACAATAACAGTTATCAGGCATCCATACATATGACTCTGTTTGAAGCGTTGTATGGGCGGTCATGTCGTTCTCCACTATGTTGGGTGGAAATGGGTGAGTTCTCAATGATTGGACCGAGCCTTATCTATGAGACTACGGAGAAGATCAAGTTGATCAGGAAGAGAATGGAGATGGATCAGAGTCGTCAGAAATCGTAGGCAGATCATTGTTGACGGTCGTTGTCATTTGAGGTGAGTGATCATGTTTTCTTGAGGATCTCTCATATGTTGGGACATCGTCGGTTTGGTAAGCAGGGAAAGTTATCTCCAATGTATATTGGACCTTTTTAGATTCTTGAGTGGGTTGGTGAGGTGGCTTATCGTTTGGATTTTCCACCTAGGTTCAGTGCGGTGCATAATGTGTTTCATGTGTTGCAGTTGAAAAAGTATCAGCCGAATTGTGACCATGTGATTCGATGGAATCATGTTGAGCTAGAACTGGATGCTTCGTTGGTGCATGTGCCATTGTGGGTTGTGGATAGGCAAGAGAAAGTCTTTCATGGTAAAAGAATCAGTTTAGTTCGTTTTTTGTGGAAATATGGTCAGATTCAAGAGGAGACTTGGGAGCGAGAGAAAGAAATGGTCGAGCAGTGGCCCGAGCTCTTTCGGCAAAGGGCGGGTTCACTACTTTCTGAGGACGGAAAGTCCAATGGTGGGGAGAATGTAGTACCCACATTTTGAGGTATGTGTCCTTTTTTATATATTTTTATGTGTTTAAAGTGCATGGGATGAGTTGGGAAGAGGTTGGGAGAGTTTGGAATGGTTTTGTAAGAGTTTGGAGACTTTTAAAGGGGTGCATGGTTTGAGCACGGTTAGTGGGAACCGTGCGGATTCTCCCGGAAACCATGCAAGGGAGACAGTAGTCTTCACACGGCCTATGTACGGTTTGCCAAACCGTGTGAGGAAATCATGCAGACCCAAGCTCTCGAGGCAGTAGCGTGCGCATGGTTAGCGCACGGTTTTCCAAACTGTGCGGGCTAACCGTGCGGCCACTTAAAAATAGGGTTATAAGTTCTGGGCTCTCTCGGGCTTAACCTATTTCACTCCAAACTTCCTCCCACTCATGGATCACTTGGGTTCTTTAGTTCTCAGGGGGTGGAGGAGCTTTCCCACTCATTTTGGAAGCGTTTTGAAAAGGTTTCTTGGTGTATTGAAGGTGGTTTCTCCCAGGTAATTCTCTCCTCTTGGTTTCTTTGTGGTTTCCTCTAGATCTACATCTCCCTCTCTCTCGGTTTTCTAGATCTACACTCATTGTGTGTAGATCTAGGGTTTTGGTTGCCTTGAATGTTAATTTTAAGGCTTGTGATGGTTAGGGAAGGAGATCTAGAGAGGTTTCAGTGGTGCGTTCACCGGATTTGAGGTACGGTTGTTTGTGGGTCGATTTCTCGGGAACCCTAAAGGTAGGTGGCTTCTCTCTCAACTCCACTTGGTTAGAACTAGTGGTTCTTTATTACAATTAATTGTTGTGCTGAAAATTAATTGTGATTTGTTATGCGAAATTGGTTGGAAATCCATTTGGGGATTTTGGGGAAAAGGGGGGTTTCATGGTGAAATGTTATTGTTGTGGATTTTAAAATAGAGATTTTAAAATGGGTTGTTGAGATTGATTTGGGAAAATGGTTGCTGAAAAATGGTTTTCAATAAAGATGTTGCTTTTATTGAAATGTGGTTTGTCATGGAAAATGGTTTTCAATAAATGGATGATTTATTGAAGTGGATTGGTATGAAATGGAATTGGTTGATTGCATATTGTTGTGACATTGGTGGGTTGTATGCTTGGTTGTGATTGGTTGAAATGTTGTGTGGAAGTGGGCGGGAAGTCTCACTATAAAAGGTGATGGATAGTGGTCGAAAGAACCACCATGTGGGTAGTGGTCGGGAAGTACCGCTAGTTGTGAATGGGTGAACGGGTTGGGAGAAAGTCCCACCGTTTTGGTTGTTTTGGTGTGCATGGGTGAACGGGTTGGGTGGAAGTCCCACCGTTTGGTTGTTTATTGTGAATTGCTTTGCAAGTTGGAACTTTTTGTGCTAGTGTGTAAATGATGAAATGGCTTGTGGCATGTTTGGTTGGCTTTCCCTTGGTTTCTTGGTTTGGGTGTGATGGCTTGGTAAGGGCATGTTTGGCTTATGAAAATGGTTACACTTGTGATTATTTTATATAAATTGTTTTATATAAATGTGCTAGCGGTTTTATCCTAGTGGCGTGTGTAGGGAAGCCATTTGGGGAAAACCTACTGAGTTTTAGTACTCACCCCCTACTTTGGCACTATGGCGCCTTTGCAGATGTCGTGTATCGTGACGTGGGAAAAGGTAAGTCATCTCCCTCCTTTAGTAGTGCATTGTGATGTCTCGGTGGAGCTTGGTGTGGAGCTGTGGTGGTGTCATGGCTCGTAGTTTTTGTTGTTTAATTTCCGCTTGTACTCTGATTCGGTTGGTTATATTGGTTTTTGGGTTGTATTGTGGAACAACTTGGTTGTCTTTTGGGAATACATGTTTGGGTTTGAAAGTGATTGCATCATATAGTGATTGATAGTGGATGGTTTGTTTGGTTTCTTCTTAAGGGAAAATTGTTCCCCAACTTGTTCTTGAGGCCCTCGGCATTTATTTCCAGCCTTTGGCACCTTGGGAATGTCGCTTAAGGCCAAGTAACCCTCACCGCCTCCTCAATCCAATGAGGTAGGGGCGGGGTGTTACAGTGTGTGTTTTCAATTTAAATTGACAGTTTAGTATAAAAGACATATGAAATACTCAAAATTTAGTAAACATGTTTGGATTGTATTGATACTTTAGGAAAATGATCCATAAGTCATTTGTGATGTGAAGGAATCAGTCGCATGTCAATCTGATGCACAGTGTGATAGGTATGACTTTAAGTGTGTCTTTTTATTTAAAATTGACATTTTAGTTCAAAACACACATCACATACTCAAAACCAAGAAAACATGTTTAGATTATTTTGATACTTTAAGAAAAAAAATCCATAAGTCATTTTTGATGTGTGGGAATTAGTCGCACCTCAATCTGATACACGGTGTTCCTAGTATGACTCAAAGTGTCTGTTATCAGTTTCAAATTGACAATTTAGTTCAAAACATGTTTCACTCACTAAAAACCAAGAAAACACACTTTAATTGTCTTGATACTTTAGGAAAATGATTCATAATTAAGTTGTGATGTATAGGAATCTGTCTCACATCAAACTGACACAGGATGTGAATGGTATGACTCAAAATGTGTGTTTTCAGTTTAAATTGATATTTTAGTAAAAAAGAAACATGAGATGATCAAAATCAAGAAAACACATTCAGATTGTCTTGATACTTTAGAAAAATGATCCTTAATTCATTTTTGACATGTATGAATCAACCGCACATCAATCTGACGCACGGTGTGACCGGTATGACACCAAGTGTGTCCTTTTATTTAAAATTGACATTTTATTTCAAAACATGCGTCACATACTCAAAACTAATAAAACACATTCAAATTGCTTTAATAATTTAATATAATGATCCATAAGTCATTTATTATGTGTAGGAATCAGTTGTTCCTTAATCTGATACACGGTGTGCCCAGTATGACTCAAAATGTTTCTTATTGGTTTAAAATTGACAATTTAGTTTAAAACATGTATCACTCACTGAAAACCGAGAAAACACGCTTGAATTGTCTTTATAATTCAGGAAAAAAAATTATAAGTCATTTATAACTTATAAGAATCAGTCTCACATAAAACTGACACATGATGTGACCGGTATGACTCAAAGTGCATATTTTTTGTTTAAATTGACATTTTAGTAAAAAAGACATGTGACATACTCAAAATAGATAAAAACACATTTAGATGATCTTAATACTTTAGGTAAAGGATCATTAAGTCATTTTTAACATGTAGGAATAAACTACATGTTAATTTGATGCATGGTGTGACCAGTATAATTCAAAGTGTGTCCTTTTATTTAAAATTGACATTTTAGTTCAAAACACATCACATACTCAAAATAATGCAAACACATTTGGATTATTTTGATACTTAAGGAAATCAATCCATAAATCATTTTTGATTTGTAGGAATCATCCACATCTCAATCTGATATATGATGTGCCCAGTATAACTCAAAGTGTCCATTATCAGTTTTAAATTGACAATTTAGTTTAAAATGTGTGTCACTCACTGGAAACAGAGAAAGCACACTCGGATTGTCTTGATACTTTATGTCAATGATTCATAAGTCATTTTTTATGTGTAGAAATCAGTCTCATGTCAAAATGACACACGAAGCGACTAGTATGACTCAAAATGTGTGTTTTTAGTTTAAATTGGAATTTTAGTAAAAAAGACACTTGACATACTCAAAACTAATCAAACACATTCATATTGTTTTGATACTTCAGGAAAACGATCATTAAGTAATTTGTGACATGTAAGAATCAACCTGTCCTGACCCGCCTTCTTCAAGATGAGGGAAGAGACAACAAAGTGTCATGCCCTTCCTTCTTCAAGATGAATAAGAGATAATGACCCCCGAGTTCTACCTTCAATAGGCTCCAGAGTAGCGAATAGCACCAAGGGTATAGAATCTCACACAAAATGGAAGGCATTACTCTTTTTAATGAAAACAGGATCGGGAGATAAGATGGCAAAAATCTAAAACAACAACAAACATTTATATAAAGGAAGCCAAAATCCAACCCATGCATGATTTAAATGTAAACTGGGACAAAAGTACAACCAAAGCACCAAAATAAGTACCAAAAGAAAGAGACTAAGCAGTAGCACATCAATTATCCTGACGCCCGAGCTAGTAAAGTCCTGCACAGTCCTCAAAGTCCTCTTGGAAACCTAAAAATAGTTTTATAATGTAGGGTGAGCATACAAGTATACTCAGTAGGGAAACCAAAGTCACTCATGCACAAGTGGGAGAAGCATACTAATTCCACTGTAAAAATAGAAGAAACCAACAGCACCTAACAAGGAAAGATAACCAGGATAGCCTCACCAAGGCACACTTCCCAAATAACACAAGACAAACAAGGTAATAATATAAGCACATTGATAATTTGGGTACCCCGCACCACTTTTCCCACTGATTAACTGCTCATTACTAATGGTTAATGTCTTGAAGATACCGCCCTTCCCCAAATAAATTCCCACTGCCACAAATTCCCGCACACACCTAGGCCACAAACCACACATATCCTGCTCGCAGACACTTGGGTCACAACAACCACACCTCTTTCCTGAAAACACCTGGGCCTCATCCTGTAAACACCTGGGAAACAAACCTGGCCCACATACACTTGGTCCCCCCATTCACAACACAACCTGCTCGAAGTATCTTGGGCTATAGCAAACCTTAATCCATTACAACATGCCCAAATATGCTCGAGCAGTAAGAACCCGGAAGGGGGTGTGAGGAAGAAGTCAGTAACAAGTCATCCATCCTCCCACCAGGATATTGGAAAAGACACCCTCCCCAATTAAATGGGGTTGTTCGACACATAGTGCTCAACACAGGTGGGGTGCATATAGAAAACACAAAGAACTATAAGTTTATACATATAGGTAAACAAACACTCAGCCCAACCTATGGGTTTTTAAACAAGCAACCAGCCCACACAAACCACCTTTGTTGCCTCCCCTACATGCACGTATCACCACGAACGATGGTCACTTCCGTAAGTATAAGTATACCCCCAGCCAATCCATTTAACCTATTTTCATTCTACATTTATCAACTTATTCATTTATTTATTCCATCCCTACATGGGCAACTAAAAATCACAACATCCGCAATCATTTTCAGAAGGCTAAAAGCCACTAAACACTACCAAGTAAAATAAGGAAGTAGGGACAAAGGTAAGGAAATCCATTTTAGCACCCATTCATAAAAACAATAGAGAACAACCAACCTAAATTCCCAATGTACGACAAGTCCATCCATTCCACAATCAATCAATATCTCAACCGAGATATCATCACACCTCTTGTACCACCTCATACCCAAGGCCCACAACAACCACCACTAAAAATGTAGCCCCGCTGCACAAACATATCAAACCAACTCACAGAACCAACTCCTCTTCCCGCCTCTATACCCACAATTGTGCTTCCAACAGTAGCACCACACAACCCACACATGTCACAAAACCCAACAGAACACAACACATATTCACACCTATCAAACAAGATGTATTAAAATTTGGTAAACACTATTCTTTAAATACACTTTGATAAATAGGGGTGATCACACCAGGGTTTTCGTCCTGGTGCATCCATTTCATTTAACTGAGTATACATGATTAATCATATTGATATTTACACCAATTATTCACAAGGAAACACCAACAGTCATAAAAAGTCACCCATGTACAGACAAAGACCACCAATGATCATGATTTTCAGAAGCCATATGGCCACAACAGATCACATCATCAACAAAGATAACAATTAAAACAAACAAAATAGCATCAACGTCTCCCATGTCCCTCATTTATTACTTATCGTTATCTTTTTTAATTTTTATTCATCCGTTCTCACAAAGAGACGTTATTATACCCACCTTAAATGATGCACAATTAGAAGAGAGGCGAAGGAAAAAATCCCTACTTGGAACAATAGGTGACCAAAACTCTTCCTTGCATTGAATAGGGGGTCGCACAAGCAGCAGGAAACTCTAAGGAAAACTGAACAGGAGAGAGATCTAGCACAGGTGCATGACTCGTTTGGGAAGAAAATTTCTCCGCGCACGAAGAGAAAAGAGAAGAGATGACCTCAGCTTTTAGAAAAATCTAGATCATATATCAATAGAAGGAAATAGACCCAAAGTCCATTAAAGTCGGATCATAGCCAAGATCATGTAGCTTGACTGTTTCAAAGTCCCCCAAGCATTAGGATATTAAATATATAATTAATATCCTTTGAAACTCCCTTAGAAACTCCCAAACAAGGCTTCAAACTCAATTTACATCAAATAAAATGTAAGAGGGGTGAAATTATAAAAAATGAGAAAAAATGGAATGAGTCACTGATAGGTGAGTCGTCGATGTTAAGCCATCGATGTTGATCCACTAACACACCCTGAATCACCGACGTTGAACCACTAACGCACCCTGAGGTGTAAGAGATCTTGAAGTCGTAGTCCTGGACAAACTTCATCCACCCCTGCTGCCGCAAATTCAGGTCTCACTGGGAGAAGATATACCTCAAGCTCTTATTATCTGTGAAGACCAAAAATCACTCCCCGATGAGGTAATGCAGCCAAAACCTCAGTGAAAACACGACCACTACAATATCCAAATCATGGGTGGAATAGTTACATTCATGGGGATGTAATTTCCTAGACCCATAGGAGATCACTCCTCATTGCTGCATCATCACACACCCCAAACCTAAGCCATAGGTGTCATAGAACACCTCAAACATCACCCCTTCCTCTAGAAACTTGAGCACTGGAGTACTGACCAACCTCCCCTTCAGATAGCTGAAAGATGCATGACACTGCTTGCTCCACACAAAGGCCTGGTCTTTCCTGGTCAAGGCTATCAATGGAGCTGCAACTCGTGAGAAGTTGGGTACAAACCTCCGGTAATAGCCCGCCAGACCCAGGAAGATACAAACCTCCACCAAATTCTTGGGTGTTGCCCAAGAAACAATTGATTTGACCTTTGACGGGTCCACTGTTATCCCCTAATTAGACACCACATGTCCAAGAAAGTGCACCCCTCACATACAGAACTTTCACTTGGACAACTTCCCATAGAGATGGTGGTGTCGGAGGACCTCCAAGACAGTCCTCAGATGCTCAGCGTGCTCCTCCTTTGACCTTGAGTAGATCAGGATGTCGTCGATGAACACGACGACAAAATGGTCTAGGAATTCACAGAAAACAGAGTTCATGAGTCCCATGAACACGGCTGGTGCATTTGTGACACCAAATGACATGACCACGAACTCAAAGTTCCCATACCTGCACATGAAAGTAGTCTTTGGAATGTCACCCTCCTTCACCCTCAACTGGTGATATCCAGACTGCAGATCGATCTTAGAGAACCAACCTGCTCCTCTCAGCTGGTTAAAAAGATCGGCTATCCTCGGAAGGGGGTAATAGTTCTTGATTGTTACCTAATTCAGTCTCTAGTAGTCTATGCATAGCCTTAGACCAGCATTCGCCTTCTTTGAAAACAAAACCAGAGCACCCCATGGTGACACACTGGGCTGGATAAATCCCTTCCTCATCAGATCGTCGATTTGAATCCGCAACTCTCGCAACTCAAAAGGCGTCATCTGATAGGGATCCATTGAAACTGAACGGGCAGCGGGTTGTAAGTCTATCCTGAACTCAAAATCATGTCGAGGGGGTAGAGTCACAACCTCTTCTATGAAGACGTCAAGGAACTCTCTGACAACCCACGAAACCTCCACTGTCTCTTTGTCTGCTGATCCCACCAACAGCTCTACCTACAAGGAGAGAATAGGCTTCACACACCGACTTCCCACCTGACAGCTCTGCTCGCCAATGAAAACTACACAATGGCCATCCACGCCTGAAAACACGACTCTTCTCTGGAAGCAGTCGATAACAGCATGCATAAAAAACAACCAATCGATGCCTAGGATGAAATCATACAGCTGCATCTATAGCATAAGAAGATCCCCACCAGACTGATGTGGCCCTAACATCAGTCCACATCCCCGAAAAACATCAAAAAAACTGGTCTGACCTCTAATTGTCATACTCAACACCAGGAGCACGGGAAGTATCTCTACATCTAAACCTAGAGCATGGGCTAAACTATGGGCAACAAAGGAGTGTGAAACTCATAAATTAAACAAAGCATAAGAAAGAGTGCTAAATAGACTGATCGTACCTCAAACAACCTTTGGCCCTATTGGAATTGTTGCCTCGACGGCGTGCAACTACCCACGCCCAGCTCCTCTACCCCTCTGCTATCGACCGCCTCCCCGACCACATCATGGTCGAGGTCCCTGGGGATCACCCTAAGGTCGGCCTCCTCCTGTACCATCTTCCCTTGGTGGAACGATAGCATGTTGTCCCTGCTGCTGAAAAGGCCTGGGCAACAATTATTGCTGAGTTGGATGTTGAACCTACCCACCTCCGCCATACTAAGCTTGAACTGGGCACTGGCTCCGAAGATGTCCATGGCCACCAAAGACAAAGCACCTCGGTCCCAGGCCCATGGGGAAAGGGTGAGAACCAGAAGATCAGAACTGGAATTGTTAAGGCCTATTTCTCGTTGGCCGAAACCTAGAAGATCCTGACATCGGAGACCTACTGCTGACTTCATTCCCCTTTGATGAACTCGACCGACTCCCCTCTAACGGTACACCTCCCTGTGAGTGAATCCTCTCCACTACTTTGGCCTTCTTCTGAACTTCTAAGTATGTCGGTATGGTGAAGGGAGTAACTACATACTGAAGAGAAGGTCAGAGTGCCTCCTCCAAGCACCTCACCCGAGACTCCTCATCTGGAAAGAGGTCCAGAGAAAAGCGTAGGAGATCCTTGAACTTGATCCTCAGTTCCCTCACTGACATACTTCCCTGCTAGAGGGAGAGCAGCTCTTGTATCTTCTCGGACTTCATTGTCGAGGAAAGAAACTCTGCTCGAAACTCCTTCTCTATGTCAGCCCACAAAACATCGGTCTCCTTCCTCTCCCCAAGGTAGAGCATCCACCACTGACGCGCTGCTCCCCTCATCTGGATCACTGTGAGAGGAACTCGATACTCCCTCAGAGCATGGATCAAGGTAAAGGTGATCTCCAGCTCTCCAATCCATCCCTTCGTCTCTAAGTCTGAAATGTTGCCTTCGTACTTCTCCAGAGTATATTGTTGGAAAGCACGAAGGGTCTTATTCTACAAGTCATTTTCCTCCTCCCGAACAGCCCTCCGCTGATCAACCAGTTCATCCTGTTGGGCCTCAACTGCTCGTACCACACATGGGTGGCATCCGAGTTCCATAACTAAAAAGGGTGAACAAAGAACTCCTAAGCCCGGGTAGTATGGAAATTTTCTTTTAAATTCATTTTAACTCTTCATTTATTTTAAATTCCCAAAACACACCCAAGACACACAAGAACACAGGTCATTATGATGCATGTACCTTTCCTAGGGTCTCTACACTGCAATCAGTGCAGCCTCACTTGGTCATTCGATAGGCTCAGAGTCCTTGCATCGAATCACGGGGGGCCCAAAATCTCGTGTCCTAGCCGGTCTTCTCTGGCCTATTTCACACACCAAGATCGCCTAACACCATTTCCCTACCATCCCATGAAATCCTCGTTGTTCTTAACTTCAAACTCCATAATATCTCTCAACCATCACCTCTAATACCATTCTATCATGAATTGCCTTCTTCAAGATGAGGGAAGAGACAACAGAGTGTCACGCCCTTCCTTATTCAAGATGAAGGAGAGATAATGACCCCTGAGTCCTGCCTTCAATAGGTCCCGGAGTGGCGACTAGCACCAAGGGTATAGAATCTCACACAAAATAGAAGGCATTACCCTTTTTAATGAAAACAGGATTAGAAGATAAGACGGTAAAAATCTCAAACAACATCAAACATTTATATAAAGGAAACCAAAATCCAACCCATTCATGATTTAAACATAAATTGCGAAAAAAGTATAACCAAAGCACTAAAGCAAGTTCCAAAAGAAAGAGACTAAGCAACAGCACATCAACTATCCCAACGCCTGAGCTAGTAAAGTCCAGCACGGTCCTCAAAGTCCTCCTGGAAACCTGAAAATAGTTTTATAACGTAGGGTGAGCATACAAGTATACTCGGTAGGGAAACCAAATTCACTCATGCACAAGTGGGAGAAGCATACTAATGCCCCTGTGAAGATAGTAGAAACCAACAACACCTAATAAGGAAAGCTAACCAGCCCAGCCTCACCAAAGCAAACTCCCCAAATAACGCAAGACAAGCAAGGTAATAATATAAACACATTGATGATTTGGGTACCCCACACCACTTTTCCCACTGATTAACTCCTCATTCCTAACGGCTAATGTCTTGACGCTACCACCCTTCCCCAAATGTAGTCCCACTTCCACAACTGCCAGCACACACCTAGGCTACAAACCACACATATCCCGCCTGTAGACACATGGGTCACAACAACCACACCTCTCACCCGAAAACACATGGACCTCATCCCGAAGACACTTGGGAAACAAACCTGACCCACAGACACTTGGGCCCCTCATCCACAACATAACATGCCCGAAGGATCTTGGGCTATAGCAAACCTCAAGCCATTAAAGCCTGCCCAGATATGCTCAAGAGGTAAGAACCCGAAAGAGGGTGTGAGGAAGAAGTCAATAACCAGTCATCTATTCTCCCATCGGGATGTTAGGAAAGACACTCTCCCCCATGAAATGAGGGTGTTCGGTACATAGTGCTCAATACAGGTGGGGTGCGTATAGAAAACACAAGGAATTACAAGTTTATACATATAGGTAAACAAACACTCAGCCCAACCTATGGGTTTCTAAACAAGCAACTAGCCCACACAAACCGCCTTTGATACTACCCCTACATGCACATATCACCACGAATGATGGTCATTTCCGTAAGTAGAAGTATACCCCCAGCCAATCCATTTAACCAATTGTCATTCTGCATTTATCAACTTATTCATTTATTTATTCCATCCCTACCTGGGCAACTAACAAGCACAACATCTGCAACCGTTTTCAGAAGGCTGAAAGCCACTAAACACTACCAAGGAAAACAAGGAAGTTGGGACAAAGGTAAGAAAATCCATTTTAGCACTCATTTATAAAAACAACAGAGAACAACCAACCTGCAGTCTCACTGTGCAACAAGTTCATCCATTCCACGATCAATCAATCTCTCAACTGAGATACCATCACACCTCCTGCACCACCTCATACACAAGGCCCACAACAACCACCACTAAAACAGCAACCCCACTGCACAAACATACCAAACCAACTCACAGAACCAACTCATCTGCCCACCCCTATACCCATGACTGTGCTCCCAACAGCAGCACCACACAACCCACACAGGTCACAAAACCCAACAAAACACAACACATAACCACACCTATCAAACATGATGTATTCAAATTTGATAAACATTGTTCTTTAAATCCACTTTGATAAACAAGGGTGATCACACAAGGGTTTTCATCCTGGGGCGTCCATTTCATTTAATCAGGTATGCGTGATTAATCAGGTTGATATTTACACTAATTATTCGCAAGGAAACACCAATAGTCATAAAGAGTCACCCATGAATAGACAAAGACCACCAACGACCATGATTTTCAAAAGCCATACAGCCACAACATATCACATCATCAACAAAGATAACAATTAAAACAAACAACACAACATCAACATCTCCTCCATCCCCCATTTATTACTTTTCATTATCTTTGTTAAATTTGGATTCAAGTGTTCTCATAAAGAGGTGTCATTATACTCACCCTGCATGATGCACAATTAAAAGAAAGACGAAGGAAAAATCCCTACTTGGAATAACAGGCGACCAAAATCTTCCTTGTGTTGAACAGGGGGTCGCGCGAGCAGCAGGAAACTCCAAGGAAAACTGAACAGGAGAGGGCTCTAGCACAGGCGCACAACTCGTTTGGGAAGAAAAATTCTCTGTGCACCAAGAGAAAAGAGAAGAGAGGACCTCGACTTTTAGAAAAAGTCAAATCCTGTATCAATGGAAGGAAAACGGTCCCAAAGGCCATTAAAGTCGGATCGTGGCCAATATCACACGGTTTGACTATTTCAAAGTCCCCCGAGCGTTAGGATATTAAAGATATAATTAATATCTTTTGAAACGCCATTAGAAACACTCAAACAAGGCTTCAAACTCAATTTATGTCAAATAAAACGTAAGAGGGGCGAAACTGGAAAAACTGGGAAAAACTAGAATGAGTCACCGATGGATGAGTCACCGACGCTGAGCCACCGACGCACCCTGACTCACCGACACTGACGCCCTTACTCACGGACACCGAAGCCCTGAGTCACCGACACTGACACCCTTACTCACCGACACCGACTCCCTGACTCACCGACACCAACGCCCTGAGTCACCGACACCGACAATAAAAAAATGACTCGCCAACACGGACAATTCAAAAATGACTCGCCGACACCGACAGTTCAAAAATGACACGCCGACACCGACAGTTCAAAAAGGACTCGCCGACACCGACAGTTCAAAAATGACCCGCCGAAACCGACAATACAAAAAAAGACTCGCTGACACCGACAATACAAAAAAGACTCACCGACACCGAATGTTAAAAATGACACGCCAACAAAAAAACTAGACTTTTGGGGTAAACTTCTCGGAATGAGTCACTGATAGCCCCCGAGAACACCTCAAATACTGGATTTTCACAAAGGAATGGACCAGAGAGGTTTGGGTCATTACACAACCGCACGTTAATCTGACGCACGATGTGACCATTATGACTCAAAGTGTGTCCTTTTATTTAAAATTGACATTTTAATAATGCAATGTTTCATATTTATGTGTAGTTTATTTCTTTATAGTATTACCAACATAAAAATTGTTTTCTTATACAAGTAGATTTTGTTGCTCGAGTTAGGGCGGTTTGTTCGGTAACTAATATCATGATCGAGCTTTTTTTAGAGGGGGTCAGGTGGTAAAGACAATGAAACCATTGATATTTTTGAATATTTGTCACTGCTGTAAAATGCCTCTATACCCACAGTTTTGAAAAACCATGGGTATAGGTTGTTTTTCAAGATCTATACCCACGATTTTGCCTAAACTGTGAGTATAGGGTTGTTTTTCGAGACGTATACCCACGGTTTTTGTAAAACTGTGGGTATAGGGTTGTTTTTTTGAGGACCTATACCCACGATTTTCCAAAACCGTGGGTATAGCTTTCCTGCGTTATGGCGAGAAAAAAAACCATGGGACACAATTTTTTTTCGTGGGAAAACCTATTCCCATAGTTTTCTACCTATAGCCACGATTTATATAAATATATATAAGTAAATATATTTTTATATACCAATAAGCGAAATAGGGTAGAGGTTAGGTGCCAAAAGAGCAAAGGAGCGGTCCAGGGATCAAATCTCGCGGCCGCGTATTTTGTCAAAGCTATACCCATGGTTTTACAAACCGTGGGTATAGGTTAATGACACGATGGAGTGGACCTATACCCACAGTCTCCAAAACCATGGGTATAACTCAAGGCTATATCGATGCCTAGGTTGCCCACGGTTCCTTGAAACCGTGGGTATAAGGCAGTTTTCCAGTAGTGTGTGATAATACTTGCTAATGTAATTGTACAAAATAATATTTGACATGTGTATAATAGTGTTTTTTTCTTGTATTTGTGACGTAATTTTTATTTCAATTAAATTATGAATTTGTCGTATACAGGTGTTTTTGGTGTTGCAGTGTGTTGTAATTTTAACACCACACTGCAACAGGTTTACCTTTATCGACTCTACTTTGAGCGTCGATAAATGGCACCCTTTATCAATGATTTTCTAGTGATGATAAAAGCGGCCCACTTTTAAGTGTGCTTAGATCAACAACGTTTTTAGCGCTGATGAAAGTTTTATCTAACGCTTTTAAAAGTCATTTCTGCAGTAGTGGTCATTCAATCAAGATCTGCATCAACACCTTAATTCGTCGTCCATGATGGAGGTCACAACATACACCACCACAAGGAAGCAAGATGAACAAGGGGAGAGGGAGAATTGTGGTCAATGTGAACCTGAACACTCAAGAACTCGAGAACGCTAGGGCAAGATCAGGAATAATCAATGCAAAGTGATTGGGGACTCTACCCAATCCTCTTGGAAGAGATGAATTGCTATTAAATTCATCGTTGGTGGAAACATGTCATACAAGAATCGTTGGTGAACGTATGTGTGATAAATTATTCATCGTAGGAAACCAAATAAATCAAGGAACCTCGGTGGAATAACGTGAAGAATACGACATAAATTAAAATTGAAGCCCTACCACGATGGTGAATCATCATCACTTCAATTTGTTAGCGATGTCATGGTTCCATTCATCATCGCTGCAAGATTCATTCATCGATGTCCTTGCAAATCCGGTCTCGCTCCTTCAATTCGGTTCAGTTCCACCAAGATTCAGTTCCTCCTCCCATCTCTCTCTCGATCTAGGGTTTGTGTTAATGAAAAAAAATGATCGACTCTATAGAGGAATCGTAATAGGAATTTTATAGGGAAATTCTAGGGTTCATACATAAGTAATAATAATTTAATTGTTTATTTTATTAACACGCCTACAATAGGTTGTCTCCAGAGTCCGTTATGCAAATAAAATTTACATCGTTCTTAGGATAAACCCGTAGTTCCTAACTCAGTAATAGAGTTGGAATTTCCATCTCTGTCCATTTAGGAGATCTCGACATTTGCGCTCGCAGGATAAATATTTATCTAAATAATAAATATTAAATATGTTGGATTTGCACTAAAATATGTATGTAAACAGATGTATGTGTCTTCTCATGCAGTTTCATCAGTTATAATTCATTATGAATGGATTAAATAGATTACATTCATTGAAGAAATTCAAAGAATAATTCCAATGGGGATAAATGTACGTCGATACGTTGAATATGGCTGACGCATTTCATTCAATGAAATGCGTCGAGAATGACTATATAAAGGGTTGAGACACCTCATGCTGGGTATGATCGATTGCACGTAAGCCTCCTAATTCTCTCTTCCTTCGGGAATGCAGCTTACCACTAAGTGAAGGAGCTAACACCCCTTCTGTGTTTTTCGGATCTTTAAGAAACGTCTTGGGATCCTTTGTCCAGTGTAATCTCTCAAAGGAAGGTAAGCTTTCGCTTGCTACTTTTGTGATCTTCATCAAACATGCGCTGAATAATAAAAGATGTATTCATCACTTCACATGCACATGTTATGTTATTTATTTTAATTATACATATTGATTCTATCGAGGATAGATCACACAGATATGAGTTTTCTTCCACTGCTAAGTTCATCTAATGAACCCCTAAAACCCATCAGTGGTGTTCAGGTTCCTCATCAAATCAACATGATTCTTACACCATTAAATGAAAAAAACACTTTATGACATCGCAATTGGTTCCCCCCCTCTCGATGTTATGTTATATATATGATAACGTAATGTCAAGAGTACCACTTGACATTACGTTAAATTGTTAATGTAAGGTGTGAGTTACATTGTTGAGTGCGGTGTATATTCACAACCGGAGTAGAAAAGGTGTTCACACATACGATGAAGCGTACTCATCAAGTAGACATAAAACTAGACGATGAAGGTTCTCCATGGATAAATCTCTCGGGAGAATTTTCTTTATGCTCTTAATTGCATTCATTATGTTTTGCATGACATGTGCATGATTAGGATTAGTTTTGCATTGCATTATCATTCTCACCCATTCTTCTATATTTTCATAAAATAATAAAATATCAAAAAAGTACAATAAATGACTTAAAATTAGTGTGTGATCGACTGCAAATCTTCTAAAGGAAGACGATCCTTATCCTGATCTGCTAATGTGATTCACTAGAAAACAAATTGTAACTTTTACATTGTCCTCCACATGTGTCAAACATACTATTGAAATTGATTATTAAATTTTAATAAACTAAACTTCATTTTCATTATCAGTTTTCACTGTTCCGGAACGAAGAAAATAAATCATGCACCGCGCAAAATACATTTTTTCTTAAAAAAATAAGACTGTTTCCCTATATTCAACCTTCGGTGATAAAATAAAAAATTATAAATAAAAAATTGCAGAAAAAAGAGGAGCAGAGTCAAGAGATGCAATGATAGTCGAACCTGCTCACATGCAGAGCTAGAATTTCTACGAGGGTTTCTAAAAATGACAGTTTTCATGAACCAACGCGAAATTAAACGTTTTTTTTTTACCTTCCAAGCTGCCATTAATGGCGGGCGCAGGAATTAAAAATAGGAAATCAACAGTACCGGTCACCGTTGGCCGCATAATTCGTACGCCGCCCGTCAACCCTCTTGCCTTCACGCCACGCCACCCTATTCCGTTATTTTCTAAGTTAAATACAAGGGGTGAATAAATATTTAATTTTAAAGTTGTCGGATTTGTTTGATAAATTTCCATTATTGATAATCGTTATTATTATTAAATTCTTTCTAATAAAAAAATAAAAAATGATTTGTTTAAATAATCCTCGGGCAAGACCCAGCGACGCCCCCGCCGTCGCGTGATCCACACGAGCACGATACACGTGGCATCTTGATTTTCAAGAAAACCGAGATGCCACGTCACCGCCATCGTCCAGCCCGGGCACGTCCGACCTACTCCGTGAGATCTCACCCTTATAAATCTGTCCCTCGCCCTTCCGAACAATCACCGGAGCTGCGCCTCTCTCTCGTCCCCCCGCCCCGCCTCTCCCGCGCGCTCTCTCTCTCCCTCTCTCTCCCTCCCTCTCCCTCCCTCTCCCTCCCTCCACTCGTTCGTTGGTTTTAAGGTTTCGGTGGACTCGTACGCGTGGAATGGTTATTTGATTTGGAAGAGCACGTGTGGTGTTGGGAGTGGGTGAGCTTTTCTGTTTCCGGTTATCTTTCTTTCCTGCCTGCCTTCTTCCCGGGGACTGAAATTCTCATGTTTCAATCTGAATCCCATACCGGACCTCGTTTCTCTCCTTGTTCTTTGTGTTTCGGTGACGAATCGCTGGAGCTCGTGGAAACTGCTTTAGATCTCGTAGTTCCTTGATCTCGTCCGGTGGATCTGAGATTTCCCGGTGTTAAAATTCATTTGCTCTGTGTTTAAAAGAATTCCTGTTTTATTCAGATTTACGATCTCCCTGGGGGTTGGTGGGGATCTGTTTTGCGTCCATTTTCAGTCGAATCGGATAAGAATTCATTATCCTGGTCGCTATCGTCGCGAGCACTGGTCGCTGTACAGGACAAGTCCCTGTTTCTGGAGGAGAACAAAGCTTTTAGCCTTCCGGACCCTTATCCGCTACGCCTGTCCTAATCATGTCGGTTGCGTCGGGTTATGCTTTTCAGCTCCCTGCGAACCCGGGTCTTCAGATCCGAAACAGGCCGGGCCTCCTTGCGCAACCGAATCCGGGTTTTCTCCCTCCCCGCAGCCTGCACCATTTGAATGCGGTTGCATCTTCTCAACTCCACAGGACCGGCAGCACGAAGGCCGGGCATGGCTTCGCGGCGGCGAGAAGGGTGGATTCTTTTGAGAATCGTTTCCTGGGGAATAGGCTCCGAACCCACGGACTCGGGAGGTTTCAGCATTGGACGACGGACGGTCCGGGTCGGTCGCCGAAGCTCCGAATTGGGGTGCGGTCGGCGTTGTCGCAGGTGCCGGAGAAGCCCCTCGGCCTGTACGACCCCTCGTTCGATAAGGACTCGTGCGGGGTCGGGTTTCTCGCGGAACTTTCCGGAGAAAGCAGCCGGAAGACGGTAAGCAATGCGTGGTCAGATAAGCGTGCCCGTCTTTTGAATTTTGGGCTTCCGTTGTCGTTGAGCATTCAATGGTTTTTCCCTCGCAGGTGACGGATGCGGTGGAGATGCTGGTGCGAATGGCGCACAGAGGCGCCTGCGGCTGCGAAACCAACACCGGCGACGGAGCTGGCATTCTCGTCGCCCTTCCGCACCAATTTTACCAGCAGGTAAGTACTGGTATTGAAAAATAAACCAGTTTTCGTTTGTTTTTTGGGTTGCATTTTGTGGATAATTTGGGCCCCAATGTCCCTTTTAAATTTCGTTCACTTTTTTTTTAACAACCTGCGCGCCGCAATCTCGGTACTTCTTTTGGCAAATATTTTTGTGTTTTTTTTACGATTCGAAAGCACGGGCTTCGGTGCTGACCGCGGGAGGTTGCTTTTTGTCAGGTCGCCGTGGAAGTCGGTTTCGAGCTACCGGCGCCGGGGAAATATGCCGTCGGCATGTTCTTCTTGCCGACGTCCGAGAGTCGGCGACTGGAGAGCAAAGCTATATTTACCAATGTAATTCCCTGCACAATTTTTTGATTTTCCATTATTTGTAATTTAATCCTCGTAGTCGTGAAGATGGCCAAATCCGCCGATCTTGACCTTCTCCGTTCCTCAGCGGAAGGATTTGTTCCTTTTCACGCGTTTTTCTTTAGTTGTTTATTTGTTCCATTGCTTCTGATAAAAATAGTCTCAGTTTGCTGCTTCATATCATAGCCGATCACTTGGCAATTGTCACATTTGAGCTCCGTGTCCCAGTCTCCTCTCGAGGGTTTTCTTTTGGCCAGATAAAATTGTAGACAAAATAAAACTATCTCTGGTTTGATGCGCTTAAAAAACAGATTCCTATGACTTCACTGAAGCAGTTTCAATTCATTCTTTCTGTTGGATTTCTTGGTTTAATCATGTGAACCAGAGGGCATTTTCTTCCTATCTTCAATATATCATGAATTGGAATTATGTATGTTGATAAGCCATTGCTAATCTCACAAACACTGATTGTTCTATTCTATGGCCTGTCAGGTCTATTCTAGTGCATGTTTATCCCTGACTGGATAACAATTCTTTTCTTGTAGTTTCTTGAAATATTAAACTCATTATCTCCTTGGTGTTTTATGAAGGTTGCTGGCTCACTTGGACACATTGTTCTTGGTTGGCGTTCTGTCCCAACAAATAATTCGGGGTTGGGGAAGTCTGCTTTGCAGACAGAACCTGTTATTGAGCAAGTGTTTCTTACACCGACTCCAAGGTCAAAAGCTGATCTTGAACAACAGGTAGCTGCTTGTGTCTTTGTCGTGACTATGCCCATTTGTTTAAATGAATTCTTCATTGTATAATGTATCTTGTTTTGTGGTTTTGCAGATGTACATTCTAAGGAAGCTTTCTATGATTTCCATTCGAGCTGCACTTAATCTTCAACATGGTGGTTCAAAGGATTTTTATATTTGCTCTCTTTCTTCTAGGTTTGTTTGTGTGGATTTCTTTGCTACTTTCAAGTGCATGTTCTTGGGGGCATTGGAACTTAGTTGTTATTTCCCTCCTTATTTTTGTTGCTGATCTTTGCAGAACTGTTGTTTACAAAGGCCAGCTAAAGCCAGACCAATTAAAGGATTACTATTATGCCGATCTCGGCAATGAAAGGTTTACGAGCTACATGGCCCTGGTAAACATATTATCCATTCACTGCATTCTTTCTACACCAACTCCATGCTCCCCAACAAACAGCATGGGGACCACTAGTAACTCAGGAGATGCAAGATTGAGGAAATACTTCTGAGGCATTGAAGTATGAATGATCTTTTAAGTTCTTCCACTCCCATGGTTACTGTGTGATTGTGGATGCTGTATTGGATTGGATGGCTTGGGTGAGTTGTTAAGAAACTTCATTATTGAGTAAATCATGTTTGCAGAAACTTGGTGCAGTATTCTCCAATATCAGATCAAGAAGTTGAAATTTCCTGTACACTGGAAATGTAATTGTAATATTTCAAGGATGTTTTGAGATATTTTTTATGTTTTGTAATGGTTTGGAACATGCAGACACAAACACATCAAATTTACGCTGTTGACTGAAGTGCTCACACAATATTATGATTCTGGTGTTTACATTAACAGTATTTTTTTTGATATAACTAGATGGACCTCTGAAGAAATTTATTTATACTTTGGATTGTGAATGTAGGTACATTCGCGGTTCTCAACCAACACATTTCCTAGTTGGGATCGTGCACAGCCTATGCGTATTTTAGGTCACAATGGAGAAATAAACACCCTTCGGGGCAATGTAAACTGGTATGCACTTTAGTAATGTTACTATTCTTTTTTGAATGACTGTGTAGTCCTTGCATGTTAAAAAGGGTTCTCAGGGTATTGTAATAATGTCACGCCAGGAAAAAAATTTATATGGGTGCTGTCCTACTGCTACATTAGCTGTAGTGAAACTGTATAATAAGCAAAGGCCCCAGTGAATTGACAATGGAATTCCTGTTTCATCTTTTTAGGATGAGGGCACGGGAGGGTTTGTTGAAGTGTGGAGAGCTTGGTCTATCAAAGAATGAAATGAAAAAGCTTCTACCCATTATTGATGTTGGTTCATCTGATTCAGGTGAGATGCTAAATCAATCCCTGGTGCATGTGCATATAGAAATTCTTACATTCATGCTTGCCCACACATGCATGCATGGCATGTGATCACCAGATTATTGCCTCAGAATTTAATTCTGGAATGAAATCACCTCTCTTTTGGTGAACAGATACGTGATTAATGGGCAGACATATCTTCTTCATTTTTGCAAGCCTTTAATTCCACTGACTGAATCACACTTGATTTCTTTCAGGAGCTTTTGATGGTGCTCTTGAACTTTTGGTTCGAGCTGGTAGAAGTCTCCCTGAAGCTGTCATGATGATGATCCCAGAAGCATGGCAGAATGATAAGAATATGGATCCACATCGAAAGAATTTGTATGAATATTTTTCTGCTCTGATGGAGCCATGGGATGGGCCTGCTCTTATATCATGTAAGCTTCATACAATGGATGCAGATAGTTGTATTGAAATTTTTGTGACTTTTATGCTTACATAATATAATATTCAGTTACTGATGGCCGCTATCTCGGAGCTACACTGGATCGCAATGGATTGCGTCCTGGCCGGTTTTATGTCACACACAGTGGGCGTGTTATAATGGCAAGTGAAGTTGGTGTTGTTGATGTTCTCCCTGAAGATGTCTGTAGAAAAGGAAGGCTAAACCCTGGAATGATGCTTCTGGTGGATTTTGAGAAGCATGCTGTTGTTGACGAGGACGCACTGAAACAACAGTATTCACAAGCAAGGCCTTATGGAGAATGGTTAAAAAGGCAGAGGATAAATTTGGATGACATTGTTGAAACGGTTCATGAAACTGAGAGGGTCCCTCCAGCTATTGCTGGGGTAACACTGCCTGTAAGTACATGTTCATGTTATATTCCTTTTTTCCTTCTAAGAAATTCATTGGGCATCTATCTTATACTTTTTAGGCATCTGGCCTTGATGATAACATGGAGAATATGGGCATCCATGGTTTACTGGCTCCTTTAAAAGCTTTTGGGTATGATTGCTTCCATGTTTTGTGAGATCACATGACTCTTGAAGTATCGTTAGGGTACATAATATGCTCATTTTGATATGCAGTTACACAGTTGAAGCTTTAGAAATGCTGTTACTACCAATGGCGAAGGATGGTGTTGAAGCCCTTGGATCCATGGGGAATGATACTCCATTAGCTGTGATGTCAAACCGGGATAAACTAACATTTGAGTATTTTAAGCAAATGTTTGCTCAGGTTACGAACCCTCCAATTGATCCTATCCGAGAGCAGATAGTTACATCAATGGAATGCATGGTTGGTCCTGAGGGCGACCTCACAGAAACCACCGAAGAACAGTGTCATCGTCTTTCCCTAAAAAGTCCTCTTTTGTCCATTGGAGAAATGGAAGCAGTCAAAAAAATGAATTTCAGAGGTTGGCGAAGCAAAGTTCTGGATATCACTTACTCAAAGGATCGTGGTAGGAAAGGCTTGGAAGAGACACTGGATAGAATCTGTTCTGAAGCGCGTGATGCAATCAAGGAAGGATATACATTACTGGTGCTTTCTGATAGAGGTATCCCATATGCAGCATTAAAAATACTGTGAAAGACAAGTTATATGATAAGATTTATAATTGGTTTTTTATCTGTTTCAATATGTAGCATTTTCCTCGAAGCGTGTTGCAGTAAGCTCCCTTTTGGCTGTCGGTGCTGTTCATCATCACTTAGTCAAAAACCTCGAGCGCACGAGAATTGGGCTGATGGTTGAATCTGCCGAGCCACGTGAAGTGCACCATTTCTGTACGCTGGTTGGCTTTGGTGCAGATGCTATATGCCCATATTTGGCCATAGAGGTGATTTGGCGACTACAGATTGATGGAAAGATCCCACCTAACCAAAATGGTGAATTCCACTCCAAGGAGACACTGGTTAAGAAGTACTTCAAAGCAAGCAACTATGGGATGATGAAGGTTCTTGCTAAAATGGGCATATCAACTTTGGCTTCATACAAGGGTGCTCAGATATTTGAAGCCTTGGGACTTTCATCAGAAGTAATAAACAGGTGTTTTACTGGAACACCAAGCCGTGTTGAGGGTGCAACATTTGAAATGCTTGCCAATGATGCACTTCATTTGCATCAAATGGCATTTCCTGCTCGAACTTTCTCTCCTGGAAGTGCAGAATCAGTGTCATTGCTTAACCCTGGGGATTATCATTGGCGGAAAGGTGGTGAGATTCATCTTAATGATCCTCTTGCGATAGCAAAGCTTCAAGAAGCTGCCAGGGTTAATAGTGTAGCTGCCTATAAAGAATATTCCAATCGCATACACGAATTGAATAAAATGTGTAATTTGAGGGGGATTTTGAAGTTCAAGGAGGCAGAGGTGAAAATTCCTCTTGACGAGGTTGAACCAGCCAGTGAGATTGTGAAGCGATTCTGTACTGGTGCAATGAGTTATGGTTCTATATCACTGGAGGCGCACACCACTTTGGCCATTGCTATGAACAAAATTGGGGGAAAATCAAACACAGGTATGATCAGATTTTCTGATGTTTTAGGGTTTGAAGAACTTGAATTTTTAGTAAATATGTCTGGTCGTATTGAATTCAAGATAAAGTAACATTTTTCCATTCCATTAGCTTTTATTTCTAATCATGTCCTGGCTGCTGCATCTTTTTGGATAATACGTTCCCAAATTAAAACTGTTTTATTGTTCTATCTTTTTTGTGGAAATAGCATTTTTTTAGCCTTCCATTTTCTTTTCCTTTAGCTCATTAAAGGGCATGGTAATATATTCATACTTCTTGTTTTGTGGTTGAAGGCGAGGGAGGTGAGAACCCATCTCGCATGGTACCTCTTCCAGATGGTTCAATGAATCCAAAGAGAAGTGCTATAAAACAGGTTGCCAGTGGGAGATTTGGAGTTTCAAGTTATTACTTGACAAATGCCGATGAGTTGCAGATAAAGATGGCTCAGGTATAAATTAGACTCCTGCATTTGTATTTCCAAGGCACTTTTACCTACCATGTATCTGCCATGATGTTCATATATTCCTATTTAGCTTGGAACCAAGGTTCCACTCTTGTTTATGGATTTATGTTCATGGACAGATGATGCTGTGCCTGCAAAGCACCCTTGGGTGCCTTTGCATCATCTATTGCCATAACTACATTTTTGGTGAGGCTAAATGTGATCCAAGCAGGAGTTGGTTTTATTAATTTTAGCTTCAAAGGATCTGAACTGTGTTTTATCAACTTTGTTTGTACAGGGTGCTAAGCCTGGTGAAGGTGGTGAACTCCCTGGCCACAAGGTCATTGATGACATTGCTGTCACGAGGAACTCCACTGCAGGGGTTGGACTTATCAGCCCGCCTCCCCATCACGATATATATTCCATAGAAGATCTTGCCCAGCTGATACATGATCTTAAGGTATTCGTGTCTTTGTCGATCATTTGTTTTCTGTTCATCTTGGGGGCTCTTTAAAATGCCTGTATGTTGGTATTATATTTTCATTTTTCTCTCTTAGTAATTTGATCATTTGTTTTCTTCCTGTTTTTAGAATTCTAACCCATCAGCTCGTGTGAGCGTGAAATTAGTATCCGAAGCCGGTGTTGGGGTGATTGCTAGTGGAGTTGTCAAGGGACATGCTGACCATGTATTAATCTCTGGTCATGATGGAGGCACCGGGGCTTCTCGATGGACTGGCATTAAGAATGCTGGTCTTCCTTGGGAACTGGGTTTGGCTGAAACTCACCAAACCCTTGTTGCTAATGATCTCCGTGGTCGAACGATTCTCCAAACTGATGGCCAGCTGAAAACTGGAAGAGATGTGGCCATTGCCGCACTTCTCGGTGCTGAAGAGTTTGGTTTTAGCACCGCTCCATTGATAACTCTAGGCTGCATCATGATGAGGAAGTGCCACAAGAATACCTGCCCTGTTGGAATCGCAACCCAAGACCCGGTTCTTCGAGAAAAGTTTGCCGGGGAGCCTGAACATGTCATCAATTTTTTATTCATGCTAGCAGAGGAGTTGAGGGAGATCATGTCTCGGGTTGGTTTTCGAACAATCAATGAGATGGTTGGTCGATCGGATATGCTTGAACTTGATAAAGAAGTGGTGAAGAACAACGATAAGTTGAAGAACATTGATCTCTCCCTGTTACTGAAGCCTGCGGCTGAGATTCGTCCTGGGGCAGTCCAGTATTGCATTCAGAAACAAGACCATGGTTTGGATTTTGCTTTGGACCAAAAGCTTATTAGATTATCGGAGGCTGCATTACAGAGAGGGCTTCCTGTATATGTTGAAACACGCATTCGCAATGTGAACCGTGCAGTTGGCACAATGCTTAGTCATGAAGTGACTAAGCGCTATCAGATGACAGGGCTCCCTGCAGATACCATCCATGTGAAACTATCCGGCAGTGCTGGCCAGAGCCTTGGAGCTTTTCTTTGCCCTGGAATCATGCTGGAGCTTGAAGGTGATAGTAATGACTATGTTGGTAAGGGGTTATCCGGTGGGAAAATTGTTGTGTATCCTCCAAAGGGAAGCCAGTTTGATCCAAAGGAAAACATCGTGATCGGTAATGTAGCTCTTTATGGGGCTACCAGCGGGGAAGCATATTTCAATGGTATGGCTGCAGAGAGGTTCTCTGTTCGTAATTCTGGGGCTAGAGCAGTTGTCGAAGGTGTGGGTGATCATGGATGTGAATACATGACTGGTGGGGTTGTCGTTGTGCTTGGGAAAACTGGAAGGAATTTTGCTGCAGGCATGAGTGGTGGCATTGCTTATGTTCTTGATGTGGATGGGAAATTCACGTCTCGATGCAACCCTGAGCTTGTGGATCTTGATGAAGTGGAGGAAGAAGAGGATGTAATGACTCTTAGAATGATGATACAACAGCACCAGCGTCACACGAACAGCCAGCTTGCCAAAGAAGTGCTGTCTGATTTTGACATTCTTCTACCTAAATTTGTTAAGGTCTTCCCTAGGGATTACAAACAGGTTATTGCCAAGTCTAAAGCAGAACATGCCTCCAAAGAAGTCCTTGAGCTGGCTGCTGAAGATGGCAAGGAGCATGAGAAGTTGGAAGACAAAGATGCTTTTAAAAAACTTAAGGAGCTGGCAGCCACATCTTTGATAGAGAATGCTAATGGGGTAATCATCTCCAACTAGTTTCTAATTTGATGTAGCTTTTCTGCACTATCTTTATGAATATCTCCCCCTTTTTCTTGCTGAGTTGGGTAAACTAACTACAACAGGCACACTGATAGGAATGCTTTTTTTTTTAATGAAAAAAACTTTATTTGAAATTTAACCTGGGAGTTCCTCGTTATCTTTAGTTGCAGTAATGCATGCCCATGCAGACTTCATCAGTTGGGTGTTGTTTTTTAATTTTGACTGTTTCAATCATTGCCATATTTATGGTTATTTTCCTTTTCTAATTTCCATTTTATTCATGACCTTGGTTACCCATAAGTTGATGATAAATTTGCTTTCAGGCGGCGGCGAAGACTAGGCAATTAAATAGGCCTACACGGGTTACTGATGCCATCAAGCATGGAGGTTTTGTTGCTTACGGGCGTGAGAGCCTCGGATACCGAGATGCTAATGCACGCATGAATGACTGGAGAGAAGTAATGGAGGAGTCAAAGCCAAGCGCCCTTCTGAAAACCCAGTCTGCTCGTTGCATGGACTGTGGTACCCCCTTTTGTCATCAGGTAAGAGGGACTGCTAGGGATCTGTTTGACAGCGCTTATTGATGATTGCTTATAGAAATGTCTTCTTTTGAATCAGTAGAAACACTACTTATTTTTTCAAACTGCTCATCAAAGCGATATTATTGCTATAAACAGTCAGATTCATCATTTGGTTTTCCGGGAAAATGCAGGAGAATTCGGGATGCCCACTTGGCAATAAGATACCGGAATTCAATGAGTTGGTTTACCAAAATCGGTGGCGTGAAGCATTAGAAAGGCTTCTGGAGACAAATAACTTCCCAGAGTTCACCGGCCGAGTATGCCCTGCACCTTGTGAGGGTTCTTGTGTTCTTGGCATCATTGAGAATCCTGTATCCATTAAAAGCATTGAGTGCTCCATCATAGACAAGGCCTTTGAGGAGGGGTGGATGGTTCCTCGCCCGCCCCTCAAGAGAACCGGGTATGCATTTTGTTGTTTTATTGATTTTAGGTGAATGTTTTTTTCTTGTTTGATATTCTGACATTAATTTTGCTTATGGTTATAGGAAACGAGTTGCAATCGTTGGAAGCGGACCATCTGGCTTGGCTGCTGCTGATCAACTGAATAAAATGGGCCATGTGGTGACAGTGTACGAGCGTGCTGATCGCATTGGTGGACTCATGATGTATGGAGTTCCCAACATGAAAGCTGACAAGGTGGATATAGTTCTACGCCGAGTTAACCTGATGGCCAAGGAAGGGGTCAGTTTCATTGTTAATGCGAACATCGGGAAGGATCCGTT
The DNA here is from genome assembly GCA_963277665.1 of Viscum album. Lineage (NCBI taxonomy): Eukaryota > Viridiplantae > Streptophyta > Magnoliopsida > Santalales > Viscaceae > Viscum > Viscum album. Next base: position 825,038,519 of record OY728165.1, read on the forward strand.
GTACTCGTTTGATCGCCTTCGTGAGGAGAACGATGCCATTGTTTTGGCTGTTGGATCCACAAAACCGAGGTGGGTTTAAATCAAGTAATGTTGTTTTCTCAACATTCAATATGGGAGTCTCATGAATTTGAATTTGTAGGGACCTTCCTGTCCCGGGACGGGAGCTGCAGGGAGTCCACTTTGCCATGGAGTTCCTTCATGCAAACACAAAAAGTTTGCTAGATAGCGATCTCCGGGATGGTAAATACATTTCAGCAATGGGTAAGAAGGTAGTGGTCATTGGTGGAGGTGACACTGGCACTGATTGCATAGGAACATCGATACGGCACGGTTGCAGGAGCATCATCAATCTTGAGCTTCTTCCCGAGCCGCCGAGGACCAGGGCTCCTGGCAACCCTTGGCCTCAGGTAATTCCCCGTTTGGCAATTATTAACTGTGTTTTTAGATGCAGCTAGTTTGATAGAGTTTGGACAAATGTTCAAAAGCCTCTGTTGAGTTATCATCTGTTTTACATGATTTAGTGGCCACGCATCTTCCGGGTGGATTATGGGCACCAAGAAGCTGCCACCCGGTTTGGGAAAGACCCGAGATCCTATGAAGTCCTTACCAAGAGGTTTGTTGGGGATGAGAACGGATGGGTCAAAGGGCTGGTTGTGGTGCGCGTCCATTGGGAGAAGGATGTCAATGGAAAGTTTCAGTTCAAGGAGATTGAAGGCTCCGAGGAGCTGATCGAGGCTGACTTAGTCTTGCTAGCCATGGGGTTCCTTGGCCCCGAACCGGTTAGTCATATCTTGAAACTCTGTTCAACTGCATTTATTGAAAACTACTTGTAGCATTTATCTTCTGTGTTTTGTGTCTTATTCGTTCAGATGGTTGATGACAAGTTGGGGCTGGAGCTGGACAGTCGGTCGAACATCAAGGCGGAGTATGGGCAATTTGGAACTAACGTGGATGGGGTGTTTGCTGCGGGTGACTGTCGGCGGGGCCAGTCGCTGGTGGTGTGGGCTATAGCGGAGGGGCGGCAGGCCGCTACTCGGGTGGACAGTTATCTCATGGAACCAAAAGAGAGGGTGGCCATGGGGTCGGCGATCAACAGTCACCAAAGAAGCGGCCAAAAATACACGGTAGTTACGTAGGTGACCATCTTGTCTATCTATCCCACGACACCTGAAGGAGGATGTTGATACAAAATGGATTGTTGAATTGAGGATGCTGCACAAGCCTTGAACCTGCAAGAGATGCTAAAGCATGCGGCTGTTATGCATGACTTTGTACAGATTTGGAGGCAAGCATCTTTATATATTGTTTGATGTTAATGTATTAATGTTCCAGTTATGAATATTAATGGCTATTAAATTTGGTTTTGTCTTCATTCATCTATGGAACATCCTTTCACATTCGGTAATGTATGTTTAAAAGAGAGATGGAGTTTGTTGGTGTTTTTCTTGGAGATATCATTTGCTATTTTTCATATTCTTCACCTAATGTAAGTAGCTAATCATTTTTCCTGATGGTTTGTACTTGATAATTAGCTAATCATTTGTGTTGTGTTTGTTATCCTATTTCAAAACGACTATACTCTTTTTATCAAGTACAAACCATTAGGAAAAATGAGACTTTAAACCCCTTATAATTTGTCTCCCATTAGTGTTGGCATACTCATGTATTGATATAATTAATTGATTGAAGCCAAGTCATTAAATGCTAATTCAGATCATGAGATTCTTTCTCAAAATGATAAAAGTTCACACCATTATTTTGTAAGAATCCCAGATTCCTCCTACTTTGTGTGATGAAAGTGAAAGTAGATTATTTCTTCCTCATACGTGACTGTCGACACAAACATACTTCTTTTCTTCCTCTCTTGGTTGTCTCTCTTTTCTCTAAATCGAACAACAATTGACTCTAACACCCCCTATTTCTCGATCACCATTATGCAACATAAGTCTCACCCTTATGCAACCTTTGGAAATTAGACTCCCACCATTACACAACTCCTTAACCAGCAACTTTTGAATTTTACAGTTTACCATCACACACACACACACTTGGCAACCATTACACAACACCACTTCTCACTGTTAAATTGATGCGACTCAAATGAAACTCAAATTCCACAGCTCAACACTTACACAACCTTTAGATTTATTCCCTCACTCTTAAGTAGTAGCCAACTCACTGTTACACAATGAATTCTGCTCTTTCAACACTTACACGAGCTTCATATTTTTCCTTCCATACTCACCAACCACTATGCAACCCTTATAAATCCGACTTCACACTTACATAGGTCCTTTTAACTCTTTCTTCACTCCACAAATCAAGTCCTTTTCCTTTCCTTCTTCCCTCAAAGCATGTCCATCATGTCCTTCGTCTACTAAACCATATATAGCCATTATTCATATGATTTATATGATTGATGAAATTGACAACCAAAGACAACACATCATGCAGATACTTCATTCTTCTCAGCTGTCTTCTCAACATCCCCCTGACAATTAACCGTTCTCATGACTCATCGACTCCTTATTGCTCATCAATCTCCCCATGTATTAACATGACCCATCAATCTCGTCTTCATGGCTCATCAATCTCCTCTTTTGGAATTTGTTGGCAACACCATATAAATCCTAAACCCAATGAATCATAAAAAAACACACGATTCAAGTAATTGATGGAAACATTATGAATCACCTCTTAAAAATGACATATCAATCAATTAAATCTATGTCTACATGACAATACTCATTATAGAAAATAAGAGTGAGTGATCAATACCTAAAAGTTGTATGGTCTTTCTTCCTAAACTGTCAATCATCTGCCATTCTCTCTTATGAAACTCTTCATCACTCTCTGAATCAACTGAACGACAAACCAATTGTTGAAATTCTAGCAACAGAACCACATACCAATTTCCCACTCCACATACCGATTATTTAAAAACCAATTGCTAAGGAACAATTATCTATTTGCTAAAACAAACCAACTGTAGTAGAATTCTCCCCCTGCATACATGCAATATTTCACTCTTTCCTAAACATATACTTAACAAACACATCAAATGCTTTCAACCAAAGTTTTCTAGATTCTAAACTCTCCCATTTGATTTTCTCTCCCTTAATAGACCCACCTCGGAAAACATAATTATGATTTTGGATTTATGCTATATCTTGTAATTTGACAACGACAATCTAAAGAAATAAGGGAAGGGGATGAACGTGCATACCTTAATCTTAAAGTAATAGAAATTGAGAACCTATCATCAACCACTTCTTGTATAATCCATTTATGATAGGCTATTTTGAAACATTACCCTTCATCAAATCCTTGATTTAAATCACTCCCATTATCATCAACTCTCCTTGAGATATTAAGGAGGCTTGAGTTGTTGTCCTTATCAATCCTTTTGTCCCAACATGTGTACCATCACGTTTACTGATAGAGCGCTGTCGTGGGCGCCCTCAAATGATTAGTGTGATTTTGGGGTACTTAGGTGCAGCAGAGTGGCTGACCAAGGTCGTCTCTCAAAGGAGGAAGTGAATTAAAACAACTTTTCAGAGGTATTATAGAAACAAAATAAAAGGGAATAAAAACACTACTTGAAAGTATGGGGGTGGTTGTTTATAGTTTATAAATCTAGAAGAAGTTTGCTGGAAGAAGATTGCATTTTTTTTGTTTTTTATTTTGAAATGAAGTTTCGATTAGAATGACACAACAAGAAGATGTTTTTTTAGAAATCTATTTTAAAAGGCGTAATCGATCTAACTCTACCTCTTCAATCATTTATTAATCATTATCATTTAAATTAATATTCACTTAATTATGATCCCTTAATTTGTTAAATCCCGAACCCTACGAGAATTAACTTTACCGCGAAGATGAAGTGAATTTAACCTTAGGCTAACTTCGGAACATGCAATCGCAACACCCTGCTTTGATTGATGTTCTAAGATTAGCTTATGGTCAGTGGTAAATTAAGGCACATAACCACTATGGAAATGAGGATTAATTGAGTTTAGGGATTATATTTGAACTCTACAAATTGATCCCGTGTGGTTTTGAATTACCGGTTAATGTTGCGCTCTCACAGTTCACACAATTCCCGACCTCGCGTGTTTTGTGTTAACTATTCAATTGCTTGCTTAGTTTCATTTAAATTAAAAACTCAATTAATGAATCATGTTTAGTTAATTACAGTAGATCATTGATTCAAAATAAATGAATAAAGAAGGTGAGAGGTCGACCGATTACTAAAAAGAACTACTCTTCCATAGGCGGTGTAGTCATCGTGGAGACGATTTGCATAAGCAAAGGATTGAAAGGGTATAACCCAATCTTGTATCCACTCTTGATTCCAACCCAATTAAGAAGATTAAGAGAAGAAGAAGAGGGATGAACACAGAAGATTATTTGAAGAAAAATTCAAGAAACAAACATGAAAGAAAAGAAATACAAAGAAGAGGTGGGAGATGAGAGCCTTTTTGGAAGAGAGGTTTGCACAAATTCTTACTTCTTCCAAGAGTTGTAAGGGGCTCCCAAGAGACACCCTTTCGGCCACACCTTCCCAAAGCCTCGACCAGCCCTCTCAAAGAGTTAAAACCCCCTTTAAATAGAGTTTGTGAGGGCTAGGGATACATAACTTTTTAAGTGTGAAATGAAAAACTCGGCCAAATATTTTATTCCAAGTTGCACCGCCTAGTTGGCCTCCAAAACGCGTGAATTCACCGGCCTTCCAGAAGGATGATTTGTGCCAAATCATGTCCCCGAGCTTTCCTCAAAATTTGGGCTCAATCCAAGCCCGGATGAAGAAGATATGGCCCAAATACAGAACCCATGTCCATTCTGCCGAGTCCAGCCCACCATTGGATTAATGTCCTATTTACTCCATCCAAATTTCCTTTTTAGCTCTAGTGTCCTGAATTAAAGTTGTAAAAAATTAAGTTAGGAACACTGCTACAAAATTTCAAATTAAAATAATAAATATAAAAATATTTATCTTTGAAATACTACAATGCCCTATAAAGGGTAAAACTGGAATTTTCACCAAATTTTCAAATGAATAATCAAATCCCAAATATTTTATAAATAAACATATTTAGCACAATGTGGGGAAATTATATCATTTATTATCAATAAAATATTCAACAAAATAATGTTTTATCAACTCCCCCACACTTACCCTTTTGCACTCCTGAGCAAAATCTCATATTAAGTAAACATCAATATCAAATCAAAACTAATTTTAAAACACATATCCTTGAGATCAATCAATTTCACACCAAGAATAAAAAGATATCATACCTCATAAAAAACCTTATTTCAAGTTCTCCATTTATATCATTCAATATATTTCCACTTCATTTATCCTCCCCTGCACAAAACACTTACCTCGCTTGAATTTTCTCTCATCACTCAAATATCAATTTTTTTTGCAATGTCTTTCTCATCCAAACCCATACAAGGGTCACCATAGGCTTGATAAATTCCTACATCGCCACCTGATGTGAGTCAAGGACATATGTTTATCATGAGAACTTTTCAGGGTTGTTCTGTGGCTTTCGGTTGGTAGGATTAAGATGTGAAAAACTCTGAGGCTGAATGAGGTGGGCTTGATTCTTTTTGAAGCAAAATTGCATTAATCTAATTTTCACTTAAATATGGTCTTCTCCTCAATCCACATAGTATCAATTCAGCTCCATCTTCATGAAAAGTCATGAAAGGTTTACACCATTCATCACTTCAGCATCAAAAATTTCAATCTTCTCAAACATGATTTTCTTGAAAGCTCCAAATGGGCACAACTTTCCACCTCAATTAGAAGCTCCAGAAAAGGCACAACTTCACTTGTCATGAAAGCTCTAGAAAAGGCACAACTTTCAATATAATGAATTTATTCAGTAGAAAACACATCTCTTCATAATTTAATTTTCCACCCAAAGTATCACAGAATGTGGTGGCACAACACAAGATAGATTCCCCCACACTTAAGCTCAACTAGATTATGCAATTTCACTTCAAGAGTTGGTTGGATAGGGAAAATTGGCTTGTAATGTGGCTGACCTAACAGGCTGTGCATGGCTTCTAAGGGCTACAAAGATTAAATATTGAAGGTAGACCATTATAAAAAAGGATTCTTTGAAATAGGGGCTTTAATACCAAACAAATGCCTCAATCATTTAAACATAAGTACCTCAAACCCTCAAGTTTTGACAGAAATAGATCAAATTCTGGTTAAATAAAGCATGGTTTGGTTCTCTCAAGAAGTGAGGTGAATGTAAAGAATATGAAAATAATGGTTCAGAAGCCTCACAGGAAAGTGATTTCAAATATAAAGACAGCGAGATGTGGCATGAGATTCAAAATTCAGTGTACTTTTCATGAAATTACTAAATATTTGAACTTGAAACAAAGTCATTTCAGCATTCATTTAAGATTAGTTTCAAGGGGTAAATTGTTTCACTTATCGATATGGATTTAAAAATGGTGATGAGAATCATTTCAGCTCAAAAGTTTCAAAAACACACAGAAAATTGTAGAATAAACACACAAAATTTGAAAAACACACAATTTTTTTTGGTTTTTTTTAACAGGAAAACAATTGAAATTACTAAACTAAAAGGTTCCCTCCCCCACACTTAAAATATTGCATTGTCCTCAATGTGAACCCATGAGATGATATATGCACACAAAATGCAAAATTTTTAAATAGGACAACTAATATAAAAGTGAAAGGGTTAGGAACAGCCTGATGTGCTCAAGTGATGATGGGGTCATGCAGTGCGATAAAATCCACTGCATCAGTAGGAAGTCCCTCAATGTATCTCTTCAAACGTTGCCCATTGACTGTAAAGCTCCTTCCAGTGTCCTCTTGTGTGATCTCCACTGCACCATAAGGAAAAACATTAGTCACAATATAAGGACCTAACCATCTGGAATGCAACTTACCAGGAATCAGCTTGAGTCGTGAACTATAGAGAAGAACTTTCTCTCCAACATAAAACTCCCTTTTTTGGATCATTTTGTCATGAGCTGCTTTTGATCTTTCCTTGTAGAGCCTTGAGTTCTCATATGATGACAGTAGAATCTCCTCAAGCTCTTGAATTTGCAACTTCCTTTGAATTCCAGCTTGGGCCAAATCCATGTTGCATTTCTTTATAGCCCAATATGCCCGATGCTCGACTTCCACTGGGAGATGACATGCTTTCCCAAAAACAACCGTAAATGGGGACATACCAATGGGTGTCTTGTATGCTGTCCTATAAGCCCACAATGCATCATCCAAGCACTTGCTCCAATCCTTCATATTTGGCTGCACGGTTTTCTATAATATTTGTTTCAGCTCACGATTTGAAACCTCAGCCTGACCATTTGTTTGGGGGTGGTATGGTGTTGATGTTTTGTGTGTCACCCCATACTTCCGAAGGAGGGAAGAAAAATTCCTATTGCAAAAGTGTGTCCCTTGGTCACTGATGCAAAAAATCTGTGCTATGACAAAGTCCACAACAACATGAGAATCGTCAGTCCTGGTGGCCTTGGCCTCCACCCATTTACTCACATAATCAATAGCAACCAAAATATACAATAAACCATATGAACTTGGAAAAGGACCCATAAAATCAATGCCCCACACATCAAAAATCTCACAGAATAGTATGGTTTGTTGGGGCATCTCATGTCTCCTAGAAATATTTCCAGTGTGTTGGCAACGAGAGCATGACTTACAAAACACATGAGCATCATGGAATAAACTAGGCCAATATAATCTAGAGTCCAAAACTTTCCTAGCTGTCCGTTGGGGTCCAAAGTGTCCACCACATGCAAGTGTATGACATAATTGCAAAACAGACTCAAACTCGTGATCAGGAATACACCTCCTAATAACTTGGTCACTACACATGCGCCAAAGGTAAGGATCATCCCACACATAAAACCTAGACTCACTTTTTAATTTTTGGACTTGATGCTTTTTCAAATTTGCTGGGATTTCAGAGGAAACAATGTAATTAACTAAATCAACATACCAAGGATGCGTACCTGAGATGGTATAGAGATGCTCATCGGGGAAAGTGTCCCGAAGTGGTACCTGGTCCAAGGTGTCATCCTCTAGTGTGTGAGTAAGCCTACTCATGTGGTCTGCCACCAAATTCTCTGATACCTTCTTGTCCTTTATCTCAATATCAAATTCCTGAAGAAGGAGCATCCAGCGGATAAGTCGTGGCTTTGCATCTGGCTTCTTTAGGAGGTACCTCAAAGCTGCATGGTCAGAAAAAACAACTACTTTAGAGCCCAATAAATATGAATGGAATTTATCTAAAGCAAATATGACAGCAAGAAACTCCTTTTCTGTGGTTGTGTAATTTGATTGGGATGAATCCAGTGTCCTTGATGCATAGGCTATCACATGTGAACGTCCCTCCACCCTTTGAGATAAGACAGCTCCAACCGCGAAGTTGGAGGCGTCACACATAAGCTCAAAAGGAATCACCCACCGTGGGGGCTGTATGATAGGTGGAGTGGTCAGACGTTGTTTTAGCTCATCGAATGAATTCCTGCAAGAAACATCAAACACAAAATCAGAATCCTTTTGAAGTAATCTTGACATAGGAAGAGCAATCTTACTAAAATCTTTGATGAAACGCCGATAAAATCCTTCATGACCTAGGAAAGATCTAACATCGCGCACACATGAAGGATATGGTAAGGATGAAATAATATCTACCTTTGATCTATCAACCTCTATCCCATATTTTGACACTACATGCCCTAAGACAATGCCATGCTCTACCATGAAATGACACTTTTCAAAGTTCAGGACCAGATTCTTCTCAATACAACGATTCAACACCTTTCCCAAACTAATTATACATTCATCAAATGAAGACCCATACACTGTAAAATCATCCATAAATACCTCCATGCAGGTCTCAATAAAATCATAAAAAATACTCACCATGCATCTCTGGAAGGTACCTGGGGCGTTGCAAAGTCCAAATGGCATCCTCCGGTAAGCAAAGGTACCGAATGGGCAGGTGAATGTCGTCTTCTCCTGGTCCTCCGGAGCTATAGGAACCTGAAAATATCCAGAAAATCCATCCAAGAAACAATAGTGTGTCTTCCCAGCTAGTCTCTTAAGCATCTGATCAATAAATGGGAGGGGGAAATGGTCTTTGCGAGTGGAATGATTTAGTTTCCTATAATCAATACACACACACCAACTGTTTTGCACCCTCATTGGAACTAACTCATCTTTCTCATTTTTAACAACAGTAACACCACTTTTCTTAGGCACAACCCGAATAGGACTTACCCACTGAGAATCTGAAATGGGATAGATTATACCTGCCTCGAGCAATTTTTCAACCTCTTTTTTAACAACCTCTAGAAGGGTTGGATTGACTCCCCTTGTGCTTGCTTGATCCCCGAGATCTCCTTACGAATGGAAGTGATCCTTGATGCTGGAAAAAATCTCTGCAAGAAAAGATGTTTCAAATCGTTCCAACAAGTTACATCTTCGGGTTGTAAATAATACATCCAATCTTTCGCAGCTCCATCAAGTGAGAATGAGAATGCTCTTAATTTGATTTGGTCTTCAGATACATTTCTTGGTTTCAAGGTTGAGCAAACCACATTAAATTCTTTAAGGTGTTTGTTGGGATCCTCACCAGATAAGCCATGAAACTTTGGAAGAAGGTGAATTAATCCAGATTTCAATTCAAAGTCCGATTCGAGATTTGGGTATGCAATACAATTTGGTTGATAATTAATATCAGGTGCAACCAATTATCGAATGGTTCTATTAAGTTCATTGTTATTATTTCCAGCCATTGGTTCTTCTTTTATGTTTGAATTTGAATAGCTTCCAATTTCAATGTTTCCAGAAGAGAGGATTTCACCAACTGGTTGAATATTGAAACTTCCCGTAGATTGAGAGTGTCTGATTCGAGCCCTAAGGCTACGTTCAATCTCAGGGTCAAGATCTAAGAGATCTTTGGGATTAGTTCGTGTCATCAATCAATGAAATATTAAAAGAAGGAAATTGGACCATAGTAAAATAAAAATTAGAAGTTTGAGTTGATGGTCCAAAAAGAAGTAGAAGGAAATAAAAGAAGAAAAAAAAATCAGATTGGGTAAAGACGGAAGAAAGAAGAGAGGAAGAGAATAAAATGTAAAATAAAATAAATACCTCTAATTAGTTGAAATAATTACTTGCCTCCCCTGCAACGACTCCAATTTGATAGAGCGCTGTCCTGGGCGCCCTCAAATGATTAGTGTGATTTTGGGGTACTTAGGTGCAGTAGAGTGGCTGACCAAGGTCGTCTCTCAAAGGAGGAAGTGAATTAAAACAACTTTTCAGAGGTATTATAGAAACAAAATAAAAGGGAATAAAAACACTACTTGAAAGTATGGGGGTGGTTTTTTTATAGTTTATAAATCTAGAAGAAGTTTTCTGGAAGAAGATTTCATTTTTTTTGTTTTTAATTTTGAAATGAAGTTTCGATTAGAATGACATAACAAGAAGATGTTTTTTTAGAAATCTATTTTAAAAGGCATAATCGATCTAACTCTACATCTTCAATCATTTATTAATCATTATAATTTAAATTAATATTCACTTAATTATGATCCCTTAATTTGTTAAATCCCGAACCCTATGAGAATTAACTTTACCACGAAGATGAAGTGAATTTAACCTTAGGCTAACTTCGGAACATGCAATCGCAACACCCTGCTTTGATTGATGTTATAAGATTAGATTATGGTAAGTGGTAAATTAAGGCACATAACCACTCTGGAAATGAGGATTAATTTAGTTTAGGGATTATATTTGAACTCTACAAATTGATCCCGTGTGGTTTTGAATTACCGGTTAAGGTTGCGCTCTCATAGTTCACACAATTCCCGACCTCACGTGTTTTGTGTTAACTATTCAATTGCTTGCTTAGTTTCATTTAAATTAAAAACTCAATTAATAGATCATGTTTAGTGAATTAAAGTAGATCATTGATTCAAAATAAATGAATGAAGAAGGTGAGAGGTCGACCGATTACTAAAAAGAACTACTCTTCCATAGGCGGTGTAGTCATCGTGGAGATGATTTGCATAAGCAAAGGATTGAAAGGGTATAACCCAATCTTGTCTCCACTCTTGATTCCAACCCAATTAAGAAGATTAAGAGAAGAATAAGAGGGATGAACATAGAAGATTATTTGAAGAAAAATTCAAGAAACAAACATGAAAGAAAAGAAATACAAAGAAGAGGTGGGAGAGGAGAGCCTTTTTGGAAGAGAGGTTTGCACAAATTCTTACTTCTTCCAAGAGTTGTAAGGGGCTCCCAAGAGACACCCTTTCGGCCAAACCTTTCCAAAGCCTCTAAAAGCCCTCTCAAAGAGTTAAAACCCCCTTTAAATAGAGTTTTTGAGATCTAGGGATACATAACTTTTTAAGTGTGAAATGAAAAACTCGGCCAAATATTTTATTCCAAGTTGCACCGCCTAGTTGACCTCTAAAACGCATGAATTGACCGGCCTTCCATAATGATGATTTGTGACAAATCATGTCCCAGAGCTTTACTTAAAATTTGGTCTCAATCCAAGCCAGGATGAAGAAGATATGACCCAAATACAGAACCCATGTCCATTCTGCCGAGTCCAGCCCACCATTGGATTAATGTCCCATTTACTCCATCCAAATTCCCTTTTTAGCTCTAGTTTCCTGAATTAAAGTTGTAGAAAATTAAGTTAGGAACACTGTTACAAAATTTCAAATTAAAATAATAAATATAAAAATATTTATCTTTGAAATACTACAATGCACTATAAAGGGTAAAACTAGAATTTTCACCAAATTTTCAAATGAATAATCAAATCCCAAATATTTTATAAATAAACATATTTAGCACAATGTGGGGAAATTATATCATTTATTATTAATAAAATATTCAACAAAATAGTGTTTTATCATTTACCTTCAGGTTTAATTTTCTTTTGATTCTCTAACAATAATATGAACTAAGATAGGTTGTCTTTCACCACTATAAACCTGTACTTTAGCTGAATCGTTCATTTTTCCAGAAAAATCTGTTTGTTATCCAAGCAGTTCAATTTTCACCTTTACACCTCGATCTTCTCCATATTGTCTACACTCCTAAAAAGAGTGTTCCTTCACTTCAATATCATCACTAGCATTCTTCTCATGACCAATGGGCACAAGAAATCTTTGCTCTAATGTATCCTTCTCCATCATTCCTAACAAATATGAGTTCATAACATTACCAAAATAAAACAAATTATTTCTAATTCATTGACCATTGGTTAGCACATAACCATCTCTCATCCTCTTCACCAAGCACTCTTCCTTCCCAAAGAAAACTTCATTACCTTCATCAAAAAGTTGAGACACACACAGTAGATTATACTTCAATCCATAAAAAAATAACACGATCTTGGTCTTCATCTTCATATCACCAATTTAAACACAACCAACCCCTCTGATCTTGAGCGACTTATCATTTAAAAAATTTTGAGATCTACTTTTTTTCTTCCTAAATCATTTCAACATCATGAGATCTCTTATCAAGTGGGATGAACACTGAAATGATTCAACCCCATCGGAACCCCTACCAAGTTGGCAATAAGGCTAGATGCGCCTCCCCTAAGTCTGCCTCTAATATGCCAAGGGTCAATGACTAGAACTAAGAGGGGGCACTCAAAAAGTGGGAAGCATTCACCTATGAAACCCATAATGAAAAATCACCACAACTCAACTGAAAATCAATACATTTAATGAGCAGACACAAGTAAACCAAAATGCATGGGTCTGCATATGACATATTGTAACACCCCGAGTTTTTATAAATTATAATTTATTTTGAATAAATTAAATTTCTTTGATAGCTTACGTTACATACAACACCGAGTTTTAACAAACCACGATATATTATTAATATTATTATTTAAATGTAACCGTTATAACCTAACTGTTAAACTTAGTGATATAAATAATAATTAATAATTTTTAAATATTAAGTATAATGGTTTTATAAAAAGAAAACATATTGATAAAAAAGTACTTAATTTTTAGAAAAGTCTTTATATGTTTCGAAAATACTATTTCTCTCAAAAAAAGTTTTTATTTTCTTTGTGAACAAAAATAAAATTAATTTTTGACACTTTTAGAAAATGAATTTGATAAAATAAACTTAATTTTTGAAATAATAATTTCAAAATTAGTTTAGGGTGAATTTTTGGTATTTTTCTGAAAATATGAATTTATCAGGGAATAGTGAAAAATACTGGTTTTTATTGAAAACTGTCTTTTCGTTTAAAAAATTTATAAGGTTCCTTTTTTGTTTTAAAATGGGTTTAAAAGTAAAATTACTTCAAGTATATATCAATTAATACAATTTAGGTCATTGGAATCATTTTCATATTGAATTTTTATATACAAACTTTTTAAACTTGTGAACATTTTCTTTTTAGAAAACCGCTTTCTCGTCGAGTCTGCAGGTTTATTTTTAAAATTAAAATTTACCACTTCTGTGAATGAAATTTATAAAAATGGATTCCATACTTGGAATCAAAATAATTTATATTATCTAATAAGTTCAACTTAATTTTTAACCATAATAAATAGTAAAAATAGTAAAAAATATTTACCATGGTTAAGGTAAAAATGGATTTATTAGAGAGTTAAACTAAAAAGTTAAAGTTTAAAAATGACCCAAAACTTATCCAACATCCATTGGTTAGCCATATTTCAACCTTATCTCTTCTAGTCTCTAGAATGGTCCATTTTGGAGTCTTGTGGAATGAGAAAAATGCAGGTACACTTTTTTCATTTAAAAAATTACAAGTGCGCCACTTACCTCACTTATAAAAGGCCACCCCTCTCCTAACATCTTCACACTTTAAATACCCTTTGATTCAGAAAATCCCTACCCAAATTAATTCCTTACTTCCCCCCTCTCATCCTTCTCCAATGGCCTGAAGGCCTTCATTTTTTATTGATTTTTGATAATCTACCTTTCAAGGGATGAGGTGGAACCCTACAATGCCCGTAGGCGAATGTTTACATGCCCGTAGGTCATAGAGGAATTCATTTCCCGTAGGCACAAACATTACATAAAACCCAGACTAACAACTTGGAACTGCTCCTCCCCAGCATCTTCATTGTGAAATCAGCTCTCCACCTTCGCATGGCTGTTCGGCAAGGCATTCCCGTGCATGCACAGACTTGTCCCAATGGCAGGTGCCATACCCTCTCATTCTTGCAATCCATTTAGCTTCTGCTGTGGTGAAAGCTCTTTGCTCATCCTCCTTGTAGAGCTTGTTCCTTGTAGGTTTTGTCTGGTTTGCATCTGCACAAAGGTGGCCCGAAGGCCTTGAGGTGGCCCGAAGGCCCAACTGACCCGAAGGCTTGGGTGCCCGAAGGCCTATGAAGGACTCGAGGACCAAATCAGAGGCCCAAAGGCCCAAACATGGGCATATTCCCGGCTGCTACAGTGCCAAACAGTGTCTGCTACAGTTCCCGCTACAGTACCTGCTACAGTACTGCACAGTTCCTGCCACAGTACCTGTTACAGTACCTGCTACATTATTGCTACAGTACTGCTACCTAAGAAGGATTTAGGTATAAACCTAAAGTGGCTCTCCGAAGACATGGTAAATTCCTAAACTTGTATTTTTATTTTATTTCTTCTCCCATCCCCCTTAAAGTTTTATTAAAAAATGATGATATAATAACATTAATATATTTCATATAATTATATATTGTTATGTTAATTTCATGACCTACAGCCATCTTCTCTTCTATCAAATGAGATATGAAATCATCATTTGTGTGTACGACATACTACTGCTTCGCGAACCAATGTTATTCATTTTCCATCACCACCTATCATGGATATATATAATGATGAATTACATACTTATATAATATATTAATGATATTATTATACTTCTATAATTATTATATCACATATACCTTCACACTTTCCATTTTGTGGGAATACGATAACATCACTCGTGTGTATGGTAGACTACCGCCTTGCGCAACGATGTGAATCATTCACGCATTAAATGGAATGTAATAAGGATGAGTTTAATGAACATATGTGATATATATATTACATAAAAATGATTCTATAATGGTAATATATTATTTACCTTTCTTTCTTTCAATCCATCGAGAAAATGAAAACAACATTCATGCGTATGTACTGCCTACTGTCTCCATGAATAGTGTATTTAATTTTCTATCTCTAAATCTTATGGATTAATCTAAAAATATATATAATGAATATATATGATATTTATATCATGGTTAATATTTTGGAGATTATGGAACCATGATCAAAGTAAGAGGAACAAAAATAAAAAATCAAAACATATATGAAAAACAAAGTAGTTATTGCTCGAAACATGACTTTAATATGGAATTGTTAATAAATGGGTAATAAAAGGCCATAAGAAAATCATATATGGTATGATATATGTAATGACCTATAATTTTCAAAAAGATATGACTCATTTTTTTTTTCAACTTGAATTCCTTAGTTTGTCCCTTGCAATGTTACCTAATGGAGTTACGGAGGTCACGAGGGTGTCTGGGGCTTGTTCAAAGCCTAGAGCCCCAAAATTTTGGAAAAATGACTAGGCTGTATGGTTAGTAGAAACTGTGCAGCCTAGCCCGCATGGTTTCCCTAATCACATGGGGCGAGTTAGAGGGGAGCAGTGGGCTGCACCTGAAATCGTATGAACTTAGGTGCACACTCGTGCAAAATTTTAGAGGTTTGGTACAGTGCCTTTCACATGGATTGCATCTATTTGCGAACCGATGTTGTGAATTATTATTATGTATATATATATGTTTTGATTGGATGCTCGGCTGGCATCGATTGTCTCACCTCTGTTATATACATGAGACATGAGAACCTGACATATTAAGAGAATTATCTAAGAATGATTGCTGCAATGGTAGTTAACATAGTGACCAATGAACCTGTGTGATTCTCCCCACCATAGGATTTTAATATTCATCATTTTAATAAAAATAGGAATCTAATTCCCATGAAAAACACTCTGTCCACCACTAAACATGGTTTCTAGATGTGAGTCAACATAATTATACCATGTTCCATCACGACAATCCATCCTTGGCATACGCTGAAGCCTCATCTGGAACTAATATTCCATCCTTGAACAACCTGTGGTTCACTTCCTACCACATAGATTTACATCATCCACTTAATAATAAATATAAATGGTCTATTCATAATCACATGTATTATGCAATCATCATTCCATGCGCACACATTCAATCAACATCAATAACTACATCTTGAACTTTAACCCAGATTGATGATGTTATAAAACTCGATCCTCTTACATAGTCATCCATAGAACTAGGATAACTTAGCTTTTCTACTAAAAACTCTAGTCTACATCACTCACCACAACGTAGTTAATACCTAACCTATATTCCAATATAAAAAGATGTCAACTAAGACTCACTGGAAATATCCACATTCCTATAAAAGCTATATCCCAATGTAACTCTAAAACTATTCCCATAATAGGATTTTTTATAAAAATATATTTCTAATGTGTTATTTAAGCTATTTCATCAGTTCAAATTTATTATAAGTATTAAGGATGGTTTCTAGGCCACAAAACCAAAAAAAATCATTATATAAATGGGTTGGTACTAATATAACTACTAATTCATCAATTATCAATTTTTATAAGTAGAGTGGAATCACTATGGATGATCTATCCTAAGAAAGTGAAGTTATAAGATTTAGTGGAATCCAGTTTGGGATGTTACAATGTTGTATCAATGTAGTTTTATCTTCCTAGTATTTACTATTTAGGATATTGTATACATGAGTATGATGTATGTGTTGGAACCTTTGATTGTTTTTTCTAGTTTTATTTGTTTTTCAGGGCAGTGGTGCAGCAGAATCCAAGAATTATTATTTTTATTCTGGGCAGCTTTTAGCGGCGGTTTTAACCGCCGCGAAATGTATACTGGCGGCGGTTTAAACTGCCGCTAAACATAAATTTTTTTTTACTTCTAGCGGCGGTTATAACCGCTGATAAATAGAAGTTTCGTGACTGCCTCATTCCGCGGCGGTTTACCTGAATTTAGCGGCGGTTTTACCGTCGCTGGAAATTGAGTTTATTAGCGGCGGTTATAACCGCCACGAATAAAGTGATATCCAGGGTTCGTAAAAACGCCGCTAAATTCAGGAAAACCGCTGCGAAATGAGGCACCTACGACGCTTTCCTGAAACCGCCATTAAACGTTAAAAACTGCTGCTAATAGATTGCCGATGCCCTATTAGGCGGCGATTTCTGTAAACCGCCGCCAAACAGCATAGCGGTGGTTTAAACCGCCGCTAAATGCAAAAAAAAACCGCCGCTAAACGGCGATTCTGTTGTAGTGTGGCTTGCATCGACTTGCGAACCGATGTTGTGAATTATTATTATGTATATATATATGTTGTGATTGGATGCTCGTCTGGTATCAATTGTCTCACCTCTGTTATATACATGAGACATGGGAACTTGACATATTAAGAGAATTATCTAAGAATGATTGTTGCACTGGTAGTTAACGTAGTGACCAATGGACCATAGTAGGTGGATATATCTGGGTTTATTGCTATGGGATCAGGCCCCTTAGTCTGTCCTGAGTTAGGGTGGCCCAGCATTTAGGGAGTTTTTGATTTAATCGTGTGTGGCATGCTACCAGGGATGTGGTCTCATGTATTAGTATGTTCAGGATTATTCTTGATCTCTTGGGTTCACCTATGTCTATTAGCTCTTAGTTTCTTATAGTAATGAATGTGATACTTGCATGTATATTTTCATTTCCCTTGTTATGTGAATATTGTGGTGCTTTCTTTTGTAATGTTTACTTGGAAGTGATGTGTTGGTTTTTAAAAACTTTTGAAAAAGGTTTTAAAGTTAAAGTGTTTTATAATCTTTCTTTCCATAAAAAAATGAAAGCATCACTGCCCTTTCAAAAATGTTAACGACACACTAATAGAATGAAATTGGTTTTGTAAAAGAATAATGGCAATGAGTTGTATTTTTTTTGAGTAAAATGAGTAGAAAAACATACTTTGATATATTGTAGTTCAAACTTGAAAATTGATGTTTATTTTATTTTAAAGGAAGTGAATTGGGAAAAGTTTATTGGGATAGCCTACTGAGTTTTAATACTTAGGCCTATAGTTATCTTTTTTTTAGCTTCAAGTGCTACCTCTTGCTCAGATTCGGTCGCTGTAGTGCGATGTTGGTTTGAGGTTAGTGGTGACCCGTATGGTCACATGGAGGTATGTACAATTTTATTTTCTCACCATTGCTAATTTTAGTTTTCATTGTTCAATTTTTATTTATTTTTATTTCATTTATGGGCCAAATCATTACCTCCTGTTTAATTTTAATGCCCGACACTAGTTTCCAGCCCGTGGGGATTAGGAACGCCCTTCGGTCCATACTGCAGGCTGGCTTGGGTGACTAGTTTAGGGTCGACCCGGGTTGGTTAATGACAAAAATGGTATCCGATCCAATTTATTGTTATTTTGGGTGTCTGTTAGATGGATATTAGGACTGTCAGAGCTTAGGTGGTAGGTTATGAGTTGGTGCTTGATCACCACCGCCCATGACGAAACCCGAGTCACTAGGGGTAGTCCAGGTTTTGAGTCATTGTCTTTGTTTTGGACTGAGGTATGACAACAAAGGCAAGCTGGTGTTATGTCGTTATTTTACATGGATTAGTGACCCATGTGAAGTCTGAGTACACAGTTTAAGTCCCTCCTTGTTATTGATGATTACTTGGAGCATGACTCACTACCGTGTCGCCAGGTTAAGCATAACTGCTAGTCCCTCATCCCGGTGTTTTGTTGTAAGTTATGTTTTGTTTGGTTCCAGTTGGTGTGAGTGAATTCTGAAAATGGAAATGATTTTGGAATAAAAATTCTTCCTTTTAAATGGTTTAAAAGTTTTGAAATGGGTTTTAAAGGAAATTGTTTTGGTTTGAAAATTTGGTGGATGTTTGGGTTTATAAAGGGAATGGTTTGGGTGAATTTTGGTGTTCCTTATGAACATTTTCACATGTGAGAGTATGTGAGTGGAAGGTGCACGTTGGCGTATACAGATGGGAACAAATGAACACATGTGCAATAGTTCATAGGATTCCTTGGACGTGTCTTTGAAACTAAAGGCTTGGATTTATTTTTTAAAGTGATTTTTGGAAGGGAAAATAGTTTCAGAAATTGTTTTTGTTTTGTAATGTGGGTTTTATTTAGTGAAAGGTGGCTTTGTGTTTGGGAAGTGACTTGAAATAGGATGGTTTTGAAAATAAAAATGGAGATGGTATTTTTGAAAATAGATGAATTTTGTTTTTTTAGAATGTTTTCAGTATACAAGCCTATTGATTTGGCTTGAGGCATTTCTTTTGGTTGTGCTTTGGTTTGATGCGGGTTTTAGTTTTTGTTTTTCATGTTGTTCAGAATATGCTTCCTAGAAATGTACCTCAAAGTTCTAATGAGTTATGCCTAGTTTCTCGTTCTTATCGAGTGTTGCCTATTTTTTGTGGCGATCAAGGTCCGTTTGAGGCAATGGTGTGTCTTGAAGAGGTAGATTGTGTCTTCATATCATTGGTAAGTCCAAAGGTAATTAGAGTTCACACTATTTTGAGGTTGTTTAAGGGTCCAAATTTTGATGAATGGGAGTTTCTTTCCCTTTATCGATGCAAGTTGGTATGATGTGGGAATTTTTTGAGTCCGTCCTTGTCTGATGATTCATACCTGAGGAGGTGAAGATGAAAAAAAGGGAACATTTCAT
The DNA here is from genome assembly GCA_963277665.1 of Viscum album. Classification (NCBI taxonomy): domain Eukaryota; kingdom Viridiplantae; phylum Streptophyta; class Magnoliopsida; order Santalales; family Viscaceae; genus Viscum; species Viscum album. Next base: position 825,058,372 of record OY728165.1, read on the forward strand.
GAGTATTCGACAAGGATGATGTATGGTGATGGTTTATGTTGAACACTTCAAGGAGCTGGTTTCCTTTTCCTCAGAGGTTGTTGGTTTTCGGAGCATAGATGGTTGGTAATATGGTACCTATCACCGTTCATGAAGGTTCCCCATCTAGTGAGGAGAAGATGCTCTAGGAGCCTATTACTAAGGAGTTATTCTCATTGGTTTTGACTCCTAGTTCAGTATACCACTTTCTGGTGGGCCATCAGTGTGGCTGGTCTAGGCACTCAAATCCATCTTGTCGCATCCCTTCGAAGACCTGCCATTATTGTGGATGTTTGGGTTACCTGGAGAAGTTCTTCAAGAATCATTGCTCAAATAAGGCGTTATGACCAAGGGATTCTAGTTCCTAATTTTGAGGAAGGAGATGCTTCATCCATCAGAGCTCCAGCCATAGGTCTCAGAGTGATGATCACACATAGTTAGGAGTTTCTGGGTGTGTGAATCCTCGATCTGGGTTTTGTGTCCCATGTTAGGATTGAATCATTTAAAGACTTTTCATTCTTGTCTCTTGATTTTATAAATTCATCATTCATGGTAAAAGTGTGATGGTCTTGTTCCATTGTAATCCAACCAGTTGTACCTACTTAGAAGTGTCCCCTTTGAGTCGTTTGTTTTCCTTAAGTATTTATGTTGTGCTCGTTTGGAGATATTTAAGTTTTTTGGAATTGATGGCTAATGTTTATGATTTATCATTTGGTTTGAGTTTATTTTCATGAGTTTCACCTGGTATTGGGGGTTTTCATGAAGGTTTTGTTTGGCTAGTGTGGAGAGGTTGAGTTAGTCCCCATGGTCCCGGTTTTTTGGGTTCCCCCCGTAGTGGGTTTTCCATTTAAGTTCTAGTGGTGATGGTTGGGTTTTGAAGTTTCTATGTTATCGAGTTCTTGTGGTGGGGAGAACCCTCCCATGTTATATACTTGTGTTATATCATGGTTTATTCAAGATCGGTCAGGTGTGACTTGGGGAAATAAATAGTCACCCCACAATTCATTGTTTCTTCTGGTTGTGTTCGGGCTTGGACTTATTTTTTGACTAACATTTGGCTTGATGACTTTTTGGGGGCAAAAATTTTTTGTGGTGGGGAGAATTGTCACACCCCGACCATTAAAATTATTTTATTTTATTTTTCTTGGCTTCAGTTAGTCTCGTTGAGGTTCGGGTTGAGTGCTGGTTTATTTTTTTTGAATTTTGATAATTTCAGTGGGTTTCGGGCTGGTGCACGGGCACCGTACGTTTAACAGTAACAGTGTGGTCAGACCAGGTGACCGTGCGGTTGCCTATTATTTAAAGTAAATAAAAATTTATGGAAATAAAATATATTAAATGTTTAAACCATAATAATAATAATATTATTGTTGTAGATGATATTATTATTATTATAAAAATTGTTATTAATATTATTATTAAAACTTTTATTTATATTATTAGTATTAAATTTTTATTAATATTATTATTACAAAAAATGAAATGAATATTATAAATAAGTTTATTATTATTAATATTATCATTTATTATTATTATTATTATTAAAATGAGTATTGATATTATCATAAATATTATTATTAATAAGATGATGATGACGATGATGATTATTAATATTATTATTATATTTATTATTATTATTATAACTATTTTTCTTTTTTATAAACCCTAATTATATGCCCCTTTGTGTGGTGTGACCTCCCATGCTCCCTTCCTTCTCGCTGTGCAGTGCCTCCCTCCCTCTTCTCTCTCCCTCTCCGGTGACACCTTCGGTGGCTGCCTCCTCCCTGTCCAACACGACCTATTCTGACGCCTCCTCCCTGTCCAGTGCAACCTGCTTCAGCGTGAACCCATACTTTGACCGCCCCTACCATCAGACAACCTCCCTTCCCAGTGCACCACACCACCTTCGGCCGCACGTCCCTCACTGACGCCCTCCTCCGCTGGTGCACTTTTATTCCAATTTTTGGGGGTTTTCTTCATCTTGGCCAAACTCTAATCATTGGGGGTATGTTGGTTCATTTTTCTTGATGTTTAGGGTGTGTGGATTATTCCATTAGGGTCTCTGGTAGTATCTTTTTCCCTAATTAGATGTTTTTCATTGAAGGGGACACTTTCTGGCTCACTGCGGCTTGGTTCCGCTTAATTTGAGGTAGGTTATCTCATGTCTAGGCTTTGAATTTAAGATCACTTTATTTATTGATGTTTTAAATGTTTTATTTAATTAATCATGCCTATTTTTGAATGTTAAATTGAGTTTGATAAATGGTTTAAGGTTTTTTCTATTTAAAATAATGCCTTTACTTGACATTTCAAGTGGAATTTTAAATGTCAAGCATTCTAAAAGTGTTGAATTAATTATTTAAAATAAATTGAGATGTTTTAAAATTGTTTGACCCTGTTTAGGTTTGTAAATAAATTGAAATGTTCCATTTCATCCCCTTTGGGCTTTTTCTAAAAATTGAATTGAATTCTTCAAAGGGGTTTTAAATGGATTTTTTTATAATGTGTTTTAGAAAATATTTTGAAATAGATTTTGAAATTTCAAGTATTAGAAAAGTATTTTGAAACTAGGTTTTGATTTTATAAAATGTCTCTTAATACACACACACACACACATGTACATAGGATGGGTCTACACACACACACACATCTATATGTACAAATTCACATGAGAATATGTGAATTTGTGTAACAATATATATATTTGTATGTGTATATGAGTACAATTGAAAAATAAGGATTTTTCTCTTTTGGTTTAAAAAATGTATTTAAAAGGTCTGTTTGGAACTACTCACTTTAAAATGGTGTTTCCTTAGACATTGATTTCCTAAATGGTTCATTGGTTTCTAAATAATATTGGTTCCTTTATTTTGGCTTAATTTTATTTTAGGTATTTAGGGTGTTTTTGAGTCCCAAGGATTTATTATAGGGAGTTGCGGTTAGTTTCGAAGGCACACGCACATGTTCCTAGGTATGGATATGTATAAATATATATATATATATTTTGTACATGTTCTCTCATGGTGCAGGGAACACGTGTATCAGTTTAAGAATATATATATATATATATATATATATATATGGAAGTGCATGTGTGCGAGCGGGCTGCTTCTTGAGTTATAAATATTTGTCTTGGCCATCCTTTGAGGTAGGATATCCCATGAACTTCCCTTTTTTAATTTAAGATCCATCAGTTTCTTTCTTTTCACACCCTCTTTTATTTATAAATATGAATATATGATCCTTTTATTATATTTCTTGGTGTGAAAATAGTGTTTTAATCCTTATTTTGTGATAACTAGAATTGTCTTGATAAATAGCGCACACCAAGTGCTTGGTTAAATCCCCGATTGGCTTTTGTGGGTAATTTAGAATGTAAAATGCATGGTTTGGACTTGTATATGTATTGGAAAGATGCAAAATGGTGTTTTTGGTTCCTTGTATGGGTTTACATTGTGGTTTTGGTTTTTTATAAATATATAAATGTTGGATTTTAAGGTGTTTTGGCATGTGTCATCGATAAATGGCCTATTTTTCACTTTCATAAGAAATAGTTTGTTTTCATGGTGTAATGGAAATGTTTTAAGGGGTTTTTAAAAATGGATTGAAATGGTAATTAGTGTGTTTACACCTCTTTAGAAGGATGGATTTCATGTTTGATAAAAGTTGGATTTGTGAAATGATTAAAGGCCCATTAGGAAACTTGGTGAAATTGATAAAAATGTTTATTATGAAAACCTCCGCTGGATGTTTCTCATGCCTTGTCTAAGCATAATGGATGGGATGTAATCAATTTGGAGTCCTCGTGATCCATTATCAGGGTTCCTCAGTTGGAACACTTTGTGTTCTATTTATTCTAGGGCATGAGATTAGTCCTTGGGGAGACTCAGGGTGAGACATATTGTGAATTATTATTATGTATATATATATGTTCTGATTGGATGATTGTATGACATCAGTTGGCTCACCCCCATTATATACATGAGATATGAGAACCTGAAATATTTAGAGAATTATCTAAGAACAATTGTTGCACTGGTAGTTTATATATTGACCAGTGGACTATAGTAAGTGGATATATCTGGGTCTATTTCTATGGGATTGGGCCCCTTGGTCTGTCCTGAGTTAGGGTGGATGAGTGTTTAGGGAATTTTTGATTTCATCATGCGTGGCATGCTACTAGGGATAGGGTCTCATGTATTAGTACATTCTGGATTATTCTTGATCTCCTGGGTTCACCTATTCCTATTATCTCTTAATTTATTGTAGTAATGAATGTGTTACTTGTATGTATATTTTCATTGCCCTTGTTATGTGAATATTGTGGTTCTTGTTATGTAGTGTTTACTTGGAAGTGATGTGTTAGTTTCTAAAATCTTGTGAAAAAGGTTTTAAAGTCAAAGTGTTTTATAATCTTTCTTTCTATAAAAAAATAAAGCATTAGTTCACTTTTAAAAATTTTAATGACACACTAATATAATGAACTTGGTTTTGGAAAATAACAAGGGAAATGAGTTGTATTTTGTTTCTGAGTAAAATGAGTTGAAAAGCATACTTTGATATATTGTAGTTCAAACTTGAAAATTGATGTTTTATTTATTTTAAAGGAAGTGAATTGGGAATATTTTATTAGGCTAGCTTACTAAGTTTTAATATTCACACCTATAGTTTATATTTGTTTTTATCTTCGGGTGCTGCCACTTTCTTGGATTTGGTCATTGTAGTGCGATGTTGGTTTGAGGTTGGTGGTGACCTGTAGAGTCATATGAAGGTACGTACAATTTTATTTTCTCACTGATGCTAGTTTTTGTTTTCATTATTTAGTTTTTATTTATTTTTATTTAATTTATGGTAAAAATCATTCCCACCTATTTAATTTTAATGCCCGACACTAGTTTCCAGCCTATGGGGATCAGGAACACCCTTCTGGCCATGCCGCAGGCCGACTCAGGTGACCGGATCAGGGTTGACCCAGGTTGGTTCGTGACAGTTCAACACTTGTCAGTGTTTCTTATGGTGGATAAAAGTGTCGCTTTGAGGTTTCTCATGAGGGTAACAGTAGTCAGATAGTTCATACAGACATATTCTTGATGTGTCACCAGTGCGGGAATCCGAGACATATGAAACCCCAATGCTTATGATATCCAATGGAATGTAGAGGCCGTGGTGACATAAGGCATATCCAGCACTTCTATAAGACCTTTCCATCAGTTTATAGTGTGTGAGGATCTACACCTACCCCACTTTCTAGAGTGGGGCCAGTAGTATCTCATCAGGTAAGCAGCAGGTATACCACTAACCACTCAGGCCGAGTTGGTAGTCGAGGCATAGGTAATATGACTTAGGACTTGCAGCTCCAAAAAGTGGGACTGCTCAGGGCAGTCAGGGTGCGACTCAAGGCCACAGTATGGGAAAGTTACATTCAGTGCAACCTATTCCAGAGGATCATAGCACCAAAATTTATACTATTTTAGATACTATTCTAACAACCTCTACATCGGTGTCTACTTTATTTGACACACGCACATCTTGCTCTTTTATATCTAAGGTAATCATGGAGAGTTTGGGCCTTGAGATAGAGTTTTATTATGGTGTGATGACACTTAATACCCCATTGTGTATCCTATCAAATATCATTCACTATTGTAAGGATTGTCTCCTTAAGATAGGTGAATTCATGTAATCTTTTCATCCTCAACATGATAGGGTTTTATGTAATCATCAGAATGGACTGGTTAGTTCCCTATCAATCCCATGTAGTCTGTTATCATTGGAGGGTGATGTTCACATCACCAAAGGGTGGTAGAAATATGCACAAGGGAGAATAGGATATTCATGTGATTTAAGCTAGACCCGAGTTGCAAAGGATGTGTAGAGTGACAGCTCATATCTATAGTTTTTTCTTGGATGATTAGGGGTTACAATCCACTTTTCCCCTCTAGTAGTTGATTATTTCAGGGATATATTCCCTGATGACTTTTCTGGGCTACCTCCAGTGATAAAGGTAGAATTCAACATTGAGATAGTGTTGGGAGTAGCATCAGCTTCCATTCCTCCTTATTAGATGACACCTATAGAGCTTCTAGAGCTCATAAAACAGTTGTAAGACCTAGAAGCTAAAGGTTTTATCCAACCAAGTACTTCACCATGGGTTCACTGGTCCATTTTTCCAAGAAGGCGAATGATAACCTCATGCTTTGTGTGGATTACCGATGGTTAAATCAGCTTATGGTTAAGAACTAGTATCCACTACCTTGAATAGAAGATCTATTTGATAGGCTTCAAGAAGCAAGGGTGTTCTCAAAGATTTATTTGAGGTCGAGCTCTCATCAAGTACATGTCAATTCTTCAGAAATACATTGTACAAATTTTTAGAGTAGGTATGGTCTTTATGAATATATATTAATTCTATTCGGTCTCATGAACATACCATATGTTTTCATGGATATAATGAATCAGGATTTCCACCCATATCTAGATTTATTCATTATAATCTTTGTGGATGAAATATTAGTGTATTATCAATCTTAACAAAACTATGAAAAACATCTTAAGATCATGCTGAATACATTGAGAGGGAGCCATATTTATACTAAACTTTTCAAATTCCACTTCTAGATCGAAAAAGTCCACTTCCTTGGTTATATTATCACGAAGTCAGGAGTTTCAGTAGACCTAGAGAAAGTGAGTGATGTAGTTTATTGGGAGAATCCCAAGAATGTATTTGATATACATAGTGTCTTAGGGATATCCAGGTATTATAGATGCTTCATCTAGGATTTCTCACACCTATCAGCACCTCTTATGGGATTTACTAAGAAGGGTGTAAAATTCATATGGTCATAAGCTTGTGAAATAACCTTTCATGAGTTGAAGGGTAGATTGACTTCAGTTCCGATCCTTATTTTTTCAGAGCCAAGAAGGATCTATATTGTTTACTATGAAACATTGGGTATTGATCTAGGAGCTATTTTAATATAGGATGAGTGAGTTGTAGCATACAAGTCTCTTTATATGAGGCTTCATGATAGGAATTTCTCGACACATGACCTCGAGCTAGATACTGTTGTTCATGCTCTACAATGTTGGAGACACTATTTACTTGGAGAACGTTTTGTGGTATTCACAGATAAAAAAAGCCTCAAGTATATATTTACACATCATGATCTGAATCTAAAGCAGCATAGATGGATTGAGTACCTATAGTCCTTTGATTTTAATCTTGTCTATATGCTTGGGAAAGGCAATGCAGTAGCTAATTCTCTGAGCTAAAAGACTTAGACATAGGTAGTTCAGGAGGCCAATGGCGAGTGGTAGCTCATGAAATTGTTTTCTGAGATACACATTAAGGTTCAAGAGGATTATGGGAATACTATAATCTCATATTTAACAAAAATATCTACCCTTCTGAAATAAGTGAGAATAAGGAAACTTTCAGATCCTAAGGGTTTAGTCCTAAGGGAAAGTGTCTCATATGATGATTCATCTTCTAGTTGGACTGGGTATAGGGATGAGACTTTACACATTCATGGGCATGTATGGGTCTTAGCAGACAACATAGAGAAGATGATGTGGGAATTTCAGGCCTCAATTTGGGAAGTACATCCCAATTTCATGAAGATGTATCGAGACTTACATCACCATTATTGGTTTCCTGATATAAATGGGAGACAACTGGTTTTATCCCTTGGTGTTCCACCTGTTAGTAGGTGAAGGCAGAACATCGACATCTAGTAGGAATTTTATAGCCGTTTTCTATTCCCAAGTGGAAATGGGATGATGTCTCTATGGACTTCATGACAGGTTTTCCTAGATCTCCTTATGGAAATGATATAATTTGGATTTCCATTGATCATTTTATGAAGGTTGTATATTTCTAACCTATTCAAGAGACCTTATCAGTAAATGAGCTAGGGAGGTCGTATGTATTCCTGGAGCTCCTTGTTCTATCATATCAGACATAGATGCTCGATCCATATCTCGGTTTTGGTAGGGGTTACATAAGGCCTTGGGTACATAGGTGCTTCTGAGCAGGACCTATCACCCTCTGACCGATGGACATACAATGCATAGGATTCATGTGTTAGAGTACATTCTCCATGCATGTGTGCTTAACTTTGGGGATTCTTGGGAGAAACACACACTACTTATTGAGTTCACTTACAATAATAGATTTCAGGATACCATTTAGATGGATCCTCATGAAGCCTTATATGGCAAGAATTTCCAATCACCTATGTGCTGGTTAGAGGTAGAGGAGACATATTTTCTTGGACCATGTCTCACTAAGGAGACTACAGAGAAGGTTTAGTTTAATAGAAAGTGCATGTTTAAAGCTTAGTCCAGATTTTAGTCATATTCTAATTGATGCCAGAGACCTTTTGAGTTTGAGGTAGGGGACCCAGTTTTCTTGTGAGTTTTTACTAGATTAGGACATTGATGAATTCAAATGCAGGGTAATATTTTTCCTCGATTAATTGGAACCTTTAAGGTTTTGAAACAGATCAGGCTAGAGGATTATCAGATAATAATTCATCATAAATACTAATATATGCATGACGTATTTCATATATCTCATCTCCTGCAGTACTATCCAGACCCATTGGACATTATATAGTTTGATGAGGTCGAGTTAGATAAGGATTCTTATTTTGAGGAGTATCCAGTGCGTATTATGGATCAGATCATGAAGACACTGTGAGGTAGGTCAGTTCCTTTAGTATGGGTTCTATGGTATAAATAGTGATTAATGGATGATACCTAGGAGTAAGAAGCTGATATATGAGAATAGTGGACATAAATTTTCTCAGATGATCCCTTTCTACCATCAGATGACCAACTTGGGGACGAGTTTTTTTAAGGAGGGGAGGTTGTAACGACCTGAATTTTTAAAAAAGGTATTAATCATTTATTTTCAGATTTAATCCCTTATTTTTGACTTTGTAATGTTACCTAATAGAGTCATAGAGGTCATGAGGATGTTCGGGGCTTGTTTGGAGCCCAAAGACTTATAATTTTAGAAAACTGACTAGGCCGTACGATTAGTAGAAACCATGCCACTCAGCCTAAAAGGTTTCATTTATTGCATGGTGTGAGTCATATGGGAGTAGGGGGCCGTAAAGTTTTTTGAAACTAGTCCATCCTAGGCACACTCCCATGATTTTTTTTGAGGTTTGGGGAAGTGCCTTTTTCCTGGCTTGTGCATGGTTATCCAAACCGTGCATCTAGCCCATGTGGAGTCCCTCCTTAGGAAAAACTAGGCATATGGTTGGCACACAGTGTGGCCAACTATGTGGTCAAACCGTGTGACCCAGTGTTGGTGGGTGATTTTATGTTTTTCCCATAATTAATTCTAAAACCACTACTACAAATATGGCCTTTATCAACACTAGAGAATGACATTAACAATGCTAGAAAAGTGTTTTTAATCAAAGAAAAGATAAAGGGGGTCCCTTTTATTAGTGATAAAAAAAGTGCTGATAAAGGCCCATTTTATCAGCACTAAAAAAAGCACTGATAAAAGGTGTCTTTTATCACTGCTAAAAAAGTACTGATAAAAAGGTCCTTTATCAACACTTTTTTTAGCACTGATAAAAGACCCCTTTTATCAGTGCTTTTTTTAAGTGCTGATAAAAGTCAAAAAATAAAAATAAAAAAAGTTAAAAAGAATATATAATGTGGGGGGGGGGGGGAGATCTTTTAACAACGCTTGACCACCCCTATTATCAACGTTAGGTGGAGACCCCTCCCTCTCACCGCACACTCCACTTGCCCACGCAACCCCCTCCCACTACCCGCACGCCCTTGCTTCTACTAGAACTCGAACCTGAGACCTCCCCCCTTGCACACCTACACCTTTACCACTAATCCAATTCATTTTTTTCTCTCCATTTAATGATATATCTATTTTTATATATATATAGTTATATTTATTCATATATTAATATAGATTAATATTAATATAAATATATTTATTTATATTAATACATATTTATTTATTCATATATTAATATATATATATATATTTATTCGTATATTAATATATATTAATATATATATATATTTAGTTATAATTTTTTATCCATATATTTATTTGTATATTAATATATATTTATAAGATTAGTTTTAAATATATTTATAAAATATATTTTTATATGTGTGTTTATAAATAAATAAATAAATAAATATATACATACATATATACAACACACACATACACACACACACATATATATATTTATGAATAAATACATATATATGTGTATCTAAAAACCCATAAAATGTTAAAATGATCATAACTTCTAATCCAAAAATCTATTTTAACTCCACAACTAGTAAAATCGAAGAAAATGAAACAATCTTTGATATGATATGCGGTACTGCCCAAGCAGACATCTGGATCAGAAGTTATATCTATTTGAATGTAAAAAATTGGGGTATCCTGATTAAAAACTCAATTTTGGAGGGCTTCTAGGCCTCTTTTGGCCTCGAAAAATGTGATAGAAGGTTCCCTTGAATCACTAGCGCATAGATCTCATCACAAGCATTGATTTGATATGCTGTAGAGCTCAAAAAGATACCCAGATCAAAATTTATGACCGTTTGAAGTTTGAGTTACATTTTAAACTTATTTTAGATCTTTTATTAATTTATTTTTTATTTTTTTTTGTCTTCAAATTGTTATTAAATGATTATTAGTTGATGATAATTATCAAATTATTAATTAATAATATTTTTTAAAATATTTTAAATCTATTTTCACTAAATTTCTTATATATTAAATGTAATAGTCTATTTATACTTATCTAAATCATATTTAAAAAATATATATTATAATTATATCAATATAAATATACTTATACATCAATATATTATTTTTCATGTTTTTTTTGAAATATACACTTTATCAGCAATAGGAAAAAGAGCTGATAAAGCCCCCCTTTATTAGTGCTACTAAAAAAAGCGATGATAAAGGGTGACACTGTAGAAACCCAGTTTTGTGGTAGTGAACACATCACCCTCTCTTATTTCATCTCCAGTGGACATAATGCCCTTATTTCAATCGTGAGAGCTCCTCCTCAAGATCTCCACGTAGGGATCAAGGTAGATCCTACATTTGGACTCCAAATCAAATTGCATTGAAAGCATTGCATATGCATTAGTAATATCTCCAATCTTCTCACTTCCTTTCATCATTTATCTTATTGTCTCTTATGATATTTTGATGCAAGCTCATTCACCCTATTTTTAGGGTATTGGACCATTCTTCATTTTTCTTCCATTCTACTTCAAATCTAAATCCGATATTAGAGGAGGAGTCATCTACGACTAATTAGACACTGAATGAGTCTAATATTAATTATTAATATATATAATATTCATGTGATTTATTATTCATAAACACCATTTTAGTGAATTTTACACTTTGAACATCATTTCACATTATGATTGCAATTCCTTCTTAAAATGCACTATTATATGGTACATTTTTGAACATCATTTAAAGTACCCAATGATCTTGATTTTATTTTCATATTTAATTTTTAGGTTTCTCATTATATTGGTAACAATTCATAATTGTGTAGTGTTGGAATATTCACATTGGAAGACCACCAAAATGGGATTTCATGCAAACAATTTTGGAGAAGGCAGATTAGACACTAACCCACTGATGAGAATGTGGGGCCCAAAATACAGGCCCAATGAATCCAAAATTTCTTGGTATGATAGAATACATATATATGAACATATAATTTTTCAGGATTTAGTGATAATTCAGCCTCCATTGTGCTTATTCAGGCATCCCAAGTTAGAGATAAAATTCTGGACCAGATTCTACGGCCCAGAAAAACAACCAACTAATTTAATCATATCTCAGTAACCACAAATTTATTTGGGCTTAAATTTTACAGAGATCTAGGAGAAATCATTATATTCACTTTTTTCTTCTATGTTCCACTCTAATTTTTCCATCTAGAAGGCCATATAGTCACGTTTGTTCGGTGGATGCAAGCTGGATGCCATTTCGAGTCAAGGATAAAGAAGTCCACTCTCCCTTACTTTCCACCACCCTAAGCCTACCATAATCAAGTTGAAATATTTGTACTATTGGAGGATCGACCCAAGGCTACCAAAATTCTTATTTAAGGTAGTGGTGGTGGAGGAGTTTATCATCTTTTGAGCTTTCTTTCATTGTAATGTTATGCTGCGATTTTGTTGTCTCAAGTTTGTCTTTCACATGTAAGTTGTTCAATTCACTTTAGTTTCTTAATAAAATTTATTCTTCTCATATTATTATATTGTTATTCATATCACTTTGATACCACTGGTTCAAGGTGTGAACTTTTTCACACCAACCCTTGTGAGATTATCACACAACGGTGGAGTGATCATTATTTTATTGTTTTTTTACTTCTCCAATTCCTCCCTCACGAGTCTACTTCCCATTTTCATTGAAACAATAGGTTCAATGGAGGGCTAAACCACTTATGGGTTAATATAAGGGAGTATCAAGGGTCTGGATTGGATGTTATTTTTCACTCCATTAATGGCTAATCACTTCTTTTAAATGATATTTTTATTTGATGATTTTAAAACCTCTTCATCCTTATTGAATTTAAGGTCACACACTTCAAGTACTAATATGAAACTTTACCTTGGAGTGCTCAAAACTTTTATCTTTCAAGTGTATAAGTGATTAGTATTAGGGTGTGTAGGCATTAAACTAGTAAGTTATGATTTTGTTTGATCTCCTTAAATGAACCCATCTCAACACTACTGGAAAAATAACCTATACCAACGGTTTGGAGAACCGTTGCCAAGTAAGCCGTTGGGATAGGTCTATACCAACAGTTTTGGAAAAAACGTTGGTATAATTAATATGAAAATCTATACCAATGGTTATAGAACCGTTGGTATATGTATTTCAAAAAAAACATTCTCTAGGATTTGATCCCAAGACCCCTAGTTTATCATTGAACGACTTAACCACTAACCTAACATGAATTTTGTGAACATAATTACATAAATATAAATATGTATTCTCATAATTATTTTAAATTTTGATTTATATAATGTTCTCGGTAAGAAGATCTGATAAAAAAAATCAAAGGATCTATACCAACGGTTGTCAAAACCATTGGTATAGATCTATACCAACGGTTTTGACAACCGTTGGTATAGATCCTTGATTCTGGGAGAAATTTAGGGTGGAAGGTTGATATATGGGGGACCTTTCCCAATGGTTTGGCCAAACCGTTGGGAAAGGGTATACCTATTCCAACATTTTGGCCAAACCGTTGGGAAAGGTGTCCACAAAGTGGAATTTTCCCAATGGTTTGGCCAAACCATTGGGAAAGGTGGCCTCAAAGTGGGATTTCCCAATGGTTTAGCCAAAACATTGGGGAAAGGGGACCTATACCAATGGTTTTTACAAACTGTTGGTATAGAAGCATTGGGAAAGGTTTGATTTCCAGTAGTGAAAATAAAAGAAATCGAAATATTTTAAAAGAAAAAGAATGCATCCAATCCACCCCTTGTTATAACCTAGGATCAACCCTTATCATAATTTTAATTCACTTAAGACTTTTAGTGTTCAATTAAACCCTTATAAAATCAACCCAAAGTTGTCCACTTAATAGCCAAAACCAGTCCATAGAATGTACATGTCTGTAGGTTACTTCTTAGGTCTCTGAGGAATCGACAACCCAAGCTAAACTACAAGCGACCACTTAACTCTAAAATCTTGGGTAAATTTGGTCAAGACAAAATTTTAGCGCTGTTTTTGGGGACCCAAGTAAGTCATATAAACACCAATTATATTCTCCCACATTTCTTCTCTTCTCATCCAAATTCTCTTATCTTTTCCCTTCTTTGTTTTTTTTCTTTTGGTGCATGTCCGCCTACACTCGTGACCAATCAAACTGTCTAGTTAAGGTGGATAGTCCTGGGGTTGGGGAGTCAAGTACACCAAGGGAACTATTTATATTAGATCCTAATATTCCTAATACCCTTGAGTAAAAAATTGATCCCATTTCAATGGAAGGTCTTCAAAGAAACCAACTCATAAACCCGGGTGGGAACCAAAATGGAAAACCAAATGAGGCAGCCCCAAACTTGGGGAATGCAGTTGATCAAACCATGAATGACTCACACCTGCCTGGATCAATTCCCCCTCATGAATTAGACACAACTCCCTAGGATATTCCAACTACATCTTTAAACCCCATGTCCTAAACCATCTTCCCACATTCCATGGAATGGAGTTCGAGATGACCTACCTTCACGTTAAGGAGTTAAATGACATTGTAGAAACCATGTGTCACCCACATCAACTAGAATCAGCTAAGATAAGTATATTTCCTTTTTCTTTAAAGGATTGAGATAAAAATTGGCTAAACAGTTTGAGACCATCATCCATCAACTCTTGGGACCAACTCCAAAGAGAATTCTACAAAAAATACTTTCTCCACCACAAAACAATTACACTTAAAAATAGAATCCAATTTTTTTTTGAAAAAGAGGGAGAGTCATTCTAAAAAACATGGGAGAGGTTCAAAGATACTCTAAACATGGTTCCACACCATGGTTTTTATATTCCTGAACAAGTGAGAATTTTCTATGAAGGGTTGGGTCTGGGGAACAAACAATTCATTAACATGATGTGTAATGGGACTTAAAAAAAAGCCCCAAATGATGCTTATGAGTATCTAGAAAGCCTTGCTGAACAAAACCAAACATGGGGAACTTCACCTTATTATGAAAATCCACAAAGAAATAATATAATTCATACACTTAGAGAAGAGGAAAGCCTTAGGTCTAAACTCGCAGTACTCTCTAGGAAGGTTGAAGAGATAGAGCTTAGGAAAGTCCATGAAATCCAAAATATAGACCCTGTTTTCACAATTTTTGACAAACATGACCATAAGATAGACAAATGACCAACTATTCCATCCATCATGGATTTTCTTTTAGGAGGACCCCCAACAGAAGTAAATGCTTTGAACTTTCAAAAGCCTCAATACCAAAACAACTTCAACCCAAGGTATAATGACCACCCAGGCTTCTGTTGGAAAGATAACCAACAACCTAGCCAACCACAGGGATAAAATACTTACCCCCATCAAGAATACCAAACCCATAACCAGTTCCAAAACCAACCTAACCAATACCAATATCCACCAATATATTTTCAACAAACCACCCCACCTCCAAAATATCCCCCTGGGATAAACCAATATTCTCAAGCACCAACCCAAAATTTTCCAAAAAGCCTACTAGAACAACTGTGCAAACAAATGGAAATAATGAACTCGAAAGTATCTTCCCTAAAACAAGAACTTCAAACCATAAAAACTGGAAAGGCACCCATGCCTACTTAGGTGGTACCATCCTCAAATTCAAGGGGAGAGTCAAGTTGTACTCAAACAACTCATGAACAAATAATGGATGTGAAATTTTAAGAAGTGGGGAATCAATTGAGAAACATGAAAAACTAATTCAGAACCCATATAAAGATTTAAACTTGGATGAAAATTCAAATTAACTACAAGATCAAACTGAGGAAACTGATAACAATGTGAAAGAAACAACTCTTTAACAAACAACCCCACAACCTACACCATTTCCTCAATGCATGAGGGGGAAAACCAAGCCTAAATTGAGTGAAACATTGAGGGAAATCTTCTCAAAAGTCAAGTTGAACATTACCCTTATCGATGCAATTCAAACCATACCTGTCTACTCAAAGTACCTTAAGGACTTGTGCACTTTTAAAAGAAAATTTTCACATAAAAACCAAGTCCTTTTGGCTTATAATGTTAGTACCACTATTCAAGGGACCATTCCTTCTAAGTTGAAAGACCCAGGTTTCCCTTACATCAATGTTGAACTTGGAGAGATCAAAGTTGTCAAGGCCTTTTGTGACCTAGGTGCCAGTGTCAATCTTACCCCCTATCCTGTGTACTACCATTTAGGCCTATAATAGCTCCAACCCACATTTGTCACACTTCAACTTGCTGATCGTAGCATTAGGGTTCTAAAGGGAATTTTAAAGAACGTTCTGGTAAAGGTTGAAAACTTTATCTACCCTACTGACTTCATTGTCCTTGAAAACCATCCAAACTTAGGAAATAAGGAACAAACCCCAATCATCCTTGGTCGTCCTTTCCTTGCAAAAATCAACTATGTTATCTGAGTTTGAAACAAGAACATGACCATCACCTTTGTAAACATGAGTCTAGACTTGAAAATCTATAATGCAATCTCAAAAATAGGGGATGATGAGGACATTCATGAAGTAAACATGATAATAATAATTGATAATGAATCCATAGAACATCAAGGAATATTTGATGGATGTTTAAGGTAGGATGAGATTGATTTCCTTTATTCACATGAAGGAAGTTTATCTTCTTGGCTTGAATAATTTTCAAATTGCTCTTATGATGAATTCTTAGGTCCAAAAATCAGTAAAACCTTTCGAGAAACCACTTTCATGAAGACCAATCAAACTTTATTCCCTAAATCTAATAAAACCAATATTGTAGCTGAAACTTCTACATATAGGGAATCAATCCTATCTGAAACTCTAAAAAAGGAAATTGATCTTGATCCAATGTCCCAATATTCTACTGATTTTTTGAACCAACCTGATCTTGAATTGAAAGAAGTTCCTTCTGTACTTAAGTATTCCTTCCTAGGAGAAAATGGAACACATCCTATTGTGATTTATTTTTCTCTTAAATCCAATCATGAGAGGATACTTCTATATGTCCTTAGGAAACATAAGAAAGCCATTGTTTGGACCCTGTCTGATATTCCTGGGATTATCCCACTAATTGGGACTCATAGGATTGTTCTAGAATCTAATTCAAAGCCTTGTTGTCAACCTAAATGGTGACTCAATCCTAATATCATGGAAGTAGTGAGAAAAGAACTTCAAAAATTGTTAAAATCTGGTATCATTTATCCCATAGCTGAGAGTGAGTGGGTGAGCCCAATCCAAGTGGTTCCCAAGAAGGCAAGAATCACAGTGATAACCAATGAGGATGGAGAGATTCTTTCAACAAGGGTGAGTAGTGGCTGAAGAGTCTGCATCGACTATAAGCTGCTAAACTTATTTACCAAGAAGGAAAATTTCCTCTTACCATTCATTGACCAAGTCCTTTAGAGAGTGGAAGGTCATGCTTTCTACTATTTCTTAGATGGTTACTCAGGGTATAATCAAATTGAGGTCTCCCTAGAGGATCAATGGAAGACTACATTTACATTCCCATTCAACACCTTTTCTTTTAAACACATGCCCTTAGGGTTATACAATGCCCCTAGAAACTTCTAGCAGTGCATGATGGGAATATTCTCAGATATGGTAGGGGATTTTCTTAAGGTCTTAATGGATGACTTCTCTATCTTTGGGGATACATTTTAGGGATGTCTTAGGAATGTGGAGAGAGTTTTGTCCAGATGTGAAGAAACAAATCTGGTCTTAAACTGGGAAAAATGCCATTTCATGGTTAAACATGGATTAGTCCTTGGCCATATAGTCTCGAGTAGGGGTATTGAAGTTGATAAAGAAAATGTTGACATCATTTGTCACCTTCCATCACCCAGAACTATTAAAAAAGTGAGGTCTTTCTTAGGACATGCTGGTTTCTATAGAAGATTCATCAAGGACTTTTGTTCAATCTCCCATATACTTTGTGCTCTCCTAGTAAAGGATGCTCCATTTGTTTGGAAAGAAAGTTTTGAGGGTTCATTCTCAAACCTCAAATCCTCTCTCACCTCTCCTCCCATTATGAAATCTCTAAATTGGAGCCTTCCTTTCGAACTTATGTGTGATGCCAGTGACTTTACTGTAGGAGCTGTGTTGGGACAATGTTGTGATAAAACTACTTATGTCATTACTTATTCAAGTAAATCCTTAAATGATGCCCAAATCAACTACACAACCATTGAAAAGGAGTTACCTGCTATTGTGTTTACCTTAGATAATTTTAGGTCCTACCTATTAGGATCCCCCATCATTATGTTCATTGACCATTCTGCACTAAAATATCTCTTCCAAAAACAAGATGCCAAGGCTAGACTAATTAGGTGGTTCCTTCTCTTATAAGAATTTGACCTCACAATCAAGGATAAAAAGGGTGTTGAAAATTTTGTAGCTGATCATCTCTCTAGGATGGAATTAAAAGACAACTCAAATCACCTTTCTCTATTTGATTCATTCCCTCATGAACACCTATACTCTGTGAGTGACTGCCCTTGGTATCCCAACATAGCCAATTTCTTAGTTACAGGAGTCATTCCAAAATTCTTAGGGACTCAAGATCGAAGGAAATTCCTTTCTGATGTTAGGAACTATGTGTTTGAT
Source organism: Viscum album (assembly GCA_963277665.1). Taxonomy (NCBI): domain Eukaryota; kingdom Viridiplantae; phylum Streptophyta; class Magnoliopsida; order Santalales; family Viscaceae; genus Viscum; species Viscum album. The sequence goes on from OY728165.1 coordinate 825,076,760, forward strand.
GATCCATACCTCTATAAGTTCTGCCCTGATCAAGTCATTAGGAGGTGTGTCCTAGAATCTGAACAAGAGTCCATCCTTAAATTCTGTCATAGTGAGGCATGTGGAGGTCACTTTTTCTCTAAGAAAACATCTGCTAAGATTCTTCAGTGTGGTCTCTTCTGGACCACCCTCTTAAGGGAATCCTACACATTTTGTCATAGCTGTCCTAGGTGTCAACAAGTAGGGTCCATCACAAAAAGGAATCAAATGCCACTCACTCCCATTCTGGTCATCGAAATCTTTGATTGTTGGGGAATTGATTTAATGGGACCCTTCCCAAACTCTAGGGGATATCTATACATCATATTAGCTGTTGATTATGTCTCAAAATGGGTTGAGGCCATTCCCACTAAGTTTAATGATCATCAAGTTGTGATTTGATTTCTGAAAGAGCATATATTTTCTAGATTTGGAATTCCTAGAGCTATCATTAGTGATCATGAAAACCATTTCTGCAACCGACCATTCTCTTCACTCATGTCTAAGTATGGGATTTCTCACAAGGTTTCCATTACCTACCATCCTCAAACCAATGGTCAAGCTGAGTTAGTGAATATGGAGATTAAGAAAATTCTTGAAAAAACTACCAATCCCTCTAGGAAAGATTGGTCTGAGAAACTCTTGGATGATCTTTGGGCATATCGTACAACATAAAAAACCATCCTAGGAATGTCACCATATAGGTTGGTTTATGGTAAAGCATGCCATTTTCCAGTGGAGATTGAACATAAGGCCTTTTGGGCAATTAAGAAAATGAATTATGACCTCTCATTGGCTAAAACAAAAAGGAAATTAGATCTTAATAAACTTGAGGAACTTAGGACGAAGGCTTATGAAAATTCAAGGATCAATAAAGCTAAAGTAAAATCCTACCAATCTCAAAATCTTAAAACCAAACACATTATATCGGGTAAACCTATTCTTTTGTATAGTTATAAATTTCATTTACACCCGGGAAAGTTGAGGTCTAGATGGTCAGGTCCATACATAGTTCATAAGGTGTAACCCCATGGGGCTGTTGAAATTCAAGATCCCACCAATGGTAAAAAATTTAAAGTTAATGGTCATAGAGTCAAACCATTCATATAACCATTCCAAAAACATGAAGTTGATGAAGAATTGTGTGAACCTACCTTAGATGATGAAAATAATTAATCAATTAGGGGTCCAAGTTGAGCTAACGACATTAAACAAAGCGATGAATGGGAGGAAACCCATGGTTTTCAAGTTTCCAATCATTTTGTTGTTTTAATCTACTTTATATTTTAAATAGGATTAATGAATCAATTTGATATTTTAAAAAAAATAAACTGTTGACCTGTTCTTCTATTATGGGTATGGATGGTATGAAAGAGGAGCGCCATATTCATCCGTGTCACGTGGTGTGATACTTGAGTAATACCTTACCCAGAAATTTAAAAAAGAAGACAATGTATCATCATTTCATTTTATTCTTATGTGTTTGTAGGATAAAAAAATATAATAAAAATAATAAAATTAAAAGGCCACATCGTAGGTCATGGGGAAAACCCCATCACAACTGGTGAAGCCGTAGGGAATCAAACCCGGGATCGAAGGAAGACAAGGGCACACTCTTACCACTGACCTATGACTTATAGTGTTCCCTTATTCTATAATTTTTGTATATATACTTATATTTTACTTTATTTATTATATATATATATATATTTGTTTTGTTTGTTTGTTTGTTTTTTCCTTTTTCCACTAGGGAATTCTCAGAGTGACATGGAGATCAATGGATTAAAAGGAAGCAACAAGAATTTCAACTTCAAGGCGACTTCATTCGATGATCCTCATTTTCAATTTCCTTTTTGAACTCCCCTTATCTGCCTCTACCCCTTCTAAATTTTCTTTTCTTCAAACACTGGGGATAGTGTTATTTTATGTTGGGGGGGGGGGGGGAGATGAAATAAAAAATTACTTTTTATGAAAAAAAATTGCTTTCGTGTAAAAAAAAATGATTTGAAAAAAAATGTGTGTAAATGGAAGGAAAAATTCCCATAACTTTGAACAAGATAATACACATTGAAAACTTTGAAACAGAAGATCAAATAATTTAGCATTCCCTGATTTTGATTTTAATCCATGTATAATTTCATGAGCATAGATTTTGGAAAGTGTGGCTGTCTAATGTGATATTTCATCATTTATATTTTCATCCAAATTAAAAAAATATCACAATGCATGTCCTTTGGATAGTGGGGTATTAGTTTGAGTTCATGGGGTCCCCTAAATAAATATCATAGGTTCAGTGATCATTTTAGTTTTAATATGAGTATTAAATAAAAAAAAAAACAAAAAATTTGCATGTAGAGCAATGAAATGACCTAATGTGTGGCTTCCAGCACTTGGGGATCATGACTCCATAGTTTTATGGCCCAGAGTTAGTAATTTTATCTCTATTTGTGGTAATTTGAATTTGTTTTTTGGATGAGTTAACTCGAGATGATGCTCGAGTATGTGGGCGTCACTTGGTGCCCTAAGGTATTTGAGCCTCAGAGTAATCGACAAAGTCTTGCTACATGGGTTGACTCTATTGAGTGCAATTTCAATTACTAAGGCAAAATTGAAAAAAAAACAAAAAAAAAAAAAAAAAAACAAAAAAAAAAAAAAACAAAAAAAAATATACAAAAAAAAATTAAATACTCATATTAATATTGAAATGTGATTCCAGCTAGCGCTTCCATAATTTCTGTCATGACCCCTCCCCACAAAGTGTACCCCTCCTAGGCCGGAAATGTGAGAAGGGAGATAATGACCCCCGAGTCCCGCCTCTAGTAGGCCCTGGGTTGGCGACTAGCACCGAGGGTATAGTAACACACAAATGGGAGGCATTACCCTCTAATAGAACACACGCGGAAGAGAGATATAAGATAAACACTAACCAACTCCAATTCAGAACTGAAGTATAAAAGAAAAGCCAAGTGAACATATGTAATGTCATGCAAAAGTATTACAACTGAAAGGGAAAACTGCAAGTACCCAAAAGAAAGTAAAAACAGCTGCAACCACAAGCCCGAATAGATCCTGCAACCCCAAGCTAGTAGAAAACGACTTGATCTCCAACCGACTCCAAGTGACCTGAAAAACAGTTCATATATACATAGGGTGAGTATAACAGTACACTCAAAAGGATCCTCCCCGAAGCCTCTCATGTAAAGGTAAAGAAAGCATGCTAAAGCACAGTGAATAACAAGTGAAACTAACTTGTCACCTAAACAGGTATACTAAGTTCCCAACATCACCATGGATACTCTCACCAAGTAACACATACAAGAATATAGCATATAATAAAGAATATCAAGGGTAACCCACTACTACTTCCCCACTGGTTTGCCGCTTTTCCCCAATGACATACGTCCTGTGCATCTCTCTCCAAAGGCTTTCCCACAGACACCTGGGCTAAGCTCCACAATCTGCACCACGTGCACCACAAAGGCTTTCCCCAGACACCTGGTCAAAGCACCACACCATCCTCACAACCAAAAGTAACCAGGTATTTTCCAGGAGCCACCACAACTCGCATAACGTGTATCATACGTCGGGTATTATACCTCAAGCCATTACAACCCATACACCGAGTAAGGATCCTCAAGCCATCACAACCTATACATGTTACACCTATAGTAGTCAATAGGATACTATATCCAGAATATATGTGTGTGAATAACCACAAGCCATTATAACCCTCTACACACATATATGGGGAAAACTAACCACTGTGCCTAATGGCACTAATATCTACCAAGAGAATAGAGCAGGGTCAAATAGGGTAGTCATCCATTCATCCTCCCACCGGAATGTTGGGAAAAACACCCCCCCAGGGCTCAGAATCGCTGGGGTGTCAGTTGCCCTTACTGATAGGGTGGAGTAGCATATAAAAATACAAAAAGTATAGAATATACTATAACTCACAACCACACTATGGGCATAACCTAGTTTTAGACACAATTGCAGCTAATGTCTCTCGAACTCCGAGCTGCCACTTCTAAGACTAGGTATCCTATAAGCACACAACCATTTAAGGGCTTTATTAGATTAATTTATTCCTTTTTTATAAATTCCACTATACGTTAATTAATTCTTCAAAAATTAATTAACAATGAAAAATTCCACATTAAATTCTATTATCACCACATCCAAAAATTCCACTATCCTTTCAAAAGTTCTCAAACTCATCATTAAGTTTCAACAAACTCCATCCCCATGGGTTAACATCATTTATTCAAACATTCATTACAGAATTACTTTCCCATATTCCCAGGCATTCTAGAAAAGCATCCTATGCTACTAAATACAAGGGGGCTCAACACGATGAGTAGATGTACTACCCGTCGAGTCTTTGCCGCCTATAACAAGAGCGTAGACCCATTCTCCCTTGAGAGGTTAAACACGGAAAGCACGTGGCATACCCCGCGTGTCTTCGCCTCTTTCGGAATAAGGGTAAGCAAGACCAGCTTCCTTGAGCAGTGGGGAAAAGTAAAGAAGATAATCAACCAAAGAATCGACAAGCATCTAACAACCACATCCATCCCATTTCATCATCCCTGGTGTCCTCCCCGACACCCACATGCATAAACTGATGCATCTCGCCACTCTAGGCGTCATCCGCTGCCACAACCAAAAAGGCCTCTATGCCTCCACATATCACAACACCCCTCCAGGGTCACGTTACAACACAAGCAGCAGGAAAAATAAACATCACATCAAATTGGGATCTTGACCCTTTTACAAGGCATCCAACCTTCAAACAACAAGTACCAAAAAATTTCAGGTTTACCAACCAACTGAATTAAACACGTACATCAACATCAATTTGATTAACATCAAATGGGAACAACAACCACAACAACAACAACTAGATTTGTTTACATGCCTCTTTATCTTTATCCAATTAATCATCAATTAATTCCATCTTTATGTTCTTTATCAATTTCATAAATAACAACATGCTAACAAGAAAGGCATAGATATCACACTATCTAGCAAATCAAGAGGCAAACCGTTATCATGGTACAAAGCAACAACATGCGATCAAACCAATTATTTTAATCCGGTTAAAGTATTTAATTAGGTCAATTTCATTGTGATCCAAAAGGGATAAATCATGCTAACTCTACGATTTCACATAAACAATTAGAGAAGCCACAAATCCCCTACCTCAACTGTATTTGACAAAAACCACAACGGATGAGGAACGCTCAAGGAACCCGGGTCAATTCTCCAAAACCCCGCCTTAGATCTCTCCTCCTGGCAAGATCAAGACCAAAGCTCATTATATTTGGCATACACAAACTTAGATCTACCAATAACGGGTGTAGATATAAGAAAACAAGATAAGATGAGGAGTAAATTTAAGTAGATCTAAGAAACTAACCAAGAATGATCACATACCTCAAGAAAATAGCTTCAATTCGTGAAGCGAAGCCTCCGGATCGCCTCCAAAATGCTTGGGAGAGGTTTTCTAACCTTAAAGGGAGAGTAATACTGAGTTATGGTTGCTTAGGGGATTAAATGAGGTGATTAAAGGCAAAACGAGTTAGATCCACAATTTTAGGATCTAACTTTAAGTGCCCGCATGGTTAGTCCACATGGTTTAACAAACCGTGCGCTAACTGTGTGTTAGCTTCTGCCTTGTCAAACACTCCTTGCACGGTTAGTCCGCACGGTTAGACAAACCGTGCACTAACCTTACGTTAGCCACTATCCCCAAGACTAGCCTTGCATGGTTTGGGCCGCACGGTTTAGGCAAACCATGCACTAACCGTGCGAAAGCTATTACCCTATAGATTTCCTTAAAAGTCCACCCAAATTCACCCCAAGCCACCTGAACCTTCCAGAACACCTATAACACCACATTTTCACAAAGAAATGGACCAGAGAGGTCTGGGACATTACATCAGATACCTCTCAAAACATTCTCATCCTTGAGAATCCAAAACCCACCTAAAGTGAAAACGAAACAGGGTCTGAACAACCACCCCTCGAGATACCTCTCAAAAGAGAGCAAGCCACTAAAGCAACAAAGGGAGCCATCTCATAAACATGAAAGTTTCATAACCACAAAATTTACAACGATACATGAAAAGAGTCAAACATCAAACAACTCTGGGTACTGGACACGCATCTGTGACTCATGTTCCCAGGTACTCTCCTCCAAGCCACCGTGTCGCCACAAGATATGAACTAAGGGGATAGAACGCCCGCGTAACACCTTCTCCTTGCAGTCTGGATCTCTATAGGTCGCTCCACAATGGTTGCATCACCATCAACATTGATCTCTCCCCAATCGATGATGTGAGATTCATCATGAAGATAACATTGGAGCTGTGATACATGGAAAACATCATGAATCCGACTCATCTCCGGGGGAAGTGCTACTCGATACGCCACAGCCCCAACACGAGATAACACCTCAAAAGGCCCAACAAACTGAGGAGAAAGATTACTCCCATGACCAAAACTTTGTTGCCCACGGTGGGGAGTCACCTTAAGAAACACATGACCCCCAACATTAAACTCTAAGGGTCTCTTTATTTGATCGGCATAGGATTTCTAACGATCTTGCGCTGCCTTCATCCTCTCAAGAATCACCTGAACTATCTCTATTGTATTCTGCACTAGTTATGGTTTGAGAATTACTGACTCTCCAACCCCAGTCCAGCACAACGGAGCACGGCAAGGTCGACCATACAAGGCTTCAAATGGTGCCATACCGATGGTGGAGTGAAAACTATTATTGTAAGCGAACTCCAACAAGGGTAAGTGCCTCATCCATGAGCCTCCAAAATCAAGTACACAAGAGCATAACATGTATTCAAGAGTCTGGATAGTTTGGTTTGTCTGGCCATCCGTTTGAGGATGAAAAGCAGTGCTAAGGCATAACTGAGAACCAAAAGAATGTTGGAGACCCCTCCACACCTTGGAGGTAAAGCAAGGATCCCGATCAGAAATGATCGTCCTAGGGACTCCATGAAGTTTCACCACCGCCTCTAGATACTACCTCGACCAAACTTCCACTGAGCTCGAATCCTTGATCGCTATGAAGTGGGCCGATTTTGTTAAAAAATCCACTACCAACCAAATAGCATCATGTTTTCCCGGAGCTCGAGGTAAAACAGTAACTAAGTCCATTGAGATGTCCTCCTACTTCCACTGAGGAATCTCTAATGGCTGGAGAATACCACCAGGAACATGGTGTTCGGCCTTCACCTTCTGACAGACTAAACATCGAGACACAAACTCCACAACCACACGCTTCAGCCCAGGCCACCAAAACTGGCTCCTCAAGGATCGGTACATCTTTTTCATGCCAGGATGTACTGCTAAAGGTGAACTATGGAACTCTCTGAGAACCATCTCATGCATCGAAAAAGGGACAAAAGTCCTTCTATGATACAACACCTGGTGTTTTTCATCTTCAGTCCAACCATCAGGGGCCTCACCACAAACAAATCAGTCTCTCCATACTTCCACCTTTAGATCACCCAAATGGGAATCTTCCACCTTCTGCATCAGGGATGACTGCACCGTCATCTAGAAAAGACAACCTCTACCTCCTACTTCTTTCATATCAAGATGCAAAGTTGACAGTTCTTCTATTACTCTCCAAGAATCACCGGATTCATGAACCGCATCACTACGTGACTTTCGGCTCAGCGCATCAGCTACAAAATTTCCTTTTCCAGGTGTATACGATATTTCAAAGTCATATTACTGTAAGAACTCCATCCAATGATGCTGTAGCAAGTTCAAGTCATGCTAAGAGAAAACATACCTCAAACTCTTATGATTGGTGAAAACCACGAAGCACTCACCAATGAGGCAATGTCTCCACAACTTCAGAGCAAACACCATGGCTGCCAACTCAAGATCGTGGGTGGAATAGTTGCATTCATGGGGACACAACTAACGATACCCATAAGAAACAACCGACCTCTACTGCATGAGAACAAAACCTAACCCCAGATGTGAAGCATCGTAGAAAACATCAAACTGAACTCCCTCAACTGGAAGAAAAAGGACTGGAGCACTTAATAAATTCTCCTTTAGATACTTGAAAGCTGCCTGACACTGATCAGTCCATATGAATGCCTGATCCTTCCTAGTTAAAGCTGTTAGAGGAGTTGAAAATTGTGAGAAATTTTCTATGAACCTCCTGTAGTAGTCTGTGAGACCAAGGAAACTTTGCACCTCTAACACTGTCTTGGGGGATACCTAAGACAAAACTGCTTCAATATTCAATGGATCCACAACTACTCCTTATTGGGACACAACATTCCCCAAGAAATGGACTTATTGAGACCAAAACTCACACTTTGACAACTTCTCAAACAATTGATGTTGGCGAAGAACTCCCAAAACGGCTCGTAGATGCTCTGCATACTCCTCTTCAAATGTAGAGTACACAAGGATATCATCGATTAAAACTACCACAAACTTGTCCAGGAATTCATGGAACACAGAATTCATCAATCCCTTGAACACAACTGAAGCATTCATCATACCAAATGGAATTACAATGAAATCATAATGCCCATGACGACAACAGAAAGCAGTGTTCGGAATATCCTCATCCTTCACACACATATGATGATATCCTAACCACAAGTCGATATTTGAGAACCAACTTGCACCCTTTAGTTGATCGAATAATTCATCAATCTTCGGAAGAGGATAATGATTCTTTATTGTCACTTTGTTTAAGTGACGATAATCGACACATAAACACAAACTGCCGTCAGCCTTCTTCACAAACAAAACTAGTGCACCCCATGGTGACACACTTGGCCGAACAAAACCGCACTACAACAGACCATCAAGCTGTATACGTAGCTCTCGCAACTTATAAGGGGCCATCCTATAGGGAGAAATAGAGATAGGAGACACTCCTGGATGTAGCTCGATCCCGAATTCGATCTCTCATTGAGGGGGTAAGGCTAAAACCTCTTCTGGAAAGACATCAGGTTAATCCTCTACGACTCGAGGAAACGCCAACTGCTGAACCTCTGAAGAACTCAACATCATCTCGGCCATTATGGACGATAAGGATGGAACACGCCTATGATCCATATGAGGATATCTCTCACCGAAAACACCACTTTCTCTCCATCCGCACCAAAGAAAACAACCTTCTTCCTGAAGCAATCCACGATAGCCTGTACTGAATACAACCAATCCATTCTAAGGATGAAATCATATAGTTGTATCCATAAACATAGGAAATCTCCCCAAGAGTGGTGTTTCCCTAACACTAGCTCACAATCTCTACATATTTCAAACAAGCTAGCTCGACCTCCAACTGGTGTAGTCAACGCCAAGGGTACTGGAAGCCTCTCCACCTCAAGTCCCAAAGCATGGAAAAGGGTAGGTGATATGAAGGAGTGTGTCGCTCCTAAATCAAACAAGGCATACACCAAGGTAGAAAACAAGCAAAGGGTACCTCAAATGATATCTAGCTCGTCTGGCGCTAGAAACACTAGAGCATGAAGCTGACCACGACCTCCTCAACAGCCTCTCTGACCCTGATAACGACCACCACCATGGCCGTGCTCTTCTCTTTGAGGACAAGGAGCATCATGGGGCTATCCTCTGCCTGCCCCATCTACCCTCTACTAATCTAAAGCTGGTGCAATTGGCTGCTGCTGCCTCGGCTAGAACTGCCTCAACAGAGGAACCTGGAGCGTAGCGCCTGGTGCACGATGACCACTCTGAAAGGTTGGGAACTCCCGCTACTTATGGCCACGACCACTACAAGAAAAACAAGCGCATGATCCCTTGGCATAGGCCTGAGAGTTGCTGCCTCTAGATAAACGAGGTGTGAAGGGCTGGGAACTATCCCCGGCTAAACAGAAACTCTTCTGCCCTGAAAACTGGGAACCCTGGACCACAACCTTGCTTCATGAGGGATCATGATGATCCACCTCTCATGATGATCTTATCCTGGACAAAGTCCTCTCAACAACCTCTTCCATCGTCAGCACCTCAAGATATGTCTTCAACATAAATGGGGTGACCTGGCGCTGGATCTCTAGACGCAAAGCCTCCTCGAAATGCCTCTCCCTGGCCTCCTCATCTGGTAAAAGGTCCGAAGAATTTCATAAAAGGTTCCTGAAATGGATTCCAAACTCTCAAATAGCAGAGCTCCCCTATCGAAGGGTAAGAAGCTCCTGGCGACTGGACACCTTCACAGTTGAGGAAAGGAACTCGACTCTAAACTTGTCTTGGAACTCCTCCCATGAGATCGCTAACTCCTCACGATCCCTGAGGAACAGAACCACCACTGCCTTGCTGCTCCATACAGCATCATCACGGCTAAGGACACCCAGTGCTCCTTCCGAGCACAGATCGAACTAGAGCCTATCTCGACCTCCTCCAACCAGTCTTCTATGACTGCATCTGAAACAGAGCCCTCGTACTTCTACAGACTTTGGCGCTGAAACTCTCAGAGTGTCTTCCTCCAAGTGTCGTCATCGTTAACCTCTACCCTATAGTGATATACTGAAACATCCTACTGGAAATTTTCTATGCGAGCCTGATGAGGACGTCGACCTGGAGCCATACCTACAAAATAACAAACACTTAGAGCTCCTAAACCCGGAATATGGAAGACTCAACATTAATTAATTAATTGTTTTCTTTTATTCATTTTAGGTTAACCTATCCCAAGGTCTACCCATTCAAACATAGGCACAAAGAAGAATGATTCATGATCCTTTCCTAGGTCTCTACCCTGCAACCAGTATCACCTTGTTTAGTAGCCATTATAAACTTAAAGGTCTATACATCAGATCATAGGGGGCCCTAAACTCCTATGTCTCAGCCGGTCTCCAGTGTTTACTCACTTTCCAAACATGAATGACACCGTTTCCCTACCAACCCATGAAACCTCACCTGTGACTAACTCCAAACTCCATCCTATCCCTCAACTAGACCTTTGATACCACTCTTTAATGACCCCCTCCCCACAAAGTGTACCCCTCCTGGGCCGACAATGTGAGAAGGGAGATAATGACCCCAGAGTCCCGCCTCCAGTAGGCCCCGGGTTGGAGACTAGCACTGAGGGTATAATAACACAAAAATGGGAGTCATTACCCTCTAAGATAACATATGTAGAAGAGAGAGATAAGATAGACACCAACAAACTCTAACTCAGAACTGAAGTATAAAATAAAACCCAAGTGAACATATGTAATGTCATGTAAAATTACAACAACTGAAAGGGAAAACTGTAAGTACCCAAAAGAAAGTAAAAACAGCTGAAACCACAAGCCCGAACAGCTCCTGCAACCCCAAGCTAGTAGAAACCAGATTGATCTCCAACCTGCTCCAAGTGACCTCAAAAATAGTTTATATATATGTAGGGTGAGTATAAAAGTACACTCAGTAGGATCCTCCCCGAAGCCTCTCGTGCAAAGGTAAAGAAAGCATGATAAAGCACAGTGAACAACAAGTGAAACCAACTCGTCACCTAAACAGGTATACTAAGTTCCCAACTTCACCTTGGATACTCTCACCAAGTAACTCATACAAGAATATAACATATAATAAAGAATATCAAGGTTACCCCACTACTACTTCCCCATTGGTTTTCCAATTTTCCCCAACGACATACATTCTGTGCATCTCTCTCCAAAGGCTTAACCGCAGACACCTGGGCTAAGCTCCACAATCTTCACCACGTGCACCACAAAGGCTTGCCCATAGACACCTGGGCGAAGCACCAAACCATCCTCACAATCAAAAGTTACCAGGTAGTTTTCGGGAGCCACCATAGCTCGCATAACGTGTATCATACGTCGGGTATTATACCTCAAGCCATTACAGCCCATACACCAGGTAAGGATCCTCAAGACATCACAACCTATACACGTTACACCTATAGTAGTCCATAGGATACTATATCCAGAATATATGTGTGTGAATAACCACAAGCCATTACAGCACTCTACACACATATATGGGGAAAACTAACCACTTTGCCTAATGACACTAGTATATACCAAGAGAAGAGAGCGGGGTCAAAGGGGGTAGTCATCCATTCATCCTCCCACCAGAATGTTGGGGAAAACACCCCCCCAGGGCGCAAAATCCCTGGGGTGTCAATTTCCCTTACTGACAGGGTGGATTAGCATATAGAAACACAAAAAGTACAGAATATACTATAACTCACAACCACACTATGGGCATAACCTAGTCTTAGACACAACTACAACTAATGTCTCTCGAACTCTGGGCTGCCACTTCTAAGACTAGGTATCCTATAAGCACACAACCATTTAAGGGATTTATTATATTACTTTATTCCCTTTTTATCAATTCCACTATACGTTAATTAATTCTTCAAAAATTAATTAACCATGAACAATTCCACATTAAATTCTATTATCACCACATCAAAAAATTCCACTGTCCTTTCAAAAGTTCTCAACCTCATCATTAAATTTCAACAAACTCCATCCCCATGGGTTAACATCATTTATTCAAACATTCATTATAGAATTACTTTCCCATATTCCCAGGAATTCTAGAAAATCATCCTATGCTACTAAACATAAGGGGGATCAACACGGTGAGTAGATGTACTACCCATCGAGTCTTTGCCGCCTATAGCAAGAGCGTAGACCCATTATCCCTTGAGAGGCTAAACACGGAAAGCACGTGACATACCCCGCATGTCTTCGCCTCTTTTGGAAGAAGGGTAAGCAAGACCAGATGCCTTGAGCAGTGGGGAAAAGTAAAGCAGATAATCAACCAAATAATCAACAAGCATCCAACAACCACATCCATCCCATTTCATCATCCCTGGTGTCCTCCCCGACACCCACATGCATAAACCGATGCATCTCGCCACTCTAGGCATCATCCGCTGCCACAAACAAAAAGGCCTCTATGCCTCTACATATCACAACACCCCTCCAGGGTCACATTACAGCACAAGCAGCAGGAAAAACAAACATCACATCAAATTGGGCTCTTGGCCCTTTTACAAGGCATCCAGTCTTTAAACAACAAGTACCAACAGATTTCAGGTTTACCAACCAACTGAATTAAACACATACATCGACATCAATTTGATTAACATCAAATGGGAACAACAAACACAACAACAACAACCGAATTCATTTACATGCCTCTTTATCTTTAGACAATTAATTATTAATTAATTATAGCTTTACATTATTTATCAATTTCATCAAGAACAATATGCTAACAAGCAAGGAATAGATATCACACTATCTAGCAAATCAAGAGGCAAACCGTTATCACGGTACAAAGCAACAACATGCGATCAAACCAATTATTTTAATCCGGTTCAAGTATTTAATTAGGTCATTTTCATTGTGATCCAAAAGGACTAAATCATGCTAATTCTACTATTGCACATAAACAATTAGAGAATCCACAAATCCCCTACCTCAATGGTTTTTGACGAAAACCACAACGGCCGAGGAACACTCAAGGAACCCGGGTCGATTCTCCAAAACCCCACCTTAGATCTCTCCTCCTGGAAAGATCAAGACCAAATATCATCATATTTGGCACCCACACACTTAGATCTACCCATAACGGGGGTAGATCTAAAAAACCGAGAGAATATGAGGAGTATATCTAAGTAGATCTAAAAAACTAACCAAGAACGATCACATACCTCAAGAAAAAGGCTTAGATTCGTGAAGAGAAGCCTCCAGATCACCTCCAAAACAATTGGGAGAGGTTTTATAACCTTCAAGGGAGAGTAATCCCAAGTTATGGCCACTTAGGGGCTTAAATGAGGCGATTAAAGTCAAAACAAGTTAGATCCAAAATTTTAGGATCTAACTTTAAGTGCCCGCACGGTTAGTCCTCATAGTTTAACAAACCGTGCGCTAACCGTGCGTTAGCTTATGCCTCATCAAACACTCCACGCATGGTTAGTCCGCACAGTTAGACAAACCGTGTGCTAACCATGCGTTAGCCACTGTCCCCAAGACTAGCCTTGCACGGTTTGGGCCGCACGGTTTAGGCAAACCGTGTGCCAACTGTGCGAAAGCTATTACCCTATAGATTTCCTTAAAAGTCCACCCAAAAAAACCCCAAGCCACCTTAACCTTCCAGAACACCTCTAAAACCACATTTTCATAAAGGAATGGACCGGAGAGGTACGTGCCATTACAATTTCCCCCTTGAATAAATATGAACCCCCATGTCTATTGCGATGCACAACACATCATCACGCTTAATTGATATTGGATGAAATATGGTGATGAATTTGAACAAAGGAATGAGATTTGGATTGGGATATGCTTATGAAACTATATTGTATTAAAATATTTTTATGGGTTTCATAGTTGCTTGATATAAAGGTTTTTGGTGATCATTTTTTATTAAAATGTTCTTGGAAAAGGGAATTCGAATTTCACATTTTTTGAGATATATTTTGCTCAGGACTAGCAAAACTCAAGTTGGGGGGTATGATTAGCCCCTGAATGAGGTTAATATTCATTGTTAATATATATAATATTCACGTGATTTATTATTCATAAACACCATTTTAGTGCATTCTACACTTTGAACATCATTTCACATTATGATTGCAATTCCTTCTTAAAATGCACTATTATATGGTACATTTTTGAACATAATCAAGTGGAAAGCTTTGTACTGCTAGAGGATAAACCCAAGGCTACCAGAATTCCTATTTAAGGTAGTGGTGGTGGAGGAGTTTATCATCTTTTGAGATTCCTTTCATTGTAATGTTATGATGCAATTTTTTTGTCTCAAGTTTGTCTTTCACATGTAAGTTGTTCAATTCACTTTAGTTTCTTAATAAAATTTATTATTCTCATATTATTCTATTGTTCTTCATATCACTTTGATACCACTGGTTCAAGGTGTGAACTTTTTCACTCCAAACCTTGTGAGATTATCACACAACGGTGGAGTGATCATTATTTTATTGTTTTTTTACTTCTCCAATTCCTCCCTCACGAGTCTACTTCCCGTTTTCATTGAAACAATAGGATCAATTGAGGGATAACCCACTTATGGGTTGATTCAAGGGAGTATAAAGGAGATGGATTGTATATTATTTCTCACTCCATTAATGGATAATCACTTCTTTTAAATGAGATTTTTATTTGATGATTTTAAAACCTCTTCATCCTTATTGAATTTAAGGTCACACACATCAAGTGCTAATATGAACCTTTACCTTAGAGTGCTCAAAAATTTGATCCTTAATGTGTATAGGTGATTAGTATTAGGGTGTGTAGGCATTAAACCAATAAGTGATGATTTTTTTATCTCCTTAAACGAACCCATCTCAAATAAAAAGGAAATTGAAATATTTTAAAAGAAAAATAATGCATCCAATCCACCCCTTGTTATAACCTAGGATCAACCCTTCTCATAATTTGAATTCACTTAATAATTTTAGTTTTCACTTAAATCCATCTAAAATAAACCCAAAGTTGGCCACTTAATAGCCAAAAATAGTCCATAGAATGTACGTGTCCATAGGTTACTTCTTAGGTCTCTGAGGAATCGACAACCCAAGCTAAACTACAAGTGACCGATTAACCCTAAAATCTTGGGTAAATTTGGACAAGACTAACAACCCTAAGGCAGGTGGTCTAGATATTTTCCCTAAAATTCATGATGTTTTCATAGCTTTTATATTGTGTTGAATTCCGACCATTACTGCATGTTTCCCTTAAATGTGTTTTTCCTTTATAAATAAATATACACATGTTGTTATGATCTTGTGGAACCTTGATAAGTGATTAAAGGCTATTGACCATATTTATTTCCACCCTTATGGGCATGCTAAATAAATCACCCTCTCTTGTAAAATTTTTTATTAGACCAAAAACCTTTTATGTGTTCAACTTGGATTGTAAATGGAATTTCCCTTTTTATATAATTGTCTAGATGAACAAGGAACCTTATAAGTGTTTGGATTGACCATGGAATTTATTTACTGCCTTGATGTAAATGATAATAGACCTGACCACCTCTTAATTGGTTCATATTGACCCTAAAATGGTTTATCATTGATTATAAATTAAATGGATTGTTTTAATTCAAAGAATGATAAAGGGTGTCAAGTCCATGCCAAGTGATGCCTAATTTTACATATGACTTATATGAACCATAAAACCATATATATATTGGGATTGACGATTATGATTCTTGAGTGGTGATCCATTATTATTATTATTATTATTATTAATATTAGTATGCCATTGATATTGTCCATGGAATGATGGATAAGGGACTTGTTGAGCATGATGTTTCATGCTCCCTTACATCAGGTGTTGGGCATGACATCTCTCACCGTTATACTTCTCTTTGGGTGATGGGCATGACGTTACACATTCCTCCATATCGAGTGTTGGGAATAATGTCTCACCCCACTTATCTCAAATGATGGGCAAGATGTATTGCATTCATTATGAGATTTATGGATTGTGCCCTTTACTTGATCCTATAGATCATTATACTAGTTATGGATGTCTGAGTTATGACCTAGGTCCAGCTATCACCTAGTATCCATGTATATGCCTACTTATGTTCTCACGTACTTAGTGCATATACATGTTTAAAATATATATCTAGATATATATGATTACTATATATATGGTTAATAATCAGAAGCTTAAAATGGCCTATTATAAAGCAGGTAGTGCTAGCCATGTGTCCTATAGGAACCTGATCCGAATGGTATTTATTAATTCAGATTTTTTATTATTTCTTTATACCTACACACTTCTTAGCTATGTACAATGGATGAATTATTTCTAGACACTGTTTTTCATGGACTAATGAGTTTATCTCACACCCCACTCAAGCTTCCTATAGTACCTGAGTAAACTTTATGTCTGTAGGTATAAATTAGGGAAAGCATCTTTCTATAGTTGTTTGATCTTCTTTACTTATAGCTTGGATTATGGGAGCCAATGACCGAGCGTATGCTCACAATTATAGTGGAGTAGTCTTTTTTCCTTTTTTTTCATATTTTTATAGCATGTTGTATATTGCCTTTCTTTATTTTATGTTTTTATATATCAACATGTCATAAAATCATTATGCATCTGACTTAGCCCTTTGTATTTCTGATTATTATTACAGTCGCTTGGTTTTTTATACTTCTTCTAGTTATTTATTATATCATTTTATACTATGCCATCTATTATATCATGAATCTGCTATTGTCTAATTATTTATATTATCCAATATTCCTTACACTATAATATGAGGTTACAATATTCCCACCACACCACCATAGACCCACACTACTAGTCTACATCCTCTTCCATATGGGGAGGTGTGCTTGAGGCCATGTGACCCAGTGGATCGGGGAACCAGTTAAGTGGATCCTAGGTCAAGACATTACAATATATATAAGTATGGTTATATAATATATGTATAATAAACTTATATTTATTATATATGAGGTTTTAATGTGTATGAAGGAGGTCTATATTTAAGGTAAGGGATTTCCATATCACTTTTTACTTTTGTGAGACACATTCCATATTCACCAACTTTTTCTTTTATGTAGTGTGTATAATAACCATGAATGTATTTTATGATGATTTTACTGACAATTATTTGGATTTACATATCCATTTTAGGACCTATCTTTCATGGGGTTTACAGTTCAAAATTTACCAATGTGGTAAGATATTTTTGTCTCAATTTTCCTTCCTTAAGACATATGTTATGTTATATACCTATTTTTCTTTAAGAATCGTATATACAACAAATTTTAAATTAAGTATCATGGATTTATTTATTCTCATAATATTTTAAGTTTCATTTAATGTTATTATATCATGGGGTTTACAATTCAAAGTTACAAAAGTGGTAATTATTTTATGTTACAATCTCATCATTTATCAGGATTGTTTGCAATTATGTTTTTGATGATGAAATATTATATTATATATATAAATAAATTAATGAATTTTATTATACTTTGTTTATGTCATGAGAATACATTTTTCCCTTCATTTTCCTTTCTTTATGTACTCAAGAGTTCAAAATAAAGTTTTAAGAAAAATTGTCTTTATTTCTCTTTTTGATTGAAAATCGTTTTTCTTCCAAAACCATGTTTTATAATTTTTTTCCAAAAATATTTATAAATGCTCCAAATTATTAATTAAAGGAATTTTTAACTATATTTGACCTTTTTACAGTTTTTTTTGAAAGGAAACTTCATTTCATTTTCCAAACAATGTCTATTTGGATTTTACAAAAAATGTAAAAGGAATCTTTGTTTTAACATGTATAGAATGAAAAATATTTTCTACCATCATGACCAAATCATTGTTTTAAAGATTCATTTATAATTTTCAAAGTTTAATTTTAAAGAAAATGTTTTTGAAAATGTTTTATGTTTTAAAATGTGTTTTTTAAAATGGAAAATATATTTTCATCAAGAAATGTTTTAAATAACGGTTCAAAATAATTTTCCATCTAAGACGACATCCAATGATGTTACCTATTCCTTAATGGGGATATTATCCAAGGATACCATTATTATTATTTCTATGAATGATTTTTTTTTTAAAATGTCATGATATTTATGAAACTCGTTTCTCTTCCACGAGTTACACTATAAGAAAATTCTTATTAAACCCGCTTCTTTTCATAGGTTATACTATAATGAAATGATAAAATTATTATGAAAATTTTCTCTTTTCCACAGGTTATGATATGAGGAAATGTTTATGAAACCCATTTCATTTCATGGTTTATGATATGATGAATATTGTATGATCTTGTGGCACACATATATATGATTTTCATTATGTGATCAGTGGGACCTATATCTCTCTCTAATGGATTGGGTAAATATTTATATCACATGAGATAAACAAGGCTAAAATGAGGAGTGAACCTAGTTTAGTAAGGTACTTTGTCTACTATGATAGTCATGGGAGTGAACCTTGACTACTATGATGGTTTGGGGAGTGAACCTATTCTACTATGATAGCCTTGTAAGTGAGCCTTAACTACTATGGAAATGATTTTTTATGCTTATGTATATTATACAATTATATGTATTATGCTAATGCTATTCTCTCATGGATCATGTTCTTGGATTTCCTTATGATTCATGTCTTATGAACTACCAATATTTATTCCATGACTCAAGATTTTGATCTTTGATATTCAAGGTATATTTTTCATATGTTATTTTCATATTCTCATACCCTTATGCTCATTTTATGCTTACGTATCTCCCTTGTTTACCCTTACTGAGCATTTGAGCCCACCCTTTCTTATGTGTATTTTTCTCCAGGTTATAAAGAAATATATTATGTATGATATATCTAAGAAGAGTGTTAGTTATGAATAACATAGTGGGAGATAATGCATTTCACATATGAATTGATTGTTTATGTTTTCATGTTTCCAAAGGAACTATACCTTTATGATCCTCAGGAACGCATTTGTATAATGTAACAAATGTTCATATAAAAATATGTAATATCTATGTATAAAAATCATGGGTCAATATAGTTGGTATCATAATATAGGTTTATTTAAACTTTGGAAACTAGGATGATAAAAATTTTGCAATATCTATAAGGAAATGTCAAAGGATAAGTCTAAGGGTGATTCAAAGTATAGGAAAATGTCCTAGAATTTTGGTGAAGGATAGAGTGAGTGATTTATGAGAAATTAAATCACTATCTTGATACTACAAGTGAATGTGGATATATAAAAGAGGTACCTAGGGGTAATAACTTTTAAAAGGGATCATTGAGATAGACTCAATCATTACCCGGTGCATGAAAATGTCCCTTACTACACACCTGGTTTAACACTCTCGGGGGATATGCTTTGGAAATTCACAAACTCTTTATGAAACATCATAAAGGATTTAAATAGTTGATGACTATGAATAACCAAGGATAAACCTAAGGTGTCATAGATTAAAAATAAGGTTTCATTATTCATACATCTTATAAGTAATTTTTCATGACTATGTGGTTCCCCACTATGATTATTGTTTCTTACACGATGTTTTTTGGTTTTAGTCAAATACTGGAACCCAATAGAATCATGTTAATATTGAGTTTAGTGAATAATGAAATGATTTTCCTCCTGAGAAACCAAAAATTATAAGATATGGAATGGAAAAACTTATTTCTATGCTGATAAAACTTTATCAAGCCATGAATCATGCTGAACTTCCAAATGAGAAAAGGAGGGAACAACATTCTATTGAGTCCTTAATGAGGAAATGAACACCTTCCTTTAGTGGATATTTTGATCCTCTAGTTGCTGAAAAATGGATCAGTACCACTAGAAAGATATTTTCAATTCTCTAGTGTTCAAAACATTAAAAATTCATTTTGGATGCCTATCATTTGGAAGGCAAAGCATATCAATGACATACACTCATCAAGAATACAAGGGAACATGATGAAATTAAATACATGGATTGGGATGAGTCCAAGAACTTATTTTTCAATAATTGCTTTCCTCGTATTCTTTATAAAAAGATAGAGAAAAATTTACTTGAGATAAAGAAAAATGATGATGAATCCATTAGTACCTATGAGTCAAATTTTACAAGACTTGTGAGGTATGCTTATGGTATTATCATCCAACCTGAAATTAAGGTCGATCAATTCTTCATTAGATTAAAACCAAGTATCCAAAGGGAATTATCCATAAGATAATTCAGTAGATATTAATAGATTTTTTGATGTGTTATCAAGGTGTAAATTAAGGTTGAATTTACGTATCAATATCAAGGTTTTGATAAGAATAGAAAAATAGAATTCAAAGGAAAATATAAAAACCATAGAGAGAAGAAGCTGAGATTTCCTTTATGTTCAAAGTGTGGGAAGAAACATGGAAGAGATTTTCTTAAGGGAAATAGTAAATGTTTTAAGTGTAGAAGGTAAGGTCATTAGGCAATCGAATGCTGAAGTGATTGGAAGAAGTTAGATAATGATGAAAATACAAAGAAATCTCCATAGAATACACCTCTCACACTCTAGAGTTTCTAATGCATGAAGTATGGGTATTATACTAACCAGTTACTAAATTTGAAGGTTTATGATGATGAATAACATTAGAAACCTCTTAATATGAGAGAAAAAGGGAAATATCATGCAATCACTATTTATAACTAACTGTGTAATAATGACATGTTGAAAGGTACACTTACCATACACTCTATAATTTCTAATGTCTTATTTAACTATGGATCTAACCATTATTTCATATATGAAGAATTTTATACGAGTATCAAGATTACACCCAAATGATTAGATGTAGAATTAGTAGTGAAAACCCCTAATGGTACAATAATTGCATCTCAAGTATATGATTCTTATCTAGTTTAAGCTTATGAGAATGTGCTTTCTGGAAATATTGTCATTCTTCCTCTGGTTGAATTTGATGTTATCTTATACAAGGATTTATTTTCTCTACATAAATCCCACATTAATTATTGAATAAGGGAAGTCACGTTTGATATTCCAAACCAACCTATGGTTGTGTATTAGTGAGATGATATATTTGAACTTCTAATGAAAATCAAATCCATTGTATGGTTTTTTATTCCTATTAAAGAGGATAGATTATCTCATATGGTTGGGGAGAAACTCAAAATAAATGATACACCCATTATGTAGGAGTTTTTTTATATATTTCTATAAAATTTTCCTAGAATTCCATTAAAGGATGGAGTTGAGTTCTCAATAAAACTTATGCCCATTGTTTCACCAATTTCAAATACTCCCTATAAAATGGACCC
Organism: Viscum album; assembly: GCA_963277665.1. Taxonomy (NCBI): domain Eukaryota; kingdom Viridiplantae; phylum Streptophyta; class Magnoliopsida; order Santalales; family Viscaceae; genus Viscum; species Viscum album. Next base: position 825,098,586 of record OY728165.1, read on the forward strand.
AATTGAGTTGCAAGAATTGAAAAGGAAACTCCAAGAGAACCTAAAAAAGGGATCCATTCAGCCAAGTGTGTCACCTTGGGGTGCACCTGTTCTTTTTGTTAAAAAGAAAGATAGTTTGTTGTGACTCTATATTGATTATCAGTAGCTAAACAAGATCATGATCAAGAAAAATTATCATCTACCCCGTATTGATGAACTATTTGATCTACTGTGCAGAGATCAATAATTTTCAAAGATTGACATTCATTTTGGATATCATCAATTGAGGGTAAAAAAGGAGGATATAACCATGAAAAAATTACATACAAGGTATGGAAACTATGAATATATAGTGATTCCATTCAGTCTTAATAATGCCCCCAATATCTTCATGGATTTAATGAATAAAGTATTTATAGATTATCTTGATCAGTTTGTGGTAGTATTTATAGAAAATATTCTTATATATTCAAAAAGAAAGTGCATGAAGATCACTTGAGAATTATACTAAAGAACCTAAAGAAGGAGAAACTATATGAAAAATTTAAAAATTGTGAATTTTGTCTACAAAAGGTTTCATTTTTGGGTCATATAATCTCAAGAGAGGGTATATCGGTAGATCTATCAAATAAAGAGTCTATTGATTGTTGGACTAGACCGACCATAATGACTAAGATCTATAGGTTTCTTGGTTTAGTTGGATATTATTGATGATTAGTGGATAATTTATCATGACAATCTAATCAAATCACCAAGTTAACTCATAAGGGATCTAAGGTCCTTTGGATAGATGAATGTGAAGAAAATTTCAAAGAATTAAAGAGAATACTAGTCATCTCACCTATCCTTACATTACCCTATAGTGGAGAAGGGTTTTTAATCTATAGTGATGTATACAATAAGAGATTATGATGTGTTATTATGAAGAATGACATAGTTATAGATTGTGCCTCATAACAATTGATGGTTCATGAGAAAAATTATCCAACTCATGATTTAGAGTTAGTTGTAGTAATTTCTACATTAAAGATATAATGTAATTATCTTTATGGAGAAAATGTGATATATATATATACCGATCACAAAAGTTTAAATTATATTTTCACATAGAAGGAGTTGAATATTCACTAGAGAAGATGGTTATAGATGATTAAATATTATGACTACTCAATACATTACAACCCTAGGAAAGATAATAAGGTGGATAATTTCTTAAGTCGAAAGGATCATGCTAGCTTATCCATGATGAGGATCACAACGGATGGATCTAGAAATCTGTAAGGTAGGGGAGAAATATTATCTTTATCAATTAAATATTCAACCATATATCCAATTAAATATTAAATATGAACACAAGGAAGATATAGAGATTCAAAATATGGTTATAAATTTTCTCGAGTTTAACCTTGATCATGATGGAATGATAAGGTTCAAGAATAATGTATGTGTTTTGTCAATACCATATTTAAAGTATTTTTTAGAGGAAGATCATATTTCATCATTCTCTATTCAACTTAGAAGTATGAATATGTATATAGATTTGAAAAATTATTTCTGGTGGGATGGAATGAAGGGAGATATTTTAGAGTTTGTGTCTTGGTTCTTGGTATGTCAACAAGTTAAGGATAAGAGACAAAATTATAAGGAGATGCTACATACATTACCTATAACAAAATGGAAATGGGAAAATATCACCATGTATTTTATTGTGGGACTCCCAAAAACTTCTAAAGGGCATAATGCTATATGGTTTGAAGTCAATCACCTTACAAATTGAGAACACTTCATCTCAATCTGAGAATATTTCTCTAAGGATCATATTTTCATGATATAAATTAAAGAAGTGATGATGTTTCATGGAGTACCATATTCAATTGTATTTGATCGAGATCCAAGGTTTAACTAGAAGTTCTGGTGAAGTATTAAATAGGCTCTGGATACAGAGTTAAGTTTCAACACTACATATAATCCTTAGATAAATGTTCAGTCTGAGAGAACAATTCAAACCCTAGAGGATATGCCAGGATCTCATTATATGGATTTCAAAGTTGTTTGGGATCAACAAATTTCTTTAGTTGGGTTTTCATACGACAATAGACTTCACTCAATCATTCAAATGGATCCTTATGAATCCCTCTATGGAATTAAGTGTAGATATCCAAAATGCTGGAATGAAGTTGGAGAAAGAAAACTATTGGGACATGAGATAGCTGAATAAATGGTAGAGATGTTTAGATCCATTCATCATCACATCAAGGCAGTTCAAAGTCAGTAGAAAAGTTATGCCGACAATCGTTTATGTGATCTAGAATTTGAATATGGTGATAAAGTACTTCTAAAGATTTATCTATTGAAGAAGGCAATGAGATTTGGAGAGAATAGAAAATTAAGACCTAGGTATATTGGTAATTTTAAAATTCTAGATCATATCAGGATGGTACTCTATTTGTTAAAACGTCCACTAAACCTCTCTCAAGTTCATGATGTGTTCCATGTATCTCTCTCGAGGAAGTACATACTTGATCCTTCACATGTACTAAAATCAAAGGTCATACTAATGGAAAAAAGAAATTTATTATGAGGAATAGATAGAGAAGATTATAGATCTTATAGATAAAGTTGTACGAAACATGACCACTCCTCTGGTCAAAGTTTTTTAGTGAAACCACCAGTTTGAAGAAGCTATGTGAGAACCTTAGGAAATGATGATAGAAGCATCCTCATTTGTTTATGTTAGAGTGAATAATTTTGAGGGTGAAATTAATTTCAAGGGGGGTAGAATGTAACACCCTAAGTTTTTATTAATTATTATTTATTTTGAATAAATTAAATTTCTTTAATAGCTTGTGTTATATGCAACACCGAGTTTTAATAAACTGCGATATACTATTAATATTATTATTTAAACGTGATCGTTATAAAATATCTGTTAAACTTAAAAATATGAATAGTAATAAATAATTTTTAAATATTAATTATAATGGTTTTATATAAATATAAAATATTGATAAAAAACTACTTAATTTGTAGAAAAGTCTTTATATGTTTTGAAAATACTATTTTTTCTAAAAAATGTTTTTTATTTATTTTTTTGAAAAATAATAAAATTAATTTTTAATAATTTTAGAAAATTAATTTGATAAAATAATTTTTTTTGAAATCATCATGTCAAAATCATCTTAGAGTGATTTTTTGGGATCTTTATGAAAATATTATTTTTTTTTAGTGAATAGTGAAAAATACTGTTTTTTTATTGAAAAATGCCTTTTTGTTTAAAGAATTTATAAGGTTCATTTTTTTATTTTATAATGGGTTTAAAAGTATAATTAATTAAATTATATAAATTAATTCAATTTAGGTCATTGGAATCATTTTCATATTTAATTTTGATATAATTTTTTTTAAACTTTTGAACATTTTCTCTTTGAAAAACCACTTTCTCATCGTATTTGTGGGTTTATTTTTTAAATTAAAATTTAAAAATTTTATGAATTGAATTTATAAAAATGTATTATATATTTTTAATCATCATAATTTATGTTATCTAATAATTTCAACTTAATTTTTGACCATAATAAATAATAAAAACAGTAAAAATTATTTACCGTAGTTCAGATAAAAATGTGGTTTTTGAGGGGTTAAACTAAAACTTTAAGTGTTAAAAATAACCCAAAACTTTTAAAATGGCAATTTATTGGAAATATTTATAATTTATATCTTATATTATTGAGAATTTTCTATTTTGGATCCTTTTGGAATGAGAAAAATGTGGGTATACCTTTTTCTTTTCAAAAATTACAAGTGTGCCACTCACCTCACTTATAAAATGTCACCCCCTCTCATCTACTTTGGTTTGGAAAATAAATAACTAAATAAATTCCTTACCTCCATAATCCCATACTATAATCCTTATTTTGGTTAGTAATCCCTCTTAAGAAGGATTTAGGTATAAATCTAAAGAGGCTCTCCGAAGAAGAGGTAAATTCTTAAACTTGTGTTTTAATTTATTTCTTCCTCCACCTATTTCAATTATTATTAAACCATGATGATATAATAACCAAATTATATTAAATATAATAATATTTTTTTATGTTAAGATAATTACCTACAACCATATCTTATTCCTTCAAATGGGATACAAAATCATCATTCATGTGTACGGCGAACTACCATCTCGCGAACTAATGTTATTTTTTTCCATCAACACCTCTAAAATATGAATATAATGATAAATTAAATTTTTATATATTATATTTATGATATTTTTATACTTATGAAATTATTATACCACATATAACTTCATACTTTATATTTTTTGAGAATACGATAATGTCGCTCATGTGTACGACATACTACCTCCTCACGCAATGATGTGATTCATTCACGCTTTACATGAAAGGTAATAAGGATTTTTTTAATGAAAAAATGTGATATATATGATATAAAAATTATTATTTAATTTTAATATATTATTTAACTTTATTTCTTTCAATCGATCAATAAAATGGAAACAATGTTCATGCGTACGTACGACCTATTGTCTCTATAAACGGTGTATTTCATTTTCTATCTCTAAATATCAAGTATTACTCTAAAAAAATATATAATAAAAATATATATGATATTTTTATAAATTTTTAAATTATTGGACCATGATCAAAGTAATAGGACTAAAAATAAAAAATCAAAACATACACAAAAACAAAGTAGTTTTTTCTTGAAACATGGCTTTAACACAAAATTATTAATAAACATATAATAAAAGGTCATAAGAAAATCATATATGGAATGATATATATAATTATTTTTATATAGTATATTTATAATAAACTTATATTAATTATATATTAGGCTTGAACGTGTATGAAGGAAGTCAAGACTAAAGTTAAGGATTTTTGTCTAAATTTTTACTTCTGTGAGACACATTCCATATTCACCAGTTATTTATTTTATGTGGTGTGTATAATAAACACGAATGTATTTTATTATTATTATTCTATAATTTATTGGTATTTAAATATCCATTTGAGTAGTGCTATTTCATGTAGTTTGTGGTTCAAAAGTTACCAAAGCGGTAAGAGATTTTTGTCTCAATTTTCCTTCTTTGAGACATATGTTATGTTATGAACCTATTTTAATTTATGAAGTGAATATACAGTCCCTTTGATATTTAATATAATGAATTTATTTATTATCATGATATTTTAAGTTTTATTAATGTTATTCCTTCATGGGGATTACAATTCAAAGTTACCAAAGTAATAAAGATTTTATATTACAATCTCATCGTTTATTGATCTTGTTTATAATTATGTTTATGATGATGAAATATTATGATATATCTTTAAAGAAACTCATGAATTTTATTATATTATGATTATTTTATGAGAATACCTATTTTCCCTTCATTTTACTCTCTTTATGTACTCAAGAGTTCAAAATAATTTTTTTAATAAAAATCATATTTTTTTCTCTATTCGATCAAAAACCATTTTTCTTCCAAAACCATGTTTTCTAAAAATATTTTCAATTTTTTAATCCTGTAAATTATTTATTAAATACATTTTTACCCATGTTTTACCTTTTTAAAGAATGTTTTAAAGGATTCTTCATTCTATTTTCCAAAAAATGCCATTTAGATTTTACTAAAAATGCGAAACGAATCTTTATTTTAACGTGTACGATATGAAAAATATTTTCCACCATAATGACCAAATTATTATTTTAAATATTATTTATAAGTTTCAAAGTTTATTTTCAAAGTAAGTTATTTCTAATATTTTATGTTTTAAAGTGTTTTTTAAAATTAGAGAGGATATTTTCCTTAAGAATTGTTATAAACGATTGTTCAAAATCATTTTAAAACTAAAATGACATCAATTGATGTTACCTTTGCCTTATTAGGGATATGATCAAAAGATACCATTCTTATTATTTATCATAATGGTTTTTTGTTTATAATGGAATGATTTTTATGAAACCTGTGTCTCTTCAATGGGTTAAACCATGAAGAAATTATTATGAAACCTGCTTCTTTTCATGGGTTATAATATGATGAAATGATAAAATAATCATGAAACATATCCCTTTTCTATAGGCTACGATATGAGGAAATGTTTATGAAATTAATTTAATTTCATGGGTTATTACATGATGAATGTTTTATGATATTTTGGAACATATACCTATGATTTTAATTATGTGACGGGTGGGACCTATATCACTCTGTAATTCATTGGGAAAATATTTATATCTCATGAGATAGATAAGATTAGAATGGGGAGTGAGCTTGATTCAGTAAGATACTTTTCCCACTATGATAGTCTTGGGAGTGAACCTTGACTACTATGATGGTTTGGAGAGTGAACCCATTCCACTATGATATCTTTGGCAGTGTTCCTTGGCTACTATGAAAGTGATTTTCTATACTTATGTGTATTCCATAGTTCAATGTCTTATGCTAATGTTATGATCTCATGGCTCATGTTCTTGGATTTACTTATGATTAATGTCATATGAACTGCAAATATTTATATGATGAATCAATATTTTGATCTTCGATATACAGGTTATGGTTTTCATATGTTATTCTCATGTTCTTATACCCTTATACTCATGTTATGCTTATATAACAACCTTTTTTACCCTTATTGAGCATTTGAGATTACCCTTTATTATGTTTATTTTACCCAAGTTATGAAGAAAAATATTATGTATGATATGTATAAGAATGGTTATAGTTATGAAAAAAGTGAGAGATAATTTAGTTAACATATGAACTAGTTGTTTATGTTTTAATGTTTCAAAAGGCACTATACCTTTACGATCCCCAAGCATGTGTTTGTATAAATTAATGAATGTTCATATAAAAAATGTAATATCTATATATGAAAATCCTGGGTCTCTATACATACCATCAATAAAGTATATAACAAAACATAATCACCATTGTATAAGAATAAATAAAATAAAATGAACCTGACATGGAATAAACCTGTTTGTAAATGAAATCCCAAAAGAACACTTCAAAAAATGGATATAGACTCCTCTTTCAAGAATTTTGGTATCACGACCAGCTTCTGATTATACTAAAGGAGATATATGACCTAAATCCATAATCTTCATGCAATACATGGCTATATCGATATGTATGGATTCTCTCAATGATGTGGTCAGAACACCTCTTCCACATAGGCTATTTTTTAATAAACAATTTCATAAGATGAAACATGAGAGTGGTTTTTCATTCATGTGAAAGATGCATGAATTATCATAGCATTTAATAATACATTACATCATATGAGTAAATGCTACAACACCCAAGGAGCATCCTCACGTGTTTTATAAAGCCACTTCCATGTGATAATAGTGGGTGTGGATGCTTGTCCAAACCTCCTAGATGATCAAAAATCTCTTCCACTTCCTCATTTTTATAATGAGATCCTAACACATCATGGAGGGTGAGAAGTATCATTCGTATGATAAACAATTCATCTTGGATTGTGGATATATTTTGAGGTGGGGGGATTTTACCTACCACTTTGGTGATCATCATCAAACACATCAAGTGAAGATCAAAGGTTACTGAGGAATCTATAATGTAAGGTACACCATTTTATAGAGTTTTTTATTTCCAGTTTTGTATAGTTCCATATTTATTTCATGGTGATCCTAGATAAGTGGTTTCTTTTTATTTTTTTGATATGATTAAGTGTTAATCACCCTTGAAGAAACCCAAAGTGGTATCAGAGTGAGCCACGATCTTAGTTTTATGAAATCATGTTTGAGAAATGAAGAACATTGAAGAATATATAACTACATGGATCATTACCACAACTTGGTTAACCTGTCACCACATCATAGAACTAACCATTTTAGACCATGTATTAAGCGTCACTACATGAAAATTGACTATCCACTATTCACTAGGGTGTGGTGAGGAAACTATTTCAATTCACATGTTAAGCATTAATGCATGAAAAATGGCCAACCAGTCTCCACTAGATCATGGTATGTATTCCGTTTTACACAAGTGTCATGGTTATTCAAAATCACTTTAGTAGGTTCACCATGGTGCAGTGTATGCCATTTGGGACTATGGGGTGACCACGAGTTACACCACGAGCTAGCATAATCTGTGCTGTTGAGAAAAACAATGTTTTTCATTTTTCAAATTTGAATTGAATTTATAATTTATAAATGGTTTATAAATTAAAATAAAATGTTTCTAAGGATATGTATTAATTAATAAAATGTTAATTAATTAATAAATTATAAAGAGTTTATATTAATTAATAAATTTCATTGAAACATTTATTTTTAAATATTATTTGAATATTAAAAATCAATATTTAAAATACCATTTTAAAATTTATATGGAATTATTTATGGATTATAAATAAAATGGTTTATTTTATAATTATAAAAGGGTAATTTTTAAAATGTTTATAAATTACATAAATGAGGCTAAAATATAATTTTTTTATATTTTAAATGATGAATTATTCATTATAAATTATTTTTAATTATTAAAAATTAATGAGACATTACTTTAAATGATAATTGTATTATATTTAGATTATGTAAAATATTTACATAATATAAAAGGAATTATAAAATTGTTTATAATTTATGATGATATCATATATTTAAAATGAAATAACATATAATAACGAATTTGAAATTTTCATATTGAGATGAATATAAAGTGGTTATATTCATAATTATGGAATGTCCATAATGTGTTAGCTAATTTATAATTTTTATCTTTATATTTTATTTATGAATTTATTTATAAATGGTTATATCATCTTTAAAGACTTGAATTGTTCATTTATTTAAAATAATATTCTTTGATTTATTCATAGTTATAAATTGTTTATATTATGAATGTGTATGCTTTGGTTAAATTATTAAACTACTTCTAAGATATATAGCCTTGCTTTACATGCTAGGAATGACTCCATAAAATTTAATTTTTCATTGAACTTGAACTTAGTTTTGAATTGAAGTTATTAACTTGAATTTAGTTGTTGGGCATAGTTTGTGCATATTAGGTGTTAGAAATATGATGAATTGAATTCTATATCCAGTCAAGTATCTTTGGGGATAAGGACTTGGGATCGAACTACCTACAAGACTATAGGCTTATGAATTTTCTATAAAGGTGAATGAGGTTAGATATCTATCGCTTCAGATATACTCATATAGATATTGTCAATCTCATAGCACTCCAAAAATTTACATGAAGTGTTTATATACCACATGCATATGATGAATTTGGATATATATGAATATGTTTGGATCTTATATTTGGGTGAGTAACACAATTTTTTGGTTCATGTAAAGAGTTACACATCAATATGAATTGATCATATTGATTTGATGTATTTAATATGATTCTAAAGCTAAATCATTAGAAACATGTATAAACAATAGAATAAACTTGAGATAATATGGTGAGATTAAATACCCTTAAAATAATAAGTGTACGATTACTTAAAAAATGGAACTTGTGAAGACCACGATTACTGAACTGGGTAGTTTCACACCTAAGTAGGGAGAAGGTATCGGGGTGTGCAACAAAAGTAGATGTGTAACACTCAGAAATTCTAAATTAATAACATTGTATTTAATATCATGTTTGGAAAGAGACATTAAGAGTAGAAAGTGATAAAACATATCTAGAATTTATGATATATTTAATATTTTAAATAAATCTATTATATATATTTTAATGCATGCAACACTGAGTTAGCTTGCATTACACACAAGAATGACTTTGTTTGGTGGTTTGCGTTGCACCCAAGACTGAGTTTTACCAAACTACAATATAATATTAATATTATTATTTAATATGATAGTTATCAACTATCCATTTTAATGACATTTATGAAAATAATTAACTAAATTTGGAAAATATTATTTACATATGTTTATATAATTATTTGGTGTTAGAAATGAATATAGAACCCAATTGAATATAAAAGATGTGTTTTTATGAAAAACTATTTTATACCCACCAAGGTGTTTTATCTTAATAAATTAAATTAATTAATATTAGGGGATTATATTAATTAAATATAAATATTATATATCCAATAAAATATGTTTGATATTAATCCAATATATTTTACAAACATAAGATAAGAACAAACCCAATTTTATGCATAAGAACTATATTTTTTAAAGACAATTTTTCCACCTTTTAATGGAGAACCTATAATAAATATAAATTTTGGAAATTTGTAAATTTTATATTTAAAAATAAACTTCATTTTTTAAATTTTAATTTCCAAATTATCTTTGGGCCAATCTTTGGTATTTTTCTGTGAAGTTTCTTTTTTTGATGACTAGTGAAAAATACTAGATTTTAATTGAAAACTGACTTTTAATCTCAATAAATTATAATATTAAAATATATTTTAAATTGGTTTTAAAGAAAAATTATATCAATTATATATATATTAATCCAATTTATTTCATTTAAATCAATTTTACTTTGAAATTAGATATAAAAACTTAGCAAACTTTTGAACATTTTCACTTTAAAAACCCACTTTGTTGTCCTGTCTGCGGGATTAAATTTAAATTAATTTCCACCACTTATATAATTGGAATTTTGAAAAATGGATTCCATATTTGGAATCATAATAATTTATAATGTCTAATATGGTAAACTTAGTTTTTTACCAAAAATATTAGTGAAAGTAATTAAAATTAATTACAGCGATTAGGTTAAAATCAACCTTATCAAGGGACTAAACCTTAAACTTAAAAGATAAAATAACCTAGAAACTTGTCCTAAATACATTTTATATACATATTTAGACCTTATAATATATTTTATATAACTTTTTTTATTATTGGATCTACTTGACATGGAAAAATTTGGGTGTAATCCCCTTTTCAAAAATTTATAGAAATACCACTCCTCCTCCACTGTAAAAAGGCACTTAACCCTCACATTTATTAACACCTATCAAGCCATTTGGATAGTAAAAAACCTACCAAAATAAGCTCCCAAAATCCCTACCCTCATACTAGAATAATCACCTTGGTCATAAAGAAAACCAAGTAAGTATTTTGGTATAAACCAAAAGAAGTTACCAGAAAAAGAGGCACTATTCTTCAATGATCACTTTTTTATTATTTATTCCTGAAACCAATAAATTATTATTATTACATGATTATATAATAAAAAATATCTTAAATATACTTATATGTTTTTATGTTAAGGGTTTTACCTACACCTACACACAATTCCATCAAATGGGTAACAAACTTACCGTTTGTGTACGGAGAGCTACCACCTCGTGAAACGATGTCATTTGTTTTTCTTCTACCACCTATCATGGTTGGGAATTATGATGGAAATAATGTTTTTATATGATATATATATATATATATATGATATTTATGATTTATTAATACATCTGAAATTTCTATATACATATACCATAATACTTTCCATTTTGTATAAATACGAGAACATCATCTATGGATATGTGGACTACCGCCTCCTCAAAGCGATATGATACGTTCACACTTTACATGAAATGTATTAAGGATGTGTTTAATTAAATATATATGGAATAAATGAAATATATATGATATTAATGACATAATTAAATTTTTTAAATATAATATATCATTTTTTTAACACCTTTTCACACACTGAAAAAGTGATCACGTCGTTCATGGACGTGTGGACTACCGACTCCTCGACCCAATGTGATTCCTTTTACATCTCAAAAATTTTATATATAAGTATATATGATTAAATAATATGGTATTTATGATATAATTATAATTATGTAAAGATAAATGTTACTTACCTTCTTTCTAGAATGATCATTGAAAAATTAGAACATTACTCATGCATATGTACAACCTACCGTCTCCATGATTGTAATGTTGGTCAATTTTTCATAAAAATATTTCATGATTGGTTTTAAAAGTATAATTTATGTATAAATATTACAATTATGTCATGATTTTTATTATTTATATGTTATATAATAACCCATTTGACCATAGTTTACCTACCAAAGTTTTTTTGACACATAAACCGAATATGGTCAAAACACTAGACAAAAACTTAATTGTTTATGTAGTTATTTAAAAAATTGTAATAAGTGAAATAAAAGTAATTATAAAATTTAAAAAGTTTATAAATAAAGTAAATAATTAACATAAGTTTATTATTTATGAAGATAAAGACACACGTGACAAGTCAGACTCAAGGTAATGGATTTTGTCTCAATTTACATTCCACTAAGATTTATTTTTTATTATACAAAAATTCACTTTAATTTGGTGTATATAATTTAAATTTTCTATTTAATATCACGATTCACTAATAATTTATGGTATTTTATGTTTCAATTTGAACTATCTCATATTGTGAAAGGTCTTGATAGTAGTATACCAAAACATATGATGAAATATCTTGAAGTTAAAGGTATCATGTGCCTAGGGAATACATGTAGAGACCCGAAGCTTGACGTACATGGACAATATATTAATTTTGAGGAATACTTAATACATAAAAAAACCAAAACTCAAGGATCTTAATAGTTTAGTGCCTTTGGAAACTCGGAACATAATCTTCTAATCATGGTGAAAGATCTTCAACATCTCCCATAAAGATCTTCCCCTTTTTGTTTTCTTACATAAAACCTTTCTTTATATTCTGGGTAAAAGAAAACATATAAAGGGTGAGATCAAATTCTAAGTAAGGGTAAACATAGAGAACATAAAACAATCCATAAACATTTGAATGTAAAAACATGATCATAAAATCTAAACATCAAAATCTTGAGTAATGACATAAAACATTGTAGTACATAAGGTATAGATCATAAAATAACATTAATCATGATAAAATATCATGGGAATAAAACTTGTAATTGTGGAAAAACATTAATCACATGATATGATTTCCATAGTAGCCAAGGCATTGCTGCCAAGACCATCTTAGTGGACAAAGTCCCTTACAGAACCAGGTTTACTTTCCATTCTATCCCTGTATTACTGAACCAGATTTACTTGCCGTTCCAGCCATGTCTATATCATGAGATATAAATCTTTACCCAATTCATTGGAGGGAGATATAGGTCCCACACATCTCATAATGAAATCATTCTTACGTGTGCCACAATATAAACATAAATCATTCATCAAAACCCAAAGAATAAAATGGGTTTCATAAACATCATCCCATCATAACATAATCCATATAAAACAAATGGATATCATTGCATCATAAGAGAAGTGAAACCATGTAAATAATAGATACATTATACTTGAAACATACACATATGAAATAATTTCATCTTAGATGGAAAATGGTTTTGATAAAACACTTGAAATGACTTCTTGAGGAAAATATCCTTTCTTCTTCAAAATCATTTTCTTTTCAAAAAATGCCACAAAATTTTAAAAGAAAAGGATTTATTGAAAATAACCATGAAATATTGTATATTATTCTTCATGATGAAAAGGCATTATGAAACCGTACAAATCCGTTCATGCCATATAAGTTAAAAAAACATTCTTCTTGTACTTTTTCTGGAAAAGTCAAAAAGTACCTCGTATGGTAAAAAAAATAAAGATTCATTACATACCATGTATTAAAAGTCAAAAATGGTTAAAAATGACTTTAAATATACATGAAACCATTTTTATAAAATAGGTCCATGGATGATAAATATAACCCCAGTAAATACTTACGAATAAACAATCTCGGATAAAAAAACAAGATTAGAAAAGTTATCCCTTACAAAGATCTTTTTGTAAATAAAATAGATCACTTATGTTTATTAACTATAAGGTAACATAAAGAAAGTATAAATACATGATAATATATAAAAATTCATTTCTCACATAATCAAAGAATGACATAAACAAGAAAGAGAAGATCAACCCAAAGAACGGAAATTGGGTTAAGAAGTTCCCTTACCTCGTGTCCGACTTGACTCGATCGTTCTTTAATCTCCTAAATAATAAACCAAATTTAATTTCTACTTTCTTAATAACCTTTTTCAATTTTATTATTCCTTTTATATCACTTATTACCATGTTATAAACATTATGTAACCATTTAAGTTAATAACGTTCGTTTTGTCGATATTTGGTACTTGAGTCAAAAATGGACTTCTTATAATTACATGTTGTTCATGTGGTCAAAGGTTAATTATATCCAAAATTATATTCATGATTTATATATCATATATATCATATATATCCAGCATATACATGTATTTATAATAGTACATAACATATGAAGGTAAGAAATGAAATGCACCGTTCATGGAGACGGTAAGCCGTACGTATGAATGAACGATACTTTCATTTCTATTTCTTATTTTAATGGAATTAAAACATAATTATAAATAGGTATATTATAATTCCAGTATAATATCATATATAATATCATTAAATCCATCCTTTATACACCCCACATAAGGCATTAATGAATCACATCACTTTGAGGGGGCGGTGGTCCGCACTTCCTCAAATGAGATTATCGTATTTACCCACTATGGAAACCATAAAGGCTTGATATAATTGGGAATTAAAGAAGAATAAGGAAATAATAAACATAATATATATCATATATAAATATATTTCCATCATAATGTCCACCATGAGAGGCGGTAGGAGAAAATCGAACAATCATCGTTTCGTGAGGTGTTAGTTTTCCATCCACAGAAACATTATGTTCTTCATCCATTAAATGGAGGTGTGTGTAAGTGTAGTTTGAATAATTCTCATAAAAACATACTAGTATATTTAGGATACTGGTGTTGTTACAAAATAAAGGATTAAAAAGAGTTTAGGGGTTGGAGAAGTAGAATAAAAGAAAACAATTTAAGAGAAACCGTTACCTTTAATTTGGGTAACTTCCTTTGGTTTGAACCAAAAGGACTTCTTGAAGTGCCTTCTGCCTAAGTTAAGGCTTATAGGGGGAGAATAGGGATGTAGGGAGCTTAATTGGGCAGAGGTTCGGTGATCCAAATGGCTTGAGAGGTGTGAGGAATTGGATAGAAATGGTCTCCTTTTATAAGGGGGAGGAGGGGCTCTTTTGGAAAGTGTGAAAATATTATTTTATTATAAAAATATCTTCGGTTTCAAAAGGTCCAAAAATAATTAAAGATTAAGATAAGATGACTCATAGTCTAAATAAAATCATACAATCAGAATTGGACATGTTTTGGATAATATTTTAATCATTATAATCTTATTTATTTAAATCATTTATTAATGAGGTAAATACTGCATCATTATTGTGTCATAAATAATTTAATTTATTTGATGTCTAAAAATTATAAAAAAAATACCATCATGTAGTAAATATTTTTATCTTTATAATTAATATTTATAGTCTAAAAGATAATTTATATAACCCCTTATAAAAATTAATTACTAAAAGATTTTTTTTAATGTCAATTTTGTCTTTACATTAAATTAATTAATCCAAATTGTCATTATCACTACCAAGTGGCTCAATGGGGTCCCAAAATCGACCCAAGTATGACCATGGTCGGCCACTACTCATCCAATAAGATTAGGACAAGCTTTAAGGTACTTTTGAATTATTATAATATTCTTTTAATCTTGAATTACCCTATTTACCTTTAACCGCGGTAAATAAAAGTCAAAAGTTACTATTCACCAAAAATTCTTTTCATCTTATTGAACCAAATTTTACTTATTTATAACAACCATGTATATATGATTTTTGAAATTCAATTCATAGAAGTGGTAAAATTTCATTTAAATGAAATAGTCAGTTTTTTAACTACCACTAAGTGGTTTCACTATTCATCAAAAATTGAAGTTTTTCAGAAAAATACCAAAACTTCAGCCTAATCTATATTTTATATTCCGAAATAAAAAATGATGTATATTTTTCTAAATTAAAAACATAGAAGTGACATTAATTATTTTTAAAATTAATTCCCATTATGAAAACAAATAGCATGTTTTTAAGAAACAATATCTATCAAAAGATCGACACTAGTTTATGTCCAAATTCAAAGTGAAATTAATTATAATGACCAAAATTGGATTAAATAGTAAAAATATATTCTAATTACACTTTAAAACCAATTAAAAAGATAATCTAACCATATAAATTATTGCGATGAAAATAGTTGTTTTTAATTAAAATATAGAGTGTTTTTACTATTCATTAAAATATGAAAGTTATCACAATAATATGAAAAATTTATCCAAAGTAAATTTTTATATCTTGATTCCGAAGAAGAATTTTATTTTGTCAAATTTAACTTATAAACATGTCAAAAAATAGATTTAAAGTGGGTGCGCCATCAAAATGCGACAAAACTGCATTTTTTGAAAAATACTTATTTTACCCGAAAAATTTATTTTGTTCTCATATTATGTTCTATAAAATGTGTAAGATGAATAATAATGTTATAAAATTCAAAATTTAGTTAATACTATTCATAACGGCTAGTCCATAATAATATTATAATAATATATCGTTGTTTAGTGAAACCCGGTATTGCGTACTACACACGCTATCGAGGAAAGTCACGATTGCGTGTAATGAAAGCCAAATCAGGGATGCGTGTAGTGCAAGATCCATTTTTTGTAGCATAAAAAACAAGACATCAATGAAATTAAAAAGAATAATTCTCATAAAATCTCAGGTTGTTACATTCTACCCCCCTTAAAATGAATTTCGCCCTCGAAATTCATCAGGGTTATAAATCGTTTACTACTTGAAAGTTTCTTTAATAGAAACCCACATTGTAAAAAGGAATACTAAAACTTAATTTTAAAAAGTGAAGTATGAAACATAACGATTATCCAAATTAACTCATCACTGGGTTTCCACATAGGAGATCATAGGTGAAAATATGGATATGGAAGAGAAATATAACCATAAAGTTCTGATGAAGAGTGGTACAGAACATGGATATGAAAAATCCAACAATCACAAAGCCATAAATTTGTGATGATCTAAGGTACAATCTGATTCATCGGATATAATGGCACTAGGACAACATTTTTGGTTTTCAAGATCATTTCCCTAAAGTTGAAGAATTTGAATTAGAAGAAATACTTACTTTATTTCGGTATAATCTCACCATTGTTCGTGCCTTGAACAATTTACACTTCATATATTATTTAAATAAATGAAGTTTAATTTTTCATGCTCGAAGTGTTAGCAGATCATGCGATAGAAAGATAGGTCATTCCATCTGCCTCTATCACAAGTTATTAAATATACATAAGTCCATCTATGCTAAGATTAATCGTATATGGTTCCTAAAATGGACTTATACTTCATCTATCATACCACTTAATAAAATAAAACTAGTTTATACTAACCAGGGACTTCTTATAGGCCAGTGGTAGGAGATAAAAGCCTGTTGCACTTTGGTTGTGGGTTCGATTCCCGCAACCTTGTCTGACGCGATGGGTTGTCTCCCATCCTACGGGTTGTCCTTTTTCTAAAACTACATTATTATAACATCCCAACAATAATATCGAAAAAATTTCTATCCATAAACAATACTAACTTATGTATAATATAATCCATTCCAATCTTTAGGCTTATCTAAAATACTTCTATCCAATCTCATAGTATAAAGAAAACAATTGCTAGAAATTTCATCTACCGAGCATGTGAATACCATCATTTATCCCCCATATATCACACGATATATCTTGTTGGTCACATTCCAAACATGTGAATACCTTAATCATGTATTATATTGAAAAATTAATACCCATTGAACCTTAGTGAAAACATGAATGCTGTTAAAAGTTATCTCTTTCCACATACCAAAATCCCAAAAATTCTTTATACTCAAACCATGATATCACTTTTTTCTTTATATTAGTCACGAGCTCATGAATACTATAAAACATATTATTTTCTCTTTATCCCTTCATTATTCGCATATCATCTGATTTCCAAAAATATTTCAATCAATTTTCATGGTTACCGATTCCATATTCTTATGGAAAACCACAATGGACCAATACATAGATATTCCAATACACCATAAAAGTACCTCAACAACATTATTCTTCAATACCAATACATAAACACTTCAATCCATCCTATTCGATGATTGTAATGGAATAAGTCCTTCCTTGATTTAGAAGTAACCTCTTAGGTTAGGGCATTAATTTGGGTAATGCCCATGTTCTCCACAGATAAAACATTGAACTCCATAACAGTCTGTCACTCTATGAACCTTTTCTCCACATAGATAACATTTTCCCCTCCATTTGAGGTATTAATCAAGGTTCTTCTTCCCTTTTTTATAAATATCAATCTTCCTTTCTCTATGATCCTCACCATGCGAACATGCATAAAATTCCATCTTCCTCTTATTTGATGAATTAGGAATACAACTAAAGTTCACCTTGTTAATCATATATCGAGATGACTGATTCGACATAATCATAATATCTTTCTCTCCAGGCATTACATAATTTCATTGATCATAGTCACCAATTTGTCCATTGGAATCAATGTTAAATGAATTCCTTCTCATTCCCTCCATTGACTAAGACCAGAAACCATAGTCTAAGAAATAGTTAAAATAACAAGGAACCACATAATCATAAAAAGTCACTTATGGGATGTCTAACTTATCACACATTATTTAATCCCTGACACCCTAGGTTCAACCTAGGTTATTCATGATCGTCAACATAATTATAGGACTATAACCTATAGTTATACTGGACCTTAGGGACATCCCTAGACATATCTTAGAAATATCTCTAGGAATTTCACTAAAGTTTTCGCATCCTAGTTTCCAAAGGTTAACTAAACCTTTACTATGATACCAACTATAGAGACCCGAATCTTGACGTACATGGACAATACATTACTTTTGCAGAATACTTAATACATAACAAAAACCAAAACTCAAGGATCGTAATATTTGAGTGTCTTTGGAAACTTGGAACATAATCTTCTAATCATGGTGAAAGATCTTCAACATCTCCCACAAATATCTTCCACTTTTTGTTTTATTACCTAAAAACTTTATTTATATTTTGGGGAAAAAAAATATAAAGGGTGACTCAAATGCTCAGTAAGGGTAAACATAGAGAACATAAAACAATCCATAAACATTTGAATGTAAAAACATGAGCATAAAATCTAAACATCAAAATCTTGAGCAGTGACATAAAACATTGTAGTATATAAGGAATAGATCATAAAATAACATTAATAATGATAAAATATCATGGGAATAAAACTTGTAATTTTGGAAAAACATTAAGCACATGATATGATTTCCATAGTAGCCAATGCATTACTTCCAAGACCATCTTAGTGGACAAAGTCCCTTACTGAACTGGGTTTACTTGCCGTTCCAGCCCTGTATTACTGAATCAGATTTACTTTCCGTTCCAACCATGTCTATCTCATGAGATATAAATCTTTAACCAATGCATTGGATGGAGATATAGGTCCCACCCATCTCATAATGAAATCATTCTTACGTGTGCCATAATATAAACATAAATCATTCATCAAAACCCATAGAATAAAATGGGTTTCATAAACATCATCCCATCATAACATAATACATATAAAACAAATGGATATAATTACATCATAAGAGAAGTGAAACCATGTAAATCATAGAGAAATTATACTTGAAACATACACATATGAAATAATGTCATCTTAGATGGAAAATGGTTTTGATAAAACACTTGAAATGACTTCTTGAGGAAAATATCCTTTCTTATTCAAAATCAATTTCTTTTCACAAAATTCCACACAATTTTAAAAGAAAAGGATTTATTGAAAATAACCATGAAATATTTTAGATTATGCTTCATGATGAAAAGGCGTTATGAAACCGTAAAAATCCGTTCATGCCGTATAAGTTAAAAAAAACATTCTTCTCGTACTGTTGCCGGAAAAGTAAAAAAGTACCTCGTATGGTAAAAAAATAAAGATTCCTTACATACCATGTAGTAAAAGTCAAAAATGGGTAAAAATTACTTTAAATATACATGAAACCATTTTTATAAAATAGGGTCATGGATGATAAATATAACCCCAGTAAATACTTACGAATAAACAATCTTGGATAAAAAAACGAGATTGGAAAAGTTATCCCTTACAAAGATCTTTTTGTAAATAAAATACATCACTTATGTTTATTCACTATTATGTCAAAAAAATAAATTATAAATACATGATAAGATATAAAAATTAATTTCTCACATAATCAAATAATGACATAAACAAGAAAGATAAGATCAACCCAAAGAAAGAAAATTGGGTTAAGAAGTTCCCTTACCTCGTGTCCGACTTGACTCGATCATTCTTTAATCTCATGAATAATAAACCAAAGTTAATTTATACTGGCTTAAGAATCTTTTTAAATTTTATTATTCCTTTTATATCACTTATTACCATGTTATAAACATTATGTAACCATTTAAGTTAATAACTTTCGTTTTGTCGATATTTGGCACTTGAGTCAAAAATGGACTTCTTATAATTACATGTTGTTCATGTGGTCAAAGGTTCATTATATCCAGAATGATATTCATGATTTATATATCATATATATCATATATATCCAGCATATACATGTATTTATAATATTACATAACATATGAAGCTAAGAAATGAAATGCACCGTTCATGGAGACGGTAAGCCGTACGTATGCATGAACGCTACTTTCATTTATATTTCTTATTTGAATGGAATTAAAACATAATTATAAATAGGTATATTATAATTCCAGTATAATATCATATATAATATCATTAAATCCATACTTTATACACCCCACATAAGGAATTAATGAATCACATCACTTTGAGGGGGCGGTAGTCCGCACTTCCTCAAATGAGATTATCGGATTTACCCACTATGGAAACCATAAAGGCTTGATATAATTGGGAATTAAAGAAGAATAAGGAAGTAATAAACATAATATATATCATATATAAATACAGTTCCATCATAGTGGCCACCATGAGAGGTGGTAGGAGAAAATCGAACAATCATCGTTTGTGAGGCGTTAGTTTGCCATCCACAGAAACATTATGTTCTTCATCTATTAGATGGAGGTGTGTGTAAGTGTAGTTCGAATAATTCTCATAAAAACATCCTAGTATATTGAGGATACTGGTGTTGTTACAAAATAAAGGATTAAAAAGAGTTTAGGGGTTGGAGAAGTAGAATAAAAGAAAACAATTTAAGAGAAACCGTTACCTTTAATTTGGGAAACTTCCTTTGGTTTGAATCAAAAGGACTTCTTGAAGTGCCTTATGCCTAAGGTAAGGCTTCTAGGGGGAGGAGAGGGATGTAGGGAGATTAATTGGGCAGAGTTTGGATGAGAAAAATGGCTTGAGCGGTGTGGGGAATTGGATAGAAATGGTCTCCTTTTATAAGGGGGAGGAGGGGCACTTTTGGAAAGTGTGAAAATATTATTTTATTATAAACATATCTTCAATTTAAAAAGGTCCAAAAATCATTAAAGATGAAGATAAGATGAATAATGGTCTAAATAAAATAAACCAATTATAATTGGACATGTTTTTATAATATTTTAATCATTATAATCTCATTTATTTAAATCATTTATTGATGAGGTAAATGCTGCATCATTATTGTGTCATAAATAATTTAATTTATTTGATGTCTAAAAATTATAAAAAAAATACTATCATGTAGGAAATATTTTTAGATTTACAATTAATATTTATAGTTTAAAAGATAATTTATATAACCCCTTATAAAAATTAATTACTAAAAGATTTTTGTTAATGTCAATTTTGTCTTTACATTAAATTAATTAATCCAAATTGTCATTATCACTACCAAGTGGCTCAATGGGGTCCCAAAATCGACCCAAGGATGCCCATGGTCGGCCAATACTCATAAAATAAGGTTAGGACAAGTGTTAAGGTAATTTTGAATTATTATAATATTCTTTTAATCTTAAATTACCCTATTTACCTTTAACTGCGGTAAATAAAAGTCAAAAGTTACTATTCACAAAAAATTATTTTCATCTTATTGAACCACATTTTACTTATTTATAACAATCATGTATGTCGGATTTTTGAAATTCAATTCACAGAAGTGGTAAAATTTTATTTAAATGAAAGAGTCAGTTTTTTAACTACCACTAAGTGGTTTCACTATTCATCAAAAATTGAAGTTTTTCAGAAAAATACCAAAACTTCAGCCTAATCTATATTTGATATTATGAATTAAAAAATGATGTATATTTTTCTAAATTCAAAACATAGAAGTGGAATTAATTAATTTTAAGATTAATTCCCGTTATCAAAACAAATAGCATGTTTTTAAGAAACAATATCTATCAAAATGTCGACACTAGTTTATGTCCAAATTCAAAGTGAAATTAATTCTAATGACCAAAATTGGATTAAATATTAAAAATATATTATAATTACACTTTAAAACCAATAAAAAAGATAATCCAACCATATAACTTATTATGATGAAAATAGTTGTTTTTAATTAAAATATAGCATGTTTTTACTATTCATTAAAATATGAAAGTTATCAGAATAATATGAAAAATTTATCCAAAGTAAATTTTTATATCTTGATTCCAAATAAGAATTTTATTTTTTCAAATTGAACTTATAAACATGTCAAAAACTAGATTTCAAGTGGGTGCGCCATCAAAAGGCAACAAAACTGCATTTTTTGAAAAATACTTATTTTACCCGAAAAATTTATTTTATTCTCATACCATGTTCTAGAAAATGTGTAAGATGAATAATAATGTTATAAAATTTAAAATGTAGTTAATACTATTCATAATGGCTAGTCCATAATAATATTATAACAATATATCTTTGTTTAGTGAAACCCGGTATTGCGTACTACACACGCTATCGAGGAAGGTCGCGATTGCGTGTAATGCAAGCCAAATCAGGGATGAGTGTAGTGAAAGATCCCTTTTTTGTAGTGTACAAAACAAGACATCAATGAAATTAAAAAGAATAATTCTCATAAAATCTTGGGTTGTTACAATACAACATACAATAATTAATAATTTCCTTCATTTAGTATTTAGTTATTATTATCCATGAGATTTTTTCTTTGACATTATCTATAGATGCATTTCATTATCAGATCATTGATTAAATGGAACTTGTTTAAGTTATTTTTCTTTCCATATTTATAATTCTCATTGATTCATTATTTCTTATACTATAATTTACCCTTTCCGAGCATTTGAGCTCACCCTTATTTTGTTTTTTTCCCCAGGTTATGAAGAGAAATTATTTGAATGAGTTTCAAGGATGAAGTTTATTAGCTTTTATTATGTATTATGTTTAAATTTTTATTTCCCAATGTAAAATGGGTATCATGTATGTAATTTAGTTTTCCAAAACTGATAAACTTTTGTTCCTTTAGGATTTGATTCCCTGTAATCATGATAATGTAATAAATTAAAGCACCAACTCCAAGATTTTGGGGTTGGGGTGTTACAGTTGATATCAGAGGAAGTTTAGTCGAAAACTTTGAAACTAGATTTAGAAAAAAATAGATTAGGGCACATAAACCTAAGATATAATTTGAGGATAATTATAGAAGAACATATTATAATTTGGTTAAGGTATATATTATGTGGGTATTCTTAAAAATACATCTCTTTTTGGATATTATAAGAGGACGTGGTTCTGGCACAAATTTACCCAGGGGTAAAAACTTCAAAAAGGTGTATCAGTCCTGACTCAAGTGTAATATGGTACATGAAAACATGAATTAATTTTCACTTAGTTTGATAATCCCAGGGGATACACTTAGGATAATTCACATTTTCTTTAAAAATCATTATGAAGGATTTTAAAGTAACAATATCCTCAAAGAAACCATATTTATTATTATGAGATTAGATTACACAAAATTTTCAATTTATGTTATGTATTTAACTAGTTTTGGGATTATAAATTATGTTACATAATGTTATGATCTAATCCAGTATATGTCATTATTTAGAAATGGTGTCTAGAAGTAAGAATGATATCACTACTTCTGGAAAATGTATAGATTTCCCTATTGAGGAATCCAATACAAATGGTATTGGTACAGAGAAAATTATGGCTATATTAGGGAAGATTAATCAGGTTATGTAAAATAACCTTTCCTGGATGGAGAAGCCTATCCAAAATGATATTCTCCTACCCTAGATCACTTTATATGATAGAAGTCCCATCCTTTACTGAAACAGCACTGCACACTGTGCGGGTACTGTACCAGGCACTAAAGAAGCTACTGTAGCAGGTACTATTTGGTACTGTAGTAGTTGGAACTATTCACCTTGGGCCACCGGTTTGGGCTTGGAGTCCTTAAGCCTTTCGGGCTACCCATGACTTTGGGTTAGTAGGGATTTCGGGCCACCTTTAAGGCCTTCAGGCCACCTCAAGGCCTTCAAAACACATGCAGTTCCCCCAGACAGACTCTACAAAAAAGAAGCTGCCCCAGAAGAGGATTCAGAGCAGGTGCACTCACCAGAGTAGATCCAAATGAATTTTTTAGAATAAGAGGGTATAACTATGCCATCAGGACCAGCCTGTGATTGCACGGGAAGCCTAGATAAATGGCCATGCAAAGGTGGAGAGCTACTATCACGATGCAGATGCTGGGGAGGGGCAGTTCCTTGTAGATAGTATGGTTGTATTCCCTAAGACCTTCGGGTCATGTAATCTTCTAAAGCCTACATTCCATGTAATATCTATGCCTAAGGGGATTGTAAGGGTTCCCTCTCATCCCTTGAAAGGGGGGTTATCAAAAAATCAATAAAAATGAAGGCCTTCAGGCCATTCAGGCTAAAGGTTAGAAAGGTATTCTATAGATTTCATACACAAAATGGAGTGTAAGATTGACCAATTATTTAAATGTTTTAAGAAAAATCTTTGAAGGGCATTTGTTTCTTAGACCTTTTCATCATACAAAGAGATATTTTTATATTCCATCAAAATAGAGAAGTAATTATTAAGATCTTATATATTTAAAAAAATTCAAGAGAAGAATAGGTCTTATAAACACCCTGGAAAATGGAATGAGTTAAATAATAAGGGAAATAATGATTTTACAACATGTGATAACTATAGAAAGAATCACCCTAGGAAATGATTGAAGGGATTGAGAGCATGTTATAAGTGCAGAGAGAAAGGTCACCAAGAAAAATAATAAAAAATGAATAAGGAAAATGATTCTATTAAATGTTATAACTACAATGAGATGGGGAAATATGAAAATTAATTCCCCAATCATTAAGAGAATATACCTCTTAAGAAGTTAAGGGATCAAAGTTTATGCTACTGATATAACTTAAGTGGAATAAATAATTTTCTCATGTATTTGGATACTTAAATATTGTTGTAAAAGTATGTTTTTGATGATATATTGGTTATAAGTATTATGGAATGTATAATGACTGTATTGATGTACCTTTTCATCAAGTATTTAAAATCTTGTGTTGATTGGTACTGATAACCAAGAAATGTGATTCAGTAGTAAGTTGAACTTTTGGAAAACACATGGTTGAGGGAATGATAAGCCTTAATATGTTCCTAATGTTGAGATAATGATGCTTGGATAAAGAGATGATTGAAATAGATGGATTAAATTGGATATTATATACTACCTTAGAATTGATTCTAATGTTTTGGATTATAATACTTGGAAGGGTCATAGGGTTAACCATTTATGAAATGGTTTAAGTTGAACTTTGGATGAGGTCTTAGATATTATTTTATTACTTCACCATATGATGAAACTTGTGATAAGATATTAAGTAGAAATAGTTCAAGACATGACCAAAAGATAAGAGTTCACTTATAAAAATGAATCAAGTAAGTTTATTTACTTATATTCTTAAAAAATAAAAGAATTACTCAAATCTAGGAAAATAATGGTTTTGAAAAAAAATGTTGTCCTATTATCATTATTTTTGATGATATTAATTACCTTTATTAACACCTCTGGTTTATGGTTTTTTGGTTACTAACTTTCTCATGAACATGTTCTCTAACACTCTCTATTAGAATTTTATAGTTATATTTTTCTTCCATGTTCATGTTTTCACTAATATTCTCTTATTCAAAAGACTAGTTTTGTGGCGACCTTCAAATTTATATTTCCTTCTTATTACAAAGATGTGTTATTAAACCTATTTATTATATGGGTTTTAAATAACATTATTTTGAAATAACAAACCCTGATTTAATGAGATTAAGTTTAAATTGTGAGGATACAATTTAATTAAGGTGGGGAGAATATAACGCCCCAAAATTCTAAAGTAAGAACATTGTATTTAATAGCGTGTATGACACGCAATACCAAGTGTGAAAAGGAATATAATGCCTCCATAATTTATGATATATTTAATATTTATAATAAATCCATTCTACATATTCTAATTCATGCAATACTGAGTTAGCTTACGTTACACACAAGAACAATTTTTTTCAGTAGTTTGCGTTGCACGTAAGACTGAGTTTTACCAAACTATAATATACTATTAATATTATTATTTATTATGATAGTTATAAAATAGAAATTATAATGACATGTATGAAAATAATTAACTAAATCTAGAAAATATTATTTTCACATGTTTATATAATTCTTTGGTTTTAGAAATGAATATAGATCCCAATTGAACATAAAATATATGTTTTTATGAAAAACTATTTTATACCCACCAAGGTGTTTTATCTTAATAAATTAAATTAATTAATATTATTGGATGATATTAATTAAATATATATATTATATATTAAATAAAATATTTTTTATATTAATCCAATAGATTTTATAGGCATAAGATTAGAACAAACCCAATTTTACACATAAAAACCTATATTTTTCTTAAGTCAATTTTGCTACCTTTTAACAGTGAGTCTATTTTAAATATAAATTTTGGAACTTTTATAAATTTTATATTTCAAAATAAACTATTTTTTTAAATCAAAACATAAAAATTATCTTAGGTTTAATTTTTGGTATTTTTTTGTGAAGTTTCACTTTTTGACAAATAATAAAAAATACTGAATTTTAATTGAAAATTGAATTTTCATCTTAATAATTTATGAGGATAAATTATATTTTTAATTAATTTTAAAGAAACATTATATCAATTATACATCAATTATACATAAATTAATCTCATTTAGGTAATTGGAATCAATTTTACTTTGAAATTAGATAAAAAAACTTAGCAAAGTTTTGAAATTTTTGACTTTAAAAACCCACTTTGTTGTTCCATTGCGAGATTAAATTTAAATTAATTTATACCACTTACGTGATTGGAATTTATAAAAATGGATTAAATATTTTTAATAAGAATAATTTATAATTTCTAATAATTTTAACTTATTTTTTTGTCCAAAAATATTAGTGAAAGTAATTAAAATTAATAAGAGCGATTAGGGTAAAATTAAGCATAACAAGGGAGTAAACCTTAATCTTAAAATCCAAAATGGTATAGAAACTTATAAAAAATAAATTTTATGGAAATATTAAGAAATTATCCTCCCTTTTATCTATATTGGTTCATTATTTGATCCACTTTATATGGAAAAAATGTGGGTGGAATTCCCTTTTCAAAAATTTACAAGAATGCACTCCTCCTCCACTATAAAAAGACACTCACCCCTCCCATTTATTCAAACATCTCAAAACCTTTGGCTCATATAAACCATAAAAAAAATAATATCCCAAAATCACTAAACCCATACTATAATCCTCACCTTGGATAGAAAGTAAACCAAGGAAGCCTTTTGGTATAAACCATAAGGAGTTTCCTGAAAAAGATGTAATATTTTTCAACGTTCACTTTTTCTATTATTTATTCCTCAAACAACTAAATTATATTTATTATATTATTATATAATAAAATAATTATCCTAAATATACTTATATATTGTTATTTTAAGGGTTTGATCTACACCTACACACACTTCCATCAAATGGGTAATGAAATTATCGTTTCTGTTCGGCGAACTACCACCTCACGAAACGATGTCGTTCATTTTTCCTTTACCACCTCTCATGGTTGGGTATTATGATGGAAAAAATGTTTTTATATTATATATATATATATATATATTAAATTTATGATTTATTAATACTTATTTAATTATTATATACACATACCTTAATTCTTTTTATTTTGTGTAAATACAATAACATCGCTTGTGGATGTGTGGGCTTCCACCTCCTCAAAGCAACATGATATGTTCAAACTATACATGGAATGTATTAGGGATGAGTTTAATTAAATATATGTGTAATAAATTACATATATATTATATTCATGACATAATTAACTTTATGTAATATAATATATCATTTTATTTATCACCTTTTCACATATTGAAAAAGTAATCATGTCGTTCGTGGATGTGTGGACTTCCATCTCCTCGACATGATGTGATTAATTTTACATCACAAGAATTTTATATATAAATATATATGATTAAATAATATGGTAATTATTATATAATGATCATTATGTAAATATAAATGTTACTTACCTTCTTTCCATAATGATCATTGAAAAAATGGTGGCGTTACTTATGCGTATGTACAACCTACCATCTCTATGATTGGAATGTTGGTTCATTTTTCATAACCATATTTCATTATTTTTTAAAAATTATTATTTATTTATAAATATTATAATTATTTAATGATTATTATTCTGGATATGTTATATAATGATCCTTTTGACCATATTTGATATACCAAAGTCATTTTTGACACATAAACTGAATATGGTCAAAACACCGAACACAAACTTAATTATTTAAGTAGTTATTTACAAAATTATAATAAGTGAAATAAAATTAATGATAAAATTTAAAAATTTTATGAATAAATTAAATAATTAACATAAGTTTATTATTCAGGAAGATAAAGGAACACTTGACAAGTCAGACTCAAGGTGAGAGATTTCATCTCAATTTACATTCCATTGAGACTTATTTGTTATTATATACCAATTAACTTTAATGTGGTGTATATAATTCCCCTTTGAAATTTAATACAATTATTTAATCATAATTCATGGTATTTTAAGTTTCACTTTGACCTATCACATCTAAGGGACTTTGACTGGAAAATTACCAAGTGGTAAAAGTTATCTTTGCAATATCAGTTTCTTTTTTTGATTGCCAACTTTCTATTGAAACAATAACTTCCTTATGATAATTTTTATTGTAAATTACATTTATATTAAATATACATATTCTCATGAAATTGATATTATTATTTCCCAAACTATATACCATTTTTACATATGGTGTTCACTTTTACAGTTATTTAATTAACTGAGGAATTATTGATAAATCCATATCTTTTATTTAATATGGATATTTGATAAGGAATTTTTTTCATTAATTAAATTGATTATTTGATATGTTAGAAATTATTTGAAAATGAACTTTAAGGGTTGGGGAATAGTTAATACAATCCCCTCGATGCATTAGTAGTCGCATGAGATGAAATCAGTTGGTGACAAACCCTTCAAGTTTGTTTCCAAGCAGAATAGATGAGTTTATACCCAAAAATTTAACTATCTTATGAAAGGTCTTGAAAATAGTACGCTAAAATATATTATAAAAGGTATAAATGGTAAAGGTATCATATTTTTGGGAAACATGATGTCCAATAATTAATAATTTTCTTCACTTATTATTCAATATTTATTATCCTTGAGAATTTTTCTTTGAAATTATCTATGGATGAATTTTATTATCAGATCATTGATTAAATAGAATGTGTTTCAATTATTTTCCTTTATATATAAATTATTCTCATTGATTTTTATTTCTTCTATTATAATTTACCCTTACTAATCATTTGAGGTTACCCTTATTTTGTTTTATCTCTTCAGGTTATAAAGATGAATACTTTGAATGAGTTTCAAGGATGCAATTTATTATATTTTATTATGTATTATGTTTCATTTTCTATTTCCCAATGTAAAATGGGTATCATTTATGTAGTATTGTTTTCAAAAAATGTTAAACTTTTGGTCCTTTGGGATTTAATTCATTATAATCATGCCAATGTAATAAAGTAATGCACTTACTCTAGGATTTTGGGGTCAGGGCGTTATAGTTGGTATTGGGGGAAGTTTAATAGAAACCTTGGAAACTATATTTAGAAAAACATAGATTAAGTCACATAACCCTAAGGTAGACTTTGAGGATAAGTATAGAAGAACATACTATAATTTTATAAAGGTAGATATTATGTGCGTATTCTTAGAAATACATCCCTGTCTAGATACTACAAGTGGAAATGGTTCTGGAATAGATGTACCTATGGGTAACAACTCCGAAATGGTGTATTGGTCCTAACTTGAGCGTAACTTGGTACACAAAAACTGGAATTACTGCACACCTGGTTTGACACTCCTAGGGGATATGATTAGAATAATTCAAATTTTATTTAAAAATCATTATAAAGGATTTGAAATTAAATATAGCCCCAAATAAACCATGTTTATGATTATGAGATTAGATACACATAAAGTTTTTCAATTTATGTCGCGTATTTCACTAGTTTTGGAATTATACATTATGTTATATAATTTTATGATGTAATATAGTATATTCTATTGTTTATAAATGGATTCTGGAAGGAATAATGGTATCACTACTCATAGAAAATTTAGATATTGTCCTACCAAGGAAACCAATACAGCTAGTATTGGAACAGAGAAAATTATGGCTATATTAGGGAAACTTAACCAGGTTATGAAAAATATCCTTGCCTGGATGGAGAAACCTATTCCACAATGATATTATCATATTCTAGATTAGTTTATGAGATATAATCCCCCATCCTTTAGTGGTACTAATAATCCAATTATATCCGAAAAATGGATTAAGTATTTGAAGAAGATATTTACAGCATTGGGATGTGGTCAAAAGGAAAAGGTTACACTTATAATGTATTGTCTCAAATATGATTCCGATCAATGGTGTTCATTGATACAGAACACTAGGTAGAAAAAATAAATACTCGTGGAATTAGTAACTTTTAAGGAGAAATTATTAAATAAATACTTCCCTCATGATAAAAAATTTAGATGAAGAGAAAGTTCCTTAGTTTAAATAAAAAGGAGGATGAAAGTGTTTTAGATTATGAAACTACATTTACAAGGTTAGAAAGGTATATAAAAGATTTAATATGAAAAATAGAGTGCAATATTGACCACTTCTTTGAAGGTCTTAATCCAAATCTTCAAATGGTGCTGGTTTCTTAGACTTTTTCATCATATGAAGAGATAATTTTATATGCCATCAAAATAGAGAAGGAATTATCAAGATCTTACATATTTAAAGGAATCCAATAGAATAATAGGTCTTATGAACGACATGAAAAAGGGAATTATTCAAAGAAGAAGAAGCGAAATAAGGATTTTACAACATGTGATAACTGTGGAAAGAATTACCCTGGGAAATTCTTGAAAGGATTGGGAGTATATTATAAGTGTGGAGAGAAAGGTCACCAGGAAAAAAGAACGAAAAAGGAAGAATAAAAATGTTTCTATTTAGTTTTATAACTAAAATTAGATGGGGCACTATGCAAAAAAATTCCCTAATCATCAGGGGAATATACCTCAGAAGAAGCTAAGGGATCAAGGTCAAGTTTATTCTATTGATATAAATGAAGTGGAATGATTAATTTTCTCATATATTTGGATCCTTGAATAATATTGTAAAAGTATGTTTTTAATAATATCATAGTTATAAGTATCGTGGAATGTATAAGTATTGTACTGCATTAATTTTTCATCAAGAATTTAAAATCTTGTGTTGATTGGTACCGATAACCAAGAAATGTTATTTAGTAGCAAGTTAAAATTTTGGAAAAAACATGGTTGAGGGAATGATAATCCTTAATATTTTTCTAATGTTGAGATAATTATGCTTGGATAAAGAGATTATTTAAATGGTTAGAGTAAATTGGATATTATAGAATTACTTGGAACTAATTCTAAAGTTTTGGATCATAATACTTGGAAGGGTCATAAGGTTAACCATTTATGAAATGGTTTAAGTTGAACATTGGATGAGGTTTTAAAGATTATTTTATTACTTCACCATATAATGAAACATGTTCTAAGAGATGAAGTAGAAATAGTCCAATTCATAAAAAAAGGATAATATTGTGCTTATAGAAATGTATCAAGTAAGTTTATTTACTTATATCTTAGAAAATTAAAGAATTCTTCAGCTCTAGGAAAATATAGTCTTGAAACAAAAATGTTGTCCTATTATCATCATTTTTGATGATATTAATGAACTTTATTCACACCTTTGGTTTATGGTTTTGTGGTTCACAACTTTCTCATGAACATGTTATCTATCACTCTCCATTAGAACTTGATAGTTATATTTTTCATCTATGTCCATGTTTTCACTAATGTTCTCTTATTTAAAGTTTAGTTTTGTGT
The DNA here is from genome assembly GCA_963277665.1 of Viscum album. Lineage (NCBI taxonomy): Eukaryota > Viridiplantae > Streptophyta > Magnoliopsida > Santalales > Viscaceae > Viscum > Viscum album. The sequence goes on from OY728165.1 coordinate 825,131,064, forward strand.
TGGCTATCACATTTCTATTTCCTTATTATTAAGAATATGTGTTATTAACCCAATTTACAATGTGGGTTTTCAATAAAATTATTTTTAAATATCAAACCCTCATTTACAGAGATAAAGTTTAAATTGTGAGGATTCAATTTAATTAAGGTGAAGAGAATACAACACCCCAAAATTATAAAATAAGAATATTGTATTTAATAGTGTGTATGGAATAGAACACCAAGCATAGAAAGGAATATAAAATCCCAAGAATTTATTATATATTTAATATTTTAAATAAATCTATTATATATCTTTTAATGCATGAAACACTGAGTTATCTCATGTTACATGCAAGAATGACTTTGTTCAGTAGTTTTCATTGAATGCAAGACCGAGTTTTACCAAACTACAATATACTATTAATATTATTATTTAATATGATAGTTATCAACTAGCCATTATATTGAAATTTATTAAAAGGATTATTTTTTTAAATATTATTTACATATTTTTATATAATTATTTGGTGTATTAAATGAATATAGAACCCAATTGAATATAAATGATGCGTTTTTATGGAAAAATATTTTATACCCACCGAGGTGTTTTATCTTAATAAATTAAATTAATTATTATTAGTGGATAATATTAATTAAATAATTAAATATATATTATATTCAATAAAATATCTTTTATATTCATCTAATAGATTTTATAGGCATAAGATAAGAACTAACCCAATTTTACACATAAAACCCTATATTTTTCTAAAGGCAAAATTTCCACATTTTAATAGATAACCTATTTTAAATATAAATTTTGGAACTTTTATAAATTTTATATGTAAAAATAAACTTAATTTTTGAAAGTGGAATGTCAAAATTATCTTATCCTGGATTTTTGGTATTTTTACGTGAAGTTTCATTTTTTGATAAATAGTAAAAAATATAGGATTATAATTGAAAACTAAATTTTCATCTCAATAATTTATAAGGATAAATTATATTTTAAATTGGTTTTAAAGTCAAATTATATCAGTCATACATAAATTAATCCAATTTATTCCATTTTAATCAATTTCACTTTGAAATTGGATATAAAAACTTAGCCAACTTTTGAATATTTTCACTTTAAAAACATGCTTTGTCATCCCGTCTGTAGGATTAAATTAAAATTAATTTCTACCAATTATGTGATTGGAATTCAGAAAAATGGATTCTATATTTTTTATCAGAATAATATATAATTTATAATAATTTCAACTTATTTTTTTGACAAAAAATATTAGTAAATGTAATTAAAATTAATTATAGCAATTAAGGTAAAATTAAGCATAAACAGAGACTAAACCTTAAAATTAAAAGAAAAATGACCTATAAAATTCTCTAAAAGCCATTATATGGCCATTTTAGACCTTATAACCCATTTTATATAAATTTTTCATTATTGGATTCAATTAGCATGGAAAAAATGTGGGTGGAATTCCCTTTTAAAAAATTTACAAGAATGCCACTCCTCCTCCGCTATAAAAAGCCACTACCCATCCCATTTATTCACACCTATAAAGCTATTTTTACCATAAAAAACTAATCCAAATAATCTACCAACATACCTACCCTAATCATATAATCATCACCTTTGTAATAAAGCAAACCAAAGAAGTGTTTTGGTATAAAAAAGGAGTTACTTGAAAAAATATAACATTTTTCAACGATCACTTTTGTATTATTTCTTACTCAAACCACTAAATTATTCTTATTTCATGATTATATAATAAAATAAATATTCTAAATATACTGATATGTTGTTATGTTAAGGGTTTTACCTATAAATACACACAATTCCATTAAATGGGTACTGAAATTTTCGTTCATGTACGACGAACTATCACCTCGTGAAACGATGTCATTTGTTTTTCCTCTACCACCTATCATGGTTGGGAATTATGATAGACACAATGTTTTTATATGATATATATATATATATATATGATATTTATGATTTATTCATATTTATTTAATTTTTATTTAAACATACCCTAATTCTTTTAATTTTGTGTAAATACGATAACATCGTTTGTGGACGTGTAGACTACCGCCTCCCAAAAGCGATGTGATATGTTCACACTTTACATGAATGTATTAAGTATGGGTTTAATTAAATATATGTGGAATAAATGAAATATATATTATATTCATGACATAATTACTTCTATGTAAATATAATATATCATTTTCTTTAACACCTTTTCACACACTGTAGAAGTGATCACGTTGTTCATGGACGTGTGGACTACCACCTCCTCAACGTGATGTGATTCCTTTTACATCAAAAGAATTATATATATAAGTATATATGATTATATAATATGGTATTTATTATATAATTAAAGTTATATAAAGATAAATATTACTTACCTCCTTTCCATAACAACCATTGGAAGATGGGAACGTTACTCATGCATACGTACAACTTACTATCTCCATGATTATAATGTTGGATCATTTTTCATAACCATATTTTATGATTGGTTTTAAAAGTATAATTTATGTATAAATATGATAATTATTTCATTATTATTATTCTTTATATATTATACAATGACCCCTTTGACCATTTTGTACCTACCAAATTCATTTTTGACACACAAACTGAATATGGTCAAAACACTCGATGTAAACTTAATTGTTTAAGTAGTTGTTTAAAACATTGTAATACGTTAAATAAAAGTAATAATAAAATTTAAAAAGTTTCATAAGGAAGTAAATAATTAACATAATGTTATTATTCAGGAAGATAAAGACAAACGTGACAATTCAGACTCAAGGTAAGGGATTTTGTCTCAATTTAGTTTTCATTGAGACTTATTTATTATTATACACCAATTTAGTTTAATGTGGTGTATATACTTCAAAATTTTTATTTAATATCACGATTTAATCATAATTCATGGTATTTTATGTTTCAATTTGAAATATTTCATCCAAGGGGTTTTTACTAGAAAATTACCAAGTGGTAAAAGTTATCTTTGCTATATCACTTTATTATGTCATTATTAATTTTCTCTTGAAAAAATCACTTCCTTATAATCATTTTATTGTAAATTAAATTTATATTAAATATCCATATTCTCATGAAATGGATATTATAAATTCCTAAAATGTATACCATTTTTACATATGGTGTTCACTTTGATGGTTATTTGATCAACTGGGGAATTATTGATAAATCTGTATCTTTTATTCAATATAGATATTTGATAAGGCATGTTGTTAATTAATTAAATAAACCATTACATATATGAGTAATTATTTAGACAAGAAATATAAATTTTGGGTACTGGTTAATGAAATACCCATGATAAATCAATAGTCTCATTAGGTGAAATTAGTTAGCTACAAACTCTTCGAGTTTGTTTCCAAACAGAATAAATGGGTTTCTACCCACCGATTTAAACTATCTTGTGAATGGTATTAACACTAGTATGCTAAAACATATTGTGAAATGTATTTATGGTAAATGTATAATGTTATTGGGAAACATTACATCCAATAATTAAGAATTTCCTTTATTTAGTATTTAGTTATTATTATACATGAGATTTTTTCTTTGAAATTATCTATGGATGCATTTCATTCTCAGATCATTGATTAAATGAAATGGTTTTTAGTTATTTACCTTTACATATTGATTATGATCATTGATTCATTATTTATTCCTCTATACTTTACCCTTACCGAGTATTTGATATCACCCTTATTTTTTTTCATTTCCCTAGGTTATGAAGAGGAATCCTTTGAAATGAGTTTCAAGGATGTAGTTTATTAGATTTTATTCTGTATTATGTTCAATTTTATATTTTCCAATGTAAAATGTGTATCATGTATGTAATATGGTTTTCAAAAACTACTAAACTTATAGTACTTTAGAATTTGATTAATTTTAATCATGCCAATATAATAAAGTAATGCACCAACTCCATGCTTCTAGGGTCGGGGCGTTATAGTTGGTATTAAAGAAAGTTTAGTGGAAACCTTGGAAACTAGATTTAGAAAAATATATATTAGGGAACATAAACCTAAGGTATAATTTGAGGATAAATATAGAAGAAAATACAATAATTTTGGTAAGGTATAGATTATGTGGGTATTCCTAGCAATACATCCATGTTTGGATACTACAAGTGGATATAGTTTTGGCATAGATATACCTAGGGGTAACAACTTTGAAAAGGTGCATTGGAAATGAATCAAGAATAACCTGGTACATGATAAAGGGCCTTAATGTGCACCTGGTTTACACTCCTAGAGGATACACTTAGAATAATTGTCATTTTATTTACAAATCATTATGAAGGATTTGAAAGTAAAGATATCCCCAAAGAAACCATGTTTCTATTTATGAGATTAGATACACATAAAATTTTCAATTTATGTTATGTATTTCACTATTTTTGGGATTATACATTATGTTACATAATGTTATTATCTAATCTCGTATATTCTATTTTTTATAAATGGATCCTAGAAGGAGTAATAGTATCACTACTCAAGGAAAATGTAGAGATTTCCCTATTGAGGAAACCAATACAAATAGTATTGGAATGGAGAAAATTATGGATATATTAGGGTATCTTAATCAAGTTATGATTAATAAAATTGACTAGATGGATCAACCTATTCCAAAATGAGATTCTCCTATGCTGGATCGCTTTATGTGATAGAACCCCCCATTCTTTAGTGGGACTACTAATTCGATTATAGCTGAGCAATGGATTAAGTCTTTGGAGAAGATATTTTTGTCATTGGTATGTAGGGAAAAAGAAAAGGTTACAATTATAGTGTATTATCTTAAATACGATGCTGATCAATGGTGGTTATTGATCCAAAATACTAGGGAGGAAGAAGAAATAGAACTCATAGAATGAAAAACTTCTAAGGATACATTTTTTGATAAATACTTCTCTCATGATCAATAAATTGAGATGAAGAGATTGTTTTTTGGTTTAAAGAAAAAGAAGTATAAAAGTGTTAAAGAGTATGAAACTAACTTTGAAAGGTTATCAAGGTATGATATGGATTTCATACGCAACTTGGAGTGCAAGATCAACCACTTATTTTAAGGTCTTAAGACAAATATCTAAGGGGCGCTAGTTTCTCAGAATTTTTTATCATACAAAGAGATAGTTTTATGTGCAATCAAAATAGAGAAGTAATTATCAAGATCCTATATATTCAAAGGAATAAAAGAAAAGAATAGGTCTTATAAATACTATGAAAATGGGAATGATTCAAAAAAGAAGAAGGAAAATAAAGATTTTCCAATACGTGATAACGGTGTAAAGAATCACCTTGGGAAATTATTGAGAGTATGTTATAAGTGTGGAGAGAAAGGTCACTAGGAAAAATAATGAAAAAGGAAGAAGGATAATTCTACTATTTAGTTTTATAACTATAATGATACGGGGAACTATGAAAATTAATTCCCCAAGAATCAAGGGAATATACATTAAAATAAGCTAAGGGATCAAGGTTAATTTTATGCTATTGATATAGTTGAAGCAGAATGATTAATTTTCTCATGTATTTGGATCCTTGAATAATGTTTAAAAGTATGTTATTGATGATATAATATTTATAAGTAATATGGAATGTATAAGGATTTTACTATAGTACTTTTTCATCAAGAATTTAAAATATTGTGTTGATTAGTACTAATAAACAAGAAATGTGATTTAATAGTAAGTTGAAATTTTGGAAAACACATGTTTGTGGGAATGATAAGCCTTAATATGTTCCTAATGTTGAGATAATTATGCTTGGATAATGAGATGACTGAAATGGATAGATTAAATTGGATATTATAGATTTCCTTGGATCTGATTATAATGTTTTAGATCATAATACTTGGAAGGGTTACAAGGTTAACCATTTATAAAATGGTTTAAGTTGAACTTTGGATGAGGTTTCAGATATTATTATATTACTTCTCTATATGATGAAAACTATGCTAAGAGATGAATTAGAAATAGTTCAAGGCATAACCAAAGGATAATATTATTCTTACAAAAATTTATCAATTAAGTGTATTTACTTATATTATTAGAAGATGAAAGAATTCCTCAACTCTAGGAAAAGATAGTATTAAAAACAAAAATGTTTTTCTACTATCATCATTTTTTATAATATCAATGAACTTTATTCATACTTTTGGTTTTTGGTTTTGTGGTTAATAACTTTCTCATGAACATGTTCCCTATCACTCTCTATCAGAACTTCATAGTTATATTTTTCTTCCATGTCTATGTTTTCACTAATGTTCTTCTATTTGAAAGCCTAATTTTTTTTGACCTTCACATTCCCCTTTCCATTTTATTAGGAAGATGTATTATTAACCTTATTTACAATGTTAGTTTTCAATAAAATTATTTTGAAATATCAAACCCACATTTACTGAGACCAATTTTAAATTGTGAGGACACAATTTAATTAAGGTGTGGTAAATGTGACACCCTAAAATTCTAAAATAAGAATATTGTATTTAATACCATATATGGAACACAACACCAATAATAAAAAGGAATATAATGTAATTAGACTTTATTATATATTTAATATTTTACATAAATCTATTATATATTTTTAATGCATGAAACACTAAATTAGCTTGCATTACATACAATAAAGACTTTATTAAGTAGTTTACATTGCATGCAAGATCAAGTTTTACCGAAATACAATATAATATTAAAATTATTATTTAATATGATAGTTATAAAATAGATATTGTAATGAAATGTATTAAAAGGATTAAGTAAAATTTTAAAATATTATTTACATATGTTTTTATAATTATTTGGTGTTAAAAATGCATATAAAACCCAATTGAATATAAAGTATGCGTTTTTATGAAAAATTATTTTATGAGCACCAAAATGTTTTATCTTAATTAATTAAATTAATTAATTTTAGTGTATGATATTAAAGAAATATATATTTATATTATATATTCAATAAAATATGCTTTATATTAATCCAATATATTTGATAGGAATAAGATAGTAACAAACCCAATTTTACGCATAAAAACATATATTTTTCTAAAGATAATTTTACCGCATTTTAATGGAGAACCTATATTAAATATAATTTTTTTGAACTTTTATAAATTTTATATTTATAGATAAAATTAATTTTTAAAATTTTAACATCAAAATTATATTGGGGTGAATTTTTGATATTTTTCGGTGAAGTTTTATTTTTTGATGACTAGTGAAAAATACTGGATTTTAATTGAAAACTGACTTTTCATCTCAATAATTTATAAGGTTAATTTATATTTTAAATTTGTTTTAAAGTAAAATTATATCAATTATACATACATTAATCCAATTTAGGTTATTTTAATCAATTTCACTTTGAAATTGGATATAAAATCTCAGCAAACTTTTGAACATTTTCACTTTAAAAATCCACTTTATCGTTCCATATGCGAGATTAAATTTAAATTAGTTTCTTCCAATTATATGATTTTAATTTAAAAAAATGGATCCCATATTTTCAATAATTATAATTTTTAATAATTTTATCTTAGTTTTGACCAAAAATATCAGTGAAAGAAATTAAAATTAATTACAGCGATTAGGGTAAAATTAAGCTTAATAAGGGACTAAACCTTAAACTTAAAAGGGAAAATGACCTAGAAAATTTTCCAAAATCCATTTTCTAGACATAATTATAACTTATAATCCCTTTTATATTACTTTTTTCATTATTGGAGTCACTTTACATGGAACAAATGTGGGTGAAATTCCATTTTCAAAAATTTACAAGAATGTCACTCCTCCACTATAAAAAGGCACTCACCCCTCCCATTTATTAACACCTATAAATAACTTTGTATCATAAAAAATCTGGCCAAATAAGCTCCCAAAATCCCTCCATTTATCCTAGAACCATCACCTTGGGTAGAAATCAAACGAAATATGTCTTTTGGTATAAACCAAAAGGAGTTACCCAAAAAAGAGGTAACATTATTCAACAATCACTTTTGTGTTATTTATTATTTAAAACACTCAATTACTCTTATTAAATGATTATATAATAACATAAGTATCCTAAATATACTTATATGTTATTATATTAATGCTTAAACCTAATTTTATATACACTTCCATTAAATGGGTAATGAAATTACCATCCGTGTACGACAAACTACCACCTCATGGAATAATGTCGTTCGATTTTCCTCTACCACCTCTCATGTTTGAAAATTATGATGGTAAAAATGTTTATATGATATATATATATATATATATTATATTTATTATTTATTAATACTTTTTTAATTTTTATATACACATACCTTAATGCTTTCTATTTTGTGTAAATACGATAACATCATTTGTAGACGTGTGGACTACTACCTCATCAAATTGATGTGATACATTCACACTTTACATGGAATATAATAAAGATGAGTTTAATTAAATATTTTTGGAATAAATTAAATATATATTATATTAATTATATATTTAACTTTATTTAAATAAAAAATATCATTTTATTTAACACATTTTAACACACTAAAAAAGTGATCACGTCATTCGTAGTCATGTAGACTACCGCCTCCTCGACATGATGTGATTCCTTTTACATCACAAGAATTTTATATTTAAGTATATATGATTAAATAATATGGTATTTATGATATCATTATCATTATATAAAGACAAATTTTACTTACCTTTTTTCCATAACAATCATTGAAAAATGGGAACGTTACTCATGCATATATACAACCTACCATCTCCATGATTGCAATATTGGTTCATTATTCATAAAAATATTTCATTATTGGTTTTAAAAGTATAATTTATGTATAAATATTATAATTATTTCATGATTATTATTTTGAATATGTTATATAATGACCCCTTTGACCATAGTTGGCCTACCAAATTCTTTTTTGACATATAAAGTGAATATGGTCAAAACACCCGATGCAAACTTAATTTTGTAGGTAGTTGTTTAAATTATTGTAATAAATGAAATAAAATTTATTATAAAATTGAAAAATTTTCTTAATAAAGTAAATAATTAACATAAGATTATTATTTAGGAAGATAAATACACACGTGACAAGTCAGACTCAAGGTAAGGGATTTTGTTTTAATTTACATTCCATTGAGAATTATTTGTTATTATACACCGATTAAATTTAATGTGGTGTATATACTGCCCATTTTTATTTTAATATAATGATTAAATCATAATTCATGGTATTTTATGTTTCACTTTGAACTATCTCATCCAAGGGTTTTTGACAGGAAAATTAACAAGTGGTAAAAACTATCTTTGCAATATCACTTTCTTTTGCGATTGTTAACTTTATATTGAAACAATCACTTCATTATGATCATATTTATTTTACATTATATTAATATTAAATATAAATATTCTCATTCAATAGATATTATTATTTTCTATACCCTATATAATTTTTATATACAATGTTTACTTTGACAGTTATTTAATTAATGATGGAATTATTGATAAATCTGTATCTTTTATTCAATACATATATTTGATATGGCATGTTTTTAATTAATTAAATCAATTATTAAATATATGAATAATTATTTTTAAATTAACTATGTGGGTTGGGGACTTTTTAATGCAAGCCCATCGATGTATCAATAGTCTCATGAGATGAAATTAGTTAGAGACAAACCCTTGGAGTTTGTTTCTAAGAAAAATAGATGGGTTTCTACCCACATATTTAAACTATATTGTGAAAGGTATTTATAGTTGTATGCTAAAACATCTTGTAAAAGTTCTTGATGGTAATGGTATCATGTTCCTAAGAAAAATGATGTCTAATAATTAAGAATTTCCTTCATTCAGTATTCAGTTATTATTATTCATGATATTATTTCTTTAACATTATCTAAGGATGTATTTAATTCTCAGATCATTGATTAAATGAAATATGTTTCAGTTATTTTCATTTCCATAATTATTATGCTAATTTATTCATTATTTCTTCCACTATACTTTACCCTTACTGAGAATTTGAGATCACCCTTATTTTGTTTCCTTTCCCCAGGTTATGAAGAGGAATCCTTTGAATGAGTTTCAAGGATAAATTTTATTAGATTTTGTTATGTATTATGTTTCATTTTCTAATTCTCAATGTAAAATGGGTGTCATGTATGTAATTTGTTTTTTCAACACTCCCAAACATTTAGTCCTTTGGGATTTTATTCCTTATAATCCTGACAATTTAATAAAGTAATGCATTGGGTCTGGGATTATGGGGTTAGGGTGTTACAAGAAGGGAAAGGGATTTAATTTTTTTTATCACTGGATCAACACAACAACATTGTATTTGGTGAAACAGACCCTAGTAATAGGATAAGGATCTCACATAAATTGATTTAAGCACAAATATTAAAACAAACAATTATCTTGTAGGCGCGTTCGACAACCATTCATCAATAATGATCATTGCTCAAAGTAAAAAAGGTTAGATCTATCTAGATCATCCACACACGATTCAAAATTCCGAAGGAATTCCTATCATCGATATCTGGGTGACAACATAAAGATCTAATGAAGCCTTCAACGGCTCGATGATCGCCACTATGTCATTCCTTTGATTTGCAAAGGATATCTGGGATCGATTCCTTAGAATAATCACTTATCTCTCTAGGATGTGGGAGGGATCTAATATGATATTTTAAATTTGAGTGTATAAATAGTACATTAGAAAAGTGACCCCTCTTACTTATATAGTGGAGTTTTAACACTCGCAAAAGTGTTCCCCAACCCCCATATAAGAAATTCCCACTAAATAATCCCTAAATGAAAGGTTATAAACAACTAACTATGTCATAAACATCATTTATATTTTTATCACTTTTAATATAATAAAATAAATTACATGTTAAAAGTGATTCCTTAACTCATATTGTTATTCCCCCAAATATTAAACAACCCTTCAATATTAAAATAATATATATTTGTTAAATATTTTCCATGAATTATTTTAAACACCAGTAAATACATTAAATTTATAAATTCAACTCAAATTATTCTATACTCAAATAATAATGAATTTATTTATTATTTAGAAATAATTTATACCCAGGCATCTCCCAGACCCCCTAATCCACCAAATTAGAATCCTCTCCCGGAGGCCTTACCCTGTCACTAGCCAACAACCACTCAAAGTGCACAAGTGCTATCCTACCAACAACATCCACATCAAACAAGAAAGAACCATCCTCTAACCTTATATTAACCTTCGAGCTTTGACACTCCTTTGAGAATGCATGGAAGAACCCACTATTCCGATATCCTTCTTTAAGCCACCTAACCCTGGCTCTTTGTCATAGATCCTTCTCCACCTCCAATAATCTTTGTGCAAGCAAGGCCCAAATATCACATAGCTGAATGAAGATTAACTCATCCTAGTTTTGTTGAAGAATATCTTCAAGATGGTCAATTTACTCCTTCATATCCTCCACAGAGTCATCAGTAGTATACGTACTCCTAAGCCACCCGATAATATCATTCTTGAGTCGTTTGAGACGTCTAGATAGTCCCACCCAAGATCTCTCATTCATCTTCTGCTCCCAAGACTCCTTTATCATTTTCATGAATCCCTCTCTAATATGCCAATTCACTGAGTATCTGAACATATCACTGTCCACATTTCCAACTTTCAACTCTACTAGCAATAGTGAATGATCTGAAAGCACACGAGGTAGATGCTCTTGAAGGCTATACCTTTTGGTGAGGAGGTATGAGAGGTGGTTCACAGTTTAACTCCAGAGAGTGCTCCTGGACCTGAAGGTTTCCTGTGTGCATTCTATGCTGCTGCATGGAGCTTTTTAGGTCTTATGGTTATAGAGGCAGTGCAAGACTTCTTCCGGGGTGGCCCTCTTAATAGGGGAACGTGTGACTCTCAAGTGGTACTTATTCCAAAAGTGAAAAACCCAACTGAAGTGGAACAATATCATCCAATCTATCTGTATAATTTTTCGTACAAGATCTTAGAAAGTCTCATGGTGAGGAGGCTGAACAATTTGATACCGAATATTATCTCTCAGGAACAACATGGTTTTGTGCAAGGCATAAGTATTCATGGGGCGATGGGAGTGGCTCAAGAGTTGTTGGAGGATGCGAACAAGAAAGTGGTTGGTGAAAATTTTATTTTTTAGGTGGATATGGAAAAGGCATATGATAAATTGGAATGGAAATTTATTATTATGGTGATGAGGAAGCTTGGGTTTATTAAGTGGGTTTGTGATTTATGTTTCCGATGCTTCTCCTCCCCTTGGATCACAATTTATCTTTTAGGTAAGGGGTTTGGTTTCTTCATGAATGTAAGGGGGGTGAGGCAAGGTGACCCTTTGTGTACCCCACCTTATTTATCATTGATCAGGAGGCATTGTCTTTGAATCTTCACAGAAACGTAGTGGACAAGAAAATGCTACCTTATATTTTGAAGGCTTCAGATGGTTCCTCTTATCATATCATGTTTGCTGATGACATTATGGTTTTTATCAATGGAAGGAGGCCGTCCTTGGTTTCCTTCATGTGGCTCATGAAGGTTTATGGCAGGATAAGTGGCCAAAGGATCAATTCAAGGAAGAGTAATGTCTTTATTTCTAAGAAATTTTCTAGAAGAGGGGAGCGGAACATCCAAGACATACTAGGGATCCATCAGAGTTAGTTTACTATGATTTATCTTGGGGTGCCTCTCTCTCCTAGTCATGTGAAAAAGTCTTCTTCGAGGATCTCCTTATTAAAATGGTTGTAAGGATATACAACTGGAAGAATAGGTTCCTTTCTTTTGGGGGTCAGGTGGTGTTTCTTAATAGTATTATCTCCTCCATTACCATGCATGTACTTTATATCATTTCTCCTCCAAAGAGGATTATTTTTGCTATGGAGGTGATTATGAATAAATTTTTATGGTACGATAATGACACAAAGAGGGATCATTGGGCCTCGTGGACCCGGATGGAAAAGCTGGTTGAGGAAGGAGGGGTGGGCCTTAGAGACCTATATACAGCTATGAAATCCATGCAAGGCGTGACTGGCTTGGGATTTCCTTATTAGGAACTCAATGTGGGTGAAGAATTTAAGAGTGAAATATAGTATTCACTGGGAAGACTGGGATAGAAGAAAGCTGTCCAAATTGGGACGGATAGTGGTATCACATCTGAATGTGCTGCAGGGTTCCTCTCAATGGGTGATGGGGCATGGGGATATTAATTTATGAAGGGACAATTGGCTTGGAGAGAAACTATTTTTTCCATGGTTTCCTGGATTGGAGATGTCAGTGAGGGAGGCCTGACGCCATCCAAGGTTACTGGAGGCCATTATAAATGAAGACCAGAAGGAATTACTCAGTGGAGTTTTTCTCTCTGAGGAGGTTGATCGGTTATGTTTTACTAAATCTAGCACAGGGCTGTTCAAGGGACGCAATTACCATGACCTCATTTGGTAGGGAAGGAGCTGGGATTAGTGGAGCGTTCGTTTGTGGCGTAAGGAGGTTCCTACAAAGATGAGTTTCCTGGTTTGGAGAGTGTGTAACCAAGCACTTCCAGCAGAGGATAATATTCAGAGGAAAGGGGTACGACTGGCATTGCGATGTTACTGTTGTATCAATCCTCAAGTGGAATTGTATATTCACTTGTTTATAAAGAGAAAATGGGCGGTGTATCTCTGGAACACAGTGGAGAGGTGGGGTAGATTATCTATGTCATGCGCTTCCATGCAGGAGTTTACAGAGTCCTGGTTTGCAGGTGCAGAATAGCAGGGTATGGGGAGAAAGGTCCGCTGTATTATTCTCACAACGATCTTCTGGACTCTTTGGGAGGCACATAATAAAGCTAGACTTGAAGGCAGGAGCTCGGTTCCTCTTCTTTGGGTGAGAATGAGAGGGTTGCTGCATGAGTTAGGTTCTCTGGTGAAGGGTGGGTTGCACTCTAAAGTTATCTGTAGTCTTCTTAACAGACCTATATCTCGCCATGATACTTAGGGAGGTTGGGTGCGTTGGCTGCCTCCAAGCATCGGGTTGAAGATCAATGTGGATGGATCCTTTTTGAATGGGAAAATGTGTGGGGGTGGGGGTCTTGTGAGGGACAAGAATGGATCTGTGTTGGAGGATTTTAGTAGCTTTTATAGTCCGAGGAACTCATTGGGTGCAGAGGTGTGGGAATTGCACTCTGGCCTGATGCTTTGTAAGAGGGTTGGCTTGATGACTTTGGAGGTGGATTCAGATTCTGAGGTTCTGTTTCGGGCATTACAGGGGGCAGGTGTGATACCTTGGGACTTGACCTATTTGGTTCGAGGATGTGCTTCAGAAATCATTCGTGGAAGTGTGATTCGTCATATACCAAGAGAGGCTAACTTCGCTGCTGATGCTCTTTCTTGCAGTAGTTGTCTCGAAGATCCTTTGATGATTTTTGATATAGTGGGATATTTACCTCAGGAATGCATTGGTATTGTCCTGGGGGATTCTCTAGGGCTTCATCATTATAGACCTCCATGATCTCTTGTTGTGTGTAAGGTTTTTTGAAAATTTAATAAAAAGTAAATTTCAGTCTTAAGATATTACATAAACCAGGATGCACACTTTGTGTCATCATTCTATCTCTCTTTATTATACATTAACCTTTCTATATGAGATTAGATTCTTCTACCATGTCCATGTATTTAGCAAAGACACTACCATACTGATCAACTAGGCTCGAGATATCACTTCCTTTCAGAAGAGACAAATTCTATATTGATTATTCAATCCATGCCATACCACCAATGGTGAACCCAATGAAGGCTACCTGAGTAAGACATAAATTTCATGGTTTTCATCTTTCATCAAAGTACACAATAAAATGATGCACACTGATAATAATCTCAAGACAAGAGAACATTACACGTGTTCATAGATAGTAACTACCAATGAAACCTGAAAAATATTGTGTTTCTATTATCAGATCATTCTTCACGATCTAATCTACTCGAGATCACCAAGTTTTAACTTCATGAGAAGAAGTCTCAATGATTATAAGCCCCTATAACCCGATAGTCACACACCATATGCAACCTATCGACATGATGTATCTAGACCATATGAAATAAGTTTAAGATCATTTTCATGATGTCTGTAGGTTCCCATTATAGCCTAGAAACTTCTATAACCTTTTGATATGCCATGTAATCTAAGGAAATTACCATAAATATAGTGTGCATAGAATTATCAATACTATTATGATAAGATAAACACATATATATATCAAATTTTATATACGTAATGGTAATAAATATACAAAAAGGAGTTGGGTATAGGGAACCAACTCACAACACTCCCACTTTCACTAAAGCCAAACAATCCTGAAACCGCTAGCTCTCACATGAGAATCATGCTTCCGCTGAGATATAGATTTAGTTAGGGGGCCTGCCATACTATCCTCTGTGGAAACTCTACTAACTACGACTTAACCTCTCTGAGTAAAATCCCTTAAGGGATGAAACTTTTTAAGTATATTCTTTGTATTTTATTGTGACATAGGCTCCTTGGAAATCACCACTACTGCAATATTATCATAATAAATTAGAATAGGGTCTGCATTTATTGAAACAATAATAATATATAAGATAAATTTATTTATCCATATGTCCTCCTTAGCTACATTGGAAGCTAATATATACTTGGATTATGCTGTAGAATTGGGGACCATAGGTTTCTTTGAGATTCTCTAGCTCACCGCACCACTATTTAGGAAAAATACATAGTCTGAATATGATTTTATGTCATAATGATCTATCTAGAAACTAGAATTAGTGTACCCCCTCACTACTAGTTACTCATATCCTCTATACAATAGGAACACATCCTTTTTATTTATCAATCACTTAATGATAGTTTTTACATCTACCCAATGAAACTCTCCTATATTAGTTTGATATCTTCCCACCATGATTAAAGAAAAGTTAAAATTAAACTTAGTACATAACATGACATACATAATAGATCCTACTACTAAAGAATAATATATTCTATTCATTCTTTCAATCTCCTGCTATGTTTTTGGACACATTTTCTTAGAGAGATTGATGCCATGTGACATTGGAAACAACCCTCTCTTTTTCTATATTTTACCTTTTGAGTACCTTGTCAATATATGTACTTTAAATTAGACTAAACAATGTTTTAGATCTATCTTGATAGATCTTTATCCCTAGGATATAGGTTGCTTCCCCCAACTCTTTAATGGAGAATCATTCACTTAACAAATTCTTAAATGACTGTAAGACTTGAACTTCATTTCCCATAATTAATATATCATAAACATATAATATGAGGAAAATGATGGAATTACCACTAACATTATTATAGACACATGGATAAATTTTATTCTTAATGAAACCAAATTATCATATGGCCATATAAAAATAAACATTCCATAATTTTCTTGCCTGCTTCAACCCATAAATAGATCTATATGACTTATATACTTTATTGGCACTCTTTGACTTAATGAAACCATAAGGTTGAGTCATATATATGTATTTAACCAACTTCCCATTTAGAAAAGAAGTTTTGATATCCATTTTCCAAATTTCAAAATCATGGAATGCTACTATTGAAAGTAATATTATGATAGATTTTGTCATTGCAATTACTAATAAGGGTTTGCATAGTCTATAAATTAAAATTGTCTAAAACCCTTCACAACCAGTCATGATTTATAGGTATTTACTTTACCATCCATGTCTATCTTTTTTTAATACCCATTTTCACCCAATAGGTTTTATATCAATTTTAGGGTCTACCAAAATAAAAAATTTATTTTGATACATGGAATCTATCTCAGAAAGCATATATTCTTTCCATTCAATAGCTTCCTTTCCATCCAATGCTTCTTTTCAAGTTAGAGGTTCATCATTTTCTAAGAGTAATGTGTCACCTGACTTGGAACAAGAAAAACACATCATTCTATTTCTCTAACCTCTTTATTAGACCTATGAAATAATTATATCTTGGGAATATATTCATCTCCTAGTATTTCTTATTGAGATGGTTCCCATACCAAATATTATGCATCTGGAGCATCAACTTCATCAAACTCAATATTTCTCCCACCGTTTTCATTGGAAATGTGTTCAATTTCTCGAAATATGGAAGGTCCTTCCACAATAACTATTCCATTTGATGAGTTATATAGGTAATATCCTTTAGTTTCTTTAGTATAACCTATAAAGATTCAATTCGTGATCCAAGATGCTAATTTTGCACTAGGTACAGTCTTTAAAAAAACCTCACATCCCCACACACATATGTGTGATATAATGGGTTTCTTTTCATACCAAAACTCATATAGAATCCCATCTATATCATTATTTGGTACTCATTTAAGTCTATATTCCATTTTCTATAATGAATATCCCCTAAAGGATAATGGAAGAGTTCTCTGACTCATCATTGATCTAACCATATCAAGAAAGGCTGGATTCCTCATTTCACTAACACCATTCCACTAATGTGTATAAGTAGGTGTGAGTCAGGATACTATCCCACACTCCTTTAAGTGATGAATGGAATCCTGGTTGAGATAATCACCACCTCAGTATGATAGAAGTACCTTAATATTATTACCAATATGATTTTCTACTTCATGCCAGTATTCCTTAAAAATATGAAAGGAATCTGACTTATACCTCATTGAGTAGATATATACATACCTACTATAGTTATAAGTAAAAGTAATGAAGTATGAAATCCCACCCCTTTCCTCTACTGGAAACAAATCACACATATTAGTATGAATTAATTCCACTAATTCATTAGATATTATTCCTTTCCCAATAAAGGATGCTTTGGTCTTTTTCTCTTGTAAACAAGCGCATCATTCATCCAAGGGTTTTAACTCAGTAGAGTCTAAATACCATACTTGATGTAATTTATGTCAATGATTCTCATTTATATGACTTAGGCTAAAGTTCCATAGGTGGGTATTATATGATTCATGATCAATGGTTTTGTCATTGATTTCCAATATAGGTTTTTTGAGTTCAAGTATATAAAATATATTGTTAAGATGATTCATACCATAACATATGTTATCCTTATAAAAGAGACAATATTTATTTCTAAACTTGAAATAAAATACCATGGTATCTAAAATTAACATTGAGATTATGTTTTTGGTAACTAAAGGTACATAATAATAGTTGTTTAATACAAGAATAAAACCACTAAGAAAAGTCATATGGTAATCTCCCACTACCAAGGCTGCTAGTCTCACACTATTTATAGTCTAGAGATCCACCTCACCCTTTTAAATCTTCTATAATATATTTGGTTCCTATATATGAATACAAATTTTTGATCCACATGATATATCCAATACCCAACTTTTAGATAAAGATAGACTCTATTCAATGATAGAAATACCTAAGGTAGAAGTATCACCTTTCTTCCTTTTGCTATCTATGCAGTTCTTTTTCTAGTAAAATTTCTTATCACATGAAAAGTTTACAACATCCTCCTCATTCCACTCTTTATATATCTTTGGATTCTTGGAATAATGGTGTGTCAGTGTCTTCGACTTGTATTTAGCCTTAGACCCCTTAGACTTTCCCTCCTTCTATTGTTCACTATAAGGATAACTAATTTGGTATTCTTATTTACCTCATTACTTTGGAAAACTAAAGACAATAGGTTTGGGAGAAACTTTTTCATGTTATTAATGTTATAATTAATAATAAAAGTCAATAATTTTGGTAGTAAATAGGAAAAAATGAGATCATTCAGTAGTTCTTGGTTCACTTTATACCCAAGCAATTCAAGTCTCTCAATGTACCCAATAATCTTGAGTACATTAGGTCCTACTTGATTCCATTCTTCTACCTAGAACTTATATAGTTTACTTGATATCTCATATCGTTCTTGCTGAGATCTCTCTGAATATAAATTTTAGAGATGAAAAATCATCTTGTAGGAATCTTCACCCTCATGCATTGTAAAAACTTGGGTTTTTAGAACGGGTCAAAATCCCGAACCTGTTTGAATTTTTGACTTGTATCTGAGAAAACTGGTAAAATTTAGGAAGTTCTATAAATTTCTATATTACATGCCGTGTACTCCAAAGTACACGCCATTTATGGGTTAGGCATGTATCATCCATGTTCTCATCGATTACATGCTGTGTGATGAACGTGTAAGGATTTACTACTACACAACATGTAGTGTGGCTTGACACACCATGTATTCTCCTTTCCACGTACCGGATGAGTTCTAGCCATGTGTCAAACTATGTGGCGCGTCCAAGCTGTGTGACTAACTCCAATTAAGTTAGAGTATGGACAAAACAACTACACAATGTGTAGTCTTTTATACACACTGTGTATTTTTATTTTTATTCGCTTAAATAAAAGTGCGTCACGTCTTATTTTGGAAAAGATCTTCTTATTCCCCAACTTCAGAATAGTCCCATTCTGAAATCCCGAACTACATACCTTGACCTAGATTCTTTATACAGAGTCCGTTATTCAATCCATCGGTGGCTATGGGATCACATTAGCAAGGCTAAACCCACACACTCTCTTTCATTCTAGTTTCTTTGCCTCACTCATCACAGTTTCCATCTGAGCGGAATTGTCACGATTTGATAGAAACGTAGATCTAAAAAGATAGGCTTTGAATTGGAGCTAGATATTGGACGTTCCTATGTCTACGAGTCTCAGGTAGGTGGTGCATACCTCTTTTTTTGTTTTTGTAGTCATTTGGGTGGCGTGGATTTTAGCGCATATTTGTGTATTTTGAGCATGACCTTGTTTTACCTTCCATTGCATATTAAATTGTTTATTTGATCTAGGGGATGCCTTTGGGTATTCCCTGTTTCCTATTTTTCTTGAGCGGGGCTGGGTGAGGGACCATTGCTCAATTGTGGCATTTTGGACGGGGGTTCCAAAATGGTATAAGTTGATTTTATTTGATTAAACTACTGAGTTTAATTGGTTAAGTCATGATATGAATTGTTAGAGGCTTCAAAGACCTTGGTGCTGGTATGGGACAACACATAGTTAGTGCAATTCAACTGTTTAGTTTGTTTTCCTATTTTAAGTATTTATTTTGATTAAATATATATGTTATTTTTGATATTGGATATGCTGGAACCTTCGGGTTGTGTTGGGCATGACCGGATATTCTTGAGTGATACTGATCACAGGTTGGGCTTGGCTGCGGTTACATTGGGTGGTTCTAACCACGGGATTGGGCATCATGGACGTTGGCTTGAGGCAGTGTGACTGTTAGGTTGGTCATGGCCTGAGTTACTTGGATAAAAAGGCCATCAAACTTGAGTGACATGGTCACAGGGACACGAGGTGTCAGAAACGTTGTGGCTTGGATACTATTTTGGTGATTACAGTTAACCTAGAAACTTTGAGTAGTGTGCACATAGAGAGGCTCCATGATGAGGTGGTTTTGACCACTCGTGTGGGTAGAGGCCCCCGTTAGTTACAGTTTAGGTATTATTGGTTTGGGGGTGCTTGCTGTAGGAAGCCACGTGGAAGGTGAGGAGACTTCAATGGATAACGTTGAGGCTATCAGATTGGGGGAAGAGGCTCACTGTGGTTTAAGGGCAGACATCGCTGTCCCTCCGGTTACTGATTTGAGGGAAGACATCACTATCCCTTTGGTTACTTCTTGAGGGTAGACATTGTTGTCCCTCTAGTTACTTATTTGAGGACAAACATCACTATTACTCCAAGTTAATACTTCTTGGGCGTGCCTTTAGAACATTGGTACTTGAGAAATGTAGTGTGAGGAGGCACATGGTGCCGGGTTACTTGACTGAGATTCTGGCATTGGCAGAAGCAGGTGACACTCTATGGTGGCTGCTGAGCACTAGTGGAGTTTATGTTTATTTGTGCATCATACTGTTTACTGCTTTCATTATAAATTTATGCCTTCTTAAACACTTATATTAGGTATGCACCATTTGGTGGTATCCTACTGAGATTCGTCTCACACCCTACATGGGCCCTTCGGGATGCATGTATGATTTATGGATTTACGTATAGGAATGAGGTAAGATTCAGGAGCTGGACTGTATTAGTTGTTTCATGGAGATGGTATGGACCTTGAGGTCATTCCTGGCTAGAGTTTACTTTGTTTAGTTTCCATTCTGTATCAGCATGCTTACTTGTTATTTTAGCTACTATTGGTTAGCCATTGGTGCCCATTTTATATATTGAATTGCTATGGATGTAATACTTGTCTATTCTAGTAGTTGTTACAAGTGTTCATCATGCTATTGTGTTTACTTTATACTGCACTTGCTTATGTTTTTCTTCCAATATTTATTTCTATTGATTGTACTTCTACTATACGGGTCTAGTTCGAGTCTGCTGAGTACTTTATTTTTGCTGCATGTTATATATTATCACTCAGACTAGCACCATTATTTTTTCTCCTCTAATAGGGTATAGAATACCCACTATACATATCAGACCCTCGCTGCTAGTTGGAAGCCTTTGGAATTCAGGGAGGTGTGCCTAAGGTAGTAACACCCGACCCGTTTAGCACTATTCGGGTGGCTGTTCAGGTCAGGGTCATTACAAAGTGGTATCAAAGGAGTTCTTGATAGGGATTTAGTAGCAGTGTTTTGCTGGCTACTAATGATATTGAGACTTCTCTTTTTTATTTCTGCTGGTTTTACTATTTGGGATATGGTAGAATGGAGATAGGTTGTCACTAGAACTGGGTTTCTAGCTTGTGCTTGGGTGCCTGTAGCCCCAGGTATGAGGGATGAACCATGTTTCCATGGGTAAGAATTGCTGTTTTTGTTTTCTCAAATTATAGTTTATATGATTTCTACCTCAATGGATCACTTGGTGTATGATGTTATTGATTGTGATATGTAACCCTGAACTTAGTGCGTTAAGGGAGAATTGGACCTTGGCTCGATATGTAAAGGCGTGATTGTTTGGATTTTGATTGACACATTTTAGGGTATTTAAATTTCATAACTACACATATGCTTTGTGAAGTGATAATTCCATGTGAATTATATCAATTGACATGCGTTGCATGAGTTGCATGCTTTGAAATGTGAATAGGTGAAATTCCTGATAGAATTGATTATTAATTGCAATGTGTTATGCCATGCTTTATATATTTGTAGAATTGTATGTAGTAGGGTATTTGGGTTTGGCTATTATAAGAGTAGGCAGGTACTATGGTTGAGGTGATTTTGATCATCAAGATTGGGAAACTCAGTCATCGGTTTGAGGCAACGTTGGTTGTTAGGACGGGTATCGACCAAGGTACTTTTGATACTTGGCTCTGTTGAGAGCGGGTAATGAGGCCATGAGGCTTGGATACTATGGGTATGGGTTGCGGTGGGGGAGAGTAAGGGTAGTAGTTATGTGCTGCCTTGTACTGTTTTTCCCATCTACATAAATATATTATTATATATATATGGGCTGTCTGAATATTTATGGTATTTAACAGGTTCTTTTTAGACAACTCAGATGGAGCGTTAGGCGGGAGATGGTATAGTGCCGTAGGAGCATGATCAGATTCAGGATCCAGTATGGGTAGTGCATGAACTGTAGGTACAGGCTCAGGGACATGATCATATTTAGGATCCGGTGTAGGAAGTGCATGGGCCGCATGTACAGGCTTAGAGATATGATCAGGTTCAGGATATAGTGCAGGAAGGGCAATAGCTGGGTTTGGAAGTGTTCAGACCGTGGCTCAACAAGAAGCTCTGGTCTAGTCTAGTATGTGTCTTGCAGGGGATCGATATAGGCACACAGAGTACAAATCCATCTATGGAATATCTAACACAGGAGTTCCAATTGTAGCACCCACTTCTTTTTCAAGGTAAGGGTGGTCCACAGGAGGATGAGAACTGGATAGAGAGCATGTAGATGATCTTTGAGTAGCTTGAGATGCCTCCAGGGTGGAGGGTCAAGCTGGCGACGTACATGCTGTGAGGACCGGCGAAGCATTGGTGGGATGTGAAAGTTTAGGCTCGTAGGCATGAAGGACTGACATAGAAGGACTTAGAGGATAAGTTTTTCGAGCACTTTTACCCATAGATTCTGAGGGAAGATAGATCTTGGGAGTTCTTTATCCTTCAATAGGGAGATATGTCCGTCATGAGCTTTGCAACTACTTTCACCGAGTTGTCTTATTTTGCAGTGGGTATGGTAAGCGATGAATCGGCAAGGGTGAGGCACTTCGAGGATGGATTACGACATTCCATTAAGATCCAGGTAAATATCTTCAGTATGGGTTTATTCTCATAGGTGATGAATCAGGCGCTCATAGAGGAGAGAAACCAGAGGGATAGGCCCTAGGTTGGCTGGGCAATGGATTCAGGTGATGGTTCAGATAACAGGAAGAAAGGATGGGATGAGATCCAGTAGGTAAGTCAGGACAAGGACATAGCTAGACCACCTTGTAGTAGTTCTTTAGTGGTTTTATTTCAGTGTGGATAACCAGGGCATGTCTGGACTTAGTGTGATAGGCTTCCAAAGGAGTTCCGCGCATGTGGGCAGGTTGGTAATATCAAGAGGTTTTATAGAAAACCTTCTCAGATGGCCGGTAATCAGGGACCTGGACAGACTGTGGCATTTGGAGTTAGTTCATATTCGGTACCAGGATAGGGTAGCTGAGTTTCAGTTGCACATGGAAAACATGACAGAGACAGTGGCACCCAGCTGAGGGGTCAGTGGCCGGTGACTGGAGCAACACCGTAGAGAGGTTAGGTATCAGGCAGTCGTACTTCAGTCCAGGTGCATGTCATGGAGATACTAGAGGCTGAGCAGGCTGGTGAGACAATGATGGTTAGTGGTACACCACAACTGTGGCTATGATCTATTTTGTTTTTACTTATTTTGGCATGAAATTTTGGGGCATGTCTGCTTTGAGTGCACGAGGTGCACAAGATTTTTGTGGACTGACTAGATGCTGGTCAGTGGGATTGGCGCCATACCGGGTGAATGATATATTTATATATATATATATATAAGATGTGTAGAATCATGAGAATCAAGGATGAAGGCTACTTGATGTTCTAGGAACTATGTTTGTTTTGAGCATCCATGGAATACATGACCTCATGGAAGCAGACACCGATGTGGTGCAGGATACGTTTGGGTTTCAGAAATGACACGGGAGCACCAATGAGGTGTAGGGGTGACGATGCGTCATGAGAGGACCATGGGTCTAGAAACAGTTTAGTGAACCTTTTCTTGATTTTAGTTTTGTCAGGTT
The DNA here is from genome assembly GCA_963277665.1 of Viscum album. Taxonomy (NCBI): domain Eukaryota; kingdom Viridiplantae; phylum Streptophyta; class Magnoliopsida; order Santalales; family Viscaceae; genus Viscum; species Viscum album. The sequence continues at coordinate 825,155,358 of OY728165.1, forward strand.
GAGACTGAGTTAGGAAAATCCTAAGGTGGGGATCCCCTTGAGAAATTTAGCCAAAACCTTTAAGTCCAGGGTAGTCCGGGTTACTTTGATCGAGGTGGTATGTTCAGTTCCATCTCCAGGTTTCACTTGATATCTCGGGGACAAGCTATGTTAAGGTGGGGAGATTTTAGGAACCCAGGTTTTTGGAACGAGTCAAAATCCCGACCATATTTGAATTTTTGACTTGTATCTGAGAAAACTAGGAAAATCTGTGAAGTTCTGGAAATTTACAGATTACACGCTGTGTACTCCAAAGTACACACCATGTATGGGTTAGGAGTGTACTGACCATATGCTCACTGAGTACATGCCATGTGATGGCCGTGTAAGGATTTTCTACTACACAGCGTGTAGTGTGTCTTGACATGCAATGTATTGTCCTTTCCATGTACTAGCTGAGTTCTAGTCGTGTGTCGACCTGTGTGGCATGTCGAAGCCCCGTGACTACCTTCGCTTAATTCAAAGTATGAAAAAGGAAACTACATGACATGTAATATTTTATACATGCTGTGTATTTTTATTTTTATTCACTTAAATGAAAGAGTGTTGCGACTTATTTCAAAAAAGATCTTCTTCTTCCCCAACTTCAGAACAGTCCCATTCTGAAATCCTGAACTACATACCTTGCCCTAGATTCTTCATACGAAGTCCGTTATTCAATCTGTTAGTGGCTACAAGATCACATTATCAAGGCTAAACTCATGCACTCTCTTTCATTCCAGTTTTTTTGCCTCACACACCGAAGTTTCCATCTGAGTGGAATTGCCAAGATTTGACAGAAACATAGATCTACGAAGATCAGCTTCAAATTAGATCTTGATATTGGATGTGACTACATCTACAAGTCTTAGGTAGGTGGTTCATAACTCTTTTTGTGTTTTCATAGTCATTTGGGTGGCATAACTTTCAGCACATATTTGGGTATTTTGAGCATGACCTTGTTTTACCTTTCATTGCATATTAAATTGTTTATTTGATCTAGGGGATGCCTTTGGGTATGCCCTGTTTCCTGTTTTGCTTGAGCGAGGCCGAGCGAGGGTCCGTTTCTCATTTGGGGAATTTTGGATGGGGTTCCAAAATAGTATAAGTTGATTTTGTTTGATTAAAATGCTGATTTTAATTGGTTAAGTCATGATATGAATTATTAGAGGCTTCTAAGACCTTAGTGCTAGTATGGGACAACACATAGTTAGTACAATTCAACTGTTTAGTTGGTTTTCCTATTTTAAGTATTTCTTTTGATTAAATATATATGTGATTTGTGATATTACATATGCTAGAACCTTCAGGTTGTGTTAGACGTGTCCAGATATTCTTGAGTGATGCTGATAACAGGTTGGGCTTGGCTCAGGTTACATTGGGTGGTTCTGACCACGGGATTGGGCGTCATGGACATTGGCTTGAGTTATTGTGATTATCAGGTTGGGAATAACCTAGGTTACTTGGATAATGAGGCCATTAGACTTGGGAGACATGGTTGCAGGAACACGAGGTGTTAGAGACGTTGTGTCTTGGGTATTATTTTGGTGATTAACGCTCACCCAGAAACTTTGAATAGTGTTCACATAGAGAGGCTCCGTGATGTGGTTGTTTTGACCACTCGTGTCGGTAGATGCCCTCGTTAGTTGTGGTTTAGGTACTATTGGTTTGGGGGTGATTACCATAATAAGCCACGTGGAAGGTGAAGAGCCTTTATTGGATAGCGTTGAGGCTGTTGGGTTGGGGGCAGATGATCTCTGTGGTTTGAGGGTAGACATCGCTGTCCCTCTAGTTACTAATTTGAGGGAAGACATCGCTATCCTTCTAGTTACTTATTAAGGGAAGAAATTGCTATCCCTTCAGTTACTTATTTAAGGACAAACATCACTGTTACTGTAAGTTACTACTTCTTGGAAATGCCTTTGGGACATTGGTACTTGAGACACGTAGTGTCAGGAGGACCATGGTGCCAGGTTACTTGACTGAGATTACGACATTGGTTGAAGCTGGTGACACTCCATGGTGGCTGCTGTGCACCAGAGAAGTTTATGTTTCTTTGTGCATCGTACTATTTACTGATTTCCTTATAAATTCATGCCTGCTTAAAAATTCATATTAGGTACGCACCATTGGGTGTTATCCTACTAAGATTCATCTCACACCCTGCACATGCCCTTCAGGATACATGTAGACTTTATGGATTTACGTGTAGGAAAGAGGTAAGATTTAGGAGCTGGACTGTATTATCTATTTCATGGAGATGGTATGGACCTTGAGGTCATGCCTAGATGGAGTTTAATTTGTTTAGTTTCCATTTTATATCAGCATGCTTACTTGTTATTGTAGCTACTATTGGTTAGCCATTGGTGACAATTTTATATATTTACTTGCTATGGATGCATGACTTGTCTGTTCTAGTAGTTGTTATAAGTGGTCAGTATTCTGTTTTGTTTAATTTCCATTGCACTTGCTTATGTATTGCTTCCATTGTTTATTTCTATTGATTGTGCTTCTGCTATGTGGGTCTGGTTCGAGTCTACTGAGTTTTTTATTTCTACTGCATGTTATATATTATTACTCAGACCAGTACCATTATTTTTCCTCCTATGAGAGGGTATAGACTCCCCACTATACCTATCAGACCCTTTCTTCTAGTCAGTAGCCTTTCGTATTCGGGGAGGTGCGCCTAAGGTAGTAACACCCGACCCGTTTAGCACTGTTCAAGTGGTTGTTCAGGTCTAGGCCGTTACATGCATTTTATGTAGTTGACTGGACATCGATGATAACATGATACACTATGCATCTAGTGAATCATCTATATTCTTCTTATATTTATATTTATCTACCTTTATTGCTCCCTAAGGAGGCTCAGTAGAAAGTTGGGACTCCATCACATAAATCTTACTCTCTTAGAATGATACTATACATAAATGTCTGTACCACTCCTAGAAGTTATGGATGGTCAGTATATTATCTTTATCTAGTATAGATCATAGTGATATTGAACTGTTCGTGGAATTTTCCATTTTATCTACATCAAATAAACTTAGTAGTTAGTACTTTATCTTGATTAGTGATTAGAATTTACGGATTAATTAAATCATTATATGTCTTCCACTATTTTATCGAACCCTAGTAGCCCTCACTACTAGATTCAAAATATACACTCACTTGATTATTCTAGAGGTAAGGAACCTTGAAACCTCTTATCATTGTCTAATCTATGGATATGCCAATACTTGGATATTTTCAAGCTAGGATTTATTCTATCCAACCACATTGACTCACGACTCCTTGAACTATTGAGTGAAGTCCCAAATTTTAGTAATAGTAACCTTCATTCACTCAACTCTTTGCCTCAAAAGTGGTATCAAGATAGTTTTGGCTAATTTTTGCTGACATATTTAGTTAATTTTTCCCATCATTCTCATAATAACTCCCTAGTAGTAGGAGGCACCCTTAACTAGGGTTGATGGGCACCTCGTACACTTGGTTTTGTTTAAATGTAAGTGATGGAAGACTTTACAACTTAATGTTTATTTGATGTTTTTTATTATCACTTGATGAATGAGTTAATTTTCTATTTGATATGATAATACTATGTTATCACACTCACAACTAAACAATGCTTTAAATATAAAACATTTACCATGTCTTTATTTTTTTAATCTTTGAATTTTAGTTTATTATTTTATGTGATCGTGTAAACATGAATATCTACAAAATAATAATAAAATATGCATAAAATAAATAAAATACTTGAATGAACATGAAAATTTACTATTGGTTGATCCATTGGGCATAAATGGATCAATTGTGACCCTAAGAGTTGAATACCCGAGTCATGTTTGACTTATATCACAACTCACACCCCTGTCCAATATAATCACATCTCATTTGAAATACCACCCCATCTTAGTGTGGTTAACTTCTTATGATGTCCTCAACATAATACATAACACCCAAGAAAGCACAAAATATAGGAAAATTATACTGATGGATACATAGACCCTTATACATATTAAGTGGGGAAATACAATGTAAAAACCATAAAAAATAAATTAATTATTACATACATCGCATGAAATTGCAATAATTAATAAAATAAATTAAATTCCATAAATACATTAGTCGGTCAATGATAAATATCAATTGATAGGTAAAGTAATGGCGTAATAAAATTAAATATGCAATAAATTTATCTCGAGGGAATTTTAAATGAATTAAAATAATTTTATTTAATTTTAATTCATAAAATATTAATCCCATTGTCCCTAATTTTTTTTAAAAACATTCCAATTTTTTTCTAAATTTTTGTATTTTTTTATATTTTTTGGGCCCTTGAGTGGCCCAAAAACACCTTAAAAAGGGTTTCAAACTGTTTCTAGGCTCAGAATGGCTCAGACGGGTCGGGTAGGACTTGACATAGCTTGGTCACTAGACTAGCTAGTGGAAGTTCCCCCACACACTATGTGGGAAATAGGGTATGGGGAGGGTGGCTATGCTACCCATTTAATGTAATAATTTTTTTTTTTAATATAACCCATGTCACATAGGTGTGGGCCTTCATTAGCTACCACCTCTCAAATAGGGTGGTTAATTTTTCAAAGTAGTCAGAACGACTACCCCCACCTTTATCATTTTTTTTATTTTCATGGTAGGTCAGCATCCCCCTATAGGTTTTTAATTATTATTTTTTATTTCAACCACCTAGTCCAGATCCCCCTTATTGTATATACATATATATATATATATATATCGTTTTAATCTATTTTTTCAAAATCCTATAATCAATTGGAATTTAAAATTTTTTTCTTAAAATTACACAATTGTGTGGAATAATAGCCCACTTGAAAACCCTATTCTGGACACCAGAACCTAGCCATAAATCCATGGCTCACTAAAAACTTCCACTATCCACCAAAATTTGGGTAAAATTTACATATATAACACACACACACACATGTTCTTCAAATTTTTTAAATTGAAAAATCAGTTTCAATTTGAATGAAAACTTTGAATGACTGCAACTTGGACTTCTAGGATTAGACCAAAGCAATATTTAGTGTGATGATACCTTTGTGATTTTATCTACATGAATTTAATGAAAATTTAATTTTTTCCTTGGCTTAAACCATCATGTGATCCATCAGACACCAATTCAAGGTACCAAGGCTCACAACAGAAGCAGATGGGTTGGGGATTTAATTTTTTTTATCACCGGATCGATGTAACAATATCATCTCTAAAAAAATGAACCTTGGTGAAAGGTTTATGATCTTATGTGAATTAATTTAAGCAACAATATTAAAATGAACAATTACCTCATTTGATTTGAAGGTGATTTCGATAATCTCTCATCCCTGACAACTTTTTCTCAAATTAATTGAGGTTATATCCATTTAGATCATCCACATACACTTTGAAAGTTTGTGGGAATACCGATCATCTATATTTAGGTGTTACCATGGAGATTTGATGAAGCCTTTGACATATCGATGATCACCACTACACTATTACTATAATCTGTGAAGGAGATCACAAATTGATTTCTTAGAACTGACACTTCTCTCTCTAGGATATGGGTGGGATGAGAGAGGAGCTCTCAAATTTGATTGGATGAATAGTATTTTAGAAAAGAGCTACCTGTTTCTTATATAGTGGAGATTAAACACCTAGAAAAGGGATCCCCAACCCCCTTATAATTAATTCCCACTAAATAATCCATAGATGAAACATTATGACCAACGAACCATGTTATAAACATCATTTATATTTTTATCACTTATAATATAATCAAATATATTATGTGATAAAACTGAGCCATTAACTTAACTTATTATTTCAAAAAATATTAAATGAATCTTGAATATTAAAATAACATCTGTTCGTTAAATATTTTTCCATGTATTCACTTAAATACTAGTAAATATATCAAATAAATAAATACAAATCAAATTATTCTATACTTTAATAATAATGAATTAATTTATTCCTTGGAAATAGTTTATACTTGGATATCTCCCAAACCCCATGGTGAGGTACACTATGTCCCATACTCCAATTCATTAGAATATGCGAGAATTTTGAACATGCTAAATGTGTGATCCTCCAAACCCTCATTTCAGTAGCAGTGAATACTATTCACAGATCAGGAGTATATTATAGCAACCCATCAAGGCACCTAAAGAGATAATAAAAAGTTATAGTAATGATAAAATCTCCTCTAAACACACGCCATGTAATATAATATCTTTATCTCATGATATATCATAAAGAAAGATGCACATTTTGTGTCATTATCCCCTCTCTCTTTATTATAAATTGACCTTATTGGATGAACTTATCTTCTTCTACCATGGCTATGGATTTAGAAAATACACTACCATCTTTATCAATTAGTCCCGAGATATCACTTCCTTTAAGAAGCAAAAAATTAAGCCTTAATTATTTAATCAATGCTACACCACCAATGGAACACCCAACATAAGCTACATCGCTATAAATAAATATCACGGTTTTTATATTGCATCAAAGTACATAATAAAATGATACACATAGATAATAATCTAATGTTTAGAGGTCATTACACATGTTCGTAGATAGAAACTACCAATGAAACTTGAAACATGTGATGTTCATATTAGAGGATCATACCTCATGTTCTCATCTACTCGAGATCACCGAGTGAAAAATTCATGAGAAGAAGTCTCAATGATTATGAGCCCCCAAAACATGATAGTCACACACCATCTATGTACTTTCAGTATGATATATATGGTCTATAGTACTATCATGGTATCTCTAGGTTCTCATTATAGCCTAAGAACTGCTATAACCTTTTGATATGAGATGTAATCTATGAACATTACCATAAATATAGTGGATTAAGAAGTATCAACACTATTATGGTAAGATAAACACATTTATATACCAAAATATATACATGTAATGGTAATCAAAGTACACAAAGGAGTTGGGTCTTGGGAACCCACTCACAACACATGGTTCTCTTAAATTATTTTTCATAAGGAAAGAAAGTAATGGGTGGTACCAAAACATCATTGGGTAGTTTTATCACAAAGCGATGTGCACTTGGATTATCTTGTTTCAACTAGTTTTTTAATTTTTATTTGGGTTACACTTGGATGGTAAACCCCAAGGGTTAGGTTACCAAAAAAATAAAGTTGGGTTTATCCTTATGATTGATTAGAAAAAGGGTTGTATTCTAAACTATCCAAGAGTCATAAATGATATGATTGGGATGATGAATTACCTAAATAGCTAAGTGGTGAGAGGAATTCCATAGTGGAATCATTTCTTAGTAAAATATAGATCTTGGGATATTAATGGATATAGTTTGTCTTAATAAAGGGGGTCATAATTTTTGTGGGATCCCATTAATTTTTTTTTCTTATTAATGGTTATAGAACATGTTACTCATCTGATAAAAGGTTATGTTATATATAAATTGAATCATCATCAAACATGACTTTGAGATAAATCCTTAACAAGAAAAATATAAATACTAACAAATTCCTTGACTAGTATTGAAATATGAGAATAGTTCTCAAATAAGAAGGAAAGTTATATGTGTTGGAATAAACTCTTCCTAAGAAACCAACTAGTGAATCTGTTCAACAAAAGGATTTATATGACTGTGAAAAATATCTAAAATATTCATAGTAAGTATGCACACTCATGATTGTTACTATGGAGTCTAAGTTCTAAAATCAACATGATACCCTAGATTCCTATCAAATGATAGATAACTTGAAAAGGCTCTATCAGGAGTAAGCCAGGAATGAATGGTATGAAGTGTCTATAACACCTTTTTAGTGAAATATGATGGAAAGAACCTCATTCTCCACTCATGTGATCAATTTGATTAGGCAAATCAATGACTTGGAGTTGACAAGTTCACAACTTAAGGTTGAATTGGCCAAAGATTTCATTTTTCAATCACTATAGGAAAGGTTCAGATAGTTTATTGTGAATTATAATATGAATTAATTCTATAAACCTTTACCAGATCTCCTCAATATATTGATAATAGATGAGCAAGACATTGGTGTTCTAGGCTCAAGTACCATTTTAGTGGTATATAAAGATAAAGGTAAAGGTTTTGTCTATAAGGGGAAGAAAATTGGACATGTAGAGTCGATGCCACCAATTAAACTAAAGAATACAAAGGAAGGATAATGTTTTCATTGTGGAAAAGTTGGAATTGTACATATTACTTGAATGGTTGTAAGAATCGTTGTGGAGATTCCACACTAGGTATACATGTTATAAAAGTCAATTATATTATTCTAATAGATATATGATATCAAATATATGATTTAAAAGTTTTTTAAATATATAGGAGGTTATAAAATGAGAAATAATTGAAGTTTAGATCTTGAGGTTTTATTTATAGTAATGGAGAAAAAGAGTTGCTGCATTATTAACTTGGATGCTTCAAGCTTGGAATAACTTTTCTTAAGATGTGTATTTTCTCTCATTTTTTTCTTTAGAAGATCATGTAAACAATTTTTGTCTAATAAAATGATATGAGTGTTTTTAATACACATAGTTTATGATTTTATAAATTATATAAAATTATTTAAGGGAGACTAAAAATGGATTATCCAAGATAGGAAATTCATCTCATTGTAATTTATTAAAATGTCCCAACAATATCATTTATGTTAATAAAAGTTTACTTTATATTCTAAAAGTTTTTAGAATAAGTGAATTGGGTATACAATGTCTAGGTACTAATTCTATATAGATAGTAAAAGTGGGTAAAAGTTCAAACTATAAGAAGAAAATTTATTTTAAGTAGTTCAAAAATGTTTATACAAGAATCTATTTAATATCATTTAAACCTAGGTTTTTATGGAAGGATTAATAACTCTATATCATGTATTATCAAGATCCCTAAAGGATTTTTGAAACTCCATGGAATTCCCATGTCAGGTATAAGGGTTCTAAAAATTGATTCTTTAGTTTTGAAGGGTATTTGATAGTAGATGTATATTTTACGATGTGTTTTAAAAATAAAAGAGCTAAAAATAAAAATTAGTAATTGATAAAGCTTATAGTTTTCATTCAAATTATAAAGTAAAAAGTTTCTATAATAAATATTTGAGTGTAAAGGAATGTTCCAAGATCAGATGAATCTTAGAACAGGATGTGTATCTTCATCTTATTTCTATCATATGATAATAAAAGTTATTATGAAAATAGTTGTTTTGAAAAACATAGGATGATTTATTTTATACACATGGTTTATGATTCATCAAATTCTATAAAATGTTTTGAGAAGAATATTTGGTTAAAAATATTTTATCTAGGATAAAGTGTTTTCCAAAATATGATGAAATATGTTCCTTCCACCCATTAGTGGTTTATTTTAATAAAGTATCATTTTCAAAGTAAGATTATCCAAACACATATAATACCATATATTATTTTTAAATAATAGTTTATTTGTTAACTATTCCAATTAAAAGGAAATAAACATTATTTCCTAATACCAAAAGGTTTTGTTTCTTTGAAATATATTATATAAAGAATATAGTGTCTTAGAAGCTAGAGGGAGTTTGTTTGAACTTAAAAAATTTAAAAGTTAAAAAATAAAGGATTATATCAATATAGAGATAAAGTTTTTTTAATTAATATCCTAAATAGATTAGTATATGATATAATAAATTAAAATTTAAGGAGTTAAATTTAGTTATCATGAATAAGTGAATATCAATATAGAATTGTAAATATTAAATTAAAAAGTGAATTTCTCTTAAAATTCTAAAAGAGTTTAGGGTGTGGTGGTAAATATAAATTTAAATAGGTATATTAGTTACCATAACAAAGTAAATTTCACTTTATCCTAAAAGAGTTTTAGATGTACTGTAAAAAATAATATAAGTAGTTACATTAATTCAAAGAAAAAAATTAAAGGGAAGAGTTCCAAGAATGATAATTATGATGCACATAGAAAGAGTTATAAGTAGAAAACTGAAGTCAACATCATAAAATTTTATATTATAAAGTTAAAAAGTTTAAATAGGTTCAAAGAGTTGATGGTTAGGAATATTATTCATAGATATCACAATTACTCAAGTTTTATTACTTAATATATGTTTCTTACTAAAGAGTTAGTGGGAGTATTTAATCAAATGGTCACATAGAGATTTTGTAGTAATTACATATGATATAATGAGTTAACCCCCCCTAAAAGTACAACATGCATAAGACTGATCTAGCAATTTATCATATATGATATGATAGAGAGGTGATTATATTGGGGTTTTTTAATATTGTTAACATAGATTTAAGAATATAAAATGTATCATAATATATAAAAGGTAATATCTGATTTGTCATTCTTTCATGTTGGCTGCATAAATTTATATATAGATATAAATTTTGTGAAGTGTAATGATAATTGACCTCTCAAAGCATGACATTGAGTTTTCCCAAAATTATGTTCATCATGGATTATTGTATCTTATGGTATAATGATTAAAGTTAACGTGAGTAAGATTCTTGTATAAAGATCTATAATATGCTCATGAGGCATAAAAATGGGTTTATATACATCAGATGACCTACTAAGTATACCACATGGAGTGTCATACAGATAGATTTATTTGGTATACTAGGGGTGCATGGATCATATTTGAGTCATCACTACCTGAGGTTAGTCAAATACCTAGTATGAGAACCTTTATACTTTGATACCCTACTTATGAAAGTATACATGTTGAATTAGCTAATATAGGGGTGGTTTGTTATGTTACTGATCACATCATAGGTTGGATTTTAACTAGATATGATATTTGTTCTCTCATATGATGAGTATGACATCTAGGTCCTTGATAGATATAGAATGTGGAGTGCGTGTATGCTCTTATAAAGTACATATGATATGATTATCTATTTTGGATGAGTGAAATGTGATGTTCTCATCCATGAAGATGAATGAAATATGTGGTATTCATAAACTAAGTCAGTTTATGATTTGAGAATTGAGAATGTATGAGTTGGATATATGGGATAGACATACTCCATGTCCCATGGTTACTCAATATATTATACAAAGGGAAAATATAAGAATATACATTTTCATATAATACAAATAAGTGTACATGAGTATAAAGATACATGTGTTTAATGGAGATAATTCCAAATCCCTTTAATGCTTAAGTAGCATTGAGGCTTTTCTAAAGGCTTCTCTTTAATTACATATATAGATCTATAGATTTATATTATTATTAAATTATATAAAAACCTGTAGGGTTACACTTTTTGGTTGAATAAATTAGGATTGAGTTCGACTCAGAGAGTTACTTGAAAATTGTTTTAGATTTAATCCAAAAGGAATTTTGAATGAATATTCACAAGGTATTACATATAATGTGATATAAGGTGAAGTTAATGATATCTTTACAAAAGTATTTTGGAATATATCTAAAATGACTTTTGGATATGATTTCATAATTTATTATATATGATAGAATATAAGGTGAAATTCCGCAAAAACTATTGGGATTTAGTACAAGTAAGAGATTGAAGGAGATATATGCCCTAAAGTAATAGATTGCATAAGTTTCATGGTAATATTGATATGCATATATTATCTCAATGATGTGGTTGGTATACCTATCCCATGTAGGATATTATTTAATGAATTATTTCATAATATGAAACATGAGGGAGGTGTTTCATTCTTGCGATTGATGCATGAAATGGATGTAGCATTTACTCATGCGTTACATCACATGATTAAATTATACAACACCCAAGGAGAATCCTTGAGTGTTATATAAAGCTACGTCTATGTGATGTCAGTGGGCATGGATGCTTATCCAAACCTCTCATACACTCAAAACTCTCTTCATCTTCCCCCTTCACATCATGAGATGCTATCACATCATGAAGGGTGAGAAGTCCCATTGGTATGATAAATTAATCATCTTAGACCATGGATACATTTGTGTTGATAATAAGAGTTTTTAAAGTTGTTTCTAGATTGGTGAACAATCTTGTGAACATGAAGAATGATTGTTTATGGTGTTTTGTTTTGTTTTAAACACATAAATCATTAATTAATTTAATGAATAGTTCTTAATATGATAATACATGGTACATTGATCTTTAAATAATTATACACCATTATTGATCATTGTGATCCTTGAAAAATGAGATAAAGATAAAGTTTGAGAGAAGGGAGATGGTAGAACAAGGAAAAAGATGTTTGGGAAGTTGTTTGAAGAAGGTAAGAACCAAATATACAAATTTTCATAAGTTCTCCGTGTAAGGGAATATCTATGTGTGTATTTATTTCTTTCATAGTTGAATCTAGATACCTAAATTCCCTTACATGTATAAAAATTGTTCAAATAGTAAAACTAGCCACATAGGTGATAATGCATACCCAAATTCCCTACCATGTATATGAATTAGTCACATATGAAAACTAGTCATGTAGAAAAATATGCCCAACTGAATTACCTACTATGTATATTAATTGATCACATAGGCAAACTAGTCACATAGGAAGATATGAATTCCCAAATTTTATATTGTGCTTATGAATTAGTTATGCATGTGAATGGACTATATAGTTGAATGGTTCACATATGTGATTTTTTTGTATATGAGAATTGATCATGTATGAGAATTTCATCATGTATATGAATGAGTCACAGATGGGATTTGGCTATGTAAAAGAAAAAATATCCATATAAGTAATTAATTCTCTATGTAAGCCTTTGGATAATCATATGACATCTATGTAAGCCTTCAAAACATAGTGAATTTTAGGTGTCTGTAGTTTTGATGGTATTTATTGTTGGGAATATATTGTCTCAATAATACTCTATAATTTATGATGATTTTGATGTTAAAAAATACCCCTATTTGTTTTCTAATGAAGTTTTCTTAAGTACATTTTAAAATAATTTATATTCTATTTAAAGGAATTTAGAATTATGCGAATGATTCTAGAAACACTGTTTTCATCCCTATGTTACGATGAAAAGATATTGTTTTCATATGGTATCAACCCTATGTTACGCTAAAGAGTTTTCATTTGGATCTTCATCCTTATGTTTGAAAAATTAACATGCTTATGGATCAACAACCCTATATTGGAGTTTAGATTTACTATTTTCGACCCTAAATTCAGAAAAATTGAATATATGGTTAATCAATGCTATGTTCAAGATTTTATGCTGACAAGGATGAATCTGTGGATCATCATCCCTATGTTACTTTTGGATCCATACATTACGTGCAGATGAAAATATGGAAAAGGAACCCTATGCTACGAAAATAAAACCTACGCTATACAAAGGAAACCTATGCTATGCAAAGGAACCCTATGCTATGTAGCTCAACCCTACGTTGTGTTCTCAATTGCGAAGTTTTTCAAGTCGTATTTTCAATTTGAGATTACTAAAATGGTTGAGTCAGAATTAAATATTGATTCAAGGATCACTTTGATTGTTTCAAAGAACCAAGTTTATTAAAGGAAATAATTCCTATTTCTAAGGGAAGTTACGACTCTCCTAGTCAATTGAAATTTGAAATTTTGTGATCAATTAGTCTATTATTTTGGATCTGAAATATCGAAGAAAGTCTTCTACTCTATGTATTCCTTCAAAATATTCCTTAAAAAATATGTGATAAGTTATTCACATACAATAATAAATTATTGAAAATATTTTATAGTTATATAAATAATGAACAACTCAGAAAGAAAAATACAATTTGGTGACATAAATGTTCAATATTGTTCGATTTTAAATGAATTGTTGTTCTGTTTTGTTGCTATTTTAAATCAAAGATCATTTTGCAACCGAATTTCTTCATACTATTTCAATCTTGAAGATATTATTTTATAAAGAAGAAGATCCATCTACTATTAATTGAATCCTACTATAATTATGAAGTTCAACCTATTTCAAACAAATCAATATCTTTTGATTCATCTAGAGTTTTCAACTACTCGTACTCAGTTATAGTGGAGTATCAGATTCTCGATCTAAGTTGTGGATAATCGGTTCTCTATTATAGAACTAGAAGGATTTGTAATTAGTCTTGTGTTAAGGTTTCAACTTCCCACACTCAGTTGTGGAATTTTGTTCTTATGATAAGAGGACCAAACTTCTAAAATTCACCAAGCTCACAGAGAGAGAATTTGGTTGAGTGTACTAGGGGATCTTTGTGCCCTGAACCACTACAAAGAGTTTTATTCTTTATTTCTATTAATCTGTTGTATATTTTCATACTAAATAAAAATAATACATATCTGCATAAATCAAAGTGGGTGTCAAAATCCAGAATTGTGGAAGTTTTTGAAAAGACAAAATTCACCCCCTCTTGTGTGTTACTTTTTATATTCCGACATAACAATTGATATCAAGGGTTGTATTTTTGAAAAAGCTATAGAAAGCTAAAAGTTTTAAGGTCTATAAAATGATGGAAATGGCTGATCCTAGAGAAGGAATGTTTATGGTTCATTCTCTATATTTCAATGGTGAAAATTATGGGTATTGGAAATAAAGGATGATTATTTATTTAAAGAATCTTGGATTTAGAGTCTAATCAAAGATAATTACTCCATATACAATTCTTGAGAAACATAAAACATGGGATGCTACAATAGAAGCTGAATATGACATGAATTCTAAAGTTATAACTGCTATTATTTTTGGTCTTGGACTAGATTAATTCAATCATGTATCACAATTTCCTACTACTTATGAAATGTGGAAAACTATTATAGTTTCCTATGAAGGAACAGACAATGTAAGATAGAAGGGAATGCAACAGTAAAACTGAAGTTTGACACCTTTAGAATGTTCGATGAAAAAAGCATCACACAGATGAATGTAAGGATTACAGAAATAGTCAAAAACATTATAGACTTAGGAGAACCCATCAAAAAATCTGATCAATCCTTAAAATTAATGAGAGTACTACCTTTTAAATGGAATGACATATCTGATTTTATTCGAAAATCATCACCTATCAAAGATATGACAATGAAAGAACTAATTGGGACACTGATGATGTATGAAGGAGAAGTGAAAGATGAATATAAAGATCATAAGATTATAATAAAGAAATAAAACACTACTCTAAAAGTAATAACTTATAAACATAGTAAAAGATTAAATAAAGAAGTCAAAGTGGAGGATAATTCAGGTTCATTTGATTCTGAAATGGAACCGAATAAACTATCTAAGAAGTTCAGAAAATTTTATAAGAAGAAGAGAGGATTCATAAAGTCCTTTAAGAAGGATGAGAAATACTCAATAGAAATCAGATGTTATAAATGCAAGAGATTAGGTCATATTAGACCTTATTTTCATCAACTGAAAGATGAAAGAAAAAGATCAGAAAAGAGATATCATAAATTTTTTGATTATGAGCATAAGAGAAAAAGAAAAATGAAATCTAAATAGAGTATATCTAAAAACTCTATTAGTACTTAAAAGCCTGATTTAGAGAAGGAGTAATCAAATCTAAAATCCAACATGTGCTTTATGGATAATGAAGAAGAAGAAAAAGAAAACACTTATTATTCTTCTGATTCTAATACTAGTAGTTTCTCAAATGATAAACTAGTTGCATACTATTAAATTTTAGAAAAAAAATATGATTCTTTGATAAAGAATAACAAGTATTTTAAAAAATATTCATATTGCTATTTTAGGTGAAAGAGATACCTTGCTTAAACAACATCAAGAGTTGATGGAAAAATTCAATTCATCTAAAAAAACTAAGCTGATCATGAGAAAAGGATTATAGAATTATAAGATGAAGTATATACTTATAAGAGTTCTTATCTTTTTTATAATAATTGAGAAAATATCTTAAATGAAATTCTTGGAAATAATGACATTAAAAGGGAAAAATATGGAATATTAAGCAAAGGTGAGAAATCAAAATTGTATATCAACTATTTTTTTGTCCAATTCTAAAAATAAAAACTGTTATAATTGTGGAAAAAAGGCTATGTAACTAATAACTATTATTTGAAAAAGTCTCAAATAAGTGGTATTAAAAGAGATTTTGTTTCAAAAAGTTTATCTAAATGTAATGATATGAATTATGGAAAAACAAATCAGATTTTGGATTCCCAGATCTTTTCTAGCAAACACCATTGGACCTAAGAAAGTATGGGTACCAAAACAAATATTTGTTTAATTTCTTTTGCTGATAATAATACACATGATCAAAAATGCTATATGGTATATAGACAGTGGTTGTTCCAGACATATCACTTTTGGTGATAATGCCAAAGAAAAATAATTTGAGTTTAAACTATTGGAGATCCAAATATTATCTCAATCAACAAAGTACTGTATGTGAAAGGGTTAAAGAACAATATGATAAGTATTTATCAAAATTTTGATGATGTTTTATGTTTATTTTTCTATCAATTCTTGTTTTGTGTTTAAAAATAAGTTGCTTAAGTTTATAGCACCTAGAACTGATAATGTTTATACTTTGGATTTAAATTCCTTATGTATACATAAAGTGAATTTTTTAACTGCTACGACAAATAAATAACAGATTTTTCATAGAATACTTAGACATTGTAATATTTATGTTTTACATAAATTATCTAAGAAACAATTAGTTTCTGATTTTTCTAGTCTTAAGTTTGACAATAACAGATTCTGTGATGCATGCAAAATTAGAAAGAAACACAAATCATATTTCAAATATATTAACAAAATTGCTACACCTAAACCTTTAGAACTTATCCATATGGATTTTTGGACCATAAAGTATAGAAATTTTGGTAGGTAAATTATATGTTTATGTTTTAGTAGATTATTATTCTAGATTTACTTGGGTTTATTTTCGAAAATTCAAAACTGAAGTTTTTTCTATTTTTTGAAAGTTTTTGTAAATTTTTTCAAAATGAAAAAGGTTTTTAAATAATTTCATTGAGAAGTGATCATGGTGAAGAATTTTAGAATCAAGAATTTATTTATTTTTCTCAAATTTGGGTATTAAACACACCTTTTCTGCAAAATGGACACCTAAAAAAAAATGGAATTATTGAAAGAAGAAATAGAACTATTCAAGAAATGGATAGGACTATGCTGAATGAATATAATATTTCTACCTATTTTCGGCAGAAGATATAAGCATAGCTTTCTATATCATGAATAAAGTTTTAATAAAGCCTATTTTAAAAAAATACACCTTATGAACTTTGAAATAACAAAAAACTAAAAGTAAAGTATTATAATGTTTTTGGATGCAGGGTGTATATCTTGAATACTAAGGAAAACCTTGGTAAGTTTGATCCAAAAGCTGAAGAAGGAATGTTTTTGGGATATTCTACCACCTTTAAATCTTATAGAGTATTTAATAAAAAGTCAAGGATTGTTGAAGAATCAGTTCATGTAAAGTTTAATGAAACTGACCCTTTAATTAAAGAGAAAGATCAAACTAATGAAGTCACTGAATCTTTTGATAACATGAAAATTGAAACCCTTAAAAATGATTTTGAAAATGTAATGAATAAAATTCATTCCAGTTTAAAAGAACATGATATACCAAAGAACCTGAAATTGTCTTGACTAGATAATCTAGAACCCTAAAGAACCATCCTTTAGAAACTATTATAGGAGACCTAGATACAAAAAATTAGAACTAAAATAAATATAGGAAACCTAGATGAATTCTCGTCCTTTTTATCTCAGTTAGAACCTAATACTATTTAATAAGCCTTATATGATGAGAGTGGGATGTTATCAATACAAGAAGAACTAAATCAATTTAGAAGGAATAAAGTTTGTGAACTAGTAGATAGACCAACCAATTATCTAGTTAAAAGAACTAAGTCAGTTTTTAGGAATAAATAGGATGATAAATGGATCATTACCAGGAATAATTCTAGATTAGTAGCTAAAGGATATAATTAGAAAGAAGGTATAGATTATGATGAAACCTTTTCCACTTTAGCTAGATTAGAATCCATTAGAATAATTTTAGCTTATAAATCTCATATGAATTTTAAATTATATTAGATGGATATTAGGTCTACCTTTTTAAATAGATATTTAATGGAGGAAGTTTATATTGAACAACCCCTTGGTTTTGAAAATCCTCAAAAAATGAATCCTGTTTTTAAACTTACTAAATCTCTCTATGGCGTTAAACAAGCATCTAGAGCTTGGTATGAAATATTAAGTACTTTTCTTTTGAAAAATAGATTTACGATTGATTTTTCAGATCCAACACTTTTTAAGAAAACCATTTTTTCCAATATTTCATTAGTTCAAATTTACGTTGATGATGTTATTTTTGGTTCAACTAATAAAAAGATTTTTCATGATTTTTCAAATTTGATAATTTTTTTAAATGAGTATGATGGGATAACTAATTTTTTTTTGGATTTCATATTACCAAAAATATTTTGGAAATGTTTTAAATAAAATAAAATACATTATATATTTATTGAAAAAGTTTTTACTTGAGAACAATAAGAGATATAAAACTCCTATGTGTACCAATATAAAACTTGATTTGGATGATGCTGGAAAACCAATTGACAACAAGTTATATAGAGGCATGATTGATAGTTTTTTATATCTTACTACTAGAAGAATAGATATTTTGTTTTCTATATGTCTTTGCGCTAGATTTTAATCAAATCCAAAAGAATCCCATCTTACTACTATTAAAATATTTTTTAGATATTTAAAAGGAACCATTTTCAATATCTTCTTTACCCCAAAACTTATGATTTTAATTTAATTTTATATTTAAATGATGACTTTGTAGGGTGTAGATTAGATAGAAAAAGTACCTCATGAACTTGTCACTTTTTCAGAAAATATTTAGTTTCATGGTCTAGTAAGAAGCAACATTCAGTTTCCCTATCAACTACTGAGGTATAATATGTGTATGCTAGTAGTTTTTGTGAATAAGTATTGTGGATGAAAAACACTCTACTAGACTTTGGACTAAAATTTAATAGTATTCCCATTTTATGTGATAATACTAGTTCTATTAATATGTCTAAAAATTATATAAGTCATTCTAGGACTAAGAACATTGATATATGGCATCATTTTCTAAGATATCATGTCCTTAAAAGGGACATTTCTTTATAATTTGTTAATACCAAATATCAACTAGCTGATATTTTTACTAAAACACATACCATTGCTAGTTTTGATTTTATTAAGGGGGAGTTAGGAATATTTGATTTTAAGTAATTATTTATTAATTTATTTTCAATTTTTCAATTTTTATTTTAGTAAGTTTTATTTAATATGTTTTATTCAATTTTGTTTTAATTTTTTTTTGAAAAGAATTTCATTTCAAGTTTATTTTATTTGTCTTTTCAAAATTAAAAACATAATGAGTACATCCTCAATCGGCATGAGAAAACCGTTTTCCTTCTCCTGATCTCGTACTCCCCTCTATTTGACTTAAAGAGTACCTCTCACTTTTTATTCTCGTATACCGAAAACCCTAAACCTATAATCCCTTTTATCCAAAAACCTTTATAAATGAATTTTTTTTGAAGATCTATTAATGCCGATTTGGATAATAGTATGTATTCTATGGGGAAAGCTTGCAAAGTCTTTCAAGGATAGGTAATAGATTTTGGATATTTAGATTCTATGAATCTTTCTCTTAAAGAAGCTATAAAATTTCAAGGCCTGGTTTATACTTTTGGAGAAGATAATATTCCAATGGTTTATGAAATATAAGTTAAATAATTTTGTAAGAATGCTTCATTTAGTTTCAGTTTTTATTAAGATTCTATTATTTATAAGATTGATAATAAGGAGTTTTCTTTATTGTCTGTTGAAATGGATGAGATGTTGAGATGTACCCATGAGGGGGAGTTTCTATTTAATTTAAGAAATACTGGAAATGGAAGACATACATCTGAGGACGTTATGTTTTCTATGTTTGTAACAAGGAATGTAAAGAAGTTTTTTATGAAAGAACTATCTCCTAATCGATGAGTTATGATAAAGTTTATTCAATCAAAGATCTTTACAGAATCACTGATATTGAGAAGGTTCTCTATTTAGACACATGCATCATGTTTTTTCTATTAAATAATGTTAAGTTTAATTTCTATCAGTTTATGATTCATTATATATATCACTAATATCACCCGGATGCTAATATAGGATATTATACATATGGTAGGATTCTTTATTTCTTTCTATAATGAAAATAGAAGATTGTGAATATGTTTTTTGGAAGATCATGTCACCAAAAAAATACGTTTAATGAAGGGAAAGTCAAGAATATCAGTTTTGTATGGAGAAACTCATGAAATAGTTTTCCACCAGTTGGTGTTGACTAATAACAAAGGTTGTTATTAGCTACTCAGGGGGAGAAAAGCGTTATCCCTTTAGTAGGTTCTGTGATACAGAGGCCTGGAGATAAAGGAGAGTCAAATCCAAAAAGATATTTTGTTCAAAGAAGAAGAGTATCTATTAATATTCCATAATTTTTTGTTGAGTCTGTAGTTGGAAATGTGGATTCCATTACATATAGTGAACAAGGAGAAACTACTGGTCATGAGTACCCAATAGTTGAGAAAGTTGAGAAATAGAATCAAATTCAAGAGATCCCTAATCCTAGAAATTATATTGTTCCTAATTCTGGTGTTTTGGGAGGATCAGATTTGGGCAACATACCAGAGGGAGCTAGTGAGCCAAGTTTTGCTATTGTTGTTGATCAAACATGAGTTAATTCTATTGAATCGTCATATTTAGAGGTTAATTCTCAAGTTATAAAAATTTAGTTTTTGGAGGCTCGGAATTAATTTTTAAGAGATCAGTTGTAAGATGAGAAGAAAAAGTTTTAAGAATACAATCTTGTTTTAGTACCAATATCAATGTTTGAATTTCAGAAGATTCATTTAAGGGAATTAAAAGAAAATATCATTTCAGTTAGAGATCTTAAAAAACTAATCGAAAATATGTCAAAAGAATTTTGTGCATTGAAGGATGAATCTTTCAATAATAAAGAGTTTTATGAATTGAAGTTAATGATTGGAAGAGAATTTTGGTCTCTCATGGAAAGAAACAGAGCATCTACCTCTTCTCAAAAAACACTGTTAGAACTACTTAGGAAGTTTGAAATAATAACTTCTATTTTGGATGAATTTAATGGCATGATAAACGCTATTCATTTTGATAGCATTCCTTTGAATGTGTTTTTGGATAATCAAAGACATTTGATAAGTTAGCTTACTATGAATGAATCTTGATTGGGACTAGTGATTAATCAAATCAAGGAAAAACTTACCTCTTTTTTCTAGTCTGAAGAAGCTTTGAATTATTTTGTAAAGATAAATTTGTTTTAGAGATTGAAGGTTTGAAATTATTCCAATAAGATGCTTAATAATAAGATATAAGTGTTTAATAACCATTTCTAAAGCCTGTTACTGAATCTGGTTGATCTTATCAGTGTGGTTTATTCCCTTACTCATTCAGAAGAACCCTCTGTCCCTCCTGAACACTGAACTCTAAAACATTCATTTTGAAGACTCCAATTGAATGTGGATTGTACTTTAAAACATTTTAATTTCTGTTTAAATTAGTTCAATTTATTCGTATTTTGATTTATTTAAATTTATTTTGGTTCAATACTTCACTTCCAATCATAGATTTATTTTTCTAATATAAGAATACATAACTATTCATTTATACTTCTGTGCTATATTAAAATCTGGTTTATTTCAATTATTATTTCAAACTATATTATTGATATCATAAAATGGGGAAGAAGATCTAATTTTATGAATGGAAACTATCTCTAATGGAAATGGGGAGAATATTTTCAACCATAATATTTTATTTTGAAAATTTTATTTATAGAAATAGTTCTGTGAAATCAAAATTTTGAGAAAATTTTTATATCTACTTTTGTGTTTTATAAATCCTATATTTTCTTTAATTTTTTTAAGGATTATGTTATGGGTTTTGTGATCATCAAAAAGGGGGAGATTATTGGGAATGTATTGTCTCAATAATACTCTATAATTTATGATGATTTTTTTATTCACAAATACACCTGTTTGTTTTCTAATGATGTTTTGTTAAGTACATTTTATAAGAATTTATATTCTATTTAAATGAATTTAGCATTATGAGAATGATTCTGGAAATATTGTTTTCATCCCTATGTTACGCTAAAAAGCTATCGTTTGTGTATGTTATCAAACCTATGTTATGATAAATATTTTTTATTTGGATCATCATCCATACCTTCAGAAAATTGACACGTGTATGGATCAACAACCCTACATTGGAGTCTGGATTTACTATTTGCAACCCTATATTTAGAAAAATTGAACGTATGGTTAATCAATGCTATGTTTTGGATTTTATTCTAACAAGAATGAATGTATGGATCATCATCCCAACATTACTTTTTTATCCCTACGTTATGTGTAGATGAAAGTATGAAAAAATAACCCTACGCTATGCAAAGAAACCCTATGCTACACAAAGGAACCCTATGCTATGCAAAGGAACCCTACACTACGCAAAGGATCCCTACACTTCATAGATCATCCCTATGTTTTTTTCTCAACAATGAAGTTTTTCAATCCACATTTTTGATCCAATATTACTACAACAGTTGAGTCGGAATTAAAAATCGATTCAAGAATCGTTTTGATTATTTCAATGAACCAAGTTAATCAAAGAAAATCATTCCTATTTCTAAGAGAATTTATGACTCTCCTGGTAAATTGAAATTGAAATTTTCTCAATCAATCAATCTATTCTTTTTGATATGAAATATCAAATCAAGTCTTCTTCTCTATATATTCCTTTAGAATATTGATCACACCATGATTCACTGTTTCATTTTCACCCTTACACCACCGTGCTAAACTAGTTTTGTATTGAAAATTATAAAAATAATAACAAATTTCACTTCATGTTTGATTCAATTATTTTGTGTTTATAACTGTTAAAAAGGGAAATGTTACTTGTTTTGATAATTACATTTTAGGTGGAGGTGATTTGGTGGGCCCATGATGATGTCCAAGAAAAATGGGCCTAACTGTGCAGGATCCAAGCATACTAGTGGACTAAACTACCCACTTATACTAAATCGTGAATTAAAATAGGCTTAAAATTTGTGGTGTGGTCCAAAATTCATTAGAATACATTTCATTCGAAGAAACCCAAGCTTTATTCGGCCATCTGGTGGCCCAACTGACCTTATCTGTCCAGAACAATGAATCTGTACGAAGATAAAAGCGATGTGCTATGATATATCCATATCTCGAGTTGTAGGTGTCTAAATGAAGCCAAAATTTCTTGGAGATATTATTGATGTGGTTATATAAATTTTTAATTTTTTCCAAAGTGATATAAGGTTTTCTAGATGTTTAAATCTATGTTCCAATTTGTTTGAATAAATCTATGTGCCCACAACCACCTTCCACTTTTCCTATAAAATGGAACCTTGGGATCCTCATTTGAAAGTTCAGCTAGAGAAAAAAGATATATTATTTTGTAGACACAAAGGAGTCCTCTACTCATCTAAGAAGTTTTGGAGGCTGATATCCTCATAGGGAGATCAAGGATGAAGGAAAAGTTCCACCCAAGACTCCTCCTCCTCTCGATAGAGAGCTAAACGGTGGATGATCATTTCGAGGGAGATACACACAATTAGGAGGGAGTTCTGGCACTTTTTCTTCTACTGGTTTTGTGTAATTTGTGTTTTAAATATTTCACTCATGATTAATCTTTATGTACTTATCCTATGAGTATATTTATTTTTTTATAATTAAGTGAAACAATTTTTATTTCAACACCGATTGGGTTGAGATTTCAAGTGGGAATCTTGGGTTGTTCTGATTGGGTAACACAAGAATCCTATTTCTCTAACACATACATAAGATATTAGTATGATTTTGTAGCCTTCAATATATTATTGAGGTCCAATCCTTGACAACACATTTTTTTTCAAGGGTTGGTACTTTTTGCAACGATTTAAGAGGCATAAAGGGAATCAAGATCTTGAAATCCCTCAACGAAAGAATTAAACAAAACTATGTGTATTTTTCAGAACAATGAACTATAAAACATGTTTGGTGAACTTGAAATGATCTCTTTCTCTCATAATTCTTAAAAAACCACCTTAATCTATCAACTATTAAACTCTTTAAGTTAAGTTATTTTCTTCAAACTTTTTTCAAAATCACCCCCCTTTTTAGTAATTTTTATTAAAAACGCATACTATAAACCTATAAATGCTCCTTGATAGATGACCTAGGTTCTGTCCTATACTATAAATTAACTTTAAAATCATAATAAATTTGATGTTTTATAAAAACGTGGTCAAATATCTCTTCAAGAATATGTGATAAGTTATTCACATACAAGACTGCCTTATTGAAAATATTTTACAGTGATAAAAAGAAAGAATGAATCTGAAAGAGAAATACACTTTGGTGAAATAAATGTTCACTTTTTTTTATTTTGTAAGTGCACTAATGTTCTATTTTTTACAGTTTTCAATCGAAGATATTTTTGCAACTAGATCGCTTTAGATTGTTTCAATCTTGAAGATATTGTTTTTTTAAGAAGAAGATCCATCTACTATTAATTGTGTGTTGCTACAATTTTGAATTTTAACTCATTTCAAACAAATCAATATATTTTGATTTATTTGGAGTTTTCAAATGCTCATACTCAGTTATGGTGAAGTATCATCTTCTCGATCTAAGTTATGGATAATCAATTCTCTATTATAGAACTAGAAGTCTTTGTAATTAGTCTTGTGTAAATGTGTCAATTATCAGCAATCAGTTGTGGAATTTAAGTCATATGATAAGAGGACCAGACTATTTAAATTCACTAATCTTTAAGAGAGATAATTTGGTGGAGTGAAATAGGGGATATTTGTGCCATGAACTACTATAAAAATCTATGTTCTTTATTTTTGTTAATCTGCTGCATATTTTTATATAGAAGAAAAACACTGCATATCCGCATAAATCAAAGTGGGTGTTAAAATCCAGAATTGTGGAAGTTTTTGAAAAGACACAATTCACCCCCTCTTGTGTGTTACTTTGTATATTCTGAACTAACATTTATGAGGAATAATTCAATGATTGAAGTTACCATGATCATTTACATGGTGTTTCAAATATAAATATGATTTCATGGGATTTAATATAGAAGAAATGAATTTTTAAAGGAGGATAAAGATGCTGAAATATTATTATAGGTTTACATGAAATCATAATCAGTTATAGAAGTAATATCTTATTGAAGTTATTATAAATACTAGATATTATAATTATTTAAATTTTAATTTGAAAGTATTTATGAGACTTTGTAAATATTTGAATAAATAATAAAGATAAGAAGTGACTAGTTATTTATATTATATAATTTATAATTGTTTCAGATCATGGTGTGTGCGTGAATGAGAGAATAAGAGAGTGATAAAAATAAGAGAATATGCTCTTTATTGATGTTGTGTAAGGAATTAAAGAAGAAGAAGAACTTAATTATATAAACAAAAGTGTAAAGAATCAAAGTATTATAATTATGATGTGTTGAATCTTGTTGGTGAAGGTCTATTATATTATTGTAAAAAATCTATATCATATCAATTGTGTAATGAGAACATGCACTATCAAATGAATATAGTGTAATTCGAGTGATGGATATACCCTACTTTCTATAAACCAAAAGAATTGTTTTCTAGTGGATTGTGTTATATTAGATTGTTTCTAGATCATGTTAAGGAATAGATACTCTTATTTACTAGTAAACCTTCTAAATTCCCATGTTCTTGTGGGTGTTCTTGTTTATTTATATTTAGCAGTGTCATTTCTCAATAATAATAGGTGAACATTGTTTCAAAAGAAGAAAACATAAAAAATCATTGACCATTGATTGACCCCCACTCAGTGGTCACATATATCCTAAATGGTCCTTTTAATTAATATCATATGGAGTCATCTTCATTGAATCTAGTTCATTATATGTTTAAAGAATAATGAGACTATCGTGAATGTTCATAACTTATTTAATAGTAAGTGGATTCATGTCTTCGATGGGAAAAACTATTATATCTATAAGGAAAAAATGTTACCCTATCTATAATCCAATTGATATGATGTTTTCAAAGATTCTATAAATGGT
This sequence comes from Viscum album, assembly GCA_963277665.1. Taxonomy (NCBI): domain Eukaryota; kingdom Viridiplantae; phylum Streptophyta; class Magnoliopsida; order Santalales; family Viscaceae; genus Viscum; species Viscum album. Next base: position 825,181,550 of record OY728165.1, read on the forward strand.
TTCACTCCTCTTTATAAGGGTTCTCCCTTAACAAATACAAATAATAGGAATATATAGAATGATGGACGTACTATAAATTTAATTATTTCCACTCTTAGAAAGTGAATTACTATGAGTTAAAGAAATAGGAACGACTATAGGCATTTAGGATAAGTTGAATAATATTTATGAATGGAACATAAAAGTGAAGAAATATAAATTAAAAATTTTGGAGATTAAAATATTAATATTTGAAAATGAGATATTATGAATCTATTGGTGAGTTCTCTATAAGGGTTAATGCTATTGTAAAAACCTTAATAAACCTTGGAAAAAAAATTAGAAAACTCAACAATTGTTTAAATGATCTTAAGAATTCTTCTTGATAGATTTGATACCAAAGTTTCATCATTGGAAGATAGAGAGACTGAAACAATCAATTTTTATTATTTATACAGTATTATCATTACATATGAGATGAGAAAAGATAATTTTATCAAAATAAAAGGAAAGGTTGATCATGAAATATATTTTAAATACACTAATAAAGAAAATTCAAAGAATGTTTTTATTAAGAAAGATTTCAGTAATTATAATTTAGAAGATGAAGTGAGTAAGAAGTTTGATTAATTTATGTATTTATTTATTATAAATGTAAAAATTGGAAAAAGTAAGTATAAAGGAAAGTTACCATTGAATTTATTTAACTATGGATCCATTGTAATTTTTTTAGAAAATTGTCCAAGACTAAAGGAAGATGAAGATAATGATGAAGAAGATGGAAGTCCAAGTGGGAAAAAGAAGAAGGATAAAAAACAAATTATTATTCAAAATAAATGAAGAATAATTTATCGAAATATAAAAATAGAAAGTTTTTGTACTAATGTGAGGAATATAATGATAATGAAGAATAAGTGGAAGCTGAAAATTTTAGCGATGAAGGTGTTTGAGAAGATTCTTATTTAAAAGGTGAATTATGAGATTATCACTAGTGTTTAAAGTAGTAACTATGAAGAATAAGAAGAGTAAAATAATATGGAATCATGTTAAAAAGATAATTGAAATAATTTCCCTAAAAAATTAAAAAACTAGAGAAAGATAACAAGAATTTAAAGAAAGATGGTCAACCTGACAATAATCAAGAAACAATGAATAAAGAACAAAAATCATAATTTTTAAGAGAGATTTAAAACCTAAAGAATTTAATTTATGAAGATAAAATAATCAATATAAATCTTCAAGAAAATATTAGGGAGAAGGAGAAAGAATTTAACCTTGTATTATATAAACTAGTTGAAGCTAAACAAGGAATATCTAACTTCAAAAATTAAATTTTAGAAGTTGGGGAAATATCTAAGGAGTGTTAATCTAAAAAGGATTAGAAAATATCATCCTTAAAAGTTAGTGACAAGTTTGAATATGTTGGTAAAAAGTTTTAGGATAAGAAGCAAGTCAAAAGGGTCATGCATGTAGCCAAAACTAGTGAATTCCAAAATTCTATAATTCCTAATAAATAAAAATTTGAAGAAAAAATATCTTAAAAATAGAAACTATATTAAGGATAATATGAATTATAATATGAATAATAATATTTCATTTTTCTACCAAAATTTTTGGTTCACAAAAAGGATCCAAAATTAGGGATTTGTAAGATGTTAAAAAATAGATACATAGTTCTGAACAATATGCAGGTTTCAAAGGGAAATATGTTTTTTATGAATATTTATAGTGATGTGAAGTATTTTTTAATACACAAATATGAACTAATTTAATCATCAGTACTACAATGGATCCCTGAGGTATTTGAGGTAGAGTTTAATGGTAGAGTCAACCCACTCAAATAATACAGACTAAAAAACAATTAGAAAAATCCAATTTGAAGTTTGAGAATAGATTCCAACCTATTAAAAATCTACGTGAGAGGTATGATAAGAATATAAACCTTTCTAATGTGTTTATTATGATTCTTTTATAACAACAAGGTTTTTATGATGAAACTAAAAAACATTAGGTGAAGGAAAAAATGAGAAAGAAAAAGATCTTGTTGTTGAAACTGTACTCAAGGATATAAAAGGAAAATGAACTTGGATTTTGAATAGTGGGTGTTCTTTACACATGATTTAATATTTTAATCTATTTAATAGTTTGAAAGACTACCAATAAGGAACATTGAATTTTCTAAATGATGAGTCTCTCAGAATAAAAGGTATTGAATCTGCTGTCATTGGGGAAAAAGTTGAAATCCAGAAGCACCTCATTTGTCGATGGAATGAAACACAATCTATTGAGTGTTTCATAGATTTGTGACAAAGTAAATGAAGTAATATTTAGAATATATGGTTTTATTATTAAAAGGATTTAAGATAGAGAATTTGGGACCAGAGGAAAATGTACCAAGTGAAACCTATTCTAGGTTGGTTATACACAGAATTCATGTTATCTAAGTATGAAGGAAGAAAATAAATTATGGAATAGAAGTCTTTGACATATGTGATAGAAAAAAATGGAATCTTTAACACCTATAGGAAGTGTTCATGATGTATTTTAATTTAAAATAAGATAATATTGGTGTTTTTCCATTGGCCAAAAAAGGAAATTTTCAAATTCTTTATAAAAGAAGGTTGGGATACATACATATCATACCTTGTAAATTATTCATTCTGATATATGTGTACTTATGAGGAAACAATAAAAAATGGAGATAAATATTTTATTTCATTTACTATTTATTTCACTAATATTACATGTTTTATGTTTTTAAAACCCAAATTATGGGCTATCAAGATGTTCAAAAGTTTTAGGAGAAGTACTGAAAAGGAATATGACTACTCTATAAATAAGATCCAAACTAACAACAGTTCCAAATACATAAGTGGTAAGTATTAAGGTTATATTAAAAATAATGGTATTAATCATGAGATTAATGCACCATACACAACTGAACAAAATTGTGTGGCTGAAAGAAAGAATAAAATCTAGGTTAAGATGGATTGAACTATGTTGATTGAACATAACACTTCTCAGGTCTTTTGGAGACAAGCTATTAGTGAAACATTCAACATCTAAAATCACTTCTTTTATAGACCAAATAATGATATATCTCTATATGAGATGTATTATAATAATATAACTAGTTTTAATTACTTATATGTTTTTGGAAGATCCGATATTACCAAATTTAAATGTAATAATCTTGGGAAGTTTGATCAAAGAGGTGTTGATGAAGTCTTCCTTATCTCAACTCAAAATGGAAGATGATATAGATGGTACAAAAATTAAACTAGAATACTTGTTGATTAAGTTGATGTTAAAGTGATAGAACATTTAGAAAGAAAATATTTATATTCAATTATAAATATAATAGGATGTGAAGATAAAGATATTTCTGTTAAACAACATGTTAAAGTAGCTAATATAAGTGATGATGTAGAATCAGTATAGGATGAAGATATTGATTCATCTATTTCAAGTGATGAGGGGAAATAAATATTATCTCAAACAAGGATAAGAAAGAAAGTGTAGGTTTAAAATATCATTTGGTATCAAGGATAATAGGTTTAAACCCGAAGTACATTGAGGATAGTTTCACATACCTCTTTGTTTTCATAGGTTTAACTAGAAGACATTAATTATTCATTGGAGCATCAAGTGTGGATTGATTCCATAAATAAGGAATTATATCAAATTTAGAAAAATGATATATGGTAGGCGGTTCCCAAAATTGAATATAAAAATGTGAATGGAACATAGTGGGTTTTCCTAAAAAAATTGAATTAAAATAGTGAAGTTGTATAAAACATGAGAAGACTAGTTTTAAGGGATATTCATAGGTAGGATCCATTTAATTTGATGATACCTTTACACTAGTTATAAGACTTGAAACCATCAGAATATTTTTTATTATTATTTTACAATAGAAATATAATATTACCAAATGGATGTAAAGTCTTCCTTTATTAATGGAGAGCTAAAGGAATAAGTCTATATTGAGCATCCAAGTGGTTTATTTCTAGGGAAAAAAAGAAAAAAAGTTTTTAAATTAAAAAAGGATTTATATATTTTTAAGAAATCCCCAATATCTTGGTATTCCAAGATGAATTATTATTTAAATAATATTAACTTATAGAATAAAATAGTGGAAAGAAACATCTACATAAAATAAAACCAATAGTTTATCTCATTGTGATTGTTTATGTTGAAGATATCTTTTTTTTGGGAATAATGATGAAGATTGTGAAGGGTATTCCAAATAGATGGAGTTTTTTTTGAAATGTCTATGCTATGAGAAATGATGTACTTTCTTAGTGTGAAAAAAGTTTAATATAAGGATCATATTTTCATATCACAGGAGAAATATTCTAAGGAACTACTTAAAATATTTAGAATTAAAAATTAAAAACTTGTTTCCACACTTATCTTAGTGGGAAAAAATCTATTTAATGATGAATTTGGAAGGTATGTTGATCCTATAGAATTTAGGAAATTGATTATAATCATTACATATTTAAAAACCTCTAGACCATAACTATTTTATGATATTATCCTTTGTTCTATATTTCAAATTTCATAAAAAATGTCATATTTGTTTGGCTGAAAAAATAATTCTCAAATGCATTAAGGGAAATATAAATCATCAGATAAAATAATGAAAAGTTTATTTTTTTGGTTATACTAATGTAGACTAGGTAGACTATGTCAATGATAGAACATCCACCTCTAGTGTATCTTATTTCTAGAAGAAATACGTGTAAGTTAATATATAAAGAAGAAAAGTTATGTGGCTCTCAACACTACCTAAGATGAGTATGTAGATTCCACTCAAGCTATCATATAATTAATGTGGATGGAGACACAATTGGAAGACTTGTTGGTTGATGTGAAGCTTCCACTTCTCTTGGGTTGTGATAATAAAATTTCTATCAATTTCACAAATAATATAGTACAACATTCAAGATTATGGAACATTAATATTAAATATCACTTCATTAAGGATCTTGTGGAATGAAATGAAATCTAAATTTTTTATATATGAGGTAGAAGATCACTGATATTTTTACTAAAATGTTTATGAATGACACTCTTAAGAAGATGAGTTTGATTATGGGTGTTTAACTTCACCCTCTTCAAGGCCAATGTATGTGTTTTTGACCCCCTATATCATATTGTCTTTGGATATTATTTTGAAAGTGGGAGAAATATGGAAAGATAAATTTATCCATTAATATGTGATTTACCTTTTTAGAGGGAGTTTTTATAATGGGAAAGTTGTAATGTTGACATGTGTGATCTATGTTAAATGTTTTAACATTTTATTGAGTTGAGTGTATGAACTGTATCTTATAAGTTGTAGTTAGTTTTAGTTGTGAAGATGTGATGATGAATTTTTGAGAAAGCAAATAAGTTTGACATGATTATTTATCACTTATTTATGGATATCATGGTATTATTATCCAATTATTATTATTTCCTATACCAAGAAAGATCAATTAGGCCAAGAATTTTTAGATGGTGATTCATAGATTTAGGTTTTTAGCCTTTATGATTTATAATCTCTGTTTTATAAAAAAATATAAAGGGGAGACTGTTGAGACCAAGAGGCTTTGAAGTTGTTGCTGTATTAGTGAAGAAGCTAGTGAACTTGAAGAAATATTGTTTATGGGGTTTTATTTTATAATTAACACATAAATAAATAAGTAATAATAGAAATAGTTCTTAATATGATGTTTTATGGTACCCTAATATTTAAAGAATTATACATCAAGATATTGGTCATCATGATACTTACAATCTGAGATGAATATGAATTTTGAAATAAGGGAGAAGGTGGAACAAGGAAGAAGATATTCTGAAATTTGTTTGAATAAGTGATGAGTCACATATGTAAATTTTGATATGTGTTCCACATAAGGGAATATCAATGTATGGGTTTCTTTTATACATAGAAAAATATATATACTTGAATTACCTGATATATATATGAATCAGTTATGTAAGAATAATATCCATGTAGGTGAATCTATGAACCCGAACACCCTACTACGTATATGAATTAATCACATAGGTAAATTAGTCATATTGGTGAATATGTGTACACGAATTCCCATATACGTATATGAATTGGTCACATAGGAAAATATAGATTCCCAAATGCTATGCTATGTATGTGAATTGGTTACATATGTGAATGAACCACATAGGAAAATGATTCATGTATGTGATTTTTTCTTTGAATGATAATTGGCCATGTATAAGAATTAAATCACATACATGGATGTGAGAATAAGAGATAGATAGAGAGATAAATAATAGAATAGGTTATTTATCACTTTTATGCAAGGAATTAAAGAATAATAATAACTGAATTATAGAATACCAAGTGTGAATAGTCTAAGTAGCATATTGATGACATGTTGAAGCCTATTGGTGAAGGTCTATTCCATTGATACAAAACATATTTTTCTTATCAACTGTTTGGGGAGGACATGAATTTTAAAATGATTATAGTGAAATACAAGTTATGGATATATCCTTCTTTATATAAAACACAAGGATTATTTTCTAGTGGACTATGTGATCTCATATAATTTACAGAATATGCAAATCACGAGTTACACTTATTGAGTAATAATCCTTATAAAATCCTATGTTCTAGTGGGTGTGATTGTTTATTGTATTTAGTAGAGTCATTTCTCTCTAATCATAGGTGATTTTTTTTACATATGAAAACATAAAAAAGTATCAACCTATGATTCATTCCACATCTCAATAGACACAAAAATCTTGAATGGTCCTTTCACTTTAGAGGTAGGAGGATTTTTTTACCACTTTGGTGATTTTAAAAGAACACATGAAGTGAACATAAAAGGTTTTTGAGGATTATATGGTGTAAGGTATGTCATTTTATAGAGTTCTTTATTTCAATTTTTTCATAGTTCTATATTTATTGTATGGTGATCCTGGATTAGTGGTTCCTTTTACTTTCACTAATATGATTATGTATTAATCGAACTTGAAGAATCCTAACATAATCCACCATAAGAAAATCCTGTGGAACTTTATGCATAGAATAAAAAAATCTTAAATTAACCCCACATGAAACAACCAAAACTTAGAAGAATAAGCACCAAATTCACCACACCGTAATATAAAACCATTAGAATATCACATGCAAAGCTATAAAAAACAATGATCAAAAGAAAACATAGAAGGAAAAGAACAACATAAAATGATTATGTGGTTTAATATTGCACTATAATCCATGGGGGAATTCTACTTAAATTTATTCAATGTATCAAGGGGAAATATTACAAAGATATCAATCTCACTAATCACCTAGAATATTTTTTTCAATTTTGATCAAAAGCGATCCACTATGCTATATATATCAATTTACTTCTAGTGCTTATATTCCTCACCACTATTTGATCTGCATGGGATGAAGTCCACCTCTCTAGAGATCCATAGAGGAAATCTTCATATTATAAAATCTATCCTCCAACTCAAGTTTCCTAGATTTTTGACTATTCTCCTTTCAAATGTATCACAAATATGAAGTCATACATATCTATCATTGAGTGAACTTATGATGAACTAACTTCTACACTAGACTATATCTTATAGTGCACTATCACTCTGTCTCTACCACCCCATTTCCATGAAATCGTCAAAAAAAGGTCACTATATTTTTATTCTTTCGGTGAACTGACATTTCCTCCATCAAGAAAAATGAAGCTCATGCCTCAATAATCTCACACATGAGATTTATTTCTATTTTGTGAAAAAGTCCTCCACTATCACCCATATAGAATTATTCCTTTTATTTTTTTAAATCTTCTATATGGTTCCCCACTATGCATTTCTTCTAGTCAACCCAAACATATTAAGATGTAAATTCACATCAACACTTTCAGATTTATGATCTTAGTCAACATGCTGGCTAAATTACACACCACTTTGATCTTTCATATGTCCAACACAACTTCCTCTGTCAATGTACCATTGAAGTGATACTTTAAACAAATGTGATTTTTTTAAGAAATAGACATCATATTTATAGACACGTGAATCATTTTTTGTGAGTAAAAAAACAATTTTGTAACTTTTATTTCTTTTATGAGATCATCCATAAACCCATTCAAACACACTAACTCCTTCCCTACTTCCATCAAGATGATATACTCAGATTCTATTTTTGAAAGTGTGACCGCTAGTTGAAGTTTGTATATCAAACTCACCACTATTATTCCAAAAGTAAATACATATTCTATAGTGATATTCTATGAATCTGAATCTCCACCATAGAATGTGTCTAGAAAACCTAAAAGGATCATATATTCCAAATCAATGAGCTAATTATTCAATTACCTTCAAGTACCAAAAGAGTTTATTCACAGCCTCCTAGTTTTCCCTTATGGGGCTTGACATGAACTTGTTGAAAACTCTCACAACCTTTGCAATGCACATATGATTGAAAACCATAATACACATCAAAACTAAAATAACTAATGCATATAAAACCTTTTCCATGTACTCGACTTCAACTTCTATTCATTAAGACTTATCTTCACTTAGATTAAAATATCCGTCCAGGGGTGTGGTCATGGGCTTTTCTTCTGAAAAACTAAAGCATTACAATACCTTCTAGGTGTAGTTATCCTAGATTAGGTACACTACACCTATGAAAACTTGATACCACTATTATTTTTAATATTATTTAATTTTGGTAATATTTTAAAATTTTAGATTTTTAGGTTTGATTTTTTAGTTTTTTTTGTTTCCTCACTATTTCATAGTTAATGTGAATAATTTAGGGGAAACTAAGTGATGAAATTTATATAGGAAGTTTTTTAGTTCATCATTTTCTTGAATATTTTGTCCACATAAGTATCATAAAGTTCGGTTTAAATAATATTAAACCTTGTGGAAACTATGTGAGACATTTTTTCACAAGGGTGTTGGTGTATAACTTGTGCACAATTAGTAGAAACTATGCGGTAAGTGTGATAAGGGATATAAAATTTTGATAGTGAAATTTTGTTTAATTAGCACGTAGTTTAGTAAACTATGTGGCCAAATCACGTAGGTTCCCAATACTTATATAGTTATATCCATATAATTGACAAAAATTTAAAAAAACATTTAGCCTAACTATGTGATCTTCTTTGTTCTTAAAATTTTTAATTTTCAAGTTTACCCCTGTCTCTTTTTAGGGGTTTTCAATATCCCCTCCTATATTTTTATCTTGACTAACTATAGGGATATCAATGTAGAGATTCCCTCTCCTCCATCCTAGATCCATGTATTTTCTTCTTTGATTCCAAGAGATCTCTCTAAGTAATCTAACCTATTTATCCTATAAACTATCCTCATTATATTTCTCTACCATTTCCCAAGGTTATACCTTTATCCTAGAACCCTAATTTGTTGACCAAGATAGGTTTGGGATTTGGGTTGATTTTAGCTTAGGGTTTTGACTTGCTAGGGCCCATAGAGGGTGATTCATTTCTTGTCTGAGTGTTTTATATAGAGAGCTACACATTTCTGCTTCATCTAATTGTTTTGAGGAAGATATTTTTATAACCTTCATTTATTATGAAATTCTTGGGTTCTTGAGTGATTTAAAAATTATTTCTAATTAAATGATAACCATATATGATGTTTAAATAGTAATATAATTTTTTTTCTTTGGAAATGGTGGCTTGAAACAAAGGTTTTTTCTTCTAGAATCAATATTTTTCTATTCAAATAAATGATTTCAAGTGCCATGAATCCTTAAATATTGTGATATTCTAAAGAAGTTATTTTTGGAGAATTATGCCTTGGGATATATTTTTGGTTTTTAATATAAGTTTCCCATTTTCAAAGAATGTTTTCAGTTTTAAAATGTTGTGTGTGCTTTGGTTTATTCAAATTGTTTTTGGTGATATAATTTTAAAGAAGAGGGAAAAAAAATAAGAATACTGAGTCAGTTTTCATATAAAAGCCTATTTTGTTCCTTAAGGTAAAAATGTTTATATATCCTGAGATCCTAATTGATTACACCCTTATAATATTTTCATAAAATGGGATATTTATCATTTAACTGTATGATGTTAAAATAATTTTTTTATGTGTGGGTGTTTGAGGTGATGTGTGGAATATTTATAATGTTAATTTATATAATTAGCTTAATTTTTTTCTCACCTAATTGATTGTTTGGTCTTGAGAATTATATGTAACTGAGTTGATACCTTTGTGACTCTAGGACTTTGGGCTATGTGAGAGTTCTCTCTCAACCCATTTTAAAATAGGGATTATTAGAAAATAAAAAATATATTATTGACCACCACCACCTAGATAAGTAAAAACTCTAGTTAGCTTTTATTCTAGCTAGAGTCATAACTAGGTAGTTGAATGAACCTTAATGGGTTTTATCATGGTATATTTTAGCTCTTAGGATAGTTTAGGGCTTATATAGTTTGTTGTGACTACAAAGATGAACATGTTCTTATAGGTTGACACCAAGTTTATGTTTCTAGTGCAGGGTTGTATCACTTTAGTTTCTATGTTTTTAGCCCATGTGAATTTTTCTTTGATAGGTGGTTTTATGCAATTTATTTCTATCTCATTCCAATTATATCCCATTATTTTTATTTCTAGTGGAACCCATTATGTTTTTTTTATTTTTATCCTTAATCTTGTAGTACCCTTCTGTATTGTACTTATACTTCATATATATGGGTGTATGTTTGAAATTATTTAAAAGCTTGTTTTTATAGATTTTTTTTAAATTATAATGGAATTTTTGGATTTTGTTTTTCCAAAAGTCTTGAAATGGACTTTTAAAATATTTTTTTATCAGTTTCATAAAATGGTAAGGGTTAGAGTTTTTGTTTTAAAAGAAACTTCACTTGAGTGGGTTTGAAAAATAAATGATTTTATATTTATGTTAATAATGTATGATTTATCTTAATTACATAGTTATAAAATGAAAAGCCCTATTTTCTTTATTATATTTCAATCTTAAATTCATGACATGTTTATTAAAGGGATTGCATAGACACCTTTGTGAGATCCTACAGGTCTATTTTTCTCACACCCTACATACACACTAATGTATGGGTGTATGGAGTTCCTATTGTTTCATACAGGTTCTTTATTATTTATCATTTAGTGGGATGATGATGTTGAGTGGGGATATAGAGAGAAATCCTAGTTTCATAGAGGTACTTGTGACATAACTTGGTCTGTTTTGATTTAGTATGTTGATGTGTCATCCAATATGACCCTTCACTTATTATGTACAAGTTTTTTTATTATATCATGTTATGTATTATACATGGATAATGTGAATATGTTATATCATTGGAATTATATTCATTTATAGTTTTATATGAATCATTATTTTTGGATGTGACTCATTCAGTTTTTTCATTTATTTGTTTTGGTTCATTTGATATCATATGAATGTACAATATATGGGCGGTCCATGCTGAACTTTTGGTAAAATGTTCTGTATCTATGTTAACTCTAATTTGAGGTAAAAACCATTCCTAAAGGGTTTATTTGATTCTAAGACACCAATTTCTGTCCTGTGAGGATGGAGAACTCCCTTTGGTCTTAGTAGAAGACTAAGTTGGGTGACATGTCGGGTTAGTCTGGGCTGGTTCATTACAAATAGCATCAGATCAAGGTTCTTTGTGGGACTAGGTGACACATGCCTATCATGGGGTGTGACAAAAATAATTTTTTCCTAATTTAAAATGAATTAAAGTGGGTAAACTAGGTTGTCTCTAGAGAGAAGTGCGCAACAATCAAGCTGTCACTTTAAATTTGAGAAAGAATAGGTGATTGTTTTTGAAATTGTTTGAGTTAAAAAAAAATAAAGTAAGAAAAAAATAAACTAAGAAAAATATTTAAATAAAATTGAAAAAGAAAGAGATTGAAAACAAAAATATTAATTGAGTGATCAAGTTGGGATCATTTTTCCAATTGTAATGTTATCATAGTTCCAATTTATCTGATCCTCTTCTACTAAGCTGATTAAAGTAAGTTTCCACGATTGTTTCCTCCCACTCCCTTGGTCAAATGGTGATGGTGAGAGTAAGACTTACAAAGATCTCATCTCGATCTACTATCCTTCCTATGTGTAAAAGAGTTTTAGCGAATACCCTCATTTGACTTTTTCAATTCCCGACCGGGTCTTGTTTATCCCAAAAAATCAAGAATATCCACTACCCCTACCACACATACTGATGATCACTGAGTACTTCAACACTAAGAAGTAATATATTATAGTTTCTATAGATCAAAATATAATGGAGGGAGAAAATTACCATTTACCAAAGCAATAACAACAATATAATCTAAAACCAAATATTATCTTACTTGATAATAAAAACAGTTATTAGAAATTGAAACCAACTTCACAAAAGAGAGAAAAGATTTCATAACATTCAGTGAAAGAACTCAAACATTACAAAAGGGAAAACATATCCTTCCCAAATAACTCATAGGATTACCCCTACATGTGAGAGTAATCTATTAAGAATGGAAAAGAATAATACATTACAAAACTAAAAAGAAATAAAAGAGGAAAAAATAGACAAAATTCCTCCATAATCATTCCTCCAGAAGTTTGCTTCTGTTATGCCCACTAGACCTCCAAAACTTGATAAGGTCCCATTCTTAAAAGTTTTTATAAAGGAAGTTGTCTATATAACCTAGAAATTTAAAATATATTGGACATGTGTAGAAAAATTTATGATCTAATTACTGAAGTTAAATGTTTCTTCCTGAGGAGACTCTTCAACCTCATTCTTTTGGTTGCATGAAAAGTAAGTCTTAATGTGAGAATTTCTCCATGAAATTTAATGGGAGAATGTATTTCTGAGTCCTATTTATCCTCCAACTAGAATAACCTCATTTGGACATATGTATTCTGAGATATACCTCATTAACTATGGTGGATTCTATTCTGTTGGCCCAAAAACGTTTTCTACTTGATTGATTTTTATGGGCCATTGAGTTTTGAATTGGGTCTTGGTCCATAAATAAAACTTGAATCACACAAAAATATGAAGACTAAAAAATGTAATCACTCAATTTGAATCAAAATTGTAAAATATATTCATGAAATATATAATATCCACAAAACTGCTAAATTTTTATAATTAATTTTTTTTGACAATTAAGCCCAAAATCCACTAAAAATACTAAAATGATGCAAATCAGATCAAATTGATTAATTGACAGGGGTTAAATCATTAAAAAAACATAAAAACTAATGAAAAAATTAACTCTATCACCAGGTTCTTAGTAAACACCTTTTTCCATTTGGGCGTGTCATGGTAATTGGAGATAAGAATTATAGGACTCGATTAAAGTTTACAAGGGAGTGCTTGGCTAGCCCTTTCACATGATGAACATTGAGTTACCATGGGTTTTTAGGGCTGATTCTTTACTTTTTATTTATTTATTTACCAATTTCACTTTATTTTAATGTATAAGGATGATATTTGAATCCCCAATGAGGTTGGAAATTGATTTTGTGGGTTCTTTAGAATTTTGAGGTGAAATTATAAGTGGAAATATGGTTTCATGGTTTTCATGCATGGTCTATGAAACTATGCATATCCCATGTTGACAGTTTTGTAATCTTCATAGATCTTATTGCATGGTTGGTTCATGGGTTGAAAAATTGTGCCACCAAACCATGCACAAAACTACATGCTTCTCATTTTTATTATTTAGATCCTTCTTGGTTCTAGATTTCTCCTAAAGTGGTTCCCACTTATTTAAGATGAATTGAAAGAGAAATTGTTGGTGTTTTTATGTGTTTGAAATATATTTTTCTTAGTGTTTGGTATTTTATTTATTTATTTTTAATGGCTTGTTTTTGTTGAAAAAGTAGAATTTCAAAAGATATTTTATTTTGAAACTAGTTTTGTTTTTTTTCTTGAAAAATTAATTCTTTTCTTCCCATATGGTATTTAATAATGTGTTTGATTTCATTATGGTATTTGGGAAATGTTTAAAAAAAAGTAGATTTTAATTAAATGTTTTAAAAAGGGGTTCATTTAGTTTTGGGAATGATTTTAAATTGTAATCAAATTTTAAAATGGTTTCATTAGATTTTAAATGATATGTGGTATTTTTCCAAGGTTGGTTTATTTTAAATAAAAATGATGATTTATTTTTTTGAGTGTATTCCTTGGTAAATATAAATTTGAACATTCTATTTAACATGTGTGTTTTTTATAAAATTTGGATTGTGTGGAAAATAAGATCTTATAAATATTGGATTTTAAAAAAATATATTTCTTAGTTATTTAAAAAAATGAAATTGTTTATGCTTTATAAATAGAGTAAAGTGTTTTATGGTTTTTTGTTTTAAATCATATATTTCTTCATAAAAAAAATTTAAAAATGGGAAAATATTTTTTAATTTGTTTTTTAGTAAGTGTTGCCTTGGATTTATCCCTTAGATGGAAATGAGAACATTTCATTTAATTATGAGGCATAAATTGGTTGATATTCATACCTTTTTTTTATTTGGTATATGACACCTATAAGGTCTCTATGGAAGTAGAGAGTTCATTCGTTGGTTTTTTTCCTATTTTTTTACATTACACTTTTTAGTTGTTAAATTTACCCATAGATTGGGTGGGATGGTGGATCTAGAACCTTATTTTTCTTTTTACTGTAATAAAGGTATTTTTGTTCCTTGGATTTATCCTAAGGTATCTTCCATTGTATGACCACTTTGGATACCACTAGAAGTTTTGTAAGTTTAATTTTGATAAGAGGTTTTGGGTGCATTTTATCTTGGGATGTTTTTTGTTTTGTGGTGGTTTGTTTTAGTGGTCTTAATTTGTGAATTTTGGGTAGATTAAATCTTTTGGTTAATGTTTTGGAGATGGGTTTTTACCAATGTCCCCTTTTTGGTACCTATTGATCGTTTCTTATGGGATGTTACCTATTTTGTGGTTATGCTTGTGCTTGATTGATGTAATTCCATTTTTTGGGGTTTATAGTGTTGGTCAGGTTGAATATTATTTATTGGTATGTTGGAATAGGGATAACCTCAAGAACGTGTTTGAATAATTAAGTCATATAAGGAACTAGTTCATGGTTTGTTCAAGATGGTGTCTTCTTTGGATTTTTATAGGTTCACAATGAGATAGTGCTTCAGGTGCTTGGTCTCAGGGTACCCATTTCTCGTCTCATTAATCTGATATTAGAACCATGTCACTTCTTATTAATGATAGTTGTGGGTTTTCATGCTCTTTTAATTTATTTGGAGGTGTATCAATGTATTTTATGAGGTTTCCTCATTTTTTTATGTCTGGTCGTGTCTCCTTGTATATTTGATTAGTTTCTTTTTGGGTATCCATCTCATCTTATAGAGTCAATATTTTTTTTGGTAGTGGTCTTATATTAAGAGGTTTATCCATTGGATTCTCCATTATATATGAATTTTAAATGGTTTAGAGACATGTTCTAGGTCACCTTTCTCTTAAGATATCCAGTTTTTTGGTTGAAGTTTAGTCTGTTCTTAGAGATTCTCAGTGTCGTTGTGGTTTGGGGTTCCATTATTTGAGGTAGGTCTAATACTCTCTAGTTTTTTGACCCTCACACCTCAAACTCTAAGGTGTGGATATTTTAAGGTTTTTTACTTCTACTTTGATCAAGGAATTTCTGGTGGAAAAAATTTTCATGGTGTGGATAAATGTGACACCCTAGCACCACTTCTTTTTTTAATATTATTTTTTGGTGTTTTTTTAAATTTTGGGAGTTTTAGGTTAATTTTTTTAGTTTTTAGTATTTTTTACCTCTTTTTCATAGTTAATGTGCATGATTTGGGGGAAACCATGTGATGACCTTTATGTAGGGAGTTTTTTTTTCATTTTTTTTTCTTGCATGGTTTTTTTGCACGAGTAGCACACAGTTTGGACTAAATATTACAAAACATAATGGAAACTATACAAGACATTTTTTGCATAAGGGTGTTGGTGTATATATTGAAAATAGTTAGTAGAAACCTTATGGAAAGTTTATAAATATCTATACCATTTTGAAAATATAGTTTTACAAGGTTAGTTCACAGTTTGGTAAGTAGTGCGGCGAAATCATGTAGGTGACCAATGTTTGTCTAGTTCCATCACCATGGTTGGTGCATAGTTTACCAAACTATATGGCCTAACCATTCTATCCTCATAGGTTTCAAAAATTTCAATTTCCAATTTTATACTTATCTCTTTTTAGGTGTGTTTGACCTCCCCTCCCCCTCCTATCACAACCAACTTTAGGGATATCAAGGGAGAGCTTACCTCTCCTCTATCCTTGATCGATGGATCTTTTTATTCGAATCCAGGATATTTATAAAAGGTAATATTCCATATTTATCCTCTTTTATATTCTCATTACCTTTATCTCCCATATACCTAGGTTCCCACTTTCTCTTAGAACCTTAATTCATTGAAAAATGTAGTATTGGGGTTCAGGTTGATTCTAACTTAGGGTTATGAATTACTAGGGGTCGTGGAGGGTAATTTCCTTCTTGTTTGAGTGTTATCCATGGAGGGGAACGCATTTTAGATTAATTTTGATTATTTTTGGGTAGGTGTTTCTATGTGATTCCTTTATTAGAAAATTCATGGGTTCTTGAGTGTTAGAAAAATTATTTCAAATTAAAGGATAGCCACATATGATGTTTAAATGGTAATAAAAATTGATCTATTTTGGAATAGTGTCTTGGTATAAAGGGTTTTATTCTAGAATCCATATTTTACTTTTGAAATCAATGATTTTATATTACAAGAATCCTTAAAATAAATTTTTTGAGATTTTAAAGAAGGTTTTAGTGGAAAATTAAGCCTTGGGCCTTGTTTGGAGGTTTTAATTGATGTTTCCATTTTTTCAGAGAATTTTTTAGATTTAAAAATTTGTTTGTGTTTTATTTATTCAAATTATTTTTAGTGATGAGATTTTAAATAATATGAAAATACTTGTAATCTTGAGTTATTTTTCATATAAAGGCCCATTTGGCACCTTAAGGGAAAAGGGTTCATAGCCCGTGATACCCTCATTGATTTTCCCCTCAAAATTGTTTTGCTAACATGTATTTTTTATCATTTATTTGATGTATTTATGATGTGAAAAGGGGTTAATATATGTAAGGGTGTTAGATCTAAGGTGTGGGATATTGATTATGTTTATTTATAAAATGATGTTGATTTATTTCTCACTTACTTGACTGTTTGTTCATGGAAATATGGGTAACTATATAGATACCTGGACAGGTGAAAACTCTTGTTATCTTGTGTTATATCTATATTTAAAAATGGGTAGATGAGTGCACTTGGATACTTGTTACCATGGTAGATTCATACCATTGTGATTTTTTAGGGCCTAACTAATTCAACATAACTACCTAGGTTGATAAGTTCTTGTAGACTACCCTAGGTTTCATGTTTCCAGTGCATGGTTGTATCAATTTAGTAACTAGGTATGTATCCTATCATGATTCCACCTTGATAGGAGGTTCCATTTAAGGTATTTACATCCCTTTATTTTTATATTCCCTTACAATTATTGATAGTGTCACCCTTATATTATTGTTTATTTTCATTTTCTTCTTAATCTTATGGTTTCCTTTTGTATTGTGCCTCTACTTAATGTATGTGGGTATATTTTTAAAATAATTTAAAAGGTTGATTTTAATTGAAAATGGAATGTTTGGTTTGGTTTTTTTTCTGAAATCATTGAAATATAATTTTAAAATGAGTTTTTACCAGTTTTATAAAATGTTAAGGGTTAGTGTTTCAGTTTTAATAGAGACCTCAAGTGCATGGGTTTAAAAAATAATGGATTTATAATTTATGTTAATAATATTTGATTTGTATTCATTATAGAGTTATAAAATGTAAAACCCAATTTTCTTTATTTTATTTAAAACTATAATTCATGACATTTTTATTAAATTAATTTCATAGACTTATTGGTGAGATCATACTGGTCTATTTTTATCACACCCTGCATACAAACTACTTTGCGGGTGTATGAAATCCCCATTTATTCATTCAAATTCCATATTATTTATCATTCATTGGGATGATTATGGTGAGTGGGGATGTTTAAAGAAACCATAGTTTCATGGAGGTGTTCATGGTATAACATGGCCTGTTGTTATTTGGTATGTTGATGTGTCATCCAATATAACCCTTCTCTTATTCTGTCCCATTTATATTTTATTGTATCATGATATATATTATTCTTAGATGATGTGAATATTTTGTATCATTTGGATGTTTCTCATTTATGGATTAGGTTGAATCATAATTTTTAATTGTGGTTTTTTTGTTTTTCTCATTTAATTGCTTTGATATTTTTGATATCACATGAACATCCAATATATATATATATATAGTCTATGTAAGACTTTTAGTAAAAGATATGATATATGTGTTTACTATTATTTGAGGAAAAACCCATTCTCAATGGGTTTTCTTGATTCCAAGACACTAGTTTCTAACCCATAGAGACCAGAAACTCCCTTCGATACTAGTAACGGGCTGAGACATGTGACATGTCGGGTCAACCTGATCCATTTCATTACAATACCATAACCTTGATCTTATACAATCCTTATCCCCAAAATACTATTTTCTAGACCACAATCCTTTATCTAGAATATTCTGGATAACTCATACTTTATCTCTCCAATCCTTTGTCTCATCGAACCTACTATCAACGTATCATCCACATAAAGTAGAAGGATGATAAATATCCCATCATCAAACACCTTCTAGTAATATAAATGGTTTTTATTACTCAGGATGAACTTAAATTCCATCATAAAATCATTAAACTTTTTATTCCAACACCTTGGTTATTTCTTCAAATCATGAAGGATACATTTGATTT